>OW285204.1:3120000-5620000 GCA_935421205.1 Xylocampa areola
TAACCTGTCCAACGCACTTCGTTATAATTTTAAATTACTTTACAGCTTCACCGCTGTTGCTTCCTCCAAAATTGAAGCAAAAAATATTCGTGTTGTTTTTTCGCAAAAAATACAATACCTTGTATTTCCGTTAGGGCAATTATAAAAACAAATTGATAAAAATTCGTGGCAGTGAATAGAAACAGTGATGTTATCGTCAAAGAAATGAGCTATCATTTTTCTTATAATGACTTGAAACCGCTTAAAATGTAAATAATACAGAATAGTTTGCAAATATTACACGCCACAAAGTGTAATTGTGATAACACAAAATTTATAACTACTTATTCTTTTCTACATGACCAAAAACGATTCTTTTGCTATTCCTGTTGTTAAAATGTTCATCACCCACATTCTCCATAATACTTCATCTTCATCATAATAAGTAAACATCCAAATATTGTCAGTCCTATCAATTGATAGTACTAAAACAGTTTATCCATCCAATAGTATTATCTAAATTATGTTGTTTACCTGGCCTCTCTCACCGTTGAAAGAATCAATAACCAGCACAACATTATTAACATTATCAATAAATTCATCTTCATTCATTTTGCCAACTCCTCTTCCAACAGTACCCTCGCCGCAACTCCATTTAAAATTCAGCCTCTCTACATCGATAAATAAAAATGAAACACTAACAAGTCTCAATAGATCCGCAATTTGTAGGGCTCATGAATCACAAAAGTTTTAAAGGCCATCCCGGTCTAATTAGTTCTTTATTGATCCAAAAATCTCGGGTCTAGTGGTCTACCCTCTCCATTTTAATGAGACCGTTCTTTAGTTACATGGACATGTTCCCGTATAAGCCGAATAAATATTTATGGACAGGTGGTGTTTGTTTTACTGGTGCATTTATTATCGAAAATTGGGTGACCCTTTCACCGGAATTATTCAACTTTGTTTTTAACCCCACTGAATAGAGGGTTGACTGCCAACGAATGCCAAGAAATTACTCATGAGAAAAAGACAAAATATTTTATTAATTGACTCCAATGAATAATAAAATTCTGGTATAATATTTGTATATAATACGATCCTATTTTCAACTATCTCCTTTAGGACCACATAGTAACACGATCAACACTCAATTTCCATATTCCGTTTACAAGCCAGCTTCATTTGCAAAACAATGCCTCTTATCTATATTTTGTTAGTATAAATAGCACCTTTGCACACACAAAAACATTTTGGGGTACTAAATAACAACGATCATTTTCCTGTATTAGCTACTCAATTAGTTAATCGCGGAGCAAGACGAAGGCTGTAATAAACCCTGTCCACTCAATTTGGCCACAAAGTTATAGCACCAAAGAGATTTTGTTATAAATAATTTAAGGAATCACATTTGATTTACGTAGGCCATAAAACGCTCGAGCCAAACCACTATGTTTGTATTAATTTCCCGCCATAACACGCCCCCCCAAATTGCCGGAAATTTTGCTTTGAAATTTTTGGCCGGTGTACAGGACAGGTTTGGATTTAAGTATGCTTTCTGTATTTAATTACTCTGTGTATATCAGATTCTTTTGTTGGTTTGTTAAAAAATTACGCTCATAATTATTTTTCTTACTACATATTTATATTACATGTTTATACTTTGTACATGCATTAATGAAAATAATGTAACTTAATATATTTATAATATTAGAACAGTATAGGTAGCACTAGGTAGGTAATTCAGACTTTTCTGATCACAAGCATTCATCCATGAGCGTTTATTCACGAAGTATTTTTGGCAAGAGCGTTTTAGCGATCGTTGTGTGTAAATTCTGGAATCAAAAAATTCTCATTTTCCATATATAGATACTCCTTTAAAGCCTGCATTCAAATTAGAGCAGTATTCGCAAACAGTGCTAGTAGCGTAATCGCAATAGGAACGCGAATAGCGCGTGGTTCCAACCTCAACAGTATTCGATAGCTCAGCTAGTAGCGACATCCGAAATACACATGGTGTTCGCTAAATATTAAGGATGCCGTCATAGCTGTAGTAACTTATCGCATAACAAGACCGTACGCGTTATCGCTTACCCGAGTGATATCCGGTTTGCAAAACTTTTAATTAGAATATACAATACAATACAGTGGGATATCGGCTGAGCACTGCCAACCACTACCGCTCCTGCTCATATTCGAATAGGTCTTTAAACGAACTGCTTTTTCTTTTACAGTAACACCAATATTAACCGGAATAAAAACCGATAAAAAAAAACAATAATAGATATTTTTTCCTGACGTTTCGAACGCGATTAACCTTTTGAATGCCGGAACGTGGATCCACGCGAGACACAATGCAATTTTTTTGTGTCTGGAAATGCGACATACGAGAGGTTAATCTGGTTAAAATATAGGTATGTTAATATAATATGTAATGATCGTGATAACCAAACATATTTCTGTTTTATTCCTAATATGATATTAAATACCCGGATGAAAGTTTAAGCTACTGTCGCAACTAAAGTACCGATTTTGGCAAGGGTGTCATAATTAACACATTAGGTCTGGGGTCGTTATAGCCTTAATGGCTTTTAGCTAAATTACTATACTTATAGATATATATGTTCAAGTGTCTTTGACATTAATTATTATTAGACTTTCACTACACAATAGAAAAGAGGACGTTCAGTTAGTTTAGTAGTAAATTAGTTTCTGCCTTCCTCTGTGAAAATAAGAAGTTATTTTATGTAAGTAGAACGGATAAAATTAGAAAATATTTCGCTATTCATATTTGCCGTATTGAAACTTCGACATTTAGACCGATTTTTTTGTGGATACTAGCTGTGCCCCGCGGTTTCACTCGCCCCGTTAAAAAAATCTTATCCAAAAACCTTACAATGACGAACACAACAAAACAAGAATTATAAAATTTGGTGCAGTCATTCCCAAGTTATAGCGTGACCTAGGTTCGATGGCAGAGTCGGGCAAAATGATCTAACATTCTTTTCTGTAAGGAAATTTTCATTAGCAGCCCGGAGTATAAAACCGTAACCGGTAGATGGCAATAGGTTCGCCATCTACTACATGAGACTTACTAAATGTATTTGTGAGTGTACAGCAATAACACTTCTATCCTACCCTTCATGGAATACAATCGTAATCATACATCTACATTCACGCATTATAATAAAACAACTTTTATCCGGAGCATGTACGAAGAGGTTAGTGAGCATAGATGAAGCGAAAGAGGTGTGTCAGAATCGTAGCAAATGGAAATCGATAGTCTCTGCCTACCGCAATGGGAAACAGGCGTGATTGTGTGTATGTATGTTATCCGGATTAATGAACAAAGTGGCCAAATAATACATGCGATTAATCCGGTTAATAGTGGTTTTATTATAATGTGTAGTGATCGCGGAAACCTTAAATATTACTATATCCACGCATTTTGTTAAAAAACAACTATTAAAATATGAATTCGGCTCACCCACTCGGTTTAGTCCCTAAGTTTTATATGACGTCACACGCTAGCCTTCCTCCTGAAACTTTGAATAGAGCATGGGCGTTCTGACGTCATCCAGTTTACGTCACCCAGTAGACGTTTTAAGAATAACGGATTAACCATTGTTGTTATCAATAACATAACATAATATAACATCAATCTGCCTAGCCTTTTCTCAATTACGTTAGGCCGGCTTCTAGTCAAACCGATGCAGTTTAATACTAGTATTTTGCATATTGTATTGTATTTAGCGACTGCCTATCTGATCTCTAAAACCCAGTTACTGGGTAATACGATATCTCGTGTTAACTGGTTCTCTCAGAGTTTCAGGCCTCTGACTACACGTAAAAGCTGTCATAGATCTTAATTTGACGTCCGGGACCAACGGTTTAACGTGCTCTCCGAGCCACGGAGGAGTCTCGGTACGAAATGACTTACACCCATCCACATACCCCCATGGGTAGTCAAAGGCCTGAAAGTCTGACAACCAGTCATACCACGAGATATCGTGTTACCCAGTAACTGGGTGGTGGTGGTCAGATAGGCAGTCGCTCCATGTAAAAAACTGGTATTAAGCTGCATCCGATTTGACTGGAAGCCGACCCCAATGTAATTGAGAAATGGCTAGGCAGATTGAAACAGCTTGGAATTGTGCCTGGTTGGTGGCAATAGTCACACCACCTATATCGGACTTAATAACGTCATCAGTGAAAGGGTGTACACAAATTCACCTCTACATAACCCTTCGGGGAATAAAAGCGTGATGCTAAGTTAAAAACAAACAAAAATCTTCAAAACATACTGCACACGTAATGACATATAATTATTCAACGTTATCACGCTGACAAAGCAAAGCCCTATCACCATCACGGCATAATTGAAACAATTTTTAATTAAACTAACTCATTCGTTAACGAGTGAACAAGCATATCAGATTCTAAAATGTATGTCAGCATGTAAAAACCAATTTGGCGCCTGTGAAGCTTCACTTCACTGTATTAGACTCCCCTACACAGCAATTAATTCATAGTAACGCAAAATTTAATTAATCCTCCAATGTTCGGAATGATAATTGGGGATTGCCGCGGAATTCCACACTTGAAGGGGTGACAGAATGGTAGGGTTGCTTTAGATGATAATATTCAGACATTTTCTATGCTAAAATATGGAGTTAATTTACTCTGTAGTCGTCAGCGAATTATGCAATATCGTAAAGCAAAGTTCACCTATACTGATAATGAAACAATAAACAGGTTGGGAAGTAAAATAGTTGTACATTTTTAAAGGTGAATGTTACCAATCTAGACAAGTGCGTCTAAAACACGGGTTTTCTGAAATATTGGACTCCCTGACATTAATGACACAAATAGGATATTTTGTCCGATTCAAATTAGAAATTAAAATTGTTTATATATATACATCTATCCTCACGGTGGCCTGTGTGTGGAGATCCACGGAGATTAGCCAAGTACGCAGAAGATAATATAGTGCACAAGTGTGTGTGCAAACATAGATGCACTCCCTCTTCCTTCACTCTCATAGTCCGATGGGACGGCAATCCGACACGACCGGAGAGAGATCAGGTGCCGGACCGACGACTGTACGTGCTCTCCGAAACACGGGGTGTCACACCACCAACTTGGTGACTCCGGGCTACTACTGAGAATTTCCTAACAGAAAAAACCAATAATACTTTTCCCGACCTGGACATCGAACCTTGGACCGCTAGACAAATGAGGTAAAAAAATATATTCTGTACTTAAATAGATATTATGAAAGTCTTTATATAATTATATTACTTTGATGCTGTTGATCGCTTACCACCAGGTGACAAGAACGCGCATAAAAAAAAACTGTTTTTTCTTCATTTTCGCTTCTCAGCTGGTACTTCTGTTTGAAAGATATTACTTACTATAGGTACATTTTTTCTGCTTTGCCAACAGGTATACTTTCTTTGAAGTTGCCAAGTGCCACTCAGTGAGGTCCTTGAGCCCCAAAAAACTCACAGCAAACGCAAGGTGTTTCTTAAGATCAAGGTCTTGTTTGACAAATACAGGATGTGGACAGGTATACAGGCATATATTATATATCATGAGGTTTGTAACAATCACAGTGTTATGTCTCTATGATAATAAAAGTATTAACTGCCTCGTTGGTCTAGTGGTCTCAAGCGCGACTGCTGAGCATGAGGTCTTGGGTTCGATTCCCAGGTCGGGCAAAGTGTTATTGAGTTTTTCTGTTAGGAAATTCTCAGTAGCAGCCCGGAGTTTGGAATTGTGCCCGGTTGATGGCAATAGGCTCACCACCTATTACATGGGACTTAATAACAGCATTGGTGAAATGTGGGTGTACGACTATGTACACCTCTGCCTACCCCTTCGGGGAATACAGGCGTGATGATGCTATGCTATGCTATGCTATGCTATGCTATGCTATGCTATGCTATAAAAGTATTAACCAGTACATTTCGGTAAACGGTTTGGTGGTATTCAATTTTGGTTATTTGAAAAAGACTCAAGGGCTAGTTGTCAGAATCAATAACAAAAACTGAAAGTGGATACAGATAAATCTTTTGAAAATCATTAACTCTGAAATTTAAAAAAAAAATGTGGAAAGAAAAATACGGTCGTAAACATAGCATCAACATAACATAGCATCACGCCTGTATTCCCCGAAGGGGTAGGCAGAGGTGTACACAATTGTACACCCACATTTCACCAATGCTGTTATTAAGTCCCATGTAATAGGTGGTGAGCCTAAAGAAAAATACGGTCGTGAGTAGATATAATCCATTCAAGAGACATAGTACAATTCGTGGAAATAAAAAACAACCTGCTCTCCTCGGATAAATACTCCAGGCGCTCTGACTGATAAGTCATCTCGACCTCTGCTCACTACCCCGAATTCTTGTTCCACATTTTAATACGTCTTTTAGTGACGTCATTGCCATCTATTCCTTATACAGGTAACTGACCCGACACGAACAATTATACCTGTATAGGCACCATCCTTTGACAGTTACAGTAGCAGATAGCCAGTGATAGCCTAGTTGGGTTGCAGCTGTAAACCAGCGTCGGGTGGTCAGTATTACTGCCTCCCGACATTATGCTGAGCTGCGGACCTTTTGGCACTACAATGTTTTGTCGTGTTTGACAGAAACATCTGTCCACATCTGTCATATTGTTATACCATAAGTATTGTTTAAGTGTCTAATATTGTAATCTGTTGTTTTTTTTTTTTTTTGTTTTTTTTCTGTTATGTGCCAATAAACTTATTTCTTTCTTTCTTTCTTTCTAGTTGTATGACCGTTGGACTGACAAGTCGAAGGTCGTAGGTTCGACTCCAAGGCACGCACTTTCTTTTTTACGACTTTTCCAAGTCATATGCGTATTATAAATTAATTAACGCAAGAAAAGCAAACACTGAAATTATATTTTTCGAATAAAAGGATGTATAGTATCCTTTGGAGTTCTGATCCACTCGTATTTATGTGTCCACGAAATTTTAGGTACTAATAAATCTGTCTCAGCCACTTTAATAACTTGTTTCTTCTAATAAAGCTTACAGCGACAAGTTACCAACTACATCACTCAATTACATCACTCAATTGCCTCTCACAACTAGCAAGGGACAATAAACAGATAATCAACACGTACTTCTACTACTCACAGCCCCTCACGAGAATCCCCTTTGCTGTAAGAGGCATTGTACCACAAATCATATGCACAAACATTTTCACATGTATATTGTGTTGGCTATACAAATTTATGTTATACAAACTGTAATTAATGCTTTGCTTATTAAAGTCACCATACATATCTACGTGTCACAGGTACGAAACAAATGAACGGCCTTGAAAATTCATCATTTCCCAAACTCTAATGTTACTCCAGATTTTTTGGGAACAAAAGCTTTTTTTATATGTTAGAGTCAGATATTTCAAACGACTCCCACGTTGGCATCGATTCTGATGTCACCGACTTATAAAATTAGAACATGGCCATATTTTACTACCATTTTAAATAAATTCGTAGATCAACTAAATAACTTTCACGAAGTTGTTTCATAACACGTCTGTGCAAAGCTAAAGGTGCTAAGCAAATAATAATATAATTTCCCTAACACATATAAACGTACCTACAAAGTCTACTTCCTCCAGACATGTTATTAAAGAAATGCCAACGCAAAATCTAAAATAGCCTTTATCCTTACTAAAGTCAAAAGTGTAAAACGCCATCATTACACATCACATAAAAACCGTACCTCAGACTATCTTTGCGCGTATGAAATCCTACCTTTGATGTTGTTGAGTGGCCCTTCCCGAGTGCGTCTGGGGGAGTCAACAGCCCTTCCCTTATGACTCTAAGACTTCAAACGTTCTGATTCGCTTTTACACCTTGGAGTAGGCAGTTATGTCGAGATCCAGACTCAGATTTCTACGGACAATGGGGTACCGTCTTTGGGTTTTTAAAGCCCCTAATTAAAATGCTTTGATTATTTCTTTTGGTTTTACATCGAAGTTGAGGCCAACGCCTACCAGTGTTTTGATAAGTTTGTGAAGTTTCTCTCAATTTCTGATTCGGGTGTCTGTAAAAACATTCAAGAGTGATGTAGACGAAATTTCATTAGTCTGGGTTTCTGATTTCAATTTCAAAAATACCTAAATTACTTTTTACTTCATCTTTTTTGTGACCTTGTTCACATAATAAACAAGTAAAACATTAATGCCAGCTTGTATTAATATTAACTTGATCTACTTCAACTTTAATTAACTTCATACATTATATATACGAGTATTTCAAAGTAAAACTGAGTTGACGTGGAGTGCCTAAGTAAGTAAGCCCAAATTTTTGGTAAAACCAAATAGCCAACTGCATAAGTTAATTAATTTAATGAAAAAATGTAATACACCTCCAATATTTTCCGCTCACAGTCATGTTAAAGTAAACAATGCTACAATTGTTTTATTTAGGTTAAAACCCACTTTAACACTAATTGCCAAAGTTTACGCCACAACAAAACACGGCTGCTTTTAAAACTTATTAAGTAACCGACGGCTACGTTCTGGTTCTGAGTGGACGTTATTTTGGGAAAAAGTTCTGTTACAATTTACACACTAGTCTTATATTTTATTATATTTTCGAGTGTTTTCTTTTTTCTCAGTAAAACGCTGTCAGTAGTGTCAATTCTGATGTAGCCCACCTAAACTAAATTTGGAGCATGGCTGTCTTCTACGAACAGTTACAGTTATAAGAGCAAGACGGGATGAATTAAGAAACGTCAAATTCGAATTAAGGCACGTCAAAATAAAATCTCTGAACATTAGTCTGAACACTTTTAGGTGGTTACCAAAATTAGATGCGTCCAACTAAAATTGTGTGCATATTTTTTAGCTGACATGCCTAAATTTAAATTTTGCGCTTTAATTTATCCCGCCCACTTTTAAAGTATCTTAGTAAATACAGCAATAAGGGGCTCGTGGCTAAGTAACCGCTGCACAGATTGATCGATCGAGGTTAAGCTGCGCTTGCCGCGGTCGGTCTGTGGATGGGTGACCATCGTTTCATACCGAGTCCCCTCCGTGCCTCGGAGAGCACGTTAAGCCGTCGGTCCCGGTTATCAAATTAAGATCTATAATAGCCGGGTAATAGCCTATAATAGACGGGTAGTCAGAGGCGATATCGTGTCACCCAGTAACTGGGTTGTGGAGGTCAGATAGGCAGTCGCTCCATGTAAAATATTGGTATTAAGCTGCATCCGGTTTGACTGGAAGCCGACCCCAATGTAGTTGGGAAAAGGCTAGGCAGATATAGTAAATACAGCAATAAATATTCTAAATTTAGTTTAGTATGCTACATCAGGATTGATGCCAATATAATTAGTCATAAAGTTAGTTTAATTAGCCAATAAAATTCATTAGTCGATTAGTGCTAATTCCCCTATAATACTATAATGTCCTAATATAATAAAATTTCGATGCATTCCGGGTAATGCACCGATTTGAAATTCCATTATTGGTTTGTTAGAAAACAGTACTAAACAATAATTACTGATTTACATAAAAAATAATTAAGTGACTGTTGTCAATATTTATTAAATAAGGTACACTCCTAGATTCTTAAAAAACTATAGGTGTTTTCCGTGGAATAGAATAAATGTGGATGTGTGCTGTCACAGAAGGGTTAATATTTTGATCTAGTCTACGAACCGCACCAGTCGAGGTACTTATAAGTGGAATAAAAAAGGTGCTATTCAAATTGTACTGTACAAATCGATGCGCTAAGTGGGAATGCTTAAAATTTTCGTGTATTTTGTATTTCGATATCTTGCAGGGTTCAGAAGATGTGAATAATATTATAAAGTGCTATATGTCTAAGTCCCACGCGAACGAAATCGTATTAGTATCATAATATTTTTACACACAATCAACCCTTATTTTCTATTGACCTACGAATTTAATCGAAAAACTATATAATAAAAATATTGAAGCAATTTATCTGTAAGTCGACTAACTTCTTTGAGAAAGGAAACGAACTTCCAAGTTTCTCGGTAAATGATTTCTCTAATAAATATTGCCACACGTTATAGGAAGTTTGCAATAAGTGGCGAGTTTGAAACTAAAACTGTTCAATAAATAATGACAAATTGTACTCCAGAAAACGTAAATGTCAAGGACACGTGATAAGTGGTTTGCTAACGTGGTTATAACTATCCTGCGTCTTCGCTTGTGTAGACATCGGCAATCGCAACAAAATTTTCTGCTATGCATATTTTAGTTTATAATCTACTAGCTGTGTTCCGCAGTATCACTCGCTTTTTTTTGTTTTACTCGGCTCCTAAAAGTCGTAGCGTGATGTTAAATAATTTATAACCTTCCTGAAGAATTGGGCTATCAAATGCAAAAAAGAACAGTGATAGGTAGGTAGACCACTGAAGTGGCAAGTCAAAAGTCGCAATGTTAGATCCAAGGTACGCACCACATGTCTGAAGCATGTATGAGTAAATACCACAATTTCTTCAATGATAGTATCGAAATCACAAATTACGACACTCACCGTAACATCTCAATAAAATGCCAAATTGAAATGACGGGTTCATAATAATGTAGGTATAATCAGCAGGACGTAATGATGACAAGTGAAGCAAAACTGTGAAGTGCCATCGATGGACAGGATGTAGAAGTTGTTGTTGTGTTTGGTTGGCAAGATAGGTGGACGATTGTTACTATCGCTGTAAAAACCTGGATGTGACAGGAACAGGAGCGTGGAGATTGACACAAGCAGAGAGAGGCTATGCCCAGTAGTGGCTAAAGTCAGGCTGTGGATGGTGATGACGATGCTGAGTAATCTGTGTCAATATGCTTCGGATCGATTCTTTACTGCACATGTGAGATCAAATTCTCAATTCTGTAGAAACAAATACTATGCCGACTAACAGCTTGAATTAAGCCATCTTCAACTTAGGGCAAATTCATAATGGAAGTTATGACTTATGACTCCTATCGAAATCACACGGTCTTTCACTAACCTTTACCAGAGTCATGATTGCACCGAACATAGCTTCGACTTCAGTGCTGACTCAGTAGAATATTCAACTCCGCTTCGCTCAAAAGAAAAACAAAACAGAAAAATGTTAGTAACAAAAGAATTTTATTCCACTTAAAATACTCCACAATATCACGACTCAGCATTTACGGAGACAATGTCGGGGAGTGATACCAACTATTTAATAATTGTTCTACCAAGACTAAATTCAAGGAACGCACTACAATTTAACAAAAGTAAGGAGAACTTTCTTGTGTAAGATATTACTGGTATATGAGAAAACTTTTGTCCTTACATGGAGATGGCATTCGTGCTGTTACGCCCTTTTCACTGGAACAGAATTCAGAACAAAACCAGTATGAAATATGTGGGAAATGCTTGAGTAATTTCAAGAATGTGTGGCATTTAAATTACTTTGGGATGTAGAATATGTGGTTTGAGAATAACAATATGTGAATCTTTGTCGTGGTGTTGAATGTAATAAAAATAATCTTATAAGTAGTATATTTGCGTTTTTTTTTCCTTTTTTGATGGCTGAATCAAAAAAGAACTATACTATTATGGAGGACAATCTTGCCACGATCTGTCTGCGGATGGGTGACCACCATTTGATATCGAGACCAAAATTGACGGTCCCGGTTGCCGAATGAAGATCTATCGCAACCGTTACGGGTAGTTAGATGGCTGAAAATCTGACAACCTGTCATACCAGGAGATATCGTGTTACCCAGTAACTGGGTGGTGGAGGTCAGATAGGCCATGTAATATACTGGTATTAAAGTCCATCTGGTTTGACTATAGAAGCTGATACCAATGAAAAGGCTAGGCAGATTATATATAGGTATCTAATAATAAATCTATTGTTGGTAAAATCCAGTCTTAATCGGTCATTCTTGTGTTTCTAGCAATCACACTACGCATTAAACATTTTATAAGTTATTTTTGTAGTTTTCTATTGTAAGCTGTTTATAAGGAAGTATACCATGATATTTACCATTTAAAAACTTTTAGGAACCCAAATACAACGACAAAAAAATAAACACCGTATAAAGAGAGATCGCTGAAAAGCTCAACTCGCACAATCACAATACATTTATTGTATACGCATCACTACATATTTTGAAAACCCTATCCAGTTTCATTCTAACTCCATTCTTAAAAACAGGAACTCCATCCCATTGAAACACTTTAGAAGAACATGCTATACCATATTTTATAAACGCGCGACCTATTTTCGCACTCAATTGGTGCGAAAAACCGACCATAATTCATTTCCGCTCTGAATGTGGGTAGGGTTTAACCTCATCTTAATTAAATGATTAAAACTAAGTACATCTTCAATGCTATTGTCTGGGTCGGTATGGGATACACGTAATCCTTTCTTTGTACTCCAGACAGTAAACGTGCCACGTAATTAAATGTATATTTACGCAACATATTATACTTGTAAAGGTATGTGTAAAGTCGCGTTTGGTAAAACAGGAAAGGAATAATAAAATCTATACTAATATTATAAAGCTGAAGAGTTTGTTAGTTTGCTTGAACGCGCTAATCTCAGGAACTACTGGTTCGAAATGAAAACATCTTATTGTGTTGGATAGTTAATTTATCGAGAAAGGCTATAATATATAGGCTATATAACATCACACTGCAACCAATAGGAGCGGAGCATCAATAAAAAATGTTGCAAGAACAGGAAAAAAAAATCCTTTTGAGAGCTTCTGTTGTGTGTGCTGCGTAAACGGTTAAAGTAACGTAAAGATTATGTATGACGAAATTGTTTCCCTTTAGAGGTTCAAAAAAAAAAGTCCGCAACAGCATATGTCTATCTTTTAAGGTTGACGCACTATAACCTTTTTTATGGTAATCAAATTTGTTCTAAAATAATGCATTATTTGCGAAGGTGTTTTTATAAACATGATATTAATCCTTATGCAAATAAATACTATATACAAGACTATATACTACATATTTCAATGAATATCTTCGGAGATATCGTAGTTTTAAAATAACTCGGCAACAAAATAATGATCAAGTACCACGCGTGCATTTATAATATAACATAGCATCACGCCTGTATTCCCCGAACGGGTAGGCAGAGGTGTATACAGTCGTACACCCACATTTCACCAATGGTGTTATAAGTCCCATGTAATATGTGGTTTTAATATGTTTGATTACGAAAAACTATATAACGTAGTCCTCAGTTAGTAGCTACTTTGCATTGGGCTGAGCTAAGTATTAACAATTTTAATTATTATGAATTTGTGTTCATTCACAACATGGTATTAATGTACGACATCCACGCGTACGGAGTCGCGGGCACAGATAGTTTTATAATATGCAAACATAATTACGTTACTTGTCTTGATTTGCTCGGCACCCGGATTAACGTGAAAGATACCCAACAGAATACTAGCGTCAGGTATACTGCCTGGCATATGCTGAATAGCATACTCATTTGCAATAACTACGGACATGCTTTTGACTGTAATCAATCAGTTTTTAAGGACATATCGTGTTGTTACAAATAAACTCTTTTTCTATCTATCCATTTATGATTGTCTTATATATGGGAGTTTCGATTCTCGAGTGGCTCCGTTCCAGTTCGAAAATAGTCGGACATTCCCGAAAAGGTATGTGAGTAGGTAATTACCATAAACAATGATTAAGACGAATTCTTGAAAATAAGATTAACCTTCCGATTGTCTGAAAGTGCTGTGTTGTTAACTATATCTTTGAATTATTAATAATATTATGTAAATAGTATGCATAATATTTATTTGTACTCGCGGGGGAGGGGCTCGTGGCTAAATAACAGCCGCATAGACAGATCGATTGAGGTTAAGCTGCTCTTGCATGGGTGACCATCACTTCATACCGAGACCCGTCTGTGCCTCGGAGAGCACTTTACGCCGTCGATCCCGGTTGTCAAATTAAGATCTATGACAGCCGTTACGGGTAGTCAGAGGTCTGAAAGTCTGACAACCAGTCATACCACGAGATATCGTGTTACCCAGTAACTGGCTTGTGGAGGTTAGATAGGCAATCGCTTCATGTGAAATACTGGTATTATGCTGCATCCAGTTTGACTGGAAGCCGACCCCAATGTAATTGGAAAAAGGCTACGCATATAGCTGATGATTATTTGAGAAAATTTATGATGGTAGTAAGTGATATTTAATTTCTAATACTTAAGCAAAATTCTGCGATGCATTGGGCTATAATACTACGCTATTGCTTACTTATACTAATTGTGAGTGAACACTGAGATGATGGCGGATATAATAATTTTTGTACATAAAACATAGCATTACGCCATTATCTCAAAAAAGGTACGCCAAGTGGTGTTTGTTAGAAGTAAATCCACATTCCACCGTGCGTTATTAAGTCCCATGTACATATTAAGTAGTGAGCTTATCTTGATACATTTCATATATTATTTTACCCACAATTTTTGTTGCCAAAATATATATTCCAGACCACTTATTCATGATTACCACACGTTATTTACCAAAACACATTAGATTGAAACAAATGTTATTTAGCAAACTACGAGAAAATTGGCTCCCATTCAAAATAAGATACCAGGCGCCCATAACTATAGTAGCAATATATCTTATCCTTGGCTACACAGTGTTATTACTAAGAGAATTATCGCTCATCCCATAAAAACTTTAAAGTTGTGGAGACATATCAGTGTTATAAATTTGCTTCATGATATTATCATGTTTTCTTACATAATCTCAGCTTTCTGGCTGATGCAGTTATATTATTTAACAGTATAAGAAACGATTATATTTTACTGAATAAAAAATTAAAACTTTGCTGGAGTGATGAAAGAAGATTGCATGTAACGGTGATGAGAAATGTTGAGATTCATGTGTCATGGAGTGACGAGAATGATTAAGCTAAGAAATGAGTATATTAGAGGAAGTTTGAAAGCAGCACCAGTGACAGAAAAGTTGAAGGGAAATCGTTTATCTTGCTATGGAAACGTGATGAGGCGGGATGAGACACATATGACTAAGAGAATAATGAAAATGAATGTAGATAGATGGAGAGGAAGAAAGAGACTAAAGAAAAATTAATACATTTTGTCAGGGATGATATGAATGAAACAGTTTTTAGGTTTACTCCCCAAATGTTATCCTTAAAACTGATATCACAAGAGAATGGAAGAGAAAAACGAATTTCACCGACCCCACACAGTTTACAGTTTCTAGAGTAATTATTACTTTGTTTTAGTTTAAAGAACTTTACGAAAATCTTATAATATTACGCAACAATACACACAAATTTATAAAAACCGTATTTCTTTACATAATTTATAACTTCGACCAAAATCTCTTCGCCATAAAGTATTACGAGTAAATTGTCAAATCACTTAACACGCAAATCAACAGCTAAAATATACATTGCAACGTCAGAATTAGAAAAGAAACATGAAACATTCACTCCCAACGATTGTAAATTGAATTGCGGCACCAAATTCAATTTGGATTACCTTCACATTCGTAAAAAAAGTATATATGAAACAAATTCTTGTTTCATCAATACATCACTGAGAGTTTTCAACCACGTTAAGTTAGCTGTAATTTTTTTGGAAATCAGTCCTTATGGTGCAGAGATGTAGATCTTTTTCGACAACCAAGTTGGTTTTGTATTATAAATTCGGCAAGGATTTGTACTGCTTTACCACTGATCTTCTAAGTGGCAGAATGAGTAATGACGACGTTGACTGACGCATCGTGTAAACAAAAGGACCAAGTAATTTCCTTTCAAATACATTTGTTTAACTGTATTGGCGTGTCTTTCTTATTATATTAAAGACATCTAACATTGATATTCATCTGTTTTCAACAGCAACTTTAAAAGAGAGCCTAATAAAACACTTCTCCAGGCTGTATTTAGGTCACGGCGGTCTATTTTCGAGGATATTAGCCAAGTAGGCATGATATATTATTGGGCACAAGCGTATGCGCAAACACAAGTGCACTCCATCTTCCTTCATTCTCATAGTCTGATGGGATGGCAATCCGACACGGCTGCAGATAAGGCGCAGGACCGACGGCTATACGTGCTCTCCAAAGCATACCACTAACTTTGTAACTCCGGGCTGCTGCTGAGAATTTCTTAACAGAAAAAATCCAATAGCATCTCTCGGTCCTGGGCTCGATTCCCAGGTCAGGGATGATCGCAATGGCATGATCTAATAAGCCTACCTAATAAGGCACTGCATTGGTAAACAAGCCAAACAAATAATGTTTTGTTTACCCTGTCATACTACCGTATACTAATACTATGGAACTTGTGTCCGAAATAAATGTTTAGAATTAAATTGAACTGAATTAATTTATACAAACATTTAGCATAAATTCATTGTCAAATATGTCTAGTTTTTTTTTTGCGGCGCTCCTTTTAATTTGTATAGTCAACTTTTTTTTCACATGTCGATACTTGTTTCTTATGAAAAAAAATTCTGATTCAATAATAGAATCCAAATTTAAAAGTGTTTTTTTTATTTATAATGATTAAGATTTGAATTTATAAACACTACATTATTATACCAAACCCCATCCAATTGTATTTCACTCCACGATTTATAAAAAAGTAGATAACTACGGCAATCTGTTTTTTTTTTTGTCCAACGCGACAGCTCCTAGTTTACTTTAAAAAAAGATTTTCCTTTCTCATTTTAAAATCAAATTACGAAGAACTTAGCTTACTAACTTCTGATGGAAAAGTTTAAACAAACGGCACACTTGCAATTTTTCAAGATGGATTAACGTCTCATCCAGTAAACAAAGTTGTAACTTATTTTTAATGTTTGACAGACACTTTTTTATTCAATGACGCGGTGTTGTTTGAAAGAAAACAGGTCATCTCCATACTTAACTTTTGCTTTGTAAACATCTTCTAAGAAGCTTACTTTAAGGCCGTAATTATGATATTTTGGGACCATTTTCTTATGAAAATGAACGCTTTTGATGTGTCTTTTTTACCATTTACGAGAATAGCCTCTTTTATATTAAATATAAGAATCCTTCGTGAGTGTCATGCTGGATTCGTAGGCACTTACGAGTATAACCACATAGTCCTATATAAATCTATTTTATTTGGGAAAGTAATTTATAGATACTCCTGGAATATCTATGGCGCTAGGCGCAGGTTCTAGTCTTGCTCACACTAATAACTTTAAAATTAGCTAAGCGTTAATGCTTTTTTAATTCTAAAGGCTCCGTTCGAGCTCGAAACTAGTCCAGCAAACCCGAAAAATGCACGTGAGTAGTAACCGGTGAACAATAATTAACAATTATGAATATGCCTCACGAAAGTTATTATACAAATAAACTTAATTTGTCAATTAAGTTTATAATTAATTATTTTAATAAATATAGGATTTGGAAGAGATTTCGTATGAAATAAGCAGCACCTTTGTATTCGTCTTTCCTATTTAACTGTATTTATTCTTATGTCTGTGTGTACATTAATTGGTAAATAAATAACAATAAATAAATCCCTCTTTAGTCTAGTGCTCATTAGCATTGGTACTGAGCGTGAGGTCTTAGGATCAATACCCAGGTAAGGCAATTTTCATGTATATTTCTGTTAGGAAATTCTCAGTAGCAGCCTTAAGTTCGGAATTGTAACAGTACTATATTGCCTTACTTTTTGGTAATACAGTCGTTATGTTATGTATATATACTCGTATCTGCCTAACCTTTTCCCAATTACATTGGGGTCGGCTTCCAGTCAAACCGGATGCAGCTTAATACCAGTATTTTACATGGAGCGACTGCCTATCTGACCTCCACAACCCAGTAACTGGGTAACACGATATCTCGTGGTATGACTGGTTGTCAGACTTTCAGGCCTCTGACTACCCGTAACGGCTATCATAGATCTTAATTTGACACGTTATGCTATGTATATACTTAGTTAATAATACCATTTAAACTCCAACAAAAGAGAAAAAAAGACAGTGATAAAAAAATCACCCGTTCCTACTGTGACCACAGTTAAAAACTGCAGTCTCCATTAGCACCCAACAATACGGAATCCAACCCTTATAACCAGAACAATACAAAATATAGGAGCGAAAAATCCCAAAGAGTAGAAATGGGAACACTTTACCTACTTTGCTATGCCGATGATAGGCAAACCCGTGTGTCGGTGACGATATCGCATTGTGCGCTGCGAGACACCATTCAAGTGGCTTTTTTAACATCAAAGGCCGTTTTTGCTTTGAGCCCTGGGCGTATCTGTTCCCCGGAAAGTCACTTCTGGTTTTGATAAACTACGGTGTACGTGTAGGTGAATATTTTGAGTTTAAAGCGGACGATTTGATGAAAATGTTTGTTCGAATTTTGTTAAATTGTAAAGCTTAATGAAATTGGTTTAAAAGTTTTGACAGTTTTCCTACCTGTACCTACACTACAGTTGTTTACAAAAAAAAGAAACGTCAAGCGTCTAGAAATTTATAGACTACAATTGTTTTTATTTAACTTTTCTTGCGTTGATTGCATCATTAAAGGGTCACAGAATTCATAAATATTTTATATATAGAGTTTTCGTTCCAATATACGAACTATAGATACTAATTAAAATGTAGCAACAATGTAAATCTATATTATTATAATCGATAGTTATAAAAATAAGTCATGTTACGAAATTATTTTCAGAAACATCAAATTATAATAAAACAACTTTTAACCGGATTAATCGCGTGTATTATTGGTTTTTTGTTTTTCCTGACGTTTCGAACACTTTGCAGCGTTCGTGGTCGCAGGAGGACTAAGGTGTCAGGTGTCTCAACAGTTTATTTAAAATATTTCAGTCTACCGTACATATAATTGATAAATTCATAAAATTATTTTTGTCTCTGATACATATTTAAACTAAATCGCGACGGTATTTCCTAAGACTATCCCTGAGAAGAAATACCGAAACAAACTCAGAGGTCACAGTCGTTTTAAATTTAGAGATACGATTTTACAATTTTATCGAATTATAAACTAAAAGGTGTTCCGATGCACGCAGTAATCGCTCACAGTATCTTGATTTGTCTTGTGACATGACTTTGTTTGGGACTTGATTATTTTCAGTACAGGGTTCCAAACAGGTGGTAATTGCCAACCATCTTCTCTATTGAAATTTGGGTGTTTTTTAATTTCAATAGCCTCGCGGAGCATTCTCGGTATATATCGGTTTTCCTTCGCGAGGATTTGGGGTTTATCGAAACGTAGAAAATGGTTGGGTTTGTCTGTTGTATGTTCACAGACTGCAGATTTTGTTGAGCGTATATTCTTGACGTCAGCTATGTGTTCTTTCAACCTGGTGCCAATGCTAAGCTTTGTTTGCCCTATGTATGATAGCCCACAATCACAATCAATCTTGTAGACCCCTGCATCTTGTAAGGGAATGTGGCACTTCACCGGTCTGAGAAGTTGGCTGATCTTTCTATGTGGCTTGAAGTAGGTTTTGATAGAAGCACGCTTCAAGATGTGACCAATTCTATCGGTGACCCCTTTGATGAAAGGTAGGACAGCAGGTCAGCGATCAACTGTGGTGAGCTTTGGGCGGCTTCTGCGACGGGGATGTGGAGCTCGTAAGTTATTATGTTTGAGAACTTGCTTCACATGGTTGAGTTCCCCTGCCAGGTGGTCGACGTCGCAGATGCCTTGTGCTCTCTGTAACAAAGATTTGGCGACAGTAGCTAACTGAGAAGGATGGTGGTGAGATTCACCGTTCAAGTATCTTTCTGTGTGGGTGGGCTTTCTATACACAGTGTGACTAAGAGAATGATCTGGATTATGGATAAGTAATATATCAAAGAAGGCCAGTGACTTGGTTTTCTCTAATTCCATAGTGAATTGAATTTTATTATGTATGGAATTTAGGTGGTCTAAAAATGCAGGGACCCCATTGTGAGGCAAGATGGTGAAAGTATCATCAACATACCTCTTGAAAATCTTCGGCATAGCCGGGGCCGGCCGGCTCTCCTTTCAAAATCTTCCATGAAGATGTCGGCAATCACCGGGGAGACCGGTGAACCCATGGCCACACCGTCGACTTGCAGGTAGAATTCATTGTCCCACAATAGGTAGCCGCTGGTAAGGCAGTGCTCGAGTAACTCTGCATATGCTAGAGGCATGTCATGGTCACTCAACTGCTTCTTGACAATTTCCAAACAATCCTCAACTGGTAAGTTGGTAAATAAGGACTGCACGTCAAAGCTAACCATCACTAAATCCTCAGTCAGTTTTAGGTCTTTGATCTGGGTGATGAAATGATAAGAATCCTTCACATATGTGTTAGTTTGTCCACGAAGTTTTGAGAGTATCTTCGCTAGGTGTTGTGCCAGTTTTTAGGTTGGTGTGTCAATCTGGCTCACTATTGGTCGTAGTGGAGCGTTCTCCTTGTGTATTTTAGGCAACCCGTACAGTTTAGGTGGTTTCGCGCAAGATGGAATCAATATGTTTACGTCCAATTCCAGGGTGTCGGAGTATTTTGATATTAATTATGAAGTTTTCTTTAGAATTTTATTGGTTGGGTCTTTGTTTACCTTTTTATATGTGCTATTATCCGACAAGAGATCTCGAATTTTATTATTATAATCGGACGTATCCATTATAATAATCGCGCCACTTCAATAAGCACAACACAAGAGCGTCAGCCTATCTTTTAACCACGCCGAGGCATAGAACAGCAGCCTTTCGTGGAAGTTTCAAGTTTGCTGCTACTCGCTGCTGGAACGACCTGCCACCGCCATTTCGTGCTATGAAAACCGTGCACACTTTTAGAACAAGATATAAACTATATTTAACAAATAAACAAAAAGAAGACGTTTCAACTTACCCATGATCTGCCTACCATTGTGTCACGATGATTTAGCAGCGTAGGTTAGTTTAGCAGCGAACTTGTTTGGATAGCTAACTTTTCGGTAAGAATTGCAGCTGTTATAATAGCACAAAAACTACGAAACTACACTTTACGTCAACACTGTATCGCACTGGCACATTTTGTTGTACAGCTCACAGATTTCAAACTTCGTTTGAAAGTAGGTACCTTTTAAAAATACATATTTACACTAGAAAACAACTTAATCAATACACTTATATTCTATTTACATTATGTTACTATTTGCTTATTTATTTTGTGATGTTATCATATTGACAGCATCGTGTCGCGATAAGCGCGTTTGCGCGTCCTTTTAGTGTTGCCATGATCTCCCTTAATTTGTCATGTCATAGACAAATTAGCGTTGCGGAGACTAGGGCAGGGACACGTCGCAAACGGCAAACGTTGAACTTATAATGCGACTGATGTTAAATAATTAACATTTATTTATTTATTACTATGTTCATATTCATTTAATAAATTATTGTTAAAATTTTTCATTACATTTGACTATGTAATAGTTTAATTAAATGTATTTATCACAATTTTTCACCTTTTGCATGTTTTTGCGTACGCCGTGGTTGCCCGTGATTTCACTGTCAATATTCGGTCCTATCCGAAAACCAGCGCTGCTTCATTTCGATGGAGTAGCTTATGCTGAGATAGGGGCCTTTTTTGGTCTCGTGCAGGTCCTTTATTCGTCCTGTATTCTTAATATATTTTTTTTATGATTTGTGTATTTTCTGTATGTTTAACCTGCTTACGAGGTCAAAATAAATAATTTCTTTCTTTCTTTCTTTCATTATCACCGTTGCATTACCCTTATCGGCGCGAAGGATAGTCAACTCGGGGTCTTTACTAACGTTTTTTAAGAAAAGAAAGAAAGAAAGAAAGAAAGAAGAGCGAGGTATTCGTCGCGAGAAAGATTTGGTTTGGGCAGTTTGCTGCGACGTAGTACACATGACACGTCTTGACGAATCGCCTCCAAATCTTCCTTTTTTACGTTGTTTTTTATAAGACAGTCCTCAACGTTGCATATTATATCTTCGTACGGGATTTTTCTCGGTGCAACATCAAATTGTTGTCCGTATTTAGTTATACACCGTTATTCAATTTTTTTTTTTGAGATTTATTAACAAACGCGTCATAATTATATATTTATCAAGACATTAGCCATATCGACAAAAAACACAGGACACATTAAAAGCATCAGAAATTGTGGTATTCTTAAAATAAATATTTCACTGAAAATCAAATCTACCCAAAGAAAAACATTCATTAACTCGAATCGGCTTAAGCATCCCAAATCTCTTGAAAACATCATTAATTTTTTTACCCAACATCTGCAAACCAATCTTGCCAATGCTACGACACTCGAATCGGGAAGCGAACCTGTAATCTTTCAATTACAAATTCAAGTTCCATCCGTTCCAATTAACTTCCATATTGATCTGGGAATACGGTTCCCGAACACTTTTATCGGTGCTGCCAATTTAATAAAAAAATGTCAAGTGGGCTCGCTATTACGGTTGGTATCACCGATTCCATACCTGTGAATTTGTTTACAATGGAAAAAATATGGCGTTATTTTGATAGCAACTACATATTTTTGGTATTATATTTTTTGTTTATGATTTTTTATTTATATATACAAACTGTAAATCTGTGGCCGTGTCGTATTTTAGAAGGTGACTATATGGCTGATACTGAATACGAATCAAAAATAAATAATTTTGCAAAGAAACAAAAACCGCCTTCAATGGAATGAAAAAAAAAACAATACATAGACGGAGTCAATTGGCTTAGATTCTTCAGACCTGGAGGCTGAGTTACCCGCGTCCGCAGATGTACCCTTATAATGGAACCCCTACACGTGGCTCCTGGGTGGTGCCCACCGGACGAAGCTATGCCGTGAAGCGACCTAGTCGTGTTTCGAGATGTAGTCCGGTGCAACCGTTGTGGGAGACGGGTCTGGGCAGTTGCATCAACTCCCCAACTATCGTTCTGCCAAAATCTGTCCATTCAACTTAAAAGTGAATAGATTTATCCTGGATATACGTGCTCCATCATCGGTCCCACCGTCGTTTACCATCAAGCGAATTGGTGGCCAAAAGTAGATCCAGTTTTGACAAAAAAAAAAGAACTCCCGAGAAACTTCTCAAGGGACAACTCTCGAATATGTGCTGTATGGTTTGGACAGGGGCCCCGCAGTCACATTCGGGAGAACCCTCTCCAGGTGTCGAATCGGGAACATAACAACAACCATACCGGGATTACAGCCGTAACGCCTCATTTGTGAAGGTGATATTTACACCTGGCCTCACCTGTATGGACTCGGCTGGTCGACATAGTCATTTGACGATTAACACTTGGCGTGGGCTCGTGGATAAGTAATCACCGCAAAGAAAGATCGAGGTTGAGCTATGATACCTGATAATTTGACAACCAGTCTAAGCACAAGATGTTCATTCAGTCAAAGAAAGAAAGAAAAAATAAATAAAGAAAGAAAGAAAGAAAGGGGAAAATAAAGAGAGACTGAAAGACGGTAAGAGATAATCTCTTTTCGAATTGAACAGACACAAACACCAAAATAGGCTGTTGCTCCATGTAAAATTCTGAAGGAGGCAAGGCTAGGCAGATTCTGACAATTAATATTTTTGACATATTATATGCGAATCACATATAATTTCATTAATATAAGTAAAAAGATGTTTCACGTAGACCCTATAAAAGGAAATACACAGTACACTTATTACCTTAGTGCAAAATTCGTGGCTCAATATTTCGTCATCGCCACATTGCCCCACAATAGCGTCAGTAGTGGACACAATTTGCTAAAAGTGTAATTTGTTGCGACGCAGCGCACGGCAGCCGTTCAACGTAACTGCAGTGTACACAGATGTTGTGAAAATAACCAGCGGAACTGACATACATTTTATATTAAGGCTCTACTTTAGGCCCAGTAGATGGCAATAGGCTCACCACGTATTCCATGGGACTTAATAACAACATTGGGGAAATGTGGGTGTACAATTGTGTACACCTCTACCTGCCCCTTCGAGAAATACAGGCGTGATGCTATGTTATGTTCTACTTTATTAGAGAAGTTTCAGGCTTGTATCCCCTGAAGGCAGAGTATACACAGCTGTTGTACACCCACATTTCACCAATGGTGTTATTAAGTGCTATATAATAGATGGTGAGCCTACTGCCATCTTCCAGGCACAATTTCGCACTCCGGGGTGCAACTGAGAATTTTATAACAGAAAAACCCAATATTACTTAACTGACCCGGGAATTAAACCCAGGATCTTACGCTCAGCAGTCGCGCTTGAGACCAGCCAACGAGACAATACTAATACATGTATATCTAATTTTGTTCAAATAATAAAACCCTAATGCAAACAAATGGTATAGGCTATGGAATAGGGCGCTCTTGTCTCTATGTGCGGAACCTTAAAATTAAATTATTTTAAATAACATAAAGGTTTGGCTCGTAACACTGATGTATTATGTTTGTTAAAATAATGTTCATCGGTTTCAATTAATCCAATCCACTAACGCAAGACAAGTTACAAATATAACTTTATCTGAACTGAGATAGACATACTCATAGGTATTTACAAAATGTCAAATACACCAAGTCAATTCAGCCAAGAGACTTATTTCGAGAAAATAATTTAGTGCTCAAAAGTTTACTTTCGAAACCTTCATTAATATACTTAAAAACTAATCAAAAATTTTCTAAAAATATTAAAAAATATCATTTGCACGCCATTGAACAAAACATAAATCAGTACGTAACTTTAAAATTAGATTGTTGATCTGGAAAACGCAATGCTAATGAAAAACAAAATTCAATGTGAGATATTTACCATCTACCCAATTAGTAGATTGAAATCCTTTGTAAACAACACCATGTTTCAACGTGTTGACAGCATCGTTGTCAATATGCCGCGATATACAAATACGTCGAAAGATTTTTGTGACGTTAAATACGAGGGCAAGTACATACTAAATCAAAAAGTATATTTTTAAGATCAATTACAGAATGTGTTCGTTTTATGTGAACGCTATGAATCGGTGTCATATAAGAAGAAAGTAGAGGCGTGTCGAACCATAAGTTTATTATATTATAGCTGTGTCCCGCGGTTTCACCCGACCCATTAAAAACTATTCCGTACCATTTAAAAAACGTCTTATGTAAAAACCGTGTCCTGACAATGACGAACACAACAAAAAAAGGATTATCCAATTTGGTGAAGTCGTTCTCAAGTTATGGCGTGACCAAGGGAAATAGGGATTCATTTTTATATATTATATAGATATTCCAGAAGACAATACATGTGTTGGGTCATTAGATTCCCTACAATATGGTTGAGAGCAGTGATGCTGACGCTTGCGTCATGTTCGTGAAGGGGCGCTGTCAGTTGGGGCCGGTTATCTTTAAACCGTCATGTAAACATTGTGAATATTCTAACTAAATTTAATATTGACTTCACATTATGTTGTTCTCACAAAATTGCGTTTTTATTTAAAGTAAATACCTAATAATCAACAAACCGAGTTTATTGCCAGTTCTTCTTTTAAGGAATCTACACTTTGGAATGTGGCAACTAGTATTTGATAATTCAAAAATGTCTGTAAATGGTTTTATTAAAATAAATGCTTTGACTATGATATTATAAAATTTTGAAAATATTAATAATTTTTTTAATTTATTAGTAGGTATTACATAAAACTACTTAGTTTCAATGTAATAATAATAGTATGAATTGTTGTATTCATAAATAAATGAATATAATATATTATCATATTTGTAAGAAATGAAATGACTGACATTCGATCAGAAAAATTTATTAATAGATGTATCTCGCGACTTTATCTGTTGGAATTGGTGGAAAAAGTTACTACTTTTCCGCTATAAATTACTATAAGTTTCATCAAGACCGACTTAGGCGTGAAAAAGTAACAAACAACAGGCAAACTGAACTTTTGCGTCGTTAGTTTATATAGCTCCGTATCAATATGGTAAATGCCTACGTCTATCACAAATACTTACTTAATAAACTATTAATGATATCGACTTTATATTTGAAACAGATAAAAATTATAAGCAATATTTAAAACACTTACAAATGAAACCAATTTTAATACAAACTAAATAAAAAATATATTGCAAAAAAATATTACATCAAACAATTATAATAGAGCGGACACTGAGCGCAAGCTCGCTTATTCTGATTTCATATTAATACTTTTTTTTGTTGTTATAGAACATCCATACAAACTATATCTGCAACGTCCAGCCAAGAAAAATGAGGCGAAGCTGCTACAACAGGAGTCACTATTTCTAACACCGCTGCTTTTACCATAATGGATGTTTGTGCCCATTATTCTACGCTCGTGTTTCACCGTTAAGGTGTACTGGCAGTTTTTTTCAAATTAGTCTCTTTTCCATACGAGATAAGGATGTTATTTATGAACTCTTTAATTACATTTGAGTTATGAGTTAAGGCTTTGATTCGTGTGGTCTTGGATAACGAGGTTTGACTCGTACCTAATTGCTGAAAGCTGCTTTGAAAGTTGTTTTTCTTAGTTATAGTCCTGCATTGTTTATTATACGATTGCAGTTTGATTTGAAGTACTCTTTGCTATAATTTTTTTTTTTATTCATTGGAAATTAATAACTTAAATTATTCATATCTTAGGTTTTCGTGATCACTACGCATTATAATGAAACAACTTTTCACCGGATTAATCTCGTTTATTATTGGTTTTTGTTTTTCCTGGTTTCACTGTCATTCTGCGACCACGAACGCAGAAAAGTGTTCGAAACCGGCCGAAAATACACGTGATTATTCCGGTGAAATGTTGTTATATTATTTTAAATAATTACTAACACATAAATCTTAGTGAAGCGACAGACTGATTAATTCTAGAGGCAGCACTAACTTCCTCTAGTGCAGTAGTTACAAAGATCAAGTATTAATTTGACTTTTACTGTTAATTGTTCCTATCATTGGGATGCTCAATTATTTAGAATTTAAACTAGGTACATGGAGCGATAAAATGACTCACATAGCTTTCCATATCGAAAGGTTTCGAACTCTTAGCATCCGGTAAAATTCTCCTCTTTGACTCCTCCATTGAATAGCAAAAATATTGACTTTGCTGTAAATTCCAATCGCTTGCGCCGCAGGACACAAAGTCAGAGCTTCCAATAAAAATCATCCGACCTTTGCCGCGTTTACGTATTATTTTATTTTAAAGCCGAACCCTTAAACCTTTTAACAGTCGTCAATTTTAACTGCCCCCGTTTCATTTTAACGAGTAAAGCCGGTGTCCGTCGGTAGCTTGTTACTGAACTTTGACAAAATCAACTAGGGCATAAAATAAAATGCTTTTATAGGCTTAAAAAATGGCGACAGGTTGTGCCACCTTCTGTTTTAACGTGGGGATTACCAGTGCATCGTGAAATGGAATATTTTTTATAGCGTATCATCATATCTTGTGAACGTCTACTTCGATATAACAAAGAATTTTTGGTGAGGTGTATTTTCTTGTGGATAGTAATGTTCGAATGCAAGTACGGTTTGAACAAGTACTCTCTAGATAAGTACCTGCAAGTTCTCTGCCAATAATAACGACCTATTTGATGAGTTCAACATGCACAAGTTTCTAGTATATGCATACGTAATTCATACTATAAATAAGCTTTCGGAAACATACACAGAAATCAATCTTAAATTTTTACGTACCAGTTCATGCGCAAAAAATAATATCAATAAAACATACATATAATATAATAATCAAAAAATTCTACGGAAATCTTTCGTAACAACTATGGGATCGGCTGTCAGTCGAACCTGATGCAGGTTAATTCCAGTGTTTTAGATAGTGTAAGTTAATATCTAACCACTACAATTTATCGGGTAACGCGATGTCTTGTGGTAAGACGTGGTTGTCAAACTTTCAAGCATCTGATTACCCGTAAGAACTGCAATAGATCTTCATTTCACAACGCGGACAGCGAGTTTAACGCACTCACTTAACACGCAAAGTTAATTATACAAATAATTTGTAGGTACTCCATAGATATGTTTAGTAGTACCTACATTATATAGTTAATTTAAATAGTAACAAAGGCATCGCGCCGTTTATCCCTCACGAATGTGGGCCATCGATTCACATTCACTCTTAATCAGTCTGAAAGGCGGAATCTAATTAAGCTCTAACACAGAGTAAGTGAAATCAGTGGGATAATGGATGAAAACAAATAAAAAATAATGGCTGTATTTTGTGTACATATATTTATGTGTAAGCACATTCATTAAAGATTGACGTAACTCGTTGTACTTAGTCATCGCTTTCCTTAATACTACTGCCCCAGGTTAATATTCCACAAATTACCGCTTCTCGGCAGCAATACTGCATTTTCCGGCCATTATAAATATCATATAATATCCTATTCCATATTCTTAAGTACTTAAATATTAAATTCCATTAAAATCTGGTCAGTACTTTTATTCAGTTTGTGTGATTGAGTAACAAACAAACCATACGTTGGTTCACTAATAATACTGTCATCCTTTAAGTAGTGCCGTTCTCTGCCAACGAATTACTTTATAGTATTTAGTTAGAAGATCGGTAAACTTTTTTTTTGGGAACACATTATTTAATTTAACTAAAACATTATTTAATTAGTACGTGGAAAAAATATCGAGCACAACAATAGAACAACTGATTTTTTTACACTGTAACCTTCTATTAGGTACGTAACATGAAAACAAAATACTTGTATCATTGCGGTAGTGGGCTTAAACATTATTTGTGTGCACTGGCTTAGTAAATTAAAAAGATAATAGCTAAACTACTTTGTGAGCCTTTGTTTCAGTTCAATTAGACCTGAGCATTGCTTCAGGGTCGCGTTATATGGAAGAATCTAGTACGAGGTAAAACTAGGTATAGAAAATTGAATTTATGCTTAGGAATAAAAGGTTTTGTTATCGATTATGACGCAGAACGAACGAATTAGAGAATTTCTATATTTTACTAACAATTTTATTATGATGAAGACGAGAAGAATTACGAGACGGCAAACTAAAATTGGAGTGAAAATAAAAGAGGACTTTAGAAAAGAGAATGTTTTAAGAATGTTAGCACAATAATGAAAAGGTAAAGGTTAATAATGTCTTCATAAGGGGCCCGACTCTACTAATCCAAAAAGGCTTTGCGACAACATCGATTGTGTGGCGATGGAATAATTTTAGTTATTTGGAACTCCGCTAGTTATTTGAAACCAGTGGTTTTCCAATAATGTTCCACTGAACCGACATTGTCATTGAGCTATTTGTTTTGTTATTTAGCATTATAGAAATATATCAGTGTAATCTTGATGGTATCGTTAGTGCACTAGATGTTCATTTCTGACAATCTTTGCAATTTTTTTTTTATCGAACCGCAACTGAGTTCGCAGAAAATCAAATCTGTCACAATTGTAATGAAATCTCAATAGGATGGCAGTTGGGTGGTAATTGCATATAATTTTATTTAAATTAACAGTTTTGGGCTCCCGTTATGTGACTTGAAAAACTTTGTTTAATCTATACTAATATCATAAAGCGGAGGAGATTTGTTTTGTTTAAACGCGCTAATCTCTGGAATTTCAAGTCGAATTTGATAACTTATTTTTGTATATGATAGCCATATACAAAAATAAGTATAGATTCATGAGAAATAGTACAAGCTATCTAAAATTCGGCTACACCTCTAAGCTATCCTTTAATATTTTTGTTAAGTAAGTTAGAAGAAAAAGCGCTGGTGAACCACTTTATCCGCGCGCTGGCGTAATGGCGTAGTGATACGTTTATTTAATGTTCTATAAAAATATTGGTCTTTAGTACGTCTAAAAAAATCTGCATATGCCTAACACTTATACATAAGCCACAATAAGGTATTTTGTGCCAAAAAATTATTGAAAATTAAATAGTGATTTCTGAGCATTATTATTAGGCATGGCATATTTATCCTTACGAACGAAAGTTAAAATTCATCGTCAAGATAATTTTATAAAGAGAGACGTTGCTTGTTATAGCATGTTATTTTGATGCATAGTTTAGGAGATAATGGAAAATAATTCTACACTCGCGTGAACGAGCCGTGTGACGCATAATCCCCGCTCTACGAAAACCGAGCATTGCCGAGAAGAGGTGAACTGAGAATTATTTTCTATTTGTTGGTTAGTGCCGAGTACTTAATTAAAATATAACTATACGAGGGTGAAACCGCAGGGCTCAGCTAGTACATAAATAAACTGTTATTTTCCATGAAGATAGGCAAAAATAAAAGAACGTAATCTACTACATCTACTTAATACTCCTCCCGACTGTGTTTCGGGCACGGTGGCCTATCTCCACGAAGATTAGCCAAGTATGAAGGAGATATTATAGTGCACAAGTATATGGGCAAACGTAGGTGCACTCCCTCTTCCTTCACACTCATATTCTAATGGGACGGCAATCTGACACGACCGAAGGGAGATCAAGCACAGGACCGACGGTTTCACGTGCTCTCCGAAGCACACCACCAACTTCATAACTCTGGGCTGCTACTGAGAATTTCCTAACAGAAAAACTCGAAAACACTTTGCCCGACCGGGAATTGAACCCAGGACCTCACGCTCAGCAGCGGCGCTTGCGACCACTAGACCTACGAAGCCGGCTCACATCTATTTATACGTTAGATAAACTGTACTATTTCTATACATTATTCTTGTGTTACTTGTGAGAGTGGTTACTCTGGACTACTAACCATTTTTTTTTTTATGTGGAGTAATGCCCTCGCATACCGCTCTGACACGGGAGGACAGTGCGATTATGTGGGACTCGAACCCACTAAAACTCCACAGTTTACCTCCTTCGCTGCTTGAGGGCGGGACGCGGGAACGCTCCCGCAAACAACCGCGAACCCGCCCGCAGCCGTCCGTTGCCGGACTCCCTCTGACAGGGTTGGGTTTTGCAACCCCCCGTCACGACACACCAAACGCATGGCGTGCCGCAACCACCTCGGAGACCATGTGCAATGGGCGCCAGACAACCCCGTGTCTGGACGCCCAAGGTCCCCTGCTACGAGTCAGGTCTGAAGCCCCGCCGCCTACCACTACGGCCGCAGAGGATAGGGAGAGCGGCGCCTCGCAATACCGGCACTCCACCTCCCCTGCGGCCCCACCGCGTCCGCCATCCAACGGTGGCGGCCCCGTCAAGGCCGCGGAAGGTAGGGAGAGCGGCGCATCGACATACCGGCACTCCTCTCCCACCGCGGACCCCATCCCTCAGCTGCGGTGCCGCCCATACGACGCCGCAGCCCACCTCATTTGCGACACCCCCGCAACCCATAAGGCCCGCAACCTACGCCAGCGCCGCTCCAACATGGGCTTGAAGGCAAAACCCAGAGGAGTGGCCCTCTTCCGTTAGCTTCACCGTGGGTGACCAAGCCACGGCTACTAGAGCCCCCCCACCACGACAAGGTGGAACCCCTGGAGGGGTAGACTCCTAACCATAAGTTTGGCTCCGAAGTACACAGACGAAGAAGAACACAGGTACGTCTAATTATTTTTCTAACGAAGTAGGTACCTATTGAATTTTACAAACCTTCAACGCCAAACCTATGAACAAACTATTCTAGCTCATGCATGCACGGGCTATATCTGACTAGTATAATTAGCTACTCATTTTTAAAAATATTCCCTGTTTAAACAAACAAACTTCACAAAAAACAGAACAGAAGACGCAATGTATAGCACTCATTACGGTAACTTTGACAGCGAGTTAGCTGATCGGTCATTACCCGCCCATCGCCTTCGCGTGACTCAAGCTTCCGCTTCACATTGCATGCTGTTTAACACTGAAAAATTTGCTTTCAGTCCATTTTCGAACAAAACGACTATCTAAAATGGATTAAATTAGGGTGTAAAAGTTCTTTGGAAAGTTAAAATGTTTTGGGATAATCGAAAGTACAAATTATAATAAAACAACTTTTAACCGGATTAATCGCGTGTATTATTGGTTTATGTTTTTCCTGACGGTTGACTGTGTGGTCGCAGGAGGACGCAATTAATCCGGTTAAAAGTTGTTTTATTATAATGTGTAGTGATCGCGAAAACCTAAGATATTACGAAAGTACAAATAGTACATAATGTGCATAATACTAAATTAATATAATATTTGAAGGAGAGTGACTACCGATATGACGGCTGATAGGATGTAGATATGGAAGAAGAATACATGCTGGATAAAGAACATGGACAAGGGGATGATGATGATAACATTAGAACATATTTTAGTCTATGAATTAAGATAATGACATAACACAATTACATAATGTAGGAAAGGCCAGCAGTGATTACCTAATTCCCCCAAGCCCGTTCCATCACCGCACAACCAGCCGCAGGGCAAAACAGGCCCTTATATGGTAAATAATAGTTGAATATTACGCACGAAGTTGTCTGTTTCCCTTATATGGGTTTAATCAGATGATCTTCAAAGCTCGAGTGAACCGGTTTCCGCTGGGTAAGCGTTTCCCATCGTCGACCACACCATCGCTTATAATCAGGTGAGGTGGCGGTCCAACGCAAGCCCATTAATAATAAAATAAAATATGAACGTTAGTCTAGCAAGTCAAAGATTACAGATCTGAATCCAGGGCACGCATCACTGATTTTTCATAGTCGATATGTATATTAAAGAAATGTTTTTATAATTGTTTAAAACGGTGAGAAAAGACATTGTGAGGAAACCAGCACACTTGAGAGATTTTCTCGATTGTGTGGAAATAATGTCAGAAGCCTACTAGCGATCTCCGCAGACACCAGGTTGTTTAACAACCATACTATGGAAGAAGAAGATGGTGAGGTTAAATACATGATGAACGACAATCTTAAGGAATTAATATAAACTTTATCCGAACAGACACACTGTTCAATCAATCTGCCTAGCCTTTTACCAATTACATTGGAGTCGGTTTCCAGTCAAACTGCATGCAGCTTAATACCAGTATTTTACATGGAGTCACTGCCTATCTGACCACAAGATATCGTGTTACTCAGTTACTGGGTAACACGATATCTCGTGGTATGACTGGTTGCCAGACTCTCAGGCCTCTGACTACCCGTAACGGCTGTCATAGATCTTAATTTGACAATCGGGCCCAACGGCTTAACGTACCCTCCGAGGCACGAAGGAGTCTCGGTATGAAGTGATGGTCACCCATCAACAGACCGACCACGGCAAGCTCAGTTTAACCTCGATCGATCGATCTATGCGGCTGTTACTTAGCCACGAGCACATACACACTGTTAATATAATTTAATAATTTAGCCCTAATAATTGTCAGTTCCTCGGGCAGTCAGCCCAACTGAATCACGTAATACTTCGTTCCATTCTGTAAATCCAAAATTTGGGGCAAATCAACAATATAGAATAATAAGGCGAAGAAAGAAAATCTGTAGCCTTACAAGAATATTTTTATAAACATACATTTACTAAGGGAAATTTAATACCCAGCCTAATCATGTATTCGGAGCATGTAAAATAATTACTAGACTATAATATAAATTATTAACAAAGTAATCACGTACTCATGAGTAGAAATAATTTAATTCTATGATGAAAACAATAAATGCCTTCCTTCATTTAAGATAATAAAAGGTTTTTTCAATTCGGATGATGTATTAATTTTTGTGTTGTTTTCAAATGGGTTAGATAGTGTAGCTCTGTTGTACACCTATATTTTAAGAAAGAAAGAAAGAAATCAAGTTTATTAAACCACAAAAACCACACATAAAAACCACATAAATTGCAAATTTCAAAAAGCGAAAAAAGATATAATAGAACTTAACAACACAAAACAGTTAACAATTACACACACACAAAGACTATGATGCACACTAAAACGAATCGATTTTAGTGATGCTTTTGTTATGGTCAATGTCATATAAAAACCTTTTTTTTATATGTAGAAATATCCTCGCATTCCGCTCTGGGACGGGGGGACAGAGTGGTTATGTGGGACTCGAACCCACTAAAACTCCACAACTCCAAATTTTACCTCCTCAGCGGCTTGAGGGCGAGACGCGCCCGAGACGTGCACGAGACGCTCCCGCACACAACCGCGAACCCGCCCACAGCCGTCCGGACGCCCAAGGTCCCCTACGATGGGTCAGGTCTGTGGCCCCGCCGCCTACTACCGCCGCAGAGGATAGAAAGAGCGGCGATATACCAGCACTCCTCCTCCCCTACGGTGGTAGCTTCACCGTAGGTGACCAAGCCACAGGTACTAGAGCCCCCCACCGTGACAAGGTGGAACCCCTAGGGGGGGTCATAGGTGAACCTAGAAAAATGGATATAATAAAGCAACTGAAAATCTCTGATATGAAAAACCCAATAACATTTTCAGATATATCTTCAAAAAACATTAACTTAAGCATAGCGAACTGTACAGTTATAAATTTATCTGTTAGGGCAATTGCATCTGTACGACATTGTATGAACTGCATAGTTATTCGTGTCGGTTCGGTCCCCTGTATAGGGAGTGAATAGATAGCAATGACGTCACCAAAAGACTATTAACATGTGGAAGTAGAATTTGCGGTAGTGAGCAGAAGTCGAGTGGGCTTAGCGGTCAGAGCGCCTGGACTATTTATCCGGTTCGAATCCTGCCCAAGACGTATGTGCGTATTTTTCTTTCCACAAAAATTTATAACCAATAACATTTTGCTCAAACTCAAAATCGGACCTAGAACCTCACGTTTAACAGCCACTCTTTAGTCAACTAGATCAATCAGGCAGTCCCTCAGATGTCGATGTGAAATCATTGTCGATTCAATATTCCACAACGCGCCTTTTCAATGGCGGTCATTAACTCTTCACCTGTACAAATGACAGGGGTCACGACTCGAGATAAAGTACCGGTCGTTGGCTTTAAACTAATAACTATTACGAGTACCTATACAACATTGTTTGCAATTCTTAGTAACAACCTGTGGGGCTACTCTTGAAACTAATACCAATTCCAATCGAATTCCAATATTAAATTGACGCCTTAAAACAACGCGTAATTTTAAAATAAATTTACCTACTTTATAGTTGCCTCAATTTTAAAGCATGTTGTCCTCATAATATCCTGAATCTATAATTATTTATTAGACATTTTGGCATTTAAAAGTACGAACTGACATATTTCCAATGTCAATCGAGCGGAATTATTTTCAAGAGTAAGCCCACTGGACTGTGAAATTGTGCCCTCAAGATGTCATTAGCCTTCCACTTATTACATGGGTTTTAATATAGCATTCGTGGATGTAGGTGTACAGTGTGTGTAACAATACATCTCTGTGTTACTCTTCGGGGAATTCAGGCTTTGTTATTTTATGATTTGAACTTGTTATTCTATGAAGTCTCATGTGTGTACAAAATAGAATACACTATTAAGGCATTTACAAGAAAATCAAGACAAATAAAAACTATTTTTAACAAAATTCTAAAAGCTGAACTGAACAGCTTTTGAAAACAAGCCAGGAAAAGAAACCTTTGCATTTGCCAAAATTAAATTAAAAAGATATCTTTTGTTGGCTCGTTTTTACTTTGCTAGATATGCGTTTGTACTTTATAGTTTTGTTTCTACAATTTAAGGCACAAGCTACGGAAGTTTTACAATAATGACAACTACATTACTACTACACAGTTCTAAATTTTTGCCGAAAGAAAAATACGGTTGTGAGCAGTTATAACAATTGGGTATGCGGTAGCTTTAACTAACATTATTGTGAACTTAAGTATAAGTAAATTTGGTTAAATTCTCTAATTATGAGTGATTTTATGAAATTTAGATTCCAAATCTTAAAATAAGACCAGACAGTAAACCTCTAACTATCAAATTGTTAACTAAAAACTCTAAATCCATCCACTATGCAAATCCCAAAATATATTAGTCTAATAAATAACAAAAATCATTCATCGTTTCCAAACAAAACACAATAGATTCAGATGCGATATTAATGCAAAATTGAAAGCGGCTGTTTCGTCCTTCGGATAGCCAAAGCTTTCAAAACACCGCTTTCTGAATGCAAATGGCAAGATCGAACGTAGTCAATTTGGTGCTCAGTCCCGTTATTGTTGATGAGTTAGCCGCCCGGGATTTCTATGGCGTGGCTCTGAATGGCTTAGTGGCTAGTAAATGCTGCAGTATTGGAAGTGATTTACCTCTATTTATGATGGATTTTCTTTATGTAGTTATAGGAGCAAAGCATTCACGTCACCATCTTCTTCTATCGGATCTAGTTATGATTTAAAATGTTGGATCTGTTTGTTTATGATATTACGCATGTTCATGAGATACTGTGATAGCAAACACATACAAAAATGAAGTCTGAATATTTATATATGTCGCAGATGGATTGTAGAATCAGCTGTTTTACAAAACAGTACTGTTATGAAAAACGGCTAAACGACGTTTAGCGGTTTTACGTAAGTTTATGTAAAACAGTGTGAAATGAACTGTCAGATTGTTGATTTTAGTTCGAAATTTTGTCCCATATGGCTCTGTATGTCTTAACAATAATAACCTAACTTTATTTTACTTGTCAATAGCAAAAAAAGATGAAAATTTTGAATAACGTAAATACTAAACCACTATAATAGTCGACAATATATCGGGATTATGAAAGAAAATAAACGAAATTGATCCATGAGCGAGCGAAACGAGCTCGGGAGTTTCGTGTATCCCGACACGGACAGGTTAGGTACAAAGAGGATGACGGGGGTAGTTCGCTCTTCGTGTTTAGGTTTTTTCTAACCATACAGACACAAAAATAGGAGCCCCGCCGAGCGGGGCTCCGTCGACACAGCCACGGAAAGTCAAATCAGAATACAGTATCTTTTTTTTAGTGAGTGGTGACTATCCATTTAATATATCTATACAATAGACAAACCTGTCCCACAGTAGATATGTCATACTGCATTACGTCTAAAGGTGGGTAGCTGTTTTGTTAAACGTATCGCAATGGCAATCCAGCTGAACGTCGTTCAGCTGTTTTATAAAACAGTATTGTTCTGTAAATCAACTAGCAGTTTTGTAAAACAGCGGATTCTACAATCCATCTGCGACATATACATACACAACGGGGCGGCTGAATTTAAAAATAAAAACATAACAGTTGTCATATTTAATTTAAATTTAAGTCTAGTAAAACATATTTCTTCAAACTACTTAAAAACAATCTCAAATTGAGTTAAGTCATGAGTTGAAATATATAATGATTCCTGTACAACGTAAAGAGAAATAAATTCAAGACAAACAAAATAAATGTTGCCTAAGATTAATTTATGAAAACAATAACCTAATATTAATTATGAGAATAATATTGTTTAATTACGTCTTCATTAACTGGAACCTGATTTTGCTTCACTTAGCAATATTCATTCGTTCGTTTACTATTTCGATTATTCGTTCCATTGGCGTTGGTACAAGACACTGCACTTAAAATTTATTTAAATTTATCCCTTAATTGGCTTTATTTGCTCGATCTCATGAATAGAGGTTTGATACTTCTTGATAATTTTATTTTGTTAGCTTTGTGAAATAGAATTTGTTTTCAATAAAATATATTTGTCCGGAGTGGATATTTATAAAGTATATTATGCAAAGATTAAAAAAATACTCGTTTGTTTCAGTTTCTGTATATTAAAGTGTAGGACAACAAAATTAAGAGTCATCATCATCTGCTTGAGCACAAAATAACAAGTCAGCACAGGTAACTTTTCGACGAATACAGAAATCCCAAATTGAAAGGAAATCAGGATATTCTGCAAGAATTTTCGTACCCAAAAGATAACAATATTGCTGGATCTAAGACCCAACCCTCTTAAACACATCTAGATAGCGCTTTACTTCAATCGTAAGTGAAAAACCTTGTTCAATACCCACTATAAACCTGAAGCAAGCAGAACGTTCTAGAACACTCAAATTACAAATTTTCGGCACCGAAAATAAGTGTCTTGAGTAATTGAACGAAAATTCTATTCTATGTTCGTACAAACTGTAAGGTAGCATCTCACTGTCTGCCAAACGGCCCGTTTAGATTCTTAACACGTGTCTTGTAATGCTCGAAGACGGGTTATTTGTACTTTCTATCGATTTTGCTGCTTCTACTTTATTTTCTTTAACTTCTATGTTAGGGCACAATCTTGTAATCAAGTTCTGAACAGGCTCTTTATAGTGATCTTTTGTTTCTAAAAGGCCTTTGAATTTTGTACAACCTCTTTGGATGTGAACTTTATTAGAATCCATTGACGGGCTTCCATTTAAATTCTTTGTGGAAAAATGGCTGATTCATTGTAACCTTTAGGTTTTACAAAGTAATCGGCTTTTTCTCTGGAATTTTATAATGAGGATCTATTTTAGAAAGCCCTGATAACATTGTATGTAGCAAAAATAATTAAAGGCAGTATTAAATTTTAGGTGATAATTTTGCTAAGGTAAGTATACTCATCAACATATTGTAATTCCTGCTCGTCTACCTCGACCCTACGTTTCGTACTATTGGTCATGATTTGGGTCTTTGATCTATTTATTGAAAGTCCAACCTTAACACTCGCTATGCTCAGGTCTTGGAGCATTTTTTCAAGTTCCGATGATGTAGAAACGAATATGACAATGTCATCTGCGAAGCGGAGGATTGTCAGTTTTTTGCCACCAACATCAATGCCCCGTGATTGCCACAAATCTGGCAGTTTGTTGAAAATCTCCTGCAGTGCGCTTGTGAACAGCTTCGGTGAGAGTGGATCGCCTTGCTTTACACCTCGTTCTATTCTAAAATTGGGTCCGGGGATGTGTAGTTTTATACTTGCGGTGCTGTTTTGGTAAATTATTTGGATGAGATCTATATAGGTGTGAGTGATATTTTGACTTTCCAGGGCTTCTACAACTGAGTTATGGTGTATACTGTCAAAGGCTTTTGCGTAGTCGACAAAAGCTAAGTAAAGTGGTTTATTAAATTCAATATACTTTTCTATTATTTGGTTAATGGCATAAAGGTGATCCGTTGTAGAAAAATGGGGTCGGAATCCAGCTTGTTCCGGAGGTTGGTGACAATCAAGTGTTGGGGTAATACGTTTTTCTATTATTTTTATGAATAATTTGTATAAATGGGAGATAAGGCTTATAGGTCGGTCGTTGGATATGTCAGATCTTTCACCCTTTTTGTGAATCAGTATTATATTGGAGTGGCACATTTTAGGAGGCATTTGACCAGTATGAAAAATGGTGTTAAAAAATGTTGCAAGAAAAGGCACATGGACATTTGTCCCTAACTTGAGTATTTCGGTAGTTATTCCGTCTTCTCCTGGGCTTTTGTTGTATTTCATGTTCCGGAGAGCATCCTTTTTTTTTTTTTTTTTTTTTTATGTGGAGAAATGCCCTCGCATACCGCTCTGACACGGGGAGACAGAGCGGTTATGTGGGACTCGAACCCACTAAAACTCCACAGTATACCTCCTCAGCTGCTTGAGGGTGGGACGCGGGAACGCTCTCGCACACAACCGCGAACCCGCCCGCCGCCGTCCGTTGCCGGACTCCCTCACGGGGCCGGCAATACCGGCACTCCTCCTCCCCTGCGGCCCCACCGCGTCCGCCATCTAACGGTGGCGGCCCCGTCAAGGCCGTGGAAGGTAGGGAGAGCGGCGCATCGACATACCGGCACTCCTCTCCCGCCGCGGCCCCCATCCTTCAGATGCGGTGCCGCCCATACGACACCGCAGCCCACCTCAGTTGCGACACCCCCCATAAGGCCCGCAACATATGCCGGCGCCGCTCCAACATAGGCTTGAAGGCAAAGCCCAGAGGAGCGGCTCTCCCCGGGTTCCGTTAGCTTCACCGTGGGTGACCAAGCCACGGCTACTAGAGCCCCCCCACCACGACAAGGTGGAACCCCTGGGGGGGACGGAGAGCATCCTGAACTTCATAGTTACTAATAGGTGGAACAGATTCTGGACAATAGTAGGCAAATTGCCTGTTTTGTTTTGTTTTATCACTATATAACTTTTTGTAAAACTGTGTAGATATGTTAAATATTTTATTAATACTGCCTTGTTTTATCCCATTTACATCTTTTAAATTTGAAATCCACGTTTTCCCATTTGTTATCCCCTGTTTGGCAGATCTTAAATAAGTGTTCTTCAATAATGCAATATTTATTATTTTGGTGTTATGATTTCTTATATCTTTCCTTATACTTCGTTTCACAAATTTATCTATTTGGTAGTATTCTATTCGATTATGTTTTAACATTTCTCTTTTCTGTATTAATTTAATTGTTTTATTGCTTAGTTTGTTGTCGTTTCTTCTTGTATTTTTAATTTTCTTTATTGCTGCTGAAATATTTTCTATTATATTACTATACTGGTTCTGAGGATTTTCGTTTTCATGTATTTGTAGTCTGTAGGTGGAAGGAGTTTTTTAGTTCTAAATTGAATTGTTCAATATTGTTTATCAAAACATCTTTATTAAGTTTCTTTATATAATTCTGAAATATTGCTTTACGTTGTAATTTTACATTTAGAACAATCTTTGTTCGAACTGGTCTGTGATCTGAGCTATACTTAAATTTATTTATAACACTTACATAGTGAAAGCACTATGTGATGGTTGGAAGCGAGTACAAAGTCAATTTCGTTTTTTGTTTTGCCATCCGGTGAAATCCACGTCCATCGTCGTTGCAATTTTTTGGGGAAATAACTGTTCATTATTTTTAACCCTTGACCAAACGCAAATTGTATAAGTGTATGTCCTCTGTCATTTCTTGTTCCTAAACCATGCTGTCCAAGAATCTCTTGATTATCTAATTCTTGTCTCGGCCCGATCTTAGCATTGAAATCACCGGTGATGACATTCCATGTGCTACGGTTTTCTGCGCATGCTTTATTTAGTGTGTCATAGAACTCCTCTACTTCGTCACTGTTATGAGATGATGTAGGTGCGTAAGCTTGGATAACGGTTAAACTATGTTTGTCTGTAATGCTAAGTTTCAGAACTGCCACTCGATCGGAATACCCGAGAAATTCCATGATAATATTCTTCCATTTTTGAGCAACAAGGAAACCAACGCCATGAAGACCTCTTGTCGTACCAAAGTGATAGAAAATTGCGTTGTTTCTTTCTTCTGTGATCTCTCCCATCCTTCTAACTTCTGATAGCCCTATTACTATTACTAATGCATTTTCTAGCTCTAATAAACGTTCATCTTGCAATAGTGTGCGTACATTGTATGTTAAAATGTTCATAGTTGTTTCGGGGTCCATTTTCTTACATGCCTGGTCTGGTTGACGGATTATCGATCCCGCCCGGAGATTCTTCGCACCCCGTGTTCTGGGAACTCTTTGACTACCGTCATGGTCGTAAAGTTCACCAGAACAGCCGGGCACTTGGAGCCTAAGGTTTCTTTGTTCTGTCATAGGTATGGTACAAATTTGATTCAAATTTGAGGAAAGGGGGGTTTGGACTATATTCCACCACGCTTGTCCAATGCGGGTTGGTGGATGTTTCGCCATTATCTCGTTCAAAAACCAACAAGATGCAGAAGTCAAAAGACGAATTGATAATGCATGGAAGAGTTTCTGGTCCTTCAAAGAACACCTGAAGGGTAAACTTCCCATCACTCTGAAGCGTAAACTCATTGATATGTACATCCTGCCCGTCCTACGGTTCTCAAACTTGGTCACTTACTGAACACCAAAGGTCCAAACTTAAGATTTGCAAACGAGCAATGGAGCGCAGCATACTGGGTTTCAAGCTTACAGACCGTATCAGAAACACCACTCTGCGCTCCATAACTCGTATTACAGATGTTGGGGAAAAAACGGCTGGGCTAAAGTGGGAATGGGCTGGGCACATCGCTAGAATGCACCCGGAAAGATGGGCAAAGATTGCCATGCACTGGGCGCCTGATAGGAGACTTCGCCGTCGGCGACCGCGGCGTAGATGGCGAGACGATCTGGACCTATTTGCGGGACAGAAATGGCCAGATATCGCGCAAGACAGGGACGTGTGGAAGGAAAAAGGGGAGGCCTTTGCTCAGTGGGACACAAACTAGGCTATTTAAAAAAAAAAAAAAAAAAAAAAAAAAAAAAAAAAAAAAAAAAGGGTCTGGTTGTGGTGACAATAGCAATAAGTATATAATTGCCATTTTTAACATAACCAGATCCGAGCTTGGACCTTTAACCAATACTACACTCGGAACTTGGAATCTAACAATGTTACAAATAATTTTGCATCTTATTTTCAGGTTTGAAGTCGGACTTGTGTAAACAGCTACAAACATAGATTCCAAAGAGTTAAACAAAAATTTAAGGCACTAAAACATGCCAGTAAAACTACAACTATATCTCAAGCAAAGTAGACATCGGGTTTACGCCCCGACAAATTCTGACTATACTCAAGAAAGCAGTCTTCTTAGAGGGTACAGAACTAAATCTTTATTTTTCCTTGTACATATAAATCTCTGGGATCGGTTCGTTGCACAGATTACACAGAAATCCCACTTAGTAGATGCAAGACGGATAACTGGTAGCTATGTCGCTAGATTCGCTTGTACGGTCTCCTGTTTTATCTCTAAGACCAAAGTGATAAGATTTGTATGTTTTCTTAAATGTATTGTAAGCTGCTAATTTGGTATAAGGATTTATTATTTCTCCAGAACATTTTATATAGGTATATGTAATACGCTATATAAAAAAACTAAGTGATCTTTATTTATTTTATAAATATATAGTTTTTAAAGATCAAATTGATGATGTTAGATGGTGATGGTCAAAAATTTCTACCGATGTAGAACTGTTAATTTATTCGTACCCAATGAAGGCAAGAGAACTCTAACTTATGTACAGTCGACCATACAATTGTTTTACTACCCTAATGCTGAATTTCGTTTGCACATCATGATATGACAAGGTTATTTTCACTCACAAAATCAAAGTGTCAGTCAGATACTGTCAACCTTATTGACATTTTAATTTTCTGGAAGATTTTGTCAAATATGGTAAAGCAATTTCGTGGTCGACTATACCTATTAATCCTGATTAAGTACTGTATTATTAGGAGAATTCAAAGACATTAATTCAATTATAAAGTTCGGTTGCAAAAGTGCAGGTGCAACATTGAGTTGATTAGGTGGTTTTAGGTGTTATGCACACATTCACATATCGCACATAAACTTTTTAATTTATTTGATAGGTTTTGTCGCTTAGCGACCATATCACCCAGCACATAAACTTATATACTTAGATTTCGTACAGATATTTTCAAATTAATATTTTTAGTTTTAATACGATTACGAACTATATGGATACAATTTGACAATATGCTTCTATTATGCTTTACATGAGTTGCATTGTAAAGAAGCAATGAAAAGTTTACTACGTAAATCTAGTCTCCTTAGATGCTACAGTTAAAATTTTAAATATTCTTCAGCATAACTTAGACAGATCTTCGATGACGTTGCGGCAGCTCTTAAAGAAGAGAGACGAATGAACGGGACACCTTCTGGAAGAAGAAAGAAAGCTTCGCTTTGTTCGTAAAAAGAAAGAATAGGAGGCCTTTGATCTGCAGTGGAACGATAAATACTCCTCAGATCTTGTCATAGACACAGATAAATACTCCTCCCGACCGTATTTCGGTCACGGCGGCCTATCTCCACGGAGATTAGCCAAGTACGCAGGACATATTATAGTGCACAAGTGTATGCGCAAACACAGGTGCACTCCTTTTTCATTCACTCCTATTCGGATGGGACGGTAATACGACCTAACCAAAGAGAGATCAGGCGCAGGACCGACAGCTTTACGAAAAGCTCCGAAACACGGGGGTGTCATACCACCAACTTCCTGACTTCGGGCTGCTACTGAGAATTTTCTGACAGGTAAACCCAATATCACTTTGCCCGACCTGGGAATCGAACCCATGACCTACGCTTAGTAGTCAACACTCAGCAGCCACGCTTGCGACCGCTAGACCAACAAGGCAGTCAAAAGTAAACTATTGATTATGGCTGATAATAGTAGTAATAAAACTTAGGCAGATAAAACTAGTTAAGTTTAATGACGTTTGAATCCAAAATTATGTAGATTCGAAAATTAACCAATATTATACTGAACCAGGAATTGGTTGTCAATGAACTGTTTTTCCCATTCATAGAAAGTAATTTCTTTTCAGAAATTGGATGCCAGGATGGGTACCAAATGAAATTGAAGAGTATTTTTTTATTTTTCTATTAAATGTCTTCGACAGTATTAAGACAAAGGACCTGGTAGATCACAATTACTTAGTGTTAGATTAAATTACCGTAAACAGTATTTATTTGTTTAGTAGTAAAGAAATGGAAACTGAACCTAGTAAGCTGGTAATAAGACACAAAATTGAAATTCTAAGACAACAGTTTCTTCTACGGTTTATGTATTTGTGTAGGTGTGTAGTATTTTGAGTTACAGCTTGTTATTGGCTAGAGCAGTGTAGGTAACACATATAAATGGTACTCTTAATATTTTGCGTCCACGAGACCGACAAGGCAGTATATATCTGCCTAGGCTTTTCCCAATTACATTGGGGTCAGCTTCCAGTCAAACCGGATGCAGCTTAATACCAGTATTTTACATGGAGCAACTGCCGTAACGGCTGTCATAGATCTTAATGTGACAACCAGGACCGACGGCTTAACGTGCTCTCCGAGGCACGCAGGAGTCTGTGTATGAAATGATGGTCACCCATCCACAGACCGACCGCGGCAAGCGCAGCTTAACCTCGATCGATGGATCTGTGCGACTGTTAATTAGCCACGAACCCCTCCCGACAAGGCAGTATTGTATAAAATATTAATTAGTACAAAACTAATATACTCCCCGTAGAAGTGTTTTTTTTAGGTCTCGCCTTAAAAATAATTTAAATTGATAAAAAATTATATCTAAAACATTCGTGGGAAGCTGAAAACTATTCAAATATATTGATATTTATTAGTTGATATCTCAAAATTATTATGTAAGGACCAAAATATTTGCAACACGAGGATATACGATTACACGGGCGGTAAACTTCGTGAGCAGCGGGGCTGATCCATGTACACTACATTTACTCTGATACTCTTGAAGTAGTTGCTACAGGGGGATTACGTTGCTTACAAAGTACACGTCTTTTTCAAGATAGTCTTTTAATTCTTGTACATTTTAATGTAGGTTTTAAGGGTTTAGTGTCGTGAATTTGTATCAACTAGTTGCATAGTAAGGCGGTTCCTTTTTATGTACGTTTATTTTTATATGGTGAGCATTTTTCTGGAGCTACTAATTTAATTTAGGTGAAAATGTTGATGATATATGAGAACATTTATTAAACATGCTCTAAATTAATGTTTTGATTGTTTTAATAATACATACAAATTTGATATAGGTATGTATAAATGGCGGTAGTGCCATATTAATTATTATTCAACGGTTATTACTCACACGCATTTTCGGGATTGCCCGACTAGTTTCGAAATCGAATGGAGCCCTTAGCCATGAGCTGTGTAAAAACAGTTGATCAATAATTAATATTTCCATATTGTTTAATTATCCGGACACTGCACACTTCTGTGTAATGCTATATATATAAAAGTCAAAGTCAAAGTCAAACGTTTATTTGCAAACTAAGTGTACATACAAGGTCTTATATTATTTTAGGTCATGACTAAAGCCTTTTTCAAGCGCTGCAACTTAAGGGCTCTACTTATTACAAATTATTAATAAAACTTAAAACATAACTAAACTAACAATAATTATACACTTGGAAGTCCGGACGAGCTTAATTGAGCTCCCGTTAGGTGGGTTGTGGATAGATCATCTGTAGTCTGTACCTGGATAAGCCACAGACTTGATACTGATGACGAAATGGTGCAACATTTCGCGTGTGTAATCGTGTTCTTGCTAGCTCGACACAATAATTACATTGTACGATATGATGGCAGTGGGTAAGATCGGTGCGTTCAACGTGGCCAAGAACAATCGGGGGTCATAAGTAGAACCATTATAAGAATATATTGTGGCGTGTTATGAAAGTGGTTACAGTGGCCACAATATATGTCACTACCACTATATATCACAATAACATAGGCCTGTATTCCCCGAGGAGTTAGGCAGAGATGTATTTGTGTAAACCCATGTTTGACCTATTGTGACCATATTTCTCCAATCTTCGGGCTGCTGCTAAGACTTTCTTAACAAAAAAACCCAATAACAGTTAAAATAAATGATATAGCTTGTCCATAATCTCATGAATATGCCTTTACAATACATACAGACCCGGTATTATATCTTCAATAGTAACTAACAGTATAGATGTGTCTACTATGTCGTATAAAATCGATAGCGATTAATGCGACAATTTGGTACTGTCTGATTAGGATGCGTGAAGCTCAAATTGCATTTAGCTTGCCAATTCTACATAATTGTCAAAGCTCGCAAATAATCAGTTAATACATACATACATAAACTCAAGCTATTTTCTCACGGGGATAGGCAGAAACTATAGAACCTGCTACGACCTTTACATACTCTTTTTGCTTTGTCCATATTCATCCATCTGATCTTGTTCGTCTGGCTTCTGGGGCGTTCCCTCCCGGCATTGCCTGCTTTTTGTTAATGGACTTCATTCACCCTTTGCAATATGACCAAAATAACTAAGCATACTCTTTTATATTTTTACCGTAACGTTGTCTTAACACATTTTTTCTAATTTAAGTCTATCATTCATAGTTACAACACTTATGCTAATATCCGATAGTAAAATAAGCTGAAACAATAATACAAATTTACTAATTATCAAAAGACGAAATTATGTTGACGAAACTTATTTATTTATTTATTTAATGTTATAATATTAAATGGAAAAAGAATACGGTCGCGAGCAGGATTTGAACCTGCGCCTCCTGGATAAATACTCCAGGTGCTCTGACCACTAAGCCATCTCGACCTCTGCGCACTACCGTGAATTCTTCTTCCACATTTTAACATCTCTTTTGGTGACGTCATTGCTATCTATTCAGTCCCTATACGGGTGACCGAACCGACACGACTAACTTTGCAGTTAATACAATGTCGTAAAGATGCAATTACCTTAACAATTAAAGATAAATCTTTGAAAAGCATTAACGCATGCTTAGCGCACTCTAAAGTAATAATATTAAATGGTAAAAGATGATGTTTTCTTATTTCGATAATCATCGCGATAGGCGTTCATGTTATTAAGTTTTTCGAATAGAATATTCTCAGTAGCAGCCCAGAGTTTGGAATTGTGCCCAGTAGATGGCAATAGGCTCACCACCTATTACATAGGACTTAATCACAGTATTGGTGAAATGTGGGTGTATCTAAAACTGTACAGCTCTGCCTACCCCTTCGGGGAATACAGGCGTGATGCTATGTTATGTTGTTCTGTTAACTGTCCATCAGATAACATGCAAATTTTAACAAATTCTCTACTCATTTGTACTGTAATATAACAATTAAATAATTAATTACTTAATAAATAACATAGAATGGCGCCTGTATTCTCCGAAGGAGAAGCAGTTGTACTCCTATATTTCACCATATTGCCATCTACCGGGAATATTTCTAAACGCCGGTCCGCTACTGAGAATTTTCTACCAGAAAAACCTAAGACCTCACGCTCAGCTGCCGCACTTGGGACCACTAGAGAGGTAGTTTTATTTAAAAAATATTATATATACTTCATTGTCCACCAAATTATTACACACTGACCTTTATTAAAATAAAATACATATACTCCTTCCGACCGTATTTCGGTCACGGCGGCCTATCTCCACTGAGATTAGCCAAGTGCGCAGGAGATATTATAGTGCACAAGTGTATGCGCAAACACAGGTGCACTCCCTCTTCTTTCACACTCATATTCCGATGGGGCGGGCGCAAATCCGACACGACCAGAGAGAGATCAGGCGCAGGACCGACGAGGGGGTGTCACACCACCAACTTCCTGACTCCGGGCTGCTACTGAGAATTTCCTAACAGAAAAATTCAATAACGCTTTGCCCGACCTAGGAATCGAACCCAAGACCTCACGCTCAGCAGCCGCGTTTGCGACCGCTAGACCAACGAGGCAGTCAACAGTGACCATTATTATGTGGGTTGCATCATTATACAATGGTGTTAATTCTGATATAAACCAATTACACTAACATTCGTGAAGAGCTACTTTTACTAACAGCGATAATATAGGTAAGAGGAAGACGGGAACACGGACCAAATAAAAAACGTCACTTTATAAGTAGATATTATGTTTGTCGTTTTTTATTTATTCTGAGACATATTGTTGAATGTAATATTCTAATTTTGAATTTCGCGCCTATTTATGTTGCTTGCGCGCTCTAACATGTAGCTGTCTCTCTCTATTCCGTGACATCAAGCGACCGTGTATTACTGTACATATTACTTGCTAGTTTTATAATAAATAGTTATTAAAACCTGAGCTAAGTCGTTTAAATCAACACATATAGATTCACTTATTTTAATAAGGTACCTAATTAAAATTGAATTGATTTTTTAAAGTCTTGAATTAAACATCCGTCCCATTACAAAATCCTGAGTTCAAAGAGAAATTTCGACTCCAACATCCCTATTAATGAAGCTACCGATTCAAAATAAATATTCTCCGACTCACATACCCACAAGTCTATTATTGTTTCCTGTACATTTCCTCGGAATATTTTAAGGAAGGCTATAATTCATCTCCCCCATTTTATTATAATGAAGGATGCAATAGATGTTTTCTTTGTGGGTAAAGTTTCGAAATCCATGAAATATTGCAACATTTATTACTATTTTTATAGTTTTGTATGCAATAAATAAGGGGCTATGCACTATGGTTGACAAGTCTAATTTATTCTATGGATCCGTATATCGGTTTTAGTGTTCTTATAACAATGGGGTTAGATGAATAAACTTAATTGTACTCAGGAAGTATTTCAATTTAATAGGGTTATGTGGAACTTCATGTAATTGGTTTTATTGTACCCATTTCGGCATTTAAATGAAGATAATAAGAATAAAAGCTATCTTCATTTATATATCGAAATGAACATCAGTATAGATATAGAGTGGAAGAAAAATAAAGTAAAATTGTATTGTAAGCTATCTTACGTTTATGTGGCTTCTATTTTACTTTTTACGAGAGCATACATTTCACCACTGCGCTAACTGTGCCATCATATAGATCTAAATTTGCAGATTGGCTGCTTTGATTAATTATTCGATGTACACAGCTACCAAAACGGGCTAAGTATAGATGTACTATACAATCGCTGCATCAAGGTTCCGAAGAGTAATAGTATAAATAAGTGAAAACGAATACGGTCGCGAACAGGATTCGAACCTGCGCCTCCCGGATAGACACTTCAGGCGCTCTGATCACCAAGCCACCTCGACCTCTGCTCACCACCGAGAATTCTTCATCCATATTTTAACACGTCTTTTGGCGACATCATTGCTATCTATTCAGTCCTTATAAAAATGACCGAACCGACACGACTAACTTTGCAGTTAATACAATGTCGTAAAGAATGCATGCTAAGCATGCGTTAATGCTTTTCAAAGATTTATCTTTAATTGTTTATAGTATTCATCACGTAAACATTTTTGTTACGTTAAAAATTACAGAACAATAAAAAATTGTCGAAGCCAATCTTCACCCACAATTACAATTCCCCATTAAAAATATTCCTATCTCCGCCACTGGTTGGAATATAAAAATGATGAATAATATAGGGACATTAAAAAAAATACTAATATTTTTTTGGCATAATTTTGAGACAATGTAGCCAACGGCGCAAGAAATTTTTACGGCTACGGGGGACTAGGGACAAACGGTCTAATTATTGTCTTGTTTCCCTTACAACGACATTTTGTGTTGCATGTAAAAATTTGGGTAATATCCATATGTCTCCGGGCCCGGTAATGTTTTTAGCAGAAACGGGAAAAGAAGATTTTAAAAGCGAACATTTGGAACGTTTACTTTCGGGTAAATAAACATGTCACAAGGAAAGTCTTGAGTAAGTATAAATTTAATGTAGGTGGCTACAAAAATAGAAAAAAATTATAAAACCATGAATGGACTGTATGAAAGATCAGAAGACTAAGATGATGTTTATAGGAAGAATAATATAATGCACATGACCGCGAACCCGCCCGCGGCCTTCCGTTGTCGGACTCTCCCACGAGGATGGGTATCGTACCCCCCCGCTACGAACACCAGACACATGGCGTGCCGCGACCACCTCGGAGAACATTTGCAATGGGCGCCAGATGACCCCGTGTCCGGAAGCCCAAGGTCCCCTGCGACGGGTCAGGTCTGTTGCCCCGCCGCCTGTCACTAAGGCCGCAGAGGATAGGGAGAGTGGCGCCGCGATATACAGGCACTCCTCCTCCCCTGCGTCCGCCATCCAACGGTGGCGGCCCCGTCAAGGCCGCGGAAGGTAGGGACAGCGGCGCGTCGACATACCGCTACTCCTCTCCCAGCGCGGCCTCCATCCCTCAGTTGCGGCACCCCCCATAAGGCCCGCTACCTACCGCCGCTCCAACATGGGCTTGGATTTCAAGCCCGGAGGAGCGGCCCTCCTCGGGTGCTATCTATATAGGTCTGTATAGCTTCACTGTGAGTGACTAAGCCACGGCTACTGGAACCCCCGCACCAGGTGAACCCCCTGGGGGGACCGAATTCAACAACTGGCTTCTAACCAAAATAACAACATAACCACCCCATATCAGTCCCACTATAGCTAAGTCTAAGGCCTCATCACAAACAGAGGAAGCATGAACATTGAAAAAGTCACATAGGTAATATGTACACGCCAGACTTGAACCCACAAGCTGTGGCCCGTAACCACTCGGCCACAGAGACGTAAAAGAAAGCATTTTTTTATCAGTGGATATGTCGACTCTTGACTTCTAACTCGATCATGGAAAGCGATGGATGAGGTATACGATGAAACTAGCATTCCCAGAAGATACTTAATTATTTATTTTACTATAGATCATTTTACACAATACGCAGAATTAAGTAGTTAATTAACATAAAGCTGTTTATTTTTATACGACTGCCCAAAAAAGGCATTCATGTATGTGTGTATTTATGTATGTATGTATGTTTGTGAGTTTTTTTATTCCACTATAACTTCAAAATGCCTAAACCGATTTCGATGTATCCTTAGATTCCTTACATTATCCCGGGTAAAATAGGCTAGTAAGATTAAAAACGGCAGCCGAGTTTTTCAATTTTAATTAATTTATTATGACACTAATCCTTACACTAGGATTTCCTGTCACATAGGGCTTAGTTTCTCTGAGTATATATTCCAAAAGAGCGACAGACAGCGTTAATATTTACTTGTTATGTAATGCTTTATAAATTAAGTCAGTTTGAAAGACCAAAGACTAATCTAACAACTAATAAAATGAAAAAATAAAATAGACATTGACTTCCTGGTAAGAAGCAATAGCGGCAATTCAGTGAAAGAAAAAAAAAAGGTACGCAAAAGATAAATTTTTCCTTTTGCATTTTGTTTCGCGCTACCCTCCCGGTTTCTTTTGTTCCGAGTGATTTATGAAGTACTGGTAACATTACAAAACATTTAACATGGAAAGAAAGTAAATAAAATTTAAATAAATAAAAAAATGAACAACTCCAGATTTTTCTTTGTATGGGTGACCTGACTCCCCGTTGGAAATATTTCGTTAATTGATATAGAATGCTTATTTTTATATTTACTTTTGTTTTAATTTTCCCTACTTTCGTTATTTTACTGTGTGTTGCAGATTCGATTTTTAATTCCTATGTATGAACAATGTACGGTTTGTTAACGGAGTGTGATAGTAGGATAACATCAGAACCTGGCGCATGGACAATATTTGGTATGACATAGCTAGATAGAAGGAGACCGTATTGGAGGCGGTTACCACCAACAACATTCCCAATGAAGGTTGACGACAAGCAGGCGGCTGGTCATAAAACATAGCCAAAACTTTAGCAGCATTCCAGTACAAGAAGAAAGTATGTATGGAAGAAGAATACATGCTGCGCCGACTCTAAATATATTGGGATAAAGACAAGATGATGATGTATGAACAATGTGTGGCATAAAGATAATTGTTAGTTAAGAGTAAAATATTTTATGGAAAATAAATCAATAATAATAATTTAGTTTTATGATATGCTTTTCAATTACATATATTATTACAATAATAGATGATTCTTCAAAGTAACGAAGGAAGAAAAATAGATTTTTGATATAAGCGCAAACATCTCTAGATACATACAAACCGATAAGGATCACACTGAGACCCTTCTGTTTTCGAAGTCGGTAAAAAAGGCTTCCCAAAATATTTTGCATAGAAAAACTCACGTAAAATATAAGAAAAACGCAGGCAATTCCGCATGGGAAAGCATAACTACATTAATATTCATGAAACGCTAATTGGAACTGAGCTACCAAATCACTGAAATTTCCCAGAGATCAGTTATTGGCATTTGTTAATTTCTTTTTGTGATAAGATTTTACTAGGTAGGTACTTTTAAATTAATATTATAAATAGGAAATTTTTAATTTTTTGTTTGATTCTTTGTAAGGATTTAACTCAAGAACTTCTGAACCGATTAAAAAAATTCTTTCACGAGTTTAAAACTGCATTATCACTGCATTATCATTACCATTATTATATCATCATTATCATTATACGCTATGTTATGTTTGAGATATAATAATATTTCAGGGTTATATATACCTACACGAGGTCCTCATTTATTTGTAAGTAAGAAGGATTCATTTAAACCACAATATCAAATTCTGTATAACTGCCTCGTTGGCCTAGTGGTCCCAAGCGCGACTGCTGAGCAGGAGGTCTCGGGTTCGATTCCCGGGTAGGGCAAAGTGTTATTGAGTTTTTCTGTAAGGAACTTCTCAGCAGCCTGGAGTCTGGAATTATGCCCGGTTGATGGCAATAGGCTCACCACCTATTACATGGGACTTAATAACAGCATTGGTGAAATGTGGGTGTACAATTGTGTACATCTCTGCCTACCCCTTCGGGAAATACAGGCGTGATGCTATGTTTATGTTTAAGATTTCAGTATGAAAATCCACGCCGTTGAAGCCTCGCGGCTTAGCAAGTACCTAATAAGTTACCGACATTATTTGTTGGGTTGAGTTGGTTTGAGGAGCGCGTAGCTTGACGCAGGCATACAGATCAAATAATCTAGGTTGAGCTAAGCGTACTGGGACCATTCTGTGGATGGGTGACCATTATTTTCCTACCGATATCTCTCCGTGTCTCGGAGAGCATGTTAAAGCTTATGTCCTGGTTGTCAAAATAAAGATGTATGACAGCTGATACTGGTAGTTAGATCTGACTGCTAGTCTTACCACAAGATATCGAGTTACCCTATAACTGCATTGTAGAGGGCAGATACTCAGTCACTTCAATGAAAAATAATGGTATTAAGCTGCACCCGGTTAGACAGGAAACCGAACCTAAAGCACGTCGTCGGGAAAAGGGCATAAGCAGATTGACTATACGTTAGCTTCCTTGAATTTGACTATATTTGAATTGAATTATATATGATACATATACATTGAATTTGAGTATTACACTATAAGCTCTGTGCTCTCTCATACAGGGGTGTACTATGCCAAATCGATATTCAATTCGAAATATTATTTGATCGATCACTATAAATCGAACCCGAACCCATCAACTACTCTACACATGTTTCATCGCCGTTAGAGTACGCCACCGAGTAGTGGCATCCTCTGTAATGGACTTCCACAAAGTAACGTTCGAATCTATTCAGTATGTGACATTTGTTTCTGTAAACGCATATACAACAACAATGAAATGGCTAGAGTATGAGCAATATAAAAAAACATGTATAGAAACATCTTTAAGAATTAATTTACAAAAAATAAGGTACCACTTAGCTGCCTAGGTCTAGTGGTCAAGCTCGACTGCTGAGCATGAGGTCTGTTCCCACATCAGGCAACGCGTTATTGAGTTTTGTCTGTTAGTAAATTCACAGTAGCAGCTCGGAGTTTGGAACTGTGCTCGGTAGATGGCAATAGGCTCACCGCCTTTTACATTATCATCATCATCCCCCTGACCTTATTCCAATTTATTTGGAGTCGGCGCAGCATGTATTCTTATTCCATACATACTCTCTACTTGTACTGGAATGCTGCTAAAGTTTTGGCTATGTTTTATGATTGGCCGACTGCCTGACGTCAACCCTCATTGGGAATGCTGTTATTGGTGGTAACTGACACCAATACGGTCTTCTTCTATCTAGGTATGTCATACCACCTATTACATTGGGCTTAATACCAGCATTGGTGAAATGTGGGTGGACTACTATGTATGTACACCTCTGCCTGCCCCTTCGGGGAACACAGGCGTGATGCTTTGTTTTATCATTTAAATGAAACTGACACTATAATCTAACACGCCCATCAAATCAAACAACTTAATAAATGGTATCGTTAACTTAGCAAAATCTAATCACGGAGTGAAATTAAGGAATTCCGATAACTAATCCCTAGGAAAGTCCGGTCATTTGGTACACTGTTCCAATTTGTGTTTCATGAATATTAATAAGCCTTACGTTCGGCCACGCGGCATTGTCTGTTTTTATTCTACTTTTACATGATATTTTTCTTTGTAAAACGTTTTATGGGATGTCAAATTTAGCTTAGCGTCTAAGATGAATATAATTACAGACAAAACTTTATATGACAGTCCAAGTGGAAAATGTGTCATAACTCCAATGACCTCACCAAATAAAAAGTGGGATGTCTCAAGTAGATGTACGTAAAATTACAATATTAAATGGAAAAAGACATATCTTGAATTAGATGTACGTATTTTAAATTTATTATCACTTCGAAGGAAAAAGGAAAAATAACTACAGAAGAACTGATAATTTACCTAATCTAGCCTTATTTTCTTAAATGATTAACGTAATAAATGTGTTAATAAATAATCATGTGTGTAACCTTAAAAGGCTGACATTAATTTAACATCTGATTAATCACAGGTTAATGTGGTGAAAATAAAAAACAAAAGCGTATAAATATTGCTCGTCATGAAAGGCCTACGCAAATTGTTGTATTTGCGTAGGTTTATGACAAGGTGGCCTTATTACAAAACATTCAGAATATATTCATCAACTTCTACCAAACAAGGTTTAATAATAATAAATACTTTGGCATTAATTGTTATCACGCTTTTAAGGGTAAAGACCGATATTTTGATGAAAACATAAGCAATTTCAATTAAAATTAACATCATTCAACATTAAATATGTTTTCACAAAAAAATTATATAACACACCTCTACTACTCGACAGATTAGACAACGCTGGACTCATATTAGCCCCATGTGTAAGGTGATGAGCCTTTTGTCAAAGGATACTAACTATTAAACTATAAGTTGTTGCTAAAATAACTTAACACTGCCCGACCAGGGAATCAAATACAAAAACTCACAGTAAATGGGCACGTTTGTGTGCTGTAGAGTTTAGAAGCTACAGTTTACAGTTAAACAACTTTTAACCGGATTAAGTGTGTTTCCCGATATATGTATATCTGGTGGTCTTCAAGGCAGGACTGCATCTTCTGGGTCTCTTTCCTTCCATTTTACCGGTGACCATAAGCTTCTCCAGGTTGTCGGATGGCTTTCGGGCGATATGACCGAAGTGCCGCCAAAGGTGGCGAGCAAATTTGTTCGATACTTAGTCAGCAGCCGTCTCCTGTCTGGTCCTCTAGGGTCACAGACGTATAAATTCAACTATTCGTTTAGGGACGCGTGTTTCCACTAACTAATTTCAACTTTGATCTTTTGTTAATTGACCTTAGGGGCGCATCGCACTTCGGAATCATCGGATTAACTAAATTTTTTTCTATTTTTATAATTGGCTATGGATATAGCTTCTAAGAACCCTCAGGTTATAATCAATTAGCTATGCCCATGGCTTAGCTATATGCTCTGACTAGAGGCATCAAACTACCTCGCATTAAAGTAACAATATTAAATGGAAAAAGAATACGGTCGCGAACAGGATTCGAACTTGCGCCTCCCGGATAAATACTCCAGGAGGCGATCCGGGAGGCACAGGTTCGAATCCTGTTCGCGACAGTATTCTTTGTCCATTTAATATTGTAACTTTAGAGTTCACTAAGCATGCGTTAATGCTTTTCAAAGATTTATCTGAAATTACCTCGCATTAGCTATTCATTGGTTACGAAGACAAAACCCCTCTGGGTTTATGGAAAAGATTTCAATTATATCACACGCTTCGTTGTTAATAGGGTAGGCAGAGATAACAGATTCCCATGTGCTATGATCAGGGTTCATATAATTAATGAATTTAACTAGGTTAATTCAGTGCCAATTGGGAAAACATATTAAATCATCTTTTTTTTTGAGAAAGTGGTTGTTTAATATCTTTTCTTGAAGGTTCTGACAAGTAAGAGGGCTCCCAAGTCAGCCAGACATATTAAGGGAATAGCTCTGCTTCATAATCTTTCGTCTCCATCCGAAAACCCAATAACAATGCTCGACCCGGTAGTCAAATCTAGGACTACACGCTCAACAGCCGCGCTTACAATCGACTGTTAGACAAACAATTAATGCTATTTCGTCTTAATATCACGAGTATGCAAATTTTCATGTCTTAGCATGCTAATTGCTAATGCTAAATTAATGTGACCTTGTTGATTAAACACATTTTATCGTGAATATCGAATTAAAGTTTATTTCACTCACTCGCTCCTAGAAAACAAGAAAGCGCGTTAAAATTGGTAATTTCGCATTAGCAAATTATGAAGCTAGTAGTCCCGTGAATGAGAGTGCATGTCGCATGCTGTCGCAATGAGCTAACGCACGAAATGGGATGCGACTAAAGGTTTCACACTTTACAAAATTTCGCAACGGTATTTAATTTGCTAAACGCTTTTTGAGAATTCGCATGCTATAAACTAATGCTAACGCTAATTAATCTAATACTAATTCAAATTGTTATTTTTACAAAAAAAAATCGGACACCCTTAACGCAAATATTACCTAATTAACTTATCGTGGAATTTGATGTCATTCCATTTTACCGCAGAAACGTAATATTCTCAAGCTAAATATCTTAATTACGTCAATTTAGACCCCATGATGACGACAAAAGAAGCCAATGAGGGACCGTTCAGGGCACATTAAGCCGCGGTCCTTCTAATAAAATTTGAGTAATTATGTTAAGGTATTAAGGAATAATCTCTTCAAGAATTCCTTTGAAGATGTCGTTTGAAAATTTTTAACCTCAAATTAACCGTAATTTTGTCTAAGTATGGGACAAATTGACTTTTCGTATGAAGTTGGTGCAACAATTTTGGAAGTCTCGAAATGAGGGGAGGTTTTCCGCATTGAGCCGTTTAAATTTAGTACAGACAGTTACAGAAGTCGTTTAAGTCGCACCAAAACTGCACCGACTTTGGTGATTATTAATGTGATTTGATGATAATGATAATCTATTTGCATTTTTTACGACTGCTCAAAAATAAGTGTTATGACTTCGGGGTTCATGTCTGAGTATATTCCACCAAAACTTAAACGCCTGAACCGATTTAGATGTATGGGGTATAATCAGAGGCTATGCTAAAATATATAAACAAAATATATAGTAGCTGTGGTACACAAAAATGTTTTTTTTTTTATTCACCTAGCGTTTTCCCAATTACATTGGTAGTATTTTACATGGAGCGACTGCCTATCTAACCTCCACAACCCAGTAACTGGGTAATACGATATCCCGTGGTATGACTGGTTGTCAGACTTTCAGGCCTCTGACTACCCGTAACTTCTTAATTTGACAACCAGGACCGACGGCTTAACGTGCTCTCCGAGGCACGGAAATATAAAAATCATCATCAATATAAAAATCTCGGTATGAAATTATGGTCACCCATCCACAGACCGACCGCGGCAAGCGCAGCTTAACCTTGATCGATCGATCTGTGCGGCTGTACTTAGCCACGAGCCCCACCATAAAATAAAAAATAATTTATAAAAAAAAAAACATTAAAAATCATGCCTGGAATTGGTAGAAAGTAATTCTATACAATAAGTAAAAAAAAGAACAGTAAAGAAATAATATAAATTAATATTCTTCCAGGAAACATTTAAAAATAATAGAAACGAACGGGGCTTGAACCCGTGACCCTTGAGATTCCGTGTCATCACTAACTGATCTACCGTGTCGTTGTCCGTGTGTATTAAATTTCAAGTCCTTTAGTTATTGTTCACCGGTTACTACTCACGTAAATTCTTCGGGTTTGCTCGACTAGTTTCGAACTCGAACACACCACCAAAGATTTATGGCTTTCCGAAGACCCATAAACCGGATTGGCCACTGAAACCTATAGTAAGTCAGATAGATGCACCCACTTATAAACTGTCGCGTCATTTGGCTTCTATATTACACCCATACACCGGTAAGTCAAATAGCTTTATAAAAGACTGCAGGCACTTCGTCGCCTTATTAGCGGATGTGCATCTTAAGGATACAGAGATAATGGTCAGTTTCGATATCACCTCGCTTTTTACCAATGTTCCAGTGGAGGAAGTTACAAATATTATTTCGACACAACTTAGTGGTACTACATTACCCACTGGATACATTGAGTGCATCAGACACTGCTTAAAAAGTGGCTATTTCCTGTGGAAGAGTGAGTTCTATCTACAAATAGACGGAGTGTCAATGGGTTTACCGATCGCGCCGGTAGTGGCTAATATTTTCATGGATTGGTTCGAAAACCGCCACCAGTATCTTGGCTTTATAAAGCCAAGATACTGGTGGCGGTATGTGGATGACGTATTCGCAGTTATCGACCGGGATGCGCTTGGCGTATTTACAAATCACCTGAACGGGATGCATAGGAAGATAGAAGTCACAGTAGAAGAGGAGAACAATGGAGTCCTGCCATTCTTGGACGTTCTCGTCATCCGAGAACCCAGCGGTCGTGTGTCACACACTGTCTACAGTTAAACCAACACACACTGACCGCTATTTACGCGCAGACTCCCTCCACCATCCCTCACACCTATCTTCCGTACCCAGATCGCTGCTTAACCGAGCGCTCAGTCTGTGCGATCCTTAGTATGTGGACGCAGAGTTGAGCCATTTACGAGACGCACTGGAGAGCAACGGTTACCAGTGGCGAAGATGCACTCGTAACTTAAATACCGCAGATACGATTCGTGGTAGACCGGCGGGCGTAGAACGTACTCCAGCGTTCCTACCTTATATGCGAGGAGTCACTGATAAGATAGGACATATACTACGCAGAAAATACAGCATTAGGACGGTCTATCGTCCGCCCGGACAGCTGCGACAATTATTACGGTCGCCGAAGGATAAGGATCCGCTAGGCGTTCCCGGGGTGTACATGATACCGTGCGACTGTGGCCTAAGTTACATTGGAGAAACTCGTCGCAACATCGCAACCTGACTTACTGAACACATACGTAGTATGAAGAGCATGGATACCAACAGGTCGGCAGTTGCAGAACACGCATGCAGCACGGGCGCGGCTCATTTCATACGGTTTGATAAAGCATCCGTACTAGCAAGGGAGAAATACATCGTTCCGCGAAAAGTACGTGAAGCTATCGACATAAGCCGTCGCCCGAACTTCAACAGAGACGGTGGTTGGACACTGCCTCCTGCCTGGAAGCCAGCTCTGAAGTCTACATCACACAGAAGTGAGTTAAGTCTGGAGTGCGACACAGTTAGCGCGGTATGCACAATGGACAACACGGACACGACAAATAACGGGAACACACGAACACTCCCAACGCCGGCACCGAGTACATCATCGGCCCGCGCGCAGCGCTATGCAATGCGGTGCAGCGCCAGTCTGACTCGCGACATAGCCGCGGACTCAGCTCATGACTAAGGGCTCCGTTCGAGTTCGAAACTAGTAAGAATCTACGTGAGTAGTAACCGGTGAACAATAACTAATATGAATATGCCCCACGAAAGTTATTATTCAAGACTCCTTGTATACGTTTGAAGGACACGCCTGGTAATATTTATTGAGCAATCATTTACAGATCTACTAAACTCAACTCAGCAACTTTAAAAAATATCAATACATTTATATGTATTAAAAAAATTATATTGCATTTATTTGATGACGAGATTGAAATGATTTATACTTCAGTCAATTAGCTGGATAGTTTTATAAATTGGATGAAGCAAGTTATTTTTGCCGCTGGCCATACCTTGTATTAGGATTCAGTCGAATAAGGGGTGATTTCAGACGTCAACGTCACATGCAATGCCCGATGCATTCATTGTCCGACAGATGACGTCACTGATCCACGTTTCTTGTGGCAAATTTTATAAGGATACTTACGAAATAATATTCATTATCTAGAAATTTTAAATAGAATTTGAAATGAAATGAACATCAAATTGTTAAGAAAACATGGATTGAAAGAGGATGTAGTGACGAGGATTGAAACAGGTATGATATGATGGTTTGAGCATGTAGAAAGAATGGATGAAAGGTGATTGACAAACCTGATATGGCTGTCTAGAAATTCTTAGCAGCGTGGAGTTTGAAAACGTGCCTGATGGCAATAGATCCACCATACCATACATGGGACATAAATGCGTTGGTTAAATATTGGTGTACAACACAGTACATAGCCTTCGGGGATCTTCTTCTTATCGTGTGGTGGATGAACAACCTAGTGTCAGAGTTAAAACCACTGGCTTTACACAACATCGAGAACATCATGTCAGGTGTGCAGGTTTCTTCACGATGTTTCCCTTCACCGTTTTATGCAAGTGATAATTTATAATACGCACATGACTTCGAAAAGTCTTCGGGGATACAAGCCAGCTATGTCATGTTTAAAGATTTATAGAATCCAGCTAAGTATAGAATCTATTTGATTAATTAACCTGAAAGACAGCACTACCTCTAATTTTTTAACCCCTAAAACGTCCCTAATGCATAATCCATAACGAAAACTAATTTATTATTCAAACCGAATACATTCCCATTTGTTTAGAAACATCGATCGATTTTCGACCTACATACGAGTGGTACTACGTTTATCTTGAAAGGCAGCTATTCTCAAAACTTAATGAGCGAGAAATGCCCTATAAAGCATACACAGCCGAGTGACGAAGGGTTCAAACCGTGACGAAGCATAGGACCCTAAATTGTGCCCACTTCTGATATGAGATTAGTTAGGATAAAAATGAAGGGACGGAGCATTAATATTTGAGCTTTGTTGTGCAAAGTGTACTGGTAACAAATATATTTTTTACTTAATCATCATGATAGCTGTCCTTGAAAGAAATGGCAGTCGCAAACCAAATTTCGGTGATGATATTCGGTTATTTTTATTGGGTACTTCAAGCAGTGATAGCCTAGTGGTATAACCGTTGGACTGACAAGTGAAAGGTCGCAATTTCGAATCCAAGGCACGCACCACTGTCTTTTCGAAGTTATGTGCGTATTGTAAATGAATTATCACTTGCTTAAAAACGGTGAAGGAAAACATCGTGAGGAAACAAGCACACCTGAGAGATGTTCTCGATGATGTGTAAAGCCATGTCAGAAACCTACGGGTGGTTTAAACTATGACACTAGGATGAAAAATGGGTACTGATTTTATATTTTTGTATCTGCTATAATAGCTGAAATAAAGATTTTTTTTGCTTACTCTTGTTATTAAGTCCGGTCGATTGACATTGGTAATATGACAATTCCTACTATTGAATGAAAAAATGGCATAAATATACTTAATAAATGTCACATCAAACATTAAATTACTTTATTATATAGGTATTGTATGGACTTTGATTAGAATTGAAATTAATTTCAAGAGAAACCCCACAAATATTCCGACTTTCCTGCCGCCTTTCGACCACTAAGCAAAAAGACAATTTAATAATGAAACCACTCGGTCATCAAACGTGGTTATGTAAACTTACTTGACTACAATTTTTTACATAAATATGCTGATTATTGGCATAGATACTGACAGAATTACCATCAAGTCATCAGTACAAATAAATAAAACTGAAGTCTCTGTTTGCAATGTCAAAATAATAGGTTTTTTTAAGCTCATAAAGATATTTGCACGATACCTATGCCTAAAAATGTGTTTTTAAAATGTTTGTCTGACTGACTGTTTGTCGGCCGTCGCAGCATTTAAGGAAGAGATACCTGTGGTGTTACTTTTGAAACTAATACCAATTCTAATCCAATTCCAATATTAAATTGACTCCTTCAAACAACGCGTAATTTTAAAATAAATTTACCTACATTACAGTTGCCTCAATTTTAAAGCATGTTGTCTTCATAATATCCCGAACCTTTAATATTTTTTTAGGCATTTTGGCATTTAAAAGTGCGACGTGACATATTTCCAATGTCAATCGAGCGGAATTATTTTCAAGAGTAAGCCCATAAATCAAAGCTATTTATTGTATTGCCTTTTGTTAAGGAAATGTCTTTACTCACATCATGCCATACATAGAACCTAACCACAGCACACTAAATCAAGTAAATCAAACACTACAAGCTCGAGTGTAAGACATCAAGCTATCGAATTACTGGCCCTTTAAGTCAACTACATCGTCTTGTTAGCCGATGCAATTTGCAGGAGTCAACTGAACGAAATGCAATATTGTAATTGTTGCGACTAATAGTCTAGCTCTATCTCTCTATCCATCCCTCTCTATTTATGCAATAAATCGAGAGGTGGAAGAAACCAGAAGTAGTGATTTGGAAGATATTAATTATACCTATAGCTTACAATAAATACATTTGAGTAAATACAAAGTAACGGTCTTACATTTTAAACTAATCGTTTCAAATGAAATGTTCACTATGCAACAATATTTAATGCGTACGTTAAATTTCCAAAACAGGACAGGTCAAATGGACTGCCTCGTTGTTCTAATGGTCCCGAGTGCGACTGCTGAGCATGAGGTCTTGATTTCGATTTCCGGATCGGGCAAAGTGTTATTGAGTTTTTAGATAATTCTCAGTTGCAGTCCGGAGTTGCGCCCAGTTGATGGCAATTGGCTCACCACATATTACCTACATGGGACTTAATAACAGCATTGGTGAAATGTGGGTATACATTTGTGTTCACCTCTGCCGGGTAGGCAGGTAAGCCTCGGGGAATACAGGCATGATACTATGTTATGTTTTGTTATGGCAGGTCAAGACCAACACGTCGAGCATGCATGAACATAGATGAAGCGAAAGAGGTGTCTCGGAATCGTTTAATTGCAAATCTGTACATGACTTCAACTGCGTGACAAAATGTAGCCTATGTCCTATAAACTATAATATTAGTAGAATTCGAAACGCCAAGCTATTATGCGTATTCCCATTTAAATTCCGCCCTCCTCCAAGTTTTGAGTGCATCTTTCGTCATTATGCTGGACACCTTCCAACTCAAAACCACTCTCTGACAATCACCAATCACGAGTCTTCCAATAACCTTCGCCTGGGTTTCAGGGCAGCAGCTGCATTTACGACTAACGCAAATGGTCTAATTCCTTTTAGGCGGAAACAAAATCAGGTTTATCCTTGTTATGAAAAGTCTTCTCCATATTCTCCACGACAATGAATGATGAAAGCATAGTGTTAACAAGCCATAATTGTATGACCCAAAAATAAGAATTCTTCTTCAGATATATCTTTCAAATGCATGCTTAGAGAACTCTTAAAGTTATATATTCAGTTACTGTATAGATAGCGATGACGTCACCATAAGGCGTATTAAAATATGGAAGAAGAATTCGAAGTAGTGAGCAGAGGTCGAGATGGCTTAGTGGTCAGAGCATCTGTAGTATTTATTCGAATCGTGCTCACGACCGTATTTTTCTTTCCACCAAAAAATTATAACTTTTTTACGTTCTAAAAGCATTGACGCATGTATAGCGAACTCTAAAGCGATATTTTTTTGTTGAAAAAGAATAGGCGGTCTTGAGCAGGATTCGAACCTGCACCTCTCGGATAAATACTCCATCGATGTTTAACGTTTACTGATCAGAGTTTGCATCGTGCTATGAACGCCGCAGGAATTATAATTAATTTACGCAATATTTGCCTGACACTAGAATTGCCGTGTCATATTTGTGCTTGAACACAAATCACAAAGGTATACAGACATCTAAACCTGGTATCTCAGGACATACAAATATTTGTTCACTGCGGTATACGATCCCATCAGATGGGCTGCCATCGATATCTCAAGTCTATTCTCTCGCTTTGTGCCAGTAGTACTCTACAGATCTGTTCTCTATAAGATTAGTATGTAACGCTAGAATGGTTGTTGATTTTGAAGCTCCCATTGCAAGGGATAATTTGCTTATATCACATACTCCAACGCGCCTTTTGGCTTAATTCAGGCTACAGGGGTCATCATAAATGACCTTATTATCTATACCAGTCGATTTATGGTGTACTGTCAGTGTGGAAGACAGTGTTTCTGATCGCTAAATATTAGCGATATTACGATAGTAACAATTTCTCAATTTAAATGGATAATCGCCTCAATGGGCTCATGATCGCAAGGGCAACTAAAAAGCGTGAGGTTCTGGGTTTAATTTCTGGATCAAGCCAAGTGTAGCCAGGGTTGCGGTGAATGCAACTACTAAACCGAGATCTCGATAAAGGTAAGAAGTAGGACCGCGTAGTTTTTAGTCGCTAGAAGTCCGGCACAGCGTCGATGATGAATTTTCCACACTAAAAAGGGTCGAATCAAATGCTATTCTCAATATAAGCTCGAATATCGTGCCCACTTGTTGGCAATAGGCTCACCACCATGACAGTGGTTTTAATAAAGGCATTGATTAAATGTCTATGTACAACTGTGGGAGGTGTGCCTACCCTCTTTGAGTACAGGGGCTTGATGCTATTTAAGGAAAAGAAGGAGTAGCTGATTGTCTCTTGTCGTATTAATCACTGTGCTCGCACACTTCAGAAACAGTCATACAGAGAATATATTTAGAATATTATAATTGTTGGTAGGAAGAAAAATATGGTTGTGAGTAGGAGGACAACCTACGCCTCTCGGATAAATACTCATACAAAAAAATATAACTTTAGAATTGTCTAACCATGCGTTAATGTGTTCGATAACAACATACATAACATTGGTACTTAAAAAATGCGGTTAACAACATGTTTCGCGCATTCCCTCTCACACACACAACAACAAGCACATTTCAATTTCACATCTAATATTCGCACATAGACAGATTACATCTAAAATTACTTTTGACACTATAGTTGGCATCACGCATATGAGCGATGACGTCACACCGCGAAGAATGGGCGCGCATAAAATTCTATTTGGCAATTTGTTATTTCAGTTTGGGTTCTGACGCGTAGGGAATGGGGTGTGTGTAGTATGAAAATTTAAGAACGTCTCTAGTCGCTTTACTCCCAACGGATATGACCGCGCCACGTGACGAATGCTGTGTCGTAAGATGTAGTGGAATTAGAGATAATGGAATCGACTTGCCTAAAAAATATTATCTGTAGTAATATCTTAGGTTTGCGCGATCACTACACATTACAATAAAACAACTTTTAACCGGATTAATCGCGTGTATTATTGGTTTTTTGTTTTTCCTGACGTTTCGAACACTTTGCAGCGTTCGTGGTCGCAGGAGGACTAAGGTGTCAGGTGTCTCAACAGTTTATTTAAAATTATTTCAGTCTACCGTACATATAATTGATTAATTCATAAAATTATTTTTGTCTCTGATACATGTTTAAAACTAAATCGCGACGGTATTTCCTAAGACTATCCCTGAGAAGAAATACCGAAACAAACTCAGGGGTCACAGTCGTTTTAAATTTAGAGATACAATTTTACAATTTTATCGAATTATAAACTAAAAGGTGTTCCGATGCACGCAGTAATCGCTCACAGTATCTTGATTTTTCTTGTGACTTGACTTTGTTTGGGACTTGATTATTTTCAGTACAGGGTTCCAAACAGGTGGTAATTGCTACTTTTCTACGTTTTGACCAACCCCAAATCCTCATGGTTGGCAATTACCACCTGTTTGGAACCCTGTACTGAAAATAATCAAGTCCTTGTTGTTGAGACACCTGACACCTTAGTCCTCCTGCGACCACGAAACGTCAGGAAAAACAAAAAACCAATAATACACGCGATTAATCCGGTTAAAAGTTGTTTTATTGTAATATTATCAGTGTATATAGTTTTAACCTGCTCGTTGTTCTAGTGGACCCAAACGCGACTGCTGAGCATGAGTTCCCAGGTTCGATTCCCGGGATGTTATTCAGTTTTTCTGATAGGAAATTCTCAGCAGTTCGGAGTTTGGAATTGTGCCAGGTAGATGGCAATTGGCCCACATGGGACTAAATAAAAGCATTGGTGAAGTTTTGGTGTACAGGTACACTTCTGCTTAACTTCGAGAAATACAAGTGTGATGTTATGCTATGTTATGTTTTGTGTAGTTTTAGGGAGGAGATTTTAGGGCCACGAGGGAAATTAACTTCTTGTAACGATTTTTTGTATTTCCTATATTCACACATAAAGATTATTGTTATAGAAATAAGTATATAGTTAAAACATCTACAATTTACGGTGCAAAAGTGATCAGATGATTAATGTTTATTCCTATAATGTACGAGAAGAATCACTGTAAAAATTATAGAACCAAATATGAAATACTAAGGAGTTTCTCCTCATTATTTTCAGGATGAAATAATATGACATATTTTGAAGTGGATTCTTTAATTGTAGCTCAATAATTTTTCCAAAGAAACAAGGTAGTCAGATAAAAAAATATATATTATATTTGCCCTTACTGAGAGATTTGTGTATGAGATGAAAAGTCAAAATATAGGTTTTTTTTTTTCGGATGGATACCTTTTTTACTTTATATAAGTAGAATCCACTTTTAAAGTTTGCCACTATAATTTGCTTTCGCCTGTCATTTTATAGGAGTGACAACTAGCCACATAATACTTTCTTCTTCTTCTCATCGTGTGGTTGATGAACAACTTAGTGTCAGAGTGTCAACCGTTCATATGCTTTAGACACCATCGAGAACAGATATTGAAGGAAAGAAAGACAGAAGAAAGAAAAAATAAATATTTCTCTGACAATAAAAATACTTTCCTCGCTATATTTTCCTTCACCGATTTAAGCAAGTGAAAATTAATTTCTAATACGTACATGACATCGAAAAGACATAGTGTGCACTTTTGGTTTGAACTCGCGACCATCGACTTGCCTGTCCAACGGTCATGCCACTAGACTATCACAATATCACCTCCCTGCTAATGCATCCCAATGTAATTGGTGTATGGGCAGCATGTCTTTTTCGTCGAAACATCTCTGTCAGCCGTCATCTCTGTATTCACACCTTTTCTAGCCATATCATCTTTCACACAATCCATCCATCACTTTCTCGGTTTTCCTCTTCTCGTGTAGCCATCCACATTCATACCTAAAAACATTCCATTCGTCACATGATCTTCATTATTCCACATCACATGCCCATACCATGACGATCGATTTCCACACAACTTCCCGGTCACCGGCGTAACGTTCAGTCTGTGACAAAATATAATTTATAAAGTCTCAAACATTACCCACAACACTAACATAGATACTCAGTATAATTCTATAGCTACACTACTCGCAAACCCACAATAGTAGTCACAGAGAATACATCGAATTTGCTTGATTAGGTTCAACGCTCGTGCGGGGTCCAGTGAACTAGTTTAAGCTAGCGTGTATATACGCTAGCATACACAAGGTTTTACATATGTATGTAGCTTTATATATTACTGGTTCTTGTTCGTGTAACTTTTTTTGCTGCCAGACTCGATTTGCGCTACTTTTATTCCCTAAACAGGTTGTATTTGTTAGTATTTTATTTCTGCTTTAAGTTCAATAGTTTTATTATGGACTTATGCCAGAATGGGTTCCGCAAAAATCGATCCACAACCTTAGCTGTATATAAATATATTCAAAAAGCTCTCGACATTATCAATAATAAAAAATACGCTATAGGATTACTTTTGGACATGACAAAAGCATATGACAAAGTACAATTTCAAATATTATTAAATAAATTATACAATATAGGAATACGCGGCAAATGTTATGACTGGTTCGTATCCTATTTAAAAACAAATAGTAGAAATAGAACATTACAACTATAACAATAATGAAATCGAATTAGTTAGATCAGACAGTAAATTAATCACCGCTTCAATCCCGCAAGGCAGCGTAATAGGTTGTTTCTTGTTCCTCGTTTATGTAAACGATCTCCCTAACAACATAAATGAGCCCTGTGTACTATTCGCGGACGACATATCGATTTTAACCTCATGTGAAGACAATACCAAAATTAATGAAAAATTAAATTCAATACTGAACTCTACAATAAATTGGATGTCTGAAAATAATCTTGAAATCAATTTTAACAAGACTAAATTAATAACCTTCCACCCCCGACAAAAAATACCAATTAATATCAACTTTAGTTTTAACAACATTAAATTAGAAGTGGTTAATAAATTTTCCCTATTAGGCCTAGACATTGACACAAATATAAATTGGAAGTCACATATTCAAAAAATAAAAGCTAAGCTATCAAGATTTTCGTACGCCCTCCGTGAGATCAAAAAAACTACAGACCTTAAAACTGCTCTGGTAACGTACTACGCATATGCCTACGCATGGCTTAAATATGGTGTCGTTTTATGGGGCAACAGTACCGACGCGCCTACATTATTCACTTTACAGAAAAAACTACTCAGAATTATAGTAAATATTGAAGAAACCGACAGTTGTAAGCCCCACTTTCAAGAAACAAAAATCCTTTCCCTACCCTCCCTCTATATTTTCGAAATTTGCAAATTCGTACGTAAATATCCAGAATTTTATACCAAAAGGGAAGATATACAAACAAAAATAACACTTAGGCACAAAAATAGACTCAACCTACCAACGTCACGACTAAAAATGCACTCTGACAGTGCCTACGTTATGTCTATAAAATTATACAATAAGCTGCCAGAATCCATTAAAAATATAGATAAATATAACATTTTCATAAATAAACTAAAAACATTCCTAATAAATAAAAGCTATTATAGCGTAAATGAATACTTAAATGACAAAATATAATACATAAAATAATTATAATATAAAACAAAAATATAATATAATAATAATAATCTAATTAATAAAATATTGAAATAAGATATTATAATAAAATACTTATAATTAAACCCCGCAATAGTAAAAAATAATGTCTATACCAACTTAAAATATATAAAGACCTAGAAGATTTTTATTATTAATAGAAAAATAACGTAATGTACAATATATATTTTAGTATTAGAAGTAAACACTCAGTGCTCTTCCTCCTCTCTCCCATAATTATGCTATGCTGTGCCCGACAGGGTCCAAAATTGTGTCTATATTACAACCCACCAGCTAATGTAAACTTACATATGTACATTTTGGAACGCAATAAAGATATTGAGTATTGAGTATTGAGTACTGTATCTTGAATAAACCCCAAAAATATATCATTATCATATTTTAAATTTGCTTTACAATATTAAAGGCAACAAATTTTGTGAATTATTGTAGGTTTCCAAAAAAAGAAACAAAGTACGTATTACGAATCTTCCATCCCTTGTTCAAGACTTTTTTAAACCGAGTTGCCATGTTTCTGAATTGCGATTTGCAATATGTAAGTTGACATATAATTGTGTGTTGTAAAGTGTATATAACCAGGATATTTTAAAATTAACCACTTTCAGTACTACATAGTTCGTAGTTTAGTAACAGCCAGATGGAACAACCGATTTAGGTTAAGCTTAAAATGTTGCGGTAAAAGTCATGCAGTTAAGATGAACATGTTTAGAGGGATGCCTGGTGTGACGTGGATGGATAGAATTAGAAATTAGTATATAAGAATAAATCTGAAAGTTACACCGGTGACCTAGAAGCAATATGGGGGAATGAGGATCATGTGACGAGACAAGTTTTAAGTATGAATGTGAAAGGCTACAGGATTAGAGGTAGACCGAGGAAATGATGGATGGATGTTGAGAAAGTTGATATGGCTAAGAAAGGAGTGACTACCGAGATGACGGCTGACAGAGATGTATGGAGGAAAAAGACATGCTGCGCTGACCCAATTAGAATGGGATAAGGGTAGGGTGCGATGATGATGACCATGCTGCAGTTTGTCTGTAGAAGGGCGACTACTATTTCATACCGAGAACTCTCCGTGCCTTGGAGACAATGTTAAAATGTCTGTATTACTTGGCGAAGATATACCACGTTATGGGCAGTCTGATGCCTTAAACTCTGATAACCAGTCTTATTACAAAATATCGTACTAGCCAGTAACTGAGTGGAAGCCCAATAGGTAGACGCTTCGTAATACGGTATCGAGTTAAACTGGAAACCGACCCCACTAAGTTGGAGAACACAGGCAGAATGTTCACCAAACACAATTTCCAGTATAAATAGCTACACATATTTGTTTTTTTCTTATGAGATAGGGGGCAAACGAGCACACGATGCCGGATCGCCGGAAGGTAACCGATTACTGCCGCCCATGGACACCTGCAACTCCATAAACATTAGTTATTACGAATACTTTACCAAATACCATAGCTTATGAAAATTGAGCTCTATCGGCTATTATTATTTTCGTTACCCCTTCCAGTCTTTTATATCAATGTAAAACAATTTCGATATATATCGAGAAGCCAATATATTTACGATCGTATTTTACTCCTGTGTTTATGTGTGATTACCTGCCACTCGTAAACCCTTATTTACTTACATAACAACGCATTACCTTTTGATTCCTTAAAAGAAATGATTGCTTATCCAATTGCTGGAAAAACAGAAATAGATTGTTTCTGTTTTCAGCGCGTTTGTACAAGGAACTGGTTAACATAGAAAAAATATTAATCACTAATAATATCTATCGGTTCCGATGGAGATTAGCCAGGTATGCAGTAGATATTACAGAGTACAAGCGTATGCGCAAACACAGGTGCACTCTCTCTTCTTTCACTCTCATAGTCCGATGGGACGGTAATTCTACACGACCAAAGAGTAATTAGGTGCAGGCCCGACGCTTTTACGTGCTCTCCGAAGCACGGAGCCACACAGCTAACTTCCTCACTCCGGGCTACTACTCAGAATTTCATAACAGAAAAACCCAATATCACTTTGTCCGACCCGAGATTCAAATACAGGCACTAGATCAATGACTGTCTCATTCGCCTAGTGGCCGCAAACGTTTAAAAAAGGGAAACCATACATAATGTAACAAAGATTGCTTCTTACAAAAACTCACACCTCTATCCCCCGAAGAAGACACTTGAGCTTGTTCGACTCACAGGTGGATATTTGTGCCTATCTACTTCAAATAATACTTTGCAACGAAGCGCTACCAATAAAGGAATGAAGCAGTAAATTTTCTAAACGGGATCAGATGGCATTTACGTAATTGCTTGTTATATCTTTACCTATATCGTTACCCCATTCAAAAGTCCATCATTTCCCCATTGAAATTCTATAAAAAAGAAATAAAAAGAACTGACTAGTCCCTTCCCTTCATTCAAGTATTCATCTATTACGTAGTAAGCCTTTTTCATTACATCCGTTTTACATACGACAGTATTCCTTTTCACAGCTAAATTCAATACGGGTTTCTTTCTAAACACATAATGTATTGAGCCGTTTCCCTTTTAGGCACGATCAAACGTAAAATAAAAAGGTTCCTTAATATTAAGCAGGTGTATCCACGATATTTTAATACTTAAATCGGTAGGGAAATGTACGAGTTTTCCTTTCATTAGGACACTAATGAAAGTTGTTCAAAATGAATAAATAAAGGTCAATTTTCTGTTGGTTTTTACTGACCACTCATTAATACTGATAAGTTCTTTAGGAGGACTTTATGAAATAAATACTGTAAATAGATACATATTTATATCTTAGGTTTGCGCAATTTAACGCACATTACAGTAAAAACAACTTATATCCAAATTGATCACATGTATTAGTTTCTCCTGACGTTTCGAACGCTGCAAAGTGTAAAGCAATAATACCTACACGCGATTAATCAAGTTAAAAGCTGTTTTATTATAATTGATACATATTTCTGTTTTACGTTTTTGTTATTAATAGAAAAAGCAAAATTCATCCAAATTTTTAGGCTGTTTAAAAAAAAGCGCGGAATAATACAACAATTTAAGTTCCTGTTACTTCGTAATGTAGGTTATATGTAATATTTTTTTCTAAAACCTAAGATATTAATCGAAATTAACGCCATCTAAAATAATCACAGTTTAACTAAAACAACATTGTAGTTCCGAACATTTTATTAAAAGAACACCCGCTGTTTATATTTGAAATATGCCGTGTAAAATTCTCGGCCGCCATAATAATTTATATGAGAAAGGCTTCGAGATTAGGCTCTTAATGGGGGTCATACATAACCCCCCTGGAAGCTATTCCCGCCTGAGGTCCCAGTTACGTCATGCCTATGTGACAATGAAGACGGTGGGTTTGAAATTTTTATCTTAAACTTGCTTCTACACGCGCCTTCGTCCGCATGCAAGGTTCGTGTTCGAAATGGGTTAAATGTAAATGGTCCATAACTTATATTTAACTGTGGAGTATGGCAGACCTAAACATCCACCATTTTAAAATAATTTATTTCGTTTATTAGGTAAACCTATATCAAACAAATAACAGACAAACGTATTCAAAATAAAAAAAGATATTAGAGGATGAAATGAGGTCTTTTAATTTTAAATAGAGGGTTTTTTTTTGTTTATGCTACAAAAATGATTATCTCTACTCTATAATCAGTACGCCAATACAATCTGCTAACTAATTCGTATAAACAGAGGGAATAATAGGTAATATGCTAATTATAAAATAAAATTAGTTAAAACAGAAAATTTATATTTATAGCCATCTAGTGATACCTTCAAGCCATCTAGTGAAAGCTTCAATATTTCTTCCTGGAAAATTAGGCAATTATAATTATGGAAAATTAAAAAATATTCGAAATGTCCTAAGTTTCCGACTCGTGTCGAGTAGTGTGTGAGTTAAATTTCGTTGAAACTGGTTCAGTTGTTTATGATGAAAGAAATACCATACAAACAGACACTCGGAAATTTAATATTAGTATGAATGTAGGATATTATGCTCATACAAAGAACGCATTTTAAGAGCTTGAAGACAGTTTTAATAGAGCTATTAAAGTCGTGTATGATATATAGAATGATTTGTTCCATTTGCGAGGTAAACGAACCTCAGGATTGTACTTTTTGAATAAAATATTTTTAAATTTGGAATATTTATTTCTTTAAACCTCAGAATTTTGTAACTAAACACAAGAAAAGTTTGAAAGCAAAAGATAAAGTTAAGCCGGATACACAATCTAGCAATGTGAACAAATTGACAAATTATAAAGGTGGATTCTCCCGATGAACTGCACTATTTTCTCTAAGAAACATGAAAATTAAAAAATATATAAATTATTATATTAAATGGAAAAAGAATACGGTCGTGAACAGGATTCGAACCTGTGCCTCCCGGATAAATACTCCAGGCGCTCTGACCACTAAGCCATCTCGACCTCTGCTCACCACCGCGAATTCTTCATCCATATTTTAACACGTCTTTTGGGGATGTCATTGCTATCTATTCAGTCCCTATACAGGTGACCGAACCGACATGAATAACTTTGCAGTTAATACTAATTAATAATTATCCGGGAGGCGCAGGTTCGACTCCTGTTCGCGACCATGTTCTTTTTCCATTTAATATAGTAACTTTAGAGATCGCTAAGCATGCGTTAATGCTTTTCAAAGATTTATCTTTTATATAAAAGTCAAAAATCATTTTTGACTTTTATATTAAAATCCCAGTTTGTAATACAGTTTTGTCCTTAGAAGAAATTTTATTAGTAAAGTGAAACATTAAAATTACCCTCCTTTTCTAGATGTTAACCTGTCTAACATGTAGATGTCAACATTCCTAAACATTGGGAACATGTCCCACCACCGGCGAGTAAGCGATTGGCTATCGACGACTTTCTCGCCAAAGAAACGTATAGCTTCCAATCAATTCCATGTACTCAAAAGAGATACGTATGATATAATTTTATACTGAAGAAAAAAAAAACACTATTTTGTTACAGCGACTCGCTCAGCGATGCTCTCTTGACGGTTCGAACACTCGCTGAGCGATACTCACGCGGTACAGTAATGAACTCGCCCATAGCTCAACGATAAAACCGTCTACTCACTGCTCGCCAGCTCGTTAGTAGTTTCTCGCTCAACTCGCTACTCGCTGTACGCTAACTGTGGGACATAGTGATACATAACATTATTAAAGTACTAGCATGGGTCCCAATATAGTAGGTACTATTCAATAAATAAATATATATTAGTAAATAGAGGGTATCGGTTTTCACTCCAATTTCGTAAACCATTTTCAGAGTTTTATTGTTTATTTAAAACAAAATGCTATCGAGAGCAATGGAGTGTCGTTTTACAATGTAATATAATTTGAACACGTCTAGACATGACGAAATGTTATTTGTGTTTTAGTATCACACTTCAGTTTGTGTATCAATAGATATAAAAAATTGATTCGGTTTTTATACCTTAATGTAAAAGGTCCAATCTGTTGAGATTTCATTAGTTATTAGTTTGGCAAAGCCAATTACATTAATAAATTTAAAAATAATAATGTAAATTAATACATAATAATAACCTTAGAGTCATATACATATTAATTATTGTTCACCGGTTAAATACTACTCACGTGCATTTTTGCAGTTCGACTCGCGGGCTTATCTCATGATTAAGAGCTCTTTTCGAGTACGAAACTAGTCGGGCAATCTGAAAAACGATCATTGTTGTTAAGTAACTCTTGGCGCGGTCCCTCCATAGATGGGCGATCGCTAAGGGTATTTTATCTGACACCGTGCTTTTGAGATCACGTGGGAATCAAACTACATGCTCAGCAGTCGCGCTCGAGACCACTAGACCAACGAAACAGTTACATAATATATTTAGCTATACTAATTATATATGAGAATCATAATAATATTATATTTGGCCACACTTTCATTTTTAGGTATGAAATTATTTTATTGGCACAATAAATACCATAGTGCTTATTAAAAATATGACTACCTTGTTGGTCTAGTGCTCGGTGCTGGTCTCGGGTTCGATTCCCAAGTCGGGCAAAGTGTGATTGAGTTTTTCTGTTAGGAAATTCGAAGTAGCAGCCCGATGTATGGAATTACGCCCGGTAGATGGCAATAGGCTCATCACCTATTGTATGGGACTTAATAACAGCATTGGTGAAATGTAGGTGTACAGATGTGTACACCTCTGCCTACACCTTCGGGGAATACAGGCGTGATGCTACGTATGCTATGTTATTATCTTAACTATTGGATCAGTAAGTTTACGAGTATCATCTCTACGAATTTAAAAGCTCTACAATTATAGATCCCACCAAATTCAATAGAACATGGCCTAAAAACTGGTGCAAAGAAATATATTTTTGATTTACAATATATAAATTCTAATTACTAGATAGGTAGGCAGTATTATATGTAAAACAACTTTAACTACTATATAATTATAATCTCTGCTACGTTGAATCTTCATGAAATTCAAATCAGAGGTCTAAATAACTTACAACTTTGGGAGTCTCTTGGATAAAAGTTTGCAGTTAATATCGTGTATTCTGATAGCATTTTAATTGGTCGTATAATACTTTGTTACAATCTTAAGTTCATTTGGAAGAGCTAGGACTAAGACTAGTGACTGAAGAATACAAATTTTCTTTAAAAACTATTAAAATCTAATCTTTCGTGCCTGTAATATTGCATATCATCATGACTATATTTCTCGAAAGAGTAGGTAGTAATGTATACATTTGTTTATTCACAATTCACCAACTGTTATTAACATGTTGACTGTGCCCGAAGCAGACACATTCGTTTTAAACAATCGCAGTGTACCACATTTTGAGTACTGCACAGGGAAAGTGTTAAACTCCATGTCAGTGAGTATATTGCCACCTACCGGGCACAATTCCAAACACCGGGCTGCTCTGAAAATTTCCTAACGAAAAAACTCAATAACACTGCCTGGCCCGGGAATGTAACCCACTGGACCATTGAGGAAGTCAATCAGTTTCCTATCTGTAGACTTAACAATTTATTTATTGTTACAATATTAAATGGAAAAAGAATACGGTCGCGAACAGGATTCGAACCTGCGCCTCCCGGATAGATACTCCAGGCGCTCTGACCACTAAGCCATCTCGACCTCTATTATTATTTATTTATTTATTAACCCCCTAAATTCACTAAGAATCCCAAAATAGCTTGAAGCTATTTTTGATATCAACTTTAGTATACTTTATAATGTTTTAACTTTAACCTAGTACTTCGCACCCAGCGAATATCGCTGGGTGTGAAGTACTAGGTGGGGGTAATATAATCTATCGCAGCGCTCATGGTGGCCAAAAGTAGAAATAATGTAGGCTCTGTTATATCCGTCAATGTTAAAGCAATCTGTTTAGACTGATCTACCTAATTTTAGTAATCGCATTATTCCGCCTACATAAATGGGTTACAGCAGTTGTTGTGTTATAAATTTCAAGAATACTGGCAGAAATAGTAAATGCAAGTTTTACCGATTCCCAACAGCTACTTGGAAACTGGAACAATGCAAAGAATGGATAGCAGCCGTCAAGAGAAAAAACCTTATTTAAATCCTTTATTTGATATTATTCGCATAGAATACATTTTACTTAAATAAATTCAATTTTGTTTTAGTGCTGATGGATCGCCATGGTACCCAAAACCAAGTAATGTAATATGCAGTGATCATTTTATTGGCGATAAGAAATCAGACGAGTCAGCCAGTCCCAGTTATGTACCTACCTACCGACGATATTTCCTTGAATCTATTGTTCAAAAATATCAGATGAATCTGTAGCTATATCGCGGTACAGACGTTTTAAGGAACGGAGAAAGAAGAAAGACCCATCCAACACCATACCAACCAACCATTTTTCACTCATAAGTTTTGTAAGGTGTTAATGTAATAGATGTTTGTCATATGATGCGAGCTTTAATGATTGAACTCTGTCCCTGTTTTGTTAATAATTATTTTTTAATTCTTAGTCCTCTACATCCCGGACATGTTCAGCAGATACCAAAAATTTTCCTTTTAAGACGTTTTGTGATTGAAATTTTATATTCTAAGTTATATTCACAAACCCGGTCCTCAGAATAATACTCATTTCGATCTGAAAACGACATTTAATTTATTACTAGCGATACAGGAACAATAATATATGTTTATTTAATGAAACCATTAAAGTAGTTTTATATTCTTGTTATAGTAAAACTACAACTAAACATGAAGTAAACAATCCCTGACATAACCAAAATAAAACATAGTTTTTGAATAAACTTACTTACTCATTTCATTCGAATGACCAAAAATAATTTCGCGACCCTTTGTCCACCCAAATCACGGTATCATAGTAATTTAAAACTTTATATTAATAGATAATTCTTGATTATAATAATTTGCCACAATGTCGCTATGGAATAGAAAACCGTAAGAGCCAACAAAATTGCGGACGCTAGGTGGCGCTAAAGTTGTGCACAGAGCCAATAATAACTTTTGTCAGACACTTTCATATTAATTATTGTTCAACTGTTATTACTCACGTGCATTCTTCAGGCAAATTGGCAGTCAGTGCCAGTTTTGACTTGCGAAATCCCCACGAGCTCAGCTCATGACTAAAGGCTCCTTTCGAGTTAGAAACAAGTCGGGCAATCCAGAAGAATACACGTGAGTAATAACCATTGAACAATAATTTTAACTTATCAGGTACAAAATAACAAATCGCACTAAAACATTAAACCGATCCATTTATTCATACTGCGTCCAACACATGATACCTTAAAGTCCCGGTAAAAAAATACCGTTTATGTATCTCTCTTTCTTTGATAAAAAATTTAGTAGCTTTATTTGGCGGATGGTCCCAAGAGAAATATTGGTTTTACGTGACAAATGCGATCCGTGGACCCATGAAAATATACTACGCGTCTGATATATCGAGAAACCGGGACTTGTGGATACTGTGCATTGTTTTATATTGACGTCACAAAGAGATATATTTTAGTTAAAGTAAAAATACATATATCACTATGTATTTCAGTAGTTCTGATTTAAAAAAAATGTAGAATAATCGATATGGTACACGAGAATGTTATGACAATCAACAATTATTGAACATTTATACAGAATTTGCATTTGTATTAAAATTCAAAGGACTTACTTTAGAATTTACATTGATTACATAAATATACGATTCAATATTTTATTGAAAACTCCATAGTTATATATTATTTAAACACTACACAGATACCTACTAGAATTTTAAACTATTATTATTATAAAATAATGAATATGATATCAGATAATTATGTGTATGTATACCTACAATATTTTTATGGAGAATGTTAACTAATTTTCGCATGCCAGCAATGGTTAATATGTGGCAACTTACCTATTATATTAATCAATAATTCCACCTATATTTATTTGAAAAATAAATTTAATTTAATTAAAAATAATGTTCATGATATCAATCAAATCAAATCAAAAATATTAAAAGTACAAAGGGAATTCAGGATTTCTAATATTTTAGAGATAATATGATACTTTTCACGCTATATCATGTTGTCTATAAAACATAAAAAAACGGAATTCCTTCATTAATACTCCGTCTATCCCAAATTGCAGAACTTAGGGAACAACCTGGCACGTAGGCATTAAAATAGTTCTTAAATGTTTTTAATTTTAGTATTTTTTTAATAACACAGCACCACGCCTTTATTCCCCGAAGGGGTAGGCAGAGGTGTACACTGTAATTGTACACACACATTTAACCAATACTGTTAATAAGTCTCATGTAGGTGTAGGTGGTGTAGAAATAAGGTCAGGGGGAATGACATAATAGGTGGTGAGCCTATTGCCAACTACCGGACACAATTCCAAACTCCGGCCTGCTACTGAGAATTTGCTAATGAAAAACTCTATAACACTGCCCGATCCGGGAATCGAACCTAAGCCTCATCAACAGCTCAGCAGTCGCGCTTGGGACCACTACACCGACGAGGCAGTTTTTTTATGTCTTAAAGGATACTTACTTTCTTAAGAAGGCAATTTGAAATAATAAGTTCTTTCTCAGGCTGTAATCCAAGGCAGGTAAAAGAGATACCCAGCTGCTCAAAGTTTTATATTAAAGCTAGGATGATACTTGAAACGCTTATCACGTCTTGATATTTATTGTCCATCCGACTGGACATCTAGACGATCCAAGGCGTATTTTCAAATAATGTCTAGTACTGCTACTGTGAAAATTACACTTTTTTTGTTAATGGCTTGTTTTAAGATCGAAGCAAACACCGCTGTTGCAATATCTGAATACCAATTGACTATGTCAATTACATCGAATTGATGGTTCATTTGTAGTTCATTGCGACGTATGTATACAACTTATCTATGATGAACGAAAATATTAAAAGCATACAGCGCAATGTACTATAATGTGATCATCAACTCGTTGGTAACCAATATAGTTAATAGGTACACTGGTCGGTTAACGATTATTGAGGTTAAACATAACATAGAGCGGTCAGTTTGTGGATAGGTAGACTCCTACTCCGGGTTTCCAAGAGCTCATTCAACTATCAATAGAAAAGTAGTAGAATCCAAGGTCCAATCCACTGGACTTGTCGAAGTCATTTTGCGTATGATAAATTAATTATGCCTTGTTTAAAACAGTCAAATAATTTATCGTGAGGACACTAGCACACCTGCGAGATGTTCTCAATGGTGTGTAGAGCCATGTCAAAAGCCTACGGGCGGTTTAAATTCTATCACTATGTTGTTTGGTAAGACCATCGTATGGGACTACGTCCTCTGGGTCTCTTTCCTTCCATATTTCCGGTGACCATAAGTTTCTCCAGTTTGACCTGATGACCTGACGATGGCTTTTGGGCGATATGACCGAAATATTGCAGTACTTTCTGAAGACAGATCCTTATGAGCCTCTGGGCTATCTGAAGGTCTTTCAAGATTGATGCATTCGTCTTTTGTGTTGTCCAGGGTGTTTTCAACATGAGCCTCCAGCACCACATCCCAAACGCGTCGATACGGCGTCGGTCTGCTGCTTTAATTGTCCAGGTTTCCTCACCATAGATAAAGATAGGATATACTAGTGTCATTGCGATGTATATTTTGGTCTTTTTTAATATGTTGCAATCCCTCCATACTTTTTCAAGTTGGGTCACTGCCAATAACCCTTTACACCCGACGATATACAAAAGTGCGGGTAACTTTAAAAAAATCTCATGATCACGCGGATTCATTTTTGAAAACGCAACCGACGACGATCGATCGTGAGAGATGTGTAATCGCGCGTAGTGGCGCCCGATTTGTGGAATGGTTTGTTAGTTCGTCTCAATCAGAGGTACAAGATGGCCGCGTTTTTTGATCCGACCGGCGGTACGTGTAAGTATTGTGTTTTATTATTTGTTGTTATATTTTTAGTATTGTTTTTGTTTTATTTCACTAATTAAACATTAATCAAATGAAATACAAACTATTTTAGCTTTTTCGTTTAGTGATTTTGAAAAAAATTGTGACTTTACTTCAACTAGCACAATCGTGGTCCCTCGGTTGTAACCCTATAAATTAATTTCAACGTACTTTTTTGTTTATTGATTAAAAGCTGACATTGTGGCTGAGTAGTTGTTTTTTTTTTATTTTAGTGCTTCCTATATCTGATTACCGTATCCTGGAAGTCCTTGGCGATGGAACCGAGTCAGACATTGAAGAATTCCACGACGAAGAAGATTTTGAAGTAGAGCCGCGTGTTCTCGCTGACCTTGTAGACGAGGATGATAATTCTGAAGGTTCAGGCGATGAAATGGAACCTGAACCTCTAAATCAGGTAACGACCCCAAATAGGGGACGCTCTCGTAGTACCACTTCGCGGCAAATTGGAAGCAGAGGGCGTTCTCGTGGTACTACTTCGCAGCGAATGCAATCACGCAGAGGACGTTCTCGTACTACGGCGACTCGGCGAAATGCGCAGCAACATGGTCATGGAGACACCTGGAAGAATATTCCTTTTACCGATAAGCCACATGACTATACTGCACCTTTACCAAAAAACCCAGTTCGTACACCATCCGAATATCTTCATGATTATTTTGATGAAGGTTTCTACGAGGAGACTGCTCGGTGTACAAACTTATATTACATGCGTAAGACTGGCCAAGAACTCAAAACTACAAAAGCGGAAATAGCTAAAATGTTTGGTGTGCATATTCTCATGGGATGCCTTCCATACCCACGAATGCCGATGTACTGGCGAGCTAATATGAGGATTGGACTTATAGCCGACAAAATAGTTCGCGACCGATTTATTACCTTACGTAATGCTCTTCATGTAGTTGATCACGATCAGCCAACTGAAACGGAGACTAACAATCCACTTTGGAAAGTGCAACCAATAATCAAACGGGTTCAGGATACCTGCAACAAACTAGAACGAGTTCCATCTTATTATTCCATAGATGAGCAAATGATACCTTTCAGTGGCCGATGTTCTTTGCGTCAGGTCATCAAAAACAAACCACGACCTGAAGGTTTGAAAAATTTTGTTCTAACTACTAGCGAAGGTCTGATGCTCGATTTCGAGATTTACAGAGGAGCCAATACAATGTTTGCAGATACATCTTTGGGTCTGGGACCTTCTGTTATACTCCATTTGACCAGAGGTGTTCCTCCTGGAAGTTGTGTGTATCATGATCGTTTTTTCACTACGGTTCCTTTAGTGGAAGAAATGAATCGGAGGAATATACACAGCACTGGAACAATAATGTTTAATCGTATCCCAGACCGAGCCGCTTGCAAATTTAAACAAGATTCGGCTATGGTTCGCGGTGAAAGTCAGCATTACACCAGGGATTCTACTGTTATCGTCAAATGGAAGGACAACAAGTCCGTGATCATGGCATCTAACTGTACAGGATCTTCGTCGGGTACTACTGTCAAACGGTGGGATAAAAAACAGAGAGGATACATTGATGTACCGGCTCCTAAAATTATTCAAAAGTACAATCAACACATGGGGGGCGTTGACATTCTCGACCAACAAATGGAGTATTATCGCACCTTCATCAAGACAAGAAAATGGACTTTGAAAGTCATTATCCACTTTTTGGATTTAGCGTTGGTTAATTCTTGGCGACTATATAAAAATGATTGCGTAGAAAATGATTACTCAAGAAAAGACACTCTGACACTACTGGATTTTCGTTTCAGTGTTGCTGACGCTTTAACCAATTTTCCAGAACAAGACCGCCGCGACGATTTAGACGTCGATTCTGAAAACGAGCCTCCTCCTATCAATAGGCAGTACAGACCAATACGCCCATCACAAGGCAAACGATATGATGGATATGATCACCTGGCTGTGTTCGATGACATAAAGGCACCGAGGTCTTGCATGATGGAGGGATGCCATAGCCGATCAAAGATTAAATGTTCCAAGTGTGTTGTGTACCTGTGTCTTTCTCGAAACCAAAACTGTTTCCAATTTTATCACCTCAAACCATAATTATAACATTTTTTTTAAACTATGTTTGTTTTTGCTATTCTTAAATAATTTGTGATCTCATTTATGTTCCTAAAAGTTAAAATAATTGTTATTCTGTGATTTTGAGTGACGTTGTTTATTTTGAGTAATTTATTGATTTTTGTTAAATACTTAGTTAAAAGAAGGTTTAATTTTTTGTTGATATGATAAAGACTGATTAATGAAGAGGTTAGTCAAATAAATAAATAATGATTAGTACATATTACGTTGTTTTTTTTTAAGAAAAATTCAATAAATAGGATAACACTCACTATTGTGAGACTTGTAGATAATATCTAAGTGTCACGATCGTGAGGGCACCTTTTCAGGAAAACTGAAAATTCAGGATTTTTTTTTATATTATTCCTAGCTTCCTTATACTCCTAAAATTACCCTCAATCAAGTTTTTTCAAAATATTTGCAACTTTTATTTTTCGGGTGTAAAGGGATAAGCGTTGCTTATCTTCAAAGATTACCAGCCACAGTTTGCAACGAGCTACAAGCAAGATATAAAATACAATAGACAAAACTTTAACACAGCAAGTAAACTGTCTACATTTACACTACTGTCTTTATGTGCGTGATTACACCGACACACATAACAAAAGCTAGCGCTCTCTATAGACTCGCTCCCAAGAAAGCGTCAAGTTAATGAAAACTCTTGTTAATTAAAAACTTAAAGACATAGTAGCAAACTTAACAACGTTAATAATACTTCTTGAGCTACGACTGTCGTAATTAAAAATCACTGAGTCAATTTAAAATGCATTTCTGATTTATTTACTAGCATCTATAGGTTCTGACCTGAATCTCTTGGACTCAGCATAGATTATATTAACGCCGCCGCTTCAGCGAGTCGAGTGCTATTTGCGTCTAAAAGTGAATTTACGACGGAGCAAAGAAAAGTCAAGAAATAGGTATTTGAGTGCCTCAATAAATTTTCTTGCTTTAGAAAAATCTATCTTAATAAATACTAATAAATTTTGTTGGATTATAGTGTGTTTAAGCTATAAAATCTGAAGGCGGTGTCATATTACAAAGAGTGATGAATTTCAGTTTTAAGGTTCTGTATTTTTGAATATTTTTTAACTATTTATCTCTCTAACTATAGATCTCTAAGCCTTTTCTCTTACTCCTTACTATCAGTCATTCTTAATTCACCAATTTCTGTATTTTACACTTCTGAATTAAAACGGTCATCATTGTCGATAATATTTTAACAAGAATATCAACACAGGATTATTCGTATCTACTCTCAATCATATATGATGTGAAGTGCTATTAAACAAAAATCAAAAGTTCAATCTATGATCTAAGTTAAAAGTCCGCCTGGATAGTTAAAAGAGTTGAAACAAAGTCATCGAGGCTTAGGACATATTTTGTATTGACAAAGGATCCCAAAACAGAATAAGATTTTTATAGCATGAATAAAATAATCGTAAACAGAGTCTATATTATCAAACATATTGTATATTTTATAAATGTTGAATTCGCACCATTTTTTGGATAGGATTTTTACAACTAAAGCAAACCAAAAAGAAAAAAAACTTTCTCGAATTTTGTAGAAAAAGAAAATATAATGTTCCTTCAAGGCGAAAAACTAAAACTTTTAAAACGATACAGGGATATGCACAGCATTTTTTTCTTACCTTTTATAAAGCCCATATTATATACAAATAATTAAAAAGCTTAATTTATTGGACAACTCAAACATGTAACTAAAAGTGAATCGTTGAAGATCATCATCATCATCATCATCATCCCCCTGCCCTTATCTGAATTTATTTGGGGTCGGCACAACATATATTCTCCTTCCCCTTTCCAATTGTTTTTGAAATTGCATGCTGTATAGTTTTGGCAATGTTTTATAACCGGCCGCCTGCCTGACGTCAAACCTCATTGGGAATGCTGTTTTTGGATCAAGCTATGTCACACCAAATGTTATCCATGCGCCAGGTTCTCATGTTATCCTACTATCACACTTCACTAAGCGGGCCAAGAATCATCTAAGATAATAAAAAAAACAGAACGTTGTTTGAAAGAAAGAACAAATTTTTAAGAAAATCTAAACTGTATTATGATAACACATAATTTAAAAGCTTATCCATAAAATCTCTTCATAAATAGATCCGCGTACATCGTCCTTAACGAATCGATAAACATATGAAGACATCGGCCCACGCGTACAAAGGATAATCTCGCTTCCGACTCGTTTACTCTCGAAGTTTTCATCCATATTGTTAACACAATACCCTTGAACTCGTCCCCGATAGCAACATAATACGAAAGTGAACTGAATGTACCAACTTTAAGTAGAATCTTGCTGATCGGGAAGGATTTCGTGTATCGGCTGGTGGATTCAATATGCTGTGTAAATAGAAAATTCTGTTGAGGAAAGCGAAGCCGGTTCTGGTGGGTTAGTTGAAAGTAGTGCTTTTTTGTAACGACAATGTTGGAAATTGAAAGGTTTCGCTACAAAAGGAAAACTAAACATAGAAAAATAAAACAGCTGAGGTATCAAAGAAGTTATCGACATGAAAAAATAAAACAAAGAATAAGGAAAAGATAATAATTATTGTTCACCAGTGACTACTCACGTGCATTTTTCGAGTTTGCCCGACTACTTTCGAGCACGAGCGGGAGGCCTTAGTCATGAGCTGAGTCACGGCAATGTCGCAAGTCAAACTAACTAGAGTCCAACCGGTGAACAATAATTAATTATGAATATGCCTCACGAAATCCTACTAGTTTTAAATTTATATTAACATTTCTTTGTAAAATGTGAGCATTATGTGGACATTAATGTTATTTTTAATCTCATGTTACGTACATATTGCCCATTGTCAGGCATTATGAGTTTGTCATGCTCGCTAAAATGTCCTGCTGATGGTGGCGTTGTACATCGGGTCGTCGAGTTCCCTACAAAATGGTTGAGCTAAGCGAGGCTGATGTGCGCGTCATGCTCGTGAACGGGTGCTGTCTGTCGGGACTGGTTAGCTCCTAACTGCTTTGGCTATCATTTTAAAAGGCTATATAAGTTATTGCTTCTAGCGCTTTCTTTTATTATTTTGCTCATTAACCTGCATTATTCTCACATTACCTTATTTATTGTTATACCAATTTATTTTAAAAGAGTGTCTATGGAGTTTCTTGCCGGCTCTTCTCCATAAGATCAACGCCTTGGAACCGTGCACCTAGCTTTGACTTTTCATAAGTGCTTGTAATATGGCCTATTTGAAATAAAAATCTTTTGACTTTGAAACATATAATACAAAAAAAAAGGAAAATATATATTTCTTCATCCTTTTCTATTTACGTTGGGATCAGCAGCAGTCTAACCGGATACAAGTATTTACATGGAGTAACCACTTATCTCACCACCACAACCCAGTTACTGGGTAACACGATAGCTCGTGGTAAGACTTGTCAGACTTTCAAGCTGCAGACAACCTGTAACGGCTGGCGTGGATGTTATTTTGAGAATCGGGACGGATTTAAAATATTCTCCGAGGAATCGAGTCTTGATATGAAATGATGGTCTGCCATCCACAGACCAACCGCGAAAAGTACATATATCTATGCGGCAGTTATTAAGCCACGAGCTCCCCTCATAAAACAAATTGTAACCTAAAACAAAGAATAAAGAATTATAATTGAATATATTCATTATCTAGTCCTAAAAATGAATTAGTTTATACTAATAGACATAGTATTTATTAGATTCAGGCATTACCTTTCGGAAGTTCAGGTCAACAGATGCAAATAAATACAATATCTAGCTTTTTTATATTTATTGTAGAACTAGCGACGTTGTATTTATTTCAAGCTATTGTGAACGTACAACTTTTGTACCTACAGCTATGCATATCTCTTCAGGGAACACAGGCGTGATGCTATGGCACGAAATTTTCATAAACAATATTAGCAGTGCCATCACTGGTATATTGTATTCGAATCCACCAACTTTTATATTAACGTAACTCCAGAACTATTTGATTAAATTACATTCATTCATCACTCTATAGTTTGCCAAAATTAGCGTGCAGTTAATCATGCAAGTTCCAAGGCCGCTGAAGTTTGACAGACTTGGTTCATCACGATATGCATAAACAATTTCCAAGTTGCGTTGCGTGTATGCTTTGTGTATCAAAATTTATACGGTGTATTGTTTTAAAACCGTGACTGAGAGAGGAAGTTTTGTGGATGAGTTAGTTGGTTTCAAGGACTTGCGCGTCTATATTTGTGGTGCAATTTTAACACTTATGGTTTAAGCGTATCTAAATAATAATATCTGAGGTGAGGCTTCTTCTGCTTCGTGTGGTTGATGAACAACCTAGTGTCACAGATTGAACCGCCCGTAATCCTCTGACATGGCTTTACACACCATCGAGAACATCTCTCATGTGTGCTGGTTTCCTCACGATGTTTTCCTTCACCGTTTTAAGCAAGTGATAATTAATTTCTAATACGCACATCACACGAAAAGTCAGTGGTATGGATTCGAACTTGCATATTCATATTAATAAATATTCATAAAAATAATAGTCGGACTAACCCGAAAAATGCACGTGAGTAGTAACCGGTGAACATGATATCTTAGCGATCACAACACATTATAATAAAACAACTTTTAACCGGATAAATCGCGTGTATTATTTTGGTTTTTCCTGACTTTTAGAATACTTTGCAGCATTCGTGGTCGCAGGATGACTAAGGTGGAAGGCGTCAGTTTATTTAACTGAAACAAATAAACTGTTATGACAGGAAAAATAAAAACGAATAATACACGCGATTATTCCAATAAAAAGTTGTGGTATTTAAAATATTCTTTAACGTTTGCACGTGTGACGGTGTAAATTATAACAATTTTATTCAACTACATAAATGTAAGTAAGTTTATTATTAATCTCATGATGGCCTTTACGGTTACTTTCAACTCACGATTTGCCTTTATAATATAGATATATTTTTAATTAGCTATGAAACCTATTTCAAATCTGTCCAATATGACATTATTTGTTGATCATTTTTGTTATTGTTGCTGGCCATTAGTAACGTCTCAATTCTGAATATTTGATAACAGAAAACATTTTGAAGCTGACTAAAAGCTTTAATATTTAACTGACCACTTATATCATAACCTTACTTTATTGTATATCTTCTGTTCATTATTTTATTCCAAGCTTTTTATTTTATTTATTTAAGGGTCCACAACAAACGATAGTATATAGGTACACAAAAATCATAAATTAACATTAAAGATAAATCTGTGAAAGGCATTAACGCATGCTTACCGAACTCTAAAGTTATTATATTAAATGGAAAAAGAATGCGGTCGTGAGCAGGATTCGAACCTGCGCTTCCCGGATATATATATTCCCTCTAGGTGGGAGGCGCAGGATCGAATCCTGCTCACGACCGTATTATTTTTCCATTCAATATAATAATTTTATATATTAACATTATTTAGGTAACATGTACTCCTTCAATTATAGGAAATCACAAAACGTAAAAAATAAACAACCATTTAATATAAAAGTTTAATTAAAAAATATTGAATTTATACACTAATGATTGTCTGAGACGCGTATAAAATAAATGACAAATATTGAAAAAAAAAAAATATCACATCCAGAGACACGTACACGTCAAACATTGCTAGCTTATAACAAAATTACTCCAGATCTAACCAAGCGATAGTACATTAAGTACATCACAGTAATACCATTGTTACTACATTACACGAGTACATCGAACGACAACTTCGGAAGCATACACGGTAAAGCCTTTAGATCGCATAAAAGCGTCGCCTAATAGGGTTTATTATGAGACCTCTGCTTAATTAACAGTGGTATACGCGTTTTAGGCGAATGCGTAATATAGGCTTATGTAGGCGAGTCAAGTGTGAAATTGTGGATATGGGAATTATAATATTTTGGCTATATATAAATTTAAATGTACGTTAGTTATCATTTGTCGTGATATGGACATGTGATGCATAAGAACGATGATTAGGTATGTCATGAGAAAAGATTTAAGTTTAAATTAATTAAAAGAGTAGAGAAAGACCAAAAAAAAAATGAATTGATTGTGTGAAAGATGATATGGCTAGAATGTGAGTGACTGCCGAGGTGACGGCTGATGTTTGGAAAAAGGTGTGCGACGTCTTCTCAAAATTTATTGGTATACGGTCAGATACGGTCAGACAAGAATATAATGATTTCAAACAATAATTTGATTATACTACGCAACGTGACTATTGTTACCGACTTGTGATAAATTAAATAATTGTGATGAGTCCCACAAAATACCAAAACGTACCATTGGACCTTCTGTGTGATATTAATCGCTTTAATATTCTTGCTCGTATTGTATTGTTAATGAACAAATTAGTGTTCGAGTTTAAACTAACCCTAAGGCTTTAACAAGGCTGTATACACAACAGAAAACATCTTTTAGGTGGTATTCCTATGTTATTTTTTCAACACCGTTTTAAAATAATTAGTATGTAAGGAAGTGATTACCTACTTACATACCTATCATTATATTACATACTTATCCTTATTTTGAATATACCCGCGCTCATTCAAGTGCAAGTGAATAATAGAATGACAGATAAGATTGTATGAATACGATATTCATGAAATTAAAAGCTTTGAATGTTTTTACTTTATTTACAGGTAAAGTAATATTTTGTAGTACCTACTTTAAAAACAATCTCTTGTAAAACAATAAAAATAAACTTTATTTACAGAAACGCAGTTGAGTTTATTTACGAACGTCGGATACCATATCATCAGATATCTTATAAATATTTATATTAAGTGATGTTTTATTACACGAACCCCTCTATAGTAAGTTAAAACATGTACTAAAATAATACTGAATACCTCTCAAACTGCCGATCGGGAGAAAAATAAGATTGAAGTTGTTCACTGTATACATAGTGAATATCAGCGTGCTTGCAAATATTTTCATTGGCCCAATTGATTGCAATCCGTATCAGCTCAGTTTAAAAGCTGACTTTTTCAGTTAAATCGCGTTTAATGGGCCGCTAGAATAAATCAACGTAGATATGGATACCCATGTTTTATGTAAGATACGAGTACTTCTGCTTGATGCGATAATAATACTATATTTTTGAAATAGTTGTTTCGTAGTTAATGATTACGTGTTTTGTGTTTTTGATTAAACTTTAGCTATAAGTACCTATACAAGTTGTTGATCTACTCGTGTTATATTTTTAGAGCAAACGAAAAATAATATTCTAAATTATTATGTAATATTACTTTAAAAATTCTACGATTATTAAATTTGTCACTTTAATAACCGTAGAAACATTAGCGGGCAATTACAGAATAAACCAAATGACTCTAAGAATTCGTTGCTGGCATTGTCAAAAGATTCGAGTTCGAAACGTCAGGAAAAACAAAAACCAATCATACACGCGATTAATCCGGTTAAAAGTTGTTTTATTATAATGTGTAGTGATCGCGCAAACCTAAGATTTTACTACTTGACTTAATAGCAGCAAAGTAGGTGTACGATTGTATAAACTTCTGACGACCCCTTCGAAGTTTTCCTTCACTGACATTATGGTGAAGGAAAACATCGTGAAGGATGAGGAAACCTGGACTTGGTAGTCTGAAATCGCCAACCCGCAGTGAGCTAGAGCGGTGATTAAGCTCGTGCCTTCTCTGTATGAGAAGAGGCCCTTGCCCTGCAGTGGGACAGTTATGAGCTGGTTATTATTATTACTTCTATTTTAATTTGGCAGCCTATAAACCTTCGCTGTTTGGAGTCAACCTACATAATTTTTTATTCAGAGCAACTTAAGTTGCATGTTTTATGCAGCCAACAAAATCTGAATATGAAAATCACACCGTAGGTAAATGAAGTTATAATCTTAGGTTTCCCCATCACTACACATTTTACTAAAACATTTTTTAACCGGATTAATCGCGTGTATTATTGGTTTTTGTTTTTCCTGACGTTTCAAACACTTTGCTGTGTATGTATAATTATGTACGGTCGACTGAAATAATTTTAAATAAACTGTTGAGACGCCCGACACGTTAGTTCTCCTGCGACTACGAACGCTGCATGTTTGCATGTCATTTGTCAATGACTAAATACGCTGAACCTAATATAAGTACATAAACACCACTGTACCAACGTATTTTAACAAATAAATCTTTGTACCTTTGCAAAGTATTCGAAACGTGAGGAAAAACAAAAACCAATAATACACGCAATTAATCCGGTTAAAAGTTGTTTTATTATGAAGTTATAATCGTTCATCCAACTTTGTTATAATCACCATAAAATAAAATGTTGCCTATTGACAAACTAAGGCCTATAACAATGAAGCAAGCTTCTTCATAAGTGCCGATCTGACATTACTTGAGACTGAAATGTATGACACTTTCAAGTTCTGATTAGACGCCATTTTGAAAATGGCGTAGCTTTTCAAATGGGATTCTTTAATACTACGAGCCTTTACTTAAATTATTTTTTTAATCCACTCTACGTAGAGTGAATAGATTTCTTCTGAATCTACGTGCTTCATCCTCGGCCATCAATTAACAACAGGCGAGTTGATGGCCAAACGTAGATACATTTAGATCAAAAAATAAATTCAATATAAAAATATTGATCTGAGTAAATTAAAAGTCCCTTGCTGCCTTTTAAACATTCTCGGAAATGTAGACTACCAAGATCTTTAATTGATATGTATTTACTCGCAGGCATTAAAAGCAGTGAGAGCCTAGTGGTATGACCATTGGACTGGCAATTCAAAGGTCAAAGGTTCGAATCCAAGGCCAACCATAGACTTTTCGAAACCAAATGCGTCTTATAAATTATTTATCATTTGCATAAAACGGTAGAAGAAAACATCGCAGAGAAAATGTTTCCAATGGTGTTTAAGGCCATATCAGAGATCTACAGGATTAATCTCTGAAACAAGGCTTTTCATCAACCATACGATATATATAAAAAGAAGGCTCCCAGGTAAAATAAGAAGCAAAACATACACCTTAGAAAACACCGATCAATCAAAAACTTTTTTTGAATTTCCCGATACATTACTAACAAAGTGGGTGCCACAAAGTTACACAGTATCTATTTACTTGGGCAACATAAACATCTTTAGTAGCAACTTTAATCACAGCCAGCTATTAAGTTTTCCACAAGGAAATAATGCTTCATTAAAATTTTAACGTAGCGGTTTAATTTTCTATACGAGAAGGGATTTTAATGAAGCGTGCTACGAGACAAGAGTTTTAATCTTACGGTTTTTGCTTCACAGCTAAAATATAGAACAGTTCGCTAACAGGTACGGCTGTAGTTTTTTTTTTTGTATTAAAAATGTCTGGACTTTTTCTTTATATTATATAACTTTTTCTTCATATAGAAGTGATTGTTTTTAACACAGTGTTATTGAATTTAAGTAGTTTTAGTAACATAACATAACTAGCCCCTTCTCATACAGAGAAGGCACAAGCATTGATCACCACGCTAGCTCACTGCGGGTTGGCGATTTCAGACCATTAAGTCTAGGTTTCCTCACGATGTTTTTCTTCACCGGATGTCTGTGATGTATAAGATTTACTAATAAAGTACATATATTGTAACCCATAACCTGCAGCACAAGAGGCGGCTCTTATATATATTATATTTCAGTCACGGTGGCCTATCTCCACAGAGATATGCCAAGTACGCAAGAGATATTATAGTGCACTAGTGTACACGCAAACACAGGTGCACTCTCTCTTTCTTCACTCTCATATTCCGATGGGACGGTAATCCGAAACGAACGTAGAGAGAAAAATAAATAAAAAAAAAACCATCATGATAGATCAGCTTCTTTGCTCTCACACACACTTGGACCATAATAATTAAAGTAAAATAGTCCCGCGATATTCTATCTCTAGCCTATTAGTTATAGTGATGTTGTCAATAGTATTAAATTATGAATATTTATAAATATTTAATACATTTTGAAATTCAAATAAAACGGAACCTTCAAAATATTCAATTTTAACGGAGTTACAAGTGAAAAATTATAATTTTTGGTTATTAATAATAAGGTACGCTTTTTACTGAAACTGATAAGTCAGTAAACAATTAAAAATATAAGTTAATGAATCCAAGATCAATTTTTATCAAAAATGTTCCAAAAACTTTTAGACCTTTAGCTCGCTTATATAATGTTGTACCTATGTTATAAATTCTAAACGGCTAACAACGATTTAATTTTAAAAGGCCAACAACAGCGTTATCCAGCGAAATGACTAAACAACGGTCTAAGATTAAGATTAACTAACTACTATAAGATTACCCCCGGGATTTTATTTCCTTGCTATAAAGCTGAAAGAGCTGAGGCATATTAACCTTATCTCTGGGGGACTGTTTATCATTAAACTGGGGATTAACCCGGTAATGGTGTAAGCAGGGAATTCAGTGATGATAAAATATTTAATCGGCTAACTGAATATAATAGAGATAGTATAGTATTTTACATTCGCCTTGTTCATGTAGTTGTCGTAAGCGCAGTTGGGGAGCGTGAGTTTCTGGGCTTCATTCTTGGGTTGATCAAAGTGTTATTGGATTTTTCTGTTAGGAAATTTTAATAGCTGCCTGAGCAGAGTATTTTAAGTTTTTTTTTATTATCGGCACCAGCCTGGAAATTGGAATTGAGCTCGGTTGATTGCAATAGGCTTACTACATGGGACTTAGTCACGGCATTGGTAAAATGTGGGTGTGCAACGGTAATCCTTTGCCTATCCTTTGGTAAATACAAGCGTAATGCTGTTTTACGTACTGTAGATTTCATACCCATTTCGGTGTTAAGAAACAAATTTTACTGTACACGGTGAAATATTGTTTGTTTTTCTGCAGAATAATGAGTTTGTCTTGGACAATAGATTTATACATTATTAGAATAAAAAAATTGTAGAAAAATTGTCAAAAACAAAACTCAAAAGCAACTACAAAACCAATAGTAATATCGAGATTAGCGCAGCGCAGGCCGCCCGCCCGGCCAACCGCACGGTCGTTGCCCCAGACGTGCGGTACGAGTAGTGTACCTGCTGCGTTACTTATTAGTGAATTATTGTTTCTCATGGTTCAGAGTTGTTGTTTTGTTTTTTATTTTATTTTTGAAGCTTTAATTTGTTTCGATAGCAGGTACTTCTGAGGGTAAATTGTCCAAGAGCGGTAAATAATCTTAAAACATTTTTGCGTGTGTAACTTACATAAAATACAAATTTTCAGAAAAAAAAATAATAACATATACGAAAAAAATTAGTCGGTTTTATAACCAACGTAGATTTATTTTGCATTATTAACAAAAGCACCCAACAGACAAACAAATGTTGCAAAAATCCACCTAACCCGTACCTCAGGTACGTCAGTCACTACTATAAGAAACGGGTATAAATTTCCCACGTGCCCAAACTCACCCATTTTCATATGGATCCAGAATATGGGGTATTCTCAGACCGGCGCCTGATAGATTCTGAGGTTTACGCAAATCCTATCTATTTGTGACAGTAATTTGTCTCTTCGGGACCCTTTGTTTTGTCCTTTTTGTGCTACAATATGTATTGGATGTATTCCATTCTATTTTATGCATTTGACACATGGAATTGATAAGGAGAACAACAGGTTTGGAGTAAGTAAGGATTTTTTGGCGAATAAAATTACTAGTTTTTTAGAAAAGGGAGCTGCCATATTTAAACGTTCCTGTTGCACTGTGCACGTGTGGTCCTGAATGTGATTCCGGGGACGGGTGAAGTGTTATTAAGATTTTCTGTACGGAATTTCGCTAGGAGTCCCGAGTTTGGATTTTTGGCCCTAATGGGCCTTAATAACGGGATTGGTAAAATAATAATGTGATCTGATTTTTGTAAAGAGATTTGACCTGATGGTAAGTAGTGAGTACCACTTACCATCACGTGGGCAGTTTGTTTGCCAATCCATAACATAAAAAAAAACTAAACACGTTTATTGCACTCCACAAGTATTATAGGTATAAAGGATTAGCACTAAGGAAACAAAAATCATATGTGGTTCCTCTCGGGCACGGCAAAAGTTTACTTAATTATACTGAATGTGTTGCCAAGTTATTAATTTCAAATATAACCTAAGGCTAATAAAGAATTATAGTATGCGCAGAATAACAAGCACCTTTTTATAATATCAGGATCAAAAATACCAACTGACTAAGAATAAAAATAACCAACTTCTAAATAAAATAAACTTTTATCGGCACAATCTTATCCAGACAACTGAAATACAACACAGCTTCGAAAAGTAAATATAATTCAATTTTGCTTATATAATGCCCAAAGTGAAAATTGAATCTTATTATATACTGGTCACGGGCTGACGTCGACTTTTGAATAAGAATATTTTCTTACGTCGCCTCCACGTTGCATCTGTTATGTGCCATAAGTTAAAGGAGATCGATCATTGTCAGGTACAATGAAACTTGTAGTTTGAAAAATGAAATTTCTGCCATCTAATTTGTTTTGCATTGTATAGTATTTCGGCTATGGCGGCCTGTCTCACACGGAGATTAGCCAAGTACGCAGGAGATATTATAGTGCACAGGTGTATGCCCAAACTCAGGTGCACTCCCTCTTCTTTCACTCTCATATTCCGATGGGACGGCAATCTGACACGACCGGAGAAAAATAGCACGGGGCTGTCACACTACCAACTTCCTGACTCCGAGCTGGTACTGAGAAAAACCCAATAACACTTTTGCCTGACCCAGGAATCGAACCCAGAACATCACGCTCAGCAGCCGTGCTTGTGACCACTAGATTTTCATTGTATATCAGCTCTTAAATCTTAAGGGCTCGTGGCTAAGTAACAGCTACACAGATCGATTGATCGAAGTAAAGCTGCGCTTGAAGTGGGCGGTCTGTGGGCGTCCATTTTTTCAAATCGAGACGCCTCCATGCCTCGTAGAACACGTTAGACCGTCGCTCCCGGTTGTCTAATAGAGATCTATGACAGCTATTACGGGTAATCAGATGCCTGAAAGTCTGACAACCAGTCTTACTACGAGATATCTTATTACCCAGTAACTGGGTTTTGGAGGAATTGGAGGTCAAAAAGGCAGCTGCTGCAAGTAAAATACTGGTATTAAGCTGCATCTAATTAAAGCTGGAAGCCGACCCCAAAGTATTTGGAAAAAGGCTAGGCAGATTGATTGATTAAATTATTTATGTTATATACTCATTTATGTGCACACAAGATACAAGTAAACGGAAAAACAAAACTAGGAAAATATCGTACAGATCATAAATCGTAACAGCCGCACAAATCGATCGATTTAAGTTTTGTCATAGTCAATATGTGGTTGGGTGACAAAAATTTCATAATGGCACCCCGTCGTACCTTGGGAAGCACGCAAAACCACGCTAAACCGTTAGTTTCTGATGTCAATAGACGATATGTAACAACCGTTATGGGTAATCGTGTGGCTGAAAAAGAACAGACTGACTTCGAAATATTGCGACCCAGTAACTGACTTGTGGAGGTCAGATAGGCAGTCAATCCACTATACATGCTGACAAATTAATACCAGTTCTTACATAACTACTCAGTCTCCTACAGTTAAGCATAATGATACTTTATTTTAGATGTTGGCATTTTCTTTCGAAGGATTGTACTAACCGGCAGTTTTAACTCCAATCAAATAAAACCTACATAGACAAGACACCCAACTCATAAAAAAGAGAAGAGAATATTGGAATCAGATGATAAACATAAGATTTTAATCCCATAAGTCAGTCATTAAACAACAATTCCATCTCTGAAGATGAAATACATGAAAGACAGACATAGACGCTGGCACTAAGCCAGATGACAAAATTAAAGTAAAAGATACCCACACAGTCCCATACAGTCAGATACTTAGGAAACCCTGAATACTTTCTAGTCTTCCATCGCTGCAGTTCCCCACATGCATCACAACATTAGCATAACGTGAACAGGTGCGGGCGAATAACTGAGCCGTCGCAATGCGGTATAGGGGATCTTATATTCATATTATTGTTGCGACTGAGCCGCTAGCCGGGCGGTGACGATTTTAAATTCAGAAATCAAAAACGTTTCAATGTATGCGTCAGCTCCTTTATAGTATGCGCACCTGGTGACAGCGAAGTCGTTGCAAAGATTTTTTGGCATTCCAATGTAAAAATATACACATAGTATCATGCCTGTATTCGCCGAGAGGTAGGCAAAGATTTTCTGCTCTACAACCTCGTTTCAACAATGTTGTCGCGCCTTAAATAGAAATTCCTAACTTCGGGCTCCTATTAAGAAATGCCTAACAGAAAACATTGTGTAAATACTTTCTAAAATGCTAACGCTGATGAAAGTGTCCTCCATACTATATAGATATTAATAAATATGCGTAAAAATCTGCCACATGGAGCATTTAAATCATAGTGTTTTTATTATTTTCAATAAAGCAACGTTCATCAATGTACTTACAAGCTTCATCTTTTCATCATCATCTTCACTGTTGATATATAATCCACTACCGTAGTCACCATAATTTGCTCGTCTAAGATAATTTAGTCTACAATCAAGTCCATTAAAATCACCCATAGCCCTAATCTATGTTCATCTACGATCTAAATGTCCCAAAGCTGACAAGGCCTCTAATCGGTCTTTACACGGTTCTTGACTCAGTGAAACTAATTAATAGGGTCAGGAACAAGGCCTCACGGTCCAAGATCTAAATGACCATTGCAGACACTAAAATAGATGGAATCATCTGTCTTGTTGGTACCTCTTTATGCACTGTATTAAATCAAATCAAATGATTGGGCTTTTTGAATGTTAAAAACCCAAAAAGTGTAAGCCTAGGCCACATAAGTACCCACCCTTAACTACTTCCTAGTATTTTAGATTTGAAGTAAAATCTATAAACCATACAACAAAATGTCAGAATTAAAATGTAATTGTATATGTGATTTAACAAAATCACAAAACAATAATGATGTTTTGAAAAAAAAAATTGTTTCGAAAGAAGACTGAACTTGGTCCGTTTTACTTGTCACTCACTATCTTTGCACTGGTTAAAGTTGTTCGTCATTATTTAAACCTCTTTGAAAATGTAAGCAAGATCCAGAAATGTTAAACTTAAAAGGCAAGCCGTCTTTCAAACACAATAAGTATAAGACGTGTCAGTTCGAATAACGAAAAATAAAATTTCCTTAACATCAATACTTAGGAGTACCTACTTATATTTAAAATATGAATACAACGTAAACGTCAGCCCAACTAACAAGTACTGGAAGCGGGAATAAAATATGACCTACTGGCGCAGAACCATTGAAACTGTTACTCCAACCTGCCTCGGTGAATATTTATGTGTTCACAAACGTCGCGGTTTTAGTATATGTGGATGATTTCATCCCATTTTTAAAGTATTATTTTCGTTTATTCATTGTTAATACTTAAAAGTTAATATCTTAGGTTTTCCCAATTCCAACACATAATAAAATTACTTTTAATCGGATTAATCGCGTAATGGACGCGATGGTTTTTGTTTTTACTGACCTTTCGAATATTTTGCACTTTGTTTTTTGTTCGTGGTCGCAGCATGAGTGATAGGGAGGTAGTCGTCTTGCCACCACGAACGCTGCAAAGTGTTCGAAGCGTCAGGGTAAACAAAAACCACTAATACACGCGCTTAATCCGGTTAAAAGTTGTTTTACTTAAAAATTTTATCTTTAAAGAGAAAAACATATCACATTAAAAATTGGAATCTGGATCATCTACTAATGACTGCATAGATAACATAAGAATGTCTGCCATGTCGAAGAGTACCTTCCATATTATTTTTATTGTTGTCTAAGGCAGGTAAACCATTACTTAAAACTATAGCCATATCATTCCTCGTCATAGCAATTAGGTCAATGCAAGGTTTGTATTCTATAATTTGAAATGACGTTACGTTAACCTTTTCATGTTGTTGACTGTGGAAATATCTCTCACACGTAAAGGTTGAAAGAATTTATTTGTATTAATTTAATTTCATAATTTATGTACAAGTTCAAAAACTATTTCAAAAAGGCCTCTGGTGTGGGACGCAACCTGCGTCGATACCCTTGCGCCATCTCATATTTCTAGTTCAGCGTCCTGTGCTGGTGCTGCTGCTTCAGCTGCAGAGACCCTCAAACGGCGAAAATATGACAGTCTTACCAGTAATTATATTTTCGAGCCGTTTGGGGTTGAAACACTCGGGTCGTGGGGTCCGAGCGCTCGACTTCTTTTTAAAGAGATTGCAAGGCGATTGGTCGACAGTTCACGTGACCTGAAGGCTGGTCTGTTCTCCGCACAGAGAATCAGCATTGCCATTCAACGTGGCAATGCTGCCAGCCTTTTGGGCACGTTACCAGTTGATAGCGATGCGGATGAATTTTTCGACGCTCATTATATATATAAATATATATATATATAATTATAATTTTTAGTTCTAAGTATATACATACACGTGAAACTTATTATATGTATAGACTTTCAAAAATCCTTAAACAACAGAGAAATAAAATAATATGTATTTAATATAATCCATGCAATACTTTGCGTTCATTCGTTAAACAATAACTGTTCTACAATTACTATGCTACTAAACAAATTTAAAATTAATTTACGCTCTGGTTTCCACTAACGAAACTATTTACGGTATTTCGAGAAGATTGTTTTCCGCTCTATAGTCAAGACTGCAAATAAGGGTGACAATATTTCCAGCCTGAAAGAATCCAGTATCTTGTGAAAACAGCTTTCTTCGTCCATCGGTTTTCATTGTCCAGTGAGGATATAAACCTTCAGCAACTTGTTTCATGTGTCTCTAGAAGTGGTTTTAGATTCTACTGTATTTGTTTGTGCTACTGCATAGTTTTGTATGTCGGTTTTATAACTGTACTTTTGTTGGCTTAGAAGTCAGTTCCGTTTTATAGTATTTTGAATATATGGAGTCGACTTAGATATTTGAGGCCAAGCATTTCATACAATTCTGGATTGTTGGCATGATATATTTTGGCAAAGTTGTTTTGAAACCGAACAAAGACAGGTTTAGCGCTAATGTAAGGGTGTTTTTATTTGAGCCTAAAACTACGTGCTAGAAGAAAACTTACCGTGTCGTTACCCTACTAATCTACTTCACCTATTGTCCCGACTTCAAAACAGATGACTGGCCCACTGCCACTTGAGTTGAGAATAGTTTTAATATTTTCAAGCCGAGTTGAAAGGAAATGCGGCATTCTTCGGCTCAACAATACCCCCAAGTAGGACCGTGCGGAATTTTTAACCGTGCCAAAAAACTTTATGCTTTACTGCGTACATACCCATCGGTTCGTTAGTCGAATTGAGCTGGGTATTTAAGTAATTGAGTCAGATTGCGGACCTCGAAGTGCTCTTCAAACTAGCTCGTTTTGTTTGACTGGGAAATTATCTGGCATTCGATTGAATATTGTAATATTTGGGAAGTAAATTTGTTCGGGTTTCAGATTTTTGCGGTGTTTGGTGTGTCTGAGTAGTTTGTTTTGATTCTTGTTAGTTTTTGCGACATAGATATTCAGTGAGTGTTTGATGCTATACGAGTATGTTGTCTTGAATTTAACATAGGCTATTGAGAATCATCTGTTACAAATAACTAATTGTTAAATATTGATTAAATGTAATCAAAGCAAAAATATTCTACACCCAGATTCTGTAAGTAAGGAAACTTATTCAAAATTCAAAACTTTTCTGTTTTGCGGTAAATAAATTGAACCGAGCCGTGAATTTGGTAGAAATCTACTTTCGGGTCCAGACAAACAAGGGGCATCCGAAAATTAGTTAAAAACCAATTCGATAATTGTTTTTCTTTGCCAACTTTTAAAAAGTTTCCGAAAAGTTTGTTAACTCTTTTCTTACAGTTCGGAAAGTTTCTTGGGTACCAAATGCCATTCGCAGAAAATTAATGGCGAATTTTTCCTGCCTTTAACTTCCATTTTTCAAACGTTGAGTTCTCATTATTTTAGTTTTGCTCCGGGTATTGGGAACAATTCTTATTTTTTTGTATAAAATGTGAGAAGTTTTTGTTTTGTCGACCAACTTTTTGGTAGGTGTGCTAAAATTTTTCTTTGAATTCTAATTAATTTGAATAAAGGGTGAGTAAAACAAAACGTGATATCGACACAAAAACGTTGTAAATAATTTTCGATTCTTTTAACTTAATGTAACGATCCATTAAGTGCTTCAAATTTGTCTGCAAACGATCTTAGAAATTCTTTTATAACACAAAATAAATAAAATAATAAACGAGAGATATAAAAACATAGAAAACACATAAAACACATTGATATTATTAAAACATTACAGCACAAATACGTTCTTTCTATATCTGCAGTCATTCTTGGAGTCAATATATCAAGAATTAACGACGTGGAAATAAAATATAACGTTTGTCGTTCGCCCTTGTACTTATAGTTTATTTGCTGGATGATACGTGAAGATTGCGTGTTGGATTTATGTCTATTACTTTTTGGAATATGGTATTTTGTTAATTTATGAGTTTTTCCTGTAACTATTGTCAGATATCTTGACATTATCCAAGAAATAGTGCGTCTTGCATATAAGTCTTTGTGAAAACTTTGAAATAGTAACATACAAAATACTATATTTTAAATTAAGTATTCGGTAGAACAACAACAAAAGTGTATCAGAGAATAAAATTCAATAGTATTTATCATTGAAAATGCTCTGGATCGATGAATACAAAACGTAGCATTTCAAAGTCTAATTCAAATCACCCATTAGAATTAAACTAATTCTCCATTCCAATATCAAAGTGAATACACAAACTCCTTTGAATTTTACTAACAATGATAGTAACAATATCGTAAAACCGAATAATATCGTTCCAGTTAAAGCCATCAGGTAGGTCTGCAGTAGGGGTTGCCATCTGTTCGGGTTTTGCCGGATCCGTCGCAGTCTGAAGGGTGTCTGCGGCGGAATTTTTGAAAACATTCTCCTCGATTTTCTTTGTTCTGCATTGTGTACAAAACAAGATTTATTATGATACAATTTTTTATTTTTTTATTAATTTGGATAAAAGCCACTTAACAACGCCTGCCGCTTTCGTTTATGACTGAAATCAATGCAATGGTTGCACGCATTATACAGCTTGTCTCTCTGAGCTCCTGACCATAACATAACCAGTACATGACTGGGGCCTAGGGCCTCCTCTCATACAGAGAATCCACGAGCATTGATCATCACGCTAGCTCACCTCGGATTGGTGATTTCAGACCATCAAGTCCATGATGTTTTCCTACATCGTATGTCTGTGATGTCTTAGATTTACTTTACTTTACTTTACTAAAGTCACACTGATACGTGTCAGATTTAAATCCACAATCTGTAGCTGGGGCCTCCCCAGCTACAGATTGTCCATGATGACTGAGATGGGCCCGTAATCACTAATGTTTAATTTTCATATCATTATTTGATTTTAATTCAAAGAATAAATTGCAAAGATATTATTATTGTGCGAGGAAATAAATACACCAATTTCATCTAAATATCCGCAGCTCTTTAATTTTTGTCCGGCGAAAGTATTTTGCGTCATGGCAACCCCACTTTCAGTGCATCCTATGGGTTAATGGCTATCGATTTACCATAGGCTGGGCATATCCGTATCTCTGCCGGGTCTGGGAACCGGTATTACCATTGGGCATAAGTTATAATTTATTCACTCCGTAGAGCCAGTGACTTAGCTCGTGCTTGCTTTTTCTTTTATGGAATTTTTATGTTTGTGAGTAAGGGCCTTCAAATATCAGTACCTGAAAATAATTACTATTACTATAATAATGATATTTGAAGTCAGTGGTTTTTTGCAGTCTTGTTGTTTTTAAGGTTCCGTTCCTCTGAAAGATCTCCTCGTTGTCCGTTTTTCTGATTTACTGTCCAGACCCTTTTTCTTAGGAATTTTGAAGTTATCAAGTTCAAATTAATTTAATATCAAATACATAGGTCTACGGTCACTTGGAGCTGTAAAAAAGAACAGGCTTCTAAGTTGATAAAAAATACGGCCATGTATGCCGCATATTGTGGATTTTGCCGGTGAATTGAAACCACGGTACCTTCCGTGGACCTGGAATTATGAAATTGGGCAAGAAGCAAGGTCTTAGTACAAATAAAGGAATAAATCTGAAAATCGTTAATTTGTAGATACTTCATAAAAAACAATATTTTTACAATTACAAACTTACTATCGCAGATTATCGACCGATGTATGGAAAAATATTATTTCATTTGCGAAGTTAAGTTTGCCCTTCAATTTGAATTTTCGTCGTTAGGGTAATTTAAGGTGCTTTTGTGGTTTCTGAACTTCATTTATGTTAATTATACGGAATCGTCGGTGCGTTATTCGCACTTGTGCGGTTTTTTGTTTCTTGGGTGGTAATTTTCTTGGAATTAGTTGCCTAGTTTTATTCAGTACAGTTTTATTCGTATCGTGTGGTTGATGAACAATTTATGTAGTATACTTATACTTAAAACCATCTCTAAACCTGGAGTATTTATCCGGGAGGCACAAGTTCAAACCCTGCTCGCGATCGTGTTTTCCACTCCACATAAATTTATTACTTTGTGTTCGCTACTCGTACTATTATTATTTATTGCCGTGGGAGAGCCATGCTTCGACACGAATGGGCTGGCTCGACCGGAATGTGTACCACGGCTTCAAAGAAAACCGGCGTGAAACAACGCTTGCGTTGTGTTTCGCAGAGTGAGGGTACCGGAGGCCCAAACCCTTTAAAAGGCCGGCAATGCACTTGCGACTCCTCTGGGATTGCGGGAGTCCATGGGCGGCGGTAATAGCATACCATCAGGCGATCCGAAAAAAAAAAACATACGATAATTCGTTTATAAGGTTTATCTACACCCCTAAACCTCTAACGGTGTTTTACAAACAATTAAGAACATCTTTTAGACGAGTCTCACCGTTTAAAGCAAGTAATAATGAATGTCTAATACGCTCAGTCTGGTGAGTTCCTTGGGTTCAAACCTTTGACTTGTTATATCTGCCGGCTCCACTGCTAGTCTGGTAGACAATTTTACGCTTAACAAACAAACAATCACGCCTGTTGGGGTAGGCAGAAACTATTGATTTTCACCTGCTACGATTTTAACACGCCTCTTTCGCTTTATCTATGTTCAGTAACCCCTTCAGGCATATTCATCAGAAACGTTTAAACTAGTGCGAATACAAAAATACAAAGGACACACACATACTTACTTACATATTTAAGCATACAAGTACATCAATATTTGATAGTAAACCATGCTATTGTGTGTATAGCAAAGTGCGAGGTTTAAATCGAGCGGAGGCTATGTGGTAAGTGTTTGGCACTTGATACGTTGGACGCTTAGGACACGTTCCATGCGGCAGGTTCTATCGGGTTCGGTTAGGGCTTTGGGTATATATAAAATGTGTTTTACGGAGCTCTATATCGTGTTTAAGAACCGTTGATTTAATGTCAAAGAGTGACTATTTGGAAATACAAATATTTTGATGTCGGCTTTATTGCAATTGCAATTAAATAGATTTTAATTTAACATTAATTGCACAAATCTTAAAAAAAAATAAGGCGGAAAAAAAGTCCATCTATTTAAATTAACAAAAATGTACCGTAGATTCCTTTTTATATTAAAATAACGCGATCAAGACCCGAATAACGAGTAATATTTATCTAAAATGCGAACAAATCTCGAAAACTTTAATTAAACCTTAGGATAACGCGATCATTACACAAAACAATAAAATAATTTTTGTAGCGTATATTTGGTTCATCATCCTGCGATCACGAACGCGACAAAATGTTCGAAACGTCAGGAAAATCAGCAACCAAAAAGACACGCGATTAATCCGATTAAAAGTTGTTTTACTATTTATTATTGTTTTACGACATTATTACGTTCCAAGGTGTCACTGCGTTTTTATTTTCACACCATAAAACGAAGCAGCTTAATAGAAAATTATTGAAAATGCAAGCCGGTGGTGTTATTATCCGGCAGGGTAACAATGCCTGTCTTAAACACAACATTTTATAATCAAGATAAATCTTTGAAAAGCATTAACGCATGCTTAGCGAACTCTAAAGTTACAATATTAAATGGAAAAAGAATACGGTCACGAACAGGATTCGAACCTGCGCCTTCCGGATAAATACTCCAGGCGCTCTGACCACTAAGCCATCTCAACTACGACGATTATATTGATGCGTTGAAAAATAACACCCTATTGTTTACATAGTGCCTCATTGGTTTACTGTCCCGGTTTCAATTCCTGGGTTGCGCAAGATGTTATTGGGTGTTTCTGCTAGGAAATTCTTAATAGCAGTCCGGTTTTTGGTTGAAAATAATAGGCACCTATTATATGGGACGTAAAAACAGGATTGGTGAAATGTGGGTATACATATACCGAATAGATACACCTCTGCCTATCGCCTCGGGGAATACCAGTGATATGTTATTTTGTTTAAAAAGTATGTGCAACATATTTATTCAAGAATAAATTGTTTTATCATAGTGATGAGTGCAAGTTAAAAATAAACGGTCAGGAAAAAAAAAATTGGCCCACCCACATCAAGTGTTATCTCACAAACATACGCAGTATCATTTGCATTATTACTTCATTACAGTATACAAGTCCAACTTACCCGTTCCACACTTAACGAAGCTTAAGCTTATTACACAATAACCAAGCATAAATGCAAAAGACATTAAAAGCCCGGCTTGTGTGCGTGTGTGTGTGTGTGTGTAAAATCGAAGTGCAATTGTGCAGACAATCGCATCAGCTCAAAAGCAGATTCGTTTAGTTCACATTGAACTGCGTTCAAAACGGAATCTATACATTACGTTTATATTTCCCGTAGGGACAGGCAGAAATGTAGGTAGTGTTGCACATTTACTTATTTAGTTTCGAGTAATAAAATAATAAAAATATAAGTCTATTGCAAACTACTGGGCATCATTCCAGACTCTGGGTTGCTCATAAGAATTTGTTAGAAGAAAGCCCAAGTAACATCTGACCAACAGACAGCTGCATTTGTGGATAAGAGGAAACTGAGACAGTTTACAAAATATGCAATAGTTAGGTTGTTAATAAGTGTTAAAGGACACGATGATGCAGTAACGCATTCGTGAACGCACCACTAGAGATTGTATATATCACTACATATCGATATTGCAACTGTATTGATGCATCACTATTTTATTATTTAATCGATTCGGGCCTTACCTTGCGGCAATCCATTATAATGGATGCAAATAAATACAATATCTAGCTACTTTCACAATATTAGGGTAGTCATGCAATTACCTGTGCTGTAGGGGGCTAAAAACGTGTGTGGGTGTAGTTGCAATTTTCCATCGCATGCGTATGTGGACTACCGTCAATATTGTGGAAATAGCTAGATATTGTATTTGTATTTATTTGCATCCCGTGTTTTATTTTTTTATTTGAATACATACATGTTATGTGTATTCGAGATTATTGTACCTGTGTCGATCTCATTTATATGAGTAAAAACGTTTTATAGAATAGTACTCATTTGAGCATACTGCGTTTATGTAATGGATTTCCGGTTTTAAGACAGCAGTTGTGTATGAAAATATTCATTGTACAGGTAACAAAATGTATTTCTCTTACTTCTAGTGATATATACATACCTAAGATGTACGAATTAGAAAATCAGTGTTGTATAACTTAAAGATTCCAATAAGTATTTACTGAAATCTAAGCATTATGAACTACAAACTCTATCAGCGAATGAAACTAACATCCTTACCACTTGCCCCGCTCAGGTGAAAAAAACTCCACCATTCAAAGCATTTATTGACGCTGGCAACAAATTCTGCAAATAAAACTATTAGGTAGGTACGGTATCATTTCCCCGATTTTCCTTGTACTTCCCAAATATTATAGTAATAGCTAGCGATCCCCACTATTGGGTTCTCTTACGTAAATTGGATCTGTGAATAGATATGATCTGATTGAATTAGTCCGTCTATCGACGCTCTCCTGTTCGTAATGTTGGAGATACACCTGGGGGGCGATTCCACTAATGTACATAGTGTAATTGCTTTGAGACTGGTAGACTTATTTGATAATTTTATTCGTTATTTTAGGATAGATTTTTCGATTGTCACATAATTTTTAGTTGAAAAATAAATTTGAAATTTTAGGTTAGGTTTTGTATGGTTAAGGAAATTCGAATTGATTCTTTTGATATTTTTTTTTTTTTTTTTTTACTTTGCCCCACACTAGGAATTTCTTCCTGTATCGTGGGTACGTTTACAGACATAATCTCACAAGCACACACACACTCAGACCCGGAGCAATTATCTATAGATCGTACAAATATTTGCTCCGTGCAGGAATCGAACCTGCGACACGCAGCGCAGCAGTGAGTATCTCGACCACCATCCGCGCTGTCAAAATTGATAAATTGTAGTGATTGAAACATTTTATTTTATTAGGTGCGTATATTTAAATTGTATCAAAATCCGTTCAGCGTGAAAGAGTAACAACTTGGCATATTATTTGTTTTTTTTTCGTCGTACTGGTCTAATATATGTATATACAGGAACAAATTTGACTTATTATGTTTTTATAATATAAATGTCTGAATTGTCGATGCACAGACCTTAAAAAAATACTGACTGAGCGTTGCGTACGCCATAGAGAAGCATAGTCATCCAATTTCGCTTCTCATACACCAGCTAAACGCATACACTTACAAATAATCCAATCGGCGCCAGTACGCTGTGTGTGCGTGTGTGTGCGTAATCTATGCTTCGTTTATGACAAGGCATGGTTATAGTATTTTTTTCAGATCCGTGTGTCGATGATAGTTAAGTTGATAATGTTGGTGCCGCAACCTCCTGCTGCCAATTCGTAACGCGTTGGTCCGTTGCTAACTTCCGAATAATAATGGGGCAACACTTGAGTATTTGAATAATCGGGGATATTATCTAGAGAGAGCGTGCAGGCGATATAAGGTATCTATGAGGTTATTACTAAAAAAAATTGTACTGAGTATGCTTATACTAAAAAAAACTAAAATCAAGTGGGGATTTTGTGTTTGAGAGAAAGTTTCAATAACAATGACAAAGTTACGCACATGTTCGACAGAGTTAATAGAATTACACTTGTAAAGAAAGAAAGAAAGAAAAAGCATTTATTCTACACTAGCACAGTGACAGCACACAAAATAAAAAAACATTAAAAAAGTCTAATAGACAAAAATAAACGGATAATATATAATATAACAAGAGGAAGAATTAGACTGTCGAAAATGCCAGTGCCGAGAGGGATAAAAAAGTTCTATAAATCGTTGATTTACTTTAATGTCACCACAGTTGTATCGTGTGCGGAAGTAGAATAAGAATCTCGATGGAAAGCGAGCCGATATTGAAATGAAATCGAACGACAAACGTAGTAGGTAAGTACATTAGATTACGTCACTCCCTTTGTCTGTAGGTATGGAATGTTATAAAATGTTTGGTAATGATGTCTGAGTATTTGTCTCAATCATAAATGGATGAAGAAAATCGTGAAACGAAAATTGTAGGTGGGTATGTATAATGTATTGACGGTCTTGGCGTGTGGTTGATGAACAACCTAGTGTAGTGTGTAGAGTTTAAACTGGCCGTGGGCCTGTAACGTCTCTCATCTGTGCTAGTTTCCTCACGATATTTTCCTTCACCGTTTTAAGCAGTGATAATTCATTTCTAATAAGCACATGACTCGAAAAGTCAGTGGTGCGTGCCTTGGATTCGAACTTGCCATTTTCGGCTTCCCAGTCCAAATGTCAAACCACTAGGCTATCACTCCTTACAGTATTGATAGTGTACAACTATGTTTAATATTAATTAATATTAAACATAGTTGTACTATTTTAAACGGCTATCAATTAAACAAAGTTTTGTAGGGGATGAACTGTATTCCGAGATACAGGTTACCACCTAGTTCGGATGCAGATGTTCCCAAATAAAGTTACGAAGTAACGTTACCCTTGTAATAGTGTAAATTAACTGTTATCTACTTTGTAATTGTGTAAATTTTAAAGAAATAAATAAATCTTAAAATCTTAAATCTTAAAGTGTCGATATAAACTAATCTTTATTTAATTTTTTGTAAACATTACCGTCAATTCTAATATAGCAAACTAAATTAAATTTAGAGCATTGCTGACTTTTACTAACCGTTTTCATAAAAGCGGGACGGGATGACGTCAAATTTTAAGTCTCTAATTTTAGTGGCTACCTAAAACTGTGTCTACTAAAAGGTTCTGAGATTTTATTTTGACGTGTCTCGAATTGGACATCTCATAATTCGTTCCATCTTGCTCATATAGTAAGTGCTAGTAAAAGACAGGAGTGTTCTAAATTTAGTTTAGTTTGCTATATAAAAAATTGACGTCATTGTCGTCTAAAGTTGAGATCACATTTCTCTCTTCTGATCAGTTACTGTAGGTTTGAAAATCTAGCACCTTTTTCTTCAATTTACAGCTCTACCGATAAGAGCTAAGTTCCATTGTTCTCTATTATCTGCTTTCATTTTGACCTTTTGATACGATTTGACTCCTATAACTAACCGAAAATTTTATAATTTACATGTATAACAAATTAGCTTCAAACATTGGCACTTCCATGTCAAAATCCTACGTGAACCTCTTTTATGTAAAAAATATATATTTTTATCATTTTTCCCACAGATTTTTTTGCTTTTCAATCATTCTATTAAAACCATATACTCAGGTCTACTACAGTCCCTTGAAGCTGTGAAACAATCAAACTTCTAAGTCAACGTAAAATAATCATGCAGCTGAAATAGTATTTAGCTTTCAGTAGATATGTCTAAGATGGAAATTACAATATTGTGGCATGTTCACCGTCTTGTACTACTCTGGGACATACATTTCGTCTTTGAGTGTGGAGTCTTAAGCCATGTATTCACAAGACGCTGATGGGTATAAGGACTGAGATACATAAGCGTTAGGCTTTAGCAATCTCAGTATACCTCTACCGTAATGATATAACGCTATAATTATTAGAAACCGGATTATATCACTACATATTATAAAACAAAGTCCCCCGCCGCGTCTGTCTGTCCGTCTTTTCGCGATAAACTCGAAAATTTCTGAACAGATTTTCATGCGGTTTTCACCAATATACAGAGTGATTCAAGATGTGTATAATTAGTTAAGGTTTCTTGTAAATTGATTGAAATTGACGATGATTGTTGAAGATGTCGGAAAAAATCAAGCTAACTGGGAGCTTTCATCGAAAACGCTCATAATATATCATACATATGCCGTAATAACTAAACAATGTATGGTGGGATTGTTTCTCTTTTTAAGGTCTTCAGAAAAGTCTGGTATGGCATATGTCCACTAATACCTATTCTAGCTTTTAAAAAAATGGTCATGTATATGTGGTAATTGGAAAGCTATTTAAACGGTTACAGTATTAATTCTTATCAAATTAAATACGTTAGTTATCTTAAGTATTTTATGCACATTATGATAGCCTTTTACGCCATACAATTTGTATTAATATTTTAGGAGTTATCGCAAAATAAAAACTAACGCTCGAGAAAATAAATTCAAGCGGTTTCACACCAACGGGACTCCCTTGATGCAACTAGCCCCGCGCTGCGCCACCCGCTGTCGCCCACTCCTGCTATATGAGTTGACTGATTACGCGCGCATTTCCCTATAATAAAGACTTTCGAGAATTGAATGGTTTTTGTTCGTTTTTGACTGATGCGATGCTGATGCCTTTTTTTAAGAACCTATAGATTAATTTCTACATATATTTTTTTCAGACTAATAATGAAGGACCTTATATATAACCTTTTTTAATAATTGACTCCAAACGACTAAAACTACATGGTCCGCGTCTAACCTTAACAGTATACCTACCCGACCTGGTGATCCAACCAAGCACTTACACTCGTCAGTAGCCTTGGTTGCAGCTTATAATCAAATATCTTGTTGGCAAATATAAACATTAATGCATGTGAAATTTGTCTCTGTCACGTACCTAACCACGATATAGAATTTCCTCTGCAGGGAATCAAAGTCAGTCTGCCTAGCCTTTTCCCTATTACATTGGGAATGCCTTCCAGCCAAACAGGATGCAGCTTAATCTGGTATTAAGCTGCATCCTGTTTGGCATTTTACATGGAGCGACTGCTAATCTGACCCCCACAACCCAGTTACTGGGTAACACGATATCTCGTGGTTTGTCTGTTTGCCAGGCTTTCTGGCCTCTGACTACCCGTAACGGCTGTCAAAGATCTTAATTTGACAACCGGGACCGACGACTTCACGTACTATCCGAGGCAAGGAGGAGACTCGGTTTGAAATGATGGGCACCCATCCACAGACCGACCGTGACAAGCGTAAATTAACCTCGATAGATCTGTGCGGTGTTACTTAGCCACGAGCCCCTCTCGGGAAATTCCTATGTAAGGTAACGTATTTAAAAATATACCTAAAAGAAACTCGAATGCACGAATGATTACGTTTTAATATTAAGCTGAAGAGCGAACATTGGAAAATAAGTTGAGCAAAAATAAAAGTATGTTTAAGTAAAAAGGAAAATCGTAGTGACAATTTCACGCTTTGTTTTCAATGTTTGTTGTCCTTTACTTTTCTTTTATTTAACTCTGATGCATCGCATTCTGTCGTTTCAAAATAAAAATTTTAAAGCTTCAAGTATTTTTCATTTGTGATCGTGAATATTTTTGTATTGGAAATCCATTTGTGAATGTCGATTGAAATTAAGTATTTTTAAAGTATTGTTTTATGTTTTATATCGCATTGCATCGCATTTTTTATTTAAAAATAAATGTTTTCTTTCGATTAAGTTATGAAGCTAGACAAATTTATTTATCCTTTCGTGTTTGAAGCCACCTACAGCTGCTTTAAATTATACTGACAACAACCAGAATCCATGGTTTAACGTCTATTCCAAAGCGAACAGATTCTAAGATGAAAATTATGGTGGAAAAGCTACCCTTCCGCTCAGCCACGTACAAAAATATACTTCATAAAAATTAAAATCTATTGTGTCTGTTAATTAGCGAGCCAATGGATTAAAGATCATGATCTTCCTGAATTTCATAATGTATCCACACAACACATAAAAATCCCGTTCCTATCAGCCTGGTTATTCCGAACCGCGCGAAAATTTCGTACATATGCGCAAAACGCGTTTGTGAGCAAAATATGTGCCTATTACCCACTCATGAACAAGGTAACATTGTTGTCAAACCTTGAAATTAAAGCTTACGTCCCTTCCAAAGGCGTCAACAAATTAACAATACGCATATACACACAGTCTAAACTCATTAGTACGCAAATTTAATTCAATAAAAAGTCTAAGAAACACGTACTTCCTCATAATTCTTGTTGAGTAGATACTTAAAGTAACTTCAGGAAGCAGGTACTTGTTATGTACGGTGTACTTACTTTTATTACGGACGCGGACTTTCTACGTACTTTGTTTCTTTTTTATTTCGTTTCGAGTCTTCAAGTTGTAATTATGTTTTCTGTTTGCGCTGCAGAAAACGGCAATTGATAGTGTGATATAATAAAATTTTATAGATATAATGAAATGTATTTTTAAGCAATTAGTTTAATTAGCCGTACTTGGTTATTTTAAATTCGATGATTTCCAGAGTTAGATACACTGCTGCTAAAATGATACCTTCCTAGATTTAAGTTGTAAAAACAAAGTTATCAGCACTGACCAAAATCATTTTGTGAAAACGTCACTGTACGTTTGTTTAAATTCTCACAGCATTTGTTTCACCACGAAATACGTCAGTGCCATGTCGAGCGACGTATATTGGTTAGCGTAAGCCGCCATAAAATATAACGACGAGCGAGCCTAAGGGATATTGACATAATCTGCAAGCTTCGCTGGATGGCTGGAGTTGCACTAAGATGGTATCCGTTCACGGGTGAATGCTGCCTAATGCTTCGATGCTACCTTTTGTGATGCTGAAGCAAAATAAGATAAAGTTGACTTCATATAAGATTGCACAGATATGCAGCGAAAGTTAGTTGTTACTGCAATTATTTTATATATATTTAAAAACTGATTTTGCCGTTTAGGTAGATGTATATTAAATAAAGGTATTCAGAGCTGTTCTTGAAAAGTTCCTTATATATTTATTTTTTCAGATTTTTATAACAAAGACCTAATTTTACATTTATTTTATTAAAATTCACTCCCAATCTGGTACATACTTTCAAATGTCAAATAGTAGACACGATAGACAATTAATTGTTATTTCCGTTATGTATTCTGATTGTTTTCACAGTTAAGAGGAAATAAATATTTTAAAACTGGCGGCCGAGCACGGACCTTTACCGACCAACTTGACAAGTGGATAAAAATTTAAATGTACTAAATTTCATCATTTTATCAGCAACTTTGCATTAAAATTTAAAGTCAACAAATGTGTCGTCAAAGGCAAAAAAAAATAGCACGCACAACACAACCATCCAATCATGAAACGAAAACATTCGAATCAATGTCTCCCAAAATTCATTGTCACCCTTATCCTGGGTAAAACATTGGTGAATTTTCCGGCACGTAACTCTCAGATTTAATGTAATTTATCTGCACTCATGGAGCTCTCATTTGAAACGATTTACGCGCGTGTGCTTAACACTCATATCGCCTTTGTGTTATGTGAAACACTTGTATGAGTTGATGTCGTGGTTCCGGGGCAAGAAGAGACATGTTAGGCCCGTAATGATAAACGAATCTCTTGAGTGAGTAGTTCTTTAGCGTCAAAATGTATGACATTTTTGAGTTGTAAATTAGGCGTAATTTTGAAAGGGTTGCTAATTAGTGTCAGGGTCGGAATTTTGTTTTTGTCCTTCAATGTTAATTGAGACTACGCACATAGCTGGCCTTATGCGTCGACTTTGGATTGCCATCGTGGTGTAAGGATAAGCCAATCAGCGTGTGTGAGTTTACTAATTGCCCAGATGATGTTTTTTATGTTCAAATGATGACCAGGTTGCTGAGCCAGCGACCTGGCTCCCACGTTCATATATAAAGTTTTCTGTTACAAAATTACTTTTAAGCACAACTGGAAGATGATAATCACAAAAATAGGTTCAGTAGAAAATATTTTTTCCGTTTGAAAAATACGACAATTAACGGAGTGGAGCCTTGCATTTTGGTTCCGTACTTCAAGTAATAACTAATATCTCCATTTCGCTATCGACCTCTGCTCACTAATATCAGAACCTGGCGCATGGATAACATTTGGTATGGCATAGCGAGATAGAAGATGGCCGTATCGGTGGCGGTTACCACCAACAGCAGCATTCCCAAAAAGGGGTTGACGTCAGGCAGGCGGCCGGTCATAAAACATAGCCAAAACTTTAGCAGCATGCCAGCTATAGGTATGCTGTGCCAACCCCAAATAAATTGGGATAAGGGCAGGGGGATGATGGTGATGATGATGACCTCTGCTCACTAAGGCAAGGATTCCTTCTTTTTTATTAAACGTGATATTGTTACATCATCCTCATCTATTTAACAATGCAACAGCATATTTCTCTAAAAACTCATTTATTTAGGTCCTTAGACTGTCTGTTAATTCTCACTTTTATTTGTACTAAACTAAACTTACAGCATTGTTATCTTATACTATCAACTACTATCTTTTATTATCGAATTAAAACATGCCAACTTTGAATTTCAGGTCGTGAATCTATTTCCGAACATTCTTAGTCTGTTTAACACATAAATTATAGATGTCAGACTAAAATAGTATGAACATTTCAGGTTATCATATCTAAATTTGAATTTGACGTCTTTTAAAAATATGACATATCACTATATATTTTAGAAATAAAGAAATGCTCTAATTTTAGTTGTGTTGTGTTACAACAGGATAGACGTCATCTATAGCTTAAAATTAATCGGGTTAGGTCAAAGCGTTATTACTATTACCTAAATTAATCGGTAATTAAACGTTAATAGGAATATTCGCATATTGGTTTGCTATGTTTAACATGTATCGGTTGAATGGAGTTCGATTTCCATTGTTAAACATTGTATTAATGTTGACTAAACGACCTTTGTGGTAATTTGACGTCGTGTTGTATTATAATAATGTAAATAATTACAACATTTCAGTTTAATTATTGAACCAAATGATTATTATTTAATTTTCGTATTTGTTCTGTATGATTACACTGGCTTCTAGAATTTTGTTTGTGTTACTGGTATTTGTGATTTTATTTTGATTTAATAGTTTATTATTCTATGCAAATAAGAGTACTTTTTATTTTAATTAGAAGCTAATTTCGGTGTCCCACACATGACACCAAGTTACAGTTTATAGTGATATATTTATGGAAATATTTGGCAGGGTCAAGCCGATTACTGTATAAAAAGATATAAATGTGGCCTCGGTGGTCTAGTGGTCCCAAGCACAACTGCTGAGCATAAGGTCTAGGGTTCGATTCCCGTGTGGGGCAAATTAGTATTGAATTTTTCGCTTATAAAATTCTCAGTAGTAGCTCGGTGTTTGGAATTGTGCCCGGTAGATGGTTATAGGCTCACCACCTATTACATGGCACTTAATAACAGCTTTGGTGAAATGTGGGTGTACAACTGTGTACCTCTGCCTACCCCTTCGGGGAATACAGGTGTGATGCTATGTTATATAATGTTTATAAATGTGGATTTTTATGTTTGGAGGTTTGTTACTCATTCGCGGAAAAACGGCTGAACCGATTTGGTTGAAATTTGGTTCAAAAATTGATTCGATCTTGGAGATGGACACAGCTAGCTAGCTATTGTCTTGTTGACAAAGTACTGGGCATCAGCTAGTAAAAAATAAGTTGCAAAACTTATAATGACATAACAAACCTATTCATTAATTGATTGATTTGAAAATGTATTTATTGATACATACACAATCAACAAATAGGACAATTAGATCTTAATCTAATATCATTTTTATATTGAATAATTATGTTTTGTACAGGCTATGGCACCTTTACAAAATATTTAAACATACACAAATACATAATTTATAACAAATTTTGTTATTTCCATGTCGAATAAATACAAAACTTTTGTCTGGTTCTAATGTTTTAGTGCGAGGATTTCATTCTTAACACTATATAAAACAGTGCTTAGTGGTATGACCAAGGTCGCAAGTTCTAATCTACGGCACGAAACACTGTCTTTTGGAAGTCATGTGCGTTTTATAAATTCATTATCACTTGCTTAAAACGGTGAAGGAAAACATCGTCAGGAAACAAGCACACTTGAGAGATGTTCTCGATGGTGTGTAAAGCCATGTCAGGGATCTACGATTGGTTTAAACTCTGACACTAGGTTGTTCATCAACCACACGATAAGAAGAAGACTTTATAAAATGACTACACAAAATTAATCAGTACAACAAACGTAGCCATCGTCGTATTCATTAATTGGTCAAAAGGCTTTTGGCTTTTGCTTTATTAAAACATTTGTGTTTTGAAACAACACATCCTATGAAATTAGTAGAATTCAGTCCACTATATGAGTCGAGAACGGCTATCGTATGACTTTCTGTCGGAAACACAATCAACGTATCGTTTGAATAGTTTCGTGTACTTTTTCGTTGCTGGTTTTTACATTTTTATACTGTTTACTTTTAAACTAATTGCTTAGTTTTGATTGCAATGACCAAAACTGCATGATTTTGGGCTGGAGAATAAGCATCTAATCTCGTCTAAAAAGAATATAGAAATAGGCCATCATGATCCGAATTGTTCGTAATGGCAAATTTCGAGCTTAGATCCATTCGATAGCAAATTTAAATAAAACGAAGTGAAATTTAAAAATAGTGAAATGTAAAGTTATAAATTTATGTGGAAAAAGATTAAGGTCGCGAGCAGGAATCGAACCTGCGCCTGCCGGATCCCTGGAATATTTATCCGGGAGGCGCCGATCCGAGGTTCGAATCATGCTCCCGACCGTATCCTTTTAGAAAAAAATTATAACTTTAGAGTTCGATATGCATGCGTTAATGCTTTTCGAAGATTTATCTATATAGTGAAATGTTATTTTTCTAAAATAATTGTGCGACAAAACAATAATCACAATTTTCTAACACTAACAACATTACAACTACAAAGATTTGCTTAGATCTCGTAAAATACTTAACAGGTTCTGAAACAAGAAGAGCTAAAATAGACTCTAGACTAAAAGTTTATCTGTGTTCCACTTAATTTCAGGCATAAATATCTAAGAAATATTCTCGTTTACAATAAGAAACAGAAATAGGGGCTTAAAGACTCGACAATTTTCTGCTACACACAAATAAGCCACAGTGCGCGGCTGTCTCACACAGGCGATAATTTTGTTCTGGAGAAACATTTTGTGCTGAGAACACACAAATACACAATTTAGTACACACTAAGGTGCCTCGATGTGAACAATTTTAAAGGTATCAGAAAGAAGATATAGTAAACAATATTTTTGTATTATTTTTAGATCCTTATTTATTTTAAAAATGCAATAACACATGAGCAGTGCGCATTTATTTATTTATACGCAAATAAAACGGCCATACGTCAATTACATTAATTGAAGACAAATATAACCATATTAATTAAAAAAATAAAACCTACAAGTAGAAAAACAAAGAGATTTTCGTACGTATAAAGTAACTTATAATTTTAGTGAGCCTAATTTAATAAAATATGGGGGGGTTAAATCTGCACTCATTGGATCGGTACTACAAGTGCGCTGCCAACTAGAGTGACTTGCACTAGCTTGGCCGCCATTTTCTCCGCTTTTATTAGTGAAACAATGACACTGACGTCACCATAGACATGCCAAACGTCGCCTGAGCACTTGGACCACAGACCCAAAGAATGCAAATTATAAACCTAGAAAATTAATACACCTTATTAATTACTGTGCGCGATAAGGGCGCCCATTGTACTTTTGTTATGTACTTTAGTAAATTAAATAATATTTTGGTGAAAAATAAAGAATAAAATAAATAAACAGTGCACGCACTCATATTGGCAGGATATTAGGTTAGAATGTTTGTGATTCTGTGAGAAGGATGTATGATTGTTTGTTGAATTTGTGAATTTAATTTTGTTATCTTTATATTATTCTTTATGTTTTTAATCTCTTTTTGTGTTCTATTCACACTGCCTTGTCTTTAATTAATGTAATTGGTGTGCCACCGTTTTATTTAAGTAAATTTTGTTCTTTTTATAAGGAATTTTAACTATATCTACTGATGCACCATTTTCTCCAGTTCTCAAAACAATTACAGAGTAAAATTCAAAACAGTAGGTTTACATGCTTTGTGTATATGGTGTATAAAACCACGCAGCCAGTGTGAGTAAGGCCCAGTAACCATACAATTATAATTTCGTATTCGGGACGCCGTAACGCAATAATTTAAGCTTACGAATACAATTTGTACGTCAGGGGGAACGAATGAACGAATGAAGTGAGCGGAGTGAATAATTTTGTGTACGAGTGGTGCGTTGACGGGGTTTTGTTGCGTACCCTGTCACCTGTGCCAAGTAAATTACATTTTTAGAGCGTACATTTAATTATTTAGTGAGATTTATGATAATGTGGCGTAGGCTTTAGAATTTTGGGGTTGTTTTTTTTTCTTTTTTTTTGCTGTTTGTACTGTATCTTATTAGAGGAGTCCTAGTATTTCTAGTGTTTGGTCTATTAAGGTAGACATAATTATTGTTACTCGCAACTTTACTAATAAATAATATAGGGTACGCAGAGGTGTACACTCGTATTTCAACGATCCTATTTTTAAGTTACGTCAACGCATATGTGGTGAGTATATTGCTATCTACTGGCACTGAGCGTGAGGTTCTAGATTTGATTCCCGGGTCGGGCAAAGTGTTATTACAGTTTTCTGTTAGGATATTTTCAGTAGCAGTCATGTGTCTGGAATTGTGCCCAGGCAATAGGCTCACCACTTATTTAACGAGACTCAATAACGGCTTTGGTGAATGTGTGTATACACTTTCATAGAGTACCGCTCTATCTAATCTAAAGATTATTACTCAAGAAAATATATTTTATGAAAAATGTTTGAACATAAAACAACTTATAACTGGATTAATCGCGTGTATTGTTGGTTCATGTTCTTCCTGACGTTTCGAACACTTTGCAGCGTTCGTGGTCGCAGGAGGACCTGCAAAGTGTTCGAAACGTCAGGAAAAACATAAACCAATCATACACGCGATTAATCCGGTTAAAAGTTGTTTTATTATAATTTCTAGTGATCGCGAAAACCTAAGATATTACTATGTGTGAACATAATTATGTTGTTGTACGAATTTGAGTATTATAACCGACCTTCTGTAAAATTTTTGCTTCTTCTAAAGCTATCGAGAATCCCCTTAAACGTAAAGCTGGTCTTTTCTTCCCCTGTCATCTTTGTTTCCCTTATATTATAATGACATTCATCGCATCAACACATGATCCGGGGTAATGCGGGGGTATTTTGTACGTCCGTACTACCTTAATAAAATTAAAAATCAAACGAACTTACCAAGTGAAGTTCGATGATAATTATGTGAACAGCTTCATTCGAAGCGATTATTAACATATTGTAGTAGCACTCCCATGTACCAGCCTTGCACGGGATTTTAGAGGTACGTTTTTAGTAAATTTTTGTGGCAACACTGATATTCTTACCCCCACTTTACTATTTCACCATAACGGTCTAGTGTAAATTGTATCTCATCTGTTTAAAGCTAATATAATTTCACATTTTATTTTCTAGGGTAGGGAGAAAACTTTCTAGGGAGGGTAATCAGTAATCGCTTCGAATGAAGCTGTTCACATAATTATCATCGAACTTCACTTGGTAAGTTCGTTTGATTTTTAATTATGTTTCACAGCTTCATTCGAAGCGATTATTAACATATTGTAGATGTTCAGAGACAAAAGATATATGTGAAATTAAACATTTTATATAAAAGGTGAGTAATCACATGTTTATTTTTAACAATCAATCATTTTTACTTCTAGAACAATATTCATTTATATACTAATATTTATTGGTTTTGTTCCAGGTTACAATTATATCCAGCTAATACAGTAGTGGCGAATTGATTTGGATCGGGGATAATTTGTTTGTTATAAAATTTGGCGAAGACAGAGGAAGAAGCACTCCAACCTGCTGTCTTTCTGATCAAATCAACGTTGACTCCAAGTCTGTTGGCTGAAGATGTAGCTGCGTGTCGAGTACTATGTGCACTGAATATGGAAGTGTCTATGCCACTATTGTGAAGTGTACTTTTTATCCAGTGACTTAGGAGTTTGTGAGGAAATTTTTGAGTGTGGTTTTTTGAGACTGATAAATAAATAATCGTCTTTACGTAATGGTTGTGTTTTATTGATATATGCCTCTAAGCATGTGGCTGGACAAATCTGAGGACGCACACTGAAAAAAGGTAATCTTAGGACAGGTTGAACTGAGCTAGGAGTAGAAGTTTTTATCAAATCAGGTATTGTTATTGTGATATCAATTCCAGAATTTAGTTTAATGTTGCTTATTTTTATTAATGCAAATGTCTGTACACGATGCGCAGTTACCAAAGCCAACAGAGTTATAACCTTTTTTGAAAGAGTTTCTAAATTGAGGCCCATGTGTGGCCATTTTTGTGCCAAGTAGTTAAGAACTGTGGTTGGATCCCAAGTCAAATTATATTTTGGATTGTTGGGCCTCAACTTGTAAACTCCTTTCATAAAACGTTTGATTCTATCATCATTAGCAACATTACTTAGTAACAAAGATAATGCAGATTTGTAAGAGTTAATAGTACCATATTGGGCACCACTATCAAAGACTGTTGTGAGAAAATGAATGACCACGGGTACTGAAACAGCAGAATAATCATAACTATATGTATTACAATATTTTAACCAAGATTTAATACAAACATCGTATTGTTTATACGTAGAATCAGACAGTGATGATAACATAATTTCTATAGACCGGTCAGACAAATGTCTCTTCAGTAACGATTGCCTGAAAGCCTCGCGGCTACCAATCTCAGGCTGCGATGCAGATTGTGAGGTGTTCTGAAAGGAGATATTAACAAATTTATATGAGGTTCAAAATAGATTGGTTCAGAACAATTGGTTCAGAACAAATTAATTTTTGAAATACTGGGAACCAGGGCTGTGTTGGCCAATATGGTACTACTATCAAGCCATCTGCTTTATCATTAATTATTTTTTTGCATAGTCTTTGTGATAAGTGAAAATGGTGGAAATGCGTAAAAAAACAACTTTTTCCATGAAATGGTAAAAGAATCAATCGCCCATGCGTCAGGATCATTTTTCCAGGTTACATACTTAGGACACTTAGCATTACATCTACTCGCAAAAAGATCTATTTCAGGTAATCCCAAATGTAGTGTTATTTGGGTGAATGCGTCATCATTCAATTCCCATTCTGTATCCTGAAATTTTTGGCGTGATAACTGATCTGCCTCGTAGTTATCCTTGGTATTTATGTAAGATGCGAAAATAGTTAGTCTACGCGTTTCACACCATTGCCATATTTGTTTGGAAATACAATGCAAGTGGTCAAACTGTACACTGCCCATACGATTAATACAAGCTATTGCTGTAACATTATCAATTCTTAATAATATTCTTGTAGAATTTAGATTACTAGCAAAACATTTAAGAGCTAGAAAAGCTGCTTTAAGTTCTAATTCATTAATATGCAAGAGTCTTTCACTATCTGTCCAGTAACCAAAACATTCACCAGTGCTGCAATAAGCACCCCAACCTGTAGTTGATGCATCAGAGAATATTTCTATACGATATTCATCACAGGTGAGAGGGAAAGCACCTTGATCAATGTGATCTAGCCACCACAACATATCACTATGTAAGCTATTAGGAAGTTGTACTACTTGATCATAACATGGATTATTAAGTAAACAGGAATATTTAAATTGTTCAAAACATTTTGTGTACAGCCAAGAATATTGAATAGCGGGGCAAGCAGAGACTAATAAACCATTGAAGCGAGCAAATTCGCGGATCTTGCATTTACGCTTTTTCAAAAAACTAAAAACATATTCTTTGATTTTTGTCTTTTTTGTAACAGGTAATTTTAACAACATATTTTTGGAATCGAATTCGAAACCCAAAAACTTGCAGTGCGTTTGAGGTTCTAAGCAGCTTTTCTCTAGATTTATTATGAATCCCAAGTTTTTAAGTAAGGTTATAGTACTATTAACGTTATTTTTACAATCATAAAAATTTGTTCCAATGCAAAAAATATCATCAATGTATATGACAGATATCATGTTATGGGTTCTTAGGTATTCCATCACTGGTTTCAATAATTTTGTAAAAACATATGGAGCAGTGCATAAACCAAACGGTAAACAGTTGAATTCGTACAGGACATTATTGTACTTAAACCGAAGATATTTTCTGTAGGACTTATGTACGGGAATCAAAAAATAGGCATCCTTTAGGTCTATTGATGCCATGTAACAGTTTTTTGTTACAAGCTTTGATGCCGTACGATAATCTTCCATTTTAAAATGTTTAGATTCAACAAATTTGTTTAAGCATTTTAGGTTTAATATGAATCTCTTGCCTCCGTTTGGTTTTGGCACTAGAAATACAGAAGACAAAAATTCTCCATATTTTGGATAACAATGAGATATAGCCTTAATATCAAGTAACGTTTTTATTGATTCATCGAAATCATGAGCCTCTTGAGGCGTTTTAGGATAAACACTAGGGGTATCTGTACGATATGGGTAAGACTTAAAAGGAATTTTATAACCTTTTACCCAAGAGAGGATAGTTTTATCAGTAGTAATAGCTGACCAGTTATTGAAAAAATAATATAGTCTGCCAGCGGTTGGTACCTGAACAGTTATCTCCGATGCGATGCTCTCGTTGGTGGTGAGTAACGGCGTGCATTGCTGCTGGGCTGCGGCGGCCGCTGCGCAGCTCGAGGAACTCGTTTTGTGTTGCTCAACATTTTGTTGTCCGTCTTGCGGTGTTGAGGTGTGAAGTTTTTTGGCCCCTTTGGAATAATAGTCTTGGGCCTGTTAATCTTTGGCCTTTGGTTGTTTTTTAGGGCATCTCCCGATTGCTGTATAGTTTTGGCTGCTCTAAGCTTATCTGTTACATTATCGCCAAATAAGAGGTTACCTCTTTTTGTTTCTACTAATGCGTCCTTCAAATTTGTATTTATAGTAGATATTACAAAATTACGCCTAGTTTTGGTTTCTGCAAAATGACTATCGCAAAGAATGCGACAAGCGTCGCTAAGAGGCTTTAAAATATTTTGCATCGAAGTTTCGTTTAAAATTATTAAATTAGTGACGATTCCTAGGGCTGACAATGCAATACCAATCTGATTTTGCTTGTACATGAGGGATGAGTCCCTTCTGATTAGCGTATCCTGTAAGGCTGCTTTTACCTCCGGGTTGAGAGCTGGCGCTAGCAAAAAATCGCAGTTGCTAGGTATGAGATAACTTTTGACAAGTTTCTCCTTTACCTCCTTGGGCAGACCATTGGCGAGTATATCTTGCCAGCGACTGGCAATATCTTTATGGATAGGTGGACCCAATGTGGTGTCCATCTTGGGAGCATCGCCGAGCAACTAAGATTTCCTCCTCCAACTGCTGTTCCTCCAATGCTTCTGGTGGTTTTGATTCGGCCGAGGTACCGGGCGTGGGTGACGACGGTGCAATACGCGGCGAAGGTGGCATCAGGGGCGGCGAAACAGGGCGCGGAGAACAAGCTCTTGGAGAACTAGGCAGTGGGGAATTTTGGAACAACTGAATCTCTTCGTCATCGAGAAGTTCCAGGTCTGGTGACATAGGTTCTTGTAGTGACGAACCTGCACAAAATGGTTCTTTTTAGAACTCGATATGTGTAAAATAAACGTGACGGTACCTGCCCAAGAATAGCAGTAACGCATCGCTTTTTACGTGACAGAGGAAACCCAAATTTAGTAGCCTCGCATCATTAATACATAGGAATAAAACGTGACAGTATCTGCCCAGGGATAGCAGTAACGCATCACTTTTCCCGTGATAGGGGAAACCCATGTTTTGTAGCCTCACATCACTAATCAAATCGTGACAAAGCACAAAATATTTCAAATACTTACAGTTCAAATTTAACGGTGGTGATGGAGAATTTACCCGACGACCAGTCGTTGAATTCAATTGATCTTGTAACTTTTTTATTTTTCTTCGTATTTCTTCTTCACTTTTCTCGTTCTTCCTTTTCTTTCCCATAATTAAATATTTTAAAATTATGGACGTGTTAGGTGTTGCGGAGACGTGCGAAGGCTTGAGCACGGAAATGCACAATGAGATACAATTTACACTAGACCGTTATGGTGAAATAGTAAAGTGGGGGTAAGAATATCAGTGTTGCCACAAAAATTTACTAAAAACGTACCTCTAAAATCCCGTGCAAGGCTGGTACATGGGAGTGCTACTACAATATGTTAATAATCGCTTCGAATGAAGCTGTGAAACATAATGAAAATTCTACAAATGTGTTTGTTACTTATTGGCGCTCTAACTATTAAACCGATTTCAATAAAATTTAAATTTTAAATATATTATCCGTTTTCTCGGGTAGTCAAAGTGGGGTTACTCTTGAAACTAATACCAATTCCAATATTAAATGGACGCTTCAAAACAACGCGTCATTTAAAAAATCAATTTACCTTCATTACAGTTGCCTCAATTTTAAAGCATATTGCCTTCATAATATCCCGAATCTATAATTATTTTGTAGACATTTTGACTTTTACAAAGTCAATCGAGCGGAATTATTTTCAAGTTTAAGCCCACAGATGTTTGACATGAGTTTAATTAAAAATAAACTATGAAGCACTTTGAGTTTATAAACCAAATCAATGATGAAACACCATGTCATTGAAATGTCAACAGTTGTCGAAGTGACATTTATCATAATTTCAATCCACCATATTTTTTTTTGTGTTACTCACGTCGACCAAGATATCTTGAATGTACAATAAACGAAATAAAATTATAGAAAATCAACATGAAAACGGTCACTATGTGGTATAGCTATATTTACATATACCGTACACGGTGCTAGCCTAGGTTCATGGACATTTCTGAAACACCTTGGAAGACTGGGGCAAAGCTGTTGGGGAAACTAATAATTCAAAGAAAGATTCGTTTTTAAACGGTGATTCTCTACTTATTTTGCATCAGAACCCTTTATAAGCTGGTGACGTAAAGTTGAAAAGTGTAAGCACAATCAAATACACAAAGGTGAAATAACAAATTAAAGCCTTTCTCAAATTAATGCGATCTAATATTGCAACACGACTCTGCCTATTGAATCCTGCTAATAATATTTAGAATATAATCCTGCTAATAGTTTCATCCGCGTATAAATATATTATAATAAACCCTAGTTACTTTATATGCAGTCAGCTACCTGCTTGTAAAATCTTATCAGAATCGGACTAGCCGCTTCAAAGATTATCCGGACCAAACAGACACATAAAACTGATTTTTAGGCATAGGTATCTTGGAAATATCTGTATGAGCTTTAAAAAAACTATTATCTTGAAATTGCAAACAGACACTTCAATTTTATTAATTTGTATTGATGATGTAAAAGTCTGTGAGGATGGATGGATATTTGTTACTGTTTCACGTATGAAATTTGACACACAAATAGTTTATAACCTGAATTAACACATAAGATACCTACTTTTAATTCAATGATAAAGTCCACGACAGAAAGTCGCGAACAGAAGCTGGTGCTTCGACACATTATACATATTATATTTCGACATAAATTCGGTTAGATAACTACGAGTAAATACATACTAGATAGACTAGATAGTAACAGAACTGCCAATCCTTTCATCACAAAATTCGTAGATATAAGCAAAAACAAAATATTAAAGAACAATAAACTTACGAACTATATCGCGGCACATCAAAGAAGTTTTTACAGTTCATTTACTGTGAGCATTACGTTGCTTTGAACACATGGAGACTACACATCGATTGTACCTTTAGTTTTTGTTTGAGTAAATCGGTAATGCAAGCGGAATACTTTGTTTATTTCCTTTTTTTAATATCTCCACTTGTATTTTTTCGTCTGTTTTTTTTTTTCGTATCTTTGTTCTCAGAGTGAGTTAAACGTTGCGAATTGTTTATTCGTATGAGAATTGAATGTACTTTCGTTACTATGTATAATCTTTTTAATGTTTCTTCTCTTACATTTTAAGTGTATATTGAATGTGACTAAAAAAGCAAAACTACGTATAAAAAAATGGTGTATTAATTTGCATTCGTCTATTGACACGACGTTCAAAAGAGTATGTATGTATGTATTATTCCACCATAACTTCTAAACTCCTGAACTGATTTAGATTTATGCGGTATCGTTAAAATCTTTGGAGTTTTCCGGATAATATAGTTAGGCTAGATGTAAGATGAAAGAATATGTTTATGGTAGCCGTGGTACAAAAAACGGTATTTCATAAAACAGAATTAAAAAGCCTGCCATGTGTGAACAGAAAAGCAAGGTTGAACTAAAACTGATGAATTTTAATCGCTGTCGGGGGACCTAAAAGAATTATTCCACATTAACAACCTGATGTGACATAGCTAGATAGAAGGAGACCGTATCGGTGGCGGTTACCACGAACAACAGCATTCCCAATGAGGGTTGACGTCAGGCAGGCGGCCGGTCATAAAACATTGTCAAAACTTAAGCAGCAGTTTCAAAAACAATTAGAAAGTGGAAAAAGAATACATGCTGCGCGGACCCCAAATAAATTGGGATAAGGACAGGGGGATGATGATGATGATTAATAACCTATTAACAGAGTTTAAACCGCTCACTTGTACATCTCTAAGATGGGTACTACACACCATCGACAAAGTCTCTCATATGTCGTAGTTTCCTCACATTATTTTTCTTCTCCATTTGCTAGTTATAACTTATTTAAAATAGATACTTTAAAGATTTTGTTCAAATTGCTGAAATTGGCAGAAGCCGTTCAATTTGTGAATAATAAATCAATAATACTCCTCTACTCCTCCCGGCCCTATTTCGGTCACGCCGGCCTAACCCACGGAGATTAGCAAAGTACGCAGGAGCTATTATAGTGCACAAGTGTATGCGCACAGGTGCACTCCCTCTTCGCTCACTCTCATATTCCGATGCGACGGCAATCCGACACGACCGGAGAGAGATCAGGTGCAGGACCGACGGCTTTACGTGGTTTCCGAAGCACGGAGGTGTCACACCACTACATCCTGACCGGGTTGGTACTGAGAATTTTCTAACTGAAAAACACAATAACACTTTGCCCGACCTGAGAATCGAGCCCAGGACCTCACGTTCAAACGTCTCGGGTTCAATTCCCGAGTCGAGCAAAGTGATATTAGGATTTTCTGTTTGGAAATTCTTAGTAGCAGCCCGGAATTGTGCCCGGTATTTTGGAATTGTGTCACATATGACATGGGACTTAATAAATGCTTTGGTGAAATGTGGTTGTACAACAGTGTAGATCTCTACCCATCCCTTCCGGGAATATAGGCATAATGTTATGTTATGTTACGGTACACGCCTTGGATTCGAAACCACAACCTTTCAACTTAGAATGTGATGCAGCAAAGTATAAGAGACATCTTTGACACGATACAATATTAAAGTATATAAAATATATGATGAATAAAGAATTATGATGAACCTCGTCGGCACAGACCTTCATAAACTACATACCTTGAAATGTTAATTGCTTCGATGCGCGTATTCAATATGACATCACGTAAATAGCACGGCCGTGTTACCATTTCAATTGAAAAGCAGCTGATAATAATTATTAATAAATAATTATTTCGGATATAAAATTATGACATTTATTATTTTCTAAGGAAACTACTACTAGGAAGGTGCTACTGAGCTATCGGGATACTTATTACCATCTGTTAAATTTCAAGTTCCCTTCTTTTCATCTTAAGGAGACGCCAGGCGCCGTCTATTAGCAAAAAAATTACTAAAGAAATTATAATTAATATAAGCATCACATAGCCTCATGTAAATTGCAATTTAAAAATATATAAAATATGCACTTAGAACGCAAAAATACTAGATGTTACCTTCATTGTGGGAGATCTACGCTATATTTTTTTGTTATCACTATATTTTTTACTACGCTATATTTTTTTGTTATAGGTATCGAAGTATTCCTCCACGTCTTCAAGAAAATAAATTATATCTTAATTAAAAAAGAAAAAACTCAAGCATCAAAGTATTCCCCCGCGTCTCTGTGTGATGGAAAATTGCCCAGAAGACTGGCAGCATTGCCCCGTTGGAAGGCAATGTTGATTCTCTGACCGAAATATAAGCCAGTCCTCTGGTCTCGCGTAGTTTTTAGTCCCATTAATTATCCACGCAGGTTATACTTCATTTGGAATTAGTTCCTGCTTTATTATCTCGTCAGTTTATTTCCCAACCGTACTGGCCAGTACGGTTGGGTTATCCTGATTGTATTATATATTAATAAATTTTTACGTCACTGAAAAGGCAAAGGGCGGAGGATGATCTATTTATAGTCAAACGTACGTCAAACTGAACAAACTAATACGGAGACATCTCGTATTCCAGTAAACTAAATCACGAGTCACATTATAATATGAACCCAAATATACCTTCTCGGTCCCATGACAAAACTCGGTAGAAATACACCGAAATCCCACTAATATTATAAATGTGTAAGTTTGGATCTATGCGAATTTGTAAATTCAGGTTTTTAATTATTAAATCACGCAAAGCTTATTAAATGAATTCAGATGTTGATGAAGAGTTTGATACACAGAAATATAATCTCGTTCTATTTTTTTTACATATCATAATATTACATAGCATCATGCCTGTATTCCTTAAAGGTGTAGCAGAGGTGTACACAGTTGTACACCCACATTTCACCAGTACTGTTATTAAGTCCCATGTAATAGGTGGTGAGCCTATTGCCATCATCCGGGCACAATTCCAGACTCCGGGCTGCTGAGAATTTCCTTACAGAAAAACTCAATAACACTGCCCGACCCGGGGATCGCGGGAATCGAACCGAAGACCTCATGCTTAGCAGTCGGGCTTGGCACCACTAGACCTACGAGGCAGAAAGTTTGTTTTATTGTAATATGTAAAAATTGTTAAAATATATTTTATGTGCTTGCATAAGCTATTATTTAAACTCGCGAAAATGCAAAGTTCCTGCCGGTGAGTAAAACAGCGCAACTAGTGATGATTATGATGGGGTCTAATAATCTAATCCATCGGAACTTTAGCCCATTTATTTGGTCTCAATAATCCGCCTAATACTTGTCATAAATAAGGACTAGGTTCATAAACTCGCTCCCCATTCACTGTGACCTTTTGAAAGGGGTTAGTGATGTCACAGGGTGCTAATCCAACTGTGTCACTGGAAATGTCAATAGAACCTTCTATTGGGGGTTTCGGTGGCAGCGCATCGTTCTAAGCTCATAGACTTATTAGTGTATCTCTGACACACACGTTAGGTAGTTTTAGAGATAAATTTGAATCGAGTGCTCGTTAAAGGGAAATAAAAGAAATTTTAGCATTTACTTGAAAGTGGTGCTAATCTATTTATTTATATTTATTAGATTCTCCAAAATACACCTTAAAGTCTATTTGTGTCTTCATTATAGGTCGCAGGCCTTGTGTTTCTTCAATTAAAGGAGAATACATCGTGCAAATTAGAAAACAAAACATAAAATGAATTTAAAGTTAAAATTTATTTAAGAAATACAGATAAATCTTCGAAAAGCATTAACGCATGCGTAGCGAACTCTAAAGTTACTCACTCACAGCACTCAGCTCATGACTGACTCGCAAAATTGCCGCGGACTCAGCTCATGACTAAGGACTCCGTTCGAGTTCGAAACTAGTCGGGCAAACCCGAAGAATGAACGTGAGTAGTAACTGGTGAAAAATAATTAATATGTATATTTCTATGTATTTTTATGTACAAAATAAATTTATTTGAAAAATAAATAAAATAAAAATATAGAAATAACAATTATAAAAGCAGTAAAAAAAATTAAAGGCAAGGCTCATGTCCACATTTATAAATTATTAAAATAAGTACGATTAATAATATCATAACTATCGTTATCTATTATCAAAAGATAATTAAATTAGCTATACCTAGGTGGTAAAAGCGGTAGTAGTTATTCATTAATTCAAATAAGAAGACAAGTGATCCCAAAAGACCCATCATCTATCATGAGTTCAAACAATGAATTCATAATAATCATCATCATTTTCATGTTCTTCTCTTAATTTTATTTGGAGTCGATGCAGCAAGTCTTCATTTCATTGTTACTAATAATTTCTCCGTTATCAATCCCAGAAGTAATTACTAATTATTTGTAGATGGTTCCAATATTTTGTCCATGCAGGAATCGAACTCACGTGGGCTAATGAATTAAATCTGCATCTTTATTCATGCCTATTTAATTCTTCATGCTATTAGTGATATCCTCCAAAAAGGTAAGGTGCGTATTTCTCGCAACCGCCGCGCATGTATGACCAGATGTATGAACGTGGATAAAGCAAAAGGCATATGTAAGGATCGTAGCAGGTGGCGTTCTGTAGTTTCTGCCTACCCCCATGGGAGAAAGACGTGAGTTTATGTATGTATGTATTAATTCTTCATGCCTTCATATCACAATTTTTTCAAAAAAGAAATACAAATACTTTCAAAGTCGTGCCACTTTCTTTGTCCAGTGTCATACCTATGAATTTATGTATGAATAATTTCTGTATGAATAATTTCTAAAAACATTGAAAAAGCTGTTTTTTTATTACCGGTTACTATTCACTAGTTTTGAACTCGAACATAGCCCTTAGTCATGAGCTGAGCCCGCGGTGATCTCACGAAAGTCGTTATACGAAATTGGAAAAGCCTTTTAGTATTTTACAAAATACGTGGAACACAATCATTTTAAACTCGCCAGTTATATTATAATTAATTGCTTTAGCTCCCAGAATCCTGCAGGATTCAGTACTTACCAACTTATGACTACATCGCCTAATTTAATGAGATAGCGTTTCCGTCCGAAATCCCTAACCAGAACTATGGGCACTTCAAAGAGCACTAATTATTATTATTTGGAGTTCTCGCAGAACTCACATTATGAATTAGTGTACGGGTAACATTATTAGCAAACATGAAAAGCCGCTGACTGAGGTACTAGCGTACAGGATGATGCATTGGGAGGAGTCAGTGTGTAACTAAAGTTAGAGACAAATAGGAAACACGATGTTCATAAAAGTTTTTTTTTTTACTTTGTGGTTATAGAATAAGACGGTGGCGTGATGATGTTATGCAAATTATAAACCCGGTGATTGTCTAGACGAATGTCCGGACTGCGTATCGGTATAAAATAAATAATCGTAGCATTTTATTAAATCATAAAAATCTTTGTTTTCTTGCAACATGGTTACAGATGAAAAACTGTACAAGTGGCTTACATGTTTCGCCTATGCAGAGGCATAGACTATCTTATGAAGATTTGTTCCTTACAAAAACAAAACAAAGTATACTATCAATTATCATAAACAATATTTATAGCAGGAGGTCTCGGGTTCGATTCCCGGGTCGGGCAAAGTGTTATTGAGTTTTTCTGTTAGGAAATTCTCAGTAGCAGCCCGGAGTTTGGAAATGTGCCCGGTTGATGGCAATAGGCTCACCACCTATTACATGGGACTTAATAACAGCATTGGTGAAATGTGGGTGTACAATTGTGTACACCTCTGCCTACCCCTTCGGGGAATACAGGCGTGATGCTATGTTATGTTGTTATGTTATAATGTGAGATTTTTTCTTTATATTTCTCACTGACTTTCATAAGTGTAAAACTAATAAAGTAAGTTCGAGTCATTTAAACTAATATATAAGTGCGAAAAAACGTCTGTCTATGTGTTTGTTTGTTACGTTTTCACGCCTCAACCGCTGAACCAATTTTGATGAATTTTGGTAAAGAGGTAGATTGAAATTTGGAGAGGGACACAGGCTATCTTTTGTTGTGGAGACATCACAGGCACTGTATTTTTATGAACCAAAATTATTTTATTCTATGGTTTCAGAGTTTACATTAAAATTCCTTCTCAGTTAGACCACCCGGTATACATTGGTTTAGCAGGTACCCCGTCTCTGCTTGCTACTTCATTTGAATTTGTAATGAGGTTATGAAATTACAAGTTGGCTAATTCATAATTAAGTCTGTCCGAGTTTTAACCGTAAACTGATGTTAAAATTCTGCTCGTCCTTAGAAAATTCTACTAAAAGTTTAACTCCCTTACGCCTTCATTATGAGATTCCTCTTTTGAAATATTATTAGTGTTTTGGTAACTCCCTCATTGGTCTAGTGGCCGCAAGTGAAAGTGCTTCGATTCCCGATTCGGGCTAGGTGTTATCAGGTTTTTCTGTGAGGAAATTCTCAGTAGCAGCCCCGAGTTACGAAGTTGGCGATGTCATATCCCCGTGCTTCGGAGAGCACGTAAAGTCGTCGGTCCTGCGTCTGATTTTACTCCGGTCGTGTTGGATTGCCGTCCCATCGGACTATTGTGCACTATAATATTTCCAGTATACTTGGCTGATCTCCGCGAAAATAGGTCACCGTGACCGATAATTAGGTCAGGAGTATAATTAATGTTAACTGATGACGTAAAACCGTTGACGCAGGCTTGAAATACAAAAAAAAACTATCCAAATACATTTCCATTACTTCCTATTAGAGACGTCATAAAGCGTTTTCATTCAGATTTATTATTATAGACCTAATCTTGAAATATAATAATTCTTTTTTGTGTGTATTTTTTCAATATAAAGTTAAACTTGAGGTTTACGAATGATACTCGTTGTTATAGAGTATGGGTAACATAGTAATTATTTAGGATTATGAATTTGATTTTTCAATTTATTACGTAGTCGTTCATACAACGGTAACATGAGAAACGTCAAATCGGACTTCTTAGGTTGTCGCGAGTTTAACTATGTTCACCTTTTTTTATTCACTCAAAGAATATTTTGTACATAAAGGGTATTGCTAATGTGTACATAATATCTATTCTGTTTGACATTGATTATTATTAAAGTAACAACAATTAATTTTACATAATTCCATGTTGTGATTAATTAGTTAAATGTTGTTATATTAAAATTAAATGTTTGCATGTCGTTTAAAAATGACAAAATATGTTAAACAAACTGTACCTAAACACTAGTGTATAACCATATTTTAAGCAAATAAATCTTTGAATCTTTGAAACTTATGATTAATTTGTTAAAAATAAATACAGTTGTTAGCAGAAATTGAATCTGCGCCTCCGGATGCATAATCCAGGCGCTCTGCCAACGAATCTATGCCGACTCTCTTCACTATTCCGAATATTTTTCTTCCACTTTTACGTACCTACGTTTACTACGTGTTATGGTGATGTCATCGAAAAAAAGAACCTTTACCTTAACTCATTATCATTACATTGTCCAAAAATAACTGCCAGTTCCGTTCTCTCCAATCGATGACAATTCAAGGTCAAACGATCTTCAAACATCTAAAGGAGCCAGCCCTGACGATTCACTCCACCAAATAAATTCCCCCTCACACTTTAAGCTTTCACATCACGCGTCCCTGTCAAAATTCTCATACGTTTTGATCGCGTTATTACGTGCGTCGTGCAAAACAAATGAGACGGCGCACTGGGAGTTATTTTTCTGGAAAAGACATTTTGGAGATGCTGTTATTGATCATCTTCTACGTACATAGGTCCAATTATCATTCTAATTTGTTGTAGGACCTCAATACTAACATTTTATTTACGTCATATCTACAGTATGTAAATTAAACAAATCTATTTAACTTAGGGTGACAGTTTTGTCTAGCTACTATTTTTGAGGTTATGTTGCCTCACTAACTTTAGCAAGCAATTTAGCAACGTAGTTTCACTTTAAGTCGGCCGTATCCGAAAACCAGTGATTCAGTGAACAATATTTTAATGGGGCAGCTTATGCTGTGATAGGCCTTTTTTGGACTCGTAAAAGTTGTTAATATGTTTAGTGAGTATGTTATTATTTTATTTTAATAAAATCAATTATTATAATTTTTGTAATCCTACAAAAATTCAGACTATATCATAAATAATATTGAGTTAAATATTAATCGAGGATGATACCGTAATGCAAAAGTATCAAAAATTTCTCAATCAGAATGCAGTTACTCTATTATATTATAGGTACATACACAATTTTCATTTTCAATGATAAGCATGTGGATCCCAGACAAACAATTAAATCATACCTCCACCATAACACCGACAATTACCAAACGTAGATAGCCCAAACATATTCAATCCAAACTAATTTAGGTCAATGGTTCCATTCTCCAAAGTTCAACCATTCCATTTTCCCTATATCTATGGCACAGGTGAGTGCGTAGGCTTCGCTCACGTAGCTATGACTGCTTCGCTTTGAATTACAAGTGACGTATCGCACTTAGATATGAAATATTTTTCATTCATAAACTACTCTGTTATCGGATATGGAAAAGATGTGATGGGAGGGTTGCTGAAATTGGAATGAGCTTTGAGGGAAAATGGTTATTTTTCCTCTAAAAGTTGGTTCCTTCTTTAGGAAATTCTTGGTAATGAGGTTCATTGTTTGGATTATAAATGATCCGGATATTGATGAAAATGTTTCTCATAATAAGTTTAGACACCATTTATTTAGAAATATGTTTTTTTTAGTATTCATCGAAATAACATTATCGTTTTAATATTTTAGTTACGTTTAGTTATCATTTTTGACTACTTGATTGGTATAGTGGCCGACTGGATTATGGGATCGATTCTCGGGTGGTGCAAAATCAAGTTTTTGAGTTTTTCTATTAGAAAATTCTCAGTTGTAGCCCGGAGTTTGGAACTGTGCCCGGTTGATGGCAATAGACTCACCACCAAGGGACTTAATAACAACATTTGTGAAATGTGGGGGGTACAACTGTGTCCACCTCTGCCTATCTCTATGGGTAATACAGGCGTGATGCTTTGATTGCTGAAGGATCTTCCTTCACGGTGATCGTGAAAGCTACCACACAAACACAATTTAAATACAGTTTCCACTTACACATGATTAGCGATTTAGCCGCTTTTTTTGCTTGATACAGCGACTTAATGCTACAATGCAGTCGCTAGAAAACACGTAGGTAATTTTCATACTGAAACACATCAAGTCGCCAAATACTATGCATCGAAGCAACCGCTGAATAGCGTAATTTTGGTATCGCGACCGAATGCAGAATCATCAAAAAAGCCATGCGGAATTGATGATGTCACAGAATGGTCTTAATTTAATAAAATTAAAAGTAGCTAGTGCTTAAAGTGAAGGCTTGGTTAGCAAAGTGGGCGATGGCTACTACCTCGCGTGTCGCGGGTTCGATCCCTGCATGGAATAAGTATTATGTGTAGATCTGCAAGTAATCGTTCCAGGCCTTGGTGTGTGCATATGACATTTGTGTTGTACTATGCATCGAAACTAGAGGAGACAATCCTAGTGTTATCCTTTTTCGGGTTCCGTTGTCCGCCTGTTTATCTATGAAGGCCCTTTTCTCAAGAACGCATTGAGGTATCAAGGTGAAATTAATATTACATACTTTGATCTAAGGCCCCTTGGAGCTGTAAGAAATTGAGCTAACTCAACGCAATAAAATATTACGGCCATTTTTTTTTGTTTTAAATAGCGCGTTTATTGTTATGTTGAATATTTTAGCACTCGCCAATAAATGTTAACCTGTACCGCCTACTGTACTTCCAACAGGAAGTAGGTACCTATTTCAATAAATTGAGTACTTATCTAGTGTGAAATAAATAAATAGGAAGGAAACTCGGAGGAGTTCGATAACAAACACTGTTACACGAGATTTTTATATATTAGATTAGATTACATAAATAGTGTATTTTATATGGCACCTTCAAGGCGCGAGTCCGACTCGCAATAGGCCGTATATGTTTTAAACAAAAAAAAATGCTTCTAAACCACTAATTAGTTCTAAAATTCAAACATCAACATGACCAACATTTAATTCAGCTACATAATGTATGTAGGTACCAATCATATTATTATGCTGACATGGCTTTAATCACAGTCCCCAACGCATCCGAACGATTTATGAACCTAATGTATTTCGCTTGATCCTCGTACATCACATACAAATGATTCATGGTTATGCCTACACGCATTGGCTGTTGGTTTAATGAATTATGTCCGTTACTACATTTGTTTGTTTTCGGCCTGTTAATGTATTAAGTTAGTATGCAATAGATTGTGGACATTTTTCAATGATTGGGAAGTAGATTCAGCATTCATTGTGTCGATAGTCTTCTCACCCAAGAGCCTCGACAAAAACCTTTGGAGGCTCTCGTGAGGCTCGTCATAGGCTTGATGCAGAAAGTAGTACGACACACCGCAAATTGTCAGGAGGTTTCTCTTCTGAAGCCCTAAGGACCAGTAGCTAGTCGTTGTGCCCGACACTGCCGTTGGCACACAAATATTACAAAAAAGGCGAAAATTTTACTAAGAAAACCACCGCTACCGTGGGAGATCCGGTTATTGAAGTTTTAGTAGGGATCCCTAATATTTTCTAGAAATAAATATAGCCTATGTTACTTAGGGACAATGTAGCATTCAAAGGGTGTTTTATTTTTTTTAATTGGGCAATAAGGTTCTGAGTTTATTCGTTACAAACAAACAAAAATACAAATCTTTCCTCTTTATAATATTAGAGTAGATTGATATGATCTTTAATATTGTAGTTTTTTTTTTGTTCTATCATAAAAAGTTTCCGCAACGCATGCGATGAAAGACATTATATGACATTTTTTTTACACCTTGGGTTACATTATTGAAGTTTTAGTAGGGATCCCTAATATTTTCTAGTAATAAATATAGCTTGTTACTCAAAGATAATGTAGCATTCCAATGGTAAAATATTTTTGAAATCGGGCTTTTAGTTTTTGAGTTTATTCGTTACAATAATACAAAAATATCTTTCCTCTTTATAATATTAGTGTAAATAACTTCTAAAAGTCTGGACCGATTTATATGTATCTATGTGGTATCGTTAGAATCTTTACATTGTTTCGGGTAATATAGGCTTATAAGATTAAAAACAAAAGTAATATAAGGGCTATGATACAAAAAAGGCGTGGATTATAAAAATTAATTCACACACAGCAGGTGAGCTTTTTAATTTTTGAATTAATTTTGTCTTGTTTGATAACAAGATGAAATTAATTTAAACATTTGATTTTGCTCTATAAATAGAGCATTGGTACAGACCAACAACTTCTACAAAAATTCCTTCCATCAATCATGTCAAAAAAAAAACTAAAATAAATAATAATAAAAAAACTTATAATACAGATAAATCTGTCACACGTATTAACGCATGCGTGGCGAACTCTACAGTTATACATTTTTGTTGAAAGAAAAAAAAAGGTCATACATAGGATTCGAACCTACGCTTCCCGGATAAAATACTCCTGGACTATTTATGCACATAATTATATATATTTTCACAAAAATTGCTAACTTTAAATCCTATAATCTAAACACGATCCATATACTCCAGATTTCCCCAACTCCATTATAAAGCGCTGTTTTAATTAGTTCTAAATATTTTATGGACCGAATTTGCCGTAACGTTGAGCACGAAAAACATGTTAGCAGAATATAGACTGAGCTTATATTTATTTCAGGGAAGCATAAAAGACTATCTGTTTACCCCGGCGGTGACTGCACGATCAATCATTCAAGCTCAAATTACTTCTAGGCGTCAAACCGCGCTGAAGAAACTTCAATTTTGACTACACATGAGGTATAGCCCAAATAGGTAACGGAGTCGATTTATACGTACGGCAACGGTCAGAGGTGGCGTGTTCAATAATTTAGTCGGATAATTCGTTCAGGAGAGAGGCAAACGTATCTATTATTCAATGGAAAGTCCAAAACTCGTGGGAATGGACTAATGCATCCGAAAATGTTTCCTATTTCTGACCCAGTTACCGTTTGATGGATCGCTCATACGAATTTTGTTATGATTTAATTTTGTAGGAAAAAATCTCGGATTCAATCGGTGTTTGGGAGCGTCAAAAGATCGATGTGTCGTTTGATTTCTACGGGGAAAAGATTTCTGAATAAACTTCTTGAAAAGTTTTTTTCAAAAATATATAATATATTATAGCGTCAGGCTTGTGGTCCCTGAAGGGCAAGGCAGATATTTATATAGTTTCACAACCACATAACACTGATGCCGTTGTGATAGGAAGTGGTTTTGCTGGCATCTACCGGGCACAATTCCAAACTCTGGCTACTAAGAATATCCTAACAGAAAAACTCAATAACACTGCTGGGAATAAAACCCAGAACCTGACGCTTAGAACTTTTTAAATTAGGTTTCCATACTTGCTTAGTTATATCCTTTGTTTTCCTGAAAGTAGACAGTTTCAGCTTAAATCAACCAAAGATTTTGTGTGGCGTGTTTGGAGAACATAATATCCCATTGGTCTATTTTCTACTTACCAAAATGTATGTAGGAAATTCTGCAGCTACCAACCAAATTAATATTCTCACGGTACCATGTCGAACTGCTCCATAAGCCTTTTTCCATTAAAGCATTCACGTCCGATTTTCCGTTCACCAAATTGATACTCCGTCAGTCCACATTAGAAATGTTCCTTCAATGTAAGTCCAGTCGAAACAGTTTTAACACTAATGATACCTCACAGTTTACCACAAAAGAGTCCAGCTTCGAAATATAATTTTCGGCAGAATAAAAATTCGTGAAAATAAGTACTTTGACAAAAAATATGTCTGAGGTGACGGTCTCCACTAGACGTTGTAGTTCCTTTTAAGTTCAAATTTCACAAAGACAAAGGTATTAATGGTAATGAGGCTGGGCTTCGTTTTGGTTTGCAAGTTGAAGGAGACAGCGTTTTTTTTTGGTAGATACATGACACTATACTCGTAAGAAAAGATCTTCAGTCATGTTGAAATCGTCATGAAAATTTACCTTGTATTAATTTTGAATAAAAGAAATATCAATTTGTTTTTTCGCATACTTAACGAACACTAAATAATGTCTTAATTTTTGTAGATTAAATTAAAAGTCCGCGAATATGGGTCCAACTTGCACCTACTTACCTGGTGATCAGAGTTGTGATACCTTAGTTGGTAGAGCAGTTAAAGTTGGTACCGATACGAGAGGAGCAGGTTCAAATCATATTCGTGCTTCTACTTATCCACAAAAATTAAAGCAGATCATTTGAATTCATACAAAGTTAAATCGAAACATTCCTGATGTTGCCAGAAATTTGTTTCTGTGCTTTCAATTAATACACTTAATATAAATAATTGAGTTCATTCCAGAGTAGTATATTAAATTGTGGACGTAATACTAAACTTCCCATTCAGATAGAGTATATTTGCACCAATAACTTGTTAATTCCGTCAAGGAATAAGCCCAAACGGATTATAAGGGACCCTGTGGGGTTTAGGCTTCAATAAATATATATATTTATAACTAACACGTATTTACTTTGTACTGACATAACAAGATCCTCATCTGTCATTTAGTAAAGGCAAATGTACTACCTAAACTATTTTATCTGTAATTTGTATTTATATATTAAAATGATTTTGACGATAGGTGTAGCGATATGTGTTACCGTTTTTAAAAGATTAGTTTAAGAAGAAGCATAAAGCGTTGTATTTTTTCTAAGATTGATGTATCTGTTTGGTTTTGACAAAGTTTGATTTCAAATAAATAAATTAACCGGTAGTACTAGATATACTGATAGATAGAGTATTCGCATCAATTTCCTACTGAACCCTAAACAGGGGAAAATAAAAACACCGAATACACAACGATCCTTTTTATTTTAGGAAATTTCACAATAAAAGTCTTGATTGGATCTTATCCATAAACGGCAATATGCACAGCAAATGTTATTACTAAAACCTTAGTCTAAATAAACAAAAAAAAACTTAAGATTTTAAATCCATACAATATATTTACAACGGCCCTTATTCGTGAACGCATTTTTATTGAAGCCTTAACTTAACCTATTGAGTACTTCATGCGGTAACTAAATATAACAATTCTGTGGCCTTATAGAGAACCATGATAAATACAAATTTCTTTTACATCTCTGACTCCTCACCATTTAAGCCCCAGTTGAAAATCAGCATTTGCTGAACTGGACCTTTTTGACGCAGCCGTGAGGCACACAATGATCGCTAACATTCATATTGTCTTTTTGTATATATCTACATTAATTCTGTCCTTACTGACTGTGTCAAATAAACATTTTCTTTCTTTCTTCTTTCTTTTTGGAAAGTAAGCCTGATTTCAGTAGTCGTAAGCCTCTGACTTGACCCAGCAACTGACATTACTTAACACCAACCAGAACCGACGATTAAACGTGTCTTCCGAAATATGTCACGTCAGATGAAACTGCTCCAAATGGTCACCCATCTACAGATTGACCACTCCAAGCGTGGTTTAACCTCAACAATCGTTTTCGACCACAGTTTGCGACGAGCTATAAGAGCTTCATGTACTATAAAAAAATATTTTACATCTTTTCAGATTTACATTAGAATCGATATTGATATTGATTTGTACAAAATCGCTATCGATATCGATTTTGATGTAAAATAGCTAATCTAAAATTAGAGTTATTTTTTACAAACATTTACTGGAAAAGTGACCAATTTTTTGACGTCAGGGTGTGTTTCCTACTAGCACTAATTTTACATGATACGGTTGTTTGAGCTTGATTCGCACTGACCTCCGTACTAGTGAATATTGTATCATGGTAGGTCAGTATAACAATAAACAGTATACCTGAGATGTGTTCTATGGTGTGTCACAGACATGGCGGTTGGTTTTAAATTCTGACACTAGGTTGTTTATTAACCATACGATAAGGAAAATATCTAAAATTGTAGTCATCATGCTTCTCACAAACCACAGAATTTGATTAAAAGTCCTTGAATTCTGTGCTTTGTCAGTTAAGGATCGAAGAGAAGCCAAAAAAATTAGTTTACGAATAAGGGCGAAACTTTTTTACAATATTGTCCAAAATTCATACCGAACCGTGGCTAAAATTGAAAATTAAAATCAACTAAATTCGATACCCTGTTTACGAAGGGACCTTTGCATCCCTTCTTGAAACACGAAGTAAGCATAAGATTAAAATTATTACAGATAGGACACTCAACTTTTGATTTCAGCCGTATATTTTTTCACGTTATTTGGATTTGTGATTTTTATCAATATTTTTGTGAATTCCTTTCTCTTGTCTACTTTTAAAGAAAGTTATAAATATACCAAACGAAAAAGTTAGTTTTTTATGTCTTTGGTCTTACTTTATGATTTGAATCTGAGTGTCATATCTTTTTTTTCTAATCTCACAAATAAACAATTTTCTTGACTTTGTACAGGTTATACGTATATCGTCTTTGGAAATATTTCATCTAAATAAATATTGCGTTTGGAAAACTAATATATTATATAAAAGAATAAGCTGTAATTGGCTTACTTTTTCCATCTATGACATAGGTAATGTTATGAAGCAGATGACAAAAAATCTGTGACTATGATAATACAATAACAAATATTGTCATAAGCATGTCTCTTGTTAATGTCATATGTTATATTTATTCACCAGATCTCTCAAAATAATGATATAATATAACAATATTGTATTAAACACAGTTCCAACTGTAACGCTGGCATTTATTATCCGATTAAACGAAGGTTGCTGTATATTTTAGTTAATCAATATAATTATGTTATTTAGATTGCTTTTTAGTTAAAAAAACAAGCATTTTATTTCTATAATCTGCTTCTAAACATTTTTTTTTATTTTTCACATTAAAATTTAATGTAACTTTGTTTTATGTACTGTATAAAATTAAAAATGCAGCTTATTTTTAACATCCATCTTTACAATATAAGATTTATTTTTAACAACAAATTGATTTATTTACCTGTAACTAAAATTAAATCTAAACAGACTCAACCACAGATTCCACATTTTAACATTCACAATTCTTTTGAAATGTCCCTCCTTAGGCCCATGACCACACAGCTAACTACCGACATAGTCTGTACAATTTTCTTTGAAAGTAATATTTATTTATTTACACTTTTTAATCTTACAGCATGAAAAATATTTTCGAAATACGAAATCCATACACAGATCTTTACTATCTATTTTATTATATTCAATTATTTTTTGTTGCTCTTAAACACTCATGTATCTTAATTTATTACACGTAAAGCTATTTTTTTTCTGCATGAGAATTACGAAATTTGTGTACCTAAAGTGGTTCCCCGATTAAACCTATTTGTTTGGTTTTGTTAACTTTGGGTATGACTAGAACTATACGGAATGTGTCTGTAATATTAAGCCTTATTCTATTTCAGAATATTATGCTGTAAATTATCAGTTTACATTGAAATTAAAAAGTAAGTGATTATGACTATCATACGTCATATTAATTTCGTCAAGTAGAATGGCATTATCTATTCATGAGACATGTCTGAATGATAAAGTAAAAAAATAATATTTTTGATACTATTTTCTTCCTTACGATGTTTGTTTCTGGCATACTTATGACGCAATAATTCGAGCTAGCACTGATAAAGAAACCATCGTGAGTGCCATGTACAAGTTTGCTTCTGAAACAAAAAAAAAACATTATTATTTATTAAATTGATGCAAATTTTCAACTTAATGTTAAATACGGAACAAAAATATTGTTTGTATTTATATTTCTTGGACAGGATAAGTATGAAAATATTTAAACACAAATATTAACAAACAAAAATTTGCAGAATATATCAATATATCTAAACAAAGTAGTTGTTAGACGTTCATTTTCAATATTTATTGGTAATTTTGACAATGAGCCGAATTCAGTAAATCTGAGTTAATTAAAGCTTTACTTGGAATTTTTGTAATAACTACATTTTATTTACCGTTAAAATTTCGATAAAAATATTGCTTATGATTTTATTAACTTTCATATAATTGAAATAGTGGTACTGTAAGGATTAATTAAATACAAAAAAAAAACAACTTCAGTGTAACAGTAATAAGTATAAAATAAATATTGAATTACCTCTAGAACTGACAGCAGCCGCTAGTTGCATATCAGCTGCAGTGGGCATCTCAGGGGTGGTGCTTATAGGACCTGAAGAAAAAGAATTTGTTTAAATAGAACCAGTTTATAATACCTACATAAATGATACATAATTATTTTATTTTATTTACACAGGTTAAGGCCATTAAAATTTAATGCTTAAAATTTTTTTTGTTCGAGGACATGATGGCTCAGTTGGGAGAACAATGTCGCGGACTGACAAAACCTAAGTACATTTTCAGTAGTTTATTCAAACTAGCAATTATATAAAGATATAGCTCTTAGTAGAATAATCATTAACGTCAATTACTAAAACAATTGCATTATTTCGTGTAGATTGCTTGAACGCTTAGCATCAATTGTCGTTTCGTACCTAGACTGTGAGTTTCTCTGTTCATTAGGGGAAAATGGCGACGAAATTTATTACGTCACATCGCATTATATACACCGTTTCTGGTAATTTGATTATTGTTCATCTTGTTTAAGTATTATTGGAAAGGGATATGATATTATTTACTTTTATATGGATGACTTGTTACTAGTCCATATTTTTTTCTAAAGTAATAAATTGAATTTTAGAACCATTACCTGTCGATTACACGTAATTTGGTTTAAATATGAACCGAAGAAAGGGGAGATTTTTTTCATTAAAAAGAACGAGCTCGGTAAAAAAAAGTGAATCCGGGTGAAATTAGCACAAAAACTTTTTTCATTAAGTTAAGCTGGCATCTTCAATATATACGTATATCCTAAGCATGTAACACATTTTCTTGCAAACAATTAACCAATAATGTCTGTAACTGTCTAATAACCCACACAATGTACAGATAGTAAAAATCTAAATCTCAACATATTTTATAGCTGATTCAAAACCACAATATTATTGGAAACGGACTATGATTAGCGTAAAAACTCCTTCAAGGCAATACGCATGTCATAACTTTATGAACCTTATTTATATCTCTCAAAGGTACTTTTATTCTCATAAACACAAAGAAACGCCGTAATTCTGATCACGGTACCACCAAAGGTAAGAGAAAAAAAGTATACGTAAAAACCGGCTCAAACGACATCAAATAGTTTGTCAACAGTAAATTTGTCCATACCCTTGAGATGTTACTGCTGATGTAACTAAAAAAATATCCATCCATCATAATGATCCATCTTTCAATGTCCAATCTATAAAGATTTTTCGGAGGTAAAACTGCGGAACTGGAGTTTGTTGACTTTTCATTAGGGATCATAAGAAAAAAATTGTTTGAGCGCCCACCGATATTCTATTAAACGCATTTACCCCCCACAATGGACTTAACGAAGCATAAAATTATTCACGAGGACTGTAGAAAACGTTCGTCTCATGTACTTTAGATAGCTGTGTACACAAACTTTCCACTGATAAAAAGCTTAAAATGGCCCTCTCGAAAATTATTCCACAAAATTGTTATTTTCATGGCTCCCGTTAAAAAATATAGGTACCATTCCTTATTCTTTTCGCTTCTAGAGGGGCACAATAATGACGTTCGTCGACTTATAAAACGGTTAACTTGGTTTTTTAAATAAATAAGCAGCTTTTAAGCCGCTACGTAGTCATTGTGTTTTGTTTTCATATTTCTTATTCAGATTCTTAAATCGATAGAATAAAGTGTTTATTCTATTCATTCAAGAATCTATTATTTTATATAACTATTTAATATACTTTTATATATTTCTCAAGTGTCAACACTTGAGAAACCTCAACCTCAACTTGGTATGTACCAAGGTGCAAACTTTAGTAACTTTATTTATTTAAACGCAGACACGTTCTTGCGAATAGTTCTGATTTGTGTTTATTTATTTCATTAAGGACCTCCAACAAATTAATACAAAATATCAAACAATATGTCCATAGCTAATCATTTTACCAGAAACAAATCTAGCTGTCGGTTTTGTTCTAAAATTTTAACCCTAATCTGTATTTGATGCACGCACACGCAACGAGTGTGGACGACTTCAATGGAAATTCAATTTATCAATTCCATGACAGGATGAAAGCATATTTATAGTAAATCGAAAATATTGCCTTCAGAATGGCAAATCAAATGGGTATTTCAAAGAACTTTCAAACTGTTTTATATTACAGGGACTATTTTCCAAATTAAAAATAATGGATTACATTCGCTTGCGTAGTTGAAACGCTAAAATATTTTTTCGCGTTTAATTAAAAATCGGATGGAGCTTTTTGGTGTGTACAATCATTTTTAGTTGATAATTCCATTTGATTGTGCATAACGGCGTCATATTTTGTGAGTCATTTAATTTGTGATGGGATTTTTTCAAAGGAATAAATGAATCTAATTCCCATTTATTTGCTCAGTATGCCTTTAATATATATTTATAGACCTGCGATTACAACACTACATAATATAATCCTTACAATCAAAAAACATAGAAAGTAGGTACGGAGTTAGAAAATTAATAAATAAATGACACCAGGTGACATGCTCAGCTGATCTCAAATAACTTTGGATAAGAGCAGGAAAACAATGATTATGATTTGTACATTTTTGTAGTCAAGAGAAATGAGGTACTTTCATATTAGTTCTCTCAAATATACATACACTAACATTATACATAATAATATTTACCTGGATAATAAATTGCTTCTTTCCTGACGGCATATTTTGCCTGTGATATTCTTAATGTGCAGATGAATTCTGCTGGCGAAGGTAGGTCAGCGTCATTGAGAGTGACGGACGCGACTGCAGAGTATCTCCCATTCACCAGATGTACTCTGTGGTCCACTCCTTGTAGATGCCTATAAAAAAAAGAAACGTTGAACATATATTTGTAGATACGAATGTATCACAGTTTCAAGTAGGAGGTATGAACATGTAGAGGAATGAGGATTGTGTAACGAATAAAGCTTTGAGTATGAATGTGGACCGAGGAAACGATAGATGGATTGTGTGAAAGATGATATGACTAGAAAAGGTATAACTACCAAGATGATGGCTGACAGAAATGTATAGAAGAAAAAAAACATGATGGCGGTATCAAGTTTCAAAAGAAAGTTTAAGCTCACCACCTGTTAAATGGGACTTAATAACGGCATCGGTGAAATTTGCAAACACAACAGTAAACCTCTGTTTAACCCACCGAGCGATACGGTTTGCTTTTAGGTTACGATTTCAATGTACCAAATTGTCTTACATTGACGATTTACTCTAACAACAGCTTAACATGTCATGGTGGTGGTAAACTTAAAAGTAATACTGAATAATATCCAAGAGTTTTCACTGTATCAGCAAGTTGTCAGTCTACCAATACTTATACAGACCTATTGCAATAATATAACGGGCCTTTTATATTTAATCCTGATATATTATTATCCATACTTTACCCGGCTGGGACGATAAATTCCGAGTTAATGCCGCCCTACTCGACTGGGACTAATATTTAAGTGTATCAGTACCATTCGAAGCTATTTGGATCTTACATTATACAAAACTATTTTAGGCAGACATTTTTATAGCTACAAATTGTTTTATAGGCGTTCTGAATTTGTGTTTTTTTTTTCAAATTTTTTATTTATTCTTAATTTTTTATTGTTCTTGTCTACCACACTGACGGTCATTGCTGGCCCATAAGGAATATGTTGTGAGAGAAGGAACATACTTAACGTTGCCCTCGACAGTTGGGCACTGAGGGTTGGGTTTAGTAATTTTATTTCTAATAGATAATTTTGCTGGGTCTGAATATTCAGGCATTTATAATTTATTTAGAATATAAACACTTCAAAAGACATGCATAAATTCGCCTAAAGATTGCCTGTAGAACTTATAAACACTTATAATTATATGCATAAACTTGTTTAAAGCTTATCTGTAGGACATAATTATTATACTGTCCATAAGTTAAACTGATAATTTTTTAAGATGAACAAATCAAATTGCTAATCAAATGACAATTATAGTATTACGTAGATTTTATTAGATGTTTAAAACTACTCTATTATCACACATTCAAGTTGAGAACAAATGTGGCATGTGTATGAATAGAAATCTACCACATTTCCGCCAATTCTATTTGGAAAGAACAAACGTAGTTTCGGAAATATAGTTTTGTCAAAGACACAGTGGAAATCCAATTTATAACAAATGTAATCACTCGTATTCTGGACAATCTCGTTTGGAAATACACACATAGTTTTTATTATCATGTTTAGTATAAGCATACTTATTACATGTCGAGATAAATATTTTCGCTTCGGGTCAAAAGAGTTCAGGGAGTCCTCTCCCAGTCAACGATGTATGAAGATTCGTTGCGTCCAATACGTAGACAATGAACAATGTGTGCCTATTTCATTGTAGTGTTCTAATGAATGAAAAAAATATTGCCGTAAAATTCGGTGTCAAATTCAATACTTTATTGAAACGTTAACGTAACCAAAGCAATGTCACGAAATATCGTATTTTATTAATAGGAGCAGACTGCGTCATTGGCACTATTCTGTAGTCTAGTGGTTCCAAAGTTCCAGTTCGATTCCCAGGTTAAACAAAGTATTGTTGAGTTTTTCTCTTAGGGAATTTTCAGTAGCAGCTCAGAGTTTGGAAATGTGCCCCGTTGATAGCAATAGGCTAACCACCTATTACATAAGACTTAATAACAGTATTGGTGAAACGTGGGTGTACTGCCTACCCCTCGGGGAATACACAGTAGACTCGCAGGGTTACAAATAAAAAGCAGCTGTTTTGTTTCTTCTTGTTTTCATTATGAAACTGGCATGCCGTTTAATTTCAAAATAACATCGCTTAAGGCTTTAAATGCAGATAGCTATGATTAAATTTCCTTGCATAAATATTCTTCCTACCCCCTATCCATTACTCCAAGGATAACAAAAAGGGGAATGCATTCTGACTTTTTACTTTAAGAATGCGATGTTTTTCTCAACAGATAAAAAAGCATGTAGTAAAAAATCACCGCATATAATTCAAAGCCACGCCAAGTCTATGGACGTAGTTTTTAAAACATTCTCTTTTGATTAAATTTTGTTGTTAGTTTCAAGACATATTTCCCCGAGGAGGGAAAACTTCATTGTTGCCGGCAAATATGTGGTCGCCGCTTGTAATGTTGGTTACACAAAGTTAAATTAGAAAGTTGGGATCGTTTTAGTTTGTATATTCATTATAAAAATATTTGTGTGGTGTTCTTTGCTGCTTTCTGTGCGAAATGACGCGGGATACAGTGGCCTCAATTCTAATCTAGCAAACTAAATAAAATTATGAGTTATGGTGTCTTTTACTATCCGTTACTTTATGAGCGGGACGGAATGTCGTCAAATTCAAAGTTAATCATGTCATCCTAAAATTTTCATACAATTTCATTTGACGTCTCTAATTTTAGTGGCTACCTAAAACTGCCTACTAAAAACGTTTGGAGATTTTAATTTGACGTGCTTGAATTTGAATTTGACATCTCTTGATGCGGCCTATCTCGCTCATATAGGAACTGCTAGTAAAATATAAGTGTTCTTAATTTAGTTTAGTTTTTATAGTAATATCTTAGGTTTTCGCGATCACTACACTTTGTAAGTAATAAAACAACTTTTAACCGGATTAATCGCGTGTATTATTTGGTTTAACGTCAGGAAAAACCAAAACCAATACACGCGATTAATCCGGTTAAAAGTTGATTTATTACAAAGTTTAGCTATGAAATTAAAGTTTTTTTTTTTAAGTTACATGATTCTGCATTTTTATTATAATTTCTCTATAAATATAGCACGGTTACAAAAGAATAGCTTGTATATGCCCAAACATGATTGGTTTCCCATATTTCTTCTTCCGTTACAAAAATGAGTAAAATATGCAAATAAAAATACTCGGTGACCAAAATGAAAATTTTCAGCAAAGCATATTTTATAGTCAGGTACTTGGCAGGTGAACCAGGTGGTAGCATTCAGGCCGACCAAGTTTAATCTTGGCTTCAAACGTTGCCAAGTTCCTTTATTCTCCTATAATCAATTGTTCGAAATGCGATATTATTTTAAACTATATCTTTTGGATTTATTTTTGAAAGACTGTGAAATAAACTTTTGTATTTACTGAAGCGGTGAAGCGGTGAGGCGCTAACTAAATAAATTACGAGTCATTCTGGTGTTTTTCGTTTTAGTTTATAGAAATTGTTCTTGAGTAACAGTTACTGTACTTACATTAATAGGATCACTTTAAATTCACGATATTATAATGTCTAAACCCATTGCACTTAATATGTATTAATATCCTATTGACTGAATGGAAGATAAAGACGTGCTGCGCCGATGCCAAATAAATTGGGATAAGGGCAGGGGGATGATGATGTTTTTTTGAATACAATATTAAAAAAAAAAAATTGATGACTTGGTCGGAACGGGTTTCAGTTTGTCGCTTGTAACGAATTAAAGAACTAATATTATTATTTAATATCTGCGCCCCGCAGTTATACTTAAGGAATTATCCTTTATCCGCAGGAAATCTGTATTTTTTCTGAGGTAAAAATACTCTATGATATAAGACAGGAATGAAACTGTATCGCAATTCCGTTCAGTATGTAATTTTTGCTTAATAAATTAGAAACATCGAAATTCACCAACATACAATCTTCCACGTCTAAATTATAGTAGTAGTGAAGTATAATGGGATATGATTATAATTAAAATTCGTCGGTTAAGCCGTCGGTCCCGGTTGTCAAATTAAGATCTATGACAGCCGTTACGGGTAGTCAGAGGCCACAAAGTCTGACAACCAGTCATACCACGAGATATCGTGTTACCCAGTAACTAGGTTGTGGAGGTCAGATAGGCAGTCGCTTCATGTAAAATACTGGTATTAAGCTGCATTCGGTTTGACTGGAAGCCGACCCCAATGTTATTGGGAAAAGGCTAGGCAAAACTATATAATAATAATTAAAATCGAGAAATCCATGCATAAAATACATAATTACCTACATTGATATATTTTTCAATAAAATTGCTTTATTTTGCTGTATGTAACAGTCAATACCAACTGGATATGTACAATTAAATTTTATTTAAAGCAAATATTTGTTTATTTTCAATGTTTTTATTTTCCTTTTAGCAGTATTCGATAACAAATAAACGCCAACGCGGAAGTACCTATAAGGATTTTTACACCTCAATTAAAACGATCACGAAGAGACCTTACTACGACTACCAAAAAAAAAATACAATAGCCACCATTTTTCTAACAATAGAACAAGAAAACAATACAAAACTAAGTACCGTGAACTGGAAACACTTCAAATCCTATCCAAATCGGGACACTCCATATCGAATTGCGCCCAGCACATAACACAGACACTTCCCGCAATGCGGTTACCATATACCACGGGTAACTTCATACATCAGTGTCTGACCACCTTATTTTGATACCAGAAACTCCCCGCTCTAACCCCTTTCACCTATGCAATTTAATCGACAAAGGGAGGTGAGGGAGATCCATCTGAGATTGCCGCTTCGCCTCCTTATCAAGATATTCGATGGAAATTATAGGAAAATCGGAGGAACGGGAGCAATGTGGCTAGGTCTGATGTCCCTTTTGGAGAAGAAGAATAATTAGGTAAGCAAATCTTCTGACGTAAATTTATTCATTTCTGTTGACATGGCTTTTAGCCACACAATTAGATTTAAGGCAATAAATATTAAAATACATAAACAGCTTGTTGCTATTTCATAGTTTATTCTGTTGTTCTATTTAAAAATGTTTTATCAAACATTTTGTCCTCAGAATGATTTGAGAAAAATTTGCTTTGAACATAAACACAGTACCTACTGTATAATTTTAATCTATATACAGAATTAAAAATAAATTATTTAATGTTTAACAAAGTTAATAGTATGAACATTGTATTAAATAACGAGCACGTGGATTGTACATTCTTGAAACTTGAAACAAAGTAACTCCTCTAAGTGATAAAAACGGGTTTTATTTCTACATGCCAATTGGTGCACACAGCATATTACTAGTTGGTGATACTGTAATAATTTGAATTGGACATGACGAAGCTTGTATAGGACCAATAGAATTGTATGAGCTCAATGAGGCTTATATCTGGCAGTGACTGAAATTTCAGAGGTCAGATGTTATTGGCACAAACTAAAATAAATATATTGTAGAATAGTATCATGCCTGTATTCTACGGAGAGTAGGCTGAGGTGTACACAGTTGTACCTCCACATTTCACCATTCTGCTATTAAGTCTCATTTTCAAAGTCAAAGTCATTTATTTCAATTATACCGTTTACAGGCACTTTTGAATTGTTCATAAAAACTATTTGCCACCAAAGTGTTGATTCCTATGGAGAAGAACGGGCAAGAAAGGCCACGGTTACCCTTTTTAATAAAAAAATTGCTGGTGTATTGCTATCAACCGGCCAAAACTCCCAGCTCCGGGCAGCTACTGAGAATTTTCTAGCAGACATTCCACTGACACTACCCGACTCGAGAAGCGAACCACGCTCAACAATAACCTTTGCGAGCAGGAGCCCAATAAGGCAGTTCTAAATACTAGATTGCAATCGGCAATATAGTTTATCTGGATTCGATAAAATTCTTTGTTTACAAATAAACAACTCCAAAAACGCTTCCAGGAAATAATTCTGATTCTTCAAGTACCAATCAACAAAGATAACAAACAGGTAGGAATGTTCTAGAGTGTTTCACAACCACGCGAAAGATTGAAAACTGTTTTGCATAAAACCACAGTAACCTACATTTTCCGAATTCATTCGTACTATTTAGAAGGCAAAAGAACTGATAGGACACTTTATTTTCCCACTCTAAAAATAAAAAATGTGAGAAAAAAGTAGTTTTAGTCTCGTGTCCAACATTTTTAAAGCAAATAATTCTAGCGTAGAACTTTAATTACAGTGATAACAGTTTTTCATTGCGCAAATGGTTTTAGCGATGATTGCAAAATAAATTATTTAGTATCAAAATAACGTATTAGTTTCTCTAGAAAATTAATTACTCTTCGAACACTTCTTGATTTTTTGAACACGGCAATAATATACCTAAGTATAGTATAGTATATATAATATACTATTTATTTTAAGTAGTAACTAGCAGGTGGCCCGTTTGATATCAGTTGTAACTACAGCAATTTAATTTTGTGGACTTCTTTAAGGATATTGGCAGCCTGGAGCCTTGTCCATTAACTCACACTCCTATAAAGTACTAAAAGCAAATTGGAGCGGTACGTCCAGCAGGAGAAAAGATACATACTGGCTCTTTTGGGTTACCTCAAGGTAGAGTGGCGACACGGGCACCCGGGACCCCATAGATCTACAATAAATACTAGTGTAACAGTAAAATGGTTATGGTAAATGTGTATGTCATGCCTTCCACATCATTAAGCCTATTGTAACCTATGACAAATTATAATATTAAGCATCAGTGTTTCTATTCTAAAATGAGTAATGTCTTTGTTGCCACGTTTCACCAATGTAATTATTAAGTCCAACGTGGTGAACCTATTGCTATCCACATGACAAAATTCGAAGCTCCGGGCTGCTACTACAATTATTAAAAGATTAATAATAACAATGGCGCCCAGGATCGCATCCAACAACAGCGGCAGAAACTAGTATCTACCAATGAGGTAGTTTTTATTGTTTGATGTTCATTGGTAATATTTTAACTTCTATATGAATGTACTTACTTTTCAGGTGTGGCTATGGTGAGGTTCGGTGACGGGAAGGCTCCGTCCGCCGCGCAGATGACGTTCACCGTGTCGTCATCCGTCTTGTTCTGGATGAGCCGGAAACTCGTCTCCGGCACTGGAAATTTGTATTATCATAAACGATGTCCAAGTGCGTGCAGTTTGAATCTTATTCGAGAAGTGTGTCAGTGTAGTGTTGTAATTTTTTAGTTAATATCTATTTTTTAAAGAAGATTTACCCTATTGTCTTGTATCGTCTTATATAAACTAGCCAATTATGATCTTACCAACCTTCTCCAATAAAAGAAAAAACTAATAACTACAAAAGACAATCTGTTTTCGAAATTAATACAGCTCTTATTCGGTAGATTAGTATATAATTGCATTAGTCTAAATTAAAATATCGCTATGGTCATTAATCGTATCATGTCGGTCTGAGAGACTTTAAATTTAAATTAATTTGTTTAATGGTAGTATGCCGTATATAGATTATGCTTTTAATTTTTGTATTTAGGAAATAAGGCGAGTTTGTTAAGCCCTTTGTTCACTACGGCTTTTTGTTAATTGATAGCGACATACAACACACATCAACACGGTCTAGGGATATTTCATACTCAATTAAATAACTCGAAAAGTACTGGCCGCATTGGAATCTTTTATACACCGATTTCTTTGTAATTTATCTTAGACTAATTCCAAATTCAAATTATTGAAAATTCTTTTGTTTCGGTGGCATAAAAATGTCTTGATGTGTAGGAGAGGGAATTTTCATTTGTGCGAAATTTAGAAAACAATACGAATTACATTTAGTTACAGTTTTTTTTCATTTTTAAACGAAAGATAAAGTTAAAATTGAGGTATTGTAGCCATGCAACGCCAACATTTGACGAGGGCGGAGATGTTACGAGCTGTGGGAATGCTGGAAGCTGGGTCTGTTCAGCGTAATGTTGCTGAGGCCATAGGGACCCACCAAAATGTAATTTCAAGATTGTGGACACGCTATCGTGCCACAGGTGAAGTAGCGGAGAGGCACCGGGGGCCAAGTCGCATCACTACCCCCAGACAAGACCGATTTTTGCAAATTACTGCGCGAGCTCAACCAAATGCAACGGCGACTCAATTGGTCCAAAGGCTGCGAGTGGAACACCAAGTGCTTGTGAGTGACCAAACTGTAAGAAGGCGACTGCATGAAAGCAATCTACGCTCTCGTAGACCACTCCGGGTCCCACCTTTACGGAGAGGCAATCGTGGACGACGATTAGATAGGGTTCGGAACCACGTGGACTGGGGCCGTGAACAATGGTCCAATGTGCTGTTCACGGATGAATCCAGGTTCGGCTTCCATCCAGATTCACGAAGGACGCGTGTTTGGTGAGTTCCTGGACGATGGAGCCGTCTTCAGAACCCTCAGGAAGTTCACCCATACCAAGGAGGAACAATTATGGTTTGGGCAGGAATTCGTCTTGGAGGTCGGACGGATCTCGTTTGGGTGCGGGGCAATATGACGGCAGAACGATACGTCCAACAGGTGCTCGGGCCCGTAATCTTGCCCCACAGAACACAAATGGGGCAAGATTTCCTGCTCATGCACGACAATGCCCGGGCACACACGGCGAGAACGGTAGCAGCTTGGTTACATACACACAATGTTAGGGCCTTAGACTGGCCTGCTCAATCGCCAGATCTAAATCCCATTGAGCATGCGTGGGATATGCTGCAAAGAAGAGCTCTGAAGGAAGTTCCTGAAAATCTGGCTACAGAAGATCAAGTTTTTGCGCACCTCAGAAGGACATGGGACAATATTCCGCAGCAAGACATTGACAACCTTGTTCTGAGCATGCCGAATCGTTGCCGATGTGTTATGAACATCATGGGCGCTTTCTCAGACTACTAACTTCAAGTTTATAAACACAAATTAAATGATTTTTCTATTTTTTTCAGTTTTTACTCATAAATTAAAAGTTAATTCATATACGGTTTCCGTCTATGCTTCATTTTTTTTCCATAAAATCCTGAAATTTTATTCGAAGTACCTTAACCATTACTAGAAAATGGTAGAATATTAAATAACGTATCTTTTAAATATATACATGTCATATAAATAATTAACATATTGATAGTAATTCGCTTTTTTAAAAATATCCCTAGACCGTGTTGATGTGTTTATAAGCCAAGCCAACGAAAGGAGGCCTGAACAACTTTGATTCTATGTTGGCTTTTAATCACATCATCAAACACCTGGACTGTGAAACACTAGTGTAAATTCATCCTAAAGAATTATTACAACATGTTAAAGAAACTTACATTAAATTACAAAACAAAATTAGATCCATCGAATAAATAAGGAATATTCTCGACTCTTCATTAAAACAAATTCGCAATACTTAGTCCCCTAATACCAGGTTGTTAACTAACTGTTAACGATCTGTATTAAATTATGGCACCCTCAGTTGAGTTACGAAACTTTATCGGAACACGCAGCTGATACCTTTTTTCTTTCCTTGTATTAATAAATGGATTGGCCGAGTGCATGTCAATTGGAAATTAGGTTAGAAACTGGGCCAAATTCTACAAGCCAACAACACAATATTTTTATAGTTGGTTAATAAAAGAAACTTCAATATCAAAAGAAAATTCTCATATATAGAAATATCATCATTTTGTACGAAAAAGATATATAAAACTACATACAGAGTTGATTTTTGAGACGCAGCAGTAAGAGGAGGCACCATATTTTAAAGTTTCTAGTTATAAATTGATAAATTATTTCTAATAAATTTATTACTTTAACCTCAGTAAGTGCCATAGAGTATTTTCATCTTTATACGAAACAGGATTGAATGGAATCAAAGAAGTATATTTGTGGAGCTATTCTTCCGTCAAAATATCTTCAAAAATTAAAGACAGTCTCCTAAAAACGTGTTTCTGTAACAAAAACTGCCCCATTTCAAAAATCCACCCTGGATATAGCTATTTAATAAAAAAAGCCCTCGCAATTTTATCATACCACTATTTAAACATAACATCAATTGTACGAAGCTAGATCGGAATAGAGCGATTCGGTATAGTTTTATTTGGCCCGAAGGCTTACAAGTGTCATCGACATAAAAAGAGCGGGCTCCGGATACCAGATGGTGAATGTATAAAACTAGCTTAGTTGAACAAAAAGGATATCCGATTTAAGTGAGAGACGGCAGCGGCAAAGTATAGCAAATATTTGAAATATGTAGATGAAAAAAAATGTCGTAAAGCTTGTTCAACAATACAAGAAAAAATAAAAATTTACAAATTCAAAATAAGTTACTGGAGTTTTTGGAATATCATGCTTTTACTAAACACAAAGATCATCTTTTCATTCCGAGGGACCCAGATTTTAACACAATTGGTAATGCCACCTACACATCAGCTTTCGAGGATTTCGCTGAAAATCTGTTGCTATAACGTGGTGACTTTTAAGTAAGTAAGTAAACCGCAAACAGTTTTGTTTGCTGTCGCTTCGCCTTACAGTATTAGTAATAGCTTAAATCTTGTCTTAGTGCAACTAGAAATTGAATATTCTTTGAGAATTGAGTGAGTCTAGTCACTTGGATAAAATAGAAAAAAATAGTTACACGGTAACAATAATCTCAAATATACCTTGACTAAGCCATTCAGGTAATCATCAACTTTGATTGATAGATAATACAATATGATTTGTTAGGTTAACCGACTTACTTATCCTTGTCGATCAGAATTAGAAAACGAATACTCATGGCAGGAACCGGGTTAACCACAATAGGGTAAAGAGGGTTAAATGTAACGAATGTATTTTGCTTCTGACAGCAAGCGAACACTATGAACGATGAGCTGTTGACATTATAATTACAAATAAAATAATATTTACTGAACTATATTCAGGAACACTTATTAAATATCTTTTACTAACGGTATATACTGACGCATCGGATAAAGAAGGCAAGAAACTAAGTGAAGTGATAATAAAATAAAAGCGAAAGATGGCACACTTAATAAATTAAACAAGTTGGAAATAAAAATAATGACTAAAATTTAAATGTTAACGATAATATTAATTCTGAATGGTAAAGTGTTTAACAGATGATTAGAAAGTAAATCATACACAATAAAATTGTATTTTAAAGTTTGTCCTGTTTTCATTTGCCTTGCACCACTTAACTTATAACTGTGTCTGAGGACTGTGCCACTACGTGTTGTGCAGGAAAGTAAACGGTTTACGAGGAAGCAGCCTACAAAAATATGAAATTCAATGTTTTCTTAGTATGGATTGGATGGCTTGCCTTCGAGCTTTATGTAACTTTAACACGAATTTTCTAGTATAGAGTCGTGTCACGTTTATGTGTGAGTCTACGGTAGAATGTATGGGAATGAAAATGGATGGTTGAGCGGAATCCTGCATTTGTGTTGAGATCAACAAATATAGTGTGTTTGTGTATTAGAATGTAAACATGATTCTGTTATAGATGTTGACAAAATAATGAAATGTATACAGAATAATATCGATACAATTTTACTAGTGAGTATTGTTTAACCTTTTTGAATAATTGCAAAAAAAATACAAAATACTCACCAAAGACTGTCATGTGTTTACTCTTAACGTCTTCATCAAGAAATGTTGACACTACACAAATATATTCACCAGATATGTCCGTATCTAATTTAACTATTCGAAGTGCTCTATACATTTTGAGGGGATCATCTGATGCTCTATAATTTAAGTCCACGCGACCCCTTAAAATGCCTATGTCCTGAGGTTTTTGTGACACTATCCACTGATACACTGGTTTCGTTTTGCTCCTGAAGAACCATTTCACCATAAGGCCAGGAGTTCTGTTCCCATATGTGTAATCACAGTCCAGAATAACTGAGTCTTGAACACCATACTGAATTATCTCTGGCACTACAAACTTCACTATTTTTATTGCATGTAAACCTGAAACAAACAGAAAAGTTTGGTTAGCAAATGTATTCATTTCAACTAAGCTAAATTTCATTAATTTAATGGTAATGTGTCGATCAAATATTAATAGGGTAGCAATTATTATTCAGGAATCTGCACACACTCTCACGCTAACACAAGTTAATGTAAATGGAAGGAAACAAACAGTTTCTCGTTAATGATAGTTGTACCAAAAAGTATTTTTGTATTTACAGATTTATTTATAAGTACTAAAACAGTAAACAAGAGAGCGCTCCAAACATAATAAACTTTACTTTAACGGCAAATTCTCTGACTGACAACATCGCATTAGCGTCGACAGGAACAATAATAAATCGGAACGCAATATTGACGGAAATAGGGCATCGAAGCGTTTTCTTGGTAATGTAAATGATTAATATTCATTGGACAGCAACAAACAATTTGCTGAAGACACGTTGTCCCCTCAAGTTGCTTTAAGAAAACTCCCTCTGGCTAATCCATATCCATCAGTCTTGTAGTCCGCGAACCATTAATATTTATGCAATTCCCAAGTCAACGCTGTTGAAAGCTCATTTAAATTCATCCCTGGTCCTACTTAAAAGCGAGAGTAGGCGCGACCTAAAAATTTGATTCGGTAGCACTTAAAATTTGATTAGTGGATGCTTCCAAAGTAAATAATGTCGAGTATTAAATAACTGATTCATGGAAACTTGTTCCTTAACTTATATATTTTCTATTTTGGAACGTTCAGCATAAAAGAGATTTAGAGTGGTTTAAATAGCAACAAAATATTTGTATGACAACTTTATTTTAAGGGATCAATGTGTAAATACATAATAAGTATTTATATATTATAAAACATAATTTTTAAATGTTTGCCGTTAAAGGAGCAGTTTCATCTAACTAGTACTATTAAATTTTTGTGTAAAGTGAATATATTTGACTTATGTATGTGTATCCTTCGAAGAACCTCATATATTCATAATTAAAAGTGAACTTGTAATAGTCTAATTATCACGCCAGTATTCCTTGAAGGATTCGGCAAATGGGTTCAATGTAGACCTCGATTTCACCGCTACCGTGTGGTGAACCTATTGCCGTCTTCTGTGCACAATTCCTAAACAATCTAATATCACTTTGCCCAACCCAGGACCTCATACTCGCGACTATTTGCGACCACTAAGACCAATCAGCAGAAAACTAAAGAGGAAAGACAAAAAACTATATGAAGTACCTCCATGTTTTGTTTGCATTGCGAAGGCAATGTACAAGTTTGTGATTGTAAGGGTGACGGAGAGGATAACATAATAGCCACTTAACTGCCAACAAGTTGGTCTACGGCTTTCGACAATATCGAATCTCTCGACGTACAAAATCGTTGGTTTATTTACGTATTCTAGTTTCAAAGGTGTGTAATATTAAAATGATTTATGAAAAACAGTTCTGTTTGGAATGTAATAAAGATCATTTTCAGTTGATGAAGTACTTGAGAGCCATTATCGCTTTCACTTTCAAAATACTTTGATTGTATTTTGTTAGTCTCTGAATTTGTTATAGAATACGGATAAAAATAATAATCTAAGCAAAAAAAAAAATATATAGAATCACAAGGAGTCTGCCTCGTTGGGGTTATTGGTGGCAAAGTTGTATTAGATGTCTGTTAGGAAATTCTCCTATTATAACCTATAATATCAGACGTCACAGCACCGTCAAAATGTAAGTGCTGATTATTACACCTAACCTAACATTTCGAATCAACTACAAGCGTGATGCTGTTATATTTTAATATCACCCGGTTAGCATGATGATGAAATAGAATAAACCAATTAGAAAAAAAAAACACAAAAAGCACGGGGAAAAGTTCAAAACACACGTCTGATTTCTTCAAATTGTGACGTCGTTACTCGCATTCGTGTGGTCTAAGAGCACTTGCGGTTGCCACAGGACTTCAAAATTCTCACTAACGAGGTGACTATCCTAGTTGTCACATTTGAATGAAGGCAACGCGAGGTCAGCTGAACGTAGTTTGGGTAGCAGTATTGCGGTCGGGAGGCTTTCCACTGACCATTGTTGCGAAGCGATAACGTCAGCAGCTCGGCACGAAAGCCACACGATTTTGCCACCTACAAATATAAAATGAAAATGGTTTTCAAACATTTTCGTTTGATTAAAAAACAAATCCTTGTTTAGCTATCTTGATTTGAAGTTTAGTTTGGGAATTTGAATATTCAATTTATGGAGGTTTTACTCCAAGAGTTTATATTATTACATAAAATGTTTTATGTTACCAAAAATCTTGTACCATTTTTCTTTGAGACTTAATCCGAAAGCCGTCTTCAACAATTTCGGGTCAACATTATTATACAGATAGTCGTATCTCTAACTTCTTCAACGTTTTTGTGGCAAAGTTAGCTCTGTCATGACGTAAAGCCCCTGTTATCATGTGACAACAGCCGGGACCGCTTCTTTCTTTGTGTTTCGTATACAAATAATGTATAAGAATAATAAAATGTTGCCTGAATTGTGTACAACATCATATTTTTAGTTAAGAACAGACGTTTACCTTTACAAAAATACTACGCATTGACCAATGAGCACATTAACCGTTCCGCTCAGCCACGTACTTCATAATAATTAAAATGTATTGTCTGCTAATTAGCGAGCCAACGGCTTAAAATTATATTTGATATCTAAGATTTAAATTCACTTGACAACAATAACAAATAACTCATACTTCTTCTGTGAAAACACATATTCTCACAAATATTTGACAATGAGATCCCCATAGGAAATCAGTATACTGAACCAACCAACTTTCATCACACAAATAGAAATCTTAAACAACTGGAACAAGAGCAAGCCGAACTGACTGTTACTTGTATCGGGTACAAGGATTGTCTAATTAAACTTTGTTAACTCATTTGCCCGGGTTTTGTCTTTGAGCAAAACACGTTCACGAAAATTATTGTTCGCTATAATATCGAAGGCTATGTTAAATTCGTATTGGCAAACTTTGACAGCGGTATTCTGAATACATATTATTATTTAGTTCTATTGTTCCGAGATGGTTTGATCATATTTGATATAACAGTAGAAATAGAAATGGTCTCATCAATTGGTTTCGTTGACAAAGGTTGGGCTAGTTGAGTAATTATCACGTCATATCTACCTTAGTGGTAAGTAATCCATCAATAGGCATTGAAATTTTGAAGGCAGACAAAGGAATGAAAGGTGCTATTATTCATCATATCGACAAACCTTGTCGAAAGTTACATTCTGCTGTGTATTTTGATAAATTAATATATATATGATTATTAAGATTGTAAATTCTCTTCTTATGTCTTTTGTAGACATAATTATCAGTTCATAAGTTAAATTATGCCTACAAAAGACATAAGAAGATAATTTACAAACTTAATAAGAGAAATAAATGATCATAGAAAGGCTCATGAATACAATCTTACAAACTGCTGGAGGTTAATATAAAAAATAAAAACCGTAATCTTTATAATAAGCCTATAAATACGGCAAAAGTTGATTTATTATTATTATGATTATTATTATTATTATATTGATTTAAATTATTTTATTGAACATAGCTACTTTCAATATAACCGGTCCAAAGACTTCATCTTACAAACTGCTGGAGGTTAATATAAAAAATAAAAAATAAACCGTAATCTTTATAATAAGCCTATAAATACGGCAAAAGTTGATTTCTACGTCTGATAGGAAAAACATAGCTACTTTCAATATAACTTAACGCTCCAAAGACTTCATTAGGTACTCTTCTATACATCTAAAAGGCATCGAGACACCCAAATGTTTCTTTTATACCGTTTCCAAAACCGATGAACTCTAAAAGTCTTATCGATAGAATAACATTGCCAGTATTGAGAGTCGTTATTATTTTTTAATTCGATTCCGAATCCCTAGTCGACCCTCGGATCTTATTTATATTTAATTTCGTCCGGTGAACACCGTAGGCTTCGTATTTGTGTCTGGAATCGAATTGGGGCGCAGAATCGCGTTAAGAACAGAATCGAACTTTATCAATTTTCAACACTATAGATTAAAATTAATTGGAATTGTATTTGCTGTAGTCCATTATAGAGTTTTTATTGAATTAAATATCTAGTAATATGTTATTTGTGGATTTTTTGCATTGCAATAATATACCTTTGTTTATCTGATTTTGTTACTAAATATTAATCCTTTATAGGTATATGATAAGTATTATAGATCCACATAACATCACATAACATAGCATCACGCCTGTTCCATAGTTCCCCGAAGGGGTAGACAGAGATGTACACAATTGTACACCCACATTTCACCAATGCTGTTATTAAGTCCCATGTAATAGGTGGTGAGCCTATTGCCATCTACCGGACACAATTCCAAACTTCGGGCTGCTACCGAGAAATTCTTAATAGAAAAACTCAATAACACTGCCCAACCCGGGAATAGAACCCAAGACCCCATGCTCAGCAGTCGCGCTTGGGATCACTAGACCAACGAGGCAGAATTATAGATTCATCTATACTGATTCGAGTAAATTAATTTAATATATATAAACCGTTGAAGATTAGAATCAGATAATAAAAGAAGCGAATATATTATCAAAACATACTCGTATATTACCTTTACTACTAAATAACAACATGAAACCTAATTAACAAAACTATTTGTTTAAGCTCCAGAATACAAAACATTAGCTAACCGAAATTACAAGTAACTCCCTTAATATAAACCGTAATACATTTAGAATCAGGTTGAACTAAGCAGAGCAACATTAGGACAATATTTTCGAGTCCCAACCGGCATCAAAAGGTCACGATATATTATTTCCCAGTGGCAACCTTTGGGCTTGTCGGTAGCTATTAATAACGGCTTTCCTTTGCCTACGGTACATGTATGTGACAGTAACGACAATGCTTTTACTGGCTCATTTATCGTGTTGAGTTTTTTTTAGTTTTATTATTTTATTCTATTTATTTGCCGAAGTAAGTATACAGTGCTATGTGATTATTGCTATTAAAGGATTCTACATTGACGTTATTTTCTATGTTTTCTTTTCTACATATATTGTATACTTGTCTCTACATAATTTAGGGCGATTGGCGAAATTGTTATATTAGAGATACACATGCTGTATGTGTATCTCTAATATAACAATTTTAATTTTGAGTCAGGTCAAGTTTCTCAAAATGTACTATTATTTATACTACATTTTGGAATGAATTTCCATTAAACATTTTGCAAGCGTTAAATATTTTATAGTACGCAAGCAAATGGAATTTAATCTATAGGGCATTCTAAAGCTGTTAAGTCAAATGAATTGATGCTTAATTTTGATTTATATTCGCCTCCGGTCTAGACCAGGATAACTAGCTGCAAATTGTTTTAAATTTAAATAACGTGCCATAATGAAAATGTATGGCTTCAATTTTGTAAGAGGAATACAGTTTTAATATTTTGTTGCATATTTAGATGATGTGGTTATACTTTGGAATATGAATTATTTTAAAATGATTAATAGAATGGACCTTCATAGTGTGGATGTAGTCGACAAAAGTAAGGCATAGTATAAAAGAGAACTGTCTAATTCTAAAGTCAATGAAAATTTTGGGTTAAAAGGCCGTTTTGGTTGAAACCTTAATTAGAGACTCCTCAAGTATATAAACAATGAAGAGTATGTTCATTGATTGTTTAAGCAAGGAGTAATCTCTCCCTATGCAAACAATCGACCGTATAAAAGAGTTTTCAGGCGAATAAAATTGTTTAAATAAATATGTTAAGATAAATAAATAATTCAGTCCATCGTTGGCACATCCGGTGTGATTTCCGGCTTAGAAACAACCCTTCTGCGTGGGCGTTATAAAATGCGACTAAAGGATTTTACTAAGAGGATTGGCAGCTATTCGCCGTGGGCGCTAATACCTTACAACTTATGGTAATCACTGCTTCATTGGTCGAGCAGACGTAAACGCTACTGAGTGTGAGGTCTTGGGTTTAGTTGCTGGGTAGGGCAAAGTAATTTTGGTTTTTTCTATTAGGAAATTCTCAGAAACAGCATTCTGTATCATATACAGGTTTATCCATTGAGATAGGCAGTTTAAATATATCGTTTTTTGTTATTAATTATTGTTCACCGGTTTTCTCACGTGTATTCTTCAGGTTTGCCTGACTAGTTTCGAGCTCGAACAGAGACCTTAGTCATGAGCTGAGTCCGCGGTAATGTCGCGAGCCAGACCGGACTAGAGCTCGAAACTAGTCGGGCAAACCCGAAGAATACACGTGAGTAGTAACCGGTTTTTATTTTTTATTGTCGGGAATACTCGTAGTTGCGATGATTTTGGAGTAAAGGAAAGCTGTACTTAAAGATTTTTTATAAATCTTATGTATGTATTGAGGATCTGAGTCCATCATTATCGATTTAGAGTATCGGTATTGAAAATAATGAAATGTAGCCGTTGTAATTGTCATTCATTGCCATGCATATAAACGTGCTCATGCGCGTTTTAGTGAGTTTTATAAATAGCCGTGGGTACTAAAGCACCGTAAACCTGCACTATAATGGGTACAAATAAATACAATATCTAGCTACTTGCACAATATTGAGGGTAGTCATGCATTACCTGTGCACCGCCCGCCCGCCCGCAAATATATGCACATACGCAAGCGGTGGAAATCCCGACTACCACCAACTACTCTACACGTGTTGTAGATATTGTATTTATTTGCAACCATTGTAATGGACTTCCGCAAAGTAAAGCCTGAGTCTATTCAATACCTGCACTATAAATTACCGTAGTACTATAACATCACGCTTTTCAACTCTATTTTACGTTAAATAAATATACCTTTATCAAAAAAACATGACTGGGTTCATTTTCCGAATACAGTACGATGGCTTTGAAAATCTATAAAATCAATCTTCATAAGTCTAAGTCAAGCATGCGTTAATGCTTTTCAAAGATTTATCTTGAATTATTAAGGTAATTGCATTCTTTACGGCATTGTATTAACTGCAAAGTTAATCGTGTCGGTTCGGTCACCAGTATAGGGACTGAATTGATTGTAATGACGTCGCCATAAGACGTGTTAAATATGGAAGAAGAATTCGCGGTGGTGAGCAGAGGTCGAGATGGCTTAGTGGTCAGAGCGCCTGGAGTATTCATCCGGGAGGCGCAGGTTCGAATCCTGTTCGCGACCGTATTCTTTTTCCATTTAATATAATAACTTTAGAGTTCGCCAAGCATGCGTTAATGCTTTTCAAAGATTTATCTTGAACAACCTGTAATTCTCAAAATATTGTACAATCTAGGTTAAGCGATGTAGGTACTTAAGCTTACTAGGGTCACAAGATTTAGTTCTAAGTGCTGTATTACGAGCTGTCTCTATTATAAGATACCTATCCTATTAATTAACATATTTAGGGCTATACCCTTACAATAGACAAGATATACCTACGAGGGACTCGTGGCTAAGCAACAGCTGCACAGACCGATCGATCGAAGTTAAGCAGCGCTTGTCGCGGCCGGTATGTGGTTGGCTAACTATCAATTCATATAAGACCCCTCCGTGCCTCGGAGAGCACGTTGAACCGTCGGTCCCAGTTGTCAAATAAAGAACTATTACAACCGACACGGAGAGTTAGATGCCTAAAAGTCTGACATCCAGTCTTACCACGAGATATCGTGTAACCCAATCACTGGGTTGTGGAGTTTTTCTTTTTTTTTGTATGGCATCTCACTGGCCAGCAGGTTGTCGACTGCTTAACCGGACTTTCCTGTGGTTGCCTTAAAATAATAATTATTATTAAGGCCCCCAGCTAGGGCATTCGACTTATAAACTAAGCGACAACACGCTAAGGGCACCCCCTGCGGGGTACGAGCCTCGGCTTAGGGCTAGTCGCTGGTGGGAGGACAGCAAGGGACTGGCTGGATCAAATTCGAATCATTATAATTAGGGGACGAATTTAAAGCTACAGACTCAGCGGCGTGGGCTGGCACGAGCAAGGGTCGGGGTGGAGTTGTGGAGGTCAGATAGGCAGTTGTTTTATGTCAAATGCTGGTATTAAGCTGCATCCGGATGGACTGAAAGACGACCCCAACTTATTTGGGAAAAGGCGAGGCAGATTGACGAAGACATTACGAAGAATATTGAGTAAAATTCAGGGAAAGATTTTGAATTCTTATGTTTAATTTAATTTAATATTTTTAATTACATTTGACATTCTAATGAAATTAATGGTTAAATGAAATGTCTATCAATACTATAAAAATGTGAATGTGTGTATTGTGTAGGGTTTGTTTGAAGTTATAATTAATTTATTTGTCTGGCGGTTTTTGAGATCTCTCTGAGGCCTACGCAAATGTCCTGCCGATCTGGTATCGTCTTGCGACGGGTCGTTAAGCTCCCTAAATTATGGTTGAGCTACACGATGACTGATGCATACGTGCCGTCGGTTAGGACAGGTCAGCTTAAAACAGCTATGGCTCTTTCTTCAAAAGGCCATCCAAGACCTATCCCTACAAAATACACTCATATGTTGAATAAAATGATGTCTGGACTTTAAAAGAGACGTTGACCTCTGAGTTTGTTTCGGCATTTCTTCTCAGAGCTAGTCAGATAGGAAATGCCGACGCCATCTAGCTTAAAAAATGTATGACTTGTAAAAGTGTCTATAACAGATGTATTTACAGAAATAAATATCATTTATCATTTATCATCATTAGTTTAGTGTATTATTTACTGATAAGTTCGTGTTTCTTAGATTAGATATCCGGTAGGCTCGACATCAGTGCTCATAAAACCAGTATAAACTAGCCTCGCATTATATTTAAACTCCCTTCTACTATAGGCCAGCTCAAAGTCAAAGTTACCATGGACGTGTGGTGTTCTTGCAATACATCTGTACTAATATAATAAAGCTAAAGCTGAACTGCCTCGTTGGTCTAGTGGTTTCGAGCTCGACTGCTGATCATGAGGTCTCGGGTTCGATTGCCGAGTCGAGCAAAGTGATATTAGGGTTTTCTGTTAGGAAATTCTTAGTAGCAGCCTGGAGTTTAGATTTGTCCCCGGTAGATGGCATTAAGCTCACCACGTCACATGGGACTTAATAATAGCATTGGTAAAATTTGTATGTACAACTATTAACACCACTGTTATTTTTCCATCTCTATCCTGTGACAGGAATAATGCTTAGCGAAAGCACATACTAACTAATGTTTATTAACCTTGACCGTAGTGTGTAGTCACCCTTATCTAGCACCAACATTGTGTTGGATCATCTCAAAGCGTTGATTACTTCACAAAGGTATACTCTACTACATAAGTGGATCTCTCTCGAACGCGATTAGCACAATTTGTCCAGCCATTCAGCTTTGACAATAGTTATTGAACTGAATGAATCTTGTGAATGAAGAATTTCGAATTAGGATTGCTTTATTCCTCTCCATTTCTTTATTGCCGTACTTAAGCGTGAAAATTGAAATGGGACGAATTTAATCTTAAGTTCTTTAGAGATAAGGGCGATAAACCATCTGTGTCACGTGACGAAATTGCCGAGACAACATTTTTGTGAAGTCTGGTGATGATGAGCTTGATGTAAAAAAGAACTAAATACTCACTGTAATATAATAATAATACGTCGAAATAGTACTTCAAAATATTCTGTGAAAAAAATAATAAGAGTAGGTATTGGTAATACAAAATATACATATACACTAGCTGACCCGGCAAACGTTGTTTTGCCATATAAATAAAAAAAATTGGGGTGGACTACCCCTAACATTTAGGGGGATGAAAAATAGATGTTGGCCGATTCTCATAGATACCGGATAAGCACAAAAAATTTCATCAAAATCGGTCAAGCCGTTTCGGAGGAGTATGGCAACGAAAACTGTGACACGAGAATTTTATATATTAGATTATAATTTTTAGTTCTAAGTATATTGTTTAGGTAGTTTATTATAATTAATTTAAGTAGTTTTTTTTAAATTGATTAATAAATGATTTGTTCGGTAATACAATAAGAAACAAATTATATGATGAGACAATGAAAGACACATAGTGCTTCCTCCCTCCTACATTGCTGTGCCTGACAGGGTCTATAATGATCTAACTGATTGTATTTACCACCTAAATTACATTGTGGAACATAATAATTATTGAATAATTAAATGTTAAATTTGTACATCGACAGAACTGTCGATTTTTTTTTATTCCTTTAATTTTGGTCGTAGTGATCCAAAAAGAAAATTACAATTGGTATAGTTAAACAATTTTAGCAAGATTGCAGTTTAATACAATACGCACTCCACACCTAAATAAGCCCATTTTATAAGTACAGTCGAAAATGGTGGTAGTTGACTCCCTCCAAGACTAAAATATTAAACGTCAAAGGAAAACAGACACATTTTCTAGGGCTTCCTGTGGGACCATAAAAAAGTCGACGCATAGAGAAAAAACATTCATGTACCATCTAGATGATGGGCCATCAATCAATACCCTTCAGGGTATATCCTGGGTAGACTACTACCCACCCATCGCATAGTCCAGAATAACAAGCCGTATGTACGTGTTTCATATACAAAGCAGCATAGCTGTTGGTATCTTTACAGGGGCAATTCAACCAATTACTGGATGCGACGCTCCTTGCGTAACCGCAGTAGTGTCTAACGATCTACGCTCAGTGAACTCGTTTCTAACACGGATATATAGCGCACAAGGAGAGCCCTTAGTGCAAAATGGTTGTAATAATAATTTGTTATATGAAAAACAAGATATTTATATGAATTAGTAAAGAATTCAGGGTATAAAAGATAGATTTTGACTTTTTACTTTTGACTTTTGACAGTTTAAATTTGCCGATTTTGGCGACATGACGGCTGATAGAGATGTATGGAAGAGGAATACGTGCTGCGCCGACCCCAAGGAAAATGGGGATAATACCATTATTGTATGGGTAGCCTCGTGTTTCTTAGACATAATTATTCAGTTTCATCGGTAGAATCTATAAAAGTTAATTATAATTAATCATAAAAAAGACTGAAGAAGTCTAAAAGTACTTAACGACTGACGAAAATATTTCAACATAAAGTTTTTCTCGTATTAATAAAAATACCTTCACAAAAAAGTCGTCTAGACAATAAAAATATTTTATGAAACCGATACCTTGTTTGAATTAGCTGTACAAATTACATGAAATTCACTCTAATTAGAAATTGGATATTCTAGACTTTGCGAGTTTAATTTTGGTCTGCGTGGCTGTAACGTCAGGTCTTGGTTATAATTCCCGGGTCCGACTTTTTTTATAACTTTCGTTGATGGAAAAATGCACCTCTTACTATATAAGAAGGCATTGGTGAAATGTGGGTGGAAGGAAATTTACTTATCCCTTCAGATAATACCTTTTTTATTGAACCAAAGAATTGCAATATTCCCTGCCAAACTGCAGAACAGGTTGTCGGCAGTATTCTCGTGGATATATAGCTCCGTTTTCAGACTATTAAGTCGAAAATCAACATTAAAAGTGGTGATGGTTGATTGACCCATAAGATCGAGTGAGCCTGTACCCCGACTGTCAGATATCTGGAGGCATGGTAGTGCCCCGCCAAGACGAGCCGAGAAAAACGGGGCACTACCTGCCTTTTCTGGAAGCGCGCTTCGTCGTATTTTCGAACCTCTGTCTCGGTTTAGTTTGTTACATGAGTTAACAAATTCAAAAATTTTAACTATCATTCAAATAGTAGAACATCGGTTTGTCTAAGTTTTGTCTAACAACCGTTAACTTGTTGAAGTCTTGATTTAGAATTCAGATACCAAAGTTTGTAGAACAAAATAATTCTTGTGAGGGTTACCATTGGAGGAGAGATCTGAAACTAAGTTGTGTTTACTGTTGTTATGTTCACGTTTCATATTATGGCCATAAAGTAAAATCAGCAACAACATAACGTGTATAATAACTTTCGTGAGACATATTCATATTAATTATTGCTCACCGGTTACTACTCACGTGTATTCTTCGGGATTGCCCGACTAGTTTCAAGCTCGAACGGAGCCCTTAGTCATGAGCTGAGTTCGCGGCAATGTCGCGAGTTAGACAGAAACTAGTCGGGCAAACCCGTAGAATACACGTGAGTAGTAACCGGTGAACAATAATTAATTAACAACATAATGGGTAAGATATTGGACCAAGATGTGGTATATTGTAAATTCGATTCTCACTCTTATTATCACTCTCTCTCACACTATAATATTGTGAGATCGCTCATACTTATTTGGCATACTCTAATTTATTTGACATTTAGACATAACTAGTTTACAGCTGAAGCTTCAAATATTTTTAATCGTCGGCGATCATTATGTATTAGAACTGTTTAACTAAAATCTCCTAAAACCGTGTTATATGTAGAACGGTGCGGATTTAGGAGGTTATAAATATCATGTAGAATTGTGTGTTACCAACAAACATTACATGTTTTACTATTTATTGCTTGTCTATCCTAATAAGATTTTCCCCAAAGTCCACTAACAGAGAAAGCCTATGGCATTAAGTCCGCCTCTGTACAGTTTTATAAATAAAACAATAATATACAAACAAATAAGTTATCTAAAAAAAATATTCTTATGAAAATCTACAGTTACTACAACAAAAACACAAATATCATTATTTTTCTTCTCAGCCAAGACGAGAGCTAAATTTATTTCTAAAAAAAGACGAAACAAAAACAACTCAAATTGCCACCTCAAAAATTGTTCACACAAAGATGGAACACGCCAGGGTTTTAATTAATTAAGGCCCAAACGGCGGATGCAGAACAAAGTAGCTTTTGCCACACAAAAATATCGTTGTTTCTGTGAGATGGAAACGAGCACAAATGTAGGTCAGACCGTCGTGAAGTAACTTGCAAAGATGTAAAACGCCCGCCTAAGTTATAAGCGACAGGAGTTCATTCTGAAGCTTTCTAATTTTAATGAAGTGACGTGTGCTTAGACGATGTGTGTTCAAACTTTATCTTCTCAAGGGATTTTAGTCAATATAATTTAAATTTAAACAGTGGCGTCATTTCTAGTATTCCAAACTACACTAAATTTAGAACATTCTCTTTAATTAACAAGACGGGACGAATCAAGAGATGTCAAATTGAATTTAGGCGTGTCAAATTAAAATCCTCGAACGTTTTAGTAGGCACAGCTTGAGATAGCCACTAAAATTACAGACGTCAAACGAAAATTGTATGGAAATGTTGGTTGACATGATTCAATTTGAATTTCACGTCATCCCGTCCCATTTTTATAGAAACGGTTAGTAAAAACCAGCAATGTTCTAACTTTAGTTAAGTTTGCTATATCAGAATTGTCGCCAGTATTAACATTTATACAATACATAGTAATTTTTTTACTATTACATGGGCAAATAGACGTTCCCTAAGGCCCACCAAATTATAAGAGATTACCGTATCCTATACATGCTTGCAACAACAGAGTTTTCACTTTCGCGCTGTGAACTCTATAAAAGGCACCCCTGCACCGTCAATTTAAGGGACAAAAAATCGTCCCTCTTACTACCAACATAACAGTTCTTCAAATAGCCTTAGGTGACCTTGCTAACAGTTAACAGAATTTCTAAATCATTGTTCTAGTAAAGCATATACACAGAATGGTATTTAATGATATTGTTTTGTCCACAAGGAGGACACAGTAGATAAACATACCCATACATTAAATTCACGGCTCTGGTAATAGGTTAAAAAGTAATAATTTTATAATGAGATCATTACCTACGAATAATTAAGAGATTCTAGGTAAATTTCAATTTATTAAAGGACCAACACCACTTTAAAAGATTGTTATTTATTTATGTTTTCACAGTGACTTCAGAGCTAAAAATATAGATATGAGGTTATTGCAGAAACCACCGAATACCATAGCAAATTGCAACTTGTTTTGGACAATTATTTTATTGTTATACTAGATTCCTCTGCACGACAAAAGGTATCCTTCTCCAAGTATCTCTATACAAATCTATTACTGTACCAAATTTCAACTAAATCAGTACAGCTGTTTTTGCGTGATTGAGAGTAACAAACATACAAACTTTCACATTCGTCTTCCTATCGTGTGGTTGATGAAAAATATGGTGTCAGAGTTTAAACCACCGGTAGGCCTCTATACACACTATCAATAAAATCGCTCAGGTGTAGTGGTTTCCTCACGATATTTTCTTTCACCGTTTTAAGCAAGTAATAATTAATTTATGATACACACATGACCTCTAAAAGTCAGTGGTGCGTGTCTTGGTTTTGAACTTGCGACCTTGGACTTGTCAGTCCCACGGTCATACCACTAGGTTATAACTGCTGCTTTCCTACTTAACTTTTACATTCATAATAATAGTGGGGTGCTCATATAATCTAATAAGTCTACAATATCGTTACCATTTTCATAAAAATGCACCATTTGGAACATTTTACCATAGATAAATACAATTTGTGATACCATAAAAAATTCTCAAGACTTGCGCCATACTTTAAAAGCTGCAAGGCGTGTAATTTTACGTGATCTCAAAACGTGGGGCGGTCCGCGCCATTCCGTTTGTCTCTTATTTTGTTAATATTATGTGTTCTTTTCATATACCTACGTACTATTATATAAGAACGAACAAAGTTCGTTGGAACTGGAAATGTGAACCAACTTCTGGAACAATACGGGTACTATGACAAGTAAGATATTCGAGACATAATATGTTTAATTTTATGGTATGGCATTAAATTATTAAGTTTTGAAGAATGCTTCTTTATTCTTAAGGCCGCCGACTAAGCGTTAGGTCTTGGATTAGTTTCCTGGTTTGGACAAAGTGTTATTTGGTTTTTCTGTTAGGAATTATCAATAGCTGCTCGAAGATATAAAGTTGACGGTATGACATCCCGTGTTTTGGAGAGAACGTAAAACCGTCGGTGCTGCGCCTAATGTCGCTCGGTTCGTATCGGATTACCATCCCATCACCATCGAGGAAGAACGAGTGCACCTGTATTTGCGCATATACTTGTGCAATATAATATCTCATGCGTCCTTGGCTAATCTCCGTGGAGAGAAGTCGCCGTGATCTTTCAAAAGAACTCTAACGCTATATTGTTTTTGGGAAACTGCCTCGTTGGTTTAGTGGTCCGTAGCGCGACTGCTGAGCAGGAGGTCTCGGGTTCGATTCCCGGGTCGGGCAAAGTGTTATTGAGTTTTTCTGTTAGGAAATTCTCAGTAGCAGCCCGGAGTTTGGAAATGTGCCCGGTTGATGGCAATAGGCTCACCACCTATTACATGGGACTTAATAACAGCATTGGTGAAATGTGGGTGTACAATTGTGTACACCTCTGCCTACCCCTTCGGGGAATACAGGCGTGATGCTATGTAAATATGGCTGTAATTAGCAATTGAAGCTGTGCCACTCGCATAAGAGAGAGCCTGGAGTATTTATTTGGGAGGCACAGGTTCAAATCTTGCTCACCACCGTGTTTAGATAAATCAAAATCCAGTAACCACACGCAACCACAAATTTTCAATCACGGTAAAATTCAATGGAATTCAAATTCCATTTGCTTACTGTTTAATTTATTTGGAAATCTTTGATCAGCCGTCGACACGTACTGGTTGATTTATGATGAAACACAATCATTTTTCTCCCAGACTATCATTAATTACACAACCTTAAGTATCTCAATATTCACGTATACGTACAGATAATTAATGATATTTTGGTTTATGTTCATCAAGTAAGCTTTTACTTTAATTAAAAGCAAGAAATCACTTAAAAGACACATTCTACTTAGCTCGATTACGAACATTGATATACAACATATCAAGATATTAATATAATATTATTTATTTATTTATAGATTTATGTATACACAAAAGTAAAAGGATAGGCATTAGAATATAATGTACAAAGGTACTGCTTATTTCTTTAAGAAATCTCTTCCAGCAGACCTGCGAGAGGAGAACTTAAACAAGAAATGTAGACGGCGTGTAAATAAAAAATAAAAAATAAAAGTGAATCTAAAAATATGCAAAAAGAAAGAACTAATTAATCAATTAACATAAACATACATATATTAAATAATAAATAATAAACATACATATACTACAAAATAAATATATAAATCATTGCAAACCAAACAATTATGAAGCTAAGGAAAGAAAGTGTTCCTTAACATGTTTCTTAAAAATTTAAATGTTTTTACTCTCGCGTATTCCAGCCGGAAGTGAGTTCCACAACCTGACAGCATGAACAATTATAACTGGAGGCTAATAATTTGTATTAAATTAAAAAGGTATTTCACGGAGTTGAATAAAATTATTGTATTCTAGGCTTACGATATAACTAATATGATAACAAGACACAAATATCAAAGTTCATCGTTTTGTTTATAGCCGTCTGTGACATGTTAGAGGTGACTTTTTATAGAATGTTTATAACCCTACTTTTAGAGGTGTCATCAAATCTTTTATAGAGGGTGTATAAATGTATAATATATGAAAAAAAAATAGGCTGATGTTAGGTCATGATATTGTTACTTCAATCCTCGAATCCGTGTTTCTGACATCTATTCTTGTATAGACAAACTAAATGAAAATTTGCCAATTACTATCCTTTATAATTACTTACTGTAAGAACAAGATCACAGTGAAGAAGTAGACCGTATTCTTCTTTCATATAGGTATAGTTGTGGTGGCCAAGTTGTTAAGGGCCACAGGTTGTGGGTTCAAACCTGGCATATACCAGTTTAACTTTTCCAATGTCATATGTACATCACAGACATACGGCGAGGGAAAACATCGCTGGGTAACATGGAGTTAATGGTCTGAAATTGTCAACACGCAGTGAGCTAGCGTGGTGATCAATGCTCGTGCCTTCTTTGTACCAGAAGAGGCTCTTGGCCTGCAGTGGGGCATTAATAGGCTAGTTATGTTATGTATGGTTAGGTGCGTATGGCTCCTAGTGTTAGGCCAACATAATTAAAAATGATTTAGGACGTGCTTTGGATAGAATAACTCCCGTCCCTGTCACACAATTATTAGTATTGAATAGATTCAGGCATTACTTTGTGGAAGTCCATTACAATGGATGCAACTAAATACAATATCTAACTACTTCCACAAAATTGAGGGTAGTGATGCAAATACCTGTGATGCCCAGTGGGGAAACACGTGTAGAGTAGTTGGTGGTAGTCGCAATTTTCACCGCTTGCGTATGTGCATGGATATATTTGCGGGCGAGTGGGGAGTGCACAGGTATTTGCATGACAACCCTCAATATTGTTGAAGTAGCTAGATATTGTAGGTATTTATTTGCATACACAACTATTAATCTAGAAGAGCAAGATATCTAAACCAAACTACGTGCTAAATAATAATATTTATTTAGGCTCTTTTGTGTTGTTCATGGCACCCGTAGGCCTTTGACTTAGCTTTGCAACTGTTATTAATTGATAGCAACTGGGACTAACTGTTTAAATTACGCTCCGAAGCAAAGAGATCTTCTTCTTATCGCGTGATTAATAAACAACCTACTGTCAGGGTTTAAACCACCCATAGGTCTCTGACATGGCATTACACATAGGGTTGCCATCCGTCCGGATTTCCCCGGAAATGTCCTAGTTTAGAAGGCGTTCGGGTAGTGTAGAGCCTCAAGGCTGTTAAACACATCTACCGAAAATATGCGGTCGAATCTACGTCTAAAATACAAGACTGCTAATTATTGATTAAAAAGACTATTACAAAATTTTGTATCTAATAAATTATAACAATTAAAACGATTACTTATATTTGTAACTTAAAAAAATATGTGTTGAGATGTCCGAGTTTAAACCTCCAAAATCCAGGTTTTCTCATTTCTTAACCGGGTTAGCAGATTTAAAAGATGGCAACCTTATTTACTCACCATCGAAAACATTTCTGAGGTGTGTTGGTTTTCTCGCGATGTTTTAAGCAAGTGTTTTTTTTTAATATTCACATGGTTTCGAAAAGTCAGTTTTGGCATTAGGTTCGAACTTGTAACCTTTGACTTGTGAGTCCAACAGTTATAACACTAGTTAATCACTGGTTAGCATGAAGACGCCCGGATGAAAAAAGCACCCAGCAGTCACCCATCTAGCATGTACCAAGCGTTGCTTCACCTCAACGGTTGCTTTCCGACCATGATTTGCAACGGACTCCAAGTGCTTTAAAATCTAACTATAATTCCCGAAAATTTTTAGTAGTACACTTTTAGGTGTCTTTTTATTGGAACAAAACAGAGACATAAAATATAATTATTGGGCTCAATTAGGTTTAAGTTCCTAGTACTAACATTACAAAAAAAGATAATTAAATTATAACATAGCATCATCACGCCTGTATTCCCCGAAAGGATAGGCAGAAATATACACATTTTTACACCCACATTTCACCAATGCTGTTATTAAGTCCCATGTATTAGGTGGTGAGCCTATTGCCATCTATCGGGCACAATTCCAAGCTCCGGGTTGCTACTGAGAATTTTCTAACAGAAAAACTCAATAACACTTTGCCCGACCCGGAAATCGAACCCGAGACCTCATGACCATGACCTCAGCAGTCGCGCTTGGGACCACTAGACCAACGAGGCAGTTATCTAATTAAATTATAAAATTACAAATTGTGAGTATGAGTCTCAGGATTATCCCAAAAAAATATCCAGATCAAGTGACTGGCAACCAAGACAAGAATACACGCTGATTTTCATCTGAAACCTTCTGCTCCACGGCTGTCAGTCAGTCAGTCAACCGTACACGTTTGAAAGCGACCGAAAGTGTGTAGTGTGATTGTATAGTGTGAGTGCTATATAAAATAATTGTATTATTTAAATAATTAACGAATTATCTAATAAATAAATTTGATAACATAACAGACTATACAATAAAATAATTTGGTAATAAATAAGTAAATAACAAGTATCTCGTTATCTTAACGTACGGTGTGACCTGCGCTTCACATGTTCCGTATTTATTCGATTAGAATAGAATGATAACAATAGCACTATACGTAAACAAACTTAACGGGTTAGAGGTCACGTCAAGTTCCCTGATAATGTCTCCAAATATAAGAATAACTATGATAAATTGTGTAATTGTTTACATTGTAGTCTAGGTAATCATTAAGAAAATGTATAGTCGACCACGAAATTGCTTCACCATATTTAACAAAAACTTCCAGTAATTTAAAATGTCAATAGGGTTGACAGTATCTGACTGACACTTTGATCTTGTAAGGGAAAATAGACCTTGTCATATTATGATGTGCGAACGAAATTCAGCATTAGGGTGGTAAAGCAATTGTATGGTCGACTATACATAGAAATTGATAATGAAAATCAGAAAGGAACTTTGTAATAAATAATTGATTGGTAATGACGTTATCGATTGTTTTATTGAAATGTGCGTAGGAATCGTTGACAGCTTTGACCTTTGTAGTGACTTTTTTGAACGGATTGATAGATAAATATAATTTATTATGTTTATGTGCGTGAAGAATGTTTTGAAATAATTTTAATTCAGAAATGTCCTTTAACTTTTACACTCGTTGGTGCCTCAAAATGAGTTTATTTTGAATACTTAATTTTTGAATAATAACTTTCGTGAAACACTTTCATATTAATTATAGTTTAACGGTTATTACTCACGCGCATTCTTCGGGATAGCCCGACTAGTTTCGAACTCGAACTGAGCCCTTATTTATGAGCTGAGCCCGCGGCGATGTCGCGAGTCAAACTTTGCTTAATTTTTACTTATTTACAAGGCAATGTATCACCATAGTACCTACTACAATATTATTATATAGTATTAGTCTAAAAACTTATACCTAATTGACAAGTAAACATGTTTGGGTCTCGACTGTGGCGTTAGCCGATTACACTAAAATTAGACTATTGCTATATTATACTAATAGTTACACTATAATTTTAGGTACGTCGTCTCTAATTTTTTTAAATGTCTAATTTGATTTTGATCACTTAATTAATCTCGTGTCGCTCTTATCGTGTAAGATATAGATCCATTCTTCAATAGCAGTGAAAGCCTAGTGGTATGACCGTGGGACTGACAAGTCAAAGGTCGCAAGTTCGAATCCAAGACACGCACCACTGTCTTTTCGAAGTCATGTACGTATAATAAATTAATTATCACTTGCTTAAAACGGTGAAGGAAAACATCGTGAGGAAACCAGCATACCTGGAAGATGTTCTCGATGGTGTGTAAAGCCATGTCAGACACCTACGGGTGGTTTAAACTCTGACACTAGGTTGTTCATCAACCACACGAAGTAAGCAGTGTTCAAGAAAAAGATTATTCAATTATAGTTTAAGTAATCATTCATTGAAAATCGACGCCAGCGCCCAGGACATAGATACCTACGGATACAATACATTGACCTCAAAAACTAAAATCAAATGACAGCCAACACCAAAACACATATAACCCCACTTCACACACATTGCCCCATCAAAGAAAATATACACCATTTCACATTACAACCGCGTCGCCGGTATAAAAATAGCTAACGTATACTGCCTCGCCAATTTTCTTGAAAGCACGACGTATCTCGTTTGACATTTGATACGAAAGAGGTCACACCACTACACTTTGATAAGTATTGAGTAGTTCTTGCGGCGGTACTTTTTCAGCCAATAAGACAAGCTAACTATAGGGTAGATAAAATGTGGTTTAGATTAATGCCTAGTTGCACCAACATAATTATGACCGTAATGAATATATTGTGTGTACAGACTTTACATCTGACAAACACAAAAACTGACGTAATTACCAAGTAATACCAAGTGGTGTAACTATGAATGATAATTCAAGATATGTCTTTGAAAAAACATTAACGCATGCTTAGCGAACTCTAAAGTTACAATATTAAATGGAAAAAGAATACGGTCGCGAACAGGATTCGAACCTGCGCCTCCCGGATAGATACTCCAGGCGCTCTGACCAACTAAGCCATCTCGACCTCTGCTCACCACCGCGAATTCTTCTTCCATATTTTAACACGTCTTATGGCGACGTCATTGCAATCAATTCAGTACTTACAAGTGACCGAACCGACACGACTAACTTTGCAGTTAATACAATGTCGTAAAGAATGCAATTACCTTAATAATTCAAGATATGTCTTTGAAAAAACATTAACGCATGCTTAGCGTACACGTCTTATGGCGACGTCATTGCAATGACGTCGCCATAAGACGTGTTAAAATATGGAAGAAGAATTCGCGGTGGTGAGCAGAGGTCGAGATGGCTTAGTTGGTCAGAGCGCCTGGAGTATCTATCCGGGAGGCGCAGGTTCGAATCCTGTTCGCGACCGTATTCTTTTTCCATTTAATATTGTAACTTTATGAATGATAAATTGAGGAATGATGTGATAAGACATCGTTGTGGTTTAAAAGAAGACGTAGTGACGAAAATTTAAAAGAGTATGCTTAGATGGTTTGGTCATATTGAGAGAATTAATGAAAGATGGTTAACAACTTCCAGGTTTTGTCACTGCATCACCTCAAGGTTGTCTGGTAGAAAATACCTATGGAATTAAGACCGCCTTACTCTTTTGTACATAAAGAATAAAAGGCAGTATTCAGTATTATTATTTAGGCAGGTTAGTAGGCATGCATAGGCGTAAGGATTGTAAGTGGCGTTCTGTAGTTTCTGCTTACCCCATGGTTTAAGTTATTTTGGTGCAACTGACTCTTAAGCTCAAATGCACCAACACAACTTGAACCGTAACCAACATGTTATTGTGTCTTTTTGACAGATTTTACATAGACAAGCTTTTAGTGTTTATTATATTATCACACTAGTGTCAATTTTAGCGTAAAATGACTTACTGGTACTTATTTCCGTGAGGCATATTCATATTATTTATTGTTCACCGGTTACTACTCACGTGCGTTTTTCAGTTTGTGTTGCGACATCATCGTGGACTCAGCTCATGACTAAGGACACCGTCCAAGTTCGAAACAAGTCGGGCAATCCCGAAAAATCCACCTGACTTTGACTTGTAAGTCCAACAGTCAAACGGCTATCATTGCTTGTATGTGATGACAACCGATTTCATACCAAAACGACATGCGTTACTAGTTTAAAAAATACATTTTCTAACGTGTTTTTTTTTCCAAGTAATAATAAATTTTAATACCCATTCCTTCCTACTCCACCAATCTTTGAAAGTCATGTACAGAACGAACATTTACTGCTCGATATGATCACAGAAACGCCAACAAAATGTCATTCGTGCTATTAAAACTAAGTGTTCAGTCGATTGCGATCGTCGCCGACTCCGACCTAAGATTCAACGGAGAGAAATGGGTCATTATAGTGTATGAAGTGGGTTGGAAATCGATTTTTAGTCGCAATGTAAGTCTTTAGCATGGCTTGAACAAGCATGCTTGAAAGAGTTTTCATTGTGTGTTTTTACGATTACATATTGAGCCTCGGTTTGGAGGCGATGAGAGAACGAATTTAGGTTTATCATAAATATGTACAACAAGTGATGTTTAATTAAGAAAAACATTTTTATTTTATTTTGACAATGTATGTTCCTTAGGGTGTTCAGTTCCATTGGAATTCATTCAAATTTTCGCAGTTGATTTCAATACACCATCAAAGTCACACATCACACCAGAAGAAAAAAACTTCGTGAAGTTATATATTCTAGCGTTAAAAAAAATTTGTAAAAATTGTCTTTGAAAAAGCATTAACGCATGCTTAGCGAACTCTAAAGTTACAATATTAAATGGAAAAAGATTTTTTTTTTTCCATTTAATATTGTAACTTTAGAGTTCGCTAAGCATGCGTTAATGCTTTTTCAAAGACATATCTTGAATTATTAAGGTAATTGCATTCTTTACGACATTGTATTAACTGCAAAGTTAGTCGTGTCGGTTCGGTCACTTGTAAGTACTGAATTGATTGCAATGACGTCGCCATAAGACGTGTTTAAATATGGAAGAAGAATTCGCGGTGGTGAGCAGAGGTCGAGATGGCTTAGTTGGTCAGAGCGCCTGGAGTATCTATCCGGGAGGCGCAGGTTCGAATCCTGTTCGCGACCGTATTCTTTTTCCATTTAATATTGTAACTTTATAACTTTAAGGTTTGCTAAACATGCGTTAATGCTTTTCAAAAATATATCTGTAAACATCGTGCAGTCCTAAGAGTGATCTTATTAATGGTTGAGAGAGAGACGTAATATATACTCTCTTCTTATTTCTCCTCTCATGCTCACAATATGTCTGTACCTTAAGCAAGATTGACTATCGTAATCCTAGGAGAACATAGCAGTATTCAACTAAGAAGAAAAAAAAAAGTTTTATATTTATTTATTTAATTTTAAAGATATTGGCGTAGCTTTTTGAACTGCACCGATCAAACTGCACCTTTTTATTCCACAAACAGCACCACGACACAATTGGTGCGCTTCCTGGAATTTATAAATGTACTAATATTCCAGTCTACGAATAGCACTAACGGTTTTAATATCTACGTACGGTGATGTAGACTACTACATCTATTAAAACCGATTAAAAATCTAGGGATCATCATCATATAAAGCGGAAGTCTTTGCTATAGAGTGGAACATTTACATGCAGATCTGTTATTATCTGTATTTCCCTCAGTTCCACTCACTAACTTCACAAACAGCGATCGATGAGCTAGTATCTACTATATGTCAACAGACTGCCCAAAAAACTTTTGCCCGAAATCTCGGCTAGTAACAACCCTAATCCAGCACCCGTAGTGCCTAAATTATTAACATCTGATAGCCAAAACAGGGCTCCTAAGACTCCCACAGGAAATGAGAAACAAATTTATTTTTCATGTTTCTATTTGAAAGTTTTAATGGGTTTGTGTAGGCAGGATATTTTTTTAGATATTGTAGTAATTATTATTTTATCTACTAACGTTGATAAATTACGTGTGTTTAATTTTGGGTTTATTAAAAAATATTTAGTTTGCTTACTACTTTACCTTTGAATTACTATTATGTTTTTATTGGGTTTATGACGTAAACAGTATTTAGGTCATTCTTTATTAATTTTTATTAGTTTGAGTATGTGGATTAATTTCACTTTTCTGTTTTGAGCATGTAAAAAAAACATGTTTATAGAATCAACACTCTTTATTCATTCATTACTCTGGGCTTTCTCTAAACACACACTGGTTTCCAGTACAAAAAGAATATGGCTACAGCACACCTCTACCTAATCTGCAGGAGAATACAGGCTTGATGATGCTACAACCCTATGTGATTCCAATTTTGATTGGAAACATGGCCAAATTCATTCAAATAAAATGCGAGGAGTTCAAGGTTTTACCGACATCAAGGTCCCAAATTGTCATTAACGACCTTTTGCCTTTTTGTCCCTAAAGTGTGACAGAGTGAAAAGAATATTCATGAATTTACCTACCTGGATGAAATTCTGGCTACTGACTCAATCAATTGTATTTTTTGGACTTCGTAGAAAACGAATTTCCAAAACTAATAAAGAAGTTTTTTTTTTTTTTACATCAATGCCTGACTCTCTAAAGAGTGGATGTATGTTTAATCTTTGGTAACTACAAAGGTCATGTGACTAATCAAGTTTCTAGACCCATTTCACACCAACGTTACATAAATACGAGCATTTGAATCAATCTTCCCAACTACAAATAACTTCCAATCGTGTGCAGCAAGCCTTACATACAAGCAATAGTGTTGTACGTTAGCTTGTTTAAAAGACGTTTCGCCCTCGTTTGCAGCCAACTTACGTAATGTGACCTGAATTTTCTGCTAAATGTTTTAATAACTTAGCAATTTATAATTGTGTTACCAATCACGTAGAACATACTTAAATGGATGTTCTGAAAGTACCAGATGTGATATCAATTGACTTATAAAATATCATACTTTCTTAGATAATCCAAGATATACGGTGAAGCAAAATATCGTGAAGAAACATGCATTTAATGGTATAAAATGGCCAACCCGCAGTGTGCTATCGTGGTGATCGATGCTTTTGGTGAAGTGGGACAGTTAAGGGTTGGTTAACATATAAACACTTCATTATTACAATCTAATAATAAACGCAGCTTAATATATAACACTAAGTTGTGGCACCTCAAAACTGTGAAATGATGATTTACAAGAAGATTTCTTTAGCAGTACATGAATATAATATGATTTTACTATGAACAATATAAAATAAAAACTGTCTGTCTGTTGCGTTTAACAAAATTTCTCACAAAGTTATTATATTAAATGGAAAAAGAGAATTTAGCTAGAGTTGTTAGAGTTCGCTAAGCATGCGTTCATGCTTTTCAAAGATTTGTATTAAAAATTTCTCACTATTTAGATTCAGCAGTTACGGAACTAGCATTAGCACTAAAATCATTAGGCATCACGCCGATATTCTCGGAAGGGTTAGACAGCGTAAAATGTGGGTATGCATTTTTGTATGTGTGTTAAATCTATCATATACGCTGTGCGGACTCCTACCGACTAAAAACTACACGGTCCTTCACTAACCTTAATCAGATCCCCGAAATCACATCTGCATTCACCGCATGACTTGGAAATCGAATCTAGGACCTCAAGCTCAGCAGCCGTACTTGCGTCAGACCATAAAGACAATCAAGTAAAACAATATTTTCAAATTTTATTTTATATAAATGTAATAAATACTTTGTATCGTTTACGGAGAAATAAGCAGGCTCACCGCACGACAGCTTGTATAAAAGACGTCTCATTCGCTTGCCTCGAGCCAGTTCACGTTAAGCTGAACCTTTCTTACTCAAAGGCTAGAACGCTCAACGTTTCATACTATCAGATGATAGCGGTTGTACAGATAAAACCAATGAAATTGCTTACGTTATGTAATATTACAAAAAAGATAAAAAAATTACAGGTCATGTTGCTAAAGGCAGCGAGCCTTTAGCAACATGACCTGTAATTTTTTTATCTGACACAAGAAAGCTAGACAATTTACTTTTAATAGAATATCTACAATAGTAGAAAAAATCTTCCCATTTCACAAACAGAAACAAAGTACAGTGTACAGAAAACCAAGAAAGAGTACCGCACGTCAGCTTGTATAATAGACGTCTCACCCGCTTGCCTCAGGCCAGTTCACGTTAAGCTCAGCCTTTCTTGCTCAAAGGCTAGAGCGCTCAGCGTTTTATACTATCGGATGACCGTGGCTTGTACAGGTAAATCCACGGAGATAAAATTTATAAAAACATGCCAGAACACACCGGTTGCTGGGATTTAGTTTTACATATAAGAGCATTATTGTTATTTATAGTTTCATTTCAGTATGTTTTTTCAAGGCTTAGGTAAATGGAAGTAGGAAGTGTGTTTGTTTTCATTGGTTATGGGTGAATTTTAATGGTTTTGTGAAAGAAGGCTTTAAAAATAAACTTGAAGATTTGACATTTGTTTGAGAATTGAAGTTTATTTACCTTAAACATTTTTAGGAGTTGAGGGCAATGTGCACCCTTGTGTGGGATAATTTTCATCTTACGAGGTATGTATGTATCTAAGAAGTCATAAAGGGAAGTATTTGTATACGCGATAAATTGGTAACCACTCTTTGAAAGCTTCTGCCATGACTTTACGACTTTACGTACCATCGAGAAAATACCTCAGGTCTGCTGATTTCCTTCACCGTTTTAAGCAAGCAAGTTGATTAATAACTTCCAACTGAGCATGAGGTCTCAGGTTCGATTTCCGGGTCGGGCAGTGTTATTGACTTTTTCGCTTAGCAAATTCTAGTAGCAGCTCGGAGTTTGGAATTGTGCCAGGTGGCAATAGGCTCACCAACTATTACATAGGACTTAATAACGGCATTGGTTAAATGTGGTTGTACAACAGTGTACACCTCTGCCTACCCCTTCGGGGAATACGCTATGTATGTAACGTTGTATGTGACTAATAATTTCTAATACGCACTTGACTTCGAAAAGTCCGTAGTGCGTGCCTTGAGTTGTACTTGCGACCTTTGACTTGCTAGTACAACGGAAATACAGCTAAGCTATCACTGCTTAGAGAGATAATTATTATAATAATGGATGATTTATTGTAAGTAAGTCTTCAAGTGTTACTCTGCTTAGGACAAAAAAAAAGCTGATTCTTCTTTATCAAGTTAATATCTTCCAGCGATGAGTAATAATTCTCCTTCCAACCGTATATCGGTCACAGCGGCCTATCTCCACGGAGATTAGCCAAGTACGCAGGAGATATTATAGTGCACGATTGTATGCGCAATCACAGGTGCACTCACTCTTCCTTCACTCTTATATTCCGATGGGAGTAATCCGACACGACCGGAGAGAGATCAGGCGCAGGACCGACGGTTTTACGTGCTCATCGAAGCACGGGGGTGTCACACCACCAACTTCCTGACTCCGGGCTGCTATCGAGAATTTCCTGACAGAAAAACCCAATAACACTTCGCTCAGCAGCCGCGCTTGTGACCACTAGACCAACGAGGCAGCGATAAGTAATATAGCATAATTTAACTCCGCTTCTATAATATATTAACGATGTTCTAGTAGAATTCTCAACTAAGCAAAATTAATAATTGAATTTTATAAATGTTACTCTATTGGTGTACAATAAAGATTATTCTATTCTATTCTATTCTAAGCTTCATTTGTTATTAAAGAGGATTGTGATAACTCCAATAAATAATGTTGCTAACTCATAGTACATATAGCAAAGAACAGTGGAGTAATTTGGCGAACTGACTCAATATAAACAAAGCAGCTTACTTTAAACTCAATACAAAATTCCATTAATAAACATATAAAAAGAACAAAACAAAAAAAACCCTTTCACTAGCACAATTACTGCGACCACGATACACTCGCGCAATTTAAGGACATAAAATTAAACAGCACAAAAACCACTTTAGCGTATCAGTATTCAACACTCGTAGCACAAACGACTCCACTTTTCCCCGGTAAAGCGGACCGAGCGAGCCGAGCTGAAATGACAAGGCATGACTCTGCTCAGACTCACTAAGTAATTACATACACGTCATATGTTAGAGCGAAGCATATTCAGCGTTAGATAGGGTGGCCATGTTGAAGTGTTTTGGGAGGCTGATTATGAGTAATGTCGTACTTTATGTCTTGTATGAGAAAAATATCCATCCAACATGGTTTAGTGAACTATGCTTAAAAAGGTATCTTTAATGATGAATGTAAACTAGAAATTAGATCCAACAAATCTATACACAGATTTGCCTAAATTCTTTGATACACTATGATTAGCTCTAAGAAAGGTAAATTGCTTTTTTTTGCTAATAGAATTAGGTATTACATAGGCCAGTAGCAAGAAAATACATAGTAGAGGTTTTATTCAGTAATAAACTTTTCGCAAATTGAATTCCCGCTGGTTTATGTGTACCGTAAATATAAACCTTAAGATGAAACACTAGAATTGGTTTTTAGATAACACTTAGGCTAAAAATGTGTTACCTATTTCTTTGTGAAGTGAATAATGTGTACATATATATTCCAAAAAAGATTTATTTATATTTATTTATTATTTGCTATTAGTTTATTCATCAACATCAAGTAGGAACAGTCGCAGTGTACCTTTACCACAGACCTTATATTTTTTTGTGTTTTTCTCTCCTTTCTTGTAAATATGTTCACATAATTATACAAATCTCAGATTCATAAACGCACCCAGACATGGAAAATCTATTAATAATACAAATTATTATTTCATATGGGAATCGAACCAAAAGGTAAAAATAAAAATAACTGAACACACCATTTTAGCTAATTTAAAGGTAGACAGAACAGTTTATTCTAAAATGTTGGTGTCAAACGCTGTGTCTTCTTCTACTTATTAACAATTATTGTAGCAATATTGATTACTGTCGTTTATCTGACTGCTGCAGCATGCGCCGCCGCATAGAAATTGAATTGTATGATGTTCAGATCAAATCAATAAATACAGACAAATAAAAAAAATAAAAAAATGAAAAAATTATGACTTCAAATTAATTAATCCGGGTCTGTGTGTGTGCATGTGAGATATATGTATATGTGTATTTAAATGCACATACAAGACAGGACAAAATCCTAGTTTCAGGTATTTACTTCTAAAGAAAAATAGACAAAAGCTCAATCACTAAAGCCATCTGCTTATCTTTCATATAAAAAGTCACTTTAAGTAATCCTAAAAAAAAAAAAACTCTCATTTTTCAAACTCATGGCCACCCAGTTTATTTCACACATTATTCATTGGTTGTGAAAGCAAGGAGCTGACTTGTAAATAAATAATGTAATGAAAAGCGTTCACTCCATAACGGCTAGATTAAATAATCAACTAATTGGATTTTACAAGGAAATGCGACTTTTATCTCGCGCACAATTTTGCGCTTTATTCCAATAAATAGTAATATGACTTAGTAATGATTTATGATCCAAGAGAATGTGTGATATTGTCGAGAGATTGCGTTTCGTAAAAAGTGAATTTGAGTCAGAGTGACGTAGTTTTGTGAGATGTACTCTCCTCTAATATGAATTTGTTTTAGCCAGTCAATGGTATGTTCTCTTATTTTTCCTTGCCAGAGCATTTTTCCTCTTATTGTATATTTCTTTAACCTTTTGTACAGCAGGGTCACTGGTGTCTATACAAGATAAAATAAATGTGTGCTACCACTTCCTCTTCATACAATACGTGTTTTCTAATGAAGACGTGACGTTTAGGACCCAAAAATTTCGACAAGCCTAAGGCGTTCAAAAGCTTTATAATATTAGTATAACCCACGGACCTTAAAACAATACGGACGAATCGTTGCGTACGACATGTGAGAAGTATGCCTAGTCATCCAATTTCGCTTGTCATACACGAGCTAAACGCATACAAATACTTCAAATTCATCCACTGGGCGCCAGTACGCTGCGTGTAATCTGTGTGTGTGCGTAATCTATGCTTTGCTTATGACTAGACAAGGTTCCATCCATTTTTATTTTTTTCAGGTCCGTGGTATAGTCTTATTAATGAAAGAACGAATGCTGAGCTTAAGCTTTATTCCTTTGTCGTACACATGAAAATTAAAAGACCCTGATAGCATACATATTTTCAAAAATATCTTTATTATTTAAATTATCAATGAGCATTCGGCGTTCTTCTTTAACTAATAAGTATAACATGTTTGAACAATTGAGAACTTTTAATTAAAATATTCCCCAATTAATTCTACTGTAGAGCTGTATTTCAAAAATATGGTACGTTATTTCTCAATTCCACAGTGTTCTTTTAATTTCCACTGGGTTGCAAATTTTGTAATTAAGTTAGCCGATTAAAACCTTTACTGAAGGCCACCGTGGACTTGCTACTTTTAGCATTGGTGATGATAATTGATGTGGCGACTGCATCAATGTTGTATTGCAATCGCGTTTTAACGTTTGCAAAATCACACAATTCAGCGATCGCAAAATCGCGCGTTTCAGCATGCGTAGAATCTTCCGTGTTTTTTTTTTGCTGTAACTCGCTGAAATGCTGAGATACATGTTGCCGAACTTCCAGCGTTCAAAAAATCCCGCGTTTTAGCGATGGTTAAATCGCGAGTATCAGCGTTAGAAAAAACGCACGCATTGTCGTTGGCAAAATTACGCGTTTCAGTGCACGCAAAATCGCGCGTTTCAGCGTTTATTAAATCGCGTATTTCAGCGTTCAGGCACTATAACGAGTATCCAAAAGGCGAGTAAAGTAGTATAAGTTGACCACCACTGTTAGAAGTACCAAGTCTACGAAGGCCTCATTTTAAATTTTTAGAAGTTTAAGCTCGTCTTTATTTTGCAACTTGATAGTTTAATGGTGTGTTTTATTTACGAAACTTTTTAATCCTAATGTCAACTACTTGAATTTATTTAATATCCTTCTGAGATAGTCGGTTAAAATAAACTAAACATGTCAGATGATACTTTTCAAAGAGATAAGCTTTACCGACAATTACATGTCGATATTTATATTTATATTATAATTCAATACAGTTCCAAGTCAACCATATCGATCATGATATTGACGGTGGAAAGGCTATAGGCCTTTAAGGTTCATTTCTTAAAACACAGAAATGTTCATTGAACCAAATAGCCGTCAATATAATCAATATAAAAATGTCTATTTACGTAAACACAACACATTATCATTACATAAAAAGCGTATTATTAAAGTCACTAAGTTATGACGTCTAAATTCCATTAATAACAAAATACTGGACGCCTAATTCCTAATTGACATCAACAAAATACATACAAAATTCTGAACAAATTAGGAGATAAAATTCCATTGTGATTGTCTCATACATGACAAGGATAATACAATCTCGTCGAGATGGTTTAGTGGTCACAGCGCCTGGAGTATTTATCCGGGAGGCGCATGTTCAAATCCTGTTCGCGACCGTATTCTTTTTCCATTTAATATTGTAACTTTAGAGTTCGCTAAGCATGCGTTAATGCTTTTTCAAAGACATATCTTGAATAATACAATCTTATTAGTTTATTCGGAGAAGAACTATGTCTGTTTTACACGAGTACCCAAAAAAAGGAGTATTGTATTTTAGGGTTCATGTATGTATGTTTGTGAGTTTCTTTATTCCACAATAACTTCTAAACGCCTGAACCGATTTAGATGTATGGGTATCGTAAAAATCCTTACATTGTCCTGGGTAACATAGGCTAGTCATAATGATGGCTATAGTGTACAAAAAAATGTGTGAAATAAAAAGAAAACACACATGGCAGGCGTACTTTTAAATTATTAATTACTTTCATCTTGTTCTTAAATTAGAGTATGGACACTATCATAACAGCTATAGGAACCATAACATTAAACAAATACCTAAAAATGCTGAACACAAAATTCATACTTTCTTTCTTTTTTCTCATCGTATGCCTGATGGACAACCCAGTGTCAGAGTTTAAAGCACCGGTAGGTCTCTGACATGGCTTTACACACCATCGAAAACATCTCTCAGACGTGCTGGTCTCCTCCCGATGTTTCCCTTCGCCGTTTTAAGCAAGTGATCATTAATTTAGAATATGCACATGACCATATTTTTGTTTCACGCAAATATATTTTTTATTCGCTAAATGCAAGTTGAAGGCTGTCAAAGAAACATTAAGAAAAAAAAAAAACAGTTTTTTCTTTAATTCATCATATAGACATACCGTTAAACTCATAATAATTATTGTTCGTTTTTATTATTATTATTAAACTGTCGAGTCCTAATAAAAAAGCAGCCTAAACATACGACGGCGCGTGGTTCGCAATGAACGAAATGTTTACGAAACGAAAATGTGAACGAAATTTAAACATGATTTAGATTGGAATAATCGTAATCAGCAGGCCATTAAATTACCACAATTAAATGAGCCTTTGCTATAGATACCTAGGTATTAGGTACAACCTAAATAATATATATGCTCTATGTGCTAATAACATTAGATGGCAATTACCTACTAAGAGAGCTGTATTTTAGGCTGACTAGCTTCTACTACTGACTTCATTCGGGTAACAGGTAATTTAATAAATTAAGTCAGCACCAAACTAAAAAATCAACGAAAATCATTAAATTAAAATTATAATCAAATGCAACATGGAATTGGTGCCCACTGAAAATTAGTTACACTCAGTTATTTTTCACTTCTCAGTTTCCGTTTCGGCGTTTGAATTTTTTGTGACAAAAAATATTATTCTTAATGGGTTTGCCTTTGGTCGTTACCTCACCTGATGTCATGATGGTGCGGTCGATGATGGAACTTACTGTGCAGCAGAAACCTATCCCTTGAAGACCACCAAATGTTTACCTATCGGGAAACACAGACAGCAAGGTCTACTTGAAAATCAGCATCAGCCACTAGTGGTCTGGCATTTTGCTGAACTGGACCTTTTTGGCGCAGCCGTGAGGCAGACAACATCTGCTAGCTACCTAACTTTTTTGTAAATTTGAATCCTTTGATTGTGTCCTTACCAACTGTGTCAAATAAACGTTTCTTTCTTTCTTTCAAGGACATATTTCTTAGCGGTGCGCATAATAAAACTATTAGCAAAACGCTTCATGCGTAAGGGTGGAATCTCTACAGTACAACGGTGGCGCATTGCCGTGCATCTGGTTGTCTGACGATAATACCAACTTTGGGGGATTAGATGACGTCATTCCAACTCACTCTCGCCGAAATTCATATGATAATAAAGGTCAGTCACTGTCTAGCGGGCAGTTTCAGACACTGAGGACTACTATGATTTTTTCCAACAAAATACCCAATAATTTTGCCCAACCTGAATGTTAAACCCACAACTTCACTATACATGAACATTACACAGTAGTCAACAACACAACACTGAGTTGCGACGTATGCATACTAAGATGACGTCACAAATCCTGCATCACGCAAGCAAAGTTTCGAAGGCGAACTAACATATACGAACATACGTACCACCCGAATGTTTGGAGAATCAACTGCCTCATTGGTCTAGTGGTCGGCTTCGACGAATCCAATAGCTAAATAGGCTCACCATCTTTTACATGATACTTATCAGTGTTGCTGAAATTTGGAGGTACAATACCAATGTACAGGACTATTTACACCTCTGCCTACTCCCACGTGCAATACAGGCGTTACGTTATGTTTGTATATAAAAACATACCATCATCTGTGTTGGTTGAAGGATCTTTCCTTATCACTATAGGACATATCATATAATTTTTTTACAAACGTACTTATTTTACTAGACTGATACATAGCTAAAACCTTACTGGTTCATAAATCACTACATATTTTAAAACAAAGTCCTCCGCCGCGTCTGTTTGTCTGTCTGTTCGGGATAAACTCAAAAACGATTGCACCAATTTTCATGTTGTTTTCACTAATGGATAGAGTGGTTCTCGAAGGTATTAGTATATAATTTGTCAAATTCTTGTATACATTGGCTAAAATATATTTGTTGGAGGTGACGGAAAAAAATAAGTCGTCTGGGAACTTTCAACGAAAATGCTGCCTAAACCCTTTGAGATATAACAAAATGATGTATAGTGGAATTGTGTATCATAAATAGGTCTACGAAAAGCCCGCAATAGCATATGACTCTTAAGGATAACATATTCTATCCATTTCAATACTTAAAAAAATGGGCAATTAAAAAGCGGTAATTGGAAAGCGGGAACGGGATCAAAATGTCATGTTTACTTTTGGTCGCGATAATCGAAATCCACGCGGGCGAAACCGCGGGCATCAGCTAGTTTACAATATTAGTAAGAGACTAGACTGATACTTACTTACTCTAAACCTTATATTATAATCTTACTTTGGTTATTAAATCAGCACTAATGTATTCTATACTATTATAATTGCAAGTTATATCTCGCAAATATTCAGTTACGGTGAACACCTTATGCGAGACACAAACTTAAACAGCTTACGCTAACAGTGTAAGGAATTTAATGCACCTGCAATCTTGGAAACTAACATGCTCCATTTATCTCGAAGCACTCCCAAAGTATCTGTTCCGCACAACTGGAGTCTCTAGGGAAAAGACAACATTCATACTAGAAACTTGATACATTATTAATATCCCGGAGCGTAGTGTACCAAGTACAAATTGGTTGACCGCGAGAATTTAGCAGTTCCGAATTCCAAACGATATTCGAGAATCTAGGTCTTCATTCAGCCATTGTATCTCAATTGTTTCGTTTCGTCGGCCTGTTTGCTGTTGTGGGTCAATTGTTGGTATAATAGCAGCCGGGTTTGCTTACAAAATGTAGTAGAGTACGGTTTATTTTTGACGAATTTTACATCTGGAATTTTGGCGAATAGCTACGTGCCCCGGTTTCATTACACCCAATTACACCCAGTACAGTTACCGTCCAAATATAACATTCCTCCACTGGGCTCTAAAAAAAAATTTCAAACATGTCCTGATATTAGGAACACAACAAACAAAATTGAATGCCTCGTTTATTTAACGGAGCTCTCAAGCGCGACTGCTGAACATGAGGTCTTGGGTTCGATTCACAGGTCGGGCAATGTTATTCAGTTTTTCTGTTAGGAAATTCTCAGTAACAGTTTGGAGTTTGGGATTGTGCCCAGTAAATGGCAATAAGATACCCACCTATTGGGACTTAATTGTTATTAAGTCCCATGTAATAGGTGGTGAGCCACTGGTGAAATGTGGGTGTACAATTGGGAACACGTCTGCCTACCCCTTCGGGGAATGTATATGTAACAAAAAAGGACTACAAAATCGGTTTAGCCGTTCTCAAGTTTAGTAGAAAACTCCTAGTGTGGGAATTAAATTAACAATGTACAGTTTACACTATAATGATGATCAATAACCTATCTCTTAGGACCGAATTACGTCCATAAAAATGTCACTGACATATTTTTTCATATCCATAACAACGAAAGTATTTTACGTTTGCATACCAATGTCATAAAAGGTTAAACAAATTGTAACGAACAGGAGTTACAAATCATTATGCTGTGTGATGTCATCCGTTCGCGTCACCCTGCGTACACTGCGGTGCAAAAAAAAACGGCCCCAACGAATGATAGCAGAGGGAACAATGGAAAAACAAACATCAGTAACAATCAATAGCTTTATACAATCTAATAGCTTTGATACTCAATTATTTTGGGCTTATTTGTATATCAAATGCATATTTGTAAAGGATTGTGTGTGAGGATTTAGAACGTAATGTGGGAAAATATAAACATAGCAACATGCATATATTCTCTGAAGTATACTCACAAAATTCAGCACATTTTTATATATACTGACTCGCGACATCATTACGGGCTCAGCTCATGACTAAAGACTCCGTTTGAGTTCAAAACTAGTCGAGAAATCCCGAAAATGCATGTGAGTAGTAACATACAACAATAATTGATTCGAATTTATTTCACGAGAGTCATTATACAAAAACAGCACATTTTTGTTTCTAACAATTGAAAATTCACCTCAATTACCCCAAAACCCTAGTTTTTGACTAGAACATAGTCCTTAGTTATGAATTTTTCAGGTGACGAGGTGACCAAAATCGAAAAAACACTCATGAAAGTTAGCTTAAAAATTCGACAGTCTGTTACAATTCCGAGCAGCCTTCATCTCCCACTAATTGTTGAAGTTTTGGATTTCAAGCCCGGTACTATACCCACATAAAACTTTTATCGATATTTTTTGCAGTAATTTGTCCATTTTTCATTTTATAAAATAAATCATACTGGATTTTATTTTTACTATTTCATTCAACTTCTTTACTGCAAATTTATTAGAATTTATTCTGTTACAGTATTACTTGTGCCAATAAATTTTAATTTAATATGGATAAAGGGAGACCAAATCAGTAAAATTATAACTTCATCACAGATTTATAAATTATGTAGTACCTCCAATCTCCATAAATACCTCCGAAGTTGAAAATTAAACATTGTGACCTTATAAAATAACTTTTAATTACTTGAATAAATTAAGGTACAGCTAACTTAACTTTAGTAAACAACGAAATTTCGTTTAACAGATATTAAAAAACATTTTCACGAATTCTGTTTACAAGTTTTGTCAGTAATAACACGCTCTTAATTGCCTCAATTTATATAAAGTTTTGCTTTGTTGGAATCTTCAAAACAAGCTTCGTATATATTAAACAAGAGTCTAATAAAATAGTCTGGATACTCTATAAATATTTCTAAAATCACTCATCATCGTACTAATTAAAAAACTTATTTACTATTTGACTGTTAATGGTTTTCCTCTCTGTACAAAAGCTCCAATTATAAGGAAAAAAAAAAAGTTGACGATATGGTATTAACCAGTATGAGATATTATCGTTAACATGTGCAACACAACAGGAGCTTTAATCACCTGGGTAATCACCAGAGCCAAACTAGTAAGTGAAGTGGTGATAGTTTACCAGCAGGACTGCGCTGTGCGAGCCCTGGTGGAAAAGGCTTAGCAAAATAAGGTAATTGTATATATTATATTATAATGTGAGTGAAAGACATATTACGCGGGATTGCGAGTGAAAAAAAAAACCGGTTCCACGCACATTAGAAAAGAACAACACAGCTCTGACTGCCACTGCTCAACCGGGATGGTTGGCACCACAGAGTACATTTGTTTATACTGAGGTTGGCACATCTTTGGTGGAAAATGTCACACCTGTTCACAGCTTTGCTGCATTATGGAAATTCTCACAAAAATTTGGGTTGGGCGTCATGAAATATAGGTTTAACGTTAAACTGAAAATCTTATCAATATTTCAATATGTTATGAATATTTTAATTCCAGATTACTTTGTGTAAGAAATGGTCAAGTTCAAACAAGATTATTTTATTTATTAGCATAAATTTGATTCTCAGTCATCGTAAATAAATACATTTAATATTTATATAGCCAACTCATCGTATATCAATAATTTATATCCATCGCTACAGGTGTACCCATTTCCGTCGATTCACAGGACACTTATTCGATTAAGAACGCGTGGGTGTCCACACTTTAATGCAATTCATTCGTTTATTATCGTGGAAGAAAATATAGGTATCTCAGAAGTCACAACGGATGTTTATACTCTTACATATATTGCAGCATCTGCGAGACATGTCACTTTGGATATACAATTTGTCACACTTTAAACCAATTTAATATCTAAACCGTGCCTCTAAACGTCGAAACACGTCCGCTTGTGGTCTGCGGTCACGGGTTCGATTTCCACATGAGACATGTTTGGAGGGTTTACAGACATTCGTCTTGAATCAAAATGTTTGAGTGTTACCCGTCTTATATACAGGATAATCCTATGTTGGGTTTGAGTATAAAGCTTTTGTTATGCGTCTCTCCGTAATATAAATGGAATTGTACTAAAATATTTTATATTTCGCTCTTAAAATCAAGCCGGAGAAGATTGATTCGCAAGAAATCAAATGAAGCAAATCGAAAAATCTGCTTGCTTATAAGGCTTATTTAATGGAAAATAGCTCCGTAGCCCTGTGGCTTTTATAAACAAATAATGGTTATTATTCAAAAAAATATTGTAAAGCATTTCATTTTTGAATATTTATACCCACTGACAACACAACAGTCGCAATAAACGTGTCACATTGTAATCAATAAATAATCGATCAACAACAGTAACATTTTGTGTAATTTATCACTGTGTGACATGTTGGGCCAATGTTCGGTGATTAGCACCCTAATGGCACAAAATATTATGTTTACACTTACACTTTATTGTTCACTGATGTGTATTTTTTTATGGGAGGCCTTTTTCGTTATCGGTGACGGCTGTCAATTTGACTTGTTTGTTTATTATGTCATAAGTGTCAATACTGTCGTGATGGCCCAGTGGTTACAGGCCCGCCTTTGCAACCACAGGTTGTGGATTCAAACCTGGCATGTACCAATGTCAGTTTTATACTTTCTTTAATCTAAGACATCACAAAAATGCGGTGAAGGAAAAACATCGTGAGGAGACCTGGACTTAATGGTCTGAAATCGCTAACCCGCAGTGTGCTAACGTGGTGATCAATGCTCATATCTTCTCTGTATAAGAAGAGGACCTTGCCCTGCAGTAGGATAATTATAGGCGGTTATGTTATGTATGTATGTGTTAATAGTTAGCTGGATGTACTAATGGTACTGTTGAGACGTTCATAGCCTGCAGACTGCGTCCGGTAAATGAGCAATAAGGTCAGTATTGGTGCGGTTGGTTCGTGTTTGGCCTTTGAATAGCATTTCCATCCAAGCGTCGTACTTCGTGCTTCTGAGGGCAAGTTAATCGGTTTTGGTTCTAGTCAATAAGCCTGCCTCGTTGGTCTTGTAGTCCCAAGCGCGACTGCTGAGCATGAGGTCTTGAATTCTCAGTAGCAGCCCGGAGTTTGGAATTGTGCCCGGTAGATTCCAATAGGCTCACCACCTATTACATGGGAATTAATAACAGCATTTGTGAAAAGTGGTTGTACAATTGTGTACACCTCTGCCTACCCTTTCGGAGAATACAGGCGTGATGCTATGTCAATAAGCGAAGATCCAGGCGAACGGGTTTCATGGAAAATTCTTGTAGTTAGGAGAAATTTAGTATCTGAAGTTGCTCATAGCGTAGCCCTCTGATTTGGCTTAGCAATAACTGGGACCAATGATTTGACGTGCTCTACATATCAGTGAGATGCACTGATGAAATTGCGCTAACAGTCACCCATCTAACGCGGGACCGCGCCTAGTATTGTTTAACCCCAACATCAAAAATTTTCAACTGACCTGAAAATTCTAAATATTCTGAACTGGGATAAGAAATAGAGGTTTAAACGCTTAAAAGCTACCAAAACAAGAGAATTTTATAGGTCCGACGAAATACCAGTGAATCTGTGGGTGACTAACTAAAAGTGGGTCACAGGCCGGATGCTTCGGATGTTTCTTTCGACTTTTTCTGCAAGTGACAGTTGACCCGTCAGGCCAGAATGTTCTGTGCGCCAAACGTCATGTCAAACAGTATGTTCTCATTGTCAAAAATCATTTTCGGGTACCACATTTATTGAAATAAAATAAAATAATATAAATCTGGAAATACATAGTATTGTGTATTTACTAGTTTAAGTATTTTATATAGTTACTGGCGTATTCATACAGCAAGTTTATACAGTATGAGGCATGATGAAGTGCACATATGAAATTGGGTGTAATTAATACATTTATATATATACTAGCTGTACCCGTGGCTTTGCTCACGTCAAAGTAATCTTAACGCCAAACTAAGATTTCAATTAATCATACAAACCAACTCACACCTGATTCCCATTCCAGTAGGCAGAAACTATAGATTTTATCTTACAGACATGAAGAATGTGTGCTCGACGGTTGAGTTTATTAACCTGCCTTTTTTGAGAAGGTCAGGTACGTTCCTTGAAGTCAGACCCTCCACCCCTTCCTATTTGGTAATAATTGTTGCATTATTCTATTTTTGTCTATCCTCATTGACGCCACCCTCATACAGACAGCCGTGATTTTCAGATACTTGACAGTTGCCCTAGCAACCCAAACTCATACAGATAAATCATAGCAAACTCTTAAGTTATAAATTTTAGTGGAAAAAAGAATACGGTCGTGAGCAGGATTCGAACCTGCGCCTCCCGGATAAATGCTCCAGGCGCTCTGACCGCTATGCCATCTCGACCTCTGCTTACTACCGCGGATTCTTCTTCCACATTTTAATACGTCTTCTATCTATTTAGTCCCTATACAGGTGACTAACTTTGCAGTTAATACAACATCGTACAGATTTTATGCGAATTCGCGGTAGTAAGCAGAGGTCGAAATGGCTTAGTGGTCAGAGTGCCTGGAGTATTTATCCGGATTAGGATTACTTTACTAAACGATTCTTCATCTTCATGTCGATGGTACAATTTTAATTATTTGGTTGCCTAGATCCACACTTCCCGTGTCTAAAATTGTGTTCAGGTAGGTTCACTTTATGCTTACTTTGTTAGCGGGTGGTGGAAAAGTTGCTAGCCTCAGTTTTGCGGTGAGTCTCGACGGACATCTTGACACTCATCAGTTTTAAATAACTGTGCCTGGCTTGTTAGGTGGTTAGGGTGTTGTACTGGTAACTGGCCGTCATACAGTGGGTGTCGAGGGTCTGACTCCTGCTTGGATTTTTCCACAGTACACGCGACTTGTCTGTAGGTATGTGGGGGCGCTATATCAGCTGTCGGATACAGCTTTTGAAGTGGTGTAGATTTTACGATGTAATATTAGGGTTCCACTCATCAATTAGATTTTTACATAATCTCAATGGGCCTGCGTTTGACCGCCAACTCGTCTGATTTTAAGCAATGATGTAATTGACGATGGATCACGCTTGACCACTAAATACCTATTCACTTGAACCTTGAAAACTAACAGATATATATTTATTGAGAAACACGGATGATAAACGAATTCGGCAGTAGTCCAATCAGCTGAAAGATGCGACATAAATGATCTTACGTTATTCTCCGTTTCCCAATAGTATTACCGAAATATTTGATAATACGCCGTTACCGATACATTGGAGATACCGGGATGTTTTACCACCTCTTCGATACCGGGAGTACTCCCGACTGAACGTTCCCGAATGACTGTACCGGCGCCCTATCTCTATGGAGTGCACTCCCTCTTTCTTCACTCACGTATTCCGGTGGGACGGCAATCCGACACGTCCGGAGTGAGATCAGGCGCAGAACTGACGGCATGACAATGTGTTGGCCAAAATGATAATGTCACATACATAGAACAGGTAGGCGACACTATAGAACGCCACCTGCTAAGATCCTTACATACTCTTTTTGCTTCTATCACGTTCATACGTCTGTTAATACACGCGTGCTGGCTGTGAGCACTACTTTTTTGACTTTTTAGTGAGTTTCGGTGGGTCAATTTAGATCCATATAGAGATCTCAGAATTTCCACTTACACCTGCCTCGTCTTTTCAACATGACTGTAAGCATATTTTTTTCAGTTTCTGTCACTGCATCTTCATTTAAAAATGAAAATATTAATGATCATCAATCTTGTGCAGTGTAAAGAGAATCTTAGAAAAGCGGACTTATTAGTCTAGTGGTTGCAAGTGAGTTTAAGCGTAGGTAAGTCTTGGGTTTCATCACCAGGTCGAAAAAAGTGTTGTTGAGTTCCATAATGGAGTTTTCAGTAGAGCTTGGGTCTGGCTTGTTGTTTATTTTTCCAGCATTTAATACCCGATCTATAAAACGAATGCCCTAGATGCAGGTACTGATAGTCTGTTCCAATCTCCGCTTAGTAAACATTCGCTGAGGTTAAGCAATGTTTTACACGGTATTTTATTGGATATCATCGAGAATGTACTCTCCAACCACCTCAATAGCTGGACAGCCTCTAACAAAATCGTCAGTAATGCTTATTTGATGTTTCGCTATTACCTACTTATGGATTAGGCAATTAAATTAATCCTAAGGCCAGGCTGAGGAAATGTGTAGTTTTGTTACTAAATAGGTATTGGGGGCTGAGTTGTCCGCGTCCGTAGGAGTGCACCCTTAAAATGGAATCCCTACACGTAGCCCCTGGGTGGTGCAAAACAGGCAACACAACACTGGTCTGAGGCTTCCACCAAGGCTGTTTATCAACTCCCCAACTATCGTTCCGGGATGTAGTCCGGCGCAACCTTTGTGGGAGACGGGTCTGGGCAGTTGCATCAACTCCCCAACTTTCGTTCTCCCCTAATCTATCCACTCTACTTAAGAGTGAATAGATTTATTCTGGATATACGTGCTTCATCCTCGGCCACACCGTCGCTTGCCATCAGGCGAGTTGGTGGCCAAACATAGATCCATTTTATATAAAAAAAAATATATAATTTATGATACAGTTTAAAAATGACTTTTCTATGGAAAGAAGTACCATGATAATGATGAGATCTGATTGATAAAAAATGAACATAACGCTAACGTGTAACATCTTCACTGTGCTTCACCATATTGATATGAGACAGCAAGAGAAACACATAAAAAGTGGGTTTATATTACAAAAAGACACGAAAAACTAAAATAACGTTGTTTTTCTGCGAAATAACAGATAAACCGTGTATTATCAAAATTAAAAATATACAAAAATAATATCATGCACCGGGATTCGATCGACATACTTACGCTGTGCCAGTCACCCATGTATGGTATGCAACTAATTAGTCAGTTGACAATGCTGCTAAAATAGGCATTCACAATCTACTAATCAAAATACAAAACCGGTAAGTGCTTGGTCCCTATGTGATGAAGCGCAATGATACCTTTTGAAGTGCTTATCATTTTTGATAAGCTATACAACAGTGCAATTTTTATTGAAATCCGTCCAATTTAGATTCTTAGTGTGAGATGTTTAACATCACTGCTCAGCTCCCTTGAGGAAATGCGCAATTTTGAATAGCCTATAAGTTGACCCGGCTTCTGACGATATTTTTTACAAATTTTCAGTTGTTTCTTTGTCCTGGTTTGGACGCCAACCTCGGACATACAAACAGACAAAAATACTCAAATTTTAAAAACAACAGATTTGGCAATGGTATCGATTAAATAACATATTACGAAAGAAAAAAAAACCAAAAAGTGAATTTGAAATTTTCGGGCTTTCGAGATACGATTTTATTATAAGTATAGATTTGTTTTTCATCCTTTAGGCTTACTCTTGCAAATAATTCCAGTCGATTGACATTGGAAATACGTCAGTTCGTGCTTTTAAATGCCAAAATGTATTTTTTTTTTAATAATCGGGATACTAATAGTACAGCATGCTTTCAAATTGAGGCAACTGTAATGCAGGTAAATTTATTTTAATGTTACGTTTTGTTTTACGGCGTCTATTTAATATTGGAATTGGAGTGGGATTGATATTAATTTCAAGAGTTACTCTTATCGTCTAGTAAAAAGACAACTTATTTATATAGTCGACCATACAATTGCTTTACTACCCTAATGCTGAATTTCGTTTGTACATCATAATATGACAAGGTCTATTTTTGCTTACAAGATCAAAGTGTCAGTCAGATACTGTCAGCCCTATTGTAATTTTAATTTACTAGAAATTTTTGTCAAATGTGGTAAAGCAATTTCGTGGGCGACTATATATAATTTTATTTACAGAAAGTCCAAAGTTCATAATAAAAAATTTAAGGAGTATAAATCCATTTTTTTTTTAAATATATTTTTACTATCTTCCTGCCGATAATAATTAGTCTATTCTCACCTAATTTCGTATGTGCGCTTCATCAAAACTCAAACTATATAGTATCTGATACCTCTGCACTACGTCAATGTCATCCAAAGCTTGTGACGTAAGCAAAACACGACCCTACACAATGTACCGAACACAAAATTTAAACCACTCGATACTAAAAAAGTACTTTGGCGAGAAATAAAATGAAAAAAAAAAGGCACAAAGCGAACACATAAAACTTTTACCGGGCAACGGCCGGAACAGAGTCGGACTGGGTCTATCGAGGCGTTAACGCCAGCACAACATGAGGATGGGAACCGGGATGCCGGCGTCCGGTACGACATTAAAAACGGCGGTCACGTTATCTGGTGCGATATTTTTTACTGTGACCTTTTTGCTGTTATCTGTTTCTGTTATAAGGGTAGAGCTGCGATGTAGTACGATATGCATCTTGTAGTTTGTATTAATGGAAAAACTGATACTCATTGAAGATTTGTATTCAGCAGTATTTATGGTATTATCATTTATTGTATTCAAAACTAACTATGCAACACCGTCCGCGTGGATGTCGTACCTTTATGTACACAAATTCATAATAATCCTTACTTCATAGCCAACTACTATACTTGTACACAGAAGATACGAGAGTGAATCACCAAGTTAGTTAACTGGTGTTTTCATACTATTATGTCTAGGTTTCTTCACGATGTTTTCCTTTGTCACATCTCTATGTTGTTTTCAATTAACTAATATATTATAATGAAAAGTACGAATCACAATCTAGGTATTTAAGGCTTGAGTGAATGGATTGCTTCTGTATATACGTGTTCCATTCTCGACCACATCGTCGCTTACCATCAGGCGAGTTATTGGCTAAACGTAGGTCCATCTTTGATAAAAAAAAGTCACATTGGTAAATACCATGTTTAAACTCATAATCACTCAGCCACATTTTAAAACGTAAACATCAACTCACGGTACCCTAAATATATGTCAAGATTATTTTCAATTCATGCGCGATCACAACTTTAATGATGAGTTTATGTCTCATGCATAAAATGTATTAGAAAATATATGTAACTCTATAAAATATTTCTGCCTTTACCTATACCTGTAGTAATATTTATGTTATGTTGTTACATATCGCTCGTCGCAGCCGCCTATAAAGGAGCCGACTCAGGCACCGTTTACGGCCTAACATGGGTAGTTTCCATGTAAATTGGGATCGTAGCAAAACCGCAGTGTATGCACCAGCTGTGTCTTCTAACGGTTGTAGTAAAAGCTAAATCAATACTAGAAATTACTGCAGTTATGGGTAAAGATACGTCATACTTATTAGTGGATGTAAAATTATTAATATGTATTATAATAAAACAAATTTTAACCGGATTTATCGCGTGTGTTATTGGTTTTTTGTTTTTCCTGACGTTTCGAACACTGCAGCGTTCGTGGTCGCTGGAGGACTGAGTCCTCCCGCGATTATTTATTTTTATTATATTATTATAATGTGTAGTGATCGCGCAAACCTAAGATATTACTATATTAATATGTATTTTGTACACCACAAACTGCCCTTTTTCCGGTCCACGTCACATTTATCCATCATAAAGTTGTCTAAAAGAAATTGCCGGGTGTGTGATGATGCCACCCATTGTGCTTACTTCTATTTTAAATTATATGGCCTCTATTGTTTGTTTTATATCCTCATCATCCCATTGCCTTTATCCCAGTTTAATTGGGGTTGGCACAGTATTATTATTACACAAATTAAATTGATGATTGAATACCATTTTTACGATGGTGATGTGGACCGCCACCAATTCACACGGCGTCTTCTGCCTTGCACACCATTTTGTGGCACCAACTTTCGTTAGCAGCCTTCCTAAACAGATATGTGACATGGGGGCCTTTAAAAATAGAGCGTACGTCTCCTTAAAAGGTTGGCAACGCATTAGTTGCTTCCGTGGAGTTGTGGATGTTCATCACTGGCGTTGATTGGTTACAAACAGGTAAGAAGCATGCTTAAATTAAAAGTAACAAAATAAAAGAAACAGTAGAAGTATACTATATACATTTTTGATGCAAAAATAATCACAGTGGACGAAAAATCTTGAACAAAAACGCGAGACACATTAAGGGAATAAATATTGCCACTCATCTGGTGCGTGTTGAAGAGTTCTTTAGCCCTTCAACTCAGAAAAATCTATGAAAAATATATCAGTATAGCGAGACAAGACAGATTAAATTACAAGATTTTTAGGGTGTGTATTTTGAAATGGCTCGCACGTGCACACACTACAAATTATTTTTGCAAGTGATAATAAAAATTGCCTCCACGCAGTTTTGAACTCTGTTTTGCCCAAAAAACTACTATAATTCAATGTTTACACTTTTCAGTATGTATGTTTATGCAAACACTGAATTAATCGATTCTGTTTTGTCTGAGTTCCCAACTATCTTCACCATTTATACTCGTTTCTTATCGCGCAAATTTTTCCTAATTACAAGGCATACATCACGCCTATATGCCCAGAAGGGATATAATGAGGCGTACAACTGTACACAGTTACACACCCACATATTTTCACCATTATTAATAATACAAAATAATAATAATAATGTCTAGATATTCGTCCATCTGGACCAACTAAATGCATAATATACAAGTCTTATAGGTGAATATGGCAGTGAGTTTATAATCATCTACCAAACTCCTGCGTTCTACTGAATTTCCTTACAGAAAAACCCAGTTATCCCGGACCCGGAAATAAAACCTAGGAACATACGCTCCGCAGCTACGGTTAGACACTAGAATTGATAAAGAATCACCTAATAAATAAAATAAGGGACTTACACAAACATAATTACTCACACATACATAAAGCGTGAACCAATCATATCCCAGAATGACTCAACGATATCAGGAGCCTTCTATTATTCAGTGAAGGCTATATGTCGCATATGTGGGTGACACATAAAAATTCGCGTGTCATTGCAGTATGCGCTCCATTCGGAATACGACACCTCGCGATCGTTATTCTAGAAATCTAGATGAAGAATCTAGACGGGTTGAGTTATTTCAAACGAATTGAAGTTATTCATGCATAGCTTTGGAAAATCTGCGTTCAATCTGGCTATAATTCTGTTTGTAAACTTTGACTATTATTTTTCTTCTTATCATGCGCATAGAATCATGCCTGTACTCCGTGGGAGGGTAGGCAGAGGTGTAAGTATCCAATTCTGCACCCAAACTTTACCGATATTGTCATTAAATCCTCCCATTAACGGAGCATAGTTCCGGACTCTGGGCTGCTACTGAGAGTTTTCTAACAATACGAACCAATATTTTTTTATTAGTTATGCATTGGCATGCATATTACATAGGCTCGTGCTAGCTAACTGTGCCCAAGATATTTTATCTCACTAGATACAATTATTTTATATAAATTCAATTTTAGATTTGTATAGAATCTATAAATAATTTTGATACAGACAGACGTGTTGCTGGGAAGTTTGTTGCGCCGCTTCTTCTTTCCAGCTAAAACACTAGGAAGTGGTGATCTTTATGTTTGACGTTCAAAAAGCGCTAATTTTTAGCCTAATTTAAATAAATAAATTTTGATTTTGATTTTTGATTTTGATTTTGAAATAATATCCCGACCCGGTGCTCGAACTCAGGATCTCACGCTCAGCAGTCGCCCTCATCTCTCTCTCTCTCTCTCGCGACAGTCGAGACGTCTCTTAATTCGTCTTGTCTCGCTCTTATAGTAAAAGATAACGATGCTCTTATATAACTTAAGTTTACCTATAGTGGAACCAATGCAACATTCCACTTAAAAAAAAAACCATTTCCTACGGAAACCATACGATTAAAACATGTTGAGAAGCAATTAAAAAGAAAACTCCCTTAAAAAGTATAATGCGCCTCTCCAACGCAATTGCCTGGAGCTATCTAATATCCCGTGTATAATAAAAAAAGTTAAATAAAAAATCAGAACTTTGAAAGAATCATCGACAACTTTAACATTTACTTTTACAGGTTTTTACTCGAAAATGTTAAAACAAACGACTGACCCTTAAGTTCGTCATCTTTTGTTTTATAACATTTCACGAATTAAACTGTCTTGTTGTTCTAATGGTTCTAAGAGCATGAGGTCCTTGGTTGAATTTAAAAGAAAGAGAAAGCCTAGTGTATTTTTTCAATTAATAAATGTTCACTAACAGCCTGAACTTTAGAATTGTACAAGATAAATCTTTGAAAAGCATTAACGCATGCTTAGCGAACTCTAAAGTAATTATATTAAATGGAAAAAGAATACGGTCGCGAACAGGATTCGAACCTGCGCCTCCCGAGTCCTGGAGTATTTATCCGGGAGGCGCAGGTTCGAATCCTGTTCGCGACCGTATTCTTTTTCCATTTAATATAATAACTTTTAGAATTGTATTCCGTGAAATAGAAGGTGAGCATATTGCTATCTAATGGCCGACTCAATAACCGTATTTGCGAGATGTGGGTCTAAACAATTTTTTAATTTAATAAATAAATAGGTAAGAAGTGCAAAACAAGATAGGTACCTACCGAAGAATTTTTCATCGCAGTCGGAGGACCTATAAGGAAATGTTCCACAGTACCTATATGCACATATACTCCCCCAAAAGCGAAGAAAATTCTTCTGTGCCTTGTTTCTCACATTTTAGTTCACACTTGGTAGGCGTGGATTAATTATCTTTCTTTGTGTAGGTCCCATAGCTATTATGTTACTTTTTTATATATCTTAATATCCTATGTTACCCAGGAAAGTGTTACCATACATCTAAATCGGTTCAAGGGTTTAGAAGTTAAAGTAGATTAAAGAAACTCACAAACACACATACATGGCTACAAAAACTCCTTTTTGTGGGCAGTCATGCAAAGAAAATCACGTCTGTCTCTGTGTCTGTCCCTTAAAAGATACAAGCGTGATGCTATGTTTTGTTATCATCACTACATAGTATAAAACAAAGTCGCTTCCCGCTGTCTGTCTATCCCTATGTATGCTTAGATCTTTAAAACTACGCCTCTTTTTTTTTAGTAGATTGAGTAATTAAAGAGAAAGGTTTGAGTATATAATTTGTCAAGTTTTTATACGTATACATTGGCTAAAATATAATGATGTTGTCGGAAGTGCCGGAAAAAAATAAGCCGTCTGGGAGCTTTCAACGAAAATGCTGCCTTAACCCTTTAAGATATAACAAAATGATTTATGGTGGAATTGTGTATCTTATATAGGTCTACAGAAAAGAACGTGATGGCATATGTCTATCGCTTAAGGATAACATACTCTATACATTTTAATACTTTAAAATAGGCAATTATAAAGCGGCAATTGAAAATGGGAGCGGGATCAACATTTCATGATTACTTTTGGTCGCGAACCGACATCCACGCGGGCGAAGCCGCGAGCATCAGCTAGTGTAAAATAATTCGCAATTCCTAAATTTAAGGTTTCACACATAAAAAACGAAACCATCTTAAAGATACAAAGTAATAATGCTAGTTCACCGCAAAATACGTTCCACATTACCTTCTCATTTGCTATCACTAAACTAAAATACCGGGCGATATGTAAAGTGACCGTACTTGGTATAAGTGTGCCCTGTACGGCATTATAATAACATATTTTATAGAGCGGCCATCTTGCTTCTGACATTAATGACTGCTGCCCTAAAATATGAGGCTTTTCAATCCTGACACAGAATTTTTGGGCGGTTAATTTAGAGTGCTATATTTTAAAGAGATAGGCATGCAAATTAGTTGGTGTAGATGCTAAACGTTTATAATATAAGCGAGGATTTTTCACCAATATGAGGCTCTGGTCGAGGTTAAGCAACGCTGGCCACGGTCAGAATGCAGATGGGTAACCGATGGAAGCATTTTCATCGGATCGTCTCCATGCTCCGGATGTAAGTTAAACCGTCGGTCCAAAGCTGTTAATTAATATGCCAAATCAAAACCTTAAGCCGTTTTGTGTGACATTGTATCGTTCATAATCCTATATTGTATTATTAATAAAAATAAATAAACCAATAAAAATTAATAAAATTGAATGGTCTGCTTGTAATGTAAAAACAAGAGTTTTTTACTAAATGCGTATGAAAATTATATGCGGTAATTATATAACTATAGGTATATAATATTTGTTGTTAGTCTGTTTTTCCGGCTAATCTTCGAAACGGCCAAACCGATTTTGACAAGACATTCGCTGGCGGATGGCTGACGCTATAATGAGTAACTAAGGCTACTTTTTATTGTAGAAAAATCATTAGGGGGTGTTCGTTTCTGACATCCAAACGGACGATGTCGCGGGCACGGCTCTGCAATTATAACATTAGGTTGAACCATAACCTCATTAAAGAAAGACGAACACCAACGTCATAAAAGTTTAAAAGAAATAAAATTTAAGTCCAATATAAAGAAACAAGTTTAAAGGTTCTATATACATAGCAGACAGACAACCTGTTTTCAAAGAAATTCCATCTAACAAATAACCAATACCATTTGTGTAAATCGTTTCACCTACAATTCTATAGTAGGTACTCGTACTACTACAGAATGATACATAAAAATTCAGTTCAGCTACGAATGAGTATGCACAGAAGACTCACTCTTTGCAAAACATGCTAGTTCATTATTAAATTCACATTTAGAACAAGTAGATAGACAAGACAATACCAGCAATTCCTCGTGGAAAATTCGTAGGCAACGGTTTGGATCCACGTTGGAACTTTCTGACATTTTCTGGTTTCCTGAGACTATTTAAGGCTATTTTTGGATTTCTTCTAGCGAGCTATGGCTAAACCTAGATCGATTATTGATTAAAAAAATACTCTACTAAAATTGCAGGTAAAATCGCCTAAGTTGCTCCCTCTGTGTACCTGGTTTAGAAGCCAGAAAATTAACAATAATAACTCTTGACTAGAATGTACAACTAGCTGTTTTTATGTACTTTTAAATGAGTTATTTATGTATGTTCTAAATACTAGGGTATCAATTGGATGGCCATGTCAAAGATGAACAGGAAAGAACCAACCACTGAATTTTCGTAATCATGTGCATATTATAAATGAATTATTAAAACGGCAAAGGGAAACCTTGTCAGGAAGCTAGAACAACTGAGGGTTGTTACAGCTATGTCAAAGGCCTACTAAGGCCAGTTGTTTATCTCCACAGGAGATTAGCCAAGTACGAAAGAGATATTAGGTATAGTACATAAGTGTGTGCGCAAACACAGATGCACTCCTTCTTTCTTCACTCTCATAGTCCGATGGGAAGGCCATCAGACACGATCGCAGTGAGATCAGGCGCAAGACCGACGGCTTTATTTGCTGTCTGAAGCACGAGGGTTTGACACCACCAATTTCCAACTACGGGTTGCTACTGACATTTTTATAACAGAAAACCCCAATAACATTTTGCCCGACCTGGAAATCGAAACCAGGTTCTCACGCTCAACAGTCGCGCCTGCGACCACTAGACCAATAAAGGTTCGATATAATAACGATCCAACCATGTCAGGAACGTTCAATCTCTTGATGTTTCGAAATTCCGTATATTGATATTTGGAGCAAACGATGTAATGAACGTTCGATCATTCGAGCATTCGAGTTAATAAGATCGATTTATTTTAATTCGATGTGATGACGTTTTTGTTAAGCTGGATTTATCGAAAACCACTGCAAATGAAAATCGAACGCTGTTCTATGCAATTTTTATTTTATATTACGCTTTTCGATTATTAAGATCGGTTGGGCTACTTCACTTATCTTTTTAGTGGTTTTACCGTTGGATAGCTTTTGTGGTAGTCAGGGTCAATAATTGAGAAGGGACGACAGGGCTGTTGACCTTGGCCGCTGTCCGTTGTCTTTATAATGCCTACATTGAAACGAAATTTAGTAAATTTCGGGTATTAAAGAAATATCCAGTTTGAATATATATTTTTATTGCTTTCAGTCTAGACCGGCTATGAACTGGTATCATTTAAATTTATGAAGATTTACGATCTGATTTTTATTTAATACTAGCTTATTTGTATTTTTGTACTAGTTACGGATTAAAATGACAACTGTAGGTACCTACTTTTACAACGGTTTGTTTTTCATCACGCACAAGTTTTATTTAAAAAGTATTCTCAAATTATGTAGAGGTCAAGTCAAAAGTCACAAGAGCGTAGTTTTGATAAAATAAAGAAACTTAATATTTAAATAGTATAACTTATTCAATTTATTTTCAGACCTACCCAATTCTAAATAGAAAATAGACGCTGTAAGATCCATAAAAAATGAGCGATGAATATAATTTAACTCGAAGTAATAAGTTTTAAAGAACTGTATGAATTTCACATAAATATATAGTTTTGACTTAAGTAAGTCCTACAAATTTTACTTGAATAATATATAGCTATCATTATTTTATAACTCACAATTAGAAAATGAAATTTATAAAACCATTTCAATATTTCATGTTAGTTTAATTATGATAACTAATTACAATAATTATTCCACTAGAATAGGAGGATAGGAATACATATATATCTACAATTCTAATGAACACGATTTCTGTGAAGCAAGGTACAATACGATACAAAGAATGTGAAACGTACAATTGGTATTTCATTTATTCACAGCCAATGTGGTATTAAATATACGATTGGGCATACAATTTAACGGACAGTAAGGAAAACCTCCTCGGTATTTAATAATAAACTTTGTGTGAAATAACAGTTATTGGCACCTGGAACGATGAAAATTAATGCTTTGCGCAAATTGATAGGTTCACAGGTGACTGACACAAATACTTAGCTATTTATAGGGTGGGTAAGTTTCTTTATGGGAAAAGTAAAACTGTGTGAGTTTATAGCATGACGTAGGTATTTTTTTATTTTATTCTTATCAAAAATTGTGGTGTTTTGTAAGGTGTTTTGTACTTGATTTGTTAGTGTTTTTAAGTAATAATTATTGTACTGAAATGTTACCCTCATCCTACCACCACTTTTTCTACATCTCAAAGGTTTGCTGGTAGAAAACTCAATGTTGAGTTAAGCTCGCCTTTGTACATGACGTTACAAACTGGAATGTTTTATATAATTAACTACTTTGTGTACAATAAAGAATATAAGAATATAATAAAAATGAATCTACTTTTGGCCACCAATTCGCCTGTTGGTAAGTGACGCTGTGGCCGAGGATGGAGCATGTAGATCCAGAAGAAATCTGTTCACTCTTAAGTATAGTGGATAGATTTGGGGAGAACGATAGTTGGGAAGTTGATGCAACTACTAAGACCCGTTTTCCCACAACGGTTGCACCGGACTACATCCCGAAACACGACCACGTCGCTTCACGGCATGGCTTGTTTTGTTGTTTTCAGTAATGTATTAAGATTTGAAGACTCTTTTTTTTACTTTTCATTTTCCATTTAGGAATAGATTAGTAAAGAAAGCATTGTTTTGTAATCCCGCAGTATTTGATAGCTCGTGTTTTCAATAAAGAATACAGGCTGAAAACCTGCGATGATCCGTTCTTCGATTGTCATTTTTCTGCGCACATGCACACAATTAATGCTATGATAGCCTTAACATAGCCAATAATAAAATAATTTATAAGTCAAAACACAAAGTGCTCTTTAAACGACGTAAGCTGAAATAACTTAAACAATTGACACGCAAGACTGCCGTATGTGAATTATTTTCTTTATTTCATACCTTTGGGTACCATAGCCACTATATTACACTTTTTTTTATCTTACTAGCTTATGTCGCCTGAGATAATGTAAGGATTCTTACGATACCCCATACATCTAAATCGGTTCAGGCGTTTAGAAGTTATGGTGGAATAAAAGAAGTCGCAAACACACACATGCATGCATACATATATACATACATATATACATACATATATACATACATGAATCCTAAAATATTACTCTCATTTTTGGGCAGATTTTTCGTGTCAAAATAAACTATTTTTGGAATGCTCTGTTTTTAGAACGGTAGAGTTCATACAACCGTCTAGCTTAGTCTAATGTTAAGTTTATTTTACTAGTAAACAGTAATTAAAACAAGGTTACCTATAATAATATTGGTATTACAGAACCCTACGTGCGACTGACACTTGGTCGATTTTTTAGTTCATTGATCTGTATTGTCGATGCTTCTGCCACTGTCAAGGATAGAATACTATCATTAAAATCTGATAGAATTGTTTTATTCAAAAGTACCTACAGTATTTGCACCTTTTACGTACAATATAATATATGAAGGGAGTGACCTCGAAACTAGAGGTCATCAGTTAGTTGCTAACGCCCCGTCATGTTGCTACAGTGGGAGGTAATTGTAGGTGGAAAGTAGAAAAGTTTTGCAGGTTTACATTGTACGGTAGATTTTAGTACTAACAAATAATGTATAGGTACAAATTCTAGGTGAGTCATTGCGGCCAATAGAGGTCTTTGAAACTCTGAAGAAGTAAAATTAAAGTGGTATTATTTGGTAGGTGTTAATTTAATTCAAAAAGTTTTATATAAGAACTAGCTGTGCCCCGCTGTTTCGCCCGCGTATAATTATATTAAGTTACTCCTTATATACTCAACAACCTGCCAGTAAAATCTTATCAGAATCGGTCCAGCCGTTTCGAAGATTACCCGCAACAAACAGACAGACAGATGGACGGACAGATATTTGAATAACAGATTTTTAGGCATACATAGGTATCGTGCAAACAACCGTATAAGCTTAAAAAAACTATGACTTTAACATTACAAAAAGACACAACCATTTCATTTATTTGTATTGATGTAATATAATATCTTTACTCGCGCACCTGGTTTGTGTAATTCAAATTTAATTTTACCGTCAATTATAAGAAACGTACCAAATTGATGTCATCGCCATTTAAAGTTATTTCCCTCCTTAACTTGAATAATTTTTTCGAGAAATCTTACCAATTTTTCAGGTTAAAAGTATGTTTCTCCGGTTTAAGTCAAATTCTGTTGAATCAGTTCAGTAATTAATGCATAAACTGACACATTTGCCGTATTTATTAACAATCATTTTGTAAAAAGTGCTCTCGTGCGAAGCTGGGGCAAGTCGCTATATATATGTCGCAGATGGATTGTAGAATAAGCTGTTTTACAAAACTGCTAGCTGATTTACAAAACAGTACTGTTATGAAAAACAGCTGAACGACGTTTAGCGGTTTTACATAATTACTGAACTATAACACGCAGAATTGAATGAACGTTTTGCGTTTATCAATGCAGCGGGTCAACGATCAGAGATTATGTAAAACAGTGTGAAATGAACTGTCAGATTGTTGATTTTAGTTCGAAATTTTGTCGCATATGGCTCTGTATGTCTTAACAATAATAACCTCACTTTATTTTACTTGTCAATAGCAAAAAAACAATGAAAATTTTTAATGACATAAATACTAAACCACTATAATAGTCGACAACATTTCGGGATTATGAAAGAAAATAAACGAAATTGATCCATGAGCGAGCGAAGCGAGCTCGGGAATTTCGTGATTTTTCTAACCTTACAGACTCAAAAATAGGAGCCCCGCAAAGCAGGGCTCCGTCGACCCAGCCACGGAAAGTCAAATCAGAATACAGTATCGCTTTTTTACTTGAATGGTGACTATCCATTTAATATACTTATACAATAAACAAACCTGTCCCACTGTAGATATGTCAATCTGCATTACGTCTAAAGGTAGGTAGCAGTTTTGTTAAACGTATCGCAATGGCAATCCAGCTGAACGTTGTTCAGCTGTTTTATAAAACAGTACTATTTTGTAAAGCAGCTAGAGATTTTGTAAAACAAATCCATCTGCGACATATATACGACGTTATACCCCTGCCTACCCCTTCAAGGAATATAGGCGTAACTCTATGACATAGTAAGTAAAATTACTAAGTAATCAAATTAATTAGTACAAGCAAAGACCACCTTATCAAAAGCCACTTTTCATATGTAAATAGCACAGTTAATGTTAATTTTATACATATTTAACTTAACCATTATACTGATTATGGAGTTGTAATATTCGTGACAAGACTGCCTTATAGCGTGTATGTGACAAATAAAATTGTAATATAAAGGATGATTCATTAAGATGGGTTAGTATGGAAAACAGTTTGTACAGGAGAGAATCTGTGCAAGCTGTTTTAGTATTTACAAAACTTAGCTTGGGGGATGATTGCGCAACTGACTTTAATTTGCGAAAGCTTTTGTATTGATAGTCTGAAAATATACACTATGCTGTCGTAATCTTAGTAGCCGAGGAGGTGGTATTTTTAATTTTAGTATAATACATACATACATAGCATCACGCCTGTATTCCCCGAAGGGGTAGGCAGAGGTATACACAGATGTACACCCACATTTCACCAATTATTAATTATATTATATATATTAATTTTAGTATAATACATACATACATAGCATCACGCCTGTATTCCCCGAAGGGGTAGGCAGAGGTATACGCAGTTGTACACCCACATTTCACCAATTATTAATTATATTATATATATTAATTTTAGTATAATAGGATTTTTAAGTTTAGACCATATCGTGAGATGTATGGCAATTAAAATGAACAGAAAACAAAATAACTCTAAAATCTTAGGTTTTCGCGATAACTACACATTATAATAAAACTACTTTTAACCGGATTAATCGCGTGGCAATAGGCTCACCACCTATTGATTGATATAACTACATATTACATGGGACTTAATAATAGCATTGGTGAAACGTGGGTGTAGAATTGTGTACACCTCTTCCTACCCCTTCGGGGAATACAGGCGTGATACTATGATGGTGCTATGATTAATCCGGTTAAAAGTAGTTTTATTATAACACTAAAATTTACGACTACATAATTATGTAATTATTATTCCATACTGACCCATCTTGATGTACCTTCACCTTGTATAGATGAATATGATATTGAATTTATTGTTAAAAAAAGTATCATTACCTAAAATACAGCCGGCGACAGATCAAAAAAAGTGGAAACATACGGCGAGCATCGAGTGAGCGCAGCGGACGCGTTTTTGCTTTTAAGCGGCAGCACTTGAAGGGTATTCCGAGTGCCATTTTGTTCCGTTAAGTGAGTTCTTTGAATTTATAAGTATTAAGCGTTTAGACGACAAAGTAATTTTGTAGTTGTCATTATAATCGTACTTTTAATACAAACAGTTACTAAACTCTTTGACATGTCATTTCTAGGATATTTATTGTGTTGTTTGCCATATTCGTATTTTTTTTCTATGAACGGGACTTGTTTTATTTTTTGTTTTTTACATGTATTAACTTGACTTGTATATAATATCTGACATTACCTGACATGTATTTCTTTCTCCATGTAGTAAAATTTATATATTATATTTGAATGTTATTATGTTTACTTTAGTACTCACTTTGATTACAAGATTTGATTAAAAGATATACAGTTTAAAAGAGTAACCATGGAGTTTCTTGCCGGTTCTTCTCCATAGGAAGCGACTTTTTGGAACCGTGCACGTAAATTCTGACTTTTCATAAGTGCCTTTGTATGGTTTATATGAAATAAAAACCTTTGACTTTGACTTTGATTAATTTATATTACCGACACTGACATAATTTTTTAATTTTTTTATTGGTGGAATATTCTTAGATGTGTCTGCTCATTATTTTTTCTCTCTGGCTACCTACTTAATGTTATTTTCTTATTAATTTGTACGCATTGATACGCAAACATGTACGTGCTTATTTATTTTATTTACATCTTGCAAGCCCAATCAGCATGTAAACGCATGTTTGACAAATACACGATCTTTATCTTTAAAGAATACAAAAATATCGATTTTCAGAGGAAAGTAAATTATAAATAAGGTCCATGGTATTTTCTGCCATTTTTGGAGCTGTATTATGGTTGTTTAAAAATATAATACCTACACGCGGGCAAAACTGCGAGCACAGCTAATGCACTTTGATATCGACGGTTGAAAGGCTATTTGGTTCAACCGTCGATATCATAATGCACTAGCTGTAATAAACCTTAAGATAACATTTTTTAGAGGAATTTTCATATTTCACAACTATTTCGCTTCAGCCAAATAGACTTTAAACCATCGATATTATAATTCATGCAGAATGTATTCTCGCACGCTGCCGCTCAAACCAGTATGTTTCCACAATGATTTAACTGTTCCGCGGTAGTCTGCGGTACATTATAGATGAGATGTGATTTCTTTGATCGATGGGACGCGATTTGGTCGGCGCTCGTTTAGAACCCCAGCCGACTAATATTTTATTCTCAAAATGGCGTTGTATACCTACTGACTGATAGATACTTAACCTTCCAATTTTATAGGATTTTCGATTATTCATGTTACGGTCGGTATTGTCATTTTTCAGGCATGAATTACGGTTTTTTGGTTTTGTTTCAAATTATATGATGGATAGGTATGAATCAAGGTGATAAATCAGAATGTCTACGTTAATCAGACAAATAATTTGTGTACGGTATTGGTATTGGCTTTCGCCTGATGTGAAAATGTTGTTAAAATAGTGAAAAATCCATAATTCAAAAACTTGCCGCACTAGGTAAAGTAGTGTTGGAAAAGATTTTAAGAACCCGTAATCCATATTCAAATATATTTTTTAAGGCCAATATACGTCACGTAATTGGTCATAATAATGATCTAATACTATAGTCGAGTTTGCCACAAACTTACGTTAATGTCTATTGCATTAAAAGTTCCCCCAGACATGACTAAAGTATCTTAGTAATATCTTAGGTTTTATAATGAAACAACTTTTAACCGGATTAATCGCGTGTATTATTGAGTTTTGTTTTTCCTGACGTTTCGAACACTTTGTGTGTGTTCATGTGTTCGAAACGTCTATATTTATTACTAAAGTATCTTAATTGGTGAACTAACTGCCTCATTGGTTTAGTGTAGAAAAAATATATAGTAACTGAAATATACAAAGAAGTATAAAAAAATGCAATAAATAAACGTCTGCCATTTGTGAACCAAAACGTAAAACACAAGGTAGCTGAAGAATTTTCTTAGCAGTCTGGTCAGTCATTTACGATGAAATTTGTTTCACAGTACTGGCACCCGAGTGGGATGAAAATGTTGCACAGTACTGGCACCTGAGTGGGATGAAAATGTTTCACAGTACTGGCACCCGAGTGGGATGAAAATGTTTCACAGTACTGGCACCCGAGTGGGATGAAAATGTTTCACAGTACTGGCACCCGAGTGGGATGAAAATGTTTCACAGTACTGGCACCCGACTGGGATGAAAATGTTTCACAGTACTGGCACCCGACTGGGATGAAAATGTTTCACAGTACTGGCACCCAACTGGGATGAAAATGTTTCACAGTACTGGCACCCAACTGTGATGAAAATGTTTCACATTACTGGCACCCAACTGGGATGAAAATGTTTCACAGTACTGGCACCCGAGTGGGATGAAAATGTTTCACATTACTGGCACCCAACTGGGATGAAAATGTTTCACAGTACTGGCACCCGAGTGGGATGAAAATGTTTCACATTACTGGCACCCAACTGGGATGAAAATGTTTCACAGTACTGGCACCCGAGTGGGATGAAAATGTTTCACATTATGGCACCCAACTGGGATGAAAATGTTTCACAGTACTGGCACCCAACTGGGATGAAAATATTTCACAGTACTTGCACATGACTGGGATGAAAAGTCACCTCACTTTTTAGTTCACACATGGCAGGCTTTTTTAATTAATTATTTTTTATTCTGTTAGGAAATTAAACGTTATATATTTAGTCTGTAATAAAAATGCTCTGTAAAATAAGCTATTATCGCATTGTTATAAAACTCATGAGAACAAAGCGCGTAAATAATTCGCAAAGCACCGGACTGTCATAAAAATAGAAGCCATCTTTCAAAAGCACTTTTCCATTTACCTGTGGTAGGAAAAAGATTGGTGGCTTACTGTCTGTATAACTACTTTCGAACGAATAAACTCTTTAACATTCGAATAACATTCGTTAAGTAGAATAATCGTAAATTAGAGAACTTATATAGTTAAGGTTAGATTCCATTTGTCTTATTGATCTTGTGGATGTGAGCGTAATATCTAGTGTTTAAACTGCCTCGTTTGTCTTGTGTTCCCAAGCACGACTACTGAGTACAAGGTTCTGAGTTCGATTCCCAGGTCAGGCGAAGTGTTGTTCGGTTTTGCTGTTAGAAAATTCTCAGTTTATTTGAGTATATTGTTTAATCGTTTGTCCCAAAATTCGATCTTTTCTAGGAACTATGTCGAATGGTCTCATAACACAGTATACATTTTTTTACAATATTATCGGGTTCGATTCTAGCCTAGGCAAATAGATTTTTCAATAATTCAATTTACAGTTTAAGTTTTCATCAAAGTCAGGCCCAAGACTCCTTTGAGTATCTTCCTGGCCGTATTTCGGTCACGGCGGCCTATCTCCACGGAGATCACCCAGGTACGCAGGAGATATTATAGTGCATAAGTGTATGTGCAAACACAGGTGAACTCCCTTCAATCACTCTCATAATCCGATGGGATGGCAATCCGACACAACCGGAGAGATATCAGGCGCAGGACCGGCTTTTACGTATTTTCTGAAACACGGGGGACACACCACCAACTTCCAAACTCCGGGCTACTACTGAGAATTCCTTAACAAAAAACCCAATAGCATTTTGCCCGATCTGGGAACCGAACCCAGGACCTCACGCTTAGCAGCCGTGCTCGTGACCATTAGACCAACGAGGCAGTCGACTCTGTACATACTCGTATTTCGTCGATCTTAGTAATCGAGGAGGCGGAATAGGAGTTCATAATTTTAGATCATACGGTGCAATGTATGTCGAATGGCAATGTATTATCATTGCAAGTCAGTCATAATTTAGGGTTGATTTGAACTATGAATTTTGATATCTTTACCACACAAAATATCTGTAAAAAAAAACTGATGGTTGAAAAATCAACCTTAATTGTTTTAAGAACGTAAGTAAAAATTTGATATTAAAAAATATTCATCCTGATTTAGCATACTTATCATCAAAAGTGGAATTATATCTCGCAAAAAATGCACCGATAGCAAATGAAACTTCAAACATTAATATAATAAAAAGTTATAGCAATAAGTACCGAAGTTATTTTATTAGTCGTAAATCTCGAGTAGTGAGATATATCTCCTGAAGAAATTAAGTGTAGATTCTTTTTTTACAACCCTACTGAAGTGATTTACGAGATCAGATAAGTGGACGACGAGACGAAAATTACAGGGGATTTTCACGAAATTGTAACAACAATTTCGACTATAAATAAAATATTAAAAAATATATATTACTGAAGGACAGAAAATGAATACCTACTACTAAATTTAATAACACCACAAAATATGTCTGTTTGTACTAAAAATATTTTAATACATTAAGATTAACAGGAGGGGTTTCGTGGCTAAGTAACAGCAGACAGATCGATCGATCGAGGTGGAGCTGCGCTTGCCGCTGTTGGACTGTGGGTGGGTGACCATCACTTCATATCGAGACCCGGTTGTCAAATGAAGGTCTATGACAGCCGTTACGGAGTCAGAAGTTATTGAGTTTTCTGTTCTGAAATTCTCCGTAGCAGCTCGGAGTTTAGATCTGTGCCCGGTAGATGGCAATAGGGACCTATTGGGACTTAATAAAAACATTGGTGTAGGTATACAACTTCTCACGAGCTACAAGATACAAGCTACGCTTAGTTCGAGGCTCACTGATGTCCGTTTATATCACTGATGTTACTTTTAAAAAAAAATCATTTTTTTGAACTGTACAGCTCTACCTACCCCTTAGGGGAAAACAGGCGTGATGCTATGTTGTGTTATAATAAAATTTAAGCAAACCATTTTTATTTAATTCTCTTAAAAGATAGATACTAAATCAATTTAGACTAACGAGCCGTCATTTGATTTATCTTAATCTGGGACGCTACCAGTTTGATAAAACCGTCTCCAAAATCTGGAAATTAAATTCCCTCAATCCGTTTAGCTGAAACGATGCTGAGTTATTTGCCTAACTCGAAAAATACCTAAATAAATTAAAATATTTTGGTCACGATAAAATATAAGAGCTAAAGCTTTAGATGAAGCAAAAATGAATTACTAAAAATGTTAATACGATAGTGCGGTGACCCCAAACTGAATCTTAGCTCAGTATTAATTGAAATATTTTAAAAAGGGGTTTTATGTAAATCAAAGGTAGATAAAATAAGCTTTATTGTACACTGTCAGAGTATTGTCTATATAATACAATAATATTATGATGTTCGCGGGGAGAACGAAAAGGTATAAATGAAAAAAGATGAGAGACAAATGAAAGAACTTCGGGGAGACTTGGTGTGTCAAGACTTGAGTGAATAGATTGCTTTTGGATCTATGTGCTCCATCCTCGGCTTCACTGTCGCTTAACATCAGGGGAGTTGTGGGCCAAACGTAGATACATTTTTGATAAAAAAAGCCAAACTATACATGATGGAGCAGTGATATGACCCTTGGACTGGTAAGTTAGTGATCGCAAGTTATAGCTCACAACACGTACCACTGACTCTTCGTAGTCAAGTGCTTGCACCAACGGTGAATGAAAATATCGTGAGGAAACCAGTACACCTGAGAGATATGGTCGATGGTGTGTAAAGCGATGTCAGAGGCCTACAGGTAATTTGAACTCTCACACTGGGTTATTCTTCAATCATAATAAAAGAGAAAGAACCCAGAAACTGAAAACCATACCAATAATCTTGACATCATCTCATTACGAATATTCGCTGGCAAACTAAATAAACTGTAGTGACACATCAGCAAAAAGTTAATACGACACTTACATCAATTAGGTAGGGAGTCAATGAAGCGGACTTAATCTCGGGTCTTCCAATCTTTATGGGGAGTCGTAAGCTGTTCATCGTCTTGGTATAATGTACGTACGATTACCATAACTTAGCGTCATGGCTGTATTCCCTGAAGAGTTGGAGATGGAACGGTTAAACTCCCATATTTTGTATGTAATAAGTGCGCATGGCTCATAGTGGCATCTCTTAATGGAGTCATGGTAAATTACCTCCACCAGGTTGAGCAACGCTTGGAGCCGTAGGTTTGTAGATATCATTTTCTCCCGTGCGTCTCCGTGTTTCAGTGAACACGTTAAAAATTCGGTTATTAATCAGCAACAGCCCCCTCAGCCAAACTCTGGCAAACCACATAAAAGAAGGTGTAATAGGTGACACTCGGAGACAAAAGTTTTGGAGAGGCGACTGGCCTGGCGCCCTGCTCCAGTAGGGCTAAAAGCTACATCCCCACCGGTACTGGATAGGGGATAATCAGGACAGGAGCAAAGATAAAGTGTTGCCGTGTATCGAAGGAAAAAACTTCTTCCCTTCGAGATATGCCAAGCATGAGAGGCACTAGTATGATCCTCAGGAGCCGGCGGTGTAACTTTCCTTATATGCTTAGGTGGCTGTGAGGTTTTATTCAGTGGGAGTCCGATAGAGCCCTCGACCGTCAGGTCTGGATCATGATCTGTCACCCTATCGATCTGTCGGCCTATCAATGAATAAAAAATGGAAGATATTCACACTATACTAATTAAAAAGACAGGTGAAACGCCTATTTCCATTTACCAGACACTCAAACTCTTAGCTGATTCTAAGAAATTCTTAACAGGAAATCTCTATAAAATTTTGTCCGACCCTGAATCGAATCCTCAGGACCTCATGCTCAGTAGACGAGCTTCACTAGATCAATAAGACAGTCTGCAAGCTAATTATCGTCTTGCTATAATGCACATACGATTAAACGGGCAGTCAGGCGCTGCCAGTGTGTTTGTTTGGGGGCAAAGAGGGACGCTAACGGAAGAACGTCCGGTGCGCGATACTATAAATCACTTGTTCAAACGGTGGAGTTAAAATTTTAAGGATTTATTATGGACTTTGTTTTTTATAGTATAGGAACGTATTACGTACTTATTTCAAGGGTTTGATGGTAATTTGTGATTCATTTATGGCATGGGATAACATGGGATGTAGAAAATGTCAACTCAATATTTTGTCGCAAAACTTTCTTAGTCTAAGCGAATATTTTATTAGTGAGCCGTCGTGGTAATACCATTCAGTGTTGAATAAAAATATGGAAGAAACCGGATTCTATGAACGATTACAAAATATCTCCAAAATAATATATTTTCTAAATAATTTCGATTATAAAGTTTAGTATCTGTAAGAATAAATCCCAGTACACCGACGTAACCAAACAAATGAAAGGCTAACTTTTCCCTTTCATTCAATAATGCGATGATCTTAATTTCATTGGCTGGACAAAATGATTAAATGCCTCCAATAAAATTGATTAAAAACAAGACTGGCAGAATTTTTCTACATCTATATTTAAATATTCACAGCTCTATTTACAATATTTCATGAAATTCATATCGAGATCACTTTTTTCCTTTTGAAGATCATATCAATTGCGAAGGAAAAAAAGTTGGTAACTAATTTCAAAGAGAACAACGAAAGAAAAGGTAATGGCCGAGCTCTTTAGAGTTCTGGAGAGCTCAATTTCAATATCGTGGATATTTATTGTCAAAAACATGAATATTTAAAGTGAAAACTCGAGAGCAATTTCGGAGTAAATATTGTAACGTAGGTACTTAGGTCTATTTAGATTTTAATATTCGTAAAATTAATGAAGAAAATATTGTTCTGCTATTTCGTTTTGTTAAAATTTTACTTTTTTTTCATTTAAGCTCGATAACTGTATTCAGTAGCAAATATAATAATAATAACGTTACTCTTTACATTAAAGCTACTTTGACTAATTATCTTAGATAATTATCCTACCAGTACAACCAGTTTAAATTTTCCTCGAATCAAAAGTAGGTACGCTATGGGCATGTCAGTTTGGGGCTCTATTTAATTAACTCTTTGTACCATCTGACTTTAATTATTGGAGCGCAACAGTACAAACATTCGTACATAATTTTGTAATTTTAATAAAAAAAGAATTATAGCAACGCAAACGTAAGTAATCATTTTGAGACACATATCACCATATTGCATTATATCATTTTTTTTTATGTAATATTTTTATTTACCATAGCATCACGCCTATATCCCCGAAGGATTAGGCAGCGGTTTACCTACTATTGAATTCGATGGATCACACTTCAACGATGGAGTTATACAGTCCCATGTGATGAGCCTATTTCCATCAACCGGGCATAATTCCAAACTCCAGGCTGACTCCAGGCTACTAAGAATTTTCTACTAGAAAAACTCAATAACACTTTGCCACTAAACCAACAAGAGTTTTAGTTATTTACTGCTCATTTAATTATTAAAATCATAAATAATCTCAATTTTTATAGTTAAACGCGGTCGTTCAATTAAAAATACCTTAATAGAATCGTTTCGCATTAATTATAAAATATTTTGAACACACACATATCTATCACACATATATATCTCCTATTTTATGTATTTTGCGAGGAGGATGATCGAGTAAGAAACTCATACTTTGCTCGGATATCCGATTGAAAAATATTATAAAGTCAAATTCATTTTATGTTTTCATGAGTTTTTATTTTTTATTTATTTTTATCATTTACAATGTCTTTGCAGTTACATAACCAAAACGACATTGTAAGTATAATAATTGTAAATTATACTATTATTAATTGTATTAGATATTATAAGGCATTATGTAATCACTTGACTGCAATAAGGAATTTGAATATATAAAAATATACTACCAATAATACTCAACTTTTGTGGATGAGTTACATAAAACATTATATCATTATTATGCAATGTTTTATGTAACTCATCCACAAAAGTTGAGTATTATGTGTATAGTAATAATGGTAATTTAAAATACACGGCCTATCATCAGGAAGGTCGTTAAATGCATATTTGTTTTCATCAGTATCATCATAATAATAATAATTTTATTTCACTCTAACACACCCAATTTTATTAGAGTGCTTGTACTATTTTAGATTACGACCAGAAGATAAAATAAGGAGAGTAATATTTTATATCAATATTCTTTCCAATTACATTAAAATTACTAATGTAAGTACTTAGGGAACTACTTTAATCAGCTAATATCTATTTTGTTATAGGTATATGATATTTCTGACAGTTCTTGTCAAAAATGAATTTACTAAAATTTAACCAACAAATTGTATTGATAAATTAGAAAAGATTTGAATTAAGGGAAATTTAATAGTGATATATATTAAAATTCGAGAACTTAAATAATAAAATTAAACCGAATTATTTACAAACTACTATTATTTAAATATATAAACTAGGGAGAAAAATCCAAACATACAGAAAATAATGTCCACTACACTAATGGTTAAAAATAATAAAACAAAGTGAATTTTAATATCACAGTATCACAGAAAACTTGACTTATTTTCAGATAGGTATGTACCTAAGCGAAATTTATATGACTTCTTTTCGTGTTAACAAATCACTTTCTTTTCATATATTATCAAATTATGTAATTATAGATGTCAAAAGTAGAACGAAGTGGAGAAGAAAGAAAGAAAAAGCATTTATTCCACACTGGACAAAGTGACAGCAAAAAAATGATATCTAAAACCTAGGCAAAACAATCAAGACCAATATTAAAAGATATATTTTAACTCGTTTGAGATTATTTGAAAATTTTAATGGAAATCATCGATGTTATACATACAAACTACTTATATGAATTTATAGTAAACTAGCTGGTACCCGCGACTTCGTCTGCGTCACAAAAAGTAGCCTATATCTTTTTCCAAGGTCCAATCTATCTCCTTGCCAAATTTCATTACGATCCGTTCAGCCGTTTAATCGTGAAAAGGTTACAAACAAACAAACAGAGCTATTTCATATTTATAATATTAGTATGGTCTAGTCTTGATTCATGTTTGTATAAATTTCCTTCGTTGTTTCAAAAAAATCGGATATGTAATGAATTCAGCTTTCAATTTAATTTCATAAATACGTTCATCGATTAATATTTTTATAATTTTTTTTCGAATTTTCATACTTGTTAAAACAAGATTATAAACTCTTCGTGCTTTGTTACAAAGCAGCACACCAAATGTAAAACCTCTTTTCTTTAAAACTTAAGTATAATAACACTAAATTGCCGATAAAAGACAGCCATCACATAAACAAATTTTCGATTACAGAGTAAACGAATATAATATCTTTTATGTTAACAGTATACTGCAAACAATTTAATTCTCCATACTTGGACGATCATCGAATTCGCATAAATCTGAAAACATATCCGGTCCAACGATTATTCAGAAAGCCCGACGTTTTTATCGAATTAACTGCTGACCGGGTTTTAAATTCCCGTTGCAATACATCGTAAAAATTAAATTACAAACATACGTTTTAAACGATAACATTATTCCACATAAACTTTGCTCCAGAATAAAATAAGGTTAAACTTTGTAACGGTCGAGACCACCGAACCGCATCGAATTACCCCACAACCCCTTTTTGTACAGTTTGACCCTGAGTACCAAAACTTACCGTTTAAACAGGTGACCAACCACAGCAGGGTGGTGCAGGCATGCATGATGGTCACTCGCTTCACACCTCGACAACGCACCATCTCACTTTTATCGAATCACCATCCCACAGAACCAATTTATATACCACCCTTAGAGGGACACTATTATCTACGATCAGAATTTCACCCTCGAGCTGTACGTGTGACGTAACAGAAAGTTCGTGTCGTCCCTGTTCTCGGACGAGGCAGCCGCTCTCGTCGGAGCGTCCCGTGCGACTGAACTGAACACGCCGTTAAAGGTTCCGAGGGTGAGGGGAGGGACGATATCAAATGTTTTGTATCCTCACAGTTATTTCCCTCCAAGAGCGAGCACCACGTGCCGTGTTTAGTCAATTTTCGTCTGAATGGCCTGACGGCTATTTGTATTTTTATTGTTGTCATTAAAAGTAACATAATTAGTGCTGGTCGTACTTTGTTGATTGGCTGCCACTGTTCAAACGAGTTTAATTGAACAGTTTGGTTCTTGTTAATTATAAATTGGTCGTGTATTTTTTGCGAGTCTTTGTTTAACCCTTTAGCGGTTGGAGGGTTGAATTGTGATATCGGAAAAGTAGAGTCATTGTTTAATGAGAAAAGGAAAACACGTCTTCGATTTTATAACGATAACGTCCGAAATACGAAACTCGTATTAAAGTCGCGGCGATGGGGGTACTTTCCTTGGTTTCGTGCTAGGCCGTCTTGATACAGGAAGTTTTAACTTGGAGCCGGGCAAAGACTTATACACGACTTTGGAGGTTGATACTCGATTCCGTAACTTTATGAACTACAAAAAGTGCGAAGATATTTGAACTGAATAATTGTTCAAGTTTAAAACAACTTCTTCCTTTGCTTTTTTTAAATACGATGAAGCATTTTTTTTAAGCAGGACCTATCTATTTTGGTCTAATAAAACCTATAATTTCCGATTTATACAATGTGGATAAAAACAATTAGGGGTCTTAAGATGTTCTTCAAATGTCCAATTTCGCTACTCAATAGATTATATTATTTATCGAAAATAATGATGACATGAGTAGCACTTGAACTTTTATAAACCTTTAAGTGGAACAAGCTTGCGTGGGATTTATTCGTTTTAAATCGTTTTTTCAAAGGTTAACGTTACGTAGAATTTCATAATTTATCATCATGTACTCATAAACTGAAAATAAATTACTGTTAAGCTAGGCTTTAACCGTATGTACTCGATTTGGATCTAATTGAAGGTTTAAAACCTGAAATGTACGAATATGAGTTAGAATAATATATAAGAGCAGCTATTACGCATGAGATGCTTCGCAGTTTGTTAGGCAGGATTCGGACACCGAATCTCAGGCCCGGAAAATTGTTATTGCATTTTTCTGTAAGGACATTTTAGTAGCAGCCCGAAGTTTCTAATTGTCCTGATTGATAACAATAGGCTCACAACCATGGAATTCAATAACGGCATCGGTGAAATGTGGATACTACAGGACACATCTGCTGTACCCTTTGGGAAATATAGACGTGAACCTATATACATGGGAGTTCATAATCTATTATGCATTAGGCGTTAAAACAAATAAAGAAGCAAAGCATAATATTTATAAAATAAACTTAATAAACATCTATAACGGAAAGATTTTTGAGAGAGTTTTTTGATGACGTGATGCCATTTATCTGACAAGGAGTGATGCCAGTTTATCTGACAAGGAGTGATGCCAGCTTATTCCAAGAATTACATATGCCATAAATATATTATTATTAGATTAGTATTATTAAGCTGTTGCCTCGCTCATTAGCAGACAATAGATTTTTATTGTTATAACGTATAATTCTGTACGTGGCTGAGCCGAAAGGATAAAAGGGGAAATAAAAAACATCCTTGACATTAAGGTTAATATAATATGATATTTATATTTAATTATGTTTAAACTAGTTGGTGCCCGCGACTTCGTCTGCGTGATAAAAGGTAGCCTATGTCCTTCTCCAAGGTCCAATCTATCTCCTTGCCAAATTTCGTTACGATCCGTTCAGTCGTTTAGTCGTGAAAAGGTAACGAACAAACAAACAGAGTAACTTTCGCATTTATTATATTAGTATGGATATGTTTGCTGTGCCCTAGCAGGGTTTCACGTCGAGCTTTTATCAATTAAGAAACACTATATTTATGTACACATGAAAGAAAGAAATACTTTGCCTCTAATGGCATTGGTAAAATCCGAATAAAGCCTTACCCTCCAGTAACCATGGGCGTGATGTATGTGTTTGTATCCCAGGCAAAATTATGAAGATTTAGAATTCTAGATATATATCTGCCTAGCCTTTTCCCAATTACATTGGGGTCGGCTTCCAGCCAAACCAGATGCAGCTTAATACCAGTGTTTTACATGGAGCGACTGCCTATCTGACCTCCACAACCCAGTAACTGGGTAACACGTATCTCGTGGTTTTCAGGCCTCTGACTACCTGTAATGGCTGTCATAGATCTTAATTTGATAACCGGGCCCGACGGCTTAACGTGCTCTCCGAGGCACGGAGGGGTCTCGGTATGAAATTATGGTCATCCATCCACAGACCGACCGCAGCAAGCGCAGCTTAACCTCGATCGATCTGTGCGGCTGTTACTTAGCCACGAGCCCCACGAGATTTAGAATTCTAGATAAACCTACTTATATATTTTCGTGGAAAAAAATATTCAGTCGTGAGCAGAGTTTGAACCTGCGCTTCCCGAAAAATACTCGAGGAGATTACTTTTTAATACCTTCAAGATTATCTCTATCCTTCAAGATTATCTCTACGAAGATTATCTGAATCTAGAAAAACCTTTCCCATCTTTTAGATTCTCATAGAGGCTTATTCCTGAATTTCTGAAGTCATATCTAATTCCATCTTATACAACATCGACAAATAAATTGACTTTTCATTCCGATTCCTACTTGTAAATTAAAGTAAAAATATTTTCCAATTCACACCTTACGTTGCAGTACAATTTTCTTGATTTCAACGTACGATCTATAAGTATTGGGACGTGCAATCGCAATCGTCGTTTTAAATTCAAATGCATGCTTGTACACTGCATGTTTTATATTGGATATGTGTGTGAGAATGTGTATGTGTGAAAGAGCGTTTATGGATGTATATGTGTGTATGTATCTAAAAAGCTTTCTTACAACATAAATGTATCTAATATTTACGAACAAAAATACATAATAACATACAATTAGTGAAGGTAAACATAACATTTCTTTGTAAAGTATATGTATTGTATTTTTCTTGTGTACGTTTTTCAAAACTTAACTCGTAATAATGTATTTATAAGTTGTTAGCTGCTCCTACGCCCACGTTAGCATTTTTAATTTCGTTGAACGAGAAAGAATTACTATTACTGTGGGTGAAGCCCTTACATACTTCGCTGTACCTTGCGCTAATTTACTCTAGTTTAGGTATTGATGAATAAGAATAAACATCTTTAACTATTCAAAATCTGTAAAGAAGTCTTCCTCCACTACTAATAATGTCTGTTACTCTATATATAATGGTGATAGTATTTATGTATTTTACTTTATTAACGATGATTTAAGAACAATTGCTGTAAAAAACATAAATAAATACGATAATAATAATGACAATACATGTGTGCCTGCGTGCCTGTGTGTGTTTGTGTGGGTGTGTGTGTTTATGTATGTGCATGTTTGTGAATATAGTTATGTTGTAGCATTGTATATGTGTATAAGTGTCAGAAATTGCTTGTTATTCATATTGTTAATTTTACTTGTACTGTAAAAATATAATAATAAGTCTGCTTGTGACTACGATCAGTGCAAACTGGTCGAAACTTCAAGCGATTCAATGGTATCTATTTATTATGATTTAATTCCTGTTCACTTTATAGTAATATCAAGAAAGGGGACAGTTCAAAAGTTCGTATTATAAAAAAAACTGTTTTTAGCTAACTCAAAGATTGAATGACATAAAGACACTATTGAATGTCAATGTATGTAAAGAATCAGTTAGTGCATATGTGTGCGTGTGTGAATGGCATAACATGTCGTGTAACCTGTCATTTGTGTTATCGGCGCATCGTTTTATGTGCTCATCGCAATTTTTCTGATGGTTGACATTTGTTTTTATATGGATATTGAGGTTTATTGGATCGTGTGTTGGTCAGGTATTTTTTGTTTGTTCTTTCCAACTCATTTACATTCACGCTTCCGTATGAGTTGTTTTTAGATAAAAGTTATATCAATATTTATTAGTTACGAAAATCGTGTGGAATCTGAATGGTTTGTTTTATGTCCAATTTCGGTATTGCTTTATTAATATAAAAATAAATTAAATTTGAAAAATGATGTTTTTTTTATCGTAATTCGAACTATATTGTTATAATATATAGGATTATTTTACTTCTAACGATATTATTGGTTTTAAATTTAATTTAATACTCACCAGCTAGTTTAATTTTGCCTTCAAATAGGATTCTAGATTAAAATGTTTACTGGGGCGACCTTTTTATGTGTGATGACTTTATACTAAATGCAGTGGTGGCCGAATGCTGCCCCTTGAGCCACAGGTAGTGGTCCCAGATCTGACATGTAAAAATCTGACTTTTTCAATGTCATAGTACATAATACTTCATTAAGACATTACAGACATACGGCGAAGGAAACATCGTCAGAGAACCTGGATTTGATGGTCTGAAATGACCAACCTACAGTGAGCTAGCGTTGTGATCAGATTCACCCCCCCCCCATAAACTAACGAGGGTAACCCCCCCTCGAAATATATTCCTGTCTACGACTGTGAACTCTTGAAGTTAAACCTTTATGTTTTCATTTAGATCATACTTGAAATTTATCATTTTTATATACTGCCTATACGTTTAATACCGTAAAAGTGAAGCTCAACACATAAACGTAACTACTATATGATGTATAGCTATACCGACATACATAAAAAACTCGCACATCCGCTCCAAAATCGGCATAAACTGCCGATTGATCGTCAAGCGTGTTTACGCATGAGATCACTTGAAAACGAAATCAGTTAGGAGAAAAAAAAAACTGGAAGTGATAGAGCTCGCCCAAAAGTACGAACTGACGAACTGACTGATTTACAGACAAACAAACGATGATCTATAAAAATAAAACTAAAAAAAAATGTGGAATCAAAATATGATCATGAGCAAGATTTGAACCTGTGCCTCCCGGATAAATACTTGTTTCGGTTTTTCTATTAGGAAATTTTCGATAACAGGCAATGGGCTCACCACCTATTATATGGGACTTAATAACAGTGTTGGTGTAATGTGGTGTACAACTGTGTATACCTCTGCCTACCCCTTCGGGGAATACAGGCGTGATGGCATGTAAAATAAAAGGTCGTGGGCAGGATTGAAAGTTGCACCTCCCGGCGCTCTGGCCACTAAGCCATCTCGACCTCTACTCACTAATCCGAATTATTTTTCCACATCCTCCATTTTAATACGCTTTTTGGTGACGTCATCGCTATTTATTCAGTTCATCTATCTACATGTGACTGAACGACACGACTAACTTTTCAGTTAATACAATTTCGTACAGTTTTTTTTTTGGTCGTGGCCTTTTGCAGTTAACCCATAGGGGTTTGATCTGCGTAACCGAACAATAGCTATGGCGAGACAATTTGATGCCTCCAGCCAGAGTATATTTTTATAAACTACAAACTAAGCAAATGAAGGACTAAGAACGTCCCCTGCGGGACATGAGCCACGAGGCTTAGGGCGTTGCTTGGGGGGACAACTAGTGACTAGCTGGATCAGATCAGTTTCCTTATTATTAAGGGTCTAATTTAAAGCTAGCTCGGCGCGGGCCGGCTCAAGCAAGGGTCAGGGTGGACATGATGAGATATTTCGCGACGGACGGGGACCTCGCCCGTGAGGTCTATAACGAGGCGGTCGAGCATGTCGGAGTGTGCTTGTGTGTCTGTTAGACTCTTCAGCTACAGTGATCCTATACTCCGGACAGAGGAGAGCGTGACGTGGTCGGCGGACTTTACTAATCTAGGACGGCCTGTAGTCGGCGGAAGAAACAACTAAGGGATTCGGATAGTTAGGGGAGTTGAAGTATTTCTTCGATGCCCTTTTCATGAATTGCCTAATGGTGGGCACTCTGAGATCGAGGTTCGTATAGATGCGATTACCTTAACAAATACAGATAAATCTTTGAAACGAATTAATGCACGCATAGTGTCGGTCGTTTACAAGATTCGGACCTGCATTTATATTATTAATTCCACAAAAAATATAACTTTACGACCACGGGGCTCGTGGCTAAATAATAGCTGCACAGATCAATCGATCGAGGTAGTAAGCTGCAATTGCCGTGGTCGGTCGGTGGATGGGTGACCATAATTTCACACCGAGACCCCTCCGTGCCTCGGAGAGCACTTTAAGCCGTCGGTCCTGGTTGTCAAATTAAGATGATCTATGTCAGCCGTTACGGGTAGTCAGAGGCCTGAAAGTCTGACAACCAGTCATACCACGAGATATCGTGTTATCCAGTAACTGGGTTGTGGAGGTCAGATAGGCGGTCGCTCCATGTAAAATACTGATATTAAGTTGCGTCTGGTTTGACTGGAAGCCGACCCCAATGTAATTAGGAAAAGGCAAGGCAAATAATATAACTTTAGAGTTCGCTACACATGCGTTAATGCGTTTGAAAGATTTATCTGTATTATAACTTGTGTTCATAGGTATACATTATAAAAGCCGTGAAAAGGTAAGAAACAAACAAATAAATAAACAAACAGTAACTTCGCATTTATAATATTAGTATGGATTCAAGTGACCAAATTGACAACACAACGTTTACTAAAAACGAGATACACACACAGATTTACCTTTGTCCCGTTACCATGACAACCAAACACTGTTATTCCTAACTGGCCAGCCCAGACATTTATGTATTAGAATAAAATATCGGAGGACCCCATTACGTAATGCGTCCATAAAATGTTTCCGCGTAATATCACTGATATATTATCCGAAAAGATATAATTCGAATAGTGTTGTAAAACTGTTTCATTGTTTGTGTGCCGTCGAATATAGGTAAAACGTGGATTCTTACTCCATCGGCTTAGTGGTCAAAAATGAGTTGTGGCATCCGATACGCGAAAACGTATTAACTATAATTATTATTCATAACCTTAGACACTCCAGTACTTTTGTATTGTAATCATATCTAGCATATTAAACACCCCTTTCATCTGTATCCCGAGAAAATAAAGTTAAAAAAAATATGAATAGAAAATACTAATGTAACGTTTTAAACAACATTAGTGTGGGTTCCGGATACCAGGGGACGGTATCGCTGTAGGCCCAGAAAGAGATGGCAGGATGATTTGGTCTCATAGTTGCAAAAGACCGACAAACATGGATAGAGGGAAGGGAGGCCTTTGCCCTGCAGTGGGACATAACGAGCTTATAATAATAATAAATAACTTTTTCAATATGACAATCAGTACCTTCTTATTTAATATAAGACATCACAGACGGTGAAGCAAAACATCGTGAGAAATCCTGGACTTAATGGCTTGCACCAACCCGCAACGTGTTGATCAATTCTCATACCTTTTCTGTATGAGAAGAGACCCTTGCGCTACATTGGGACAATTATGGGCTGGTTATGTATATTAAGAATTGATTTTTCAACGGTACCATATTTGTTTTGGGAAGATGTGAATGAATCAGGAAATAATTTGAAATATTTTATTTACATTTGTTTTTATGAATTTTATAAGTAACGCTTTTAAAATGTTCCTGTGTCTGTTACTTTAAACATCAATTGAAAGAAATATTAACAAAAGAATATATAAGCGCATCATCACCATCATCATCCCCCTGCCCTTATCCCAATTTATTTGGGGTCGGCGCAGCATGCCTTTATCTGGCATGCTGCTAAAGTTTTGGCTATGTTTTATGACCGGCCGCCTGCTTGACGTCAACCCTTTGGGAATGCTGTTGTTGGTGATAACAGCTACCAATACAGTCTCCTTCTAAAAGAATATATAAGCACAATTATGAATAAGGTACTGGACATAAACATAACATAACATACCATCACGCCTGCCTGTAGGCAGAGGTGTACACAGTTGTAAACACCCACACTTAACCAATGCTGTTATTGAGTCCCATGTAATAGGTGGTGAGTCTAATAGCATCGACCGGGCACTATACCAAACTCCGGGCCGCTACTGAGAATTTCCAAACAGAAAAACTAATTAACCCTGCCCGACCCGGGAATCGAACCCGGCACCTCATACTCAGCAGTCGCGCATTATTTAGAAACCAATGATATGTTTGATCGTGTCCAAATAATACGTTACAATTCAAATATTATTCCGGAAACTCGTGTCCTTAGTTATTTCTACGCCGTATTTGTCCGTTCCGCTTGGGCAGCAACCACCCTCATATTGAAGTGCCCTCAATAACGTCGCATATGGTCTGTTCTGTCAATAACAAATCCAATAGATTCTTATTAAATAGTCAGCGAACCTGAATACCGGTTAAGGCTCAGGTTTAATTGGATTACCCTTTTTTTGTGGATGTGAATGATGCTTATCGTATGGTTGACGAAGCTCTGTCAGAGGCCTATATGTTTAAACTCTGACACTAGGTTAAAGTGTCAGAATTTAAACCACATATTCAAATTCAAATATTTTTATTTCACATAGGCCAGATTACAGGCACTTATGAAACGGCAAAGCTAGGTGCACGGTTCCAAAATAGTTGATCTTATGGAGACCTCTAACAGAGCTCTGTACATACCTACATACATACATACATAAGGTGCGTTAAGGTTTTGGCGGATTTAAAGTTCAGTTTCAAGATTTATCTCGAATAATTATATTTTTTTATTTAACCATTTATATACACACAACAAATACTATAAAATAAGGTGAAATAGGAAAGATTAATATAAAGCTACTGCTTATTTCTTAAGAAATCTCTTCCAGCAGACCTGTGAGAGGAGAAATTGAAACAAAATGTTTACTAAGTGTGTAAAATAGTAAAATAAACTATTGACTATGTAACGTACATTTAAAATTATACATTTAATATACATATATTACAAATACGTAACTTCAAAAAGTGTTAAAAAGATAAGGACAGTGATCACTAGGAATACCTTTAGATTAAAACAAATCAAAATAATACTGGAAAAAAGATCAGGTTCAAAAATAATTAAAAAAAAAAACTTTTGAACCTATGCGCTGTTTTCCCACGTATTAAATGTTTTTTTTAACATCCTCAATAATCATAAAAATGCTTCGTAACACCCGATGTCCTTGTAAAACAATATAAAGTTGATAACAATAACAATGTTTCATAGATATAAATAGCTCACAATTGCAATAAGGAGCCCTTACGGTTCATTTCCATTGTCACTGTGTCGTTGCTTGTTAAATAAAGCTATGCTCTTGATATAATTTTAATCCCAATTAAATTGCAATTTCAATGCAATAGATTAAATCTTTTGTGTAATTTTTGATTTTACGCAGTCGGAATGACTGTGAAAATGTTATATAATAATATTTTTTTATGTTTTTTTTTTTTCTAACAGCTATATAGAAACTAAATAAAAACATATCATAGCATCACACCTGTATTCCCAGAAGGGGCAGGCAGAGGTGTAAACAGTTTTACACCCACAGTTAACCAATGCTGTTATTAAGTTTCATTTTTTATTTATTTTAACTATAACGGCATTACACCAATAACAATAATTGAACGTAATGAATTATTATGAAACTTAAACATAAAACACAAACGTTAAATATCATATTAAACACACAATCATACATGAAATAGGTGGTGAGCCTATTACCATCTACCGGGCACAAATCCAAACTCCGGGAGCTATTGAAAATTTTCAGAAAACAGAAAAACTCAATAACACTTTGCCCGACCCGGGAATCGAGCCCGAGACCTCCTGCTCAGCAGATGTGCTTGGGACCACTAAACCAAAGACGAAGATTTCATGTATATTTTGTGATGTATATAATCTATATATAACTAAATAAATCAAAACATTACTTAATATTCTAGTACTCAAATCATCTCAGTCATCTCAACTTTGAAGCACGTTTATATTATAGAATACTTTTTTAATTATTTTGAAACAAATTTGAAATTTAGAAGTATCTACGAACTGATATAATTCCAAAGCCCAGGGTTTATTTTCTGAATAGCAACGGTATTTATATATATCACGGAGCAATTAAAAAACATTCTTAATCTTTTCGTGTCGTCACAAGTTAATGGGAATAAATAGAGATGACAATCGTTTGGCTATTTCACTGGATTATGGATTTAAGCGTAGACACTGCACGTAGAATTCAAAGTGTTATTATAGATTATAAATTCTCATTAGACGCTCAGAGGTGGCAATTGTGTTCTGTCAATAAATATAGACTCTCCACTTGTAACATGGAACTTTATAATGGCATGAGAGTGCCTACACTAGTTGATAAATCTTTGCCCGACACTTTGTGGAATGTAGGCGCTATACTGTATTATTTTAAGTGGTCCAATGATAAAAAAAGTCGCCACGATAGTGGAAACACGCCCTTCCTTCTAACGTACAGAGCATTCGGACTCGGGCATGTTGTAAAGGCCATCTGTGACCAACGGCAATTCTCCCCCCAAAAATAGGCAATATTTCTTGTCTGACGTAGTAAGGCTATAAGCGCTAAACATTAACAGGCTATTAAATAGCTTTTGTGGAGATTAGTTCCTATCTTTATTTTTATCGTTCATCTTTAGCAGTATGGACTAAATTGTTACAGCTATTCTGTAGATAACACATCTGTCATTTCATTAGGATGTTTTTCTTACTGTAATTTCCGTGGTATCTTGTTTCGTACGACATATTCATGCTAATAATTTTTTATTTTACGTTTATTACTAAAAAAAAACGAACTTGTCCGAGTTAATCTTCGAGGTCAAAACTAGTTGCGCAAACCCAAAAAATGCATTATTTTTAACCGACTTCAAAAAGGAAAAGGTTCTCAATTCGGTTGGTTTTTTTTTCATGTGTATTTTTTTTCTGTAGAATTCTTTCCTGGTATCTAAAATAACATGTTTTGGTCACCCAATCTATTTCCTTAGCACGGTAATTATGGCCATGCTTTCTTAGAAACGTTCTTTGTAGTACTCAATGAGGAAGCTTAAATTATGGGAGAGTTGAAGGATTTATATGAAGCTCTGCATGCATTTGCATCCTGTCGACTGTAATGGCGTCAACCCTGTTGACAGACAATCATTAAGCTGTTATAAAATTATCTGTTTATTTTATTCTATTTGCGGTCTGTTGGGTCTATTCTACCACAGGGTACTGAATTTCTTCTACACGTCGAGGCACGAGGGCGTAATTCAGCCGAGTTTTATTGACCAAAACCTCACAGGTTTCATACGACGTTTTTCAACACACTTGCGAGGGAATAAATTAATTTAATCGCTATATGAAAATATAATAAAATTTGTATTTTTCTGTTTAAAATAACCAGAATTAATGTTAATTTGGAAACAAAAATGAATAATTTGACGAATTAAAATGTTTATTTGTCATATTTTAATTAACACAGTGTAATGTAGAGACAGCGCGGTTGGCGCAGTAGTCGAGAGACCGACTGCTGCGCTGCGGGTCGCAGGTTCGATTCCTGTTCGGAGCAAATATTTGATTGATCTATAGAATATATTTAATAAAAATAATAAATATAAATTTAATCAAAAATGCCAAAAAAATCGTACCAAAAGTCTTTGTTGAAATGTAATGATAAATGTAATGATTTGATAAGCACACGTGTGTAATGAGCCTCCGTATAAAACTAAAAGCGGTACAATAAGAGAAACTTTACGAGCAGGCGTGTTGAAAAATGAATAATTAAATTATTACCTTAATGGAAATTCGAATGAGCATAAACAAAAATCCAAAAATACTCCATTCATCTGAGTGTTTCAGGTACTTGAAATACTGGAACAAGGCTTTTAAAACATTGATTACATAAAAGCATTTGTGGTTTTCATTTAAGTGAGTTTGCCTTTTATACGTCTGTTATCTGCTATAATTTTGATAATTTATATTCAATAAATTGGTTCTATTAATAGTCTGTGAAGTATCCATGCTTTCTAAGTTTATGAACTTATTTATTTAAATCGTTAAGTTAATATCCCGCTTTTTAATAATTAAAGTAAATAATTAAAATCGCGATAACTACACATTATAATAAAAACAACTTTTAACCGGATTAATCGCGTGTATTATTGGTTTTTATTTTTCCTAACTTTTCGAACACTGCAGTGTTCGGGGTCGCAGGAGGACTCTAAAACAAAAACCAATAATACAAGCGATTAATCCGGTTAAAAGTTGTTTAATTGTAATGTATACTAGCTTGGTTTTCCATTAAAAGAACTTTCGTGATCTTAAATATACCATATGCCATTCTTTTGTCATGTTTTCCCACTGCTGGGCGAAGGTCTCCTCTATTTTTTTTTTACAATTTTCTGGCGTCAGAATCATCACGCCATTGTTTCCTCGACCTTCGACGGCGACGACGCTCATCTTTAGCCACTCACTGGGTAGCGATTTCGGCCCAACGATCTGGGTGCATTCAAATACATGGCCCACCCACTCCCATTTGAGTCTAACAGAGGCTAGCAGACAGCTTTTTAACTACCATACAATATTAAAGGGTTCACGGTAAACCTTTTACTTGCTACATAAAATGTTAAAAATATAAATTAAATGTCATAAAATTGGCGGAGTTATTCACAAATAACATAGCATCACGCCTGTATTCCCCGAAGGAGTGGGCAGAGGTGTACACAATTGTGCACCCACATTTCACCAATGATATTATTAAGTCCCATGTAGGTGGTGAGCCTATTGCCATCGACCGGGCACAGTTCCAAACTCCAGGCTGCTACTGACAATCTTAGTCGAGATCGCTTTGTGGTCAGAGCGCCCGGGGTATTTATTCGGTAGGTTCGCTAAGCATGCGTTAATGATTTTCAAAGATTTTTATTGAATTACTACTCAGAATTTCCTAACACAAAAATCTAATAACACTTTGCTCAACCTGGGAATCGTACCCAAGACCTCATGCTCAGCAGTCGCGCTTGGGACCACTAAACCAACGAAGCAGTCAAGTTATACAGCAATATTGAACATAGAATAAAATTACTGCATCTTATTTTACTAGACGGTCATTGTACTAAAGAAATATAACAATACCACGTAAATTTACTAACTTTAAACTATCGCGTTGCATGATATTACTATATACTAACAGGAATTAACGCGCAATAAATACCTTCGATTCGCTTGACGTTTCGACCAGGTTGCACTGATCGTGGTCACAAGACTGATAATATGCAGCGAGTTTACTCCGTCATGGGTGCGGTAGATTTTTCTTCAACTAGCTCCAGCTAGATTTTTCTTCAACTAGCTGTTTTCACTACTGTTATAAAGGCCGCGACACACTACACTCACTGTGTCCATATTTTTAGCCGACTTAAAATAGCGAGCTTTTGATATTGTAATCACTGGATTCCACGTCGCTGATAATTTAAACGTCGCTGTTAATTTCAAAGGTATTTATTGCGCGTTAATTCCTGTTAGTATATAGTAATATCACGTAAAATTTACCTTCAAAATTTTATAAAATTTTGGGATGATGTTTTTCTTTTTTCAATTTATTTCGAAAGAAATGTTATCTAATAGATAGAATATATCTAGAATATAATCTAATCTTTTTAATAATGATATTGTATAAATTGTGTTTTTCAATAATCTCCTAATTTATATTGGTACTATTTGATGCAGACGGCTTCGTCCCGCGTGGATGTCAGTTATCGCGACCAAATCTAATCATGAAATTTTGATCTCGTTCCCGCCTTCCAATTACCGCTTTATAATTGCCCATTTTATTTAATATTAAATTGATAGAGTATGCTATCCTTAAGACATATGCCATCGCGGATTTTTTTGTAGACCTATATAAAATACACAATTCCACCCATACATCATTTTGTTATATCTCAAAGGGTATAGGCTGCGTTTTCGTTGAAATCTCTCAGACAGCTTATTTTTTCCGACACCTCCATCAAATATAATTATATTTTAACCAATGTATACAAAAACTTGACAAATTATATACTTAAACCTTTTTCTTGAATTACTCTATCTATCAAAAAAAACCGCATCAAAAGCCGTTGCGTAGTTTTAAAGATCTAAGCATACATAGGGACAGACAGCGGGAAGCGACTTTGTTTTATACTACGTATAAATATATTGGTATGAACACGAAGCAGATCGGTTTCCATCGTTTTGAAATTATACTTTAGTTATAACCTTCATCACCCAATGGCAGAAATACAGACTGGCTCTCTAATAAATGGCAGCCACACGTGTTATTATTTATAAGGACTAGTTTACACATGCACGAGTATATAGTTACATGTGTGGGACGACATTGCGTCCACCCCCACCCTTGCTCGTGCCAGCCCGCGCCACTGAGCCTGTAGCTTTAAATTCATACCTAAATAATAATGATTTGAATCCGATCTAGCCAGTCCCTTGCTGTCCTTCCACCAGCGACGCCCTTAGCCGAGGCTCGTACCGCGCAGGGGGTGCCCTTAACGTGTTGCCGCTTAGTTTATAAGCTGAATGCCCTGGCTGGGGCCTTAAAAATTATTAAGGCAACCAGAGGATAGCCCGGTTAAGCAGTCAACAACCTCCTAGGTTGATCTGCGTGATGCCATACACAAAAAACAAAAACGAAATTGCGCACGCGTATTAGCCGTCTGCGGCCTAATAACAAATGAAGATTTTTAAACTTTATCATGAACTAGGTGGTGCCCGCGATTTTGTCTGCGTGACAAAAGGCATATGTCCTTCCTCAAGATACAATCTATCACCTCCCAAATTTCATTACTATCCGTTCAGCCGTTTAGTCGTGAAAAGGTAAGAAATAAATAAACTATGGTATAAAAATATGGTATGGATTATTTTTATACAAACATAAATAGAAGGTCAGAACTTCAGAAAAGAAGCTCAGTAATATTTACCTAATAATTAGTTACTTTCCAATCACGCTAGAAATTTAGAAAATCAATAGAAACTCTTCTAAATAACAAAATATTTTTTATTTTTTTATTTTTAACCGTCTTCCAAAAAGGTGGAGGTTATCAATTCGGTTGTATTTTTTTTTTAGTTTTTATATGTTTGTTACTTCAGAACTTCGTCATTTATCCGATTTGGAAAATTATTTACGTAATGCGCTATTTCATGAATGTACTTACACGTTTGTTATCCTTGGCTGGCACCGACTTCAAAAATAATAATAATTGTATATTATTGTCCTAATAAATCGATTTATTCTGGATCGTCTAATCTTTTTTAAGTATTTGTAAGTGAATTGAAGTAGGTAAATAACTCAATTATTTTTTAACTTTATAGTGCATTTTTACACAAGCAGAAAGATTTTTAGTGGTTTACTTTTTTTTTGTTAAAAATTATATGATTCACAACAAATAACAATGGCTGCTGATAAGTTCAGTCAGAACAATGTTGCCTGGATAAAATAAATAAATAGGGATCAAACTATGTATTGTCTTTAATAACATGAAGGTACCAAACCCCAACCCTACGTACCTACGAGTAAACCAACAAGCAAAAGCTAGTAATAACACAACCATCTTTTTTATGACCCTACACAGTTTAATGTTATTAGTTTGGACCTCCGCGTGATTTACAAGGATAATGTCCTGACCTTAATAGACTGTTCCTAATGTCCAAGTAAATTGTGGTCACATGAGCTGTTTTGTGGGATGAGGTTATGTAGTGAGAGATTTTTTATGGGTACTTGCTTTAAAATATGGGCTATTTTTGGGTAGATTTTCGACATTCAAGAGGATGTTTTGTGGTAAAAGTCGGCAGAAGCGTCCATGGGCCGATTTTGAGAATAACAATTTGACGAAGAACACTCAAAATTTGCTGTGTCTATTGTAAAGATCAAAACTTTGCTGGAGAGGTTTTTATACCATTAACTAGCTGAGCCAGCGGCTCCGTCCGCGTGGATATCGTAAATTAATACCATGTCGTGTATGAACACAAATTCATATAAAACAAATGTTCGACGTAATTCTCAAAATTGGCATAACTTTTTTATTTATGTATCGATTGACATGAAATAAACACTAAATGTTAAGTTAAGCTTACCACAATATATTAGTGAAAACCACATCTAAATCGGATAAGCCGTTTCTGAGATTAGCGTGCACAAACGCACAGACAGACAAAAATCTGTCAATCATTGTTTTGGGTGCTATTTGCGTTGATAAAGGTCCCAATAATATTTTTTCTCATATTTTTTTTTTTTTTTATGGAATAGGGGGCAACCGAGCAGACGGCTCGCCTGATGGTAAGCGATTACCGCCACCCATGGACACCCGCAACACCAGAGGAGTCGCGAGTGCGTTGCCGGCCTTTTAAAGGGTTTGGGCCTCCGGTACCCTCACTCACTCGGCGAAACACAACGCAAGCGTTGTTTCACGCCGGTTTTCTGTGAGGCCGTGGTATCAATCCGGTCGAGCCGGCCCATTCGTGCCGAAGCGTGGCTCTCCCACGGTGAAAGTCTGGTGTATATCTTCCATATACAGACAGCGATCCGTTACATTTTTATTATATGTATTGATTGATGATGTGTCTAGCAAGCGGCCCACCCGATGGTAAGCGGTTACTGTATCCTCGTAGCCTATTACCACATTCATCCATAGTAATTCAGTCTACTATGTACATAGTTGTTTACCTGTTTTTTTTTAATTATTAATGTAGTTAGGTAGCAGGTTTCGTCTGTGCTTTATGAAACTGTTTTTCTTTATGACCGTTATGAATTGGCTTCTCTTCTATGTTAAAAGCAAAAAAAAAAATTTACCAGTCAGACCTAAGTGGTGCCTTGTAGTTTAGTTATAATGTAGGTAGTTTCGTTTATTTTCTTAGAAAGTCAAAGCCAAAGTTATTTTATTTCAATAAGATAATTTGCAGGCACTTTTGAATTGCCAAAAAACTAATTGCCACGTTCCAAAGTGTATATTTCTATGAAGAAGAACGCGCAAGAAACTACATGGTTACTCTTTTCATCTAACATTTACAATATTGTTGGTAACATTGTATTTATAATATAGATAAACTATATGAGCATTTTATTATATTACTAGTAATCAAATATTTTTTACGTTGAAGAATGACATAAAATTAAACCTTGAAGTTCAGCTTGCACCATATTTACAAAGCACTTTATATCAAAACAAAGTGATAATTATACCGACCCTGTTCGGGCCAAACCATCCTACTCGCAAAATTGTTAGCAATGTTTATATATAACAGTAACCGATATTGCTTTGTTCCCGGCTAACGTGTAGTTAATGGTAATTTAATCTGACATCATTAACCGAAAGTATTTAATTTGAAACCAGTTTTGATTAACATTGAATTTCAGAGAACAAACAGATCGAATTACCGTGATTTAAGTTATTACATAATATAGCTTCACGCTTCTGTTTACCTAATATGGTTAGGCTAACGTTGGTGTGCTAACTAAAACTAGCGCTGGATATTCTATGTCCAGCACGTGCTGATATGCTGACCTTTTCGCCCCTGGCATTTTCAACAACAGTATTTCTCCCAAGGCTTTGATAAGATTTTATTTTTATAATTTATTTTTTGCCATTATCTGTGTTGTCGCTGGATAGAATTAGAAATGAATATATAAGAGGAAGTCTGAAAGTGGCACCGGTGACTGAGAAGTTGTGTAGAAATCGTTTAGCATGGTATGGGCATGTGATGCGGAGGGATGAAGGTCATGTGACAAGGAGAGTTTTGAGTATGAATGTAGATGGCTATAAGAGTAGAGGAAGACCGAGGAAGCGATGGATGAATGCTGGACTTAGACCTCTCCAAGGACACGTTACTAAGCTCGGTCCACGGATTTTCTCATCCAACAAATTTACAGGAAAACTCAATAACTCTTTCAAAACTTTACCCAACGCATGTCTAAAGGTAGACCCTTTAGACATTCGTTGGGCTCAGGATCTAACTCTCTCAGCAACCGCGATTGCAACAACTAGACCAAGGGTGCAGTTTTCGGAATGATTATTTACCGTACCAAGTTGCTAAATTCCATTGCTATCGGAATTCTGTATTAACTTTTAGTATTGCAAAAAATACAGAATACAGAAGTTGTAGGATGGTGACCATGTCTTCCATAGTATGTAAAGTCATATTAGAGAACCACAGGCGGTTTAAAATATATATTTAAATAACTAGGTTTTTCATCAACCACCCTATGAAATAAAAAACTTCACCTCTATGTGTATAACTAAAAGCCTATTTTTAACATCCTGCAATATAATGTCAAAATATAACACCCAAAATACAGAAGAACCGGAGTACCTCGAAAAATCAATACTATGAATATTATAATGGGAACACGTTGACACATTTCGCAAGTCATGTGAATAAATGAGCTCCACTAAAGGTAGTCATTACATGGTAATCTAAAAATTATAACGGATGAAGTGGGTGATGTACCGACCTTGTCTTAAGGTAGAGGCAAAATTTATATAAGTTTTCTTGAGAGTTTCCTTTAACATTCGAATAATGTTTTAACTGTGTGAAATAATGAATTGTATAAAACTTTTAACTACATTAACTTGAGGTTATATAGAACATGATAATAAAAAATTTACTCTTAGCGATAAGACTGCCCTTTGTACTTTCTCTTATAGTTTTTATTCTTATAACTGATGTGTTGGTACATTATAGAATATAAAATTGTATAAAAAAAAGCAAAAGTGGTTTAAGCGTAGGAGTAATTCTCCGCATCGCTATCATCTGGTTAAAATCCCAGAAGACTAATAATACTTACTTTCTGCGCAATAACACTTTGCCTGATCCGTGAATCGAACCTGGGACGTAATGCTCAGTAGTCGCGTTTGGAACTCCTAGACCTACGAGGCAGTTAGTTGAAGTTACGATAATAGATATGCTGATATCATAAAAACAGTGCAAATATTTCACAGTCATCATTATAACCACAAAAATATTATATGTAACCCAAATATGACATAAAATAAATGGTATAACATTATCCTTGCTTGCCTTAAAAACAAAACAAAGCGTAAAGCCATTTTGTCTTAAAAATTACGTGTCCTATAAAAAAATGTTGTAATATTTTTATAAGACACTTACTGTTAATATAGTCTTTTAAATCTAGCAGAGGGACAAAAGAACGGTGTAAAAAGTGGTATGCGATTTATACCCCCGCCGCAGCGGCAGCAAAGAAAGTCGTTTAAAAGATATATTAACTGAGAAAATGCAAGAGAATATGGGACCACGTTATGCATCACGAAAGCGCTTGATTTAGGGAAGCTCTTTATTACCTGAATAATTGAGGACCTCGAATTTAACGTTCATAGAAATACTTTCATAAATGTAATAGATATTAAGGACTTTAGAATTTCCAGCAATTTTAGCACGAATTTCTGAAACAAATAACCTATATTAGAGTTTACGCGTGGCTCGTCACGAAAATATATACAGATTTATTTCAAAACGTGGACGTTACCGAAATACCACTGGAATACAGCCAGGTTGGGTATTACTTTGGATAAGATGTAACAGTTCCGAAGGCCCATTGCTATTTGTCCATATAATTAGCTACTGGACAGCGAACTTTAACCCTCGACAGAACATGCGTGTGAAATTGCACCAAAACACCCAGGAATATCCGAACCATTTCGCATCCCGTAACACAAAAGTGTCCATTAATTACTGATCTTATGTTCCAACAATAAAAACGGTATACATCGCTGCGTCTCAACATGTATCGGCTCATTCAATGTAACAACAGCAGCAATAAATTGAACACACAATATTTTATCTGTCGTGTGACAAAGACAGTACTTCACAGCTTTCAATGTCGAGGTGAAGACAGTGGTAATGTAAGTACTTAAACGATAGCTTCAGTAAAATAAGTTAATGGTTCCGTGATGACTTTAAAAGAGTTGTTGGAATATTTTACAAGTTTTATTTGAAATCGCCTTCCTTGAAAGGGAAGTTGCATGAGTATAAATGCCTTTTGAGTGTACTTTTTAAGTTAACAAAACTGTTGAATGCTGAAATTCATTACGAGTTTCTGTGACGTAACTAATAAAGATGGCAGAGTCAAATCGCGTTCGTTAAAAGGCTTTTATCGTTTTCCATTTTAACCAATAAATTTATGTAAAAATATGCCGAAGCGATTATTTTCTATTGCTCTTAGGTCTGTTAAAAACTTGACTGTTCAGCGGTAAAATAATATAGCTATACAGAAATTTTGCATGCCAAGTCACGCTCCAACTAAAATTTTGTTGAATTTATTTTAAAATCGGACGATAAAAATGCTGTTGGTTTTCGCTTTTGAATATTTGCTGTGCCGGCGATGTCTCGACAGATTAAAATCGCGATTTACATTTGGTCCATTTTGTTTCTTGCAAACCGAATTTGCAAGCAGACAGAAGTGTCTACGCAAAGAAGTTCAGGATTAATAGAATTTACTGTAACTATGCAACTACGCGGAGGAATGTAGTTACTGTACATTGTTATATGCGTTTAAAAGCAACTGCATACAGTTGCTAGCTTCCCGGAAATAATCGTAAAATTAAATGATATAGATTTAGAAATGGCTGCAAGTGTCCATACAATTTCGCAAAGAGCTCTTAACATACAATGTAATTGTGGAATTTAACAAATTCTTTCCTAGTACCGAAGTATTCGGACAAAACTAAAAAAACGTTATATAAAATCCAGCCAAATGCGTATCCAACGCATAAAGAACTGCAGTCATTATACAAATTGAAAACTGTGCACTGAACGATGCCAAATGTCCTCCATTCCAGATGACAAGATACATTACATTACGCAGAACATACCTATTCACAATTTGGAGAGCAGTTCGCGACCTCAATTCAGTACCAAACAGTTTTTTTCGAACTGACAAAGCGACCACAAACTCGGATGTCGTATGTTGGGTCACGGCCTTAGTAAATCCTGCGGATGTATGCAAAGGCCACGAACGGGAGTGAAATCTGATCAAATGGAATGTGGAGGATTCAAACTTTGAGGTCCGATGCCATTTTGCGGATTTTACGCCGTTGATGTGTGCGTATGTTGGTCTAATCGAATCAAATACTTTGGGACACATGCGTATCTGATACGCTAGTTTTGGTGTTTTTGCGGTTGGATACAAAAGGTCTTTTTGCTTAGACCAGATGCTAGACACTTAACTTAGTCTTTCCTTTAGATAAATAAAAAAATCGAGTCGTTTGGAAGGTCTATGTATGTGTTGTTTATTCCTGGCAACATCAAAGTCTATTAATGTTCAGTTATTTGGGATTTTATATTTCGAATATGGGATTTTATATTCTACACGTTTAGTAGATTTAACAACGTTTTAACTACAAGGAATTATGCTGTTAATATCTGATGTGAATGCAAGAGCATTTAGATCTAGCCTACATGGGCTATTAGGTACATGATCTCAACAGGGAAAACGAAAGTGAAAAATATAGGGCACAAATAGTATAATGGCTATCATCCTGCACGTCTTACGAATCAATTGGAGGAAACAATTTTATTATTTAAATCAGTTCTAGGTGCCTTGATTTGATAACAAGCACAGAGTGGTTTTAGGGACCTAAAATACCTGAGCAAGTTAGACTGAGCTCATGTTCTGAGTTTTAGAATTTGTTTAATGTAGACCGTTGACAAAAACGTGATAGCATTTTTACTACGTAAAGCAAAAACTTAGTCCACCTTTTTACGAAAATTACGTGGATAGAGGAGTATGAAATTAGGGATAGTTTATACAGGGAAAGAGTGCAGATAGCTAATATTTTTACATTAAATTTATAAACAAAAACATTACACACACTATGCGTTTGACACCACACACACATTTGACAATAGAACCTTGATCACATTCAAATTTAAAATTTATATGAATCATGGTCGAATTCTGGCCAATGAGCGACCATTAGTGCTAATTTATAAATTCTTCAAGAAATACATTTTCTTAACAAACTATACCGATTGATGTTCAAATCCTAAAGTCAAATAATCCTCAACAATAACACTTTATAACCAAATGAATTAGCCTTCGGCAATATCAAGATAAGTTGGCTCTATTTTGCGTACAATTCCCTGAGTATTTTTAGCTATTCCATATTTTGCCAAATTATCTCCGGCTCGTTGATTGCCTGTCCGAATCAATTCAATTGTTTCAAAATCCAGTGGATTTGGGACCCGCGGTTCAATAAAGCGCGATCAACTAAACTGTTTTGTTGTGTCAATGGCAAAACCTTAACTTGATTGATTGCAGGCCTGCAGGCAATTTAGATTGGTCAATGATATTAGCTTTTAATGTTATATTATTGTTCTACATTATTCTAAAATATATTATTATAAAAGCGTAATAGTTTTTTTTTTTGTAGCTGATGCCCACAAATTCGCCCGCGTTGAGGTCGGTTATCGCAACCAAAAGTAATCGTGACATTTTGATCTCGTTCCCGCTTTCCAATTACCGCTTTATAATTACCCATTATTTCAAGTATAATGGATAGAGTATTTTATCCTTAAGAGTTAGACATATGCCATTGCGGATTTTCTGTAGACCTATATAAGATACACAATTCCACCACACATCATTTTGCTATATCTCAAAGGGTTTAGGCAGCGTTTTCGTTGAAAGCTCCCAGACGGCTTATTGTTTTCCGACATCTCCAACAAATATCATTATATTTTAGCCATTGTATACAAAAACTTGACAAATTATATACTAAATCTTCCTCTTGAATTACTCTTTCTATTAAAAAAACTGCATCAGAATCCTTTGCGTAGTTTTATAGATCTAAGTATACATAGGGACAGACGGCGAGAAGCTACTTTGTTTTATACTATGTAGTGATTTCAAATTCCTTTTGAGATAAATACTTACTGACACAACCAAAATTTCTGTTCAATCCAATTCACGATGCAATATAAGTTATAAGATAGTATTTCACCAGTACCGAAATTACGAACAACCGCGACATTTATGACGTATATAAACCTAAAACTTGTTTCGTATTCCATACTCAGTACAAATTCCACAACACAATCACAATGGCGTCTACCTAACGGGTGTTCCGAACACTCCAACTTTGCGGGCCAGTTTGTCACTCCGAGTCAAAAGTTCCTCTACTTCAAGCGATTCGAACCGGACTTTGCGTGATTCGGAACCAAAGTTTTCCGTCCTACGCCTTTTTATTTTATGACGGGTGTCAATTACTGGATATCTTTTGTTCTTTTCGTCGTGTTTGAGTTGAGTTAAACTTTCTCATGTTGGATGTTTTTATTTCAGTTCGCTAGTGTATTTTGATATCATAATAAGGATGGAGACTTCCGAGTTGTCTAAGTGTTGGAGTTGGTAAGTATGTTTTTGGGATGAAGAATCTGGTTTGGCGAAAAGTTTGCGTTTATTTGTATCGCAGAAACTGCGAGTAGTTCGCAACGCGTGGGAATCCGGAACCTTGGTGGCTTCCGCTTTGCAAGCTTCAAGTCTTGCGGTGTAGCGCTAAAGTGTTCCGGCTGTGTATTAAGGGCGCATCCTTTCAAATTGCCTGAAGCCTCCGTAGCTATATTATGTGGCAAACTATTCGATATTCGCGGATCGTCTCGAGCAACGTAACAAATATTTTTATTAAGATTACATGACATACATTCCCGCATGATGCGAATATGAAGTGCGTGTGTAATATTAAGGTCGTTTCCGGATTTGATTCTTGCGCGTAAACATTTATAGCGCACACTATTTTATTAAGTTCTTACGATGATGTGTGCACATTTTTTCTACAACATAATACCATTAAAAAACGAATTAAAATGGCACAAGATGATAATTATGATGGAAGCTGTTGACCATGTTGAGGCATAAGATTATTGAACTACGAATTAACTATAGAAATAGACGTGCTTTGCAAACAACATCATTATGTACCTACAATAACAATTACATCCTACTGATAAGCTTCAAGTTAATTCCACGAACATTAATAATACTTTGCGGGTCCTTTCACTTCCAGATGAAGACACGGAAGAATTCAGATTATTATTAATACACCATTACAATACCCTTAGATCCATTAAACCGCTAACGACTCGGACAGAGAGCATAAAAGCGGCGCGGCGTTGGATAAAAACACGGCGTACTAGGCCGCCTCTGTATAATCCTTGCAAAGCTGTGGCAGCTCCATTTTATTGTACATTTCCCTGCAAAGTGCCTAGAAAGGCTGAAAGCTGAGTGAACATTCATTTGCATAAAATGTTACAATATAATGTTGCTTTTAACTCGCCACCGCGAGGAATGCCTCATTTTGTTTGAGCCAACAATAGGTTTTTAACGGAGCTGATTGATGGAGATGAAATGGGGTGGGTTGGGTCAGCGGAGGATCGCTCGGGGTAAAACACACAAATTATGGCAAGAGAAAAAAATCGGTAGTGACACACAAATATGCTACTTTTGTTTACTCTCGTCCTTTGTGGATGGAATCCCAAAATGACTACGCACTTTCGGTCTCAAAATCGATTACAGTAGAGTGGAAAAACAGACACCCAATATTTTCATACTGAATTTGCTTCATTGGTATTTTATATTTAACTTAGAGCAGCCTAAAAAGTCATAGAAGTAAATCTGGTACGAGACCAGTAAACATAAACGCAGGCAGAAGACATACACAACATACTATATATAAACCTGGTCCTGGTACAAAAATTAACAATGCAAACGGTTAAAACTCACCTCTACCCAAAAAAAAACATGCAAATTAATTTACCCGTCCTAAATTTCCCTCTTCATCATAAACCTACGGACAGCCAACACAATCTTAATAACGAGGACCTTTTCACATTTTCCTAGAACGGTATACCTGAATAGCTAGATATAATCTACCTACGTGTTGTACAGTAAATTGCAAACACAAATACAAATACACGCGCCACTGTTGTGCAAACTGTGTTACTTTGAATTAGGGCTGGACAAACAAACAGACGGTTGAGGCAAATTGCCTCTGGCCTTATTTATTACGGGACCCTAAAATAATACGGTGCGAATGCCTACTATTGTCTTGCTTTCTAAGATGGCTCTGAATTTTAATTTTGTAAAATAAATTAAGGTTACATTTTTAATTTTGGGTCGTAAGGTTCATAATTAGATTTTATTAAAAAAAGACAAACACAGAAATTTAAAAACAAAACAAAATATCTATAAAATAGTTAACAATTCAAATTTTAGGGCATAAGGCATTGAAAAGAAAAATAAAAAAGTTAATATCTGTAAAATTATTTACATTTTAAATTTGAAGTTCCAGGGTCCCACGTTTCAGTACTAAAATACCAATAGGTATATTAAATGAATGAAAAAAAAACTGTTAGCTAAATTAAATGTCTGTACTTCTTAAAACAAAAGCATAAACTTTGAGATAACGACTGTCCAAATCTGGTAGTTCTAGAACACAGTGCCAAAATATTCGCAAGTTTTATAAAGTAAACTATACTTACACCCCAAATGTATATTCCAAGTAAATAACCCAAAAAAGACAAAGACACTTATCATTCAATTCACTTCTATAACTTACATGGAGTGTTATGATACTGATATACTCCATAATTTTCTTACATTATGTTTCATTTCAACTTAGTTATGCGACCATATTATAGTGACCAGTATAACTCGACCCTTCATAGCCGCTGCTACATAGAAAAATGTTTCAAATATGTGAAATTTAGTACCATTAAGTAAACTGATGACTGCTATCGAAAAGGCAGTATTATTAGCAAAATGTTGACAAAAAAATATCTGAGCTAATTAACTTGAGAGACCTGTTTAATAAAAGGTTACTTTAATTTAGGTTCTCACGTGTGTGTCAACATATATTGGTTCCTACAACATACATTCCAAAACTAAGCATGTCTCCTCAAACGTTTGTTGCGAAAACAAGAAAAAAATGCTATTATTTTTTTATTATACCTAACTGATGTTATTCTATTCCGCTGTCGTCGACTCCCTTTATGCTTCATAAAAATTTAGTAGATACTTATATTTCTGCTTTGTAGTTATATCAGAATTGTATTACTACTGTTTATGTAACTTTATTTTTATAGCAGTAAGCCTTTCCCATGGATTGGCGACATGACTTTTTCCTCTTGATTATTGTTGTGGTAATTGCTGCCTCGTTGGTCTAGTGATCGCAAGCTGCTGAGCGTGAGGTTCTTGGGTTCTCTTTCGTTTTCTGTTAGGAAATTCTCAGTAGCAGCCCGGAGTCAGGAAGTTGTTGGTGTGACACCACCGTGCTTCGGAGAGCACGTAAAGCCGTCGGTCCTGCGCCTGATCTCTTTCTGGTCGTGTCGGATTTCCGTCCCATCGGAATATGAGAGTGAAGGAAGAGGAAGTGCACCTGTGTTTGCGCATACACTGTGCACTATAATATGTCCTGCGTACTAGACTAATCTCAGTGGAGATAGGCCGCCGCCGTGACCGAAATACGGTCGGAAAGGAATAATTGCTGCTTAGTGTGGTTTTATTGCGCCTAAAGGTTCGGTCATTCCATAATTTGCTTGAACTCATTACACGCTTAGTACGCAGTCTGGGCAGTAATATAAATTTCGTGGGCTGTTCGACGGTGTTCTTCTATCCAACTATCTCGTCAAAAACATTTAGAATTTAAAATATAATGACTGAATAGTAGTAATGAAATATTGTATAAAGTTTTTTAGATTCTAATAAAAGATCTCCAAAATGCTTATAAATCCGAAAGTATGTCTTTTTACGTTTTTATTTTCTTGGCACCTAATTAGTGAACAGTTTGAAATAAAATTTGGCACAAGTCATGGATACGATTTGTAAAAAATATAAGATTGATAAATTGCTAAGATATCTCGGAGGAACTAACACTAGATGAAGCTCTAGATATCAATTTGGTTTTATTTCTTAATTTGGGCTAAGACACAGAGCGGCCAAAGCCACGGAAGAAGACTAGTGACGCAAAAAAGTGCAAAAACAAAAAAAGCACCATGTCAAAGTCAAAGGTGTCTATTTGAAATAGACACCTATGAAACGTTAATTGATTTTAATTGCACGTTTCCAAAAAGTTGGTCTCATGGAGAAGAACCGGCAAAAATCTCCATAGGCACTTTTTGAAAATTAAATATATAACACTATCTTTGTTACATTGTTATTTTAATAGGTATGAAAGAATATGATTTATTTACTATCTGTGTACAAACGTTGTTCTGCGCGAATATACATTTTCTGGATGGGGCCACCATTGTGACACGAGACTTTTATATATAGATGTTTTATCTCACGAACGCGGGTGACCCATACTTGTGTGTGTAAGTGTACATGCACTCTGTCTTTGCGTGCGTAAGCTCAGGAGCGTCCAGTCGTGGCCGAATCGCCGGCCGAGTCAGTAGTGCTTCTTGGTTCGCACCAAAATTATTTATCGAATACCGTCAGCATGGAAGGTACGAAGAAACGGAGAAAAGTTGTTCGCAGTGAGGTAAGGCAAATGAATGTTCATGTGTGTATTTATGTTGTGTGTAATGAATTAACGTATTAGTTAGTTTAATAAGAACATGTTAAACGAGATTTTAATAATGTATTGTTTATTTTAGGCTCGCCAAATGATTGCAAATATTTATAGTTTTCTCAAAGAAGAATATGAATTCACGGAACTTCATCGAGAACCAAATTGTGATTTATCACATTTGCGTAATATAACAAAACGCACTGCAGCAGCGACGGGGGTAAGTGAAAGAACAGTGCAAAAAATATTAAAAGAAGGAAGAGATGTCGCAAGTACATTTTCTTCGAATTTTATGTCACCAATGAAAAACCGAAGAAAGAGAGGAAATAAAGTAGACATTGATGGATTTAAAGCTGATGTTGTACGGAGCACAATACAAAATTTTCATATCGTACAAAAACAAATTCCAAAATTGGCAAAACTAAGATCAGTCTTGAATGAAAAAGTTGGTTTCGATGGATGTCTCGCAACGCTACGTAAGTTATTAAATAAATTGGGCTACAAGTGGCGCAAAACCGATAACAATAGGAACGTATTACTTGAACGGCATGATATCCAGATGTGGAGAATAAAATAATTAAAAAAAAATACCGAATACCGCTCTCAAGGTCGCCCTATAGTCTATACTGACGAAAGTTACGTATTGACAACACATGTTCGAGATAACACTTGGGCCCAAAAAGACAAACCATCTCCATTTTGTAAAAAACTAAGTCAAGGTACTCGTTTCATTTTAGTACACGCTGGAACCGATGCCGGATTTATTGAGAATGCTTGCTTAATCTACAAAGCTAATTCCACAGTTGGAGACTACCATTCCAACATGAGTTTTGAAAATTACGTAAAATGGCTGAATGAAAAGTTGCTGCCAAATTTGCCAGGTCGTTCCGTAATAGTACTTGATAATGCATCGTACCACAATACACGTGCTGAGAAATTGCCGACAACAGCCTCAACAAAATCTGAGATGCAAGAATGGCTCACTTCTAAGGGTATACATTTCGACACAAATTTGCGCAAAGTTGAGTTATATGACATAATAAAAAACCATAAAAGTGATTTTATCACTTACAAAATCGATGACTACATAAAAAGTAAAGGATTTGAAGAATTACGCCTCGCTCCTTACCACCCTGAGCTCAATGCCATAGAAAACATCTGGGGGGTCCTTAAAAACTACATTGCAATAAGAAACGTTGAGCAAAATATGACCAACACAGAACAACTTATCCAAGAGAGTATTACAAAAATAACAAGTGAGACATGGCGTAATACTTGCAATAGTGTCATTAAAAAAGAATCTGAATATATGAAATATTTTGACACTGATTCTGAATTAATAATAAATTTACAAGATGACAGTGAAGAAGAAACTGACTCTGAAGAAGACTCTAGTTACGATTCTTGAAATATTAGCTTAAATAAAATATAAATTGTATTCAAGATATTGCTAAAATTAAATGTTTCTTGAAATTAAGTTTCTTTTTTATTGTATTGTATATGTCTTATCTATACACAGCCAAAATCGAATAACTTTATTATTTTTTCATTAGCGATGAGCTTGCTAACGCTACCGGTAGTTACGCACACAAGAGCGCGACAACTACAAGTATGGCTCACCCGCTTTCGTGAGATAAAACAACATTAAAATAATTAACATAAACAATATTATAAAATTGTTGGTCAGTCAAATGTTCATACTGTGACTCTAACTTAACCATTATTTTAACGTACCAAAAAAATCCACGACCTCAACAAACACATTTGTAACCACTAAATACAATACAAAGTCCCGAAAAACTCATTAAAAACCAAACATTAAGACAACTGGGAAAAATCCCATACAAATAGACCATTAACGCAACTTTTAATGGCTACTACGGGTTACAGGCAGTTAATGAAGTGCCATATTTGGCACCCTCGGTTATATCTTGAGCTGTTCGCGTCGAGGATTATACGTTCGAATCCCGAGCGCGAAACTTAATTAAAGTTTTAATGAGCCACGCAATATATGTATTTCGGAATACCGCCATAGATTAAGCTTGAATATTGGTTGAGATGGGTGACGGTGTGGTGTGGAAGTGTATGAAATTATTAATGTATAAGTAGCATTATTAGTCTAGTGGATGGAAACACAGCTGCTGAGTATGGGGTCCTGGCGAAAAGGGTTATTGAGATTTTTTGGCAGAAATTTTCAATATTAAACCGGCTTTAGTTTTTTATGTCGATCCACGTTTGGCCACCAACTCGCCTAATAGTAAGCGATAGTATGACCAAGGACCGAGCATGTAGATCCAGACTTGATGAAATGTGGGTACATAATAATGCCCCTCTTAATAACCCTTTGGAAATACAGGCGTGTACGACGCCTGTATTTCCAAAGGGTTATATCATGTTGTATTTCAGTTTAAAAATACACTACTGCTGAGAATTTCCTAACAGAAAAATCCAATAACACTTTGCTCGACTCGAGAATTAAACCCAAGACCTCACGCTGAGCAGTCGTGATCCAGTAGAAGAATGAGGCAATGTAAGTAGCTAATTATATTTAAATATTATTTTTCTTGAAGCTTATAAATTCTCATCATTCACATTATTATTTTACCGGCACAAGTGTCTTCTATATTTTGCATAAATTGCTACAATGAACAATAGTAAAGAGATATTGCCTCGGTCATTACTTACTGAACTAGACAGGCGGCTTGGATAGAATCTAGAAAAATATTGAGCATATTTTTATGAATAGACAAGTCATCATACTTACTTAGATGATGTATATATGCTCATTCTAACTTTATAAATGTAACTGCAATTATAACTGTCTCATTGGTTTGTTGTTCACAAGCACGGCCGCTGAGCGTGAGGTCCTGGGTCGACTCCCGAGTCGGGCAAAGTGTTATTAGGTTTTTCAGTTAGCAAATTTTCAGCAGCAGGGCGTAGTAAGGAAGTTGGCGATGTGAAAACCCCGTGCTTCAAAGAGCGCATAAAGCCGTCAGTCCTTCACCTGATCTCTGTGCAGTCGTGTCGGATTACCGCCCCTTCGGACTATGAGAGTGATAAGACAGAATGCTCTTGTACTTCATCCACATTCACTCATTTACTATAATACGTCCTGCGTCCTTGACTAATCTCCGTGAATAGGCCGCCGTGACCTATACTCGGTTCAGGAGTATATAATTATCTATAGTTAGTCTAGAACATCGGCGTAAAGTTGCTAGTCTATCGGTTTTTTATCGGAATCATTTCGGAGAGTTTGCTTCAGATCTGCATGATCTAATTCCCCCTGCCCTTTTTTCTATCGAACGGCCAGAAGCACGAAAAGGCGCCGTCGGTTCTTGACTGATATACCAAAAACCCGAACGAAGCACTTTGATTCCACTTTCATTATAAGAACCGCGAAACAGTGGAATGCGTTGCCGGAGTGGGTCTTCCCCGATAGTAACAATCTGGTGAGTCGGTTTCTTCTAGGCAAGCGTGCTCCATCGTAGACCGCATTATCGCTTAACATCAGGCGAGACGGCAGTCAAACGCAAGCCTAAAAGCTAATAAACAAAAACTGTTTTATTGTGTAGCTTCTATTATTAAGAATACAAAATATTAACACTTAAATATTCTATACACCCTAAACAACTATACCTTATACAATTTTATAAATAAACTCAATTTCTCAGCCCCATATTCTACAAAAGACATAAAAACAATTTTCTTCAATCTCTTTTGTCCAACATATCTAAACTACATCGCTTGGCCATATTCCAAAGTCCGTTATTAGTACAGGAGATTTGCAGATTCACCTGCCCCAGATCTTAAGGGTACTTAGCACCTCGACGCCTTTAACATGCCAAAACTGAGGGAGAATTACTGGCCTTAATCGGGACAGACGTGATAAATTTATGGTGCATATATGTAGATATTACTAGTAGTAGATGTGTGTAGCTATTTTCTTGGTTTTTTTGATAAAACACTATTCTTCTTTATATAGTTTTCGGTAAAGAACAGAGCTTGGCGAGTTCAGCTTATTCAAATAAAGAATAACACAGCATCATGCCTGTATTTTCCGAAGGGGTAGACAGAGGTGTACACAGATCTACAACCACATATCACCGAAAACCGATATTTCGAACGATTTGTTAGAACACGTCACATTTCGTTACAAGGAAGAAAGATATAACGTAAAAAAGAAAAAGAGCTATATATTCTATATATCCGAAAGTGGAGCAAAAGAGACCGCCGTATACACCATAAAAAGCGATAGAATAAGACAGTGCCTCGCAAGCGCAGCTATTGTATGTACGCTTGAGACGTTATAATTATATGAACAGCTGAGGTACCACGCATAAGTCGGGTTTTTTTTTATTAATTTCCACCCTTATCAGTGTATAGTGCTGCACGCGCAATTTTATTTTTTAAGTATTAATTCATTCTAATACGCACATGCTTGAAGGAATAAGTACTGAAGTACGAGTAGGTTTACCGGGCGTAACCCTCTCGCCACTGCCATATGATTCCCAGTCAAAACCTTTTACCTGTATGGTTACAATGATAGTACACGATTGTGATTGTGTTTTAATACTGTTAATGTAATGACGAGGGCTGTTGTTGCTTTAGTGCAAGTTCTTTTGTGCTTGTGGGTTACCTCACCCCCCGCCAAAAGTGTCGAGAAAGTTTGTACGATATTTATTCAGAAACCGTCTCCCGTCTAGTCCTCTAAGCGCACATGACTTCGAAAAGTCAATGGTGTGTGCCTTGAGTTTAAACTTGTGACCTTTGACTTCCAAGCCCAACGGCGATACCACAGTAAGTATCAGTTAATTACATTAATTTTCAGTCGAGTTTAATGTCATAATTATATTTATAATTATGAACCGATCGACACGAAACAAACACTTAAAGTTAAGCTTACCACAATAAATTAGTGAAAACTATATCTAAATCAAATAAGCCGTTTCGTTTAGCGTGCACAAGCGCACAGACAAACTGACAAAAAATTCTAACAATCGTTGTTTTGGGAGTTTTTTTTAATGTATTATAATGTATATATAACGATTTTCACTTAAATAAACACAGTAATACACTCAAATATTATTTAAACTAATGTGATATAAACCAAGTCTCATAATTCCTAGAAAAATTACGTCCTTTCCAAAGTCTAGATATCTTTCGTCACACGCAAAGTCTTAAGTTACTAAGTTAGATGAGTTAGCTAAGGGAAGTGAATTATTATGATGCTTGAGAGCTAGGAACTTAACGTAACTATTAAACTTACTGCAATAATGCAGTGTGACTTAACATTAAGTGTACATATATGTACTTGCAGAGTTATAAATATAAATGTTCACTGTGTGTGTTTAATGTATGAAACTGCCTAGTAGGTCTAGTGGTCGCAATGCTTAGCGTGAGGTTCTGGGTTCCATTTTCGAGTTGGGCAGTGATGGGTTTAGGAGCCTGGAATTGTGCCCAGTTGATGGCAATAAGCTAACCTCCTATAATTTATAATAATATGGTGTTTTTTACTAAAGAACTAGTACACAAAAATTTTACAAAAACTTATCTCACATTCACCTAGAACGTGTACCAATAACTATTTTTTTTGACGTTATGATCTTTTAAATAAACTCGACTACCTCCTGAAAAACTTGTGTATCCAAATATTAAAGAAAAATTTGGAAAGACACGTCCTTTACAACATTAGAGCTTTAGAGAAACACACAAGGTAATTTGTTATAAAAACATTTCAGCACTAAAAATTTTAATAAATAATATATAATTTTGATTTACTATTGTGACGTACAACAAATTATAATATTAGGTGACGCCACGTACGGAGGGGTGGGGATCACTTGCGATCTGTCACCCAAGCCGGCCGGACGTGCGGCCATTGCTATTGGTTAAAGACACTGTGGTTTTATTAATTTAATTTCCCCGCTATTCCTAATGCTTTGCACTGTGACCAGTGGAAGTCACATCACTCTATTGACTGTTTTATTACAGGTAAATAGAATATTGTTAGAAAACTCAATAGAAAATGTATCTAATTAAATTAACTCAATGGAAATGTGAACATAACAGAGGTGTGTGTTGGCGTTATTCCAACGTTTCGTTGCTGTCTGTTGCCAACCGTTTAGACCGGTAATTACACCTATATTTTATATAATGCTTTCCTAAAATAATTTGTATTAAATTAGCTTCATTTGTATGTAAATTATAGGAAAGTTTGGAGGATTCAAATTATTGTTCACACGTAAATTTTTCGCGATCGCCCGTCTAGCTTCATAGTCGAATGGAGCCCTTACAGCTCATGAGCTGTAAATTCTTATTATTATTTTAAGGATTTATTTATATTTAATATATATAGGTAATTTTTACTTTTGTAAATATTATTTGTGGCATACCATAGCAACGCTCTGTTTTTTTCTTTTCAATGATCCTTACAGAAATAAAAAATTGTATCGGTAGACATAATGCGGCCTTAACATATATAAAATAATCATTATGTGACATTTGGATTAATTTGAAATGAATGCTTTACTGGTGCTACTACAATGATTCATCAATTTTTAAACCTTTATAATAATTAGGTAAATTCATAATAAAATAATGGTTTAAAAATTGTTTTAAATTAAATTAAGGCCCACTGCAGGGCAAGGGCCTCTTCTAATGAAGAAAAGGGTACGAGTATTGACATTAAATAAAATAAAATTTTATTAAAAATACTTTTGGCCTAACCCCATAGGAGAAGGGAGGTGTGATGTTATGTATTAAAATACACGGACATACTGCTAATATAGCCGTACACACATGACAAAATAAATGGGTAGGTACCCCATTCCGGGGCATTCCAATAATGTGCCGTTAGCGCCACATCTCCAAAGAACCATTACGGGCAACCATTTCCTGACTTTTACAGCTTGCATCAGGCAAGGGTGCTGATTTTGTTGAACACGCATTAAAAACATAAAACTCTATCTATCTCTTACTAACAGTCACTATTAGATAGAGGCAAACATATTAAAAGACACAACACCAATTTGTATCGTGTTTCTAAAATACTCGTAGTTTGAATTTTTTCGCTTAGTTCATCTCAACTTTATTATTGACTGGAAACTAAAAAAAAAAAATAGTTTGTGTGTAGGACGATATTTTGAATGTAAAAAGAGTGAATGATGACGTGACGATTGACTAGGGAATGGAAGAAATAAAAACATATTGCACCGACCCCAAACAACTTAGGACCTGGGCTGGGAGAATAAAAAGAAGTGTAAGATAAAAATAACATTCCATAGCGTCACGCCTGTATGCTCCGAAGGGGTAGGCATAAAGCAGAGGTATATACAGTTATGCAACCACAATTCACCAATGCTGTTATTAAGTCCCATGTAGCATCAACCAGACACAATATTAATTTTCTTGGCGCAATTATCCAGACTGCTACCAAAAGTTTTCTTTTTGTTTTTTCATTAATTAAAATAAAAAATCAATCAATAAATTATGCAACAGCATTACGCCTGATCCGGGAATTGAATCTCAGACCTTACGCTCAGCAGTTTTCATTGCGGCTTCGAGACATATGAGTTTAGTCAGCACCCAACAGAATCGTTGCCAATATACCCCAGCCTTTTTGTCCTGAAAACTAAACCAACATAATACCCATGAAAAATAATGCCACCCATAATATATTAAGCCAAAAACCGTTCCACATCCTCAATCTAGATTTTTGTCCAATATGTAGTTACGGCTTTTTGTGTATAGAGAAACTTGTGTGACCAATAACGATATTTTGTCCGTTATAGCCAATTAATTTGTAGTTGCAGGCGCTAACAACACGTGGACGATTTTAGTCGATCGTTTAAGTTTTGTCGAGAGAAATATTGCTAGCTGAACGTGAAATACCTTTGTTACCTGGATGAAGACAACCAATTGTGGGTGGTCCCTGAAATCGTGTAACAAATAAGTTTTGTATTGTAAAGCTGGAATCGTGTTATTGTGTTGGTTGTTTTAGGTTAATACTTGCAGTAATAGCCCAGTGGTATAGCCGTTGGATTGTCAAGTCGAACTCAACCACTGATTTTTCTATACGATAAGAAGAAGATTAACCTTTGAAGGGCCGAAAATGTGACACAATTAATATCCCTATTGTTATCGGCCACAAGAGGCCTGGTATGAATAATTAGTTATTTGAGACTCTAATAACTAGTAATGAATTATTAGTTATTTAAATTTTAGTTTGGTCCCAGGCGTGACTCGTGAGCATGAGATTTTGGATTCGCTTCCCACGTCGGGCAAACTGTTATTGGATTTTCCTATTAAGAAATTATCAGTAGCAGCCCGGAGTTTGGAATTCTTCCCGGTAGATGATAATAAGCTGACCATCTATTACGTGGGACTTAAATAACATTGGCGAAATGTGACCAGAGGTGAATACAGTTGTGCACCGTTGCCCTTTGGGGAATACAGGCGTGGTGATATTTTATGAAAAAGATTCAATGATAGTCCATTTTCTTGCAGCAGATATGTACCTACATATATATGTTAATCAGTTCGTAATAAGAAATATTACAACTCTTTTATTATACTCTCTTTTTAATAGAGTCCCGAATACAGCTACTATATAGAACTTCCGATTGGCCTTTTAACCCTTTGGCCCACCCACTGACAAAAACGTACTTCATAACAATAAAAATCTATTGTGTCTGCTAATGAGCGATTCAACAGCTTAATCAAAAATATCAAATTCAATGTTGAACTCAAATATTTTAATATAAAAAATTCCAGTGTCACACAAAATATCACAGGTCACAGACTGCAAGTGCGAACCTAATACAAAGCGTTCCGTTTAAAACGCAATAATCTGACGGACCGGAATCGGAGCGGCTGGCTCCACGCCAAACATCCGCACCTTCGTCGGGATACATACGTTTCCGTTTAGTGAACGAACGCGCGCGTTTAAATATAGGTCGTGACGTCGGGTGCCTCGTCATTAGGATAGTTCAGGTACACTCAACACAGTACAGACACGTATTTTAGAACTAGTTGAGTATCTCTGCATACTGGATGAATGCAGGCATTTAAGAGAAACAAGAGTACTGTATAGTACACTCTCTCAAATAGTGGCGGTACGCCTAAACGGAATTTTATGTAATATAAAAGATGGCAGAAAAAATGTGGTGGTACTATATAAACTGAAATGCAATTTTTCATACACGATAGCTCAGTTGGGAGAGCAATTGTCAGGGTACGAGAATGGTCGCCGGTACGAGTCTTTAATTTTTAATGTTCCATAAAAAAAATAACATTGAAGCCCTATTTTTCATCACTAAAGGAATCTATGGTATCACGACCTACATTTATAATTAAACATGAGTAGTCTGTAGGAATGTTCGTTATCAAAAACGCGTGGCGGCGCATTCCTCGATGTTGGGCGGCTCGCGCCTCGCGACTGCTTTTATCAGGCGCCGCCACTATTTGACCGCATAGACTTTACTTGAACATTATGTATAATCAGTAAATGTCAAAAAAAATACTAAATAGTTATCAAAAGAAGCTATACCATTAGTGATGTTAAATAAATAGTGAGTATTTATTATAATATTGTGAGTTCGATAACAAAATTAACAGAGTTCTAACAAATTATATAGGTACACGATTTTTTTTCGACGTTTCTCTCCAATTAACTAATGGCCGCTAATTAAAGATAAAATAAATTAATGTATCATTCATTTAAACAGTTTTAAAAGGTTTTACATTTAACGTCAGTAATAATTAAATAACTATAATTCACATGCAATAAGGCACTCGTGTAGCAGATGTCGGAAAAATCATGCAGGCTAAAGTGGACTGGGTATGTCACTCGTGTTTACCTAGAATGATGGACAAGAATTGCTATGCACTGCCAGATTGAAGCCAGATCGAAGGAGACATCTCCGTCAAGGACCGCCGCGACGTAAATGGCGTCACGATCTGGACCGGATGGAAAATGGAGAGCTTTCTGAATGTCATAATAGTTAGGCTATTAAAAATGCCTTATATGGTATAATCATGATTATTTCAATTATAAACCTTTTTTTTATTTTATGTAATGAAAGACTAACTCTAGACTGACAGACAAGCAGGAGTCCTTTGCCTAGCAGTGTGATGATACAGGCTGATAGTAAAAGTAATAATGATCGAGTTACAAGTTTCCTGATATATCTATATCATGGAATAAAGAAAATATACAATGGAATAAAGTCTACTATCTTATGTTATAGTCAAAATATTTTTTGTATTCAGTCGTATGTTTGTTTTAAGCTAATTGACTGCCTCGTTGTTCTAGTGGTCCCAAGAGCGACTGCTGAGCATGAGGTCCCAGGTTCGATTACCGGGTCGGGCGAAGCGTTATTGAGTTTTTCTGTTAGAAAATTTTCAGTAGCAGCCCGGACGTTGGAATTGTGCCCGGCAGATGGCAATACGCTCACCACCTATTACATGGGACTTAATAACAGTATTGCTGAAATGTGGGTTAACGACTGTGTACATCTTTGCCTACCACTTCGGGGGATACAAGCGTGATGGTATGTATGTTATGTAATTGACTATGGTGATACTTAAAACAGTTATTGATAAGCCGACTACACTTTATTATAACAAAATCTTTTGATTTGGCATCAACGGCAGCTACCAGCTTTATCTGTTGTATGTTTTCAAATACATAATCTCATTGCTCGAACCATTAGGAGCTTGATGTCGGTGATTATTGAAATTGTTTGCATTTGCTTATCTTGACCGGTAGCTTTAATTTCTAACAACACTATGAAAGCAAAACACGGACTGATTAGGGTAAATATCTTGAAGGGATATTGTCGAAGTCGAAGTATTATTATCTTACTAATGATCTTTGTCATTCAGTTTAACCGGATCTGTTAGGTTTAAACTGTACTTAATAGTATTCGAGAAATTCAATAAAAACAATACAATACAAATGAAACTATTTATTGATTTACTAGCTGTGCCTGCAACTCCGTCCACGTGGATGTCGTAAATTAACACCATGTCGTGTATGAACGCAAATTCATAATAATTATCAAATGTTCAACGTGATTCTTTAAATTGGCAAAACTTTTTTATTTATGAACCGATTGACATGAAATAAACACTTAAATATTAAGTTAAGTTTACCCTTAAATGTTAAGTAAAGTTTACCACAATATATTAGTGAAAACCATATCTAAATTGGATAAGCCGTTTCTGAGATTAGCGTGCACAAACGCACAAACAAACGACGAAAATTCTAAAAATCATTGTTTGGATGTTATTTGCGTTGATAAAGGTTCCAATAATATTTTTTCTCATATATCTTCCATGTACAGACAGCGATTCGTTGCATCTTTATTATATGTACACACAATAAGTATGCAGATAGTTGTTTACAAATATAATGTACAAAGGTACTAATTATTTCTCAAAGAAATCTCTGCCAGCAGACCTGCGAGAGGAAAATTTTAAACAAGAGATGTAGACAGCAGTGTGTAAATACATATAAATCTTATCTAATTAATCCGTCTATACTAAAAGGAAGAATAAAATAATGCAATAAAGATAAATATGCATATACCTATACAAATACATATGTCTATATATAAATTGCAAACAAAACAACTAGGAAAGATATTATAAGAAACTATTATCATGACTTTGAGTGAAATGGACGATACAATAAAGCCAAATTAAATAAAACTGCATTATCACGTACTTCTATTCCTATCACTGTCACACAGCTGTCAAACCACAAGTGCAGGATAGAGATAAGAATAAAGCCGAGCCAAAGCATGTGCTTAGTAATGTTTATATATCTTGGCCTGAACATTTTGTTAAGGACTAATTTCCTTTAACGTGGGAACAGAGACCTGCATTCTAAAAGAAAGAAATTAAGTTTATTTAACTACAATACCACACAACATATAAATAATATATTTCAAAGTGTGAAGAAAATAAAGTGAACTAAAAGAACGCACAACAAATAACTATTACACACACGCACACAAAGTCAATGATGCACACCAAAAAGCATCGTCGCGTCACTCAACCATCGCCCACAAACAGCTATCTGCTATGTATGGCACACATCCTGATGTCATAATTATTAACATGCATAAAATAGTAAAACCCACTTCAAATATGACTTGTTTTATGTAAAGAAATAACTTGCTTTTAACGAAACACATTCATTTGTTTCTGGGTGATTTATTAAATTAAAGTTTACTTCAGATAATTGTGTTTTACTTACTTATGCCCGCGACTTCGTCTGTGTGAACTCAGAATTAGATCTAGCCAGGAGAAAAGTATCCTGTGTCAAGTCAAAGGTTTTTATTTCATATAAACCATACAAAGGCACTTATGAAAAGTCAGAATTTACGTGCACGGTTCCAAAAAGTCGCTTCCTATGGAGAAGAACTGGCAAGAAACTCCATGGTTACTCTTTTAAACTGTATATCTTTTACAATTTCTGTAGATACAATTTTGGGCGGGATGTAAAAACAACGTAACCTTGGATGCAGTCACTAATATAAAAGATAATTACATAAGCCTTATTAAATGAATAGCGCATTTGACAAGTTTACGGCGTTCTCACATTTACAAAATGTTGAAGCTAAAGAAGCTATATAAAACAATGCATAATATCCGTCAAATATTATTATTAGTCAGTTTAACAAAAGTTAAAAACAAAAAAAGAAAGCAAAGATCGAAAGAGGTATATTATGCAAAAAACAAAGAAAAAATATATTAGAACTGTGATTGAAATAACACGTACATTGTCAATGAGTAACCAAGGAAGCCACATGTGCAGAAGGTGTTATAGCCAAACATCCCTATCAGCAACGTAGTCTTTGGTTTTATAATAGGGAGGAGTTAGTCGGGGCTATAAAAGATTTGTGTGCCAAATTTCATCCAAATTCATTTAGTAGTTATTGCGTAAAAGAGTAACAAAAATTCATTCATCTATCCACCAATCCATACAAATATTCGCATTTTAAAAACAGTAGGATTTTGATGGATACCAATATATATATATATAACAAAAACCTTTATTTTTTACTCTACTATTTTTCATTCTCAAACGAACAGAAATCCTTTGTCAGGAAATACATATCGAAGGTGTGTTGAGCTTTGCGATGAATCTCAAAATAGTGTCTGTTGGACAAACGTCCAATGTGCTGGATTCCCCTTTGTCCTTTGACAGACCTCTTGCATTCAAAAGGAACCATAGAAGGATAACATTCACCCTTTGTACGTACAATGCAAGATCAGGTGTATAAGGATTTGTGGATTTCCAACTAAACTATCTGTTAGCAACAACTGGTGTAAAAGGTATGATATACAATCTTCATAATAATATACTTCCGATAAAATATTCGGTTATGGCAGCCTCCGTGAAGATAATTCAAGTACGCAGGAGATATTATAGTGCATAAGCGTAAAAATAAGTGTAGAGGGAGTACACCTATTTTTCCTTTTTTTATTGTATCATGGCGAATCTCTTAACCTACATACAATATCAGTATGTACCATACTTAGTATACGTCACAAGCTCTAATAGTACATTTTGGAAAACAGAATTGTTTATCCGATACTAGAATCTGGCTCGGAGCCAACGCACGGAACAGCCAACACCTGAGCTAGTAATTGGCCCGCACATTTTGGCCTGATTGTCGAAACGGATACCAGATGATATTTCATTGCTATGGATTATAGCTATTACCTATAACTTAGCGTCGTATTTATATCGTATTGTGTAGTTTTATTGACTACGTCATACTATAATTTCCTTCCTTACTAGTGGCAGCAAGCGCGGCTGCTAAACGTGAGGTCCTGGGTTCAAGTCTAAGCTCGAGCAAAGTGTTATTCAGTTATTCTGATGGGAAATGCATACTATCAGCCTGGAGTTAGAAATTTAGCGGAGTGACACCCCCGTGCTTCGGAGAGCACGCAGTCGTCGATCCTGCACCTGACCTGTCTCCGGTCGTGTCAGATTAACATCCCATAGAATGATGAGAGTGAAATAAGAGTGCACCTGTGTTTCTACATACAGTTATGCACTATAATATCTCCTGCGTACTTGGCTAATCTCTGTGGAGACCACCGTCACAAAAAATTCGGTCGGAAGTAAATTACTATACTTTGCTAAAACTATATGCTATAACACATTACAAAACTATACCTACACATCGTAGATACGTGGTCTTCTCACACAACTTTTACGTGATTATTTTTACCAGTCACCTGCAAGATATGAAATGGGTTTACTCTAGAAGTCTTCCAATAGAGCTACGACATGGACAGTTTCACACTAAAATTGAAGAGGGTTCTTTGAGAAGTATGCAAAGCATCTGAGGTGCTTTTGGTATTGCAGATTTCTATATGAGGCTGAAACCACTTACTTACCAACAGGTTCAGTTCATTAGTTCATCAGAATCGGTCCCGAGACTCCTTTGAATATTTATCACTGTTTCTTGTTTCGTATTTGACCTTCCATGCCTACTTGCAAAATTCACCTGTATAGCTTAAAATAGTCTATACTACTATTTTGGTGGAATATTGGTTAGAAAAACCATAATTTCGTTAGTAACTGAAATACTATGTAAATAAAAAACTAAATCATTTTAAGTGAATCATATTAAGTTCTTGATGACGTGTAAACTTTAAACGGTGACGGTTACCACGAACAACAGCATTTCCTACGAGGGTTGACATCAGGCAGGCGGCCGAACATAAAACATTGGCAAAACTTTAGCAGGATGCAATATCAAAAACAATTGGAAAGTGGAAGAGGAATACCTGCTGCGCCGACACCAAATAAATTGGGATACCGGCAGGGGGACAATGATCATATTATCTAAACTTTTCACAGTTTTTTTTGTGTTTTATGTATATTCTTGATAAAAAAACAGCAATTTATGCAAAGCCCCACGAAGTTAATTAGAACACCTCAATAATTAAAAACATACTCACAAATTTAATTCCAATCCAAATTAACATTGAAGCCACTTAATAATTTAAATCCCATTGTTACGGGAATCAACAAAATAGCCTGTTTTAGCTTTAAATAGCTCTATTAATATGTAAGAGTGAAGACAGATTCGACAGCATACCGACAACCAATTAGGGTCCATCAGTACTGACAGGAATTATAAATGGAAGTGTTGAATGAACAATAGATTACTCACACGTCGTACTGCTTTTTTCCCCTTTAACCATCACAATACTTCCAGAGGAGTAGGCAGAAGTGGTACAGTTATGTATACCAACATTAAACTCCCTAAATACATTATAAATATAAACAATATTATTTTATTCAAAAGAAAATTAAAAGAGTATCTAGTAAGTAAGTACTATTAAGATATTATGGAATATTTAGATGATATGTTTTGACAATATTATGTTTTGTCAATAATATATCCAAAGTTATAATATTAAATGGAAAAAGAATACGGTCGTGAGCAGGATTCGAACCTGCGCCTCCCGGATAGATACTCCAGGCGCTCTGACCACTAAACCATCTCGACGAACTTTAGAGTTCGCTAAGCATGCGTTAATGCTGTTTAAAGATTTATCTTAAAAAATCTATGTAGTATATGAATATGTGTATATGTTATTGGAACTGAAAACTTTTATGTCTAACACCTTTATTTTTTTATTAAAAATGGATCTACGTTTGGCCACCAAGTCGCCTGATCGTAAGCGACCGTGTAGCTGATGCCGGAACACGCAGTTCTCAATACTCAATACTCAATACTCAATACTCAATTCATTTATTGCACTCCACAAGTTAAATAGATGTTACAATATAATATACAGAAACATGTGTGGGCCTTGTCGGCACGGCAAATGTAGGAGAGAGGAGGAAGTGTGTAACCCTTTTTTAACTTTATACTATTACATAACCTTTATATTATGTATTGATGTATGTTATTATTATAAGAATATTATATTATTTCACTGTATTTCAAATATTATTTAAATGCAGTTTTTATTTATTTTATTTGTATACTAACAGAACTTATATGATAATGGAATGTTTAAAAGAGTAAGTAATAATATTAAAATGTATCTATATATGTCTATAATTTGTACCTATATGTGTATGCGTTTATTATATTATTATTAATTTAAATTTGTATTTATTCCGTTTTATATACATTTATCGTTTAAATATTCATTTATATGATAGTAACATTTACTTATTAGCATTTGTTTTAAGCTTTTTATGAATATATTGTCTTTACTTTCATTTTTTATTCGTGAGGGTAGCTTATTATATATTTTTATTGACATGACATGTGGACTAGATGAGTGCATTTTAAGCCGGGAGCTTGGTAGGTTTAAACGGTTTTTATGCCTTAGCCTCTGGTTTTTATCTAAAAGAAATCTCTTCACTCTAAGTAGAGTAGATAGATTTGGGGAGAACGATAGTTGGGGTGTTGATGCAACTGCCCAGACCTGTCTCCCACAACGGTTGCAAAAGGCTGAATCCCGAAACCGTTTTTTTTTTTTTTCATTTTAGTCGGCTCCTGTGGGTTATAGGGTGACTTTAATTAGCCTATAACCTTGCTCAAGAATTGGGCTATTTGATAGATTAATTCTGCAAAAAAAACGTTTTCAAATCAGACTAGTACCTATATCCAGAGATTAGTACTTCCAGAGTTCAAGCAAACGAAATCATCGTCTTTCGCTTAAGAACTTGTGAGAGAAAAATGAATTATTAAATTATTCATAAAATTATGGGACCACGCCAACAATGGACTACATGGTCGCAATCATACTGGCTGGTTGTAATTTAACTCTTTTGTAGAGCGAACTTCTACAATTCGTGACAGACATAAAATTGACGTAAGGAAGAGAAGTTTTTGCATTCTCGCATCAACGCTCGCCGCGCACGGACGTGTTACTCCGCGTAACTCGACTGTGTTGTGTCAGTGATCGTTGTCGCTACGCTCTGCCGTAGTATTCTCCGTAGCTGCTTGCTAGCTACGCCACTACAACTCAAAAGTTGCCTCTTTCGAGGCGGCGGCTGATATCTGTCTTTTTCAAAGTACAGTCAAAAACGTGTGTTGTGTAAATTCCCCTTCTGGGAAAATCCACAGTTTCGTGGTTCTCGGTGGAAACCTCACGGTGTCAACGAAACCGAGAGGGTGTGGACCCGATACACCCAGCTGAAGCCCCTTCAGGGTTAAGCTATAAATCGGACAGGAGCTAGAACAACCGGCCTTGGGGGATCTCCTAGTCGACTCTAGCTCTGTTTTCCTTTACAGCAACACACCTAGTGTCGGTCGGGTGTGTCTACACCCTTCGCACTAGACTGGTTCAGGGCCCCGTACGCACATTAAGACTGGCGACGGGTCAAATCAAGCTTAGGGCTCACCATTAGGTCACTCACCTCCCTGCCTATACCCGGCGGGGAGGGTTACGCATCCCCGGGCTATCCTCCCGGGGAGTTAGGCCTGTTAGGCGAATATTATAGTGAAAATAGTTAAATTCATTTCTTTTTAATATGGATGCGCTCCTCGCGTTCATGAAAATCCTCGTAAAGGACCCCGACATTCAACGTCGGTACGGTACCCAAATCGCTGACTTACAGCATGCCAACCCCGCATTAAATTGCGTAGATAGCCCTCGCTCTCCGCCGCCCGCTGAAAAAGGTATCCCATGCCTTCTTTCTATGCCCACCGTAGACCCGTTAGTACAGGCTCCCTCTACTTCGGCCATCGCGCCTCCTACGACCACCGTCACTGTCTCGGAAGACATGGACGTGTGTGTCAACCCCTCTCCCTGTCTCTCGGATGCCTCTGCCTCCGACTCCGAGACTAGCTCGTCCTCTGCCTCAGCCTCCTCCTCCGAAGACGACTACATTCAAGTCGGCAAAGGAGGAAAGAGGAAGAAGGGTAAAACCTCCGCCGCGGCTAGTAAAACCAAGAAACCCGTAGCGCCCTCCGCCCCCTCCCCCGCCCCCGCGACTTCCGCCGCCCCCACCCCCGTGACTACCGCCACCCCCGCCCCCCCTCTCCCGCGATTACCGCACCCATCTTCCCCGCCCCCTCTCAGACCATCCCCCCCCTCAGCCCTTCCGGCGCCGCCTCGAGCTCTAAGAAGCTTAAATCCCCTCCCCGACATGGTGCTAGTCGTATGCGATCCTACCGAAGGACACCACCCGATTTTCCAGGTCAAAGCGATCTGCAGCCTTTCCGGCATCTTAATAGAGAAGCCTTATAAGACAGGCGTTATAGGGCAATGCCACCGTTGCCAATTATACGGTCACGCACAGACCAACTGTTTCGCCACACCTAGATGCGTCAAGTGTCTAGGTGACCACGGCACTGTCGACTGTCCCCGACCCAAAGATCGCGCACTCTGCACCAACCCTCCCAGTTGTGTGCTCTGCGGCGAAGCCGGTCACCCCGCTAACTATCGCGGCTGCCCTAAGGCACCGAAGTCAACCTCACCAAAGCTCGTAAAGCGGGCTAACGCCCGTCAACAAAGGGAAAGCCCTTCGGTGGCGATCCCCTCTTCCCAACTCCCCGCCCGCCTCAGCCCTCAGAGACCTAGTCCGTGGGCTCCCCTCAACAACCTCCAGCAACAACGAGCTTTCCCAGCACTCAAAACTAACTCTACGCCCATGATCGCAGCCCTAATGGCCTCGCCCATAGCTGCGCCCCCCTCTCTAACGCCTCCGACTAACGCGTCCTTACCGGCTAACGCCGCCGCCTCTCTACCGGTCGTAAACGACGACCTCGCGTTTGACCCCGCGATCGTCATACTCAGCACCTTCAGCGTATTCTCTTCTGATAACGCTCACGCTATGGCCAGGGATATCATCGCCTGCAAAGGCGACCCTATGAAACTTCTCATGGTGTACAACGCCTTTCCCAAGATTACGCAAGCCCTGCGCAATCTAGCTCATAATAAATAAAAAATAAAATCTTTAATGGATACGTAGAACCTTTGTAGAACCAAACCGCGCTCCCTAAAAATAGGTTTCTTCAACGCAAACGGCATCATCAAACAACGCGACGAAATAACTACGTTCCTCCGCGACCACCAATTAGACGTTCTCCTCGTACAGGAAACGTTCCTAAAACCTCACCGTCGGGACCCGAATATCGCCAACTACCGTATAGTTAGGAACGATAGAACCAGATGTCACATGGGCGGCACCCTTATTTATTACCGCAAAACGCTCCACTGCATCCCGTTAGACCCACCTCCTCTCTCACTTTTCGAGGTATCGATCTGTCGGCTAGCCATGACCGGTCACCAACCCATCACTATCGTCTCTTCCTACATCCCTCCCGCCGCCACCGATGTGGGGGAAAAACGCGAAATCCTATCCCATGACCTTACTGTCCTCCTCGGCTTGAGTGACTCCTCTTATCATAGCGGGCGATCTCAATGCCAAACATCCCGATTGGAACAGTAATACGACGACCGCGAGAGGCAGGCAACTGTTCGGCCTGTGTGCCACTCTCAACTTCGACATTATTGCTCCGATGCATCCCACCCACTATCCGCACAACACCGCGCACCTTCCCGATATTCTCGATGTGGCGCTTCTAAAGAACGTAAACCTTCGTTTACAGTCTATAGAGACGCTACACGAGCTCAACTCCGACCATCGTCCCGTGATCATGGCACTGGCACCTCGCTCGGGGCCCTCTGATCCTTCCCGACCCCCTCCCACTCAAACGATCACGGACTGGAAGAAAGTAAGCGAAAGCCTACAATCGACCAGCTCCCCGCACTTAGACTCTATTCCTGACGTCATCGCCTCGGTCACTGACACTACGAATGAAATACGTACAATCCGTTTTGAACAGTTGTTCACGGGAAGTTCCATTGATGGACAACCATCACTGGAAACTACCGGCGGACGTACGCGAACTGGTAACGGAAAAGAACGCATCCGTACGTGCCTACAGCGCGTTTCCCTGCGACGCAAACAAAGCTCACATGCGCTATTTACAGCGTGCTGTAAAGAAACGCATCGATGAGCAGCGTAACGCGCACTGGGATAAGACGCTGAGCGACTTAGAGCCCACTCACCAAGCATTCTGGCAGCTTCAAAGGAGACTCCAATCCGATGGAGTGGCCACCGAGCCCCCTCTCATCCGCCCCGATAAGAGCATAGCCTTCGACGACATCGAAAAGGCCGAGTGCCTGGCCTACAGTCTAGAAGCGCAATGCACTCCTAGCACCCAACCGGTTGACCGAGCGCACCTCCTCAAGGTCGACGCAGAAGTAGAACGCAGAGCCTCATTCCCGCCGTTCGAAGACCCCGACGACCCCCTGCCCCCCGTCACTCCCGACGAGGTGCAAGAGGTCATTAAAAATCTCAAACCCCGCAAAGCCCCCGGCATAGACGGCATCACTAATAAAGTCATGAAACTTCTCCCCGCCCCTTTCATTATACTCATGACCGCCATCTTCAATGGCGCCATGGGTCACAACGTCTTCCCTCAATCGTGGAAAGAAGCCACCGTCATAGGTATACCTAAGCCGGGAAAACCCGCGAACGAACCCACCAGCTACCGACCGATCAGCCTCCTCAACGTACTCTGTAAAATCTACGAGAAGCTTATTTATAAGCGACTCAAGGACTTTGCCGATGCGAAGAGCCTCATCCCCAACGAACAGTTCGGTTTTCGTACCCAACACTCGTGCGTACAACAGGTCCACCGCATTGTCGAGCACATAAGCGCCGGTTTTCAGCGCGGCACGATGACAGGCGCGCTCTTTTTCGACATAGCGAAGGCTTTCGACAAAGTCTGGCACAACGGCTTATTATACAAGCTGTACCAACTCGGCGTGCCCGACCGTCTCGTGCTCATCCTACGGGACTTTCTCTCGAATCGCACCTTCCGCTATCGCATAGAGGGCGCACTATCCGCCCCCCACTCTATCCGCGCCGGTGTCCCCCAGGGCTCCGTGCTCTCGCCCCTCCTGTTCACGCTCTTCACTAGCGACATCCCCAAAAATAGACAGGCAAAGTTAGCTCTCTTCGCAGACGACACTGCCATTTTTTACTCCGGTATCGTGCGCGACCGTATAGCTAGCACTCTCCAAACTTCCGCCAACGTACTAGGCGCTTGGTTCAGGAAATGGAGAATAGAAGTCAACCCCGATAAGAGTCAAGCCGTACTCTTCGCGAAAAAGCGTAGGATCAGACCCCCCGACCCCAAACCGATAACCATGTTCGGCAAGCCGATCCCTTGGGAGAAGCAAGCCAAGTACTTAGGAGTCATCCTCGATAGACACTTGACCTTCAGTGAGCACATAAGGTCGGTGCGCTCGCGCGCCGCCTTCGCTCTGGGTAGGCTTCACTTTATTATGAACGCACGCAGCAGATTGTCCCTTAAGTGCAAACTGCGCATTTACACCACGTGCATACGCCCCATCATGACCTACGCCTGCGTAGTGTTCCCACACGCGAAATCGTACCGCCTCCATAAGATGCAGATCCTCCAAAACCGTGCCTTACGTAAGGTCACGGGAGCCCCCTTCTACGTTAGAAACGAAAACCTCCATCTCGACCTAAAGATTCCCACTATCCAACAGTTTATAAAACGCATTTGCAAGCGTTATTTCGAGTCTGCTGAAAAGCACCCCAACCCTCTTATCGCGGCTACCGCCCGATACACCCCCTCCCAGATAAGTAGAACTCGCCGTCCTAGGCATTCACTGTTGTACCCAGATGACGCTATAACCCTGCTCCAAGAGAGCCGTAGGGCCACCAGCACAGTACACAAACACAGACCGCCGTCATTTAGGCCTCGCCGCCGAGGCCCGTCGCGACGTCCCCGTAATGCACCTAATGCATCACCTCCCCGACCCTTGCTCGTGCCAGCCCGCGTAGCCGCTGAGCCTGTAGCTTTAAATTCCCCTAATAATAATAATTATGATAATTCTTGTTCGATCCAGCCAGTCCCTTGCTGTCCTCCCTCAAGCGACGCCCTAAGCCGAGGCTCGTACCCCGCAGGGGGTGCCCTTAGCGTTGTCGCTTTAGAATTAATTTAGTCGTATTGCCCCTGGCTGGAGGCCTTAATAATAGTTTATTATTAGGGCATCCACAGGAAAGTCCGGTTAAGCGACAACCTCCTAGGTTGACCTGCGAGATGCCACTACCAAAAAAAAAAAAAAAAAAGAAGTTTTTGCAAATACATTTAAATTATAATTAATCGTATTTATTTCTTATTATCCAATATCTGACTCCCACAAAATCTTTGCCTGAACATTTTGCCTGACCCTGGAATCGAACTTTAGACCTCATTGTCAGCTCAACAACCAGACCAATGAATATGATTTCTTTTTATTCTTGAATTATTGGAACTAGCACTTAAAATCTATTTTCAAAGAATTTATAAGTTGATGTATTTTAAAAACAGGTAATTACTTTTTTCCTGAAATAATTCTTTTTGTATCTGGAACTGTAATTAAATGGTTTTAGCTTTTTATAAGTATGTAATTTAAAAAAACCCTTTTGATATCATATAAAAATTAAGTGTAACATAAAGGTTATAATTATTTTGATAACTGACCTCATTGTGATGTCCTCCAAAAAGGTCAGGTGTGTACGGTACTCAGTTAGCCTGCACTGATACTCGAAGAAAGGGCGCGCGCTAATAAAGCATTATAAGCTGCCAACTTAGACAGTGCTACAAGGCCATATCTGTCGCGTTTAATAACAAACAAAATGGCCAAAAAAAAAAACAACATAAATAAAAAATATGAACGCTCACCCGTTTGCTTTCAAAGTCGATTTTTGCGAACGTGACCAGCGCCGGCGACACCGTAAGCATTAATTACTCGGCTTGACCGGCGCGTGGTGTCGCATAATGTTTGGACAACCGGTGATCATTTATAACTTGGACTTGTTGAGCTAGGAGATACGCGGATGTTGGAAGTAGTTACACTAATAAATAAGTCACTGAAAAAAAATATATATCATAATAATTATTCAACACAAGTCAAGCTGTGATAGCAACAGGGAATATACATATTAATTATATATATATATTAAGGTATTTACCCATCAAATAAACCAATAACACCCATTTTTGCTTACATGATATTGACAGGAAACCATAAAAGCAACTGTATTAAAGACTTTCTAATTTGAATTTTTCGTGTCAATTTAAAATCATGATAATAATACTATGAATGCCTATTCATAGCCTTGCCCTATTCCTTCCTTCTTTTTTTATTAAACATTAAAGAAATAACTTCCAAAGATCGAAAAAAAATGCCGCGCCTTTCTTTCCATGATGATGAGCACAAAAAGAAAACAATAAGTGAGACAAGTCTACATAAAACATACCCTGAAATAACATTGAATACAGCTATGATTCTTAATGGCATAGAACACGTAAGTTTCTGAAAAACTAAATTTTATTTTACAAGTATTATGATAGGGTACTGAACCCACAGCAAATATAGACAATGTCTTAAGAAGTGGTATAACTAAAAAGTTAAGACTAGTTTTATAATCATATAATAATCAATTATTTTGACTTACGTGATAAGTCAAAAACTAAAATAAAGAAAAAAGTAAACCTAAGTTTTGTTATTAAATTTAGTATATTTTTCTATTCTGCGAATTTTGGTCTGTTTTATTAGCTCGTACAAACCAAAAAAGAAAGACTTTGAAGCCAAAACAGAAAGTCCTTTCAAAGGACGTACTACAGCAACAAAACTCGTACATTTCTCAAGTTAAAATCTTCAAACAACTACTCTAAACTGACGAAAATAACCTGGTAACATATCAGTATTCAAGGAAAATTGCAGAGACGCAGACTCCGTCTCACACATCCAACTTTAATGAACTCTCGCGTTCCCGTCAGCCGACTTCGTAGCTCCGTACAATAGTAAATTTGTTGGGACTAAATGTTTATTAATGTGTTTGTGTGAGTTGGTTTTATTCTGCAAGCCTTATTATTTTGTGATGAAAAAATGTCGTGGTGATTAGTAGATGATTTATTTTGATGGTGAAAAGGATCGTGGCCAAAATTATTTGAAAAAATTATCTTAGGTTAATCGCAATAGGTTACAATAAAACAATTTTTATCTGGATTAATTGCGTATAGTAACACTCGAAGATAAGAACACTTTGTAGCATTCCAAACAGCAATACATACATACATACAATCAAGCCTGTATCCCATTGGGGTAGGCAGAGACTAGAGAAACAGCAAGATGAACTAAAATCGTTTTAAACCTTATTTTGTAATTACTTTTAGAAAACGAGATTACCGGTTTCCGGATATTAGGTTAATACACCAAATAGTAAAAAAATAATAACAGTAATTATTTTTACTAGAATGGAGTTTAGATTTACAACGCAAGAGATATTAATTTCTGAGAAATTTATTGTTTTATGTAACAATATCCTTAATTTTTGTGAAGAGGTAAAGGTATAACTTTTTATAGTTTAATTAATAATAAAAATATGCCTTGTTACTGGTCTTTCTCCTTGTAACTTGACTATGTTAGAAGTAGAGGGACCAAGTATTTATATAAAAAAAAATTGTTTAAAACGAAAATGCTTGGCTGGTCAATACTACCGCAAGGCTTACTGCAAAGCTACTAGACAATGAAAACGAATTAATCAATACAATTCCAACCAAAATACCAGAGATAGATTAGGCACTATTGAAATTGATACCGAAGCCATAGAGTGGAAGGGGCCAGTGTGAATCGATAGGATTATCCCCTAACAACGACACCTCGCCAACCTCTGCCTTCACACGAAATTGGGGATTAGGGACAGTTGGGTGAAATGAGTATTTTTATACGTAATTTTATCTATTTTGATACTCAGTTTTCGTAGTTCCAATATGTTGGAAGCGTGAGAACTTGGTCAAATAGCTTCAGTTGGGGGTCTGACGTGAGAATTTGTTTTGATATCGCATTTTATGTTGGGCGTGCAAATATGCGTTAATGAAAGGCATGAAAGCTACTATCCTATACAACACAGATTTTTATTAAGTATCGTTAAAAAGATTGGGAGGTATTCAGCAGCTGTAGGAGAACTTTTCTAGTTCATACATCATTTTATAAATTGGTCAATAACAGGGGCAGATAGGTGAAATTCTCTGACCATACGTGGAATGATTGTAGTTTTCTAGAATCTACTAATTGAAAAACATCGGTTATTTTTGCTATGTCCATTTTGATTGAAACTTTCTAAGAACTGAAAAGCAAGTCATACCTTCGAATTTTCTTTCTGATTTACTTAATTATTATTATATGTGGTAAAAAAAAGTTCGTAGTGCATTTTTATTATATTATATAAATACTTTTTTAACAGACAAGTAAATAATTTATCTCACTTCACAAGACCAAATTTATATGAAGTCCACATTTTTCTTTCAAGATACGTATTAAACAAGTATTCTGAGGCAGGACTCTTAGTATAAAATACATATATATCAAATAATAATTATACAACATAAAGTCACACCTTTTTATAATGAGGGTAAACAGAAACTATAAAACTTGGTCACAGTTCATCCAAATCCTAAAATTCTAGTTTCATTCGACTTTCATTCATGTTACAAAAACTGATGTTACTAATAGTGCGAAATCGTCAACTTTGTATTAAAGTGAAATTGATAAAACAAAGCTTAATCACTTTAGTATGATAATAATATAAGCTATTCTATCCAAGAATATGTCGAACATAATACTAACAAAAAAATCAACGGTCATAATACTAATAAAACATTGCCTATCGGAACAAGAAATATGATTGCTTCGTTAATCAGTTATTGGTTTCTGAAGTACCTATCTGGCGTACATCCAAATTCTAGCATACTTCAAGACATAAACAGATGGTCAAGCTATACATAAAAAAGCGCTAACTTCAAATGAATTACTTCCTATGAACACTGCTGATGCTAAAATAGAGGAAATGTATGGAAAAAATGTCCTTTGTACAATAAAGAATCTGTTAGCCGAAGACAGCTGACAGACATTGTAATAAAATATTATGTTTATTAGTCTGTTTGCTTTGGTCATGTAATGTCCTTTGGACCTATTCGAGGATTATATATTTGGGTAATACATTAGGATAATAGGGTTTGTGTTACATCAGCGAAAAGGCAGCTGAAACCGGATTTTTTGGAGCGTTCTATGAAAATGCAGAATCAGTGGATTATTTTCGATTGATATTAAAATGTTACCACAATGAGCCCATATTGTGTCGTTACACAATGTTTTTCTGCGTTCAAAAATATAATTCCAACTTGTTTTGAAGTTTTACCATGTATTTTTCGCTGCATAAGAATCTACATATTATTATGTTGAAGTTTTTAGACTTTTAAAAGTAAAATTCCTAATTTCGTTTTACAGAAAAAATATACAAATACGCTGATGGACAATTAGCTGTTTTGATGCAAAGCTTCGTTTTATTCATTCATTTATATTAGTACCTATTTATATTAATATTATAAAGCGGGAGAGTTTTTGTTTGTTTGTTTAAACGCGCTGTTCTTTGGAATCCATATTACAAAGCTAGATTCTTAAGGAATAGTATAGGCTATCTAACATTCGGCTACATCTCTCAGATAGCCTAAAATATTTAATGATATTTGTTAAGTAAGTTGGATGAAAGAGCGCTGCCGAACCTCTTTAGCCGCGTGCGCGGCTTAATGGTTAGTGATACGTAAATATAAAGTTCTACAAAAATATTGGCCTTTAGTACGTTTAAAAAAAGTGCACAATGCCATTTGCCTCTCTCTTATACATAAGCCACAATAAGGTATTTTGTATCAAATATCAATATAAAAATTAAAAAGTAATTTTTGAGCATCTTTCACAACCATGCCATATTAATCGTTACGAACGAAAATTACTTCATCATTAAAATAATTTTATGAAGATAAACTTTGTCCTTTATATCATGTTATTTGGACGCATAGTTTAGAAGATAATGGAAAATGAAAACAATTCAAAACACGCGCAAACGAGCCGTGTGACGCATAACCCCACCCGACGAGAATGACGAAATGAACTGTGAATTATTTTCTATTTATTGGTTAGTACTAAGTAGGTAATTCAAATATAATTATACGGCTAGTCTAAAACAATATTAATTCTAGAGATATCAAACCTTTTTATTACTGCAGTTTTCCACAATTCCTTGCCACGTGTACAAAGGCATCCTCTTATACTCCTTTCCAGCTAAACACAAATCGTCTTAACTTTTCCAACCTCAACATTTAACGCAATAGTACTTGGGAAATAATTCCCTTCATAGTGGAAGCTTTTGTGTTTCGAGTTTATTTCCTGCCTCATTTTTCAAGGAGGATCAACAGGGTCAAACTGCGTCTCGTTCATTGTCTGTGACGTCATCGTGTGGGCTCATTGTGGCGTCCTACTTACCAAGTCGGACGTTCGCGCTTCATGTCCGAATGTCCGAGACACTTAGTGCACTCAGTTTGACGGCCCCTTGAGTATTGGCTTGGATTAATCTGGGGATTCGAATGGGAAATGGATTGAAGAGGACTTAAATAAAGGATTGTGAACTGATTAGTTTAGAAGTTCAAAACCCAAAAATTAAAAGGAAGAATTGCATTAGGTACATATTGCTAAGGAACAAAACGCTTCATATGTTACTTCTGTGACTCCCTTGTCAGTTACAACCTTTTAGATTTGTGCATTAAGTGCATAAAAGATTTGCAACGTTTATTGCAACTTCCAGTCGAAGTCCAAACAAATATGTAGATTGAGATTCCTTTCTATAATCGTATTATTTTCACACTAAATCGCACAATAATATTGACACTCAAAATAAATGTAACTCCTATTACAAAAAAAACACTACTAAAAGCAGAGCCCTCCCTGGAAATCACCAAACAAACCCCCGAATAAAAGTTAATGTTGACGACCGTTGTGGGCCGCGAAAAAAGCGTTGTATGACACTTAAAACATCCGAACACGGGCGGAGAAAATTAAATGGCGCCCGAGTAATAATAAAAATGAGTGTTTGTAACACAATGGGTGTGCCTGTGTTCCTTCAATTTGGCGACTACGGTCTAAAAGAGGCTGGTCACTCAGTGTTGGGACAACACTCACACATTCTTAGAATATCTCACTCACACAGCTTGATGTGTCTGTAGAAGCTATGCGGGAACAGTGAGCCTCTTTGCATGTGTGCGTAGTCTGTTAGTCACGGATAGGGTTTCACTGTGTGCGTTCTAAGATTCCTTGTACCTTCTGAAGTGAATTTTGTCGACGTTGTTGCGAGATGACCCTTCCTCGTACAATGACCAGTGTCCATTATTACCTGTCGTGTATACAGCGATGTTTGAGATATTTTTTGAGATATATAGCTTCAGAAATCTTTTGCAATTATATTTTATCGAATAGAACGAATGCTTTACTGAATATTTATTTGGTGAATTTAGTTTGAAACCCGAGAAAGCTGCAAAAATCTTTTGAATTTAGCTTTTCTCGAATATACTAAATGCATTCACTGATTTTGACTTCTAGTATTGAATAGATGCAGTGCAATGTCCGCCACCGATTCGGCGACTGCACGGTCTAACAGCTCCTGATGATGCCCCGTGGGGGGAGCGAAACACGGATAAAGTCACTAATTTTACACAAAACCTGCAACTACCACCAAGTAGGTAGTTGCAATTTTTAAGCGCTTCCGTGTGTGCATATATTTGCGGGCGGGCAGCGGTGCACAGGTGTTTTAATTGCATAACTACCCTCAATATTGTAGTAGTAGTTCGATTCCATTTGACTTCTAGGCTTATATTTTTCATCTATAAATATTCTTAAAAAAAGGATATTTCCTATTATAATATTATCTTGTTGTTATTGCACGACTGGCCAAATAAAGACTGATATGTTTTTGGGTTCCTGTATGTATGTAACTATGTATGCATGTTTGTGAGTCTCTTTACTCCAACATAACTTCTAAATGCCTGAACCGATGTCGATGTTTGGGGTATCGTTAAAATCCTTACATAGACTCGGGTAACATAGGCTAGCAAAATAAAAAAAAAATGGGAGGCGTGCTTCTTAATTTTTTGAACAATTTCAGCTTGTTAGCTTCATAATTACTTGACTATTCAGCTACACATCTCATCTCATCGTTGAATCTTTTAATATGAACAGGAATATGGACATTACAAAAAATTTGGATAAATTTTTTTTTAGTAAGACCTCTCTCGATTCTCTTTTCATAGTACAAACAATCATAAATGAGCCATATGAAAGACAAACTCCAATATCCGTTATTCTGCAATTAATTGCAACTGTTGATTCCGACGCGAGCTTCAGCAAATTTTACATTTGCAATCCTTTGTAACGTAATACCTCCAATATTATTATTGTGAAACGTGTTGCGAATTCATTTATAAACAACAAAAGGTCGGTTTAATTATATCTGAACCCAAACTCATTAGTTCGCGTGGAATTTTTTTGCATAACGATTTCATTTCCAAGATTATATTAAAGGTTTATATTTTAGCTTCATTAGTTTAATTAGTAAATATTTATATACTTAGCCTTGCATAATTTCGAAGCATATATAAATTCTGTAACATAACAGTCACGCGATGTGGACCTTTAAATGTAAAATCAGACACAATACGCTCACACTTCTTTATTATTTATAATTATTATGGACATATACAAAACATAGCAAAGGGTCAGGCAGAGGTATTTACACTGATACACCTACATTTTGCATGTGCTGAGCTTATTGCCTTCCACCGGGCACAATTCCAAACTCCGGGCTGCTACTGAGAACTTCCTAACAGAAACACCCAATAACACTTTGCCCGACCCGATAATGGAACCCAGGACCTCATGCTCAGTAGTCGCTCTTGAGACCACTAGACCATCGAAGGCATTTTGTTACGAAGTCTGTAATTATTGGTATTGCTTGACACCGTTTATAGTTAACTGAGCTATAAAACGTTTTCAACACATTATGATTATTAAAAATTTATTCTCGCTCGCATACTTCTACAAAAATAGTTTTTTTATTTTTTTCAACAATACGTTAAAAATAACGTCAGCAAATCATCTGTTTCGTATCAAACTATATGAATCGTAACCTCGTTTTAGAACACAAATTCTTTCCATATTTATTTTGGTGACATAGACTTTAACTACTGGAATCACATGTACATGAATCCTAAATAGACTACCTAATTATATTTGCTTAGTATCTCAACAATAATTATAAAGTTCTACCTACACTAAAAGCTGAAACATTTGGCCGATAGTTAATGAAAACATGAAATTAAAACTTTGGCTTCATGGGTAAGGTTTAAAATAACGTGTTTTGTAAACTTGTTTTAATAAAGATACTAATATAAATATACGATGACCAGCTTAAAACTATCCCACTGCAGGGTAGGGGCCTATTATAAAGAAGGCACGAGCATTGATCACCATGTAGGTCACGGCCGGTTGGCGATTTCAGACCATCAGGTCCAGATGTCTTAGATTAATTAAGAAATTACAGATGACATTGAAACGTCACATTTGTACATACTAGATTTGAACCCACAACGTGCAGCTCAAGAGTGGCACATAATCATTCGGCCACCGCGACATTTATATATGTACAAATATGGTACAACATTAATTTTGTATTTAATGAATCAATAGCCTATATATGCCTTTGCAAATTGAAAATGGACAGGACATAATATTGCCAGCACATACCATGATCAGTGGACAGAGAGGACTTTAAAATAAAGACCTCTCGCCAACCTGCGTTACAGGTAAAAGCCACACCGAAGACTGGTTGATGATATACAACAACAAGCCAGAAACATAAACTGGCCGCTGAAGGTGCAAATTGGACCAGCATTAATTATTATTATTATTTACCATTTATTTCAGACATCAAGGCCCATAACAAAATACATAAAATACTATAATGAACCAAGAAAAGGCATATGTATGAAGACGTCAAAAGCTGATTGAGCAGAAAGGCCGATTCAGACAATGTTTATGTTACACCACATTCATACGACATAAATTAAAAACTAAAGTAAACATATCGTAACGGCTGATTATTTCCCTGCAGTTTTTGCCCCAAATTTCGCTGCTGTATTGCCAGAACTTGCCAAGAAACCATATCAACCAAAACGTGGGGAGTTCTCGTTTCAGAGACGAAAACTCTATTCCAGATACTCACTGCTGAATCAGAGGAGTAAGCAACACTAAAGTTCGACACGTCTATCGCGCGTGGACGTCAACCCTTAGAAAATACAAACAAATATTTTCTCAAACGTATAACAAATTAACTGTAGTTAAAACAAAACAAAGCTTAGCGAATAATAGTTTAATTGGCGGTGGAAGTTTACCATTAACTTGTTAGCTCGTTACTTAATCCTATACCTATAGAAGTGGTTCAAGTTTACAAAGTTTACTATAAACAATTTTTGTGGACGCTCCCAGTCTGTAAAGAAAGTTGCAGACTGGGGTCGGTAGAAGATGGTTGAGGCTAAGCAACACTTGTCGCCATCTTGCCCTGTAACCAAGATGATGAGATATGCACTAAAGATATATTAAAAAGCCGATACCTGTCCCAGTGCAGGGAAGGGGTCTTTTTTCATACAGATAAAGTAATAGAATTGATCACCACGCTATTTCACAACAACGATATTAAATAATAATTTAAAACATTATAAACAGACGCCTACGGTGCTGAATTTACATCGCAGTCGGGGGATAGTATTGTGAAACATTTTCTTATAGGTCCCTCGACTACAATGAACATTCATACATACATACATACGAGTAAACCCTACAAATAGATATAACACTACGTTTTTCGGCAATCTTGTGACATCCATATAATAAGATGTCACGTATATGCTATTTACATCACAAACCAGGTAATTACTAAAATCTAATCAATATATTCTAATACCGTCATAATTATACCAAAATATTGTATTCATAAACATTCGAAAGCGATATTTAGGGAAACAAGTCATAAAAGTTATGGCCGGTTATCTATGGCAGCAATTATTTGTTAATTGGCGTACATTTATAGGCCGTTTTAAGGGAACAGTGGCGATCGAATGGGTTTAAGTGATGGGTGATAGCGTTTTATGTGAAATATTGTACATTGTTATGCTATACTATTACGAAATATTTTATGCTAGTATAGAATTATAGCTGAGACCCAACCGGTGATTAAGCTAACGTGATTCGTCCCACTGTGTCTTCATTCATTTATTTAAGCAGTGATAGCCGAGTGGTATGTCCGTTGGACTGACAACTCAAAAGGTGCAATATCTAATCCAAAGCGTCTTTTCGAAGTTATTAAATAAACTAATCATCACTTGCTTAAAATGGTGAAGGAAAGCATCGTGAGGAAACCAGCACACCAGAGAGATATTCTCGATGGTGTGTGAAGCCAGGTCAGAGACCAACGGGTGGTTGAATCTATCACACTAGGTTGTTCAAAAACCACACGATAAGATAGAAGATATTTTTGAGCATGTTTCACTGTTCCTTATAGGTCCGGATATGGCTGTCCACGCCCATTTCAAAAATTCACCCTGTAAATATATTCTCAATTAAATAAAATGAAAAACGTGTTCAGCTACATGATAATTAACTTTCTTCCACAAAAGAGAACTGGAAAGTTATACACATGAAAAGCCCGCTAGCAAAATATTGGTTATTAGACTAAACAGATTAATAACGCTCCCGCTACCGCTCATCACTAACACCACACACGCCTTAACCGTCACGCAAGCACCCGCTTCTTTAGGCTCAGCGATTATTTAACAATAAATTATTCTTGCCACAATAAATTTACATATTCAGAATCGCCCTCCGTTGAGTAGTAAATAAATTACGTTTCGTTACATTCTCACTTCTTCATAATTGAGTGGTAAGGTGTATTGGCTTGGGCTGCGTTCGTGACCGTATGAATACAGAAATGGTTTCGTAATGCAATACTTTTGTTATTTTATACAAAAATTAAGTCTGAAGTGATGGTTATCGCTCATGACTTAGCATGAGAAGTGACTGTATTATGTGGATAGACTATTTTAATTTGATGTTAGTATATTCGAACATAAATTCAATTACAATGAATGACACAAATTGTGATCATACATGAGTAATGTTCAATCATTCGCTTGATGATGATAGTGTACACTGTTACCCAAAATGTTCGAAATTGTGATCATTTTAAAATCAGAAAGGTATATAAAATATTTGCGCAGCCATTTTAATTTAATCAAAATTCAACAACTCTTTGTTTGAAGTCTACAGCTGCTATTATTAAAACATAAATCACTTGAAAAGTTCATCGCAATACATGTCAAGCTTATAAAGGTTGAACATGAAGGTCTTCTGAACCTAAATACTTTATTACACTAACATAATATACTTGGTTTATATAAGAATTTTCTTTAAACATTGAACTTACAATTTATTCATGGTACCGTAACACGCAAATGCATGACGTCGATTTTTCTTTTTCATAAACATTCATTTTGTTTAGAAATATGAACTAGCGACAGGCATTTTTCATTATACTGCGTAGTGAGTTGTTTTCTGATGTAATATTATATTATTGGGAGGCAGAAGAACGCGATTCCACTGTATTTCATTTTGCATGAGCTGTGACTTAAATTTTATTCATATTTTGGTCTCGGCAAAATTTAAAATAATATAATTCCCAAGATTTTCAATTGAACATAATGCCTGAATGAAATCACATATCTCGATCAAAATAAAAACTGTGATCAATTTATTAATTTCTCTCGAAGCTAATAAAACTTAAATCGAAGAATTTATCTCTATGCAAGTCTTCTACAAATAAATTTCAGGTGAAAGGAAGAATATTTTCTCGAAAGAAAACCTAAAAGACCAAAAAATAAAGCCAGCTTAAGCGGAATAATAAAGATGAAAATAAATTTATTAAAGATAGAAGAATCCATTATAATTTAAGTACCTGAAGTTTATTATACACAATTCTTTAATTTATTTATATTTTATTATTTTTTATTTATTTTATCTAAATATTTACAACTCCAAAGTAGCTTATTATTTAAAGTATCGACACGCAATCAAACTTTTCAAAGTTCAAATTGACTCCGAAATATTCTTGTTTACCAAAAGCCGAAAAACGTTATCTTTATTTATTCTAATTCTAAGTGCAGTTGAGCATATTTCTGACGCCAAATTTTTTTTTTATTTACTGCGCCCAAATGGCTCTTCACTCGATCTTACACCGATATTATTTTTTATGTTTTATATTTATGTATAACATACGAATGATTTTAGTTCAGTGATGTCCAAATAATCTATATTTATAAAGTTACAATAATCATGTCCCTAAAGTGTTATGTCCCGCACGAAAGACTTCCAGAATAGTAAATTAGACCACACTAGCTAATTGCCCTCACCAGTACTAAAAAGGTAAAAGTCGGTACCACCCCTTCATATAATAATAACACACAATTACGTGTCGAAACCGATCCAATCGGCTTACTTGATTCGATGTGTCAACTAAAACGAATCGTTAAAACTATATTTATATACCTATCATATAAAATCGCATCGTTAGTCCCGAAATCTTTGTGTATTAAAAGAGAATTTTATATATAACAATAAAAAAACAAATATCATACAAATTCTAAAAATGTCATGCGTCTGAAATTTAAGCGTATAGATTTTTTTTCTGACAAGACTTAATAATTATTTATTATTTAGTATTTTATTATTCTAATGTAGATTATAACACGAGCCACGAGCCCTTTAACATTTTGGTGATAATCCAGAACCTTCCTAAGCGCCTTACATAGTCTCCCCCTAACTTAAACCCCTTAAGTCAAAAAACCTCAATGACACAAGGCATAACCCGCACAGGATCGCGTGACCACAACCCGGGATCTAATATACTGGGCCACTTAGCCAATTATCGTGAGGCCTGACGTGTTGCTGGTATGATGGTTCAATTAAACCAATAATTGTAGGCATTTTAACTGGGGCCAACTTCTACTAAATAATTACTTTTACGTGTAGTGTTCCTTTGATCGATATGTTGCTATTTGTTTTAGTGTCATAATTATAGTGATGTTTATTGGATGGTTTTCGTGTTCGTTAATAATAGTTGATATTTATTTTTGAATCATTTTACAAGCTATTGGTAAGAATTAAAATTGTCTCGTGAAAAACACAGGTCACTGTGTGACCTAGATAGACGAATGTTATTTCACCCACATCTTGTAGACCATTCTGTTACATTTCCATTGCTTTAAAATTATTCTACATAATCCTATACATTGCAGAAAAACTGTAATATTGTTTATATTTAGGATTACCAATGCTCAACTCTAGTTATGGACAATACTATGGTTAATATTATTGATGACATGACCAGAACACGGTGATTTTTAAGCAGTTTTCAAGTTGTCATCAAATTTATCGAATAATTTGTTAAGAAATAGGTATAGGACAAATTCTTTGAAGTGTCCTAAAGATTTGTCATTTATTCAGAAACTCGGTAACTAAAGAAACAGCTGTTGATATAGAATAATATAAAATTCTATGTTATACTCCTATCTCCACTCCACATAGTTCATTTAAGCCACATTACAAACAAACTTTTCATGTTGCGTAATAAATAGAATATTACAGAATTCCGAGCTCCAGTAGTCGAAGCTGAATGAAAGTTTCTTCTTATTATCACAGAATTGCTAACAGTTATATCCAATGGAATGCTGCAGTCGAAAACCCGATCAAAGGGGTGGCTTTTGAAATAGTTGAAGGCCGGTTTCAACTGGTTCCTGCCGGTGGAATCCTGTTACATCGTGTAGTACAAGTGGAGAGATGGTAGTTTCATCAGACTTTTTTTTTTACTTTGTAATATTTAATGTTTTTGAGTTAAGGTCAAATACCATCCAGCAGTAAAGTATTATGATGCACGAAATAGGTATTTTAATAGTTTATATATTAGTTTTCTGTATATTTGAGCATCGTGATTTACACGCATGTTAATGTAACCTTAGCCAATTAAAGTTCGTAAGTATTATGGTATTTTTTTTAAGTATGTCTGTAAATAGATCTTTAACAAACACTATCACAAGTCAGTTTTTATAAGATTACTTAGATAGCGCTAACGTTTCCTACCTGACCAGGCGTCCGAGCACGGATCTTTGTCGACAAACTTGTCAACTCGATAAAAGTTCTTATGTATTGAATTTTATTGGTTTATCAACATCCTAAGTCAAATTTGACGTTTAAAATCGTCAAATTTGTCGACAAATAGACTGCATTTCTGAGAAATAAAGAAAATCAGAGCATAAGATCAATCAAAATTAGTGTAAATTATTAAAATATCTTAGCTTTTGTTTTGGCATTTACAAATAGGACTGTTATAATGCCATATTAAGGACTTTCTTAGTGAATCTAAGAAATACAGACATACAGTACGTAGGTTTTTGTATGTCTATTTAGGTCATCTTTTATAATAAGTATGTTTATTATTTTGTTTTGTATATATCCAAGTATATGTTAAAACACATAAACATTTTGTATTTACACACCGGCACACATCTCGTGTATTAAATTTTCCTCTCGCAGGACTGCTGGCAGAGATTTCTTATAGAAATAAGCAGTACCTTTGTACATCATATTCTTAAGCAACGATCCTTTAATTGTATGTTGTGTGTACATGAATAAATAATAAAATAAAATGAGTGAAGACAACATGTAAGACACAAAAACTTTGACTATTTTAACAAAACGTTATTGCTTAAAGGATAACAGGATTACACATAAAAATAAATACATGAAAGGAAACATCTAAACCCAAGGAAGCTTCTAAATCCTATCGTCATGTCCAACAAGCCGTAAAACATCCATGTGAACGTTTCCCAGCAAAAACCATCCGGAGATTGAAAACGTCACTCTTGTAGTACGACACTCCACACTCGATGAGACAATTTGTCAATCAATATGGGATTTTGTGTGTCATATTTTTCACTTTGGCATGCCCACTTTTTTCATGTACGACTAGGAGATTTAGTGATTCTAGTTGAATGGGTTCCGTAGGCAGTTAGGTAGTGAAAAAGGAGTGAACAATAACGTGACAACTGACAAAGGAGAACGTAAGAGAAAAATAATAATTGACCTGCCCCATTTCTAAACATGCTTTTTAACACGCTTTTATTAGTTTGGTATGTATCTATATAACGGAATCTTTGAACGTGATTTTCGTGAAACATCGGATTCGCACAATTATCAAGGACCGATGATAACACAATAATTTAATAAGCCTATACAGGTGACCGAACCGGTTCGGTCACCTGTATAGGGACTGAATAAATAGCAATGACTTCGCCAAAAGACGTGTTAAAATATGGATGAAGAATTCGCGTTTATGAGCAGAGGTGGAGACGGCTTAGTGGTCAGAGCGCCTGGAGTATTTATCCGCGAGGCGCAGGTTCGAATCCTGTTCGCGACCGTATTCTTTTTCCATAATAACTTTAGAGTTCGCTAAGCATGCGTTAATGCTTTTCAAATATTTATCTTAAATAAATAATAGTTTAAAAAAACTAATAATACACGCTTTCGTAAATTCCGAGCCGAGACTGAATTTTCGGTTACGCGGCCTATTTCCACTGAAATTAGGCAATACGCAGGAGATATTATAGTGCACAAGTATATGCGTCCTTCTTCCTGTACTCTCATGGTCCGATGGGACACCGATTCGACACGACCAGAGATAATGAGGCGCAGGACCGACGCCTTTACATGCTCTTTGAAGCACGGGGATATCAAACAGCTAACAACCTAACAGAAACCCAAATAACACTTTCCCGACCCGGGAATCGAACCCAGAACCTCCAGCCAGACCGCAGCAGCCGCTTGCGGTCACTAGACCAATGAGGCAGTTATCACATAGTTATGGTTGGTTTGTCAGGTTAAAACTGAGTTTTATTACTAGCTCAGATAACGCTTTCCATATGCATCACGCCTGTATTACATTGAATGGTTAGCCAGAGAAAATCTTCATAAAATCTTATCTTTTTTTTCATATAATGTAAATAATATCAACTAGATACAATTAATTCAAGATAAATCTTTGAAAAGCATTAACGCATACTTAGCGAACTCAGGCGCAGGTTTGAATCCTGTTCGCTACCGTATTCTTTTTCCATTTAATATTGTAACTTTAGATACAATTAAATAATATATTTTATCGAATTACTTGTAATGATTGTGAATTTTGAAGCAGTTTTATTTAATTAATGTCGCTTTAAGTTAATAACTTAATCCACATCATAACTACCAGAACTTTACTTAGGAATGCTGTGAAGTGGTTTCATGGTTTTTGAATTATAACTTTTGCTATAAGTTTTGTATATAGAAAATATTTTGTGTAAATACTGTCTCAAGTATTGTTTTAACCGTTAATCCTAATAACCACAAGCTTAAACAAGAACTTTGTACCATATTATATGACAAGATTCCTAAATAAAGGAATCTATCTTCTTAGCGTGTCGATGACAATTTAAATTGAGTTTAACCAAAATTTGGCGACGAGTTTGGCACTTCCAGTAGCGTCCATCAGCACTTCTGATGTGCAAGCAACAGGACAGGCAGGACACGATATCAAGTGCCCATCATTTGTGGGCCAACACCACATTTATACTCCAGGGCAGAGTCATCAATAAATCTCCAATTGAACGGGTTTTCCTTGCTTCGGCCAACCTGTGTCCACAGTCTATTTAAAGACTTCCAGGTCGGCCATGGCAACTTGTGTCCAGGTGGAAGTTTTTGAGCAGGTGGCACAAATGGGTTGGGTAGGGAAACACTTTCCCGCCACAGCTTGAGTCTTTCTCTAGAGCGTTCGCCAGTGAGCGGAGACACACACTTTAAAAAACTGTTGCGGCTTTTCAGCCTTCGCGGCTCCAAGATATTTAAGGAATCTATTATTTACCTACTTCAGTTTATATATTTTTATTTAAAAAAAACAAATAAACTTATAGGCACAAAAGAAACACACACGATTTCATTAGAATATTTGAAAAAAAAAGTAGCAGATAAGTTCAGCGTGAGTGTTAAAGAGCGACTTAAAATAAAATGCGGAAATGCGACTTCGAGCCTGCACCCAATTCAAGATATAGGTACAGATTGGATACGTTATAAAAGTCCATAATAAGACACAAATAATTACCCTATTGTGATCGGTCTCCAGAGGCCTAATGAAGCTCAATTAATTAAAATAATTATATGAGATGACTAGTTTCTTAGTATATTATATTTTAATCATAACTCTTTTCATCATAATAATATTATGACGTCCACAATAATCTTTTCTAATTCCAAATTTCGGAGCAATTCCGCAAAAGGGTTTCGGCTTCCCTCGGTTTTAATTAGTTTTATTTCGCGAATCCGAATTACGAATCTTTTAAGACGTTGTGGCTGAACAATTTTCATGAAAGGATTTACACCATCAATAAGAAACTTGTTTAATTTAAGTCAAAATTGTATTTTAACAAAGTGCGAAGCGCTAAGTAGTCAACCTAGAAGAAATTAAATTTGATACTTTGAATAATATTTAAATTATAAAAAATCGTAATGAAAATACCCTGATTCCTGATTAGACTCGTGATGTAAAAGAACCTTGGATGACGTATTTCTCGGCCGTATAGTCTTCTCATAGGACCAGAGAAATTCGAGAAATGAGAAAGAATGACAACACCATAAAGATGGCGAGCTGTAGCTGGATATTATCTGCGCAAGACAGAGCAAAATTAAGAGGGTAGTAGAACACTTACATCCTTGAAGGAATTATTATTGCAGTAGTTTTAGCGGGCGTACCCCTCTCGCCATGATTGCCAATCATATAAAGGTACCTTTTACCAATATGGTTACAATGATAGTAAACGATTTTAATCGTGTGTAGCTCAATTTTTTCTTTGTGTTTATTTTTTATGTTTTTAATACTGTTAATAATAATACTTCTCCCGACCGTATTTCGGTCACGGCTGCCTATCTCCACGGAGATTTGCCAAGTACGCAGGAGATATTACAGTGCACAAGTTTATGCACAAACACAGGTGCACACAGGTACAGGTTCCTTTTCCTTCTCTCTCATATTCCGATGGGATGGTAATCCGACACGACCGGAGGGAGATCAGGCGCAGGACCGACGGTTTTACGTGCTCTCTGAAGCACTTGGGTGTCACACCACTAACTTTCTAACTCCGGGCTGCTACTGAGAATTTCTAACAGAAAAACCAATAACACTTTGCCCGACCTGGGAAATGGACCCAGGACCTCATTCTCAGCAGCCGCGCTTGCGACCACTACCAACGAGGCAATCAAGCTCTCATAACTCTCCCCGTTTCACTAGGTATCTATATTCATGGTTGTGTGTAAAATGTATCATTGATAAAATCATCTTGTTCGCTCTTACAACAACTATTTACACGACTGCCCAAAAAAAGAAGAGTTATGTTTTTAGGGTTCATGTATGTAAGTATGTTTATGATTTTATTTATTCCAACATAACTTCTAAACGCCTGAACCGATGTAGATGTATGGAGTATCGTTAGACTCCTTACACTATCCCGGGTAAAATAGGATGATAAAATAAAACAAAAAGGTAATAAAGTCGCTATGGTACGAAAAAACGTACGAATGGTAAGCGTGCTTTTTAATTTTTAATTTATTTTGTCTTTTCTTGATTATTTAACTTGTACAAGACATCAACTGCTTTATACAAACTAAGCTCTAATTAATACGTTTTCAAAAATTCTGTATATTAGCCATGACGTTAATTCTCGATATAACCGTGCAAAGGTAACCATTGACATATACATATATACCTATAGATGTAAAATATATAACCTACAACGGTCGCCACTCGCTACACATCCCACTTCCGAGCACAAAGCACGATGAGAATTTGTTATTAATGCATGAGTTTCCTCGCGTTTTCCTTCACCGCCTGAATTTTAATTATTTGTCTGACCTATTTTAAAGGGTTGAGTTAAATAAAATTAATAATACAAGTAATTTATATTCAGATTTCTTTAATAATTTAAGTAACAGAATTACTTACGCTGGATTAAGATTTTATTGAACCATTTATAGATTATATACCTTCATAAACATGAGGATTATGTGACGAGGAAAGTTATCAGTATGAAGTGGATATACGCTACACGAGTAGAGGAAGACCGAGGAAACGATGGATAGATTGTGTGAAAGATATATAAAAATAGATAAATAAAGATGATAAGGAGTGATCACCGAGATGACGGCTGCCAGAGATGTATGGAAGACAATAATTAAATTTGGATAAAGGCAGGGGGGTGATGGTCGATGGTTTAGTTGCCTCGTTGGCCTAGTGGTCCCAAGCGCGACTGCTGAGCAGGTCTTGTGCTCGATTCCCGGGTCGGGCAAAGTGTTTTTGAGTTGTCCTGTTAGGAAATTTTCAGTAGCAGCCCGGAGTTTGGAATTGTGCTCGGTAGATTGCAATAGGCTATATATTACATAGGACTTAACACTTATTATTACATAAAACTGCGTACATATCTACCCACTCCTTTGGAGAATACAAGCGTGATGCTATGTTATATTATATTTGATGTTCAAACATAAAACATATACACACGGAGCACTGTCTATGTAAGTCCCAAGTCAGCCAGCTTTTCATCTACAAATTTGTCATTCACAAGATAAACAAAGCCCCTTCAACGATACAACATGGAGTTGGTGCCATGAATATAAACAGTTAAATTAGGCGCCTCGGCGACCCCTAATATGATATACAACATATGCGGCTAATTTAATTTCACTCGGCAAATTTAGTGCGGTCCCTCGTCGGCGATAGTTTTTTTGAGTTTCGTACCATAATTTAGCTCGTTTCGGCCGCCATGAGGATAACTGAGGAGTAAAGTTAATGGGACGTGGAAAAAGTGGGGGTAAATTATTACGGTAATAGAGACCAGCTGTAGATATATGTATGGTTTTTCGTCCCGTATCAAATACAATTTACTAACTCAGCGTTCCTAGTTTGCAGTTGTATGAGTTAGTAATATGTAAATGATTACTAATATATATCGCCTAGTGTCTCCTTGAGACGAAAAAAGGCAACTTGAAATTTAATAGATGCGAACCAGCGACACGGTAGCTCTGTTGGTAGAGCGATGCTACAGACTGACAAAGGTTCGAATCCCATTTGTGTCTTTTTACACGCTTTATATTAGCTTCACTTGTATGTATGTTTGTAATCGGCTCCTTAGGTCGCTATTTTGACCCACTTCCCGGTTTCCGATTGAGCTGAAATCTTGCATACACGTTTAGTTTGGATGACAATACATGGTGAGCTAAGTGACTACATGGTGGACTCCCAAAGATGGCAGACTAGTCATTTTTATGGAATCGTGTTGTATGGGTATCAAATAAAAGGGTTTGCTGAGAAGAATACGAAAAATAAAATGTTGGCACACTAAATTCAATATGGTGGACGCTCCAAAATGGCGAGAAAAATCTTATTATTCAGATAAATCTTCGAAAAACATAAGACTAAAAAAGCAAAAATAAATAATAGTTTAAAAAACTAAAAAACACGCTTTTGTAACTACTCGAACTAAGAAAATAATTTTCTATAAATGCAAAAACAAAATAGCGTGATTATGAAAAAAACACGCTTTTTTACGATAAAATGTTTTTTTCATAATCACTCTATTTTGTTTACTTTTTAGTTCGAGGAGTTTTTTAAACTAATATTTTATATTACTACTAAAGCGGTAACAATGAAGAAAGAGCACGCTTGATTAATAAGCCTCATTATGAACCCAAAAGCGGTGCAATAAGAGCGACTTTACGAGCAAGAGTGTTGAAAAATTATGTTTGACTTTGAAATGTATGTTTCCGTGCAATCCGATAATATAAATCGTCCTCACTAGGTACTGTACATTTTCAGCATTGGTTACCTTTCATATCGGCTTTAACGAAATCCGGCTAACGCAGCTTCAGAAGGCTCCCACGGGATTTCCCTGTACTGTTACCTAAGAAAAGGCATACATTTCCGTCATTCTCCGTGTAGTGAGTTTTTTCTATAAACTCTATTACACTAGGATTTTCTTATACTGTATTTTGAGTTCAGAGGGAAATTGAACCGTATAATAACACGCCATGCAGAAGACGTTTTCTCCACCTTCTTCTTATTCCTGCCATAGTCCAAAGTTATTGGGGTCAGCGCGATACGTTGTCCTCTTCTATTCTCCTCTGCCAGTCGTCAGGTTATCGTTTACTCCCTTTTCATTCATATCATTATTTAATTGTGTAAGACAATTACATACATATATAGCATCACGCCTGTATTCCCCGAAGGGGTAGGCAGAGGTGTACACAGTTATACACCCACATTTCACCAATGCTGTTTTGAAGTCCCATATAATAGTTGGTGAGCCTGGGCACAATTTCAAACTCCGGGCTGCTACTGATCATTTCCTAACAGAAAAACTTAAAAGCTCTTTGCCCAACCTGACCTCATGCTCAGCAGTCGTGCTTGGTCGTAAATTTATATTAACATTTCTTTGTAAAATGTGAGCATTATGTGGACATTAATGCTATTTTTAATCTCATGTTACGTACATATTGCCCATTGTCAGGCATTATGAGTTTGTCATGCTCGCTAAAATGTCCTGCTGATGGTGGCGTTGTACATCGGGTCGTCGAGTTCCCTACAAAATGGTTGAGCTAAGCGAGGCTGATGTGCGCGTCATGCTCGTGAACGGGTGCTGTCTGTCGGGACTGGTCAGCTCCTAACTGCTTTGGCAATCATTTTAAAAGGCTATATAAGTTATTGCTTCTAGTGCTTTCCTTTATTATTTTGCTCATTAACCTGCATTATTCTCACATTACCTTATTTATTATACCAATTTATTTTAAAAGAGTGTCTATGGAGTTTCTTGCCGGCTCTTCTCCATAAGACCAACGCCTTGGAACCGTGCATCTAGCTTTGACTTTTTATAAGTGCTTGTAATATGGCCTATTTGAAATAAAAATCTTTTGACTTTTGACTTTTGGACCACTAGACTAACGAGGCAATTCAGTTCTCACATAATTACTTCATCTTTTCCTTGGTCTCCCTTTTTCCCTCCATCTATCTACATTCATATTTAATACTCTCTTAGTCACATGTGTCTCATCCCTACTCAAGACATTTTCTCGACCAATGGTGTTATAATGCAAAACTAAACATAAAATGAAAGCCAATCCGTTCAGAACATTTCTATATCTTCACAAAACGATAAAGACAAAAATAAAAAAGATCATGGGAAAATTTTCTGAGAACCTTTTCTCCTTTTTATGGCAATCACATTTTATAATTAACTCGGTAATTAAAGATGTCTGCTGTCTCTGGTACATTTCCAGTAATAAAAATCCTGCTAACAATTCTTAAGGATTACGTACTCCGATTGAAATTCCTGTAGGTACCTACAAATTAATTTATTCATCCAGCATTATATTTTTTTTTTTAATCAAAAATGTCCACCAACTTGCCTGATGGCAAGGAACGGTGTGGCCGAGGACGGATCACGTATATCCAGAAAAAATCTATTCACTTTAAGTAGAGTAGATAAATTTGGGGAGAACGATAGTTGGGGAGTTGGTGCAACTGCCCTGACCCGTTTCCCACAACGGTTGCACCGGACTAAAATCCCGAAAAACGTCTAGGTCGCTTCACGGCATGGCTTCGTCCGGTGGGTGGTAACCAGCAGTGGCCTAAGCCTCCCACCAGAGTTGTTGCCTGTTTTGCACCACCCAGGGGCCACGAGTAGGGATTCCATTTTAAGGGTGCACTCCTACGGACGCGGGCAACCCAGCCTCCGAAATTTCAGAGCGAAAGGAAAATAGGGATTCACTTTCTGCTAAATATCATGTTGCATTGCTACGATTAACCTGTAGAAACTAGGAAAAACCTTCGATCAAAATTATGAAAAACATTTTACAGAATACCTACTTGGTAACGTCGGAATTTACTTTTAATTTTTCTATATTGAGAATATATATATACTTTAAAATAGATGGAAATCTTTACAGTATTTTTTAACATAAAATAATGAAAAAGAAAGGTAGAAAAGGTTTTATTCTGGACCAGCACAGGAAGCAAAAATAACTTAACTAACGAAAATGAAGTATAACGTAGAGTCACGCCTATATTCCCTGAAGGGGTAGGCAGAAGTGTACAAAAAGTTGTACACCCACATTTCCCCGATGGTGTTATTAAGTCCCATGTAGTGGTGATGATGGTAGGTGGTGAGTCTATTGCCATCTACCGGGCACAATTATAAACTCTGTGCTGCTACTGAGAATTTCCTAACAGAAAAAATCAATAACACTGTCTGACCCGGGAGTCGAACCCGAGACCTCATGTCTCGCAGTCGCGCTTTAGAACACAAGACGAATGCCTTCATGGTCGCTGTGCTCCTACCGACTAAAAACCAAACAGTCCTATTTTAACCCTTACCGAGGTCCCGGGTTCACAGCAGCATTCACCACGTCCCCGATACATTCCTAAACTCAGATGAATATATCGAAATCGAACTTAAGACACGCAGTGCAAAAGCCAGTGGCTATAATATAACATAGCATCGTGCCTGCATACTCGAGAGGATATGCAGAGTTTTACACAGTGGTACACCCACATTTCACTAATGCTGTTATGAAGTCCCATGTTATAAGTGGTGACCTTATTGTTCTCTACTGGGCAGAAATCCAAACTAGTTGTTGCTGAGAAGAAAAACCCAATAAAACTTAACGTGAACTTTTTTTAAGAGTGGAGATTACCGTCGTGGTTGCTGTGCTGGACTCCTACCAACTAAAAACCACACGATGCCTCCACTAACCCATACCTGAGTCCTGGGATCGTATTTTCTTTACTTAACATTCACCGCGACATCGACCTCATGCTCACCAGTTGCGCTTGGAAACACTAGACCAACGGGGAAGACGGCTAGGCAACAATAAATATACAATAACATACGTAGATTCGCCAATCTTCTCCATATCTGTAGGTACTAAAAAAAACACTTTGTAAGAGAATTAATCTCATTTCTAAGTTTTAACAAGTTATCAACTATCTTTTGTGCTTGACTGCGATCGTGATAGTTTTATCATAACTGTTATTTGAAAAGTTCAAGCATATTATACCGAATTAGATCGAGCGATTTTGTCTTTATTTTAGTAAACTTCAGCCTATTCTATACGAATACTGTGGGTCGATTCTGATTTAAACTATTATTACAACTAAAATTTGAGAATTTAATATGTCTTCTTATCATGCCTTAGGTTCGAATTTGCGACCATTGACTTATCTATCCAACTATTATAGGTACTTCTAAGCTGTCATTTGCTTGCAATTTTTTACGAACAGCTATAATAACAGAACGACAGAACAAACTAAGACATGACAAACTAAAAAACAAGTTTCCGTGGAAAAAAATACCATCTGGAGCAGGATTCGAACTTGCGCCTCCATGATGAATACTTCAGGTGCTCTGCCAGCTGAAAAAGAAAGTACAACAGTAGAGTTTTTTTTTAATGAAAATGACATTTGGCCACCAACTCTCCTGATACTAAGCGTTGGTGTGGCCGAGGATGGAGCACGTAGATCCAGAAGAAATCTACTCACTCCAAGTAGAGTGGATAGATTTGGGGAGAACGATAGTTGTGGAGTCGATGCAACTGCCCAGACCCGTCTCCCACAACGGTTGCACCGGACTACATCCCGAAACACGATTAGGTTGCTTCATGGCATAGCTTCGTCCGGTAGGTGTTAACCAGCCGCGGCCGAAGCCTCCCTCCAGAAAACGAGTTCGCTACGCATGCAATAATGCCTTAGAGATTTAACTGTAGGTATTTGTTAAGATAATCGCATCTGTACGAAATTGAATTAACTGCAAAGTTAGTCGTGTCGGTCCAGTCAAAATATGGGAGACGAATTCGGAGTAGTGAGCAGAGATGGGATTGGCTTTGTTGGCAGATTACCTGTAGTATTTATCCGGGAGGCGCAAGTTCAAATCCTACTCACACTCCACAAATTTATACCTTTAGAGCGCATGATGTTCGCAATCTGTGTGCCAGCAAGCATTATAGTATCTTTAAAATATGAAAATTCACACAAGCACAATTACACATACTTGCTCATTCTTTAATTAATAGACTGACTGTGGCCAGCCTGCACAAATCCTGGAGCCTGGAGCATCTGTTGACACCCTTCAACGAACCATAACCTGTCGGGATTGTGGTGAATGCAGCTACGAACCTGGGAGCTCAGTAAAGTTTAGAGTAGGACCGTGTGGCTTTTATTTGATAGGTGTCACACAGCATCCATGATGGAATTAAGATATACAATAATGGTTTGCTTTTTAGCTATCTAACATAACATATCATAGCAGCACGCCTGTATCCCCCGAAGGTGTAGGCAGAGGTGTACCCAGCTGTACACTCACATTTCACCATTGCTGTGATTAAATCCCATGTAATAGCTATTATTAGCCCTATTGCTATCTACCGGGCACAATTCTAGACTCCGGACTGCTACTGGGAATTTCCTAACAGAAAAACTCAATAACACTTTGCCCGACCCGGGAATCGAACCCGAGACAACATGCTCAGCAGTCGCACTTGAAACCACTAGACCAACGAGGCAGTTTTAGCTGTTTGACCGAAATTAGGAACAGAATGAATCATATCATAATTCGTTAAACAATTCTCTGCTACACAAAACAAATCCATTACTGTTTGTCCTCTTATTAATATTTGATATGACAATAATAACAGTTAAAGAATAACGTAGAGATAAATAAACATAAGTACATATATTTCCGAGTGAGTAAGTTTTCGGTTCATTTATTTTATAAAGTATATTTTCTTGGGAATTACTTTTTCATATTATTTTGGTATTTTTATGCGAAGGTTCGTAATATTTATTGTTAGTCTTTGTAGTATTAAAAATAAAAGCGAAATAAATAGACCATTTTATGTAATATGCCTTTTTTATATACATATTTACTTTTATAGTAAAACTAGCTGACCCGGCAAACGTTGTTTTGCCATATAAATAATTTCCTAAAATAAGGGTTGATCGTAAAAGGGTGAAAATTGAGGATTGTATGTATTTTTGTATGTTGTATCATAAAAAAATAGAAATTAAAAATTTTGTCTAAAAAATAAATAAATAAATTTAGGGGTGGACTACCCCTAACATTTAGGGGGATGAAAAATAGATGTTGGCCGATTCTCATAGATACCGGATAAGCACAAAAAGTTTCATCAAAATCGGTCAAGCCGTTTCGGAGGAGTATGGCAACGAAAACTGTGACACGAGAATTTTATATATTAGATATGATTGCCTAGTTGGTCTATTAGTACGTGGCCGCTGAGTCCTGGGTTCGATTTTGGGCAAATTGTTATTGGAATTTCCGGAATTAGCAGTAGCAGCCCGGAGTTAGAAATTGTACCCTGTTGATGGCAACAGGCCATATTACACAGAACTTAATACGGCATCGGTGAAATGTGCATGTGCTTTAACATTACTCTGTCTACGTCTTTGAAGAATATATGCTTGATTATATGCTATGCATGTATAAAGCATGGCAAAAGTTATATTAATAACTATTTACGATACCACCACAGTATTTCCTCCTGCCAATTTTATTTAACAATAATGCAGACACCTAGGTACGAAAACAATTAACAAAATTCAATTGTTAAATGAATCGAGAGTTAAAGCGAAGAATAATTGACAGCGATAGCTCTAAATTTAATACAAAAGAAGTCAATGCCGCGATTTGTTCCTTAAATGAAATCCAACCGCGAGACAAAGAAGATAGATTTACGTGGAAACGTCCAAGTAATTGTGAAAAATGCGGATCGTTTCCAAGCAAAAATAAAGGCTCTACCCCAAGAGCGACTATTGAAATTTCGGCTTTAAGTGAAACAACTTTGAATTTAATTTCGATCGCTTTCTACACGGTGCCCTTCAAAACATGTTTATATAGAAATCTGGATAAACCCTAAACGTTTTCGTTGGCGCATTTGTTACTAAATCCGGCCGAATTATATCCCGCAGGAATAAATTATGAGGGCGGGCCATTCCCTCTCAACAGCACGGCTAAACTTTAATTAAGCTGCATTTCGACTGAAATGGGTTCCCCTTTCAGACATTTAGAGGGAACTTCGTACAGTCAAATGATGCCGAACTTTATATTAGACTTGCTGTTCACAAATACTATACATTCTGTGGTCGTGCAAAAATGCAGGGTGGTTGGGTTTGCCCCCATCACCCCCTTATGAAATGACTTCATTTTTCCAAGTAATGCGATGAAAGAATTTGAATAGGCTCATTAGTGCTTTTTCCAGTTGCATGTTGAACACATAGTAAATAACTTTAAAACGACAACTTTGTTAATGACGTGTGAAATACAGTCTGCAGTGTTTTATGTTATGTTTGGACTTAAAGTTTAAAACGAGCGAAGTGCCTAATAAAACAGCAATAATGGGGGAAGGAAGGCTGCTTTGTAATACATTGAACTTTATTGTTTTTTTACAAATCCGGTAGTTATAACAACGTAATTGTTTCAAAAGTTATTGTAATGAAATTGAAAACATCTCTTAGGTTTTTTCAGAATGTTCTTGTTCACCGTTTTCAATGATAATTAATTTTGAATACACATGTGACTACGGGAAATTCACGGCGCATGCCTTGGGTTGGAATTTGCTAGTCATAAAACTAGCATATTACATTCCATCAATGCCATTATGAAATCCCATGTAAGAAGTGTGCGTGAGCCATCTACCAAGCACAATTCCAAACACCGGACAACTAATGAGAAATTCATGAAAAAATATATTTAAAACTGTAACTCGACTACGGATAAACAAAAAAGTGATCTAAAAGTACGAAACAAGAAAATATTGCAATCAGAAATCAGAACATAGGTATAAACATAGTCAAAGTTAGGCCGTGGTCGGATATTTACGTACAAAGTTCACCATATTAAATTTAGAGAGAATTTATATAGCCTATGTCACGCAGGTCATTATTACAAATATATTGATATATTGTACATCAAAATCGGTTCAGTAGTTTAACCCTTCCTTTTGACTTTGCCGTAGTCGGGTAATAAACTGTTAAGTATTACTGAAATATAAGACATCACGCTGCGTTCACCATACCAATGAAGCAGGTTAAGGATTATCTTAGTAATAAATAACAACACAAAACATAGAAAAATCAACGTTAAAAAAAATTGAAATAGCAAAGGAAAATAAGTATGCTAAGAGTAAATTTTCTTTCATTAATTACTGACATCGACTGTCGAGGCAGTAGAGCAAAAAGCCCCAGTGTAACCGACGGGTTGCCATTTTAATTTTATGCAGACAACCCCCACTCAAGCACTGTGCACTGTAAATTATAACTTCCAATGCTTTGAAAGGCTGAGTGCACAAAAAGACATGATTTCTTACAAATCAATGGACATAATTTGATTAAATGGCATCGTTGTGAAATATACAGAATATTCCTTTTGTTTTTAGAAGGAGTGGGATGGAAATTGAATTAGTTGCTATTGGATTAAAAAAATGAACCCATTAGATAAAAAAAATGAAGTCAACTTGCTAGTTTGTTGCCGATGGATTTGATGTTTTAAACAGTAAGAAGTGTTCAAACCAAAGTCATGAGAGAGAAAAACTTAACATCATGCCTGTATTCCTAATATATGTAGGTAGAGGTGTACAATTATTGATAATGTGCACTCTCGCTGTGTGATCCTATTGCCATCAAATGTGCTGAATTCTAAACTCCGCGCTGCTAAGAAAAAATCCTATCACAAAAACCAAATAACTTTACCCATTTTAATCAAATAACTTTTAACCGGATTAATTGCGTGTATAATTGGTTATTGTTGTAATAAACTGTTGAGACGCCTGACACCTTAGTTCTCCTGCGACGACGAACCCTGCAAAGTGTTCAAAACGTCAGGCAAAACAAAAACCAATACTGCATATGCTGATATTAAAAATAATATGCCATAATATTAATTGATTTGTAAATTAATACTGTATTTTTATTTTTCAAAATGAATTAACTTGCTCTGTATAATTAAAATTCATTTTATAATAAATAACAATAAACTAGTACCTAAATATAAATATTGTAAATGTGAGTGCTACGTAACCATTTTACTAAACTTTCTATTTTGTTTGTTGTCTGGCAGTTGGGAGTATGTCAGGCTCACTAAAATGTCTCGCTGATGGTGGCGTGTGTGTTGGGTCATTCGATTCCCTACAACATGGTTGAGTTGGGTGATGCTGACGCATGCGTCATGTTCGTGAACGGGCGCCGTCAGTTGGGACTGGTCATCTCTGGACTGTCATTAAGAAGACCTATTTTATAAAAAGAGTAACCATGGAGTTTCTTGCCCGTTCTTCTCCATAGGAATCTACACTTTGGAACGTGGCAACTAGCTTCTGACAATTCAAAAGTGCCTGTAAAGGGTCTAATTGAAATAAATGATTTGACTTTGACTTTGACTTTGACTTTGATACTACACGCGATTAATCCGGTTAAAAGTTGTTCTAATATAATGTGTAGTGATCGCGAAAACCTAAGTTATTACAAAATTTTTACCCAACCCGAGAATCGACCCCAGGATCTAACGCTCAGCAATCTTGCGATCACTAGACTGATGAGGCAGTTGAAATTCATGATGCTATTTACCAATGAAACATCGTCCTCCGTATGATTAATAAACTTATTACACTATAAGGTTGTATGGTGATTAAGTCAAAACTAGTTATACTAAACTATTATATCTAACAATTTTATTACAACTACCCAACCCCTCCTGCGCCCCAAACTATTATGACGGAAAAATGGCTTCATAATCACTAACCCACATGAATCTAAATAGTCATTCCCCTTTAATATACAGCGCAATAACAACACCGTTCGTCAGTTTCCCATACTCAAAAACAAGTAAACAGCAACAAACTCCATCAAAACGGATATTATGACAATAATAAAATATTATTTTCATGGAAGGATCACTGGAGAGTCGAGTGGCCCGACTGCTACCGAAGTAGCAGCCCAACGGAATTCAAGCTCCATACTTACAAACTTATACCAGCAGATACAAATGTTAATACTCAACTCTACAGTCTCAGAAATAAGGGCGTTGATAGTGATGTAGATATGTTTGTATAAATTGCACATTTGGCTGCCGCCCAGCAGAGATTCGGTACGTTTTGGAGACAAATCATTGTGAGAAAACAGATTCGCGCCGCCATTGCACGCGACTACAGAGGAAATATCGTTTGTTATTGTTGTTGTTTGCTTTCTTCCATTTATAGGGCTTCATGAATTCCCCCAAATCTAGTTTCGAGTGCAGACGTTATATTTCTTGGGAATACATAGGTCTGTTTGTTCGGTCTTTCTATCCTTCTAATTGTTTTGGTCTTCCATTCTGACACAACTTAACCAAAATTACAGTTGCTGTTTTAAACCAACAGTTTAGATGTGAGCTAGACGGGACAAAAGAGACGTCGAATTAAAATTAATATACATTTATACGTTTTTCAAGGTATACTATATAATAATACATTTATGTGGAAAGATAAAAATATGGTCGTGAACAGGTTTCGAACTTGCGCCTCTCGGATAAATACTCCAAGCGCTCCGACCACTAAGCCATCTCAACCTCTGCGCACTTCTCCGAATTCTTCTTCCACATTTTACTACATCTTTTGGTGACGTCATCGTTGTCTATATAGTCCATAAACAGGTAACTTACGATATACATAACTACTTCGTTTTTATTTGACGTTTCACTACTGGAATTTGACGTCTCTTATTTCGTCCCAAAATCAATACCCTAATTTTAGTTTAATAAATTGCTTAAATCTGAATCGTCATTTTTTTTTTGACAGAGTATATATTACAATCTACCCCAGTGATTAGTTTAAAGCTCTTGGATTAAGAACCAGGGAAAACCTAAACATCACGGATTAGGCTATGAATATAATAACCGTGTTGAAATTAAACAAAAATAACAAAATACATTTTAATTTAAGGTTGTGATGCCCTCTGGCCGAAATTCAAACATTATTCATTAAAAATATTAATTTAAACGTAATTAAGGTCCTATTGTCAAAAAATGTGTGCCTGTGTGTGAGGATATGTGTGCGCGCGCATGCGTGCGTGTGTGTCGAATGCATGATAGTGTGTGTAATAATTTATTATCAATTTAATATAAATTACTAATGCATATTTTATCAAACTATTAGCTGTCTACACTCCTTCTCCATAAACACTTTAACTGTGCCAAATTTTATACTTCTCCGTTCGCGTAATTTTCGTTAAAAGGGGTACAAAGTTTTTGTTTAACGTATTTAAACATACATAGCATCACGCTTGTATTCCCCGAAGTGGTAGGCAGAGGTGTACACAGTTACAAACCCACGTTCCACCAATGCTGTTATTAAATCCTATGTAATAGGTGGTGAGACTATTGCCATCAACAGAGCGCAATTCCAGACTCCAGGCTGCTACTGAGAATTTCCGAACAGAAAAATCCAATAACACTTTACGCCAATTAATAAAAAACGCTTTAATCCAATAACACGCCCGACCCAGGAATCGAACCCGAGACCTCCTGCTCAGCAGTCGCGCTTGGGACCACTATCCCGCTTCACGTATTAATATATAGATATATGGGTTTATAACTTGGTAATTATTTTCTAGGCCTTTAAGTAATTACACACATGCGTACAACAAATCTAATTTAACACTCCAAAACTAATAATCGACAGCTGACGTCACTAAAACTTCGTTGTTTACTCAAAACAACATAATCGGAGCGATGACAACAGAATGATAGTGAATGAGCCATCCATCAAACTGACACGCCACCGTCATTCCGTGATAATTACTTTCGTTTAATTATTAAAATGTCAATCATTACTGATTCTGCTACTCGATATGTATAAGTTGACAAAATGTGCTTTAATGCCAACAAATTGGGCATTGTTTTTAGCTTAATAAGCGTGTATAATAGAGAATTATTATTTTATATAATGCAGATTAAAATGCAGGTGTTCAAATCAGTAAAATCTAGGTAGTTGACAATTATTATAATTATAATATCATACAATCAGTGAATTAAACAAACTGCTATCGGATTGGCAATATTCAACAGCTTATTATTTTTATTTGTTTTGAAGCATTAGATGATTTAGAGTTGATGGTTTAGAGTTTTTAGATTAGCGTAGAATAAATTAATTCAGGCAACAGCGCGTCTCACCTTCAAACGCAAAAGTTTCACAAGTAAATCTTGCAGTAAATATTTTTTGAACTGCCTCGTGGGATTAGTGCGTCCCAAGCGCAGTATGAGCTTCAATTCCCGGGTCGAGTAAAATGTATGGAAATTAACAGTAGCAGCCCGGATTTCGATTTCAGCCTGGTAGATGGCAATAACGTCACCACCTATGGGACTTAATAACTGGATTGGTGACATGTAGGTGTACAACTGTGCCTACCCTTTAAAAGGAAGGAATACAGGCATGATTCTAGTTTATTTTTTTTGTGGCTAAATGAATGAAAACTGAAACTATGTTCTATTTTACCAACGTTTCATATCTTGAATTATCTTTTTTCTTCAGATAATATAATATGACGTTAACTTAAATTTGCTTTGATTATTAATTATAGTAGTATTTACATTCGTGGGACATATTCTTATTACCTATTTTTCACCGGTTACTACTTACGTGTATTTTTAGGGTTTGCCCGACTAGTTTCGAACTCGGACGGAGCCCTTGAGACTTCAGCCGTCAGTTTTGCGTCGCGCCATCACCGCAGACTCAGCTCATGACTAAAGGCTCCGTTCGAGTTCGAAACTAGTCGGGCAAACCCGCGAAATGCACGTGAATAGTAACCGGTGAACAATATAGTAATTACATTTCGAATAATGTAAAATAGTCGAAATATCTTCTACTTACTTCTTTACTACCATGGCGCTGTGATCCCAAAGTTGATCTTGGCCTCCGACAACAGAAGATGTCACAAGATCTTCTTTCGTTCCTAATTAATGTAATACAGCGGTTATGGCCAAATACTCAAACGCTACATAATTTTAATTAACCCAGAGAATTTTAACTATCGCGTCACATTAAAATTATACAACGTGAGTTATTACGCATATTTTTGTGTTACTAACCTGATAACGGTTTGCGTGGAATAACAAAGACTTAAGGCTGAAAAAATATTCTCATTTTCTATTAATACCCATAGTATTTCTTTTCTTTTTAAGCCGACCTTGACCTTTAATAACTTTTTCCTTAACAAATAAGACATTATCATAAAAGGGACCTCCGTAACACGTAATTCCAACTCATTTTCTGACGACTCAAAATATAAGCTAATAAAACTAATTTAACAGCCGAGACCCGTTGTTCTTATAGAAATTACGGTTATTACTCCGACGAAATTGGTGTAAAGTTGTCGAAACCACAGCCTAAATACAATCACGCGAAAATAAAATAAAAACCGAACTTGTTAAGACTTGTTAAATATATGGGCGTATGCACCAAGTTTCTTTTGAAACACTCCAAGTTTACTATAATGGGTCCTTATCGTTGGGGGATCAGTTCTTTCCATCGAAATTTTCTTTGGTTGGCACACAATTAGCTCTGATAGCTTTTTGTACTGCGTCATGCCTGCGTGGCTGTTTTGGTGGGCGAGTTACGGTTGTTGCATTTGACGCTTAGCTGAAACAGCGATGTTATTGTTTTTGACATTAAATTTGTTAAATGAAGGGGTAGATACTGGTGTTGTTGTTTATTAGAAGTGTATTTAATTTTTTTTTAATAATATAAAGCTCTACTGACAATGTTTTTGGTTTCAGAGAGACGTCAAATTACGTGAAATTGCGTTAAATTCTGCAATAACGGGATGTTTTTGCTACGATTTCAAATCTTCTCTTCTTGCATGTTAGACAAAAAACCGCTCGTAAGTCTCTGATATCTGAATCATTTTGGATGTGTTTAAAATCCATGATGCCGGACTCTACTGACAAGCTCGCGATCCACCATTAGCCCTTACTGGGGTCCCAGGTTCGCAGTTGTATTCACCTTAATCTGACATCGGAATCTGGCATTGCACATCATCGAGAAAATCTCTCGGATGTGGTGATTTTCTTATGATGTTTTCCTTCAATATTTTAAGTCGCTTGGAACCATTATACCAACGAAGCACAATTAAATATGATTTAATAATAAGAAAGCCAATCTAACAGAAAATAATTGTAATTAAATCCATTAAGAAAGAGAAAAAATTCACCTCAATTAGTTAAAAAAAAAACCCAAATTAACAAATCATAAATAAAAAGTGTGCTATAATGAACAATGTGTAATCCCTATCGACTGGCCTTTAAGAAACGATACGTAATTGGTGCACTAATACAACAAATATGTACTTTTTTTTCTTGATACCTACAACATTTTAAAAGTATTGTGCTTCAACTACCTACTAATTTACTTGAGTACCTATATTTCTTAAGTCAACGCATCTAGTATTTAAGAATAACCTGTATTTCTCATATTAACATAACATAACATAGCATCACGCCTGTATTCCCCGAAGGGGTAGGCAGAGGTGTTCAATTGCACAATTGTACACCCACATTTCACCAATGCTGTTATTAAGTCCCATGTAATAGGTGGTGAGCCTATTGCCATCAACCGGGCACATTTGTAAACTCCGGGCTGCTACTGAGAATTTCCTAACAGAAAAACTCAATAACACTTTGCCCGACCCGGGAATCGAACCCGAGACCACGTGCTCAGCAGTCTCAGTATTTCTCATATTATGTGAATTGTATTCTTTTTGAGGAATAAAAGTCTTAAACCGTATTAAGAGCAAATGTACCGTCAGTAACGCGAATACAACCTCATACCGAGCTTTTCTAATTGGTTCAAGGGCTCTCAGTGTTGGTTTAGTTCGTTGAAACCAATGTGAAAAGTAAATCAATCATGGCACGCAGTAACACATTATAGAATTTCAACTTATTTACGGTTTTGCTTCTGAAATGTTTTAATATAAAAATGGAATATATTTTGTTGAGTGTTTTGATGTTTATGGAAGGGAAAACATATTTAACTTACATCATTATACGGAATTTTATTTTGAAAGAAACCTATTTGGAATTTGGAAATATAGCATAGTATCACACCTGTATTCTCCGAAGAGGCAGGCAGGAGTGTACACAGTTTAACACCCATGCTTTTATTAAGTCCCATGTAAAAGGTGGTGAGCTAATTGGCATCTACCGAGCACAATACCAAACTTCGGGCTGCTAATGAGAATTTCTTAACAAAACCCAATAATACTGTGCCTGACCCGGGAATCAAACCCAGGACCTCGTGCAAGGCAAAATTTGGAAATATAAACTACGAATACATTATTGATATTTTTTTTTACAAATGAAATGTGTGTCTGATCTGTTTATTGGTCTTTGTCTTTGGACTAGTTAAGAGGTAACTAAGTATAAGTTCAAACCCGTAGCCACGGTAAGCATTTAATTAGCTAGTACCGACAGTTTTAGGTCCCTACCCACCGAAAAACAGAGACGCTCAGAAGAAAACCTCCCATCTTTAAACGGACCGTGACAGGCGTTGCTTAAGACTGACTCTATGTCTTAATTGGATTTCTAACAACTAGGTTATCTCGACTTCTGCCCACTACGAATATATTCTTTCACATTTTTTAATACGTCTTATGTTGACGTCATCGCTTTCAAAGTGCTATATGCCAAATTTGGGCAAAAAGACCAAGTTATCGATGCCAGCAGAGTCGTTAGTAGGTATAAGATTTAAATGATTGTATGTAAATAATGTTTCTGAATAAAAAACTTATATTATATTAGCTGTGCCCGCGACTCCGTCCGCGTGGATGTCGTAAATAACAAATGTTCGACGTTATTTATGAACGGATTGACATGAAACAAACACTAAATGTTAAGTGAAGCTTAGCACAATGTAGTAGTGAAAACCACGTCTAAAACGGATATGCCGTTTCTAAGATATTTGCGTTCATAAAGGTCCCAATAATATTTTTTCTCATATATCTTCTATGTACAGACAGCGATCTGTTACATTTTTATTATATGTATTGATAATGATGATGTGCGCATCATAATATTTATTGGTATCATAAAAATGATAAGACAGTTTGATTAAAAACATTTATACAGAACAAATGTTTGTTCCGCTAAGGGTGATTTTTGTATGTTATTTATCTATCCACATTGTTTACGAAGAGAAATATCTGGAGAACTTTTGAACCAACAATAAAATAAGGAACGTGACGGTGGCGCGGGAGACGAATGGCGGAGCAAAGGCGTTATTTCGGAAAGTTTCCACTGTTTTCCCTTCAAATTGCACTTGGCGAACGAATTAAACAAAATTTGTTTTTTAGCCTTATTGCTTTTTGGCGGACGCTTGTTATTATAATACGAGATATTTATGTTAGGGTATTTGTCATTGGTTTGAGTTTTTCTTTGTGACGTGATTGTGCTTGGTTTGTTGACTAAAATGCCGAATAAGTTGCGCCTTTTTGTGCTACATTTTCACGGTTATTGTATTTGTTAAGTCAAGCTAGGTATTTACTCGTAATTAACTGGTTTTGTTAGAATAAAGTAAAAAATCTAGTGATGTTCCGCAGTGGGTTGCATTGCAGTTTTGTAGTATATTAACAGATTCACTTTTATTAGTTATAAAAAATAGAAACGACTCCCTAATGAACTGTAGTGAGAATATGAAAATTTGTTTGAACAGCACATAATCACACCTGTATTACTCGAAGGGCTAGATAAAGGTGTGCATAGTTGTAAACCCATCATCATCAAGTGACCATAATGCTATCTACTGGGCACTATTCCAAACTTCATGAACCTTATGCTTGCAAACTCTAAAACAATGAGGCGTATGCTCAACTTATTTCAACTACCGCCCACGTCGAGAATAAAAAAAGGTTGGCCCAATTTTTTGCCTATTTTCTCTCATTCTTATAATCTCGACCATCTAGGACCTATTAGATCTCCTTAACGCCCCTAATTTTTTTTGTAGCCTTATAGTGCCCTGTAGGCTTCCAGTAACCGCAAGGAGGCCTTAACGCTCACTCTAAGAAACATTGTTTCACTCTAACACAGCTAATGACGTCAAAAACTTGAAATATCAAATGCAGTGTCGGATGCGTACGCCCACTAACATTACACAAATTATTATTGACACAAACTGCGAGCTCTGTTGCTTAGTGTTATCGATATAGTTTAGCCAGAAGATTCTCTTTGCCTCAAAGGCTTCTATAACTTGAACACCCTAATAGGCTGTGCCTATATGCAGAGTAGCTGCACAAGTCGCTTACAATGGTAATACTTGTAATTCACTGTCACTGTCAGCCTGCATCATCCCACTGCTGGGCAAAGGCCTCCACCCATAACTTCCATGTCTGTTTAGTGCTAATGTGATCCATTCTATATTAAATCTCTCTAACTCATCTCACCATCCTCTACGGGGTTTGCCCCTTCACCGTTTGGTTGTATCAGGACTCCAGTTAGTGGTGATTTTGGCCCACAGTTGATCGGGCATACGGCAGACCTCGCCAGCCCAGTTTCACTTCAACTTGGCGGCTTTTTGGGGAACGTCAGTGATTCGTGTTTTGGAGCGCAGTGTGGTGTTTCGAACGTGATCTGTTAGTTTAACACCGAGTATGCTGCGCTCCATCTAATTAGCCATGATTAAAACATCTGCTCTGCAGTTCGTTGGGGTCGGCATCCAGTCTAACGGGATGCAGCTTCATACCAGTATTTTACATGGAGTGACTGCCTATCTGACCTCCACTACCCACTTAATGGGTAACACGGTATCTCGTAATAAGATTGGTTGTCATACTTCCAGACTTACAGACTACCCGTAAGGGTTATCATAGATCTTCATTTGACACCCGGGACCGACAGGTTAACGTACTCTTCGAGGCACGGAGGTGTCACGGTATGAAACGATGGTCACCCATACATAGACCGACCGAGGCAAGCGCAGCTTTACCTCGATCAGTCGACCTGTCCATCTGTTATTTAGCCACGAGCCCCTCCTAGCTTAAAAACATCTTCTCTTAACAGTTAAAATCTTTGAATTGGGGCGACGAAAACCTCGTCAAATTCAAAAACACAAGCTTCTACTTCACCAAAATACCGAAATACAGGACAAGCAGAAGGACGGCACACTAGTTCCCCTTTCCTCGTGGTAATTCCAAAGCCACATGCGAATAATAGTTAGAAAATAATGTTTTAACGCACTTAAAACCCCAACGCTAGTGTTACAAGTAAGTAGGCAACAGTTAATCAATCCTCAGTCATGGTGGCGAATGCTTGGCACTCCATGTTTCCACGTCACGTTGTAATTTATGTTCAGTCTGATAGTGTTGCCACGTTTTATGTTTGTTTTCATATTTTTTAAATATATTATTACATTACTGGTAAGTACGCAGTAAAGCATACGTTTTTTTTTGTTACTATTTTCGTATAAAAATACGTTGCGCCATAGTATCTAATATATTTATCTGCCTAACTACAATATAACAAACAATTTTATTAAACTCGCGACAATCTAAGAAGTCCGATTTGACGTTTCTCATTTTACCTTTGTATGAACGTATATGTAAGAAATTCAAATATCAAATTCATAATGCTAAATAATTACTATGTTACCCATACACTATAACAATGAGTATCATTCGTAAACCTCAAGTTTAACTTTATATTGAAGAAATGCACTCATCATCTTTAAATACAAAAAAATTAATGCATGTCAAGTTTTAGTCGACCACATACATATATAGCACTCATACAATATTAATGTCACAAGAGCGAAATTTGTTCTATTCAATGATTTGGTCATTAAGAAATTCGTTAATTGAATAATATGTCTTACATAGCAGAAATTCTTTCAGTTTTAGTTTAAAAACATTTAATGAAGAGATATTCTTAATATAGTTTGGGAGTTTGTTATAGATTTTAACAGCCATACCAAATACACTAGATTTAAATTTTACTGTTCTACATTTGATGCTTTTAAGCTCAGTTTTGTGCCTCGCACTTCTCAACGTTTGATAGTTGTCAATATCGCGTTTTATCATCATTGCTGCGTCTAATATGTATATTGAAGGAAGTGTTAAGATTTTCAGCCTTTTAAAGACTTGCCTACATGAATCCATCTGTCCAAGTCCGGATAGGCTTCTAATGCAATTTTTTTGTGCTTTTAGAGCAAATTCTCTGTTCGTTGAATTTCCCTAAAATAGAATACCGTATTTTAGTACCGAGCCCACATATGCATGATAAACACTTAGTAAGGTACTCTCATTTGCAAGTTTCCTTAACATGTAGAGGGCATATGAAAACTGATTTAGCTTTTTACAAACGTGATCAACCTGTATTTTCCAGTTTAACCCAGAGTCAATATATACACCAAGAAATTTGGTGCTCTTTACTTCTTCAATGGTTTCACCTTTGTATTGTATGTTTAGGTTTTTTGGTTTTTTGTTTATATTAGCAAATGAAATACAACATGTTTTTTCTAGGTTAATTTTGAGATTATTGTTATTTAACCAATTAATTATAGATTCTATTGATTTATTTATATTAATTTAATAATTTTCTATATCTTTATATCCGCGATGAAGCAGCCGGTCTCTAAGCTGTTGCGTCAGTCATTAGCAGACACAATAGATTTTTATTGTTACAACGTACAGATCTGTACGTTACTGAGCCGAAAGGTTAACCGAGATTTATAGTAACTTCAATTATTTTTATCCGATTAATTATCACATCTCTCGCTTTAGCATATAATTAGGTAATGAGTTTGGTTAGTTATTCATGTACTGCGTATTTTTTTTGCGTTTAACCTCATTAGTGTAATAACTGCAGGCGTGGCTGCTGTGCGTAAGGACCTAGATTCGATTGGCCCACGTCAGGCAAGATTTGTTATTGTTTCTTAGGAAATTCTCAATATCAGTGGAATGAATGCGATAGGCTCAACATATATGGGACTTATTAATGGTTCTTATGAAAAATTGGTATATAAAGAATAACTCTGTCTAATCCTGCAGCGATAGAAGACGTGATGCTATTTCTAGTTCTTTTTTTTTCGGCTTTCTCACCTTCGAGCAAGTTATTACTTTATAGGTAACTAGCGGTCCGTCCCGGCTTCGCATGGGGGAACATTTACACCTTGGGTTACATTATTGAAGTTTTAGTAAGGATCCCTAATATTTTCTAGTAATAAATATAGCCTATGTTACTCAGCATTGAAATCGCGCTAGTAGTTTTTAAGTTTATTCGTGACATACAAAAATACAAATCTTTCCTCTTTATAATATGTAGTGTAGATGTAGATGTATGAACGTCGAACATGCCTCCAAAAGTGATATTGGCCTATAAAGTAAGGAGACATTAGGTACTTCAATTTCGTCACAAATCAGATTGGTAAAATAGCCAAATTTATCGCTTCACTCATGTATCGACATAGCCTCACTTAGTATCGATATCGCTTCAGGGATAAATAAAATTCAATAGAAAAGTCACAAGTCGCAACATATGGCCCGGAGCGAGATGTCGGACGTTGAAATTCAATCGCTTGAAAGCTTCTACTGTATAAAAGTAGTAGCGATAGTGTGAAATTTAAAGCTATCCATGTTTATACGAACGGACGTTTTAAGGTAGGGTTGTAATTTTATATCGATTTCTCAAGTCTAATCGAATCTAAGCTGATAGGTACTTGATCAGTTGCAAGCTAATAGTAACTTCTCTCTGACTTGACTCGAAATCATGTATTATAAATTAATGAACACTTAGAATAAGGTTGAAGAACAATATCGTAGGGAAACCAGGACACTTGAGACTTGTTCTCGATGGTGTTTAACGCCATATCAGAAATTTTCGGATGCAGATAGTTTAAACTCTGACACTACGTTATTTATCAACCAAACCATAGAGAGAAGAAGAGGAAGACTTCATAAGTTGTTATATTGGTAAGAATAAAATACTGATTAGTGAAAATACTGATTAGTGAAAATAAAATACTGATTAGTGAAAATACTGATTAGTGAAAATAAAATACTGATTAGTGAAAATACTGATTAGTGAAAATAATAATACTGATTAGTGAAAATAAAATACTGATTAGTGAAAATAAAATACTGATTAGTGAAAATACTGATTAGTGAAAATAATAATACTGATTAGTGAAAATACTGATTAGTGAAAATAATAATACTGATTAGTGAAAATAAAATACTGATTAGTGAAAATAATAATACTGATTAGTGAAAATAAAATACTGATTAGTGAAAATAATAATACTGATTAGTGAAAATAAAATACTGATTAGTGAAAATAATTATCCTTTCCAAACAATAGTCTCGTTTGTGTTCATTAATGCCATTTTTCATGTATGGTAGATGCGAATAAAAACACTTTTAATACTCAATACGTTTATTGCACTCCGAAAGTACAAAATTTTATTACATGGGACATCATAACAGCTTCACTGGTGATGAGCCTATTACCATCTTTAAGGCAGGAACCTAAACTATTACAAAAAGAACCTAAAAGAAATACCCAATGACACTGCCCGATCCGGGAATTAAACCTAAATCAAACGCAGCAGCCGCGCCAGTGATCACTTCAACAATGACGCAGTATTTATGAGGCCTTCATCAACCCGCCTTTAGAAACTAAACTAGAGAAATTCCACTAACCAAACAATAGATAATACTGCTAATATCACATATCAATATACAAAACAATTGAACCAACTCATATCAATACATAAGAATAACAAACTACCCACAAACTTCGCAAGTTGTTCTTCAACCCAATGTAATTTGGTCGCAAAACATTTATCGAAGAACTTATGTGAATAGATTGTCAGAATCGACCACTCAATCCCTTCGACCAGAAACAAACAGATTGGAAGTTTCGAACTCGCAAGACTTCGAGAAGGTGTTAGGACTTTACGAAGGATTGAGACCGACTTTGTTAACTAACTAGGTTCTAATTGGAGATGTGGGGTTGTTTGAGAGAATTTCTACTAGTAACACTAGAGAACATTACGTAACGGAAAAATATAAACTAAAATTGACATACAATTCTAGTAACCGAACAGAGAGCATGTATATGTAATACATATATAATTAGCCGTAACTGCCCATTGTAAGGCGTCTTCTAATACTGAGAAGGCACGTACATTGATCACCATACTCAATATATATATTCAATCCAGGGTTCCCCATGATAGGGCACGCCGTAATAGCGGCGATATAACCCGTAATGGAAGAGTGGCTGCAGAGGCGACATGGCACCCTTACTACACCTCTGCCTACCCCTTCGGGGAATACAGCCGTGATGCTATGTTATGTTAAAATATTTTTATGTCGATGAACATTTAATAAAAACATACACTAGTATTATGAAAATTATTTAACAAATAAGATAAAAAAAAATTAAAAGCCGTGATAGCCTATTGGTATGACCGTTGGACTGACAAGCCAAAGGTTGCGTCATGTGTATTATAAATTAATTATCACTTGATTAAAACTGTGAAGAGAAACATCGTGAGGAAACCAGCACACCTGAGAGATGTTCTCGATGGTTTGTAAAGCTATGTCAGAGACCTACGGGTGGTTTCAACTCTGACACTAGGTTGTTCATTAAACATACGATACGAACATTATGAAAATATGAAGCACGACTTCCAGTAGACTTTTGCAAGCTGATATGAGATTATATTCTCAATTCCCACTGAATAGAAAAGGATTTTCCTCTCATTTCTAGTAATCCAATCTGTAAAACGTATCGCGGCACCATTTCTAGTTCCGCACTATGTAAACTACACATCTCGTTAACATTGATTGAAGCACGGTTTTTCTCTCAATGTGAAAGCCCCTTAACATAGATACCGACTGACTTTTACATATAAAATTTAGATAGTTACATTTGGATTGATATTCATTCAAAAATGCATGTTGGATTAACTTTTGTAATTAAAGATAAATTTTGTAACTACGGTAAAAATCTTACGAATGCATTATCGCATGCATACCGCTAGAAAAAATACGGTTATGAGCAAGATTTGAACCTGCGTCACCCGGTTAAATACTCCAGGTGCTCTGTCAACTAAGTTCCCTGTATAAGGACTGTATACGATAATAAATACTCCTCCCGACCGTATTTCGATCATGGCGGCCTATCTACTCGGAGATTAGCCAAGTAATCAGGAGATATTATAGTGCACAAGTGTATGCGCAAACACAGGTGCACTCCCTCTTCCTTGACTCTCATATTCCAGTAGGACGGCGAACCGGCACGACCTGCAAGAGATCAGGCAAATTTAAGTGTAGAAACCAATAGACGTATTAAAAAGTATAAAGGCATCCATGAAATTTGGGTGTAGTATAACTATAGGTGTCTACTACTCCTCAACGTATACAGGATATTTTATAAGTTATAAGTATATGGTACATGTCTTACTTCGCTATATGCCTAACATATAAATAATAAACAAAAAAAATAAAATAAAATAATTTTAATTAAGGATAATATTATCCCATATAGACACAGTTTCAAAATATATTAGACATAACATTCGTGTATAATTTTATTTTTTTATTCTTGTTGAGGCCATGTAATGCCTACATTAATAACAATTTTTCAAAGAAACATTGAAAAAATATAAGACAAGAAGGGGGCTTGAACCCACGATCTTTGACGTTCCGGGTCATCACTCTACCAACTGAGCTACCTTGTCTCGTTCAAAATCCATTGAATTTTTCAATCTTCTTTGTATTTGTCTTGAGGAGACGCCTGGTGATATTTATCTAGCAATAATTTACAGACGTCAGACGTCGTCGCCAGGCGTCTCCAATAGGCATGATGACAGATTTTGAATTCTCCTTTTATAATGTAGGTACAGGTCTACTTTTTCCGATAACACATTATTTCAGCAATAAACTAAGTTTTAATGCAAATTATTGCATTTTAATATTTTACTGCATATAATTTCAATTAAGCGCGTAAATGCTCATAGGTGTCATGGCGCCCCTTTGACGTCACGCCTACATAACTAAGTATTTGACAAAAGTTCAAGCAACACGTATGGCGGTGATTGACATTTACTAAGGCGTGACGTCACTTGCTGTGCTTGACGTTTCAATTAACATGGCCGATAGCAGTATTTTATACTTTTATTTTATTGAAAATCTTATTAATCTGAATGTTGATAATAAAACTAGGTATTATTTTAGAATCCTCTGTGCATATATTTTTCTCAAAACTATTTATTCTTTGGCTCTTTAATACTGTCATCAAGCCTATTATATAGCAAACTTATATAGCTATACCCATATACGGCCTTTACTTAATTTTAAATTCCCTTTGTTCGCGTGCTCTATATGCACAATGGGTAATCAACATGCAAGACGTCACAGTTAAACCAAATACCCACGGAGTAGGTAAGCAGGTACCTATACCAACCAACAATTAATTAAATAACCCAAAATTTTATAGCTTCTATACCAAAGATTATTATCGATGTAATTTACAAGTTTAACAAGTTAACGACATCATAAATAATAAATATTTTATAGGTCGGTTAGGCAAGAGGTACAGTCATAAGCACAAAGATGTACTTAAATACAAATTATTATATTTTTGTATAATAACTTTCGTGAGACATATTCATATCAATTAGTGGTCCCCGGTTACTACTCACTTGCATTTTTCGGGACTGACTCGCGACAACGCCTCGGGCTCAGCTCATGACTAAGGGCTACATTTGAGTTCGAAACTAGTCAGGCAATCCCGAAAAATGCACGTGAGTAGTAACCGGTGAACAATAATTGATATGATTATATCTCTAACGTGAATTACTACGATAGGTAGGATGTAGCCTACCTATCGTAGTAATTCACTTAATTATCTTAGTAATTCACGTAGACACAGATAGAAGAACCATTTCTTCTATATATAGACATATTATATACATTCATCCTTCTATTATTCAGATAACTGTTTATGTGGAGTTATAAATTTTGTGGAAAAATAATACGGTCGCGAGCAGGATTCGAACCTGCGCCTCCCGGATAAATACTCCAGGCGCTATGACAACTAAGCCATCTCGACCTTTGCTCACCACTGCGAATTCTTCGTCCACATCGTGATACGTCTTTTGGTGACGACACTGCTAATCAGCGCTAAGCATGCGTTAATGATTTTCAAAGATTTATCTGTATGTGTTGTAATTTAAAAAGTGCAAATGTATACATATTTTTGTGCTCGTGACTGTACCTTACTTAAACATGTGGAGGTTTGTTATTTTTATTATTATTTTATGATAATAATCTATGGTGCAAAACTATTGGCTTGTGAAAATATATTGTTATGGGATGGGTGAATGGTATTGGAAAACGATTAAGTATTGGAGGCAAATAGTGAAGTATTAACGTATTATGTCGCCACTGAAGGTCGTATTAATAAATCCATAGTCTTAGGATTTTTTTCTACTTACAAATAATCTCTATTAACACAACCCTCATAAAGTTATGTAATATTGTGGATAGGGAAATAAGGGCCGTGGGACGTCTCAACAATTCAAAACTTTAGAGTTCGCTACGCATGCGTTAATGCATTTGTAAGATTTATCTGTACGACCGTCATCATCTATAATAATAGTCCTTCCAACCGTATTTCGGTCACGGCGGTCTATTTCCACGGAGATTAGTCAAATACGCAGGAGATATTACAGTAATAATAATAATAATAACCCCCTCTGGGACAGTTCGGCAGACGTTACCTCTTCTCATGAGACTAACGTCAAACCGGAGGGAACATTATACTAGCTTTTTAAGACCAATGATACTTAAACAAAAAATATGTGTCATAAGTCTACGAGAAGCATACAAAACGCAGGGCAGCTTGTGGCGAGCTGTTGGTGAGTGGCGACACTGCGTTCCTGAATACCCCAGAGAGTCGGTCAGGGCCTCGTCTCCAGTTTGCCCTCATTGGGTAGCTAGAGTGGAATTCAAGAGTGCCCGCAGGGCTCTCAACTCTGTCTTGCCTTAATTGGCCGGCCAGAGAAGGGTCGCCAGAGCTATATGCTCGGGGGTGGAAGTGTTATGTAAGTAATGGCGTAACAACGGGGAAACCCGCTCTGGGTCTATCAGACCCACGATGGTGAAACCGGGGCCGCTCCTCTCGACACCCCTAGCCGCTCACACCCATGTTTGCCCCTTCTGCCTGTATCAAGGCGGCGTTTCAGGGGCCCATGTAGTGAGTTGGCAAGTCACCGTCTGCCAACACATTTTAATGTTTAAGCATTGAAAGGCAGACGCCGTTTTTAATTCCGGCAACCGAATTTTAAATCTATTCCATATAGCACGACACAGCAATAGACCATTTTTTTTTTATGTAATTTTTCCAATCTCAATAGTTCTGCATCTGTCGGGAACTCTCCATGGCTGCATTCCTATAGTGTAATCATGGAGAGTCTCCGGTTGGTGTCCCAACTCAATTTAGATTAAAACTCTCACAGGGGCCTCTGTGTGTTTGACCTGTGTCTCCAGACAAGCCCTCCAAAGGACCGGGGTTTCTTTCCAATGGAGGAAATGCCGAGAATCTATAGAGATACAAATAATAATAATAATAATAAATAATAATATTCCACAACTATCACACAACGCCGTCTAGTCTCAAGCTAAGCAGAGCTTGTGTTATGAGTACTAGACAACTGATAAACATACTTATATATTTCTAAATGCATACATATTATAGATAAATTACACCCAGACACAGAACAAATGATCGTGCTCATCACACAAACATTTGTCCTGGGTGGGAATCGAACCCACGACCTCCGGCATAGCAGTCAGGGCTACTAACCACTAGACCAACAGGACAGTCAAACAGTGCACAAGTGTATGCGCAAACACAGGTGCACTCCCTCTTCCTTCACTCTCATATTCCGATGAGACGGTAATCCGACACGACCGGAGGAAGATCAGACGCAGGACCGACAGCTTTAGCTTTAGCAGTGTCACACCACTAACTTCCTGACTTCGGGTTGCTGCTAAGAATTTCCTAACAGAAAAACCCAATAACACTGTCTGACCCGGGAATCGAACCCGAGACCTCACACTCAGCAGCCGCGCTGGCGACCGCTAGACCAACAAGAGGCAGTCAAGTTTCATCAAATGTAGTCTCAATAATAAAAGTGATATTTAGTATTCATTTTTATATACATAGCATCGCACCTTTATTCCCCGAATAGATAGTAGACATGGAGGTACAAAATTGGAGATCCACATTTCACCAATGCTGTTATTAAGTCCCATAGATGGTAGAATCCTATTGCCATCAACCGAACAAAATTCCAATCTCCGGGCTGCTAATGAGAACTTCCTAACAGAAAACCCAATAACACTTTCAGGTTCATTCACCAACAAGACAATTAATTAAGATAAATATATTTTCTACAGTTTAATAAGTTATTTTATAAAAAAAAGCGAACATTTGTTTTTTATTGTAGATAGCCTAAAATATGTAACTTTTGCTTTACTGGAGAATATAAACTGAAACATAAAAAGGAGCTCTTGAGAAACGTCGTAACCCGAAACTGTTTGCCTCATTGTGAAAACAAACCCTTAATGATCTAGTACTTTAAATAAGTAAAAAGTGTTTATAGAATGGTTAAGTTTTATTTCTTAAAATACACAAAAAAAAAAGACTTTGTAGCACTCTAGGAATTTCTTCCTGTATCGTGGGTGCGTTTACAGACATATAATCTCACATGCACACACACACCCAGACTCGGAACAATTATCTTTAGATCATACAAATAATTGCTACGTACACACGCGACGTAGCAGCCGGTCTCTCAACCACTGATTCAATTGCACGGTCAAATATGTGATGGCATTTTATTTTTCTGTTTCGAATTTTATTTTAATCAACTGGGTCTGTTGACACCATAATTATATAATAATTGATTAATAAAACAACTTTTAGTCGGATTAATCGCGTGTATTATTGGTTTTTGTTTTTCCTGACGTTTCGGACACTTCGCTGCGTTCGTGGTCGCAGGAGGACTCCTGGAGGAATAATATATAATAATAAAAAAAACAATAATACACGCGATTAATCCGGTTAAAAATTGTTTTATTATAATGTGTAGTGATCAAAAAAAAAGAGTAACCGTGGAGTTTCTTGCCCGTTCTTCTCCATAGGAATCTACACTTTGGAACGTGGCAACTAACTTCTGACAATTCAAAAGTGCCTGTAAATGGTTTATTTGAAATAAATGATTTTTGATTTGATCGCGATAACCTAAGATATTACTATAATTGATTAAATAGATAAATAGGAAGCAGTTTATTTTTATTATATTGAGTGCTTACTCCAAAACCACATTGGCAAACAAATCTTCGTGTTTCTGTAATTCTGTAGGTACTGATATTCTCTCGAAGACATTGTACGGCAATTATAATATAGCAAACTATACTAAAATTATAACATTCCTATCTTATACTAACAAATTAAAATCGCCAAACGTTATAAGCAGGCACAGTTTTAGGTAGCCACTAAAATTAGAGCCATGTTGGTTGACATGATTAAATTTGATTTTTACATCATCCCGTCGCGCTTTTATAGTAACGGTTAGTAAAGGACAGCAATGCTCATTTTTTTTTAGTTTTATACTCTAGAACTAACGCCATTAGCGTTAATGCTGCATTTCTATACAATTTTCGTTTAATCTAATTTTAGTGGCTACCTACAACTGTGTCTTCTAAAGACTTTCGGAGATTTTAAAATGACGTGCCTAAATTCGAATTTGACATCTCTTGTTTCGTCCCATCTCGCTCATACAGTAACGGTTAGTAAAAGACAGGAATGTTCTAAATTTAGTTTAGCTTGCTACATTAGAATTGACGCCATTATCTCCTAAACAACGCACTTATATTAAAGATTTACCCACAATTCAATGTCACTTACACATATATTAGTTGAGGCCACTTGACCTCATTACATTAGTGACGTATTAAAACGACGTTAGGGTCTTCTCTTGTTAAAATTTTTGCATAGTTAAATAAACATAGAAACATTAACACAATACAAAAACATGTTTAAGAAAAAAATATCATTAAAAACATTGGTTTTCTGTAACAATGACTACAAATTTTGTCATGTTCGATATATTTGTTTTTTAACATACATAGCATCACGCCTGTGTTCCCCGAAGGCGTAGGCAGAGGTGTACCCAGCTGTACACCCACATTTCACCAATGCTGTTATTAAGTCCCATGTAGTAGTTGGTGATCCTATAGCTATCTACCGGTCACAATTCCAAATTCTGGGCTACTACTGAAAATTGTGTAACAGAAAAACACAATACCTCTTTGCCGGACCCGGGAATTGAACTCGAGACCTCATGCTCAGTAGTCGCGCTTGGGACACTACACCAACGAGGAAGTTTTTTTTTTTAAATCACGTATATTAAGAAGGCAATCTTTATCTTAATATCGCATTTATTATTATCGTCCTCCTTGTCGTAGGTATCCGACACTGGCGAACCTGTCTTTGTTTTGTCTATTGTGTGCCCAAATGTGGCTTCTAAAGCCAAATTTAGTTTTAAAGATCCTGTTACACGATCACAAATTATAATAAATAAATATTACTTAACCAATTATTTTACTTACCCTTGTTTTCACTAGTAGCTTGTGAAACTAAAGCTAGGATCTTTATTTTTAAGTTTTGCATAGTTATGGTTTGACTGAGTTTAGTCAGAGGGGCTCGTGGCTAAGTAACAGCCGCACAGATCGATAGATCGAGGTTAAGCTGCGCTTGCCGCGGTCGGTCTGTGGATGGGTGACCATCATTTCATACCGAGACCCGTTTGTGCCTCGGAGAGCACGTTAAGCCGTTGATCCCGGTTGTCAAATTAAGATCTATGACAGCCGTTACGGGTAGTCAGAGGCCTGAAAATTTGACGACCAGTCATACCACGGGATATCGTGTTACCCAGTTACTGGGTTGTGAAGGTCAGATAGGCAGTCGCTCCATGTAAAATACTGATATTAAGCTGCATCCTGTTTGACTGGAAGCCGACCCCCATGTTATTGGGAAAAGGCTAGGCAGATATAAAGTTATTTTTTGTCCGTTATGTTTAGTTTGAAAATATAAATATAAAACATGTCCTCCTGCACTGAAAATTCGTCCTTTCCGATTTATTCGTTACTAAAAATCTCTTATTATACATCACACTTTTAATAAAGACCTATCACTTATCTACTTTCCACTCTACACATAACAGTCGGCACCACTCGACCCCGTTTCGCTGGTAGCGTGTGAAACCGACGTTAGGGTCACCCCCTGTTTTAATTTTCACATATCGTCCATATGCTGCCTCACTGCTTCTTCTACCGTTCACACGAGGATTGCGTTTATGAGCTTGTTCATTTTGTATTTTATAAACGTATTGTTATTTTTATTAACAATATTGTGTTTAGGTTGTTATAAGGTTTGAAAAAGGTGAGGTGAGGGTTTTGTCCAGTTTTTATGTAAAAAAATGAATCGCTTACATGCCAACTTATTTATCAATTTGCATGCTCGATAAGTAAGCCGTGCTAGAGCGTAAGGTCTTAAGTCCGATTACCAGGACTAAACATAATTATTGCCATAAACCAAGCACAATTTCAAACTACAGGGAAGTTGCGAAACATTTCCTTATTTCAGTATCACGTTGCCTGACTGGGAACCGAACCCAGAACCTAACCTCCAGGAGCTTTTTCTATAGCCCTTAAATCGATGAGGCAGTTTTCTTCATTAAAAAGTCAAATTGGGGATTTTTTCGTTCCTGAAGTCGTTTAAAATAGTTTACCATTTTACTTGAACGTATTCATTATAATCATTTGTCCTATCTTCGTCTAGACTGTTCTAAAATCCTATTTGCCTGCCTCGTACTTTAGATAACAAACACCAGTCCCACTCCAGACTTCTACAAATGAGTCTAAGGAGTCTAAACTTCACCTAAGCAGATGCATCTTGCACTAAACTACTAACAAGAAGGATTGAATTAAAATTAATTTAAGCTTACATTGTCCGAGTTCAGAGAAGTTTCCAACTAAAACCCTTACCTAGATGTAGATTCTAATACAACAATTTACCTTTTAATTATCTCAGATTAGAAATTAATCTTTTGTTTAACATTCATTGCTGTATTACTGAGAAGATTAGCAAACGGTTACAGAAGATTAACGGCAATGGACGTGTTTAAACGAAATGGTCGTATCTAGTCGAGTTACTTGGTGAATAAAATAATTTAAGAGCTCTAAAGCGCGTTCCACTTAGTATCATCTTAAGGCTTAATTGCTTAGTACTGAGCGTGTGTGTGTTTTATTAAACTATTATGTCTTTGCCTCTGACGGAAGACGCCAGCAGATTTAATTTTAAATCTTTTGTTCTGCAGCAATTTGCTATTGTTTCTATTGAGACGATTCATCTCCCACAGCAGTGAAATAACAAAGGTTTATAAACTGGTAATACAATACAGCCCCTGGATCTAATTAGTTCGGAGTAGCAGTGTGCCCTGCGGCGTTGGGTGTCATTTTATAATAATAAATCATGGTTTATGGTGGATAGATTGATGTATTGTTTGGTCTGGTGTTTTATAAAATATGTTTTTTACCCGATTGCCTCAGAAGGAGGGCTATGTTTTTCGAGTGTATGTATGTCTATTTCTTTCACTACAACCACACTCTACAGGGTCCTGTGTTTTCATAATGTTTCCCTCTTTTCAGTGCAGTCGGGTATTTAGTTTTTCAATAATTTAGAAAGGTACATTCTACCGAATGCAGGGCTAGAACAGATATTTAACCAAATTACTTAACCTGTTTTGTTCCTACATCGATGGTCTCCGCAAAAGCGGCTACTGAGCGTGAGGTCTTGGCTTTGATTCCCGGGTCATATAAAGTGTTACTGGGGTTTTCTATTCGGAAATCCCAGTAGCAGCCCAAAAATTACATTTACTAACAGAATGTCTCAATAACACTTTGCTCGGCCCGGGAATCGATATCTAGGACTTTACGCTTAGCAGCCTACTCTAGACGACTTCCTACGACCATTGGATCAGTGAAGCAGTTCAATTCAATTACCTTGTGCGCAGGTTGCAGCTCAATACCAGTATTTCACTTGTAAGGATCACCACAACCCTGGTACCGTGTAATACGATATCTCATGGTAGCACTGGTTGTCACTATACGTATCGGCAACCAGGACCGACAGATTAACGTGCTCTCCAAGTCATGGAGGGTTATCCGTATCGATCAATCTTTGCGGCTATTACTTAGCCACGATGCCCAATCTCGTGGTTCTCCAAAACAGTAAGTAAAAAAATCATATATGTAATGGTGAGGAAGTGCCTTAGCGAGCTTATTGTCACTTCTGTTTTATTTTTCTCGCACAATATAATGTTGTCTCTTAGTCCCGTGTCCCAATAAACATACATTCATCCCCCCATCGTAATATGTTAGCATTTCCGGTTCTCTGTCAACGTCCTGTTTACGGAAATCGTTTACTGTTTGATTGTGATGCAACATTAAGCGTAAATGTAGGATTTGGTTTTGCATGCATTAGTTGCAAGTATTTAGGAGACGACTACGTTAGTGAATACTTACTACTACTTTAGTAAATGGGCGAACCATTTTATGCTCAAGCATGACGACCACGTGACTAAGATGGCTTTAAAGTAATGAAGGAAAGGACTACTAGAAAAGACACGGAGATGATGGGTATAAGCCTTGACATGACACAAAATAGGTACGAATGGCGCATGAAGATACGTAGAGCCAAGGTTAGTACTGGTGATGATAGGTTATGGAATATAAACATTATGCCGATCGATTTTCTGAATAAACTAAACTAAAACTAAACTAAATAAAATTTGTATTGTGTTTGGTAATTAGCGAGTCATCGGAATATAATCTATTCAATTTAAAGTCTAACTACTTAACCGATGTACAAACAATATATATGTTCAGAGCGCCTGGAGTATCTATCCGGGAGGCGCAGGTTCGAATCCTGTTCGCGACCGTATTCTTTTTCCATTTAATATTGTAACTTTAGAGTTCGCTAAGCATGCGTTAATGCTTTTTCAAAGACATATCTTGAATATATATGTGGTTTAGGCAAAGTATTCCTCCCCATCGCTCTCATCCGGCAATGCTATTTCTCTATCTCAGAAACAAGCCAGCCCCCTGGTAACTGACTGAGAATTAAGAAAATAAAAGATGAAACATATTTATTGGACACATTAGAAGCTAATTAATGGAAACGATAAGTGTGGCTAGCCGATCATTTGGTTAATATAAAAGATAACAAAAGTACTTGTTATGTTAAAAAGTTAAAATTTAATGACACCAAAACATTTTTTCTAACCTGTATAAAGCAGTCCCGGTTGATTGCAATAGGCTCACCACCTATTATATGGGACTTAATATCGGCATTGGTGAAATGTGGGTGTACAATTGTGTACACTTCTGCCTACCCCTTCGGGGAATACAGGCGTGATGCTATGTTATGTTATGTTAAAAACTTGCATTCACTTACTTCATTTTACATGTCACTATCATCACCAGCCTCCAGTACTTCGCATTTTGTCAGCGTCTTGCGCAGGTTCTAATCAACCTAGAATGATAGGTTGTTAACCCCAGCGTTCATCGGTTGCCATTTACGTACTTGCTCTGAAAATCGAACATGACCTCATATGCCTTTGCTATTACTAGGTAATAAGTAAGTCCTACTTAATATTAAGTATAATAAATTGCAAAAGTATGATTGTTTGTTCGTTTGTCCTTATTTTACATCAAAACGGAGTAGCGGATCAATGTGATTTTTTTGAAGGGTAGAAAATAATAACATATCACGCCTATAGTCCCCGAAGGAGCAGGCAGAGGTATACATAATTGTACACCCACATTTCAACAATGCTTTTATTAAGTCAGTAATAGGTGGTGAGCCTTCTGCCATCTACCGCTACTGAGAATTTCCTGCCAGAAAAACCCAATACACACATATAAAATTTAATAAATTATAATTTTTCGACCAAGTTCTTATTGGAGCGAGTAAAACCACTGGCAAATACTAGTATAAATTATTTGTGTTAAGACTACCTAGCTACAAAAATATGTAATTTCTCTTAGAAAAATTGAGTAGTAAAATGAATAGAGCATACAATAATAAGACTGTACGAGTCTTCTTTGAGACATAATCACATTTGGAGATGCCTAACATCTCTTTATGCTGTTTGCTAACAAAAATATCTTTGTATATTATACATATTATTTCCCTTTCTCATAGCATAACTTGGCTTTTTACTACGTGTGTATTATTTGCAAGCACATAATATCTTGAAGATAGCGTCTCACGCAGAATGGAATAATACAATTAATTTTATAAAAGTTGTTTTTGACGGCGGAGAAAATGTACTGCTTGTTTGTTGCTTTGTGTTTTCTTTACTTAGACACGGGCCAGAAGATTAGCGGGTACTGAATAACATTGTAGAAGTTTTTCGAGAAAGATTAACGTTAAGCTCATCGTCAAATATTTTTTTTAGGAATTGTGTTTTTTATATCTGTTTTGTAAAGAGTATTTGACAGAGATTAGATTACATTTTTGCGTTTATATCGCGAGCATTAATTGTTCGTTTCACGTTCTTTCGCTGGCAAACAAATTTATTGGCGTTTTTTATTGAAATGTCCTTACCGAACCAACCTTTCCTTAGTGACCAAACTTGCCCTTCGAAAAATATATTAATACTAGCTGTGCCTCGCGGTTTCACCCGTCCCGTTAAAAACTATTACGTAGGACAAAACTTCAGTAAACACCTTGTACTAACAATGGCCAACACAAAAAAAAAGAATTATCCATTTTTGTGCAGTCATTCTCAAGTTAAGGAGTGACCAAGAGAAATAGGGATTATTTTTTATTTTTATATAAGTATATATAGATATTCACAATGAACGTGAACGTAAGGACCGAACAAACTTCGTGTTCGCGAACAAATGCTTGCGAAAGTGGAACAAATGCTCGCGGACAAGCTGGGCATACCTTTAAATAAAGCGCATATCTGTCAGTACATGATATATATGGTTGACGGTCCACACAATAATGCTCATCCGCTCTAATTTCGCATATACTCACTTTACAAACAACACCTTATTTTGACACTTCTCAACGCATTCCCGCTGTTTCTAAAGCCCACCTAAAGATATAATGTACTGCGCGACGACTCCACATAATGTTAGTCCTTGCTTTTGTTTATTTTTATATTATTCATTTTTATTTCGTTCACAGTGATGTGCAAACAACAAATACTCCCTTGATATTAGGGAACGTGGTTTATATTTGGTTTTCTTACATTATTTATTAGTATATAAGAACTTCCGTTATGTTGGGTATACGTAAATAATGCTGGAATTGGTTACTTGTTTGTACTGGCGAGTATGTCAATTTTTATGTTTTATTTCAATGTCTTTCTTGTCTCTTTAGGGTTCCGCTTCTAAAATTAAAAACGGAACCCTTATAAGATTTCTTAAAATAGTTGTGATTAGGGTATAATAGGACTGATATGCACGATGTGTAAAATTCCTGTTGTCCGCGTTCGTAGGAGTGCACCCTTAAAATGGAATCCCTACACGTGGCCCCTGGGTGGTGCAAAACAAGCAACACAACTCTGGTGGGAGGCTTCGCCGCGGCTGGTTACCAGCCACCGGACGAAGCCATGCCGTGAAGTGACCTAGTAGTATTTCGGGATGTAGTCCGGTGCAACCGTTGTGGGAGACGAGTCTGGGCAGTTGCATCAACTCCCCAACTATCGTTCTCCCGAAATCTATCCACTCTACATAACGTGTGAATAGGTTTATTCTGGATCTACGTGCTCCATCCTCGGCCACACCGTCGCTTACCATCAGGCGAGTTGGTGGCCAAACGTAGATCAATTCTTGATAAAAAAAAAAATGTTGTACATATTTCTGTCTGTATGTTCAATACGAGTATAGACTGGTATTAAGGTACATCTAGTTAGACTTGAAGGCAAATTTTATTATATTTTTATTAGATATCCACAATAAACTGATTTGATTTGAAATTAATGATACTTTCCAAACTCTGCCTCCATTCAACCAACATTCAGATTCCACTTTAAAATTAGATGAGTAGTGTGCAAATGCAAAATTGCCGAAGTGACCCAGTTTCCTTTCAGATTCTTCGTTTATATTAATATTACAAAGGTACAATTATAAAAGACGCCTCAAGGAAGGTTTTCGTGTCGGAACTGCTAAGCGGTTACAAAGGAAACTCCGAAATAAAATATGTCTGTTAAGCTAAGTAGGTTAATACTGATCTTGTACGGTGTAAAATGTTTAAAAAGTTATTTTTAGAGAGCTACGTTAAGATCAAGGTGTATTAAAAATATAAAAAATTATGAACCTTTGAGTTTAGTCTATCTACTGCAACTCGGTGACGTCAAAGGCCTACGGGGGGATTGAATAACACTCAGTTGGTTTCAAGCGACAATACTGGGCTTGGATACAAGCTAAGGGCCTCTTCTCATACAATGAAGTCACGAGCATTAATCAATCCGCTAGCTATTTTAATTAATTATTTTTATTTATTCATCTTCACATCAAAATAGAGCAATAAATAGAGGGCTTGAAAGTGACATTGCCTACTTTTTATCTCGGAAAAATACCTTACTCGGTCTTTTAAATCTTGATGGACAACCTAGTGTTAGAGTTTAAAACACCCGTAGGCCTCTGAAATAGCTTTACACACCATCGAGAACATATCTTAGGTGTGCTGGTTTCCTCTCGATATTTAACTAAGCAAGTGATCATTCATTTCTAATAAGCACATGACTCGAAAAGTCAATTGGATTTTTAAATATCATTAGGAAACCAGCACACTTTAGAGATGTTCTTGATGGTATGTAAAGCCATGACAGAAACCTAGGTACGAGTGGTTTAAACTCAAAATAGGCATTCGCCTTTGTGGCTAAAACCAATTTATTTTCATCCGTTACTCCTAAATTCCCAACCATCTCTAAACCGGCTTGCTTATAATTCTCGCTTGAATATTATTATTAGAAATTTGTATTCATTGCCTTAATTAGAACTTCAAATATAATACCAGAATAAATTGTAGAACCACGGTTTTCGGTAGTACACCCACAGTGGGTAAAATGGGTTCTCAATTTTCCAATATTTGTTTTGAGCAGACATTTATTTACATTTACTAACGCTAGAGGTTTTATTCAAATAAGTTCACAAAATTATTATACATACTTACAATCACGCCTATTTCCCAGAGTGGTAGACAGAGTCTATAGATTTCTACGTGCCACAATACTGATACACTTCTGCTTCACCTATGTTCATCAAATTCTTAACCTGTAATTTTTTGAGAACGTCCGCAATGTTATTGCGGTGCGTTTGTCACCTTGCTCCGACTCTTCTACTCACTCTCACCTCATTGTATAGAATTATTATTGCACGGCTTTTACGCGTTAAAATACATAATATAGTTTAGTATGACAATACATTGTTTAGTTATAATTCTAGGGCCGATGCCTGAATTTTTCATTTTTATTTCATTGAGAAACCACTCTTATATTAATAACTAGCTGTGTTCGCGACTCTGTCCGCGTGTATGTCGTAAATTCACACCATGTCGTGTATTAACACAAATTTATAATTAACAAATGTTCGACGTGATTCTTTAAATTGACATTTATTTTTTATTTATGAACCGATTGACATGAAACAAATGCTAAGTGAAGCTTACCACAACTTATTTGTGAAAACCGAATCTAAATCAAATAAGCCTGACTGAGATTAGCGTGCTCAAACGCACAGACATACAGACAAAAATTCTAACAATCATTGTTTTGCGTGCATCATTGTTTTGGGTGCTATTTGCGTTGATAAAGGTCCCATTTTATGTACAGACAGCGATCCTTTACATTTTTATTATATGTATTGTGTTGTCCAAATGACCATGTTATAATGCAAAATTATGGAAACTCAAATTTACAATCGCCTTATTTAGATGTAAAACATTCGTAGAGTACACCATTACCTTTTTCTAATCATGTGCAAAATTTAATTGACTCCTAAAAAGTTGAAGGAAGATATGATGAGGAAATCAGCACACCTGAAAGATAATCTCGATGGTGTGTGAAATTCGCCTACGAGTGACTTTAATTCTGATAATGGGCTGTTCATCATCATCATCATATAAGAAGATGATTGTTTAGGAGTCAGTAAGTATTCATTTTGATTACAATTTTTCAATGAAACATTTAAAAAATAATAGACAAGAACGGGATTTGAACCTGCGATCATTTACAGATCTACTAAACTCAGCGTTACCACTTTGCAGTTGTAACGCTGAGTTTAGTAGATCTGTAAATGATTGCTAGATAAATATTGCCAGGCGTCTCCTTAAGACGAATACAAAGAGAATTGAAAAATTCAATGGATTTGGACACTACAAGGTAGCTCAGTTGGTAGAGTGATCGTGGGTTCAAGCCCCCGTTCTTGTCTATTATTTTTTCAATGTTTCTTTGAAAAATAGTAATCAATATAGGCATTACATGACCTCAACATGTAAAAAAATAATATAATTATATATAAAGTATTAATTTTTCAAGAAAAGCTCAATCATTTTAATGGTGACGAAGCATCGGTTTTCTAGAAATATAAAGGTATGCAAACTTGAAATTCACCACTTAGTTTAATAAACATTCGGTATAGTAATCAAGAACCTATCCCAAAATTTAAAAGTATTTTAATCTTCTCAAAAGCTTTTGAAACCCAAATATGTAATGTTCCAATATATAACTCAGCGAGACCAATTTAAATAAAATAGTGGCACTTCAAAAATATTTTCTAAATGTAATTCCAGTAAAAATATTCCTAAGCACATTCTTATAAAAATGCAAACGGCGTTCAAATGATAAACACATTTTCGAAAGTTGATCGGTCGTTGAAAGAAAATTTAAAAATAAACAGCTGAAGTTACGGCTTGTAAATAAAATATCAAATTTGACTCCAGAGACAATAAGTATACTGTGTAATACTCAAAGCAATAGAGGAGTGCTACTAAATTTCTAAATTCCTCTCTGGATGACACTAACAAAACTTCGGCCGCATCGCGTCTTAAAAGAAACATACGGAGCAGTTTTTGTGGCGTTACCGCGCAATATGATTAATTAGACTTAAAAAGTGTGTCGTGTTTTTATTTCAAAACCAAACTTTTCTTAAAACTCCGTTTATTTTATTGAAAAACGAGCTGGACTCGGACCAGTGAACTTTGACGAACCGTATCTTGGCTCTCCCACTGAGCCATCGTGTCGTGGGGGAGCCATGACACGATACGTCAAGGGTCCCTGGATTTCAATGTTTTACTTAATAAATTATAATTTTCCTAAGACTCATTCGGTTAAGGAAGGCAAAGAATTTTATTGATTTTTTTACTTTATATCCTCCATACTCTGCTAGAAGTGTTTATTTCTTTGCGACCCCCATCGTACGTAGAGACTTACCAACTCATAGCATGTAGTTAAATCATTAGAATTTATCAATTATTTTTATATCTTTACAGGCATCCAAAAACCGCAAATTTAGAGCACATTTAGCCCTAATACATAGCAATATTTTTTTATTATTTTTGTCATATTAAGATCTATGACAACCGTTACGGGTAGTCAGAAGCCTGAAAGTCTGACAACCAGTCAAACCACGAGATATCGTGTTACCCAGTAACTGGGTTGTGGAGGTCAGATAGGCAGTCGCTCCATGTAAAATACTGGTATTAAGCTGCATCCGGTGTGACTGGAAGCCGACCTCAATGTAATTGGGAAAACGCTAGGCAGATAATTATATACATTGCAATATATTTTTAAAGCTAGAAGGTCAGCAGTCCATATTCCACCAACACCCCGTATGTTTCTCTGGCACATTGGCGCAAGTTCCGCGACCTGACATCTATACAGCCACAAACAGATGCAAGTTTAATGTCTTTCGTCCCACAATACAGCTCACATTTGTGTGAACTACGACAGGATTATATCGATTTACTTCCGAAAATACCTGATGCAAAGCAAATGGTTTAATTATGTCGAAGTGAGAATGATTGTCGAAAATGTTAGTCTTACTAAAAAAAATCTATTTCCTTTAGTTACGGGGTAATAGGTGGGGTTACTCTTGAAACTAATACCAATTCCAATCCAATTCCGATATTAAATAGACGCCATAAAACAACGCGTTATTTTAAAATAAATGTAGGTATCATTACAGTTACATTTTGTTTGTTTTTTTTTTTTTTTTTGTTAATGGCATCTCGCAGGTCAACCTAGGAGGTTCTACTAACAGGAACTAACGTAACTAACAGGAATTAACGCGCAATAAATACCTTTGAATCGCTTGACGTTTCGACCAGGTTGCACTGATCGTGGTCACAAGCAGACTCAACCAACCTAGGAGGTTGTCGACTGCTTAACCGGACTTTCCTGTGGATGCCCTAATAATAAACTATTATTAAGGCCTCCAGCCAGGGGCATACGACTAAATTAATTCTAAAGCGACAACGCTAAGGGCACCCCCTGCGGGGTACGAGCCTCGGCTTAGGGCGTCGCTTGAGGGCGGATAGCAAGGGACTGGCTGGATCGAACTAGAATCATCATAATTATTATTAAGGGACGAATTTAAAGCTACAGGCTCAGCGGCTACGCGGGCTGGCACGAGCAAGGGTCGGGGAGGTGATGCATTAGGTGCATTACGGGGACGTCGCGACGGGACTCGGCGGCGAGGCCGAAATTCTACTTATCTGGGAGGGGGTGTATCGGGCGGCAGCCGCGATCAGAGGGTTGGGGTGCTTTTCAGCAGACTCGAAATATCGCTTGCAAATGCGTTTTATGAATTGTTGGATTGTGGGAATCTTAAGGTCGAGGTGGAGGTTTTCGTTTCGGACATAGAAGGGGGCTCCCGTGGCCTTACGTAAGGCACGGTTTTGGAGGGTCTGCATCTTATGGAGGCGGTAAGATTTCGCGTGTGGGAACACTACGCAGGCGTAGGTCATGATGGGGCGTATGCACGTGGTGTAAATGCGCAGTTTGCACTTAAGGGACAATCTGCTGCGTGCGTTCATAATAAAGTGAAGCCTACCCAGAGCGAAGGCGGCGCGCGAGCGCACCGTCCTTATGTGCTCACCGAAGGTCAAGTGTCTATCTAGGATGACTCCTAAGTACTTGGCTTGCTTCTCCCAAGGGATCGGCTTGCCGAACATGGTTATCGATTTGGGGTCGGGGGGTCTGATCCTACGCTTTTTCGCGAAGAGTACGGCTTGACTCTTATCGGGGTTGACTTCTATTCTCCATTTCCTGAACCAAGCGCCTAGTACGTTGGCGGAAGTTTGGAGAGTGCTAGCTATACGGTCGCGCACGATACCGGAGTAAAAAATGGCAGTGTCGTCTGCGAAGAGAGCTAACTTTGCCTGTCTATTTTTGGGGATGTCGCTAGTGAAGAGCGTGAACAGGAGGGGCGAGAGCACGGAGCCCTGGGGGACACCGGCGCGGATAGAGTGGGGGGCGGATAGTGCGCCCTCTATGCGATAGCGGAAAGTGCGATTCGAGAGAAAGTCCCGTAGGATGAGCACGAGACGGTCGGGCACGCCGAGTTGGTACAGCTTGTATAATAAGCCGTTGTGCCAGACTTTGTCGAAAGCCTTCGCTATGTCGAAAAAGAGCGCGCCTGTCATCGTGCCGCGCTGAAAACCGGCGCTTATGTGCTCGACGATGCGGTGGACCTGTTGTACGCACGAGTGTTGGGTACGAAAACCGAACTGTTCGTTGGGGATGAGGCTCTTCGCATCTGCAAAGTCCTTGAGTCGCTTATAAATAAGCTTCTCGTAGATTTTACAGAGTACGTTGAGGAGGCTGATCGGTCGGTAGCTGGTGGGTTCGTTCGTGGGTTTTCCCGGTTTAGGGATACCTATGACCGTGGCTTCTTTCCACGACTGAGGGAAGACGTTGTGACTCATGGCGCCATTGAAGATGGCGGTCATGAGTATAATGAAAGGGGCGGGGAGAAGTTTTATGACTTTATTGGTGATGCCGTCTATGCCGGGGGCTTTGCGGGGTTTGAGATTTTTAATGACCTCTTGCACCTCGTCGGGAGTGACGGGGGGCAGGGGGTCGTCGGGATCTTCGAACGGCGGGAATGAGGCTCTGCGTTCTACTTCTGCGTCTACCTTGAGGAGGTGCGCTCGGTCAACCGGTTGGGTGCTAGGAGTGCATTGCGCTTCTAGACTGTCGGCCAGGCACTCGGCCTTTTCGATGTCGTCGAAGGCTATGCTCTTATCGGGGCGGATGAGAGGGGGCATGGTGGCCAGGCCATCGGATTGAAGTGCATTCATGCCGCCTGAGACACTTAAATAAAGTTCATGTGGCATTTTTTCAGTCAATACTAAGTCTTAGTCTGTATCTCGGAGGGTCCGTTGAAATATATTTAACGGACCATAACCTGCCGGGATCGCGGTGATTGCTGCAACGAACCGGGGACCTAGGTAAAGGTTGGAGCTGGACTGTGTGGTTTTTAGTCGGTAGGAGTCCGGCACAGCGTCCATGATGAATTTTCCACACCCAAAAACAAAAAAAAGACTTAGTCTGTATAAAGTTCGTCGATGCATTCAACATTGCCAAAGACCATATCCTGCTAGTGCTACAACGAACATACATAGTACCACGCCTGTATTCCCCGAAGGGTGAAATGTGGGTGTACACATTTGTACACCCACATTTCACCAATGCTGTTATTAAGTCCTATGTAATAGGTGGTGAGCCTATTGCCATCAACCGGGCACAATTCCAAACTCCGGGCTGCTACTGAGAAGTTCTTAATAGAAAAACTCAATAAAACAATGAATTCGATAAAAAATTATGGAGGACTTCTTGATAGTCGGTAGAAACAATGTCATAATTTATAATTATAAAAAAGTCATATTTGGGCAATAAAAGAGGAAACTTCGTAAATATTTTCTTATATAACGTTCAGTGTATATTTTTATCCTACTGCAGGAAAAATGCCCTACCTCATAAAAGATTCCAAGAAGGATTGATATCTAAGTTCCCAGTTAATGTTTTTTTTTTCTCTATATTAAATCAGCGGCAATTACAAAAGGCGCTGAAAGCTAAAAGAGTTACATTTTAAAATAAATATCGTACGTAAAATTATTACCATTACAAACATTCCGTTTAGAATTAATTCCTAAAAAACACACAGTCATTACACAAGCTACAAATGTACAAATAAAAAAAACAGTATTCGTGACATAAAAATAATCTCGCCTATTCAAAATCACGATACACTTTGCGATTTATTAACTCATTCACCATCCGCGTCGGTCGTAAAAAGCGTCGGGCGGTCCATTCGACCCAACTCAGTTGCTAAATCATCCGTTAAGATTCCCGTTACGGCAATTGTAATTAACCTGCTACCGTACACGGCAATGGAGAGTGAATCATTTATTAGTGCCACTTGATTTCTAGCCATGTGGTCGATTATCAATCTTAGGTGAATATTTTGTTAGTGCTGCGTACACGATGTGAGTCTGTAGACTTTCGAGAGTTTATTCTGATCTTGAGAGTTTTCTTAAAGCGTCTACTTTTAATGCAGTAATTACGTTTAAATATGACAATTGTGAATAAAAAATATGGGAATTAGTATTAGGTAGGTACATTAAAACAATATATTTTTTAAACTGGTTTCTATGAAGAACTGTTTCAAATTTTAGTAATAATTCCCTGTAAAAAATATCTATCATATAAAAAAAAAACTACATTATGGAATCCATTATCAAAATACTCAGCTGCTTGCAGACTAAAACCGTGGAACACAGGCTTTAGTGACCGATTTCAGATCACACAGTACACAGTGAGGCAGAATGATTACAGTGCCGGGCAATAAATAGCCCCTTTGATTTTAGTTCAAGAGTAATTGCAGTGGACCCCGTATGGAGTCCTATATTCACAGTGACTTCTGTGTTTCTGGTAAAAGAGGACTTGCACTTTGAGGCCTAATTTATACGGATATGGAGATTGATTTTCATTTAGAAGTGGTTTAAAGTCTGGCCTCACACTGTAAATAAAATAAAATTATTAGTTTATTAACTGCCGTATTGGATAAATGTCGCTAGCACTGCTGCTCAACGTGAGGACCGGGTTTGATTATCAGATTGGGCAAAGTGTTGTTTTTTTTTCTAGTTAGAAATGTTCACTAGCCTGAGTTTGGAAATGTACCGTATTTTTTTTTTAAACAAAAATGGATCAAATTTGGCCACCAACTCATCTGATGGTAAGAGACGGTGTGGCTGAGGATGGAACACATATATCCAGAATAAATCTATTCACTCTTATGTGAAGCGGATATTTTTTGGGAGAACGATAGCTGGGGAGTTGAGGCAACGGCCCAGACCCGCGGTTGCACCGGTCTACATCCCGAAACACTACTAAGTCGCTTCACGGCATGGCTTCTTCCGGTGTAAGGTAACCAGCCGCGGCCGTAGCCTCCCACCAGAGTTGTGTTGCCTGTTTTGCACCCAGGACCTACGTGCAGGGATTCCATATTATGGGTGCACTCCTGCGGACGCGAGCAACTCAGCGCCCAAAAACCGTACTGTCGATAATATAACTTAATCTATGACATGTAGGTCTACAACAGTCACCTCTGCTTAACTCTGTGTTTTATGGGATGTTCGATTATGTTCTTCTTTTTAGCAAGTCGATGCCAAATGATTCAAATTTTGTTAGGCCAGTATTCTGCAATACGCACGGCTCCTTCAGAAGCGATTATGTTTATTTACCATGTTTGGTAGATTGCAGCATGCATTTCTGGATATCTAATGTTTGTTCTACACAATGTAAAATTGCAACCTAATTTTTGCATACTAAATACCATTGCATGATTAAAAATAGCGCCAATTAATTTAATTATAACAGTATTTACAAACATCAAAACTTATTTCACTTTCAATCAACAGCCACGAGTTTCATAAAAATTCTAACCTGTCATTAGGTAGCCTTAAAAAACCCATTCAAATCTAAACTTACCACTTTCCATGAATCAACCGTGTAAACTAGCCTTAATGGGTATCAGAAATCGTTATTACATTTCAAAGAGCATTTTAATAACTCTATTCGGAGCAAGCCGAGTTCCATTAAATGTGCGGTCATTTTTCGACGCCACTATGCAGTTAATTTACTTTGGAAGAAAATAGTGTTTGTTGGTAATGTTACTATTAATTCATTTTACAATGTTTTCAAGTTTTGTTTTTAATATTGTGACTATCTAAGATGGTTTTTCATTTATAGAGTGCTGCATCAGATTACTGTGTGAAATGTTAAACGCTGGGTTTATTGTTACATACAAATATTTCAAAATGTATGGAGTTTCGGCCAGGTCTGGGACAGTATATTTTTAAACAGATAAATAAACACAAATAACAATTCAATTCAACAATTTTAACAGAGTTAAATTGGTTTGGTTTTGCGTGGTGAAACAATAATTTTCAACGCACAAAAAGCATTATGGCATTACGTTAGACATCATAATTTTAGTGGAGTGTTAAATCTGGTTTACAGGATAAAAGATAATATATATAGTTGAACTATGTAATGCATTGTATCTTTTTTAAATTCAGGAGGAATTTCTGTTTATTTTTAAGTACTGTACGTAAACATTACACGCTTCGAAACATATTCTTTAAAAATGAAGTTAAGACGTCTTATTATAGAGTAGTGACGGGTATTAAAATCACATGTCGCTAATAAACACCGTAATATCCATACTTAAATACTAATATTAAAAAAGCGAAAGTAACTCTGTTTGTTTGTTACCTTTTCACGACTAAATGGCTGAACGGATCGTAATGAAATATGGCAAGGAGATAGATTGTATCTTGGGGAAGGACATAGGCTACTTTTATTCACGCAGACGAAGTCGCGGGCGTCAACTAATTTACTATAAAACATACTGAGATATCTTACATGAATCTGAGTTCAAAATATAACAAAATTAAGCACCGTCATATATCTCAAAAATAGGATATACGATGTCACTGTGCCACTAATTCTGCGTAAATATTCATGACGAAGGTTTATTAATTATACAAACTATATTAAAACCTATATTAATTATGGACTGGTGTTAGCGCCCACTTATCTTTTCACACTGTCAAGTGTTAATAAATAATACATAAGCCACAAAAAGCCTCACGATGAATATTTAACAGTGCCACCTAATATTTTGTCCAACGAAAATAACAAAAACAATAAACTCCCTCAAGCTCGCCCTTTCCAATTTTAGTTCAATTAAATTAAATCTACTAAATATAAAAAGTAAACACGACTAAGATCATAATGTGCCCGAAGAATCGTAATAGAGACGGAATTTATTAAATTTCGTCTAAGCTACGTGACCGGCCCGAGGCCGCGGGGTTTCAACCCCATTAACCTTGTCTCGCCATGATTTAGGGGCGAAATACGAATTTCCCCGTATTTCTGCCTTCCACCTTTTTGTTCGAAACAGATTTTTACTTGGGGTTTAATAAACTGACACTCGGTAATGAAGGAAATTATCGCCCATTTGTAAATTGAGAATTTTGAATTGGTTAAGCGTTGGTCGGATATAATGAATAGCAGGGATAACGTTTCATAAAAACATGTATTTTTATGAAACTGGAATTTTCTTAAAATAAATAACAAGTGGATAGTGAGTATAGTATGTTGTTAAATACAATTCCTCTTATTGTGATGAGTAATGACTGAAGCAACGGACCTAAAAAACTGACGGTATCTCGTCTAATCGTAGGTGAAACCTGTAATATCGCCCACTAAAGAAACTGCCTAGCCTTTTTTCAATTATATTGGGGTCGGCTTCCAATTAAACCAGGTGCAGCTTAATACTAGTATTTAACATGGAGCTACTGCCTATCTGACCTCCAGAACCCAGTTCAGTGGGTAACACGATATCCCGTGGTATGACTGGTTGTCAGACTTTCAGGCCTCTGACTACCCGTAACGGCTGTCATAGATCTTAATTTGACAACCGGGACCAACGGCTTAACGTGCTCTCCGAGGCACAGAGGGCTTTCGGTATGAAATGATGGTCAGCCATCCACAGAACGACCGCGGCAAGCGCAGCATAACCTCAGATCTGTGCAGCTGTTACTTAACCACGAGCCCCTCCAATATGTGTGCGTATTCATATTATTATTATTAGTTTTTTTTTTGAGCTGAGTTGGATAATAGACGCGAGAATTTTTAAGCACAAAATAATGTACTACATCAAAGTTAATGTTTGTTTCGATGCAATACTGAGTGGAGAAATATATTTACTGATAAAATTAAATATCCATTAGATCTCCATGATACATTTAGAAGTGCGAGAAAATGTAATAAAACTTATATATAAAATTTAATGTGGTTTCATTTTTCACTCAAACTGTATAATTCAACTAAAGGACTGTAATTTTAAATTGAAATACTCGTACAGATAAATACAATATTTCAAACACGGATTTGAAAACAAAAACGGATGGAACCTTGCCTTGTCATAAGCGAAGCATAGATTACGCACACACACATAGATTACACGCAGCGTACTGGCGCCGAGTGGATGAGTTTAAAGTATTTGTATGCGTTTAGCTCGTGTATGACAAGCGAAATTGGATGACTAGGCAAACTTCTCACATGTCGTACGCAACGCTCCGTCCGTATTTTTTTAAGGTCCGTGATTTCAAACCTATTAACGCATGCGTGGCGAACTCTTAACTTATAATTTTTTGTTGACACAATAATTTATGGTCATGAACTGGTGATGGCTTAGTAGTCAGAGCGCCTGGCGTATTTATCCGGGAGGCGCAGGTTCGATTCCTGCTCACGCATGTATTTTTCTGGCTACAAAAAATTCAAACTTTAAATTGAAAGTTTACATGTCATCTGAAATATGTTTTAATTTGCATACCTTAAACGATTTTGAATAAAATATTAAAATACGAAACAAAATGATCTGTTGTTTGGATTGCGTATTGATCTTGTTGTCGCAATATTAAGATCCTGGTTTGGATTCCTGGGTCGAGCAGTGTTACTTATTGGCTTTTTCTGTTAAGACATTCTTATTAACAGCGCGGACTTTGGAACTTGTATGTTGATCTCTAAGATGACTAGAGGAAACCTGCGAATTCATGAATATTATAAAAATCGTACAAATAATATAGATTTTTAGACCCTTCTCTCAGATATTCTTATCATCAATCTTACAACAGCTGCCAAAAATATATAAAATTTCTGCCTAACATAATCAACATAAAATACAATCAAATAAAAACAATAGTTCAAATTGTAATGCAACATGAAATAGGATAATCAGACATTGAACGACCGGAACTATACTCCTGCTAAAGATATTAAAGAAGATATATGGAGAACAAATCCTTGAAGGGGAACCACCACACTGTATAATTTCTCTAACGAACAAAAAAAACCCTAAGTGATTGTCATATTAAAAGACGGGTATAACATAAGTTTATCGTGTTAGTCAATGGTGGTCATAGTATATCTTACATAGCCGCCATACAGTAGTCTACATGGCAGCTATATCTTGTCTTATATATAAAAATCTCGTGTCACGGTGTTTGTGGTTAAACTCCTCCGAAACGGCTCGACCGATTAGGTAGGTAGGTAGGTATGAAAATAGGTTGTAAAGTATATTTCATACCGCTAGGTGATTAGGGTGTCCCTACCCAGAAAAATTACATAGCAGAACATCTTTTGCAGGGCACAGCTAGTAATATATACTTTTTAATGTGTTCGATGACGGTCCGTTTAGCGCACGTGGCCGATCATACGCGATTGACGTCGTTGAATGAGATGAAGGTAACAACATAATGTTTTCATATGAATTTGACATAAATATGTGTGTATGACCACCCGTCATTCAAATAATATTAAGTCCAGCCTTACAAAAATCACCAAAAACAGACGATATTTTAGTACAAAACCTATTTCTGCCCTTACATAATCAACATATCTACAAACTGGGGTGAAACACGACACAGGATAATCAGGCATCGGAGGACCGGAACTGTACTCCAGCAGAGGATATTAACAGAGATAAGGGGAACAACTGATTGTGGAGGAAACGCTGGTGTATCGTGCCCTTTATTGCAGGGACTTGATGCTTAGTGTACAGTTCGGTGATTTTGACTGTGGGAATGTTTTGGACAAAATAGTGGCGGGTTGTGTAGAGTGAAGGGTGGGTTGATTTTTCTGGGCGGTGTTTTGCATCACTGATTGGGAAAGGGGAAGTTGTAAATGTATTTTATTATGAATGTTATTAGTTTTAAAACGAGGGGAGGTCTTTTCACAATATTGGAATTGAACAGGCTTTGATAATAATAAACTAATGTTACTTTTGATCTTGCAACAAAACCTTCAGTTTGCATGAAATTAGAATGATAAGGATCATAACAGCTGTCCATTGTTTTTTTCTAATCCTCCTTGAGTTATTTTCCTCACTATTAGGGATTGTGATCTCAAAGTAATACTGTTTTGGACAATATACCAGCATTGTTCTCTGTTCCTTGCACCATGGATGGCGACGTTCCACTAGAGTCTAGTGATGATCAGATCTGGTCATACTAATGCATTGAATTCCGTACCTTAGGTATTTTTCCTTCGACTTTGCTTGTGACGAGCTATTGTTTGGGGTATCATGCTTTCTAGCATTGTGCCTGAAAACTTGACCATTAAGCGAAAACATTTACATAACCTGAATTGTTTTTTTTTTTTACAAATTAACTATCAAAAACTGAAACTATTTTCCGAAACCATAAATCGCTGGTACTGGCCAAAATTACCATAAACTCATAAATATACGTTAAAAAAGCGAACAGCCCATATTATTGAAACATTTACATTGTTGAGATACTGAAAAAAATATGCCTTGCCGAGGGAATAATTCGCGGTAAGTTGGTCCATTAACTTTTATCTCGCGGGGAGCCTTAGCCCACAGGAAGTAGGGGGAGGGATAAAATGTTGATACATGCTCGCTTGCTGCGATGACCCGTAATGGCCGAAAATATTATAGGTAAATGTTTGTTTCTGTTGCTAGTCTGGTTAGCGAATAAGTAACGATACATTTAAAGAAAAAAATATTGTAAGACAACATAACAAGTTACACGTAGCATAATGCCTGTATTTCTAGAAGGTTGAGGTATACTGTAGTACCTATGTCAATGATGCACTTATTAAGTCCCAGATAATAGGAAGTGAACCTATTGTCAGTAACTAAAGATAATTGTTCCAGTTCTGGGTGTGTGTGCATGTGAGATTATGTGTTTGTAAACGCACCCATGATACAGGAAGAAATTCCTAGTCTAGGGCAAAGTTTAAAAAAAACGATTCTGGGCAGCTATCGAGAAAAATACAATAGCACTATATATGGAAATGAGGCAGTTACAACTAGATATAATTTCCATAAAACAAACTCAACTGATATCAATACATAGTCACATAATTTGTAATTCCATAATAAACTAGTCAGCCGCTGTATGCAGCTAGCCAACACTTAGCCGCAGCGCTGCAGCGTTAGCCAAGCCTAAAGTAATTAATATGGATATAACTTATCACTATGGACTGGCACCAGTGCAATGAGTTGTACATTATGGTGGCTTCCTCGCGCCATGGACTATATTTTTCCTATAATGTTAGTCAGTACTAAGCTAACTAAAAGGAGATTTTAATAATATTTGGAGACTTTGCTATACAATGATATATAATAGCTATAACTAGCTGATGCCCGCGGCTTTGGCCGCGTGGATGTCGATTATCGCGACCAAAAGTAATCATGATACCGTTTTGATACCGTTTCCGCTTTCCAATAACCGCTTTATAATTGCCCATTTTTTTAAGTATTAAAATGGATATAGTAGAAAAATTCGCGATGGCATATGTCTATCACTAAAGGATTGTTATCCTTAAGAGATAAACATATGCCATCGCGCATCGCGAATTGTAGACCTATATAATAAGATACACAATTCCACGATACATCATTTTGATATATCTCAAAGGGTTTAGTTGAAAAGTTCGTTTTCATTGAAAGCTCCCAGACGGCTTATTTTTTTCCGACACCTCCAACAAATATCATTATATTTTAGCCAATGTATACAAAAACTTGACAAATTATATAGTAAAACCTTCCTCAAGAATGACTCTATCCATTGGTAAAACAGCATGAAAATCGGTGTAGTAGTTTTTGAGTTTATCGTGAACAGACAGCCAGACAGACGCGGCGGAGGACTTTGTTTTATAATATGTAGTGATTAACATAACATAACCTAGCATCACGCCTGAATTCCCCGAAGGGGTAGGCAGAGGTGTACACAATTGTACACCCACAAATTTTTATAAAACTATAATAGTTTGGTAGAACAACAAGGAACAAATATTTACTATTCAGTTAGTTAGCAAGAAACTGTTGAACCAAGTAGTGCAAAGCCAACACAAATTTTGAGGCACCATTGATATTTAAAAGACATTGGCGTCAATTCTGATGTAGCCCATCTAAACAAAATTTTGAGCATTGCCGTATTATCGAATTAGATCAAGATCAAATTTGAATTTAAATAAGTAAATTAGAATCTCCGAACATTTTTAGTAACCATTAGTAGAAAAATTTTAGGTGGTCTCTAAAATAAAAAAGACGTCAAAATAAAATAGTTAGTATATTTTATATCCCGCTCTTATAGTAACTGTTGGTAAAAGACAGCAATGCTCTTATTTTAGTTAAGTTTTGCTACATCGGAATTGACGCCACTATGTTATTAACGACATATCAATGTGTGTAACTGACTCAGAGGAATAAGAATAACAAGTTAATCGTTTATGATTTAAATGATTATTACAATAGGTTTAATTTTACAAATAGGTACGAATATTACCAACCTTTTTTTCTCTCTTAAATATAATTATATTTACAGTCAATAACTTACTGTAACTGAATCGTATTAATAAAATAATGAATCCTATATTCACAAACAAACAATCAGTACTTAAATAAATAAAATATATCGATAAATTAATACCGTCGCCCGGAGACCACCATGTATTAATTATTACGTCTAGTAATCTCATTACTTTCAATATACGCCATTAAAACGCTTTGTCAATGGACTCCTGTAAATTAATTTGGAATTCAAATAACAGATGAGTTCGCTTGTTCATGTTATTGAATGAATAAGATTTCAAAGGTTGGTTGAATATATCTGTCTCCGAAAATTGTAATCACCATCAGTATAATTAATTTGGAAAAGATTATGAAAAGACAATATTTACAACTAACTGCCTCGTTGGTCGGTTTCAAATGAGTTATTCTGTTAGGAAATTCTCAGTAGCAGCCCGGAGTTCGGAATTGTGCCATCTACCAAGATGGCAATAGGCTCACCAACTTTTGCATAGGACTTATTAACAGTATCGGGCAAAATGTGGGTGTACCTACAACTGGGCTTACTCCTTCGAAGAATACAGGCGTGATGCTATGTAAGAAAATCTAAAAGTTAAAGAATAAATAACACAGTGGATAGAGTAGCATGATAGTTACATAGATTGGTTAAAGTTAAGTTGATGCATTTTTGTTTATGGCATAAGGTGCTACCAAGCAGACAGATCGCCTGATAAGCGTTTACCGCCGACCATGGACACCCGCAACCCCAGACCAGTCGCAAGTGCGTTACCGGATGTTGTTCACTCACTCGGAGAAAAACAACTTTCTGTGAGGCCGTGGTATCAATCCGGTTGAGCCGGCCCATTCGTGCCGAAGCATGGCTCTCCCACGGTGAAATGCAATAATCTTTCCATGAGATGTCGTGCCCTGTAACTGAATTGTGGAGGGCAGGAAAGCAGTTGCTCCACGTAAACTACTGACATTAAGCTGCAGTCAATTAGATTGGAAGCCGATCGTACAGTAGTTGTGAAAACGCTTGGAAAATTTTACCCTGTTTAGATACGTACGTAGATTTTGTAAATATATTTTTGTCTATAGTCTAAATATAATAATAATATCGTCCCGATCGAATTCTCAGTTACGGCGGCCTATCTTTATGGAGATTAGCCAAGTACGCAGGAGATATTATAGTGAATAAGTATTCTTATAGTCCGATGTGACGGCAATCCTACACGACAAGAGAAAACAGTCTCAGTACCGACGGCTTTACGTGATTTCCGAAGCACGGGGGTTTCACACCTCCAACTTTACAACTCCGGGCTACTACTGGGAACTTCCTAACAGGAAAACTCAATAACACTTTGCCCGAGAGAATCGAACCCAGGAACTCAGACTTAGCAGTCGCGCTTATGACCTTTAGACTAATAAGGCGGATATAGTTCAGGGCAATATATGTATATGAATTATAGTCCAAATACACCTTCTACGTTTTGCAAAGTGTCACGTTGCTTAAAATAAATTATTAGAATAGTCACGTGGTAGATCTAAGGACCACGTTTTCAGCTATGCCACTAAAGCTGAAAAGATAATTTTACTAAAAAACTTATAAAATCTGTTAGTTGGTTTTGAAATTCTGTTTCAGTCAAATTAAAGGGGTTGATGGTTATAGTATTTTTATTATGTTGATAATGTTTGTCTGCCTCGTTGGTCAAGTGGTCCCACGCGCGACTGCTGACCAGGGTCTCGGGTTCGATTCCCGGGTCGGGCAGTATTATTGAGTTTTCTGTAAGGAAATTCTCAGTAGCAGTCCGGAGTTTAGAAATGTCTCCGGTTGATGGCTATAAGCTCACCTCCTATTACATGGGACTTAATAACAGCATTGGTGAAATGTCAGTGTACAATTGTGTACACCTCTGCCTACCCATTCGGGGAATACAGACGTGATGCTATGTTATGTTATGATCATGTACCTCAAGTTTAAAATACTATTGAAAAAATGCACTCCAAAAAGAAACGTCATATCGGACTTCTTAGATTGTCGCGAGTATAGTGTTTACGTAATTCAACAATTATTTTTTGCTTACTACTAAATATAATAAAGTTAAATTATTGTTCATAAGACACACATAGCCACGAGAGACAAATTTAGAACAAAAGTCTGACCGTCGACCCGCTGCATTGATAAACATAAAACTTTTTTACAATTCTGCGTGTTTTACTCGTAGTTCAGTAATTATGAAAATCCGCGGAACGTGGTTTAGCTGTGGTAAATATCAGCACTGTTTTGTAAATCAGCTAGCAGTTTTGTAAAACAGCAGATTCTACAATCCATCTGCGACATATACATATTGCCGTGGTGGCAGATTGATGCCTGTCTCTTGAACCACAGGTTGTGGGTTCAAATCTGTTATGTATCAATGTAACTGTTTCAATGTCATAATATGAACTTTCTTAGTTTAACTAAGACATCATAGACAAACGTGAAGGAAAACATCGTGAGGGAACCTGGATTTGTTGGTCTAAAATTGCCTACCCGCAATGAGCTAGTGTGGTTATCAATGGAACAGTAATGACCTTGTTATATACATAAAAAAGGGCATCCAATATTTGTATAATAACTTTCGTGAGGCATATTCATATAAATTATTGTTCACCGGTTACTAGTCACGTGTATTCTTCGGGTTTGCCCGACTAGTTACAAACAAGGGCAAACCCGAAGAATTTACGTGAGTAGTAACCGGTAAACAATAAATAATAATCATCCAATATTGGAATATTCACATCATTATTACTTACGTATTGTGGATGCTACCTTTCTTTTTTACACGACCACCCAAAAAAAAAATAGTGTTATGTTTTTGTGTTTTATGTTTTTAAGTGTGTTTGTACGTTTTTTTTTATTAATTTCATCTTGTTTGATAATTTTATTCGCATTCAAACTCCTGAAAATTATTAAGTAGTATTATAGTATTTTTTAGAAACATTGTGGATGCAATTAAATAAATTAACTTTACCGTAAACCGCCTACCGCCTCATCTATAAAATTTGACATTATTTGGTGAATAAAAGTAACGAATACAATGCAAAATATATTTAAAATTCAAAAATTTACAAAAATTACAGTTCACTTTATAGTTTCGTCAAGAAAATATATCTACAAGGACATGCCAGACTAAATAGACAACAGAAATCAATAAAACATCATGTGCCAAGTAAACAAGACAACGTGCTAATAACTAGCAGTCTAACCACAGTGCAGTACACAAACAAGCTTGTTGTACTAATTGTTTTATAATTGCCAATGCGCGCATGTCTTTGAACACCGGCGCAGACACGGACGGCGACTGCTCAAATGGAATGATAAACAGAAACGCCACGATACTTGCTTTTATTTCCGCGCAGAAAATTTAAATGAATATCATACTTAATATTGTTGTTGATAGGTACCATGTTCTTTTGGAGATCATTTTTGGCTAGCTCTACCCGTGGCTCTTAATACAAAATATGTATAATAACATCCATGACACACATTCATATTAATTATAGTTTAGCGGTTATTACTCACGCGCATTCTTCGGGATTGCCCGACTAGTTTGACTCGTGACATCGCCGCGGGCTCAACTCATGACTAAGGGCTCCGTCCGAGTTCGAAACTACTCGGGCAATCCCGAAGAATGCGCGTTAGTAATAACCGTTAAACTATAATTAATACAACATATGTATTTTATTTACTGCACATAAAATAGTCAATTACATTTAACAAAATGACATTCATATGCTTGTATCACAGTACACCAGACATACTGATGAGAGAACCTTCCATTCGTCCACAAGCAGATCGCATTCAGGGTTGACGTCTATAACTGTTCCACTGCATTGTAGGGGCCTCTTTTCATACAATAAAATTATTTTTAACAAAAAAAAGAACCGACTCCAAAAATCTTTCTGTTAAGTAAAATTGCACTAAAAAGTTATAAAATAATTGCATTATTTACTTGCTACAATTTATATAAAAATATTTTTTTAATTTTAGAGGATTCTGAATAAATCAATTTATTAGGACAATAATATACAATTATTATTATTTTTGGAGTCGGTGCCAGACAAACTTTAAAAATATTAAGGAAGTTTCCTAAAATTTGCAAAGTATATTTAAAGATACATTAACCTTAATTATTTTTACTATAATGTATTATACCTAATTGAACCTATTTACAAATAATTTTCCAAATCGGTTCATAAATGACGGAGTTCTGAGGTAACAAACATAAAAAAATAAAATAAAAATACAACCGAATTGATAACCTCCTCCTTTTTGGAAGTCGGTTAAAAAAGGCAAAGCATTGATCTCTACGCCAGCTCACTGCAGGTTGGCGATCGCGATGTTTTCCTTCACCGTGTGTCTGTAATGTGTTTGAATTAATCAACCAACTTGGTTTGGTAGACAACAAAGTACTCTTGACGCCAAATTCAGATTTCAATCATCAAAACATACAAAAAAAAAAGTGTCTTTTTGATGACAAAATAATAGTATTTTTTTGTAAGTCATATTTTCAGTTATTTGCACGATACTTACGAACAAAAATCTGGATTTAAAATTTTTGTCTGTCTGTCTTTTTGTTCCGGCTAATCTTCAAAACGGCCAGACTGATTCTGATAAGATTTTACTGGCAGGCACCTGACTATATGAGGAGTAACTTAGCTTAATTATAATTACGCGGATGAAACCGCGGGGCACCGCTTGTATTACATAAATACATACATTTAAATTAACCAGGTTCAAGAAGTGATCTGAAAGTCAATGTTCAATTAATAGAAGGCTTCGTCTTCTGTCGTCTAGTTAGAGCAACCTAGTTGAGTCAAAGTTACTAGTACAGATAGCCTAGTACTTAGTACAGATAGCCTAGTTCAGATAGACCTGGCTTAAATACAACATACTGCAGATCTCAGACGCTTAAGGCTAATAATGGCACGCACAGTAAATATATTTTGCAGTATTTATTTCAATTTACACGAATCACATTTTTGGTCTCATTTTAATAGAAATATTATATTTATATTAATATTACAAATTCTAAGAAATTGTTCTATTATAAAAGTTCTCTTATAAGGAAAATTATCGCTCAAGTAAAGAGCACCCGAGTGTTCCGGACTTGAAAGTGAAATCCCTAAATTATATTTGCCGTTAAGCGAAACTAAAACGAGATTTCACTTTGTTTGAAATTATATTTCATGCTTGTTTTGCTAAGGAAGACGTGGAAAGAGCTTTAATTGCTTCTGCGCAGTCAGACTATTTAGCGATATTTAAGTTGTTTTAAGCAGAATTTCGTGTTTTAATTATTATGAAATATTATCGTCGTAATAATTTCACGGGATCAGGAAAGCAGCTGGTTCACGAATACGTATATTTGGCTTAATTTAAAGATGAATGTTGTTTATTGTATAGTAGGTATTCCGTGCTATTCAGTTTCCAGTGTAATTAAATGAAATTTCTTTTAAGTGAGCCAACTCAGTTTGTAGGTACATGGTTTTAAATATGCTACAATATACTATCATATGATATATATGTATAAACATGTGATACAGAGGAGCAAATATGGTTGGTTTCAAAATAAATAAATTAAGGTAAGAGCTGAAGAATGATGGTGACCAAATGATCACATATTATTTGTAATCACTAGAGAGCACTGGCTCCCACAATTAGAGCACTAAAGTATTATATACTAAATCGCTATTTATTAACCGACTTAATTTACCTTTTTCAAAACACAAATATAACAATAATAAAATGTTTATTTGTACATATAGAAAAACACAAAAGTACACAAAGATTAGAGAAATATTGTATTGTACAATATTTCTCTAATCTTTGTGTACTTTCGAGAGAGAGAGAGTCATATTAAAGGGTGAACTGATGGCTCCTAAACTAGGCCAAAAACCTGTGTTTTAGGAGCCAATAAAATATATACCTACTGCATTATTTTATTATTACATCTTACATAGCATCCCGGGTATATCCCGAAAGGGTAGGCAGTAGAAATGTACACAGTTGTACACCCACATTTCACCAATGCTGTTATAGTGCTGTGTGCTGTGCTGGTGGTGAGCCTATTGCCATCTGCCCGGCACGATTCTAAACTCCGGGCTGCTACTGAGAGAATTTCCTAACAGAAAAACTCAATAACACTTTGCCCGACCCGGGACCTCATGCTCAGCAGTCATGCTTGGCACCACTCGATCAACGAGGCAGCATTTTATTTTTATTAGGTTCAATTACCGGATCGGGTGAAGTGTAATGTTAAGTATTTGATTCTTCTGGCTGTATTTTTTAATGTTTTTCATTCCAATAATACTATTTCAAATAATCTAAATTGAATGAATGATTCAAGATAAATCTTTGAAAAGCATTAACGCATGCTTAGCGAACTCTAAAGTTACAATATTAAATGGAAATGAATGATATTTTATTTTTGATATTCTCAGCAGCAGCCTGGAGTTTGGAATTGGCTCACTGTATTTGGCGTGGGACTGAATAACTGCATTGATGAAATGTGGGTGTACCACAGTACCTACACCTCTAATTAACCCATCGGATATAAAAGCGTGATGTTATATGTATGTGTTTGTGTGTTCAACAACCACATCATCATCAAATCAGAAGACATTGCACTCAACGGTAATTAGCGAGCAATTAAGGTGTCGTGCAGAACTAACATGTTTCAAACGCTATAACTCAGTGGTACCCGACCATTAGTACAGTCACAGGCATTCATAATATGACTACCTATGCATTGTAGATACTGATCGCCGTGCTTTTATGATAATGTACATTTATTTTCAAGTTTCCTTTAGGAAACCTAGAGAATAACTAAACAAAAAAAACGGAATCATTACAAGATCACTTTTTTGTCTTTTCATAAGTGCCTGTAATATGGTTTATTTGAATTTGAATTTGTCCGTTTGTCTATTTATTTGTTTGGCTGTGAAGGGCCTTTTTCTGAAGGTGTGAGGTATCAAGTTGAAAATAATACAAAATACTATAAGTACTAGAAAGTTAGTGTTACTGTTTCTGTTAACCTAGATCATCCCCCTGCTGGGAAAATGCCTCAGTTCTCGTAAGATATATTATGTTAATATAATAAATTACTTTACTGTACACTGAAAATAAACATACAAAGAGAAATAATCATAAACAAGGACGGTACAAATGGCGGTCTTGCCACTACAAGCAATGTCTTCCAGACAACCCCTGAATGGATTCTTATATGATTTCTTAAACCTGAGTAAAATATCTAGTTTCTAAGTTGACGCTATAAAGAAATGCGGCTATCTAAACCGCATATTATGTCATTCAGACAATAAATCTATTTATATAGTACTCCTTGCTGACGTAAGATCATGCAATTTAGCAAGAGACAAGGTCACAAAACATAGAAATGAATAAATATATAGAAATGTTCATTTTTATAAGGCTTTGTTTTAGTTTCTTCATAACGCCCACCGCGCGGGAGTAATTAGTTATTTTCTAAAAACTATAAAAAGAGATAAGATTCCCAAAACATCTTCAATAAACTTTAAATCACCCAATGAATTTTAAGTTAAGAGCCTTAGGGGATCTCTACAAGACTTAAGTATAAAGTTTTAAAATTAAAAAAGCAATCAACTTATTTAGCTTTCAACGGAGCAAAACATCTTAGCAAACGTTATTTTAGTTCAGACAAGAGAAAATACAGCGCTGTATACTTTAGCACCATACTAAAGATACGAGCAGTTTATATCCGCGCCATCGCAGCCACATCATACTCCGGGAACTGCAGATGGCCGTGTAACAATCTCTATAACAATAAAGACAGAAAATGTTTAAAATCTGCCATCTAGCGGGATAGAAGCGAACTATGACGACACAAGGTCAAAGACCTGAATCGCGCAAGCATTATTTCTATATGATTATTTTCAAATTTAGTTAGTTATCTCATACGTAGTGGCAACGTGAGGTTCCAGGTTCGATTCTCGGGTAAGGTAGAAAAAATGGTTTTCAATCATAAAAAGTTCGTTCGGCGATGTAATGTCATTTTCTAAGAAAACATTGAATAATAATAAAATAGATACGAACACGAGAGCTCAGTGGTTCGAAAGTTTGTGTGTATTAATATTTAATGTTTCCTAATAAAATTATAATCCATACTTCCATACTAATATTATAATGCGAAGGTAACTCTGTTTGTTTGATTGTTACTTTTTCACGAATAAACGGCTGAAATGATCGTAATTCAATTTGGCAAGGAGATAGAACCTTAGAGAAGGACATAGGCTACCTTTTGTCACGCTGACGAAGTCGCGGGCACCAGCTAAATATAAAATTGTTATTGATTATTCATCACAAAAAATAATAATAAGATAATTATTATTGTCATATATGTCATTATGTCATTAGCAGACACAATAGATTTTTTATTGTTACAACGTACAGATCTGTACGTTACTGAGCCGAATGGTACAGCTATAAAGTCTTTCACTACAACATAATATTATATTTATGTAAAAATACTACCTCTTTAAACTAACTACAATATATTAAAAACTATTTTAGTAATTATGTACATAGTCCATGCCACGCCATAGTCATGGCTGTCTGGCATTAGTAATTTGTAATTTGAAATCACATTGAATGTTATGGCTTTTGTAAATATATAAAATAATATTCTATTGAGATTTCACAAGAACTTATCACACAAAGAGTGTCCTGTGCTATGCATTTAATTTTATTTATTTTTCTAGATGCTTTAGATAAATAAGCTGGATATTATCATAGAATAAAGCTACTACACATAATCTTTCCATAATACATATATATACACCAATTACACATAAAACAGTAAATACACACCACTGTGGCAGTTGTCTTTAGTTTCACTTTTATTAACTTTGTTTTTCCTTTGCCTGAGATGGGCGCCATTGCGTCACAAAGGTTAGCGCTGAAAATCAGCGCTGTAGGTTTCTGTGGGAATCTGCAGCATTATGCTGAGCGCTTACCATTTCCCACTTGAATGGGACACACTTATATTTATAATATTAGTCTTGAGTATCATAAATAATTTATAATTAACTGAGCTGAGAGCATTATAACTTTAATTTCAAATATTTCCATCTTCCAAGTTAAATTCTTCAAGTTGTCACCTCTGCTGTATAATTTCCTTCCTGTTTTTTTCCTTTTGTTGTTAGGTTGGCAGTTGGCTGCTTGCAAAAAAGTTGCCAGCTTTCAATTTTGTAGACGTAGACTTATTAAAGTATTTTCTGTTTTAAATATTTAATTTTAAACTAGTTATCTATTTGTGATTTGTCCTGTTCTAAATGTATCAGAATTGTTAATGTTATCTTAAATTTGTAATTTATCAAAAATACTGTTTCTACAGGTTGAAAATTTTATATGTAATGTCTATAATTATTAATCTTTTCTTCTTTACTGTGTGCCCATTTGAGGGGAATAAAAGCTTTTTCTTTCTTCTTTCTTTCTTTCATTATTGAATTTATTACATTATGGCCATTACTGTCATTCATAAATCGTGTCACAAGTTAAAATTAATTGGTTCAGATTAATAAATAATAATACTTACTTTTATCTCTCAGCATTTCAAAGCAACTATAAAAAATGATCACCGGTTACTACCCACGTGCATTTTTAGGGATTGTCCGACTAGTTTCGAACTCGAACGGAGCCCTTATGTCTCACGAAAGATTTTATACAAAAACTATAAAAAAACGAATACTACAAAAAACCTTTCTTTCAGTAGATGTATAAAAGGTGATTAATTAATTATAATAAGAGGATAGTTAATAGCATTCTCCTTTGCGCTAATTGCACTGCAAATACGAATCTGTTTGCCACAAACTTTTTCTACTCTGTTTATAGAACAAGTAGGATGGAAGTTTTCAGTGGTTAATTATATCTAATGCGGCCGGAATTCAACCATAATTCATTAAAATTGTATATTTTAACGTTATAAGGTTCTTTAAGGACTCTTTCGGTAATTTTATATTTTATCTTGATTAATTTAATATTTCTATGCGTTGGCATACATATTACGTAAGCTCGTGCTAGCTAACTGTGCCCAAGATATTTTATCTCAATAGATACAATTATTTTATATAAATTCAATTTTAGATTTGTATAGAATTTATAAATAATTTTGATACAGACTGACGTGTTGCTGGGAAGTTTGTTGCGCCGCTTCTTCTTTCCAGCTAAAACACTAGGAAGCGGTGAAGGGTGGGCTTTTTTGGGGGCTGACTTAATGTTTGACGTTCAAAAAGCGCAAATTCTTAGCCTAATTTGAATAAAGAAATTTTGACGGTTGTTTTTTTTTTTATTTATTTTTTATTTATTGTATTGCTAATGCATATTATATAAAAATATTAACTTTCTACGCTCCTTCTTCATATAAATATTAACTGTCTGTAGTCTGACTCACAACATTTCCGTGGACTCAGCTCATGACTAAGGGCTCCGTTCGAGCTCAAAACTAGTTAGTCAAACCCGAAGAATGCACGTGAGTAGTAACCGGTGAACAATAATTAATTTTAACTGTACCAAATGTCATACTCATCTGTCCGCGTAATTTACATAAAAAGGGACAAAGTTTTTGCTTCACGTATTAATATATAGGTAATAGCTTATATCTTTTAAAGCGTAGATTGACATATAAAATTTAATGATTATTTTAAATTGATTATATTATAAGGTAAACATTTTATTATGTTAATTCAAATGCTTTGTACTTGCTTGTATGGACGTGGACATAACAGTGACTTTATGAAATGTTTACCCCCTGAGAAGAAATCTTGAGTATATATATGAATAAAAATATAAAATATCATGTTATAACTTCAGCACAAAATTCTCCTTTAACAAAACTCAAAGAAGCGTTGCGTCGTTGGAAACACGACTTTCGTCTGATATATTTTTGTAAAATAAAATATGAGCACATACTCGGTTGGTCCTATAGAAGCGGACAGACATTTGACGTACATTACTCATTATATAGCCTTAACAAAATTTCACAGAATTTGAAATTGAAAATTTGTGTCTAATACACGTTTTCTAGGTATACAATATTTACAGTTTGAAGTCTTGATGATATTTATTTTTTTATTTTTTTGATGATCTTATGGGGTGAACCCCGTAAGATCATCAAAAAAATATCTAGTAATATTATACATGAAAGGTATTTTCAGAAAAAGTCTATCTAAACTTTTAGAAGAAGACTTCGTTTTGTTGAGCGCTAGGATATACATATGTATTATGAAATATGATCTGGAATATTATAAATAATACGTAGCCTGGTTACTGGAGTGAGACAGTAGGATAACATCAGAACCTGGCGCATGGATAACATTTGGTGTGACATAGGTTAGGTAGGTAAAAGGGGACCGTGTCGGTGGCGGTTACCACCAACAACAGCATTTGACGCAGTGTTGACTTCAGGCAGGTGGCTGGTCATAAAACATAAGCCAAAACTTTAGCAGCATGCCAGATATAGGTATGCTATGGCGACCCCAAATAAACTGGGATAAGGGCAGAAGGATGATGATAATTATATTTCGAGAATACATATCAACTACATATCACAAAAATATGTGAGAAGAATTTTTGTATCCTTTGATATAAAATATCAGTATCACGCCTCTACCCTCGAAGAGTTAGGTAGCTGTTAATCCCACCTAAGCTCATGTGGCATAGGTGGCCCTATTGCCATCATCCCGGTACTATTCCAGCGTGCTAATGAGAAATTTGTAACGGTTTTTTTTTATTAACCTTAGACCTTTCAAGAGATACGCTTACAATCATATAACCAACAAAACAGTGCTTTGAAAGACTATCACTGAGTAACATAGAGTATGTATTTTATTTCAGTTATAATAATAATAAGTTTTCCTCGTTGATCAAGTGACCCCCAGCGCGACTGCTGAGCATAAGTGGGTTAATTCCTGGGTCGTGTAGCAAAATTTGGAATAGTGCCCGGTAGATAGCAATAGACTCACCAACTATTACAAGGGACTTAATAAAAGTATTGATAAAATGTGGGTGTTTAACTGTGTATAACTCTGCCACCCCCTGGGGGAATACAGGCGCAGTGCTATGTTATACTATAATAAGACTCCAGCCTGAAATTCCACGCGAGGAAGCCGAGAGCACAGCTAGTTTATAATATAAAATATATACGCTTTCACTATTTTTGTGCTTTCCTCTGCAGTTAGCGACAGCGTCAGGACCGACGCAATTACAAAAGGGATAAAAATTCTTCTAAAAAGTATCTAAAAGAGTATCCATTTCCTTCTTACTCATTAAATTTTCCCACGTGGGAAGGAACGGTCCTGTGTGAGAGGAAAGCGGTATTTGTGATAGGAGTTACGAGTTTGAATAAAGAGAAAAAAGGAGGTAGACGACGTAATAGACTGTCTAATGGTTCTGGCGGAACGCTTTACTTGTTTAAATGTGGTAGAAAATAAATTTGGTTCAGCGTATTTGTATGAAATATAAATATAATTATTATTGTACTGAGATGTTACCCTCATCCTACCACCACTTTTTCTACATCTCAAAGGTTTGCTGGTAGAAAACTCAATGTTGAGTTAAGCTCGCCTTTGTACATGACGTTACAAACTGGAATGTTTTATATAATTAACTACTTTGTGTACAATAAAGAATATAAGAAATATAGTAAATTATTTAATGTATTCTATTTATGATAAAATAGTCAAAAACCGGAGTTTGGAATTATGCCAAGTAGATGGCAGTAAGCTCACCGCCTATTACATAGGACTTATTAACAGCATTGGTGAAATTTGGATGTACAACTGTTTACACCTCTGCCTTCCCCTTCAGGGAATACTGCTATAATTGGCGCTATATATAAGCAGAATAGGCGTGATTCTATGTATGTTATATATCCAATTGGTATAATTGGCGAAAGCCGTTGCGATTGTGTATATTAAATAAATAAATAAATATCAAAGACCAAGTTCAGATAACTTGGTTTTTACACGACTGCCCAAAAAAGGAGAGTCATGTTTTTATGGTTCATGAATGTATGTATGTAAGTATGTATATGTGTAAGTATGTATATGTGTAAGTATGTATATGTGTAAGTATGTATATGTGTAAGTATGTATATATGTTTGTGAGTTTCTTTATTCCACCATAACTTCTAAAAGCCTGAACCGATTCAGATGTATGATATCGTTAGAATCCTTGCATTATTACGGGTAAGAAGGCTACTAAGATTTAAAAAAATATAAAAAATTGTGACTTTGGTACACAAAAATATGTAAAGTAAAAAAAACAATCAATCAAAAAATTAAAAATCACGTCTGCCATGACGTGATTTTTAATTTCATCTTGTTGATATATTTTTTGTTAGATATAATCGTGTATTTTTTATGTACCCACTTACGAGATTTAAATATCGTTAAATGCGATATTTTTATTGTAAATACTGAATATTAGTCTATTTCTTGAAAACGAAAGCTTACCACAGCGACAGCAAAAGTAGCTCTCCAGTTGATATCCGAATTTCACACACAATGTGCAGGGTGATTTACTGTACGAGTATTATATCTTGGCTTACCCTCTCGATTTATGGAGTCGTATTTCGAACTCACAAACACACGTCACTTTTGAAAGAACTTTAAGTTGTGCTGTGTACGGAATCGCAATGTTGAATCAGATAATCTTTAGGATTCCTTATTTTAGTTTTTGGGTAATAATAATTTCTGATATTGATACTGGTTTTCTAGATCACTACACATATTGCAGCGTCCGTGGTCGTAAGAGGAGTCCTCTTGTTAAAAGTTGTTTTATTATAATTCTGATATTTAAATTAGATAAGAGAATAAAATACTCCTGTGAGCAGAAAATAAACCTTTCACTTTGGTTTGAACTTCAAAAAATCTACCAACTAAGTTGTCATGACTTCTACCAATTCAATATTCGCAGTTTGCCGATTTGCCGCAAACGCTGAAAAGCCGCAACAGTTTTTTAAAGTGTGTGTCTCTCTCACTGGCTAACGCTCTAGAGAAAGACTCAAGCTGTGGCGGGAAAGTGTTTCCCTACCCAACCCATTTGTGCCATGTGGTGAAAATCTCCCACCTGGACATAAATTGTCATGGCCTACCGGGAAGTTTTGAATAGTCTCCGGACACAGGTTGGCCGAAGCAAGGAAAACCTGTTCAGGTGGAGACTTATTGATGACTCTGCCCTAGAGTGTAAATGTGGTGTTGCACCACAAACGATGGGACATTTGATATCGTGTCCTGCCTGTGAAGGGTGGGCTTTATTGGGGGCTGTCTTAATGTTTGACGTTCAAAAAGCGCTAATTTTTAGCCTAATTTGAATAAAGAAATTTTGATTTGATTTTGATTTTGCCTGTCCTGTTGCTTGCACATCAGAGGCACTGATGGACGCTACTGAAAATGCCAAACTCGTCGCCAAATTTTGGGCTGACTAAATTTGAATTGTCATCGACACGCTAAGAAGAAGAATATTCGCAGGATCGATCCTTAATTATTATTATTAATAAATAATAATTTACTTTTCATACGTTTTCCGTTTTGTACGGCACATCATGAATGTTATGCCGTACTTTTATACCGATGAAAAATCACACGGGGTCTCAGGATTGTTAGTTGCATTCAATCTCTACTCGCAGGCAGATTTTCTTATTCTCATAAACTATACCTTTAATAATTTCACTTCATATGCGTTAATACGTAATAAAAAATAATGTTTGTAAATGGACGAACACTAGTATTCTATATCGCCGAAATTCGGCAATTTTTATTTAACTTTTAAATTTGAATGTTATTAAGGTTCTATTGTCAAAGATTTATATTTTCAAAGATACAAATGTGTGGCAAACGCATTTTAGTGTGTGTAATGTCTTTTTTTTTTCTTCAGTTAATGTATTTCTAATGAATATTATATAAAAATATTAGCTTTCTGCACTCCTTCTCCATATAAACTTTAAATGTACCAAATTTCATACTCATCCGTCCGCGTAATTTTCGTAAAAAGGGATATCAAGTTTTTGATTAAGGTAAAAGTAAAAATAAAGACAGAACACAATGTAACTAGCTTAACACCAAACAACCGAACATGACATTCTTCAACAGAATCGCTTTTACAGCAAGCATCGGGTCAGAGGCATTTAATCGTTTGGAACACTTTACGAGCAGTCGTTCCATTCACAGCCGGGGCTCCTTCCAAATATTTCACCCCCACATACCCTAAGAAAAGGTGTATGTACGATGTTACAAAATTAGATACACCAAGAGCTATAAAGTCTTTCAACAGTAGGTTTTCTTATTGTATTTATTTTACTATCATAATATACATAGCATCAAGCCAGTATTCCTTGAAGTAGTAGGTAGAGGAGTGTAGTTTTTTTATCAATTCACCAATGTAGTTATTAAGTCTTATGTAATAATAGGTGGTGAGTCAAGTGTCATCCACCGAGCACAATTCCAAACTATGGGCCGTTACTGAGAATTCTCTAATAAAAACCCCAATCAGAACGTGCTGATTGCGGCTGCAAGTGCCGCCACTAGACTTATTTATTTAAGAGATTAGCCAATTACACAGGAAATATTATAGTGCACAAGTGTATGCGTAAACACAGGTGTACTCCCACTTCCTTCACTCTCATATTCCGATGGGACGGCAATCCGACACGACCGGTGAGAGATCAGGCGTAGGACAGACGAGTTTACGTGCTCTCCGAAGCCAGGGGGTGTCCCACCACCAACTTCCTGACTCCGGGCTGCTATTGAAAATTTCCTAACAGAAAAATCTAATAACACTTCGCCCCACCGGGAATCTAACCCAAGACCTCACGCTCAGCCGTGCCGCGCTTGCGATCACTAGACCAACGAGGCAGTATCTTATTATTATACTAGAGTATAATATTATTAAATCCATACAATTGTCATACCCCGAAGGGGTAGATAGAAGTGTAATCAATTGTACAGACCCACATTTCACCAATACTGTTATTAGTCCCATGTAATAGGTAGTGACCCTATTGTTATCTACCGGGCAAACACAGGACTGTTATTGTCTATTTTCTAATTGAAAAACCCAATAACACTGCCCAACCCGGGAATCAAACCCAGGACTTCATCCTCAGCAGTCGCACTTGGGACCGCTAGACTAACGAGGCAGTATTATTATTAACCTAGACCAATGAGGCAATCTTGTTACTGGTTTGAATTATTTTACTGTTATCGATCGAGAAATAATCGTATTGATAAAATATTAGCATGTTTCCAAGCTATTTAGTTCTGCGACCTTCTGTTCTCCGATACTTTAGTATCGTGACGTTCGATTTGCCTAACAACTTTTTGATTATTGCTTGCGTTTACAACATCATGTCTTGTTTTATAGCTATCACAATTTTAATGTTGTACGTTATGTAAAATGTACTACCGATAATAATGGGTGTCGTTAACAGAATGAGATGGGCTTCGTATCGATCACAGTTGTCACGCAAATGCTTTTAGATACTGACTATATTATTAAGTAGGTATTATAACATGTCTGAAGTTATAAATGTTTGTGTAAACAAAACATGGATTTGAACCTGCTGTAAATATTCCAAGTGTGAAAAGAGTGAACTCTTAAGTTATAATTCGAATCCTGCTCTCGACCGTATTGTTTATTTTCCAAAAAAATTATAACTCCACGTGTTCTGTTTAAAACGTCTGCTTCATTGATTGAGTAATCTCAAGCGCGAGTGCTTAGTGTAAAGTCCTGGGTTCAATTCCCAGGTTGAGAAGAATGTTGCTAGCTTTTTCTGTTAGAAAACTCTCAGTAGCAGTCTGGTGTTTGGAGCAAGATGTTTGCCCAGTAGATGGCAATATGTAGCAGGAAGAAATTGAATGAAGGAGAATTTGAAGAACCTAAAGAGTGGTGTGATTTTCACGCATTCATATCATTCAACCCATATTCTGTAAGACACCTAGCATTTCTTGGAGGCTACGGGTTGAAAAGACCGAGAAAGAGATGGCAATAGGGTCACCATTTGGAACTTAATAACAACATAAGTGAATTTTGGGTAGACTACAATACACTTCTGCTTCACCCTTCGAGAAATACAGGCATTATGTTATGTACTAAAAATATCGCATATGATGATCAAGCAAATGTCGTGGAGCTATCGTATATTTTACGACCGTAAGCAGTTGATTTATGTCAAGATAGAATCAATAAAAACGACTGAATGAGTTTTATTAAGATTTGGACTGGAGTATCCTTGGTGTGAGCTGAGAAATCAATACCAGTCTCGTAAAATCTATTAGATACGTGTTTAATTTAGAAATAATCCTCTTAATTTTCTTTGAAGTATTACTATGGTTTGTTTCAAAAGCCCATTTAAGGCCGAAAATGTAATCATTCGCATAACACGAACATTTTGTTGGTTAACACACAAAAACTGCCTCGTTGGTCTCGTGGTCCCAAACGTGACTGCTGAGCATGGTTCGATTCCCGGGTCGGGCAAAGTGTTAATGAGTTTTTCTATTAAGAATTTATCAGGAGCAGCCCGGAGTTTGGAATTGCGCCCGGTAGATGACAATAGGCTCACCACCTATTACATGGAACTTAACAGCATTGGTGTCACACACAAAACATTAAGTAAGTTTTGCGAGATATAATATACTCCCGGCCGAATTTTCGGTCATGGCAACCTATCTCCACGGCAATTAGCCAAGCACGCAAGAAATATTATAATGCACAATTGTATGCGCAAACCGAGCTGCATTCCCTAGTCTTCTCATAGTCCGATAAGACGGACAATCCAACACGAACGACGATATCAGACGCAGGACCGATAGCTTTACGTGCCCTCTGAAACAAAGGAGTCACACTGCCAACTTAACTCTGGGCTGCTATTGAGAGTTTCCTAACAGAAAAACCCAATAACAGTTTGCCTTACCTCACGCTCAGCAGTCGCGCTTAGGGCTACTTAATACAATAGAAATGGTAGTTCAAATATAAAGCGAGTTATAAACATCATTTCTTTGAGGAGTAAATAAGTTTAACCTTTAAGAAAAAGAACCCTCCTTCACAGATATGAATAACTGCATCGGTGTTCTGTGGGTGTACAACAATTTACCTCTTCCTAATTCCAGCGTGACGCTATCAATTCAATGCGATTGCTAAAAATAATGGTAATCATTCAAGATAAATCTTTGAAAAGCATTAACGCATGCTTAGCGTACTCTAAAGTTATTATATTAAATGGAAAAAGAATACGGTCGCGAACAGGATTCGAACCTGCGCCTCCCGGATGATAATAATAATAATATTCCACAACTACCACACAACGCCGTCTAGTCTCAAGCTAAGCAGAGCTTGTGTTATGAGTACTAGACAACTGATAAACATACTTATATATTTCTAAATGCATACATATTATAGATAAATTACACCCAGACACAGAACAAATGATCGTGCTCATCACACAAACATTTGTCCTGGGTGGGAATCGAACCCACGACCTCCGGCATAGCAGTCAGGGCTACTAACCACTAGACCAACGAGGCAGTCAAATGGAGGATGAATACTCCAGGCGCTCTGACCACTAAGCCATCTCGACCTCTGCTCACCACCGCAAATTCTTCTTCCATATTTTAACACGTCTTATGGCGACGTCATTGCAATCAATTCAGTCCCTATACTGGTGACCGTTCTTTTTCCATTTAATATAATAACTTTATTTAATTGCATTCTTTACGGCATTGTATTAACTGCAAAGTTGGTCGTGTCGGTTCGAATCCTGTTTGCGACCGTATTCTTTTTCCATTTAATATAATAACTTTAATGGTAATCATATTAGGAGACTAGCTTCTGCTCACGGCTTCATCTCCGTGAATTTCAGAATTGGGTCCAGCCGGACAAAAATTATAAACCAATGTTAATCCAGGTTTTTAAACTATCTGTGTGCCAAATTTCATCCCAACCCGTACATTAATTATTGCGTGAAAGAGTTAAAAACATCCATCCAATTTTTTTATGTAGGTCATCCCGCAGGTCAACCTAGGAGGCTGTCGACTGCTTAACCGGGCTTTACTGTGGTTGCGTTAATAATTTTAAGGCCCCCAGCAATGGCATTCATCTTATTAACTAAGCGCAAAACACGCTAAGGGCACCCTCTGCGGGGTACGAGCTTCGGCTTAGGGCATCGCTGGTGGGAGGACCGCAAGTGACTGGCTGGATCGGATTCAAATCATTATTATTATTAAGGGTCGAATTTAGAACTACAGGCTCAGCAGCGCGGGCTGGCACGAGCAAGGATCGTGGTAGAATCCATCCATCTTCACAAACTTCCGCATTTATAATATTATTAGAAAGTAGGATATATCAGTTTAGTTGGTTACTATTATTATTATTTCCTTTATTTCAGGTAACTGTGGCCCAAAGTAGGTTATTAGTTGGTTATAAGTCTAGTTATTATCTTGATACGTAAACAGCATGATTAATAAGTTTTCATACTAACATTAGCTTATGTAGTTTCACTTTAACATGATATTTCCTAGAAACGCTGCTAGGATTGAATACGTAAGTTCAGTTGTACATTTCCACAAGTTTCAAGATACATGAATCCACACATTTCACTGTCGCCATTAGACATAAAATTTCTAACTGTTCTGTATCTACTGTTTGAGATAGCTCTATATTCTCAGCGAGTAGATCGCGTGACGGCAAAGACTCTACAATCAACGTAAATCAGTGCACGTGATAGTTTGGTACAAGTTTATTGAGAACGTAAAATTTTTGAGTATCCGAAATGAATATGTTTACATTGAAAACGGTAAGGGAGGATTATTAGGTAGAACGACGCTTACTTATTGCTTTGTATTGATGTTATGTTGATATGAGGTCTTGTGATCGATTCTCGGGACGGGCTAAATGTTATTGAGTAATTCTGTTAAAAAAAAATCAGTAGCAGCTCGGAGTTTGGTATTCTGCCCAGTACATAGCAATAGGCTCACCTCCTATTGCCAGACTTAAAAATAACGTTGTTGACACCACTTTTTCTGTTCTAATAACTGACAGTACCTAACAGTTTGACTGAAACTGTATGTTAATCATCATCATTATCAATTCTAATAATCACTATGGCATAAACAAAACAGGCATTGCAAAATATTCTATTAAAAATTCCAGCTTTAAAACACCATTTCCTATTTTCGCCTTAAAAACCGGACACAATTTTGTGTTAAAATAAAACAAAGTGTAAAAAATTCCAATCAACCGCTTGTTCTTCCGTTTAGTCCACGTCCCATACACGGGTGTGTTTTATGCAAAGCAACCGGCTAATTGTGCCAGCTCTCTAGAATTGTGGCGATGGAGTGAGCACGCCTTTTCGACCCGTCGCAACCCAACTTTATGCGCTCGTAAAATATGGGAAATTCAAACGTACCGTACTCACTTCTACTGCACTCGTGGGCTCGTATTGAAATTTTATTGGTTCCTTTTTATCGATGTAGATTTCATGCTTGCTTGATTGATTGAGGGCTGATTTTGGTAATGTGTTTTTCTGTATATCATTATCGTTTATAGCTGGTATAAATTTGAATCGTCGCTTTCTAGAATATTCGTTTCTGCAATTCCAACCACATGTATTGCACTTTTATTTCCGTATTCTATTCAAAAATTGCTCCAATTATAATAGTACAATTCAATAATTCTACAGCTAGCCATTAAGCTAAGAGCCGCGTTCGGATAATATAATCCCCTTGTATAATAAAAGTAACTGTATTTTCTATTAAACTCAAAGTTATAACATCCAACTGCATAAAACCAAAGATTTTTCCCGATCCTCAACATTTATGAAGCCGAAAGAATGTAATGTTAAATTAACTAAACTTGCACTGGCATCAAAACTATTTCAAATTAAAATTTCTGCGAGATTAACGAAAGGGAAATGGGCAAATTCAATTTAACGCCAGCCGACCTTTCGTACAAAGCTCCATTAAGGGAGTAACTGAAGAAAAACGTCGATAACAGATGTTAATTAATCGTATAAATCTATGAGAGGAAAGCTTGTAATAGAATGATATTGCTTGTTAAGCAATTAAGTGCTGTTTGTTTAGTTTGTGTACTTGGATGATGTTGTTGTTTATGTTCGAGCGTTTCAGATTTATAAGGGCTTTTATAGGCCATCGGAAAGTGATTATGAAGTGTTCGCTTTATTGGGTCGGTATTATAAATGGCAAATAAAGCGTTTACAGTTACGGTGTTGTGTTATTTTTTGGTACTAACTTTTATAGCGTCAAGTTTTAGTGAGATTCAAGAAGTATTATATATTACAATGTGAATTCTTATTATTCATAAGACGACTCGACATTGAATCTTGTGTTAGCATTTTTTCAATTGACATGTTACAGATTTCTTCCGAGATATATGCCAATATTTTTTGAGATGATATGGTTTATAATTGCGATTGTTTATTACTTCAAAATATATTAAATATAAGGTCCTAATTTATTAGGTAATTTTCTTTTAAGGGGTCAATGTGTAAGTGATAAGGATTCACTTAAGCCATAATACAATTTTTTACAACAATTTTATTTTTTCTTAATGTTCGCCGTTCAAGGAGCAGTTTTCGTCTTGCTAGTACTATGTTAATTACAAATAATTTATTATATCCATTTAATTCTTAGCTTAAGTGAATGTATTTGACTTATATATTACCCCTTTCAAAGAAAATTACCTAATAAATTAGGACTTTATATATGAAAAATATCGTTTACAGCGTAAACCTTCTATCTAAAAGTACAGATTTTACATTTCAAAATACAACAGTGTGTGCAAAAAAAAAAGCATCGGTATCTACTGGAAGAAAAGATTTTTTTTTATTTAATTTTTTTCTTTTATTCTCTGTGATGAAACAGATGTCTAATCAATTCAACTTAATATGTGATTGCCACAAACACGTGACCTTGTCGCTGCGCTTCTGGCGAGTAGGAGTGACTACACAACAAGAATAGGTGAGGAGTGTCTGTGGAAGTGAGTACGTAATATAAAACATATTGCGTACTCCCTCGCAACTCTTTGTTAGAATAACTGCAAACCGATGACACGCGTCTCGAAAGGCAAAAGTAATTGGACCTATTTATTTCTAATGGCATCGATTCTTGATTCATTTTCTTAAAGTTATAAATTTTTGGGGAAAGATTAATACGGTCATAATTAGGACTAAAACCTGTGCCTCTCGTCCGTCGTCCTGGGGAGGTCGAGATGACTTAGCGGTCAGGGCATCTGGAGTTTTGGTCAATCCACAACAACTTAAAAAATTAAAGTTCTCGACACTTGCATCTATACGTTTGATTAATATATCTCGTTTATCTGTATTTTTTTTATACTATACAAACATGCGAAATTATAAACATGACTAAGAAGCAATTCCATTAATATCGAGACTTAAGTACAGCTCCAATTAATACAAATTACACACACTGATACTTCAGGCAATCCTTTAATTGAAACTTGGCATTAAATCGTAAGTCACTCCATAATATGTACTTTCAAAAACACACCATTAAAATTGATATTAATTAATTTAAAAGCTTACCTACGGCCCGTTACCAGTGAGGCGGGTTTTACTGGATTTCCATATATTTTCCGCGCATATTAATTACGAACGGTTAACGTCTGGCGTCGAGGAGCATTAGCTTAATTCGATGTCAGATACGATTTCGATTTTATTAATTTTTCCGCTCACATGGGACCGTGGATGTAAAGCGATGGAAGTGGCACTTGGGACCATGTTTCACTTGGTAAAGTTATACATAACATAGTATCACGCCTGTATTTCCCGTAGGGGTAGGTAGAGGTGTACACAATTGTACACCCGTATAACACCAAAGTTGTTATTAAGTCCCATGTAAAAGGTGGTGAGCCTATTGCCATCTACTGGGCACAATTCCAAATACTGGGCTACTATTGAGAATTTCCTAACAGAAAAATCCAATAACACTTTGCCCGACCTGGGAATCGAACCAATGACCTCATGCTCAGTGCGAATGTTGAGCTTTCGTGGGTGGGAAATAATGTTGGAATTCTCGGTAACAAGCCGAAATTTAAATCTTACATGGCAAATGGACTAGGCTCGTCTCCATATATATATGTAATAATATACTGGTAGGTTTACAATAGTAAACTTATGCCTTACCCTTCAGGGAAACAGGCGTGATGTTATGGTATAACGTTACAAGTAACGCAAAAAAACGCAAAATCAGTGATAATAGCACTGATACCCGATAGTACTTGAACAACAAAAAATTACTGAGACGACTACAGATCTTGGGTACAGTTTACAGTTAAACGCAATTCAGACTACACTATGTTAAACATTTGTTCTGTCCAAAAAATGAAAACTTTTGAATTTATTAAGAAAAAAAGTTTAGCTCTTCCAGTAATCCTAAATCCAAGAACCCACAAGGGTCGCGTGGGAGACGCACATTACGGATTCGCTGCGGTGAAATACGACGTTCGGTATCAGCATGTCACAAAAATTGGTGAGCGCGTGGTTTTTATTGGCGAGGATGTTCGGATGTACGGGTGTCGCTGAGCAGTGCCCACCTGTACCGGTCGTATGTATGTTTGTTTTTTGTTCATCGTAGATAGTAAAATTTTAGTGGATCTGCGAAATTTATCTGGAATTTTCGGGTGTACTATTTTTTCTGTTTTGAATCATGCACACGTAACATCATTTCATTACCGTTGTTATCAATTAGTTTTTATGTTATGTCTTACAAAACGTTTAGGATATTTAACCAGAAACTGGATTACTTGTTCTTGATAGATCTATCAGCGGAATTTGTGACGTCACCATCTAGGATGATACTTCTAGTGATAAAGAGATGCGTTTAATTTTACGTAGGTCTAAAAAGTGGTACATATATTTTATTATTAAAATAGTTCCTCATGTGTCTTATGGTTCCAAGCTTGGCTGTTAAGCATGAGGTCTTTGGTTCAGTTCCTGGAGTTTATTTTTTGTCAGGATATTTTCAGTCTGTAGCAGCCCGGAGTTTGAAATTGTGCTTGTATACATGGCAATAGACTCTCCTATACACGGGACTTAATAACAGCATCGGTGAAATGTGGGATTCAAATTCCAGTCCAACCCATCAAATAAAACAGAAGGGATGCTATATTAAATAAATAAAAAATTCTTTATAATAATCATTAAATTTAATTCCTGCATTCCGTTGAGATATACCGCCACTATTTGAACAGATAAACTATACTCACACAAAGCAATGTTTCAGACTGTTGTCTTTCTTTGATAATGTATGCAGTTCAAGTTCTTAATAACCCATAAAACTCTTCATACTTAAGAACCAAGAAACCTTTTACTTTTATCTTGAAACACCACATTTTAAAGACCTCTTTATTATTCATATTTTTATCACAACACTTAGCTAAGTGCAACGGAAGGTCTTGCGAGAAATACTGAAAAATATATTTTACGTTTGTGGATACTTATCGAAGCCATGGCTTACTTATGTCATTATATTTAAACACTCGAACTTACCTTACTACGTGTACAGTTATTTGCAAGAAACCCATGCCTTAAAATCAGTTTAGTTTGTTCCGGCTAAACGCTTCGAAACTTCGAACTGACTCAGATAAGATTTTACTGGCTGGTAGCTGACTGTATAAGGAGTAACTAAGGCTAATTATAATATAATTATACGCCGGTGAAACCCTAGGGCAAAGCTAGTACACAATAAAAACCTGATTTTCATTTAGGTATACAGAGACTATCGATTTCTACATGCTACGATTCGGACACACCTCTTGCTTCGTCTATATTCACTAACCTCTTCATGTATGCTCGTCGGGTAAGTTTGCTCTTGACCTGTCCTTTTTGAAAACGTCTGCAATTTGATTGCGGTACATTTGCCAAGGTCATCCTGTCCCGACTTTTTCATTCACGCTTAATATTCTAGTTTTATCAATCGCCTTTCATCCATACTTTTATATATCTTGTCTACATACCCAAACCATCTGAGCACACCTTTCTCAATCCTCGTCTCTACATTCTCTTACACTCCACAACGTTCCCTTATCACGCTGTTCCTCAGTCTATCTTTCAAAGTTACTTCACACATAGTTTTCAAAGTTCTTGGTTTCATGTTTTTACTGCGAAACCCAATTTCCATTACATTTCAATACGTATTGAGCTGTAGGTACAAGTGTACAAATTAGATATCGACATCTCTGTCTCTTTCTCTCTGCTTATCTCTCTCTTTCACACACGACTCGGCTACAGTCGCATTAAAACCTCATAGTACGGGATCAGCAATACAATAATGCCGTGTTAGTAATTATGTGGATTTTTTTTCAACACGCTTTTGCCGTTTTATGTTTTCAGGGTACCGATGAAGTTATTTTGCGTGACTCTAATGAGAGCGGACTAGTAGGGATGTGTATTTAGAATAAAGAAATTAATATCCGAAAAGTTATGTCGAATATTTCTATTAGTAGTGTATGTTTGTTGTTTTGTACATTTCATAACTTTCATTTTATTAAAATTTTCTTCATTTTTATTAGAGATCTTATATTTTGGGAAAGTTATCAACTGCTCTTTTGCAGTCGTGATAATTCATATATCTCCCTATAATTAAGAACTTTCACAACATAATTAAAAATTAATGATATAAAATATAAAATTAATATAAAGATTTATAACAAAATTACTTTTCTTTATTTACATTGCCCTTTGGCAAATTTGCCAATTATTTACTTAAAATAATTTAAATTTATCTTAATCTTAATTACTGAATATAGCGTCGCGTTTGTATTCCCCTTAGGATTTGGCAAAGGTATTATATAATGCACCCACTGAGTCTGTTGTCATCCACCGAGCACAATTCCAAAATCCTTACAAGAATGCCAACATGTTGCCACGAAATCAAGACCTTACGCTCAGTCGTACTTGCGACGGCTAGAACAATAAAGCAGTCTTAACAGCGTCAATAATATTCGCACAACATATCCGCTATCGATATTAAACTGTCCCAACACTACTAATGGACGGTTAAAACAGTATGTAACATGTTTTTATGCAAAAACGCTAATGTTGAAAGCCTTTGAGTATTAACTAGTGCTCAAATGTATATTAAAAAAGGCTACTTTTTGCTTTCCGCTCTCAATTATGTATTTGATGGCTAGTTTATGAACGAAACCTCGTTCATTTGAGTTTGTAAGAGGCGCAGTCAGGCTGATAATTCGAAAGTAATTGCCATGTCGATTTGCATAATTAATTTGATATTTCTTTCTGTTGAAGAATTCTTCATTTCTCACTGAATGGTTTGGTTCCTATTTTTATAGAATCATAGCATCACGCCTACGTTTCCCGAAGGGGTAGAAAGGGGTGTCTATATACACAGTTGTATACCCACATTTCACCAATGTTGTTATTAAGTCCCATGTTGAGCCCATTGCCATCAACCTGGCACAGTCCCAAATTCCGGACTCCTACTGAGAATTATCTAGCAGAAAAACTCAACGTGTATTATTGGTTTTTGTTTTTCCTGACGTTTCGAACACTGCAGCGTTCCTGGTGTAGGAGGACACGCGATTAATCCGGTTAAAAGTTGTTTTATTATATTGTGTAGTGATCGCGAAAACCTAAGATATTACTAACACTTTAACCGGCTGCCATGCTCGGCAGTCGCCCTTGCAACCACTACACCAATGAGGCAGTTATTATTAATAGCTTTTTTTAATTAATAGGAAAATTTTATGGATGGTATATAATACAACATCACCCCTATATTTCCGAAACGGATAGGTAGAGATGTCATGTCGTACCCCAGCGTTTCACCACATTATAGGCCGGAGCCGATTCTCATCTACCGGACACAATTTCAAACTTTTTTGCTAGCAGAACCCGGCCAATCCAGGACCACATACTTCAGCGGTAATATATGATAATCTAGACTACTACTGAATAAAATCATAAAGATATTAGGAGTCTCAGTAGCAGCCCGAAGTTTGGAATTGAGCCCGGTCGATGAAAATAGGCTCGCCATTGCACTTGGGACTTAATAACTGCCTCACGTCACAACGTGATGCTGTGTCATATTAAAAAGAACTTATTCAAGACTGTAATAGCATCAGCACAAGTACATTTAAATATATTTTTACGGAAACAGATTACGTTCTTGAACAGGATTCGAACCTGCGCCTCTCGGATAAATACTCCAGGTTCGAATTTTGCTCACGACCGTATTCCGTTTCCATAAAAATGATGCTGAATGCGATAAATGCTTTTTAAAGATTTATCTGTACATTTTTATATTTTTTCTGGTCCTCATACAAAAACATAACATAGCCAGCCCATAACTGTCCCACTGCAGGGCCGGGGCCTCTTCTCATACAGAGAAGGCACGAGCATTAATCACGACGCTAGCGATTAGTTGGCGATTTCAGACTATTAAGGCCAGGTTTCCTCACCTTGTTTTCCTTCAACCTAAGTCTGTGATATCTTAGGATAAGTAAGAAAGTACTACAAAAAATAATATTACATTGGTACATGTTAGATTTGAACCTACAACCTGTGACCCAAGAGACAGGCACTTACGATACACTAAAAAACTTTAACTTAGTCGTCACTAGATCGATGAGACGATTAATTAAAAGAAATCTAGTGATAATGGTTTACACCATTAATTAATTACTTAGCTTACTCCCACATCCCCCTAGGCATGCGAACGATTAACTTAATTATTTTGAGCTATCATCATAATTAAAGTGTCAGAGTATGAGCTGAAATAATATTACTCGACATTCTAGCTTCCGATAGCAGAAAATTTTGAATTATCCAAATTGAAATTCAGGTACAAATAATTTTAGCAAATGCTATATAAATTGTTTTCTATAAAAGGCCCTAATTTATTAATAATTTCCTTTTAATTGGTTAATATAAATAAATTCATTCACTTTAGCAAATAATTTAATGGAATTAACAAATTGTTTGTAATTATCATAGTACAGTAGGCCGCACGTCCATGGTAACATCACACAACACTAAAGTTACAATATTAAATGGAAAAAGAATACGTTCGCGAACAGGATTCGAACCTGCGCCTCCCGGATAGATACTCCAGGCGCTCTGACCAACTAAGCCATCTCGACCTCTGCTCACCACCGCGAATTCTTCTTCCATATTTTAACACGTCTTATGGCGACGTTATTGCAATCAATTCAGTACTTACAAGTGACCGAACCGACACGACTAACTTTGCAGTTAATACAATGTCGTAAAGAATGCAATTACCTTAATAATTCAAGATATGTCTTTGAAAAAGCATTAACGCATGCTTAGCGAACTCTAAAGTTACAATATTAAATGGAAAAAGAATACGGTCGCGAACAGGATTCGAACCTGCGCCTCCCGGATAGATACTCAAGGCGCTCTGACCAACTAAGCCATCTCGACCTCTGCTCACCACCGCGAATTCTTCTTCCATATTTTAACACGTCTTATGGCGACGTTATTGCAATCAATTCAGTACTTACAAGTGACCGAACCGACACGACTAACTTTGCAGTTAATACAATGTCGTAAAGAATACAATTACCTTAATAATTCAAGATATGTCTTTGAAAAAGCATTAACGCATGCTTAGCGAACTCTAAAGTTACAATATTAAATGGAAAAAGAATACGAATAATTAATATTGTAACTTTAGAGTTCGCTAAGCATGCGTTAATGCTTTTTCAAAGACATATCTTGAATCACACAACACCTTAATCTGGCCTATCGTAGGCCCTAAGTTAGGGTCCTTCTCAGGGGTTCCACCTTGTCGTGGTGGGGGGGCTCTAGTAGCCGTGGCTTGGTCACCCACGGTGAAGCTAACGGAACCCGAGGAGGGCCGCTCCTCTAAGCTTTGCCTTCAAGCCTATGTTGGAGCTGCGCCGGCGTAGGTTGCGGGCCTTACGGAGGGTGTTGCAACTGAGGTGGGCTGCGGCGTTGTATGGGCGGTACCGTAGCTGAGGGATGGGGGCCGCGGCGGGAGAGGAGTGCCGGCATGTCGATGCGCCGCTCTCCCTACCTTTCGCGGCCTTGACGGGGCTGCAACCGTTAGATGGCAGATGCAGTGGGCCGCAGGGGAGGAGGAGTGCCGGTATAGCGAGACGCCACTCTCCCTATCCTCTGCGGCCGTAGTGGCAGGCGGCGGGGCCACAGACCTGACCCGTCGCAGGGGACCTTGGGTGTCCAGACACGGGCTCGTCTGGCGCCCATTGCTCATGGTCTCCGAGGTGGTTGCGGCACGCTGTCTGGTGTGCCGTAGCGGGCGGCCGTGGGCGGGTTCGCGGTTGTCTGCGAGAGCATTCCCGCGTCCCACCCGCAAGCGGCTGTGGAGGTACACTGTGGAGTTTTAGGGGGTTCGAGTCCCACATATATATATAACCACTCTGTCCCCCCGTGTCAGACTGGTATGCGAGGGAATTTCTCCAAATAAAAAAGAAATAAGGGCCCTACATTCCTACATCCATTTACACTACACTATATCTAGTGCCCTACATGATGACTACATCATGATGAATCCTGCTCACGACCGTATTTTTCTTTCCACAAAAATTCAGATTTATATTTACCTCTTTATTTAATGGAACTTAATAAATTACGGCTAAATAATATCTATAGGTCAAAAAAATATCTGTTTCGTAAGAGAATAATAACACTCGCAATACGTGGTCTCTCGAATACCACAACAACAACATCGTCAAAAATAAACTCAACCAGCTGAAAACTTCAATACATTTGTTAAAGAAAATATAAAATAAACTCAATGCAGTTTCATTCAAGACTGTACATTTCTTTCATGAAATATGAGCGTAATGCACTACACTTACATCAGCACAAACTCCGACAAATAACTAGTGTCTCCATCAGCAACGACCTAAAAATGCTTCCTTCCACTCTCTCGTACAAACATACCTACCTACACCAAACACCTGAAGATTTGATACCACTCCCCATCTCGCTCTCTTCCCAAGATAAAGAGTAAGACAGCAATAACTCTTGGAGAAGATAAAACGTCTCGGTGTCGTATATTCAGGCCGTTTGTTCTGAACGGCTCATGTACTTTTATGTCTTTAGTCAAGTACAATACTGAGTCTGTACTTGCATCGGTCCTTGTTATCGGTTAAGCTTTTAAAATTGTTACAGAAAATGTATTTGTTATCTTGTTGTGTTTCTATTTGAGAAATATTACTGGGGTTTGTGATATGAACGCTTCATTTATTGGAGTATCAACGTTTTAAATGCTTGAGGTGAGAGATACCAGCAAGACTTAGGTATCTAGGTGCTACAGAATATTTTTAACAATATGTTGGATCTTTTGTATAGGTGATTTTCTTTTATAATAAAATTCCAGTACCTAAAAATTAAAAAAGAATACCTTATTCTATAAAAACCTTAAATAATTACTAATCTAAAAATGCTACTTCTTAATAGAAGAGTTTAAACAGATAAGATATAAAGAACAATTTTCTTTAAATGGCTCAATTTTGTGATGTGATTTTATTCCTGTTATGAATTAAATTCTAATAATTATTTTAATATATATTTATTATACTATAAATACGATATAAAGTGATGATGTGTAGATATAAATTATTGTCTAAATATAAAGTTGTTGATAAAATATGAATAAAAGAACATTATTATATAAATTACAATTTGCCAAAATAAATATAGTGTAAAATTCTAATTCATTCTTATTCTACGATGTATTTAATAATTTATATATAATCAATTTGACAATATTTAACTAAATTGACTAATTAATAAAATTGCAATTCAAATACTTGCATGCAAATTTTAAAATTATTTTCTAAAAATCATTTCTTTCGCACTCACTTGCAAATACCCTTGCAGGGTGCAAGTAAGTTATATACTTACCTAATTGTAAATCCAAATTTGAGACCTATGGACATAGATAGAGATAGAGATGTACATGTGTGCACTGTGTATGACTGCCTCGTTGGTCCAGTGGTCGCAAGCGCGGCTGCTGAGCGTGAGGTCCTGGGTTCGATTCCCAGGTCGGGCAAAGTGTTATTGAATGTTTCTGTTAGGAAATTCTCAGCAGCAGCCCGGAGTCAGGAAGCTGGTGGTGTGATACCCCCGTGCGTCAGAGAGCACGTAAAACTGTCGGTCCTGCGCCTTATCTCATTCTGGTCGTGTCGGATTTCCGTCCCATCGGAATATGAGAGTGAAGGAAGAGGGAGTGCACCTGTGTTTGCGCATACACTTGTGCAATATGGTATCTCCTGTGTACTTGGCTAATCTCCATGGAGATGGGTCGCCGTAGCCGAAATACCGTCGGAAGTAGTATACATGTGTGCAAAGATAAATTAATAAATAAATAGATATCATTAAGTTACTTTTATCTCAAGATTATGTAAAAAGAGAAGAAACTTTAAATGCATGTCACTTCTATTATAAGAACTTAGTTTGTAAGACGTTGAAGTTTCTAGAACGTTGCATTAGAAAGTTATACACTTTCAAACCATTAGGGATTAAGTTCAACATCTGGGAACTCCATAAGTATAACAAGCTTGTTTCAATATACTGCGTCGTTGGTCTGGTGGTCCCAAGCGCGACTGCTGAGCATGAGGTCCCAAGTTCGATTCCCGAGTCGGGCAAATTGTTATTGAGTTTTTATATCAGGAAATTCTCCGTAGCAACCCGGAGTTTGGAATTATGCCATAGGTTCACCAGCTATTATTACTCGAAGGGACTTAATATCAGCATCGGTGAAATGTGGGTGTACAACTGTGTACACCCCTGCTTACGCCTTCGGGGCATACACGCGTGATGCTATGTTATGTTATGTTTTGTTATAATAATTATCTTAAATTAATTATACAACGTGTAACCGAAATTTGTAGTCATACTTTAATGGATCCCTCCAATGGCGTAACGCAATACGCATAATGTTTAGAAAGAAAGAAGAAAGAAAATAAATACTATAGGACCAACTTCAAAATATATATCTGCTTAAACTTTTCCCAATTACATTGGTGTCAGCTTCCAGTCAAACCGGATACAGCTTAACACCAGTATTTTACATGGAGTGACTGCCTACTCAGATAGATGGGTTGACTGAGTTGTGGAGGCTGACCTCCAGTTACTGGGTAACACGATATTTTGTGGTATGACTGGTTGTCAGACTTTCAGTCCTCTGATTTCCCGTAACGGCTGTCATAGATGTTAATTTGACAACCGGGACCAACGGCTTAACGTGCTCTCCAAAACACGAAGGGGTCTCGGTATGAAATGATGGTCACCTATCCACAGACCGACTGCGGCAAGCGCAGTTTAACCTCGATCGAGCGATTTTTCTATTATACCTAAAACAGTAATTAATATAAAGTCAAAGGTATGTCTATTAAAATCACACAAAATTGAATAACTTCAACTTCCACCATAAAGTTATAATATTAAATGGAAAAAGAATACGGTCGTGAGCAGGATTCGAACCTGCGCCTCCCGGATAAATACTCCAGGCGCTCTTTTCTTCTTTCGCGGAGGTGAGCAGAGGTCGAGATGGCTTAGTGGTCAGAGCGCCTAGAGTATTTATCCGGGAGGCGCAGGTTCAAATCCTGCTCACGACCGTACTCTTTTTCCATTGAATATTATAACTTTAGAGTTCGCTTAGCTTGCGTTCATGATTTTCAAAGATTTATCTTTAATTCCAACATAAAATCGTAAAGAACTTTTCAAAGCGCATCACATTGGCAACTAACAAATTATACATACAATATGTACGTACGTAGCTATTACTTGAAAGCACAAAGCGACTGCAATTCCGTTTGCAGTTGCCTTCCTTTATGCAGTCAGGATAGGGTAGCCATGTGGAAAGTTTGAGACCATTTACTCGCTGTACCGAAATCATAATTCAAAGGTTATATAACTACATTTTTGCATACATTTGTGGTCATACTCGATTGAGCGGAAAATCTTATTAAACCTCTCTTTTGTTTTTTAAGTATCGATGTTCTAGGAAAGAGTACAAGATCCTAATCTTAAAGGTTATTTTTTGGTTTGAATGTTATAGTTACCAAACTACGTGGAAATTAAGCCTTCGGTAAATCGCAGGGGATGCAGGATGTTCTTCATCTCAACTAAATCCAGAAATTTGAGATAATGTTTAAACCAAAATATTGAAATAATTTACTTAAACATAAATTCTAGTGTCACTCAAGACTAAGCTACGCTTAACCCACGCCTACGATGCTACGGTCAGCTACGAAGCTACGGCGTAGTCTCAAAAATAATCCATTACAAAATTATTTTAAAGTCATTGTCATTGATTAGCATTGTCATATTTATTTCGAATCAAATATTTTATTAATATTTTTGCCCCAGAAAACTTGGTGCTATAATAAATATATATTGTTCTTTATATCATTAATTTAAAAAAAAAATATTAACAATATATTAACCATGTTATTGGTATGCGAAACGATTTCTGAAATTAACATTATTTCTAAAGCGAGTATTTTTCGTATTACTTTGCTTATATAAATATAAAATGCTATCACAAAAGCGGTACCTACAGTACAAACAACTTATCCGGGTTAATATTAAAAGCCAGATTTAAAAAGTAATCCAAACTTAGGCTTAAAAATGGTGATATGAAATAAGTCTCGTCGAACTTAGCAAAAGTTATTTAAGTCTTCTCGTCTCCCACTTCCTATCAGATCTAATTTAAAGATAGAGATCAAATATCTTAATTCTCCAGGACGAAATCCCCTCATCCAGTAACATAGTCTTCCTACTGAGAGCGTAGCTTATTTAATAGTTTCTTAATTACTGCTAATCTTGCTGCAGTGTATCCACCTAGTAATTTGCTCTATTTAACTCGTCTGACGGACTGAAAGCCTTCTCACTAAATTAGATGCGGGAGAAATAGACTCATGCGCTGAGTCTGGTTGAGTTGATTTTTTGTTTCTATTTCGTTTATTTTTATGTTGGGTGTTGAGATTAGAGTGTTTTTTTGTGAAGAAATGGATGCTTTATAAACATCACATTGATTACAAATTAATCCATTTAAAAGTTGTTTTTTTTTATGTGTAGTATCGTGAATACTGTTAGATATTGTTATGTTATTTCGTCATTGTTAAAATGTGTTCTCGATATAATTTTTGACTAAACCAGGTTGCTCTGACGACGTAATTTCAACCCTACATTTTATGATTTGTAAATCTCATCTTATAGCTGTCGAGTGATATCTAGCTGCTGTATCGCTGGTTTAATTCCCGTACGGATCAAATATTTGCATAACTTACAAATAATTGTTCCAGCTATCAGTGATAACCTAGTGGTATGACCGTTGGTCTGACAAGTCAAAGGTTGCAAGTTCGAATCCAATGACTTTTCGAAGTCATGTGCGTATTAGAAATTAATTTTCATATGCTTAGAACGAAGGAAAACATCGTGAGGAAATCGACACACATGAAACTCAATGGTTTGTAAACCCATGTCAGAGACTTACAGCTACGGGTGGTTGAAACTGAGACACTGGGGTGTTCATCAACTACAATCTCTGGGTTTGTGTACATGTTAGGTAATTTTGTATCTATATCACATCCACGATACATGAAAAATTCTTAGGATGAGGCCACAATACATAAAAAAGCTATATAGCTTATAACCCATAAATATATACTAATAATATAATATATAATAATAATTAGATTATTATAAAGAGGAAAGATTAGACTTCTTGTTTTTGTTGATAAGGATTTGACTCGAAAACTACTCAACAATTTTTTTTAATTCTTTCACCAGTGGAAAACTGCATTATCACTGAGTAATATAGGCTATATTTTTTTCAGTGATAAAAAGATTTCAGAATGAAAATCCACGCTGGCGAAGCCGCGAGCACAAGCCACAATTGCTCTATAAATTGAGGTCCATAATTATCTTCCTCCCAAATAATTAAAAAAATGCATCGCTTTGTCACATCCATACTAATATTATAAATCCGAAAGTAACTCTGTTTGTTCGTTTGTTTGTTACCTTTTCACGACTAAACGGCTGAACAGGTCGTAATGAAATTTAACAAGTAGATAGATTAGACCTTGGAGAAGGACATAGGCTTTTGTCACGCAGACGAAGTCGCGGGCACCAGATAGTAGTGTATAAATAAATGTTAGAGTCCGATTTTGTATAGTTTTGTTTAGAAAGTCAACAGAGAAATCATTGCAAGCCGGAATCAAATTACAGATATACCATTAATTATGAATTTTCCGTTGATTGTATTCCAATCCGATTCCAAATTAATGTTGTTTGAATTTGATAGATTATGGCAATAATGTGGTCGTTGCACTGTGTTTGTGGTTCGTTAGTGGTCAATTGACGAATATACTTTACCATTTTGGAAACCGTAATGACAGCCGCAAATCAACACGCTAATTTCATATCATATTATGAATATTATTTCTCCATATTCACAATAAATTAAGTTTGTATTCATAAAAACAGTGTTCATAGGAAGCCTCTTAAAAGATTATTTACTCTGGCAATTTGAATTCAAAGAGGTGTCACTTTTGCATCGTTTCACACAGCATCACACGTGAATTTACGAACACTGATGAAGTTATTAGAGGGGCTCGTGGCTAACTAACAGCCGCACAGATCGATCGAATGAGGTTAAGCTGCGCTTGCCGCGGTCGGTCTATGGATGGGTGACCATCACTTCACACCGAGACTCCTTCGTGCTTCGGAGAGCACGTTAAGCCGTTGGTCCTGGTTGTCAAATAAAGATCTATGACACCCGTTACGGGTAGTCAGAGGCCTGAAAGTCTGACTAACAGTCATACCACGAGCTATCGTATTACTCATTTATTGGGTTGTGGAGGTCAGATAGGCAGTTGCTCCATGTAAAATAAAGGTGTTAAGCTGCATCCGGTTTCACTAGAAGCCGATTCCAATGTTATTGGGAAAAAGCTAGGTAGATGAATAGGCCCCAAAATAGGAAACAATCATCCAATGCTGAGAATAGTGACTTTTGTTGTCGGAGGCTCGATCCTGGATCCACTTTGGAGTCACCACACCATCGTGGTAAATAAGAGTTTTATTGATTTACTAGCTGTGCCCCGCAAACATTGTTCTGCCATATAAATTTTCTGGATAGGGCCACCCTTATCACCTAGGGGTATGAAAATAGCCTGCAACCTGTTCTCAGACCTAACAAATATACACAAAATCGTTTCTAAAATAAATTTCATAGAAATCGGTCAAGCCGTTCCGGAGAAGTTCGATAAAACACTGTGACACGAGATTTTAGTAATAGTATTCGTTTTATTTGAAGGGCTTTGTCGCTTAGCGCCCTCATCACCCAGTTAAGACCAAACTTTAATAAACACATACATAATGTAATTCACCTTACCTTTTTCCATTGCCTCGTTGGTCTAATGGTCCCAAGAGCGACTGCTTAGCATGAGGTCTTGAGTTCATTCCCAGGTTGGGCGGGTGTTATTGGGTTTTTCGGTTTAGAAATTCTCAGTAGCAACTCGGAGTTTGGAATTGTACTCGGAAGATGGCAATAACCTCACCACCTAATAAATGGGACTTAATAACAGTATCGGCACGCCTGTATTCCCCAAAGCAGTAGGCAGAGGTGTACACAGTTTTATATAACTGTTATTAAGTCCCCTGTGTGGTGATGAGCCTATTGCCATCTACCGGCCTTATTCCAAACTCCGGGCTGTAACTGAGAATTTCCTAATAGAAAAACTCAATATCACTTTTCTCGACCCGGAAATGGAACCCGAGATATCCTGCTCAGTAGTCGCGCTTGGGACCACTCGACCAACGAGGAAGTTAGTAAGTAATGATTGGTGAGCCTAGTATAGTTGTTATATGTTTTTTTTCTGGTTACAAAGGTAATTACAAAAACATCTTATAGACTATAGTCTTTAAGATGTATTTTCCTTTATACATGTAAAAATATACTAAAACTAAATTAGGACACTTGTATTTGTACTTTAAACTTACGTCCGTCTTACCTGGTACCTTCAAACTACTAAACCCGAACAACGGCCACCAGCCAATGGTCACCGGTGAACAAGACGGACTAGTGCATCGCGTTGAAGTTCATTGATCTATCGGAATCGGAGCTGCTAAGCATGAGGAGGACTAGGCAGTGTTATAAATCTTTCTGTTAGGAAACCCTCAGTAGCAGCCTGAAGTTAGGAATTGCACCCGGTTAAAGGCAATAAATTCAGTTCCCATAACATATGACATAATAACGGTATCGGTGCTAAGTTGGTGTACAACAGGTACATCTCTGCCTAGCCCTTCCGGAATTACAGGCGTGATGTTATTAGCTTAAGTAATTATTTAATTCATGTTTTTTCATAATGGTTTTTAAATGTATTTGTATTCCTGCCAGAGACAGGGATTTTAAACAATTTGCTGCATTTTCGCTTCTACGAACCGGCTCTGTGTAGTGTTCGACGAAATTGTGCACAGCAGTGGGTTAATTATTTTGTCATACATTGTAACGTAAGTTTTATAATATTCAAGCATCGTCTTAATAGTGTCGTGGTGGCCGAGTGGTTACGGGAGCGCCTCTTGAGCTACAGATCGTGAGTTCAAATCTAGCATGTGCCAATGTGACTTTTTCAATGTTATATCAACACAGAATACATCGTGAGGAAATCTGGACTTGATGGTCTGAAATCGCCAACCCGCAGTGAGCTAGCGTAGTGATCAACGCTCGTGCATTCTCTGTATGAGAAATCGGCAAAATATTTCAATTACTTTGTCAATACATATTAATGGAATGTGTGTATTAGTTAGCGTCAAAAGCATTCAAATGATCCAATTTATCACAACATTTGCTCACAATTTTATTACAATGTATTTAGAGTGCACTTTTGATTGAAACTGCGATGTAAACAATTGAAAAAAAAATTCGAAATTAATTAATCCGTTTCTATCAAATATCCGATTATTTTAAACACTTTTTATGCGACTATACTGCTGTTAACTGTATTGGAACTATGCCTATGTTAACTATATTGATGTTAACTAAGGTATGTACAGTAGGCCGCACGTCAATGTTAACAAAATCATTATAAGCTAGACTCGCATATTCTGCCTAGCCTTTTCCCAATTACATTGGGGTCGGCTTCCAGTCAAACCGGATGCAGCTTAATACCAGTATTTTACATGGAACGACTGCCTATCTGACCTCCACAACCCAGTAACTGGGTAATACGATATCCCGTGGTATGACTGGTTGTCAGACTTTCAGGCCTCTGACTACCCGTAACGGTTGTCATAGATCTTAATTTGACAACCGGGACCGACGGCTTAACGTACTCTCCGAGACACGGAGGGGTCGCGGTATGAAATTATGGTCACCCATCCACAGACCGACCGCGGCAAGCGCAGCTTAACCTTGATCGATCGATCTGTGCGGCTGTACTCAGCCACGAGCCCCTCTTTATAAGCTAGACTCGCATACTATTGAAAATCCCTACTAAGATAAGCCGGCTCAAGAACAAACTGTTACCATAGACTTCAACCTAATGTACACTATAACCTTGCGAATCAACTAAATTACATTTAATTGCACTCTAATTCTAGTAATGGAAAATTAAATTAGTGCAACGTCAAATAAGTTGTCGGCAGTTTCCTTCAAAGCTTATTAATTCAGAATTTTTACTCAAAAGTTTTAATGACTTTGTCTTACGAAGCCTCGTAAATGATAATTTCAACCTTTGAAAGTTTTCTGTTTTTATTTATTTGGAACTTGTAATTTCGGATGCTTTATCAAAAAAGTTTTTATTAATTTACGCTTGCTATTTTATACTTCAGTATAGAATAATAATTTATTAAACTAGCAATGCCCCGCGGTTTTGCCCGCGTTAATTTGAGGAAAAACCCTACTACAATATATTCCACCAGCGCCCTCTACCCCTCATGCCTTACACATCATAAATGCGCGCGTGGTACTTGATCATTATTTTGTTGTGGAGTTATTTTAAAACTATGATATCTCCTAAGATATTAATTTAAATCAAATGATGTCTAGGGGAATTTCGTTCAAAGATACTTGTGATGAATAAAGTATTTATTTGGATAAGTGTTAATATTATCATGTTTATAAAAACACCATCGCAAATAATGCATTATTTTAGAACCAATTTGATCACCATAAACTAGTGAGTCAACCTTAAAAGATAGATATACGATATCCTATTTTTTAGGACTTTTGAACGGAAATAATTCTGTGGTACATAATTTTTGAGTAATTTTAACCGTGTACACAGAGCATGCAACGGAATCTCTCAAGTGCATGCTCCACTCCTATTATATTATATGTAGTCCGTCGTTTTTAAGTCCCATGTAATGAACATAAGAGCCAATCGGTAGTGAGCATATTGCCATCTGCCGGGCACAATTCCGTCTGATACTGAGAATTTCCTGACAGAAAATTTCAATACCATGTCCCGACCCAAGAAGTGCATTTACTTGCGTACGACTATTAGACCAACGACGCAGTAAAAAAAGGCAGTAAAAAAAACCATTTACTATTAAATTTCACATTGATTTTATAATAAATAAAATTGATAGAGAAATAGCATAATAAATACTAAGTTTTATTCATTTAAATTTAAATAGAAAACACCCACAAATCTGAATTCCAGTAAATCCTCAATTGACGCTATGTTAATTACTTTTTCTATGGAGTTCCTGAATAGCATAATACCATTATTTGATACAATAATAAAATTAATATTGCGATCTATTTGTAGGCCCAACAATAAGGCTTTGTTGATACCTCAAAAACAACATGATATTGATATAAAAATATGACGAACAGTCGAGTACATCTGACATTGCGTACATTCAGCAAAATAACCTAATACAGTAGGTATAAGGTTATTTTAATTTTCTATCAATTTTTATTAATTAAAAAATCCCTTTTATTCTTGTATAGAAAATCCATTATGGACAGGAATCCATAATTTGGTTTTTTTGTATAAAAATTTGGATAAGTATTTTTGGGCAGTAAAAACCATGATAGCAGAGAACGATTGCACGACGGCTGCAAAAACTTTTCTGAAGATACAAAAAGCTTAACGTGTACAATATTATGTTCAAGGTGGCACTGATCGTGGTCACAAGCAGACAGCATCGTGTGATCACGATCAATGCAACTTGTAGGCTTATTCTTGAAAATAATTCTACTCGCTGTCGGTACTTGTAAATGCAAAAATGTCTAAAAAAATTATTATAAAATCGGGATATTAATAATGCAACATGCTTTGAAATTGAGGCAACTGTAATGTAGGTAAATTTATTTTAATATGATGCATTGTTTTAAGCCGTCTATTTAATATTGGAATTGGATTCGGATTGGTTTTAATTTCAAGACTAGTCGAAAAGTAAAGTAATTCAACGGTATTTATTGAACATGAATTCTTGTTAGTATATAATAACATCAGACAATGATAGTTTAAAAAATAGTAGTTGATTACAATTTCCCAAAATTCAAGAATAATTTAAAAAAGAAATCGTGATAGACTTCCGAAACTTTTCAAATGTTGGGATGATAACTTTATTACGCTGCAAACTGTACAATCCATTGTAATACTTGCGGGTGATTTAGAAATTTAAATTAAGGGTCTCTCCGGTAATTTTAATATTTCACTTTGGCGTTGCTGTATGTGGGAATTAATTATGTAAATAGTTTGCGGGCACATTGAAAATTAGCTCGTATTACACGGATCATGATATATTATGTTGGATAGGTATTTCGGCTCTTTATAGCAAGCAGTGAATCTATACGTTTTTGTAGAGAAAATGATAAAAAATATCTCAGATTAGTAAAGTCCACCGATCACGTCACACTCTCCTCAGTCCCGATGATAGGATCATTGTAGCTCAAGAGCTCACAGACACACAAGCACATTGCAACGCGCTCGACCACCTCGTTACAGACCTTACCGGCGAGGTCCCTTACTCGAGCCGAGCCAGTAGCTTTAAATCCGTCCCTTAATAATAAGGAAACTGATCCGATCCAGCTAGCCCCTAGTTGTCCCCCCAGCAACGCCCTAAGCCAAGGCTGGTGTCCCGCAGTGTCCCCGTGTCTACGCCCTTAGTACTGTGTTGCTTAGTTTGTAGTTATATAAAATATGTTTTGGCTGGAGGAATCAAATCGTCTCACCATATCTATTGTTCGGTTACGCAGATCAAACTCCCACGGGTTACATGCAAGAGGCAAAGTCAAACAAGTCCTGCTCATGACCGTATTTATCTTTCCACAAAAATGTATAAATATAATGTTAAATAACTTTGAAAATATTCCAGTTATTTATTAGAATTGTCACTTTTATAATTTGTCACACACACACACATTGCGAATTGGCGGGTTTTTCAGAATAAATCCTGAACGGCTCTAATATTAAATTATTGGCATTGTCAAAGGACAGTGAATCGCTTTGCCAATTATTTTTTTGTTATTTTGACGTGGCTGGTCCAGTCGCGCGAAGCACACGGGCTGAATTTTTTTGTTTACAAAATGTATTAATAATATTTTTTAGTTTTGTTTTTTTTAATTATTTGTTCATCACAGCTTCAGCGGTATAGTCAGGTCCTCAAATATGGTACGAGAAAAATTAACACTTTGCAGACACACCACATCACCTATAACCTATATTATCCCACTGCAGGGCGTAGGTCTCCCTTTCTCTATCTATTCTTTTGTTCTTTGCTACTGAGGGCCAGCCCTTTCTGTAGGAGTTAAACTTCTCCCTTTATCTTCGCCTGCCTCTGTCGCGGTGTCACCACGCGTTTGACGGTACGAACAGGGTGGTTATTTTAGCCCACAGCTCATCTGACATGCCGCAGACATATCCAGCCCAGTCCCATTTAAGTAAAGCAGTTTTCTGGCTCATTATAATAAAAAAATGTTATGTTCGTGAAGCTGAAGTATTAGCTAAACGATTATAATAAATCAAATTGTTTATTTGAACCTGAGTCTCCGGAATGAATACTCCAACCACTCTACCAACTGAGCCATTCCATTGATTAACAGATAATTAGCCGTGTCAGTACAGTCACTTTACAGGAACTGAGGCGATGAAATTTCCATAAGGTGTATTAAAATATGGAAGAAGAATTCGGTATAGTGAGTGGAAATTGTGATAGCTCATAATCAGTGTCAGAGCGCTTGGCGTATTTATCCGGGAGGCGCAGGTTCAAATCCTGTAAACGGCCTTATTTTTCTTTCCACAAAAGTATACAAGAAAAAGATTTATTTCTATTTTGAATAATGTTTCTTTTTCTCAAATAATATATTTTTGTATATATACAGGCTACATCATCGAAACCCGCCAAATCAATTTAAAAACATTGTTAATAGATTTCAAATTCACACTTAACATTTTAGTATGCTTATAACTATTTAAACGTAGTAGTATATCTGCTTTTGCCTCGTGCTAATTATACAATTCTAATTAGAGATGCACTTAAGACCCCGCATAATGAATTAAGTCAAGTTCCTAATTAGGTTTTAGAGCTAATTATGACTAGACTCAATTTAAGCCAGACAATGTTGCAGCATTAGATGAAAAATTCAACTGTGAAATTTATTTTATAAAGGAAATGTTGAGTAAGTTAGAAGACTGCGTCAAAAAATGTCTAAGGTCCATATTAATGAAACACGTCATTTCACAAGCTCCGCCCAATTTGAAATGGCATTCAGAACTTGTCAAATTCATACATTTCAAGTCAATCTCAAATTACAATAAATCGACATTTCGACACACAATTCTTAAAAGTTGTAAATGATAAAAGATTAATATTTGAAAAACCTTAACGCATGCTTAAATTACTGTAAAGTTACTATATTAAATGGAAAAACAATACGGTCGTGAGCAGGATTCGAACCTGCGCCTCCCGGATAAATACTCCAGGCGCTCTGACCACTAAGCCCTCTCGACCTCTGCAGGAAGGCGCCGGTTCGAATCCTGCTTACGACCGTATTCTTTTTGCATTTAATATAATAGCTGTGAATGATGATGATATATTGGTTTCGTGAGTTTAGAAGTGTAGCTTAAGAAGTTTATCTCCGTTGTGAAATTTGGGTATTCTGCAGTCTAGATAGAGGCGTACCGCTGCTTAATATTTCGGTAAATGCAGATGTGATATTATAAAAGGTTAACATTGCCATCAGTTCGCTACAATATCAAACCCGATCTCAAATGATGAAGGCCACAACTAAAAGAAAAAGGCCAAACACAGTTTGTCAGCACGAAGATAACCAACGCCATAACAGAATTGTGTCCGTGACGTAACAAAAAGGAACTCACATCCGAATTTTTGCCAAGTGATCATGTCACAGTGAAGTGTCCCATACCTTTCCCATCCCTAGCAATTCAGACATATTGGCCCAGAAATTCGATATGAGAAACGTGTAATGTTATCACTGTTATAAGAAACCTTATTTCATACGCATTTTGTTGCTTCAGGAAGTTGTCAGAATTCATAGAACGCTTCACGCTAAATATTCCTTTGGCTGCGTCGATTTGCATCTGTATTACTGACAAGAACAGTTCCCTTTAGTCTTAGACGGTTGTTGAGTTAAATTCGGACTGGAAATGATATACAAGAATCTTTTATAGATGTTGGTAATTCTTTTTTGAAAAGGTCTATCTATTTATTAATGACTCAAATCTCTATATTCTTGAATGATCATTTTCTACATAGAAACATTCAATCGCGAGCGAAGGTTGAACCCACATCCCTTGTGTGCAGGTTCAATTCCCCTTGCAGTCTTATTTTTCGATCCACGTAATAATAACTATAAAGTCCTCTTTCCTTTCTTTGTCTCATTGGCTTAGTGATCGCAAGCGAGTGTACCCAGGAATTTTAGAACTGCGCCTAGTGAATTGCAATAGACTCACCACCAAGTCCGTGAGACTTAACAACGGCATTGGTAAATGTAGGTGTACAATTATGTACACCTCCGCCTGCCCCTCTGTCATACACTCCCTTTCATATCGCTATCTGGATATCGAATTCAGGACTTCGTAGCGACAGTCGTATTCACGCTTATAAGACCAATAATGACTTCTTTTTAAAAACCTGATGACGACTTAAAACGTGACGTACATACATAATGTACATCTCTGCCTACCCACAGGAAATGCAAGCATGATCCTAAAACAGATTGAAATAAACAAAATGACCGATTAATCAATCACGAACTTACTTCCACAACTTATTTGCAAGTTAAATTCCCAACTTCTGTTTTATTTACCTTGCCTCAATCAGTATTGATTTATCCGAGCACTATCAAGTAATTACCAGTTCCATTAGAAATAATTCCGCTTCATACAGTTGGACTGAAACTAAATTCCCCTTAACTTGTGCTAAACTAAATCTAGCCTTAAGCTACAGACAAAACTATGTTCGCCATCTAGAGCCTTAGGTTTCATATTGATACTCCTTATAAATAATTAATGTAAGATCAATAGTATAAATATAAATATTCATAGTTTTGAGAATAGAGGAGGACCAACAAAACGATGGCTGAATTATGTGACGGGTAATTTGGTTTGAACAGGAGTGAGTACTGAAATGATTATGGCTGTAGGTATATTAGTAGTCGCACCTGTTGTATACAACAACATGGAAGTAAAAGACCTGCTGCGCTGACTAAAAAGTAATTGATTAAAACTATTGGATTATCCATGTTTTACTTACATTAAGGAACCAAGTAACAAACATAATTGTTTATAGACCTTTCTCGCCTTTTCTTATTTTAAGTATTCCTTACCAAAATTGTGCCAACATTTATCCGTCTGTCAAGTGTAAGTCTGTATTTTTTATGTGAAAAATCTATTATGAATGCCTTGCCAGACTGTTACCGACTAAAGACCACACCGTTAACCTTTATAGAGATCATGGGATCCTAGTTGTATTCACCACAACCCCGGCGGGCCTGTTATTGTCTATCTTCTTAACTCTAATAGATAGTCTGATTAATTTAAATTTTTCAGGAGTCCAATCTCTACCACACAAGACATCTCTAAAGAAAATATATATTAAGGTTAGAAAAATGGCCCGGTTAGTAGCGTGTGATAGTAGGATAACATCAGAACTTGGCGCATGGATAACATTTGGTATGACATAACTAGATAGAAGGGGACCATATTGGTGGCGATTACCACCAATAACAGCCAAGCGGCTGATCATTAAACATAGACAAAATTTTTGCAGCAATCCAGTACAAGTAGAGAGAATGTATGGAAGAAGAATACCTGCTGCGCCGACCCCAAATAAATTAGAATAAAGGCAGAGGTATAATGATGATTAAGGTTAGGAAAATATCACGACATGGCTCTAATAATTATTTACGGGGCAGGTGAAGCTGTGAGCGAAATCTAGTATTTTATAAACTATTTATATACAAACCGCCTCGTTGGTCTAGTGGTCCGTAGCGCGACTGCTGAGCAGGAGGTCTCGGGTTCGATTCCCGGGTCGGGCAAAGTGTTATTGAGTTTTTCTGTTAGGAAATTCTCAGTAGCAGCCCGGAGTTTGGAAATGTGCCCGGTTGATGGCAATAGGCTCACCACCTATTACATGGGACTTAATAACAGCATTGGTGAAATGTGGGTGTACAATTGTGTACACCTCTGCCTACCCCTTCGGGGAATACAGGCGTGATGCTATGTTATGTTATGTTATTTATATACAAAAACTAATCCAGTAACACTGGCCAGCACCAGTGGCGCAGTACATAGTAATGGCGGCACTTTGTCCGTGGACACACGATGCGCCGCACTTTGTCAGAGCGCGTCAACGCATTCTTTATTACGTAGTTTGCTTTTAAGAGGATTGCTGGTGTATGTCCTCTCGTGTTGCTGCTAGCTGGATAGTGGATAGTGTTGGTGTTATTTTTAACGGACTTTAAAAAAGAAGCTTTGATCTGTATGTATCTATTTTAAAGCTTTTGTCATTTATATATACTGTTCTCCCTTGCCATTGTTTTCTGTTAATTTTTATGTGTCAGTATTTAAAACATTTTAGGAAAACTAAATTCTATTTTTGTATAATATATTTGGAAGTCATATTCCTTGTTTCATAGTTGTAGTTAGTGGATAATAAGAAAGAGAATAATTACATATTAGAGGCTACTTCTGTTTATAATTATTTTGTCGAAATTATACACTGTTAATAAATTTCAAACATAAATTTAAGTACTATACTTGTACCAATAAAAAAGTAGAATCGAAATTGACGACGTGGCTGATTGAACACGGCATAAAACCCTTCAATATCACTGAACCAAAAAAACCAGCTAATTTAATAAATCAGAAATTCATGTCTAAACGTCACGAATACGAAACACGTTAAAATCTTCAACTTCCCAAAACAAAGTACACATACCTTATTGTCTACGTCTCAGTTTTAACAAGATATCCGTAACAATTAAAGTGGGGCTCGTCAAAAAGTTTTAATGACTGCTCAGATCCACTTTGTAAAAAAAGGGAAGCTAGAAAACAACAACTAAATCGAAGTCGTCAAAGAAACAGCTACCTGCTCTTGCTTATTTTTTCGTGGGAATTAGGTAGAGTATTCACTAGGAGAAGACACGAACTAATCTCATATTTTTGTTTCGCAATTTTCAGAATTAGCGCGGCTAAAGTGACAGTGGGCTGGCGATACCTGCCGAAGAACCGATGGCCGTGGTACGTAGACCGAGATGATCCCAGCTTGATGGACCGATGACCAGCCGGGTAATTGCACAACTCACATGTGCCACGATTTTCACAAAAATATAAAATGAACATTATAAAACGGTTACTATACGGGTTGAATTTTTCAAGTGGGCGTGGATGGCCAAATCCGAAACTATCAGAAATATGAAAAAATGCTCAAAGTAGTCTCGGGCCCGATTTTGTTGAAAACTAAAACTGCTTCATTGGATTATTGTAAAATCAATATTCCCAGCCAGGAATCGAACCCTTAGATTTTGGACAACAGAACACCATCCGATAGTGTTGCTAATAAGTATGAAATTATGGGAAGTAATAGCATATAGCAAACAAAAGGAAAGAGCTTATTTTTAAGATTTTGTTCTTTACTGCGCCTATAACAGTGAGAAGATAATTTTTATATTGAATTAGAACATAATTTTGTGAAGCTGACTGCGCTGTAGGTGTTTGTTTGCAAAAATATTGTACATAATTAACGACAACAACAAGATACGGGTAATGCATCAAAGACGTTACATGAAAATATGAATCAATTTATTCAAATTTTGCTTTAGCTTGCCTTATGTCCTTCTACTTCTACGTACTTCCCAGAATTTGATCCCTCTTAGCAATACTATCGGATGGTGTAAACCAGTGTGTTTTGTTTTTTTTTTTATTTTTCAAAAGTAACGGTTTCGATGCTTGGCTAGGAATATTGAATTCTTTTTAAATCCTTACACGCTGTTTTTTTTTTTTTTTTTCAAAATCGAGCCGGATATTCCTTTGCGTACTTTTCGCTATTCCTTATAGTTTCAGATTTGGCTATCCACACCCGTTTCAAAAATTCAACCTGTATAGTATAGCTTTATAATATACAGGTATATACCGTACACGCTGCTAGCCCAAGCTCATACACTTCTGAAAAATCTCCTTTGGCACACAGATAGTTTATAATCAGAATGAATACATAGGATACTTGTATTTCTCCCGGCTGGACTAATGATAAGATGTAATGTGCATCAAAATATACAATAAATTACCCAACAAAATAAAAGATGAGCCTAGCGACACGAAGGTCCTAAACACCCTAAAGCAAATACTAATAAATAAAGCATACTACACGATTAGTGAATATCTTACGGATAAACAAATAACATGAAAATATTAATTTTATAAAAATATAATCATATTAACAAACACCTTCTACTGCTAAAACCTATACATACTTGCCTATAATATAAATATAATAAATAATAAATTAATACATAATATAAAAGTAAACTTAAATATAAAAAAATGAACAATTAAATATTCACTGTAACAAAAAAAAAATCTAAAATATTCACCATAATCAACAAATATAAATAATACAATAATATAAATATAACACAATAAATTTATACAAAATTTAGAACGGATAACCTAATAATATAATGTACTAAAATACAAAAAATATACTTATATCTAAATACCTACTAAAAATACAAACATAATAACAATACTAAGTACATACTTAGATACATTAAAAAGGAATATGAATACTTGAGCATAAACAAATATTTCTATATAGACAACGCCTTCCTCTCTTCTAATTTACTATTTGCTGTGCCCATCAGGGTCCACGATTGCTACCATGTTATTTATATTACCATCTTATCTTTACATTGTGGATTTGCAATAAAGAATATGATTATGATTATTATGATTATGACTCCATTCGGAAGTTCATACAGACGATGTGGCTGGCTGATTTTCTCGGCAAGTGAATAAACAGCTTTATACCACATGACCTTGAAGTTATTTCGTTTTTTTTTTTCATACCGTTTATAATTACACCAACTTTCAGAAAAGTTGTGTTAATTTGATCGCGGACCGGGTGTCGAGTTCCCTTTACCTCATTTTTTGCGGAAGTCCACTAAATTACTACGAGTAAAAGATCAAAACTAAAGTATAAAGTGTGTATATTGCTCGGTTTACAATGCGAATTTGGTTCAACAACTTTGTTCGGATTTATTGTAATCGGACACTAGGACTAATGAGGTTTGACATCAACCAATCCTACTTTGACCATTAACCGGATTATACTTCTTCAACCTATTAATCTTAAGCCAGCAATTTCACCAACTCAAATACGGTAATGAAGATTTAAGGATACGAATATCCATTTATAATTTGCCATATAACAAAAAGGTCGTATGTACAGTTAATTTACGTAATAGCTCAATAAAAGCCTCTGTTTTCGCTAATAGGCTCTGTTTGTATATGAAACAAATACCCAAAAGGGTAATTACTCACGCGGGCGTTTTGCTTAATACCAAAAATGTTGGAAATGACCGAACTTTGGCCGGTTTATCTGAAGCCGCGTTAAAATAATGATGATAGTGTTTTGAATTATTATTAAAGGCATTAACAGTTATTTTTGCTTCATTTGCTTTTCATAATATACCAATCTGCATTTGCTGAAAGGGTAGGCAGAGGGTTAAATTTTCGTTCAGCCATATTTTACCAATGCCATTATTAAGAGACTCATGCAGGCCGTCTCAAATTAGTAAAGTCCGCCGACCACGTCACGCTCTCCTCCGCCCCGATGATGGGATCACTGTAGCTCAAGAGTCTAACAGACACACAAGCACACTCCCACGCGCTCGACTGCCTCGTTATAGACCTCACCTGCGAGGTCCCCGTCCGTCGCGAAATATCTCATCATGTCCGCCCCGACCCTTGCTCGAGCCGGGCCGCGCCGAGCCAGTAGCTTTAAATTCGACCCTTAATAATAAGGAAACTGATCTGATCCAGCTAGTTCCTAGTCGTCCCCCCAGCAACGCCCTAAGCCGAGGCTCGTGTCCCGCAGGGGACGCCCCTAGTGCTGTGTTGCTTAGTTTGTAGTATTACAAAATATGCTCTGGCTGGAGGCATCAAATTGTCTCACCATAGCTATTGTTCGGTTATGCAGATCAAACCCCTATGGGTTATCCGCAAGAGGCCACGTAAAAAAAAAGAGACTCATGTAATAGGTGTTGATCTTATTGCTATCTAATAGGGATAATTCCAAACTCCGGGTATATTACAAGGCTTGGATTAATCAATCCAAGCAAAGACCTGTGACATTTGCAAAGTAAAAGGTTTAAAGGATAATAATATACATTCTTGTTATTTTATTCATTTAATCAATCCTCTGTCTACTACAGAAATATTATGTTCATGTAAAAATAATACAACAAAATTCTTACTTAAAGAAATCCCATTCGAAAAAAGGTCAAAGTTCTAGTCTAAGTCGTTGCAAATGTTCTCCCTGTTGCTTTGATAAAACAATGGAAGTTGTAATGTTGGAACATTATACCCGAAGGTCCAGTAATTTGTGAGATAGAATAATACGGTGCATAACTTGCTTATCGTCGCAGCCAAGACGTAAGTTACTGCAGTACTTGCGAACTATCATACTACGAGTAACATTATAAGGAGTTTTGTTAGAGATAAAAGTGGAAAATTCTATCGAAGATATTTAGTCAAAGGCTTTGTATGAAATAAAGATATAGATGGCATGGTTGACATGGTTACGTCGCTTATAGTGAGTTCAATTCTCGCATGGAACTTTCAGATTACGTTTGCATGTAGTTTTTTTCTGGTCTGGATGCTTATGCATGTGAGATTCATGTAAACAAACTCACGATACAGAAAAAATGTCATAAAACATCACTAAATATTCCATGGAAGTTGATGAAAATACCTTTTACTTTCTGTTAAGTTCTTTAACAACTTCCAGAGAGTATGCGCTACTCAATCGGTCGATGAGTTATCGCAGCGTAGGGGTCGATCACCCGGCCACCTGATGAAGGTAGCTTGAGTAAACTGCATGCAGACGTGTAATGTTGCGTTGTTGGGTTGCGATTTAACTGGAATATTTCAATATATTTTTGAGACGCATACGACTGTACTAACTTACGGGGGTACCCAACTAGATTCAAACTCTATCCCTGAAATTTGCAACGACTGTAAAATACCGCTAAGTTTTAAGTTCCCAATATATAACTAAGACCTATTGGTATACTTGATTGCGAATAAGTGTTTGAGTTTGAACTCAACCAGAGATCATTTTAAATGATTTTTATACATTATAATAAAACAACTTTTAACCGGATTAATCGCGTGTATTATTGGTTTCCCGTTCGTGGTCCTCCTGCGACCACGAACGCTGCAAAGTGCTCGAAACGTCAGGAAAAACAAAAAACCAATAATACACGCGATTAATCCGGTTAAAAGTTGTTTTATTATAATGTGTAGTGATCGCGCAAACCTAAGATATTACTATGATTTTTATACATGTTAAGTTAATAAAGTAATTTTAAATAATTGCTAAATAAAAATCCCCCGGCGTCTCTTTAAGACGAAAGGAAACATGAAATTTTATGGATGCTAGCTTGACACGATAGCACGGTACGTCATGGGTCGCGAGTTCGAGTCCTGCTCGTGTCTATTATTTTTCAATGTTTTCCTTAGAAAATAATAATCAACCAGGGATCTTATTGCCCGATGACAGTTCTAGTACTTACACATAATCATGAACATTGCTTATGATAGTTGTTATACCAAAACTCCAATGATATATTTTTTGTGGAAATAAAAATCCTGACATGATAATTCCGCTTGTAAGCAAAGATTGCAACTTCTGCTTACAAGCTGCTTACAATCATAGCTAAATCGGAGGAGTGTATCAGGTACTCATCCGGAGGCGTAGGCTCAAACCTTGCTCACGATCATTATTTTTATTTCCACGAATATATATAACAGATTTGGCAGGATAGCTGATATTTATACACAAGTAATTTCATTCTACATCCTGTATAGTAATGGGTATATCAAATATGACATTTGAGGATCATGTGGAGATTCTAATAAATAATTAATTGATACGTGAAAATTTTAATACCTAATAATCATTCGTTCTCGTGAAAGCGTATGTATAAGGGAAGCAGCAATTTACAGGACGTAATTAAAAGCAAGTTCTTGAGTTGTTAGTAATTGAGTTAGTGATGTTACACATTTTTATTTATCTTAAAATTATCGATATGATGATTGATCGATAAAACAAAATAATACTTTATTCTGATGTGGGAATTTGTATACTATGTATCAGACACAATATCATCCTAAAATATAACCACTTATTTTTGATACTAGTTATATATGTATAGGAAAACCTAGAACATAATCCATCGCATCTTCCCAGCTCGGCTGGCTGTGCTGGCGCCGCTGCTGCTGCTGCAGAGACTCTCAAACGGCGCAAATATAGCAACCTTGTCGGCTGCTACGACTTTGAGCCGTTTGGTCGCAAGGCTCGGGTCAAGGGGTCCCAGTGCTCGCCAACCTTTCAAAGGAATTTCTGGCAGACTGGTCGACACTTCGTGTGACCAGAGGGTGGCTTGTTTCTTGGTCAGAGAATTAGCATTGCCATTCAACGTGGCAATGCTGCCAGTCTTCTGCGCACATTACCGGATGACAGCGATGCGGAGGAGTACTTCGACGCCTAAATCATGTTTTTCCCATTTTTATCTCTCTTGTAGTAGTAGTGTAGTCAATATAATTTTGGTTTTATTTTTATAAATATTTTTAATTATTATGTACATATCTAGTAAACTTTTACTCAAGAATAAAATGGAACATAATATAAATACGACGAAAATACGACTTACAGAATCGGAAACACAATTAACTGGATTTATCTTGCTAATTTAGTGTACAGAACTTATACGGCCAAAACTGTCCGAATTAAAAAGTTCAAAATGAATCGGTCAGTTTTTCGTTTAATTTAACTGAGCGTTGTTTTCGAAGCAGTTTGTGACGTCATGAAGTTTGCAACAACCGACTGTCTGCCAACTTCGCGTAGTTTCCACTTGTCTTCTTTTAGGTTTGGGCCTGTTTTTGCGGGATCATTTTTGTGGAAATAATTTTTATTACGAACAGTTTTTGGTAAGTAATATTTTTGTGGGATTTGTAGCTTGGTGAGTAATTTGATTGTATTTTTTTTTCTAATATACTTTATACGTGGTTCCAGGTTTTTCTAGCTAATTTATTTTTAAATTTCCACATTTTTTATCATGGCTGCCACCATGCCAAAAATCTAAAAATATTTTTTTCTCATAAAAGGAAATATAATAAAAAATATTGAAGACCAGTAACAGTTATCTGATATAAAACTTAAATAAACTGCAAAACTGATAAAACGTGTTCGACACGTACAACCGTCTACAAAAAATACAAACAAATAACATAAACGTTTTATCTATTACAATCTTTTAACAAAATATCAACCCTCTTACCAAAAAGGCAGCACCTTCAATACAGGGGAAGAAAACCAAGAATTGAAAGAAAACCAAACTTGGTTCCGTATTACGCGTGTTATGTAAATCATGGTAAGTTACCGAGGGCTTCTTCAGAGGAACTCGTTGAAAGCATCGGTGAACTGGGCTCCTTAAAAATTCAGAACTCCAAGAGTGATATCGCTGTTGGGTGTTTCAAGAAAATTATTGGATATGGCATGTTTTGCAATATTTTCTAAAAATTTACAGTATGGTTTGATGGATATGGAATTCGAGTAACGCTTTTTGTACCGTATCTTAGAAAGACAAATCTCACATGCATCCAATTATGAAAACATATTTGCAGGACATACAAATTCTTGTTTTGCGCGAGTAAACAGTTCACAACAGGTTGTGTAGAAGCCGATCTCTCGACCAATTTGCCAACCATATATTTGAACTGTTTGTATGATTATTTATTTATTGTTATTATTATTTAAATAACTTCTTACAATTGTTATTACATGTATAATACCTAATACAACAATTTTGTCACTTAACATTAAAGACATTAAAAAGAATATAAATAATGATGTGTTACCCTCTCAAATTCCAATTCAATAATAATAACGTTATGATTGCACCTGGTTTAATTTTAACTGATATGATAGGTTAATATGGAGTGGCTATAACATTCCAACGCAAGTTCACACCGGTGGTTCAAGTAATCAGGCCCCTCCACAGCTTTAAATGTTAACGGTAACGGTTAATCATACCGTTGATAATTTAATCATACTAGTTACAATCATACTGGTTACAATCATGCCGGTTAATAGCGGTTACGATTGATTTATATTTGCTTAAATATAAGGACTAGCTTAAAGAAAACTACCCAAAATGCTTCGGTAGCACATCCAACGGTCCGCACCATTCTGACTTCACAACTTCTTCTCACGTTCACTTTATCACGTGGAAACTTTTCACTTTCCACACGCGATTGACGCACACAGATAGATGGATACTCACTCAGCTCTCGAGTTATCTCAACTCACCAACTAAGTTTGGAGGGACGTTTACAGAATAAGTATTTTAAATTTCTGAGCGAAGTCTTTTGACGTTTTATTTGGAGTGGCACAATTTTGTTATGGTTTTATGGGAATTGAGGATGTAAAGTTTTTTATTTGTTTATTTATATTTGAAATGATAAGTTTTGAAGTTGATTGACAGTCACAACTAGTGTAAAAAAACTGTAAAAAGCCGACCAAGTGCAGTAGGCATTCGGATTCCGTACCATCTGAAATATTACTTAGCCTTGTTTTTAGTTATGTAATTATAGACTATGACTATAACAAAATTGCTTTTATACGCTTCGCTTTTTGAAGTTAAAGCATGAACAAAAAACTTTGAAAAATGCCTTCTTCCAAATTTTTGCATAACGTTGCTATAGGAAAATTGTAGTTTCATTTTATTTTTTCAAAACAGTTATGAGCACAAATGACAGGTACATAGCGTATCATCCAGTTATTTCGACCAATTGGGGATGCTTACCTTTAACAACACAGTAATGGAACAATATCGATCCGTACCTTCTTGTTAAAATTCATAATATCAACTTTATACATTTATGTCATCTCGATCGATCGTATCAAAGTTCACCCATACGGCATACGTACCAGGGCTGCAGAGCCCGATGGAGTGTCACAAATGAAAGCGGTCAAGCGGTGCTGCATCCGCCACAAGCCGAGAGATAACGACCAACAAGGCGAAAACAACGGCACATTTTCAACAATTCCTGAACTAACAGCAAACTAGATAGCAAATTACGTTTGCTTCGATAAATCGATGCTCATTTTGATTGAAAGATTTGGGTATTTTGGTGAGTGTTTAATTTTGGTGTTGTTTATTTGCTTGATTCTTCTAATTGTGTTTTTCTTTTGTATTTGGTGGCCGTTTTTTTATAGCCATAAAATTCTACAACCGAATATTTTAAACAATATTGGTACGAATATTATTGTAAATAAATCTCATGGTTGACAAAACTGACTGAATAATGGTCCTTTGATACGTTACTAACTAACAGTAGATGGAATATAGACAAATAAAAATATTTAAATAAACAATATTTTTAAATTAATGTCTTCCTTTTAATTTTAATGAGTTCATCCACCAGCTAATCTCAAAGCAGACTTTGATAAAAATCAAAATATAAATGGGAACCAGAAATTTGGAAGGCACGGGTGGTATTTAATTTAAAGTATCTATATACTTTAAATTAAATACCACCCGTGCGCACATGTTTCTTTCTTTCTAATTGAACTCTAACGCAAGCAAAATCTACAACATACCAAATTGATCAACGTAATCTCGTGTTACTTTTTTACATTTAACTTTTTGAGCTTTCCCGCTATCAAGCAAACTAAGGAATTAAACGGCATAAAAAATAAACTATGTCTTGTTTACACGACTGCCCAAAAAAGAGTGTTATGTTTTTAGGGCGATCAATCTGCCTAGCCTTTTCTCAATTACATTGGGATTGGCTTCTAGTCAAACCGAATGCAGCTAATACCAGTATTTTTACACGACTGCCCAAAAAAGAGTGTTATGTTTTTAGAGTCACCAATCTGCCTAGCCTTTTCCCAATTACATTGGGGTTGGCTTCTAGTCAAATTGGATGGAGCTTATTACCAGTATTTTACATGGAGCGACTGCCTACCTGACCTCCTCAACCCAGTTACTGGGTAACACGATATCTTGTGGTATGACTGGTTGACAGACTTTCAGGCCTTTTTCAGGACTACCCGTAACGATTTCATAGATCTTATTTTGACAAACGGGACCGACGGCTTCACGTGCTCTCCGAGGCACGGAAGGGTCTCGGTATGAAATAATAGTCACCCATCCACAGAACCACTGCGGCAAGCGCAGCTTAACCTCGATCGATTGATCTGTGCAGCTCAAGCGTCACTCAGCGTCGAGTCAAAGAGTTTCTTTATTCCACCATAACTACTAAATGCCTGAACCGATTTCGATGTATCTTTAGAATTCTTACATTATCCTGGGTAACATAGGCCAGTAAATTTAATAGTTTTGAAGTGGCTATGGTACACAAAAAGCGTGAAATAAAAAAAACATAATTCGAACATGGCAGGCGTGCTCTTCAATTTTTTAATTAATTTCATCTTGTTTGGATCAAGTTTCGTTGAAATCTATTATTTATTTATGGTGTCAAAAAAAAACATGCAGAGATAAACACTAGGATTTATAATTTAAAGATTTGTATGGTTTATGCAGCATAATGGCAAGAAGACCACATTGAATAGAAAATCACAACCTAGGCTCAAAGCAACAACTGAAATGGACTTAATCAATACGCAGCTTCCCTAATCAACCGAAGCTGGTATTGACCCAATACCAACCATAATCCCCCTTTCTTTTATGTCAACCACCTCCGCTACGCTTTGATAGATAGCAACATGAATAAATAGGAGCCAGTAATACTGAAATGATACATTTCCACCTCAGTCTCAGTTTGTTCTGAATAGTGAATGGAATTCTCTTCAACTGCAGCTGAATCCGGCTATGAAGGATGATTTGTGGATGCTATTAATTGCTTGCAAAAGTGACTGGTTTCTAATGAATTATGGCTGAGAAAACCATGTTAAAGGAAATATAGTTGCTATAATGTCGAGATTCTACTACAAACTTTTTTTTTTTATTGAATAGGGGGCAACCGAGCAGACGACTCGCCTGATGGTAAGCGATTACCGCCACCCATGGACACCCGCAACCCCAGAGGAGTCGCGAGTGCGTTGCCGGCCTTTTAAAGGGTTTGGGCCTCCGGTACCCTCACTCACTCGGCGAAACACAACGCAAGCGTTGTTTCACGCCGGTTTTCTGTGAGGCCGTGGTATCAATCCTGTCGAGCCGGCCCATTCGTGCCGAAGCGTGGGTCTCCCACGGTGAAAACTAACTTCTCTCAAGCTCATGTGCCCTATAAACCCAATAGGGTATTAATTATACAAAGATTCGGTTTAGCAGTCTTGTCATGTACCATCGTGTAGCTGTGCGATAACATACATTTCAAGTATGATTTTATAGAATAACATTATATATGGGAGACGGGTCTGGGTAGTTACATCAACTCCTCAACTATCATTCTCCCAAAAAGAGTGGAAAGATTTCACACACCGTCGCTTACCATCAGGCGAGTTGGTGGCTACAGGTAGAATATTATTAATAAAAAAAATATTGCAAAATATCTAACGAGATTAAATGCCAACCACGAAATTAATAAAATTATAATCTTCGTCGAAAATACGGAGCATAGGCCTCATAATATAACATTTTCTTTATCGATCACAGTAATTCCTCACAAATAGGGACCTATGCTATAAATATTCTTCTTTTCCGAGAAACCCCATAAACACTTCAACTCAATTGATCGACCAAATTAATTTCCAATAATCTAGAAGCCCATTAAATTTAGTCCCTATCAATTATGTCGTTTTAAATCAAAATTGTTCGTATCTCAATTCCGTTCACAATAGAAAAGGCTTTCAACGACTCCTTAAGAATCGTATTCGAATTACTTTTCAATACAGTCCTTTGTTTTAAATTGAAAATTCCTGTTGAGAACGACGATGGGTAGAAATAGTAAGTGGCCAGTTCAAACGCCCGACTGACTCTTATAATTGATAACACTCGAAAACCCGTCAATGGCGAGATTTATTTCGACGCTAATTGTAAAATACTGATTTAAAACGGTCCTAAATTTCGTCTTTTTCTTTGAGTTGTTCTGTAATTAAATAGTGATACTTCCTTGTTGTGTCTTGTTTTGTATATCACTTGGCAGTAGGAGCTTTTGAATATATTCTTCTGATCTTTTAATGTTCTGTATTCACGTACTTGGTTACTTGTAGTTCCCTGTAAAAAAGTTAAATTTACCAGTTACGGCGAGGTAAATTATTGCGTGTAGTGCCACCAGTAAGTACATATATAAGTACAATATATTGTGGGAGATTGGTGCCTAAACTAAGTAAATGGCTGTATTTCAGGTTACCAGGTTACCCATGAATAATAGTGACAGCAAAACGTAGTTAAAAAAAAGAATCATCAAAATCGGTTCATAAACGACGAAATTATCTGCGAACACACATAAAAAAACGGTCGAATTGAGAAACTTATTTTTTTTAAGTCGGTTAATTACTTAGTACTAAAATATATACAAAAATAATGCGAGTTTATTGCACATGAAATGTTAAAGACTTGATAGCAGTAAAATAAAAATGTATCATAATTATTAGAGACTTCAAAGACAACAATAAATATGATCCACTGCTTAGCGGTACACGTTGAAAGAAGTCAGACTAAGCTTAGATTCTGGAAAATTGTAATATCTGTTATGCTGGTTTACTAATATAATAATAGTTCCTACTTACTAACACACTATGGGTTTTGTTACCTGAATAAAGAATTTATATTATTAATATTACTTTGCCAAGCACGTATGATAACATATAAAATATCCAAAATGTCCCAAGTCCCAACAGGGCTACTAATTCGGAAAAAAGGTCAGATCCAACCTTCCTCGGACTAGCCATCCCGAAATTCTCCGAAATCCGAAGCAAGGAAATAGAAATCCGTGGAAGCATTCATGGGCAAATTGATAGGCATTATTCGTCGAAATCAGATCGGTAGTTCAGTGACAGAAACATCAAATATACATGTACAGTCAGACAGAAATTGATTTACACGCACCAAAACTGCATAGACTTTAGTGCTAATCAATATAAATTCATTTTGCATTTTTAGTCACCTGTTCCTCAAAAATAAAACAAAATCTAAAAAGCCCACCTGTTAAATATTTTTTTAAGTTCAGAATTTTTGTTACTACTTATTTTTTATTTTATTCCTTACTTTATTTGTGTACCACAGCTAGTAAATAATGTTTTTTTTTTAATCTTACTAGCCTTCGAGATTATGCAAGGATTATAACGATACCATATTATTATTATATATTCACATAGTAGAGGTTTCAAGTTGAAAAAATACGGGCATTTAGGCCCCATATTTTGACTTTCGTCAGTGAATCAACAACCTATGGGGTACATCCATTTGACCAGCAATCAAGAAAAATCGTAATTTTGTAGTATTTTGCAGATGGAGAACCGACCGTGACTCTTTTATTGATATAAGGGAGAATTTTTTTTTCAATTGCAAAGTAGTGTTGTTTTTCTTTCCGATTTTTATTAACGTTGGAGCAATTTTGTTCGCGAGTTTTTTTTTTTTTTTTGGTAGTGGCATCTCGCAGGTCAACCTAGGAGGTTGTCGGCTGCTTAGCCGGACTTTCCTGTGGATGCCCTAATAATAAATTATTATTAAGGCCTCCAGCCAGGGGCATACGAACTAAATTAAATCTAAAGCAACCACGCTAAGGGCACCCCCTGCGGGGTACGAGCCTCGGCTTAGGGCGTCGCTTGAGGGAGGACAGCAAGGGACTGGCTGGATCGAACAAGGATTATCATAATAATTATTATTAGGGGAATTTAAAGCTACAGGCTCAGCGGCTACGCGGGCTGGCACGAGCAAGGGTCGGGGAGGTGATGCATTAGGTGCATTACGGGGACGTCGCGACGGGCCTCGGCGGCGAGGCCTAAATGACGGCGGTCTGTGTTTGTGTACTGTGCTGGTGGCCCTACGGCTCTCTTGGAGCAGGGTTATAGCGTCATCGGGGTTCAATAGTGAATGCCTAGGACGGCGAATTCTACTTATCTGGGAGGGGGTGTATCGGGCGGCAGCCGCGATAAGAGGGTTGGGGTGCTTTTCAGCAGACTCGAAATAACGCTTGCAAATGCGTTTTATAAACTGTTGGATAGTGGGAATCTTGAGGTCGAGATGGAGGTTTTCGTTTCTAACGTAGAGGGGGGCTCCCGTGACCTTACGTAAGGCACGGTTTTGGAGGGTCTGCATCTTATGGAGGCGGTACGATTTCGCGTGTGGGAACACTACGCAGGCGTAGGTCATGATGGGGCGTATGCACGTGGTGTAAATGCGCAGTTTGCACTTAAGGGACAATCTGCTATATATCTGTTATAACCGAGTACTGAACCCTAAACTCATGAATCGGCTTAGCTCAGCTAATTCATTAATACCTGTAAACATAATTATATGACATATCGTTAAGAAGACGATAAGTACTTCAGTCTATTCGCAACCTCTAGATCGGTCGGTTGTATCTGGGTCCCTTTCCTTTGTATTAAATAAAATAAAGTTTGTGTAATTAAAATATCTTTTTTTAAAAAGCCTTTATTCAGGGACCCTATAACATTTGGTGGCAGCGGTGGGATACGGAAATCCCCAGTGCCGATTCGCGAAACAATATTTGCGTGTATGAATAGACTCTCCGTATCCCGCAACCGAATAAAACATAAAGTCCTTCGGGCATCCTGCGCGTCCTTCGGGCATCCAGCGCGTCCTCGTCCTTCGGGCATCCTGCGCGTCCTTCGGGCATCCAGCGCGTCCTCGTCCTTCGGGCATCCAGCGCGTCTTCGTCCTTCGGGTATCCTGCGAGTTCTTCGAGCATCCTTCACATCCTTCGAGAGTCCTGCGAGTTCTTCGAGCATCCTTCACATCCTTCGGGAGTCCTACGAGTATCTACGAATATCGGTTTCCTTCAAGTGTCATACGTATTACCTTGTGACATTCGTCCCAAAATCCGCGAGTGTTTCATATAGTGTCTAAAAGTGTTCGGTGAACTTAAGAGTAATTTTGTTATCTGTGTGTGAACGTCGCTATGCAGTTATTCTCAGCTCTAGCCCTTTTCGCCGCCTACGTGTTCCAGTAAGTTGATGAACATTTGCTAACTGTAACTTTATCCGTGTTAATACTTTTGTACCAATACTTTGTGCTATTTATAGTATGAAATTTGTATGTTATGCCTCCTAAGGTGTCGAAAACTGAAGATAGTAAATTACAAATTGACATTCCATCAGAGTTTCCGGAACAGAAATCTCCAACTCTATCACCCAGAATAACCAGGCAAAAAGTTGAAATGGACCTTAATATTTTATTGAAGTTCGTGAAACCATATGACGGCAGTCGCGAGCAGTTAAACTCATTCATTAATAATTGCAATAATACTTATGAGCTAGCGTCTGAGGCACAGAAACCAATCCTATTTAAGTACATATTATGTCAACTTACAGGCAAAGCCGAAACTGCTTGTTCAATCAAAGAGTTTACGTCTTGGGAACAATTAAAAGAGTTTCTTAAAACTCAATTTTCAGAAAGGAAACATTATACACATTTACTTAATGACCTCCAAGAAAGCAAACAATCTTCATCCGAAAATGTAGGTCAATTCGCTCTTCGAATGGAAACTTACCTCTCTCAATTGTTAACAGAGATATCATTGTCTAATCATAAGGCTAAGGAAATACCAGGTCGTACGGCGGCCATGGAGGACCTAACTTTCCATCATTTCCTTATGGGTTTAAATCCCCGCGTTTCAAATATTGTAAGGTGTAGAGCGCCTAAAACATTCAACGAAGCCGTAAACTTAGCCATTTCGGAGGAAAGGATCCAAGAAACCTTATACAAACGAAATCATAACTCTCAACAAGATAAGCAGGCGAACCAAAATCGGTTCAAACCTAAACTCTCTGCCCATAGTCAAGGTAACAGTAAGTTCCCGCAGAAATCATCCTCGCAACCGAGTACGTCGGGTAGCAATCCTAAACACGACTCGAACCTAACATGTAAATATTGTAAGGAAGTTGGTCACGATATAAATAACTGTCAGAAACGACAAAAACGTTTCTCAAATACTTTTCAAAAGGATTAACCTCTCGTCTGTGGAGCGACCGACAGTCGGTCGTTAGTCCATCTGTGAAGTGTATGTGGGGCCCATTTTTACGGGTGGACTGTCGTGCTACCTCGTTGCGTATACTTAATGATATCTTTGTTTTTTTATATGGAAAGCACTATGGTGATGTATAGAAGAGTTAAAGTATATTAAATTTGCTTGAATACTGTATATAACATAATAGACAAAATAAAAAGAAATATACATCTTTTCGACCGTAAACACAAAATATCGTGTTTTTTGACATATTTTAGATTATAATACATATGAATTATCATTTCGTAATGATAAAAACTATTAATCCCGATACAGTATACCTAACTACATTAATCTATTGAATAAAATTGATACCCGTACATACATTTTTATTATAAAAACACGTTATCAAAAATAACGGCCGGCCGGAGTTCGCGGTGCCGCTATGGAATGTTAATGTTTATTTATAGAATATTAGCTCGACTGGCTATATTGTTATTGTTTTGTGAACATAAGAATATAATCTACACATTAGATAACTTATATTGATGCACAGTTATAAAGATTGGGATATTTATCGAAATTAATCTAGGTACTTACCCATTACGGGTGCCGCCCACTGTTTTTATCAAAATATACGTAATTAATAATGCATCACTCACAACACTCACTAAATCAAATACTACACTATAATACCACTGGTTTATAAGAATAAAAAAGGTAGGTCATCGCTTTAAATAAAAAGATAATACGATAACAAACACGTGGCGGAGCAACGATCAAGTACCTATTATTGCGTCATCATTACGTAATTTTTACTTACGTAATTATTATACCGAACTTGCACAAAACAACTTTTGGTTTGTTTATATAGTCACTGCAGTCTATAATTTACACTATTATTAACACTTATATGGAAATTTACACGTTTAAACTCGAAAATTAAGCGTATATTTGCACGTCGTCACTCGAACGCTGCAATCGACCGACTGTCGGTTCTCCACAGACGGGGAAATACAAGATGGCGACTGGACACTTGGTGGAGGTTATATTAAATCCTCTGGGTCTCAGCCCAACCCTAAATCTCCTCCAATCAACTTCATCGATGATTGCGATGATTCAGATGAATCCACCCACGATGACGAAGGCGAAAGCGCCGAAGAGGAGGATTTAAACCAATAAACGTCCTGCAACCGTGCCGCACAGGACGTAAAGTCAAAGTCGGCGCACATCCGAACCGTTTGTGTTCAATTCATCGAAATCCTGAGGTTATACATCAGGGTAACCAGTCCCAAAACGGAAACCTCAACCCTTCTAAGGTTATACATCAGGGTAACCAGTCCCAAAACGGCAACCTTAATCCTCTCGAGGTTATACATCAGGGTAACCAGTCCCAAAACGGAAACCTCAACCCTTCTAAGGTTATACATCAGGGTAACCAGTCCCAAAACGGCAACCTTAATCCTCTCGAGGTTATACATCAGGGTAATCAGTCCCAAAACGGAAACCTCAACCCTTCTAAGGTTATACATCAGGGTAACCAGTCCCAAAACGGCAACCTTAATCCTCTCGAGGTTATACATCAGGGTAATCAGTCCCAAAACGGAAACCTCAATTCTTCTAAGGTTATACATCAGGGTAACCAGCCCCAAAACGGCAACCTTAATTCTCCTGAGGTTATACAACAGGGTAACCAGCCCCAAAACGGAAACCTCAAATCAACTAATAAAGTTTATGAGGTTAGCATTGATACCTCAAAAAGGCTATTGCCTCATGTGCTAGTGGAGTCACAAGTGTCCGACATTCCACTAACACTCCTTGTAGACTCAGGCTCTGCAATCTGCTTGTTAAAAGAATCAAGCATCCTAACTATACCAAAAATCACACTTAAACCTATAAAGATTAAAGGTATCGACCCTGGCGATGAAACAACTCAAACCATAGGTTACTTTAACCTAAAGTTCAAGGTTTCCGATTCTAAATCGATAAGCCATAAATTCCATGTGATTAAAGATATTAATCTGCCTTATGACGGCATTATAGGTAATGATTTCCTTACAGCTAATAGCTGCAATATTGACTATAGTCACGATGTCTTAAAAATAGCTCATAATGAAATTAAAATTCATTTCTTCGACTCATGCTATATCATACCACCACGTACAGAGAGTGTAATAGAATGTACTGTCGTAAACCCAGAGTTAAAAGAAGGCGCGATACTAGATCAACACCTTTCTAAAACCCTCCTCGTTGCTAATTGTGTAGTAAAGGTCAAAAATAACAATAGGATCAATATATCAGTTATTAATACCTCCAACGAACCTGTTAAAATTAAACGAAATCTTAGACTCAGATTAGACGAAATTGAGGCAATCCAATCAATCCCACAAGGTGATAACGTTACTGAACGTACTAGGCAAGTCCTCAATTCCCTGAGAACTTCTCACTTAAATGATGAGGAAGCGGAAGCTCTCTTCAATCTATGTTCCGATTACTCTGACATATTTCACTTACCGGAAGAAGCTCTATCCTTTACATCAGCCATCCAACACGAAATTAAAACCACCAGTAATACCCCTATTCATACAAAATCGTACCGTTTCCCGGAGTGTCATAAACATGAGGTTGAAACCCAAATAAATAAAATGTTGGATCAAGACATCATCAAACCTTCATCCTCTCCTTGGTCTGCCCCTATATGGATCGTCCCTAAAAAATCAGATGCCTCTGGCCAAAAGAAATGGCGCATTGTTATCGATTATAGGAAGCTAAACGACATCACAATAGGTGAAATTTATCCTATCCCTCAAATTACTGAAATTCTCGACCAATTAGGTAAGAGCCAGTATTTCACCACCCTAGACCTGTCATCAGGATTTCACCAACTATTAGTAGCTCCAGAAGACGCACCCAAAACAGCCTTTTCTGTGCCTCAGGGCCACTTTCAATTTAACAGAATGCCATTTGGCTTAAAAAATGCTCCAAGCACTAGAGACTTATGAATAATTGTCTTACAGGACTGCAAGGCTCTCGTTGTTTTGTTTATTTAGACGATATAGTCCAGTATGCATTCGATTTAAAATCAGCAATCCAGAATCTAAAAGCCATCTTTGAAAGACTTCGAGAATATAATCTAAAACTCCAACCAGAAAAATGTGAATTTCTCCGAAAGGAAGTGACTTACCTTGGTCACATCATTACTCAAAACGGTGTGAAACCAAACCCAGATAAAGTCAAAGCCGTAACCCAGTATCCTGTACCAAAATCTCCTAAAGATATTAAATCTTTTTTAGGCCTTGTGTCATACTACAGGCGTTTCATCCCAAACTTCTCAAAGCTCGCTAAATCTCTTACCTCACTCCTTAAAAAAGACGTCCCGTTTAATTGGACAAATGAACAGCAGCTCAATTTTGAAGCTCTGAAAACCAAATTGGTCGAAGCACCTATTTTAGCCTATCCTGATTTTAACCAACCATTTTTACTAACTTGCGATGCATCCAATTATGCCATATCAGCTATCTTGTCCCAAGGTCCTATCGGACGAGACCTACCAATTGCATATGCATCTCGCACCTTAAATAAAGCCGAATGTAATTACAGCGTTACCGAAAAGGAATGTCTGGCAATAGTATTTGGAAGAAAAACCTTTCGGCCTTATTTATATGGTCGTCGTTTTACAATTGTAACAGACCATAAACCTCTCCAGTGGCTATTTAACTGCAAAGATCCCGGCTCTAGACTTATACGTTGGAGATTAAAACTAGAAGAATTTGAATACGACATACAGTATAAGAAAGGAAAAATAAACGCTAATGCAGATGCACTGTCCAGGTTTCCAGTAAATCCAGTCCAACCTACCACCAATGATGCATCGGCACCCAATCTTTCAAACCCTAACTCCAATACTACATCAAAAAACTCAAACGATTTAGACAATCCAGACAGAGACCTGTTCGACTTAATTACATCACCTACATCGATTTTGTCAGACGAACTTAACCCGGATCATCTCCTAGAAATTCCTACCCCAGACCTTTTCAACACAGAATCTTCTAATCCTACTCTAACCGACGTACCACAGCATCCCTCTTCTACAGGAGAACACCATCCATCTGAAAGACAAATAACTCAAGAAACTCACCTCAGTTCCACCCCTGACTTTTCCACTGACGATTACTCGAACTTCCTGAAACAAATCGCTGAATAGATCATTTAATACAAACATTATTGAACATAATGATAGCCTTCTGAAAACTTCATGTAAAGATATTTTAGTGCCCACATCAATTGACCTTGATGAATCGAATCCGTACATAGAAGAAATATTAGGAAACTTAGAAAGTCAAAGCCAAACCCTTAATCAAGAAAAACAATTACACACATTTTCTAAAGTTCAATCAGGTAACAAAAATTACTACCTTTTATTTATAAAAGTACACCACTTTGATCAGACGTCGTACCACGAAATATTTGACACTCTCAAATCTGTTCGTAATGAATTAATAATTGTCGAACAAATTAAAGAAATAGGTATATCTGACTTCCGTGACCCATTTGAAAAACATAGTTTTATAAAAATATATAATATTTTAAATTATCTATTCCATAACACAGGCATACAAATAAATATCTATCATAACAGTGTAACTTACCCATCACCTTCCGAAGTGAAGAAAATCCTCCATGATAATCATGACTTACCTGTAGCTGGTCACCTCGGCGTCAGTCGTATGTATAACATTAATATTACAAGTACATCAACTAAACCATGTGAGCGCATATCGCTTGACGTAGTAGGACCACTTCCAGAATCAGGACCTGCTAAACTTAAATTCATATTAACACTACAAGATGATTTTTCTAAGTTTTCCACTGCCTATCCTATTCGTAGCACAACCGCAGAGGAAACAAGTGAATGTCTGTTACATTTCATATCAGTGTTTGGCCTCCCAAAAATAATTTTATCCGACCAGGGTACTAACTTCACATCAGACTTATTTAAAAGAACATGTGAGTTCTTAAATATTAAACAACTATGGTCAACTCCATACCACCCACAAACGCAAGGCGCCCTTGAGCGAAGTCACTCAACTTTGAAAGAATATCTTAAATCTTTTGTCAATGAGGAACAAACTAATTGGCCTCGTTATGTGTATACAGCTATGCTAACCTATAATACTACAGTTCACTCCACAACACATTATACACCTTATGAATTAATGTTTGGCAATAAACCATTTATTCCAAATTCTATATGTGACGAACCCCTTGGCGCCACATATACCGATTATGTACGTATGTTACAAAGCCGCTTAAAGTATTCTCGCGATAAAGCCTTAGATTATATTCATAGATCTAAGATAAATTCTAAGACTCATTATGATTCCCATAGCCGACTAGTACAATATAAAATTGGCGATCACGTTTACTTAAAGAACCATCTTAGAATGCGTAAAGCCTTGTCGCCCATATGGAAAGGGCCATATAAAGTCGTAAAGATTCACGGCAATAACACTTTGTCATTATTAATAAACAGACGACATGTACGTCATCATTACGATCAGGTAAAACTTGCTGAAATCGCCAACAACCTGTAAAATAAAACCGATAGGTATAAAATAGTCTTAGTTACTCATCTTAATCATACGTGTTAGTTAAGTTAGAATGGTAAGGAAAATAAGTATTGTATAAGTAGTATAACTTATACCTATATACTTACAGTGCCTCAGCGGAGCTCCAAGCATCTAACGAGTATGTCCATCCGATAACTGCGAGTCCCGGAATATATTTCGATTATATAGGAAAAATTAAAATTAATAATGGCATCTTAAATGTCATTATGCCAATGGAAATTTTACATTTCAAATCACATATCAATAATATAAATTCAGCATTAGAAACGGTTATATACTTATGTAATCAAACAGGATATATAAAGCATTTAGAATGCCACAATACAGTAGAACCGTTAGTAGTCCAACAACATAACATTATAAAACTATTCAGATCCATTTCTGACCTGACTGATAATAGTGATCACAGATCCAAACTAGCTTGGATCGGAGGAATCGGAACTATCTTAAAACAAGTTTTCGGCATTTTAGATGAAAACGATGCTGTTGAATATGATCAGGCTATTCAATCAATAGAAGATAACCAAGAAAAACTTTTGTCACTCCTTAAAAATAACATCTTAATTACTAAATCAGTTATATCTACATATAATAATACACTTCAAAAGATTAAACAAAATGAATTACAATTAAATAGCGCCATTAGTGAATTATCAAGCACTATTCAAAACATTACTGAAATAACGAATAATTTGGAATTAAGAATAAACTTTGACTTTGTCCTTAATACTTTGGAAATCTCCATGGTCACCCTATCATTTCAACTTGAAGACATAAATGCAATAATGCTTTGTAGTCAAAATATACTACACCCATCGGTCATGTCACCTACCGGTATGTACCGCGAATTAGCCGATAACGTAAGGCATCTGCCTACTAATCTAAACTTACCTTTACGACTAGACATAAGTTCAGTTCATAGTATTATAAGAGTATCAACTTTATTATGTTACTATTATAATGATAAGCTTGTGTTTCTCTTGCGTGTCCCATTAATATCCGGTCAAGAATATTCGTTGTTTAATAATATTGCATTACCAACACCTCATGATGTCAATCAACTAAACACTTTTGGTTTAATTGTGCCTAGCAGTAAATATATTGCTATTACTAAAGACAAGTCTAATTATTGTAAATTAGAATCATTAGATAACTGTAAAGTGATAAGCCCGGCAGACTATATGTGTGAAATTCCTATGACCTTTAAAACTGATTCAACTCCCTGTTGTGAAAGCGAATTGTTATCTAAAACAATTAAAGAAATTCCCCCACAATGCGATACCAAACTTATATATGGTAAACTGAATACATTTAAATCACTCAAAAATAATAAATTTATCTATATTCAATCCGAATTAACCAAACTATCATTAGATTGTCAAGGTTCTAACCAGATACAGGAATTAAATATGTTTGGCATTGGAATTTTATCCATACCAAATAATTGTATTGCTTATTGTAGAGGTACCACATTACTACCAAGATACAACAATGTTTTAAATTTAACTTCACCCATTAATCTGCCCGACTTTAATTTAATAAACAGCAGTTGTTGTAAAATAGACCATATAACGAATAATATGTCCCCTGTTCATTTAAAAGACATTAATTTAGATGAGATAACCCAGATTAGCAAATTATCCAATAAACTCTTATCAGAAGCCAATGAAATTAAAGATATTCCCCACATGATTAAATATGGGACACATTATTCAATAGTTATAAGTTTAATTGTATGTTTTATTCTTTTGTACTCAATTTATAGAATTGTACTTTTTTGTAAGCCCAGTTGCAATCCTCGCAAATATAGTTTCCGCAAATGCAATAAATCCAAATTGGGTTTTGTGGAACTGGAACAGAATATTCAAGAAATTCCTGCTCCAGCCCTAAGAACTTCTTTCTAGGGTTAACTTCAGTATTAGTTTCAGTATTACCCCTGAAGTTCACTCTAAGAGGGGAGGTGTTATAACCGAGTACTGAACCCTAAACTCATGAATCGGCTTAGCTCAGCTAATTCATTAATACCTGTAAACATAATTATATGACATATCGTTAAGAAGACGATAAGTACTTCAGTCTATTCGCAACCTCTAGATCGGTCGGTTGTATCTGGGTCCCTTTCCTTTGTATTAAATAAAATAAAGTTTGTGTAATTAAAATATCTTTTTTTAAAAAGCCTTTATTCAGGGACCCTATAACAGTGCGTTCATAATAAAGTGAAGCCTACCCAGAGCGAAGGCGGCGCGCGAGCGCACCGTCCTTATGTGCTCACCGAAGGTCAAGTGTCTATCGAGGATGACTCCTAAGTACTTGGCTTGCTTCTCCCAAGGGATCGGCTTGCCGAACATGGTTATCGGTTTGGGGTCGGGGGGTCTGATCCTACGCTTTTTCGCGAAGAGTACGGCTTGACTCTTATCGGGGTTGACTTCTATTCTCCATTTCCTGAACCAAGCGCCTAGTACGTTGGCGGAAGTTTGGAGAGTGCTAGCTATACGGTCGCGCACGATACCGGAGTAGAAAATGGCAGTGTCGTCTGCGAAGAGAGCTAACTTTGCCTGTCTATTTTTGGGGATGTCGCTAGTGAAGAGCGTGAACAGGAGGGGCGAGAGCACGGAGCCCTGGGGGACACCGGCGCGGATAGAGTGGGGGGCGGATAGTGCGCCCTCTATGCGATAGCGGAAAGTGCGATTCGAGAGAAAGTCCCGTAGGATGAGCACGAGACGGTCGGGCACGCCGAGTTGGTACAGCTTGTATAATAAGCCGTTGTGCCAGACTTTGTCGAAAGCCTTCGCTATGTCGAAAAAGAGCGCGCCTGTCATCGTACCGCGCTGAAAACCGGCGCTTATATGCTCGACGATGCGGTGGACCAGTTGTACGCACGAGTGTTGGGTACGAAAACCGAACTGTTCGTTGGGGATGAGGCTCTTCGCATCGGCAAAGTCCTTGAGTCGCTTATAAATAAGCTTCTCGTAGATTTTACAGAGTACGTTGAGGAGGCTGATCGGTCGGTAGCTGGTGGGTTCGTTCGCGGGTTTTCCCGGCTTAGGGATACCTATGACGGTGGCTTCTTTCCACGATTGAGGGAAGACGTTGTGACTCATGGCGCCATTGAAGATGGCGGTCATGAGTATAATGAAAGGGGCGGGGAGAAGTTTCATGACTTTATTAGTGATGCCGTCTATGCCGGGGGCTTTGCGGGGTTTGAGATTTTTTAATGACCTCTTGCACCTCGTCGGGAGTGACGGGGGGCAGGGGGTCGTCGGGGTCTCGAACGGCGGGAGTGAGGCTCTGCGTTCTACTTCTGCGTCGACATTGAGGAGGTGCGCTCGGTCGACCGGTTGGGTGCTAGGAGTGCATTGCGCTTCTAGACTGTCGGCCAGGCACTCGGCCTTTTCGATGTCGTCGAAGGCTATGCTCTTATCGGGGCGGATGAGAGGGGGCATGGTGGCCACTCCATCGGATTGGAGTCTCCTTTGAAGCTGCCAGAATGCTTGGTGAGTGGGCTCTAAGTCGCTCAGCGTCTTATCCCAGTGCGCGTTACGCTGCTCATCGATGCGTTTCTTTACAGCACGCTGTAAATAGCGCATGTGAGCTTTGTTCGCGTCGCAGGGAAATGCGCTGTAGGCACGTACGGATGCGTTCTTTTACGTTACCAGTTCGCGTACGTCCGCCGGTAGTTTCCAGTGATGGTTGTCCATCAATGGAACTTCCCGTGAACAACTGTTCAAAACGGATTGTACATGACCGGTGAACGAATCGATCGCATTCGTAGTGTCAGTGACCGAGGCGATGACGTCGGGAATAGAGTCTAAGTGCGGGGAGCTGGTCGATTGTAGGCTTTCGCTTACTCTCTTCCAGTCCGTGATCGTTTGGGTGGGAGGGGGTCGGGAAGGATCAGAGGGCCCCGAGCGAGGTGCCAGTGCCATGATCACGGGACGATGGTCGGAGTTGAGCTCGTGTAGCGTCTCTATAGACTGTAAACGAAGGTTTACGTTCTTTAGAAGCGCCACATCGAGAATATCGGGAAGGTGCGCGGTGTTGTGCGGATAGTGGGTGGGATGCATCGGAGCAATAATGTCGAAGTTGAGAGTGGCACACAGGCCGAACAGTTGCCTGCCTCTCGCGGTCGTCGTATTACTGTTCCAAGCGGGATGTTTGGCATTGAGATCGCCCGCTATGATAACGGAGTCACTCAAGCCGAGGAGGGCAGTAAGGTCGTGGGATAGGATTTCGCGTTTTTCCCCCACATCGGTGGCGGCGGGAGGGATGTAGGAAGAGACGATAGTGATGGGTTGGTGACCGGTCATGGCTAGCCGACAGATCGATACCTCGAAAAGTGAGAGAGGAGGTGGGTCTAACGGGATGCAGTGGAGCGTTTTGCGGTAATAAATAAGGGTGCCGCCCATGTGACATCTAGTTCTATCGTTCCTAACTATACGGTAGTTGGCGATTTTCGGGTCCCGACGGTGAGGTTTTAAGAACGTTTCCTGTACGAGGAGAACGTCTAATTGGTGGTCGCGGAGGAACGTAGTTATTTCGTCGCGTTGTTTGGTGATGCCGTTAGCGTTGAAGAAACCTATTTTTAGGGAGCGCGGTTTGGTTCTACATAGGTTCTTATTATCCATTAAAGATTTTATATTTTATTTATTACTAGCTGTACCCGTGGCTTTGCACACGTCAAAGTAATCTTAACGCCAAACTAAGATTTCAATTAATCATACAAACCAACTCACACCTGATTCCCATTCCAGTAGGCAGAAACTATAGATTTTATCTTACATACATGAAGAATGCATGCTCGACAGTTCGGTTTATTAACCTGCCTTTTTTGAGAAGGTCAGGTACGTTCGTTGAAGTCAGACCCCCCACCCTTTCCTTTTTTGGTAATAATTGTTGCATTATTCTATTTTTGTCTATCCTCATTGACGCCACCCTCATACAGACAGCCGTGACTTTTTAGATACTTGACAGTTGCCCTAGCAACCCAAACTCATACAGATAAATCATAGCAAACTCTTAAGTTATAAATTTTAGTGGAAAAAAGAATACGGTCGTGAGCAGGATTCGAACCTGCGCTTCCCGGATAAATGCTCCAGGCGCTCTGACCACTATGCCATCTCGACCTCTGCTCACTACCGCGAATTCTTCTTCCACATTTTAATACGTCTTCTATCTATTTAGTCCCTATACAGGTGACCGAACCGACACGACTAACTTTGCAGTTAATACAATCTCGTACAGATTTTATGCGAATTCGCGGTAGTAAGCAGAGGTCGAAATGGCTTAGCGGTCAGAGCGCCTGGAGTATTTATCCGGATTAGGATTACTTTACAATATAATTAATAAACGATTCTTCATCTTCATGTCGATGGTACAATTTTAATTATTTGGTTGCCTAGATCCACGTTCATACGTCTGTTAATACACGCGTGCTGGTTGTGAGCTTTTTTGACCTTTTAGTGAGTTTCGGTGGGTCAATTTATATCCATTTAGGGATCTCAGAATTTCCACTTACACCTGCCTCGTCTTTTCAACATGACTCTAAGCATAATTTTTTCAGTTTCCGTCACTGCATCTTCATTTAAAAATGTAAATATTAATGATCATCAATCTTGTGCAGTGTAAAGAGAATCTTAAAAAAACTGACTTATTAGTCTAGTGGTTGCAAGTGAGTATAAGCGTCGGTAAGTCTTGGGTTTGATCACCAAGTCGAAAAAAGTGTTGTTGAGTTTCATAATGGAGTTTATAGTAGAGCTTGGATCTGGCTCGTTGTTTATTTCTCCAACATTTAATACTCGATCTATAAAACGAATGCCCAAGATGCAGGTACTGATAGTCTGTTCCAATCTCCGCTTAGTAAACATTCGTTGAGGTTAAGTAATGTTTTACACGGTATTTTATTGGATAGGGTAATGATGACGCTAACTGCAGCATTTTCATTAAACCCTTTCGTGCATCGGATGGCGCATTAAGTTTTCAGTCCCTATCTTCTACCTAGCCTTTTCCTAATTACATTGGGGTCGGCTTCCAGTCAAACCAGATACAGCTTAATACCAGTATTTTACATGGAGCGATTGCCTATCTGACCTCCACAACCCAGTAACTGGGTAACACGATATCACGTGGTATGACTGGTTGTCAGACTTTCAGGCCTCTGACTACCCGTTACGGCTGTCATAGATCTTAATTTGACAACCGGGACCCCTCCGTGCCTCGGAGAACACGTTAAGCCATCGGGGCTTAACGTGCTCTCCGAGGCACTGAGGGGTCTCGGTATGAAATGATGGTCACCCATCCACAGACCAACCGCGGCAAGCGCAGCTTAACCTCGATCGAACGATCTGTACTGTTGTTACTTAAGTTTTCAGTCCCATTTGTGGACAATAGACATCGATCGACTTCAATTGTTGAAGCTTCTAGAATATCGTAAAAGAGAAATTTTTGATGCCAAGTATAGAACACGCCATGGCTCTTTTAGGACTTTTATTTTTGGAGAAGCTTCAATTCAAAAGAAATTTTCGTACCATAATTGTTAGGGTGAGCACAACGTTCTTAGTTATTACTCTTAGTTTTAAAACTTTAAATGTTAATCGAATTCACAATGGAATAAAAAAAAAAAACAAAATATCATCGAGAAAGTACTCTCCAACCACCTCAATAGCTGGACAGCCTCTAACAAAATCGTCAGTAATGCTTATCTGATGTTTCGCTATTACCTACTTATGGATTAGGCAATTAAATTATTCCTAAGGCCAGGCTGAGGGAATGTGTAGTTTTGTTACTAAATAGGTATTGGGGGCTGAGTTGCCCGCGTCCGTAGGAGTGCACCCTTAAAATGGAATCCCTACACGTAGCCCCAGGGTGGTGCAAAACAGGCAACACAACACTGGTCGGAGGCTTCGACCACAGCTGTTTACTATCCACCGGACGAAGCCGTTGTGGGAGTGGAGTTGCATCAACTCCCCAACTATCGTTCTCCCAAAATCTATCCACTCTTCTTAAGAGTGAATAGATTTATTCTGGATATACGTGCTCCATCCTCGGCCGCACCGTCGCTTGCCATCAGGCGAGTTGGTGGCCAAACGTAGATCCATTTGATCATATTTTTTTTATATAATTATTGACAGAGTTTAAAAATGACTTTTCTATGGAAAGAAGTACCAGGATTAATGATGGATCTGATTGATAAAAATTTTACATAACGCTAACGTGTGACATCTTCACTGTGCTTCACCATATTGATATGAGACAGCAAGAGAAACACATAAAAAGTGGGTTTGTATTACAAAAGGACACGAAAAACTAATATAACGTTGTTTTTCTTCGAAATAAGGATAAACCTTGTATTATTAAAATTAAAAATATGCAAAAATAATATTCCTGTACTGGGATTCGATCTTAATACTTATACCGTGCCAGTCACCTATGTACGGTATGTAACTAATTACTCAACTGACAATGTCGCTAAAATAGGCATTCGCAATCTACTAATCAAAATACAAAACCGGTAAATGCTTGGTCCCCATGTGATAAAGCGCAATGATACCTTTTGCAGTGCTTATCATTTTTGATAAGCTATACAACAGTGCCATTTTTATTGAAATCCGTCCAATTTAGATTCTGAGTGTGAGATGTTTAACATCACTGCTCAGCTCCCTTGAGGAAATGCGCAATTTTGAATAGCCTATAAGTTGACCCGGCTTCTGACGATATTTTTTACAAATTTTCAGTTGTTTCTTTTCCTTGGTTTGGACGCCAACCTCGGACATACAAACAGACAAAAATACTCAAATTTTAAAAACAACAGATTTGGCAGTATAATCGATTGAATAACACAATACGAAAGAAAAAAAATCCAAAAAGCGATTTTAAAATTTTCGGGCTTTCGAGTTACGATTTTATTATAAGTATAGATGAGCTAGATTGCGCAGGGCTTGCGTAATCTTGGGAAAGGTGTTGTACACCATGAGTAGCTTCATAGGGTCGCCTTTGCAGGCGATGATGTCCCTGGCCATAGCGTGAGCGTTATCAGAAGAGAATACGCTGAATGTGCTGAGAATGACGACCGCGGGGTCAAACGCGAGGTCGTCGTTTACGACCGGTAGAGAGGCGGCGGCGTTAGCCGGTAAGGACCCGTTAGTCGGAGGCGATAGAGAGGGAGGCGCAGCTATGGGCGAGGCCATTAGGGCTGCGATCATGGGCGTAGAGTTAGTTTTGAGAGCTGGGAAAGCTCGTTGTTGCTGGAGGTTGTTGAGGGGAGCCCACGGACTAGGTCTCTGAGGGCTGAGGCGGGCGGGGAGTTGAGAAGAGGGGATCGCCACCGAAGGGCTTTTCCTTTGTTGACGGGCGTTGGCCCGCTTAACGAGCTTGGGCGAGGTTGATTTCGGTGCCTTAGGGCAGCCGCGATAGTTAGCGGGGTGACCGGCTTCGCCGCAGAGCACACAACTGGGAGGGTCGGTGCAGAGTGCGCGATCTTTGGGTCGGGGACAGTCTACAGTGCCGTGGTCACCTAGACACTTGATGCATCTAGGTGTGGCGAAACAGTTGGTCTGAGCGTGACCGTATAATGGGCAACGGTGACATTGCCCTATTACGCCTGTTTTATAAGGCTTCTCTATAATGATGCCGGAAAGGCTGCAGATCGCTTTGACCTGGAAAATCGGGTGGTGTCCTTCGGTAGGATCGCATACGACTAGCACCATGTCGTAGGCGGCCCCACCTCTGGGACGGTGCATCCGGTGCACCTGGGATACTGGGACTCTCTGCGACTGAAGGTCGCTTAGGATGTCCTCTGTGGGGATTTCCTTCGGGATGCGTCTTATGACGACCCTGGTAGATTTCTCCTCGGGGAGAGAGTACGTGTGAAACGACACGTCCCTGGCCTTAAGGGCCTTGGTGAGTTCCCTATAATCGGTTTGTTCGCGAGTCCGGTTTTTTTTATATTTATATGATGTTATGATTAAAACTGTTTTCTAGTCTAGTAATTTAGGTGAATAATTCTAAACTCAGATTTTTTATAAATATCAATGTGAGCAGCTATTTCTGTCGCTGACTGTACTAAAACATACTGAGGAAACCAAAATATTCGTTACAAAATAAAATAAAAAACACAATGGAATGTGTGAATATTATATATATTATAAAAACACATTTAATATATACCACTTAGTTGTCAAACCAACATACGGCCCTTTTTTTGTATTGCATCTCGCAGGTCAACCGAGGAGGTTGTCGACTGCTTAATCGGGCTTTCCTGTGGATGCGTTAATAATTTTAAGGCCCCCAGCTAGGGTTTTCAACTTATAAACTAAGCGACAACACGCTAAGGGCATCCCCTGCGGGGTACGAGCCTCGGATTAGGACGTCGGTGATGAGAGGACAGCAAGGGACTGGCTGGATCGGATTCAAATACGGCCCGCTTGATGGTAAATGTTTTTACCGCAGTTTTAGAACGCTTCTAGCGTTTAATATCAATTTCAAATATTCTAAAGCTTTTTATTAAAAAATACCAATATTTTTATATGGAAAAAGGTCACGGTAGTGAGCAGAGGTCGAGTAGCCTTAATGGTCAGAGTGCCTGGAGTATTTATCTGGGAGGCGCAGGTTCGAATCATGCTCACGGTCTCATTCTTTTTCCATTTAAAATTATAACTTTAATTGAAATTCGAATATTTTTATTTCACATAGACCAGATTACAGGCACATAGGAAACGTCAAAGCTAGGTGAGAGTTCGCTAAGCATGCATTAATGCTTTTCAAAGGTAGATCCGTATAAATATCAATATATTGGTGGTGAGACTTATTGCTGTGCAACATAGCATCACGCCTGTACTATTCACGGAGTATTTTATATTATTTAATAGGTGGGAAAAGGCTGGGCAGAATAGATTGTGGTCCTATTGCCACCTACCGAGTACAATTCCCAACTCCGGACTTAGTAGTCATCATAGAAAATACCTACCAGAAAAATAATAACACCACTCAACCCCGAAATCGACTTCAGGACCTCACGCAGTTTAAATAACAAGAAACAATTGTACCAACCACTGTACTGCAATAGCTACTTTTTAGAAACATAAATAGCTACTTATTATAAACATAAATAGCTACTTATTATAAACATAAATAGCTACTTATTAGAAACATAAATAGCTACTTATTATAAACATAAATCCCTATTTATATATGCAGCCCCTGCTGCAACTCCAAGATTCGTTTTATCTAAATGCACTCACCTCGTCCGGTGTCCACCTGTCGGATTAACCGTGTTCCACATAAGGTACAGGGGAAATGGTCGGATTAGGTTTTAGTACGATTTTGTGTTAGCCAGCTCACGGATTTGCATTTTCCCTACAGGAATGTTGACGTGGTCTTATGTGGCACATAATGTAATTTTTTTGGCTGTAATCCGAGTCCGCAATTTATTTTTATGTTGGTTTCTATCATTTTGATAACAAAACTAAATAATATTAAAAAAGAAATACGCACTAGTTTTCGCTGGCGCTTGCAACGTCATCCATAATATTAGTTATTTTTTATTTAATCTCATGCAATAAAAGCTATAATCTCTCAAATTGATATCAGCGCCAGCTAGTCTTACTTTATAACTTTTAATAGTTCTCCAGAGAAAACAAAGCATTTTTCGGTATAAAAGAGTTTCTTCGGGTCTCTGCCGAATTTCGTTGAAATCAGTTCAGAAGAAGTGACAAACAAACACTTTTGGTTAGTTATAATATTTTTATAATAAAGATAGTAAGAAGGTAAAGATCTAAAAATGCGACGTGAAAATAATATGTATATTTTTTTCCAAAAAAAAAATACGCATGGTTATTGAATTTGACTGGAAAATTAAATCAGTAGAGCGCTTAAATCAATAAATAACATAACTACTAAATTAGTCTACGCGTAGGATAGCTTCTGAAGCAATAAACATTTAAAAAGACAGTAGGCGGCACCTACTTTAATTAATAAACCTAAAATAGACTGCCTAATAGTGACTTGTTCCACTTCATTAATTAATAAACATCGTAGATCGTTTTATAAAAATAGAATCCTAGTATTAGACTAGGATTCTATTTTTATAAAACCTAGAAACCCTCTTACCCTTAGGTGTAAGCTAAAGTCGTCACATACATGAAAGGTCGCTGACCTCGATCGTAAAAATGCATTCTGTCACCTCTAATAATTCTTATAAAATTTCGTCAGCTAATTTGATTTTCCTAATAAAGTCTGTCTTGGCTTCCGATACGAGCGAATGTTCGGTCTTAGTCGGTTAGGTCTTACGCAGTCTTAGTCCCAGTGAAAGTTTATTACCAGCCTAAGAAAGCTTTTAGCCTAATTAAACACTATTTAAGTGCAGATAAAGGTTTATTCTGAGATATATTCCGCCTTTTCAATATCATTGTGAAAGGTTTTTTAATGTATACGGAAGGCAGTTATATATATATATACTCGTACGTTAGCATACTACGAAGTGCCTCGTTGGTCTAGTGGTCCCAAGCGCGACTGCTGAGCAGGAGGTCTCGGGTTCGATTCCCGGGTCGGGCAAAGTTTTATTGAGTTTTTCTGTTAGGAAATTCTCAATAGCAGCCCAGCAGTTGATGGCATAAGGCTTACCACCTATTATATGGGACTAAACAACAGCATCGGTGAAATGTGGGTGTAGAACTGTGCACACACTGTTATCCTATGTTATGCTATGATAAAGAAACGCTATTTAGAATTTCATAGCTTTAATAAGCAGTTGTAACCTGTGATTTGAAATAGCTAAAAGAATTAGCAAAACTAACAAGGTATGTGACAATTTCGAGCCTTAAAATTACCTCTAAAATGAATGTACTACCCTCCAAAGCATAGCAATGCTCAGATAAAAATGTTCCTAATGTAATCTCATCCTCACTGCCCTTGTCAATTGTTATTGAACCTAAACGATTGATTTATTTATTTCAACAGCTTAAACTATCATTACAGGGTTTACCCTAATGCGACAGTTAAGAACTCAAACTTTAAACACATTTATGAAATTATTTAACTACATATGTACGTACTATAACAAAAATGACACTTAAAAATTACAAAAAATAATAATTACATCATTCAATTATTCAATTGTTACTCACATAATTATAATCCTTAACTGTTATTTATCGATACGATCTGATCAACCATTAAATGAGATTAAATAGAAAAAGAATTCGGTCGCGAGCAGGAGTCGAACCTGCGCCTCCTGGATAAATACTCCAGGTTTTCTGATCACCAAGCCATCTCGACTTCTGCTCACTACCATGAATTCTTCTACCACATTTTAACACGTCTTTTGTTGACGTCATTGCTATCTATACAGTCCCTATACAGGTGACCGAACCGACACGACTAACTTTGCAGTTAATACAATGTCGTAAAGATGCAATTACCTTAACAATTAAAGATAAATCTTTGAAAAGCATTAACGCATGCTTAGCGAAGTCTAAAGTTATAATATTAAATGTAAAAAGAATACGGTCGCTAGCAGGATTCGAGCCTGCGCCTCCCGGGTAAACACTCCAGGCGCTCTGACCACTAAGTCATCTCGACCTCTGCTCACTACTGTGAATTCTTCTTCCACATGACGTCACCAAAAGACGTGTTAAAATTATTGTTTTTCCAGTCTATGTTTCCCAGAAAAATGTAAGGATTCTAACTATATACCTAAATCGGCTTAGGCATTTAGAAGGTAAAGTAGAATAAAGAAACTCACAAACACAAACATGAACCTTAAAAACAAACTCTTTTTTTGGGCAATCGACGCAATACCTATCCATAACGCAAATGTATGATGTCGCTACTTTGCATAGTTCATAAACAAAGCAACGGCCAACGAATCGCCCTCCCTTGCCCTTAACTCTATACGAGAAACGTTCACCGGTAATATAAAACAGGCCGTAATGGTCACTAAAACTTTTCTAATGACCACGATGTCCCGAAACTGTCTCCAGAGGTACAAGTTTCACGTAAAATATTTATGATTTTTGTCCGTTTCTGGCATGTTTTTGTTGGGCGTATTTTATTTATATTGCCGCCTTTCTACAACTTTGAAGTATAGCTGGAGCGATTATTTTACGTTATTCAATTTTAAGCATATTATTTTAGTGTAATGCGCATGTAATTTTTTTTTTTTAGTAATATGTATGTGACAATTTTTTGTAGGTAAAGGTACATTTAAATACAGTGCGTAAAATAACAATAACAATATATGCGAATATTTTACCGCAATAAAATATTAAAACAACGTTTTTTAGAAACAAAATTCATTCGTAATGGCTTATCTATGCAAAAAATACGACCCTTAATCTCCATCTGGAAAGCATTAAAAATATTTTGAAATGTCTAGAAGCAACACGGACTACTAATAACATATCGCAATAAATTTTCATAAGTGCTATTTCAGCATCATAAAGTGAAACGTTTTATAGACCAACTGAGGGCCAATGTGAACCGGGGCTCAAATTACACAGATTTACTCGATGCGCCTTCAAGAATTGTTAGCTCCGTGCCTTTGGGCTGAATTTGTATTGCCTCTCGCGAACAAAGTAATAAAAGTGTTAGGCTGAACACAGACTTTACAGTATTCGTAGTCTTCTTTCAAAGTCAAAGTCAAAAGTTTTTATTTCACATAGACAAATTACCTGCACTTATGAAACGTTAATTGATTTTGGTGGCACGGTTCCAAAAAGTTGATCTTATGGAGAAGAACCGACAAGAAACTCCATAGACACTCTTTTAAAATAAAATAATACAATTTCGCATCTTTGCATTGTTATATTGTTATGTTGATAAGTATGCAAGAATAATGTAGGTTAATGTGTGAGATGTGATATTAATAAAATACAAATAATTTACATCAATTAGTTATGTCACATGAAATATTAATGTCTACATTCAGCTCACTTTTACAGCATGATGTTTGATGGGCTATAAATTTAAATATTTTCATTAACCTAGTCGCAATAGCTTCAAGTCACTTATTGGTCACTGACGCGGCTTAGCTGTTGTTATTAACATAAGCGAGGACTGGTGGTGATAGAGTGGATGACGAAATCAATCCACTCTATGGCCATCAGCTACCACTATCTCGCTTAAAGAGCTACAAAAGGTTCATGAAGCTAACAACCACCACCAAACAAAGTCCAAAAGAATTTAGGTGTCATGTGAGGCAAGACAAACTTCCTCCACCAATTGGTTTTCTTAAACCAGCCGAACAACTACCTCGCGGTAGTGGGCTGCAGTGGCCAATTTGGAAGTCCATTAACCGTCTACTGACACAAGTTGGCCGCTACAAAGATAACCTCGCTAAATGGGTATTTATTAAATCATCAAATACCAGCTGCGACTACGGAGCTCCGACGCAAACTATGTCCCACCTGCTGTCCTGCCCATTATGATCCACTGCCTGCTCCCGGGAGGATCTAATGCAAGCTTCGGTTAAGGTTGTCCAGTGTACCAAATGTATTTAAAATAATATAAATATTGTGTCATTGACACGAAGAGAAGAAGAAGCGAGGACTAATAATTTCACGTGGCACAAAATGCTTTATATGTTTTTTATTGTTAGAACGCATTAATGTGTGCATATTTAACACTAGAGATAATGGTTGTGACAAAATAAAAAAATTACAGTGTGTGGTGACCTTCTGGTTACACCAGTCGCTCTTGCCAACCAAGATATCGCTATTACCGCTCGCTGTGCTGATTTTTTCCATCACATTAAATATATGCTTAGAAGACGTCAGCAATATCCTTTAGTCACTACAGAGTAACTAATACGGAACTTTGCTTTTCTCGTTTTTTTTTCTGCGTTATCTCGTTTGACAAGGGTAATGGCTTGCTTCACAAGCAACTTTATGCTGAATGAGAACCCCATTTTCACACCTCCGGCAGGGCAATGCTAATCCAAGAATGCTAAATGCAATTCTTATCGTAGGTTGATGAACAACTTAGTGTCAGAGTTTAAACCACCCGTAGGTTCCTTCACCGTTTTAAGCAAGTGATTCATGTGATGATTTCATTCTTAATACGCACATGACTTCGAAAAGTCGGTGCGGCTGTAGATTCAAACTTGCGACCTTTGACTTGCCAGTCCAATGGTCATACCACTAGGCTATCACTGCTCATAGCACATTGCGCGATTGTATTATATCATATGACAGTACATGTACAATTTCATTCACTCTACTTTCTTCGTGCAGTCCATCCTACTATGGAATTTTCTCCCTGTCGAAATCAGGATGGCAAACAGTCGGCACTCATTTAAAATGAAGGTACGGACGCATTTTTATCACAAGACATTAGCAGATTCATCTCGTCTTTGATTATTTTGATATTATTTATACTTATATGATTATATATGTAATATTTATATTATACCTATATACATATGTATGTATTCTAAAGTATGAAGCTATGTCGTATGTATATATTTAAAAATCGGGTAACTTGCTCTTTTTAAGTTAGTGCATCTACTACGTTGTGTCTCTGCATCACCCTAAGGTTGTCTGGCAGAAAATGCCTATGGCATTAAGACCGCCTTTGTACCAATGTGCATAAAGTATAAATAAATAAATACATGTTGTTTCCTTTTCTCTTTAATTTACCAAATAAATAATCGGCTCTCACTAGTGTGGTGTTAGCCTTACAGTTTATGCTTTGACATTGGTTCGGTCACAGGGTCGTACCGATAGATAAAGTCATAATATTGATCTGTGTGTATTTTTACGATCTTATCCTGTTCTGAGATTTATAAAGGTTCAAACGGGGTCAATGCTCTCAGTTTCCAATACTAAACAGAGTGGCGAATTAAGTTTCAAGGACAAATATAAATAACGTATAGGTAGGTTGCATTTTCTATTCCTGCTAATCTATTATTTTATTCTTATGGGATAGGTGGCAAACAAGCAGACGAATCGCCTGATGGTAAGCGATTACCGCCACCTATGGATACCCGCAATCCTAGAGGAATCGCAAGTACGTTGCCGGCCTTTTTAAAGGGTTTGGGGCTTCCAGTACCCACACTCACTCAGCGAAACATAACGCAGGCGTTATTTCAATCCGGTTTTCTGTGAGGCCGTGGTATCACTTTGGTCGAGACGGCCCATTCGTGCCGAAGCATGCGGTGAAAATCTTTAGTCTTCTCTCATCAACTCTTTTTCCATAGCTCTGTCTGATAGTTTAGAGAGGTCATTCAGAATTCCATTTAAGTCTTAAAGTCTACAAACGAAAACTACAAAAATATCCGCACATTAAGCCTAAATCCCAAAACGGGAATGCCAACCACTAAAATCCGTATTTCAACGAGGATTTACTAAAAACAAGAACGTTTTTAAACGCATTACATTTTTTGGCCAGAAAATACATTTTAACTTTTAAAGTCGGGAACGAATCAGTTAATTCTGAATACATACATTCGAATTTTCGTGTAATGGCTTTTAACGTTCAAAGAATGGGTGCAGCCGCAGCCAACATTAAATTGGTATTATTGCAATAGGGTCCCCTGGTTGGTGCTAAATGTTTTACAGTTACAGAACTTAAAGCATTTTAGCTGTAAATCTGCCGAATGTGTTATCCATTGTGAAATTTTTACAACGCAATTAATGTTACTTTTATTTCATGTGGATCTAAAGACCGACACCGTGTTCGGTTACTGGGTGTAAAATAGTCTTTCCTATTTTACTAACATTAATACGTTAATATAAGTTAGTTAAGTTACAATATTAAATGGAAAAAGAATACGGTCGCGAACAGGATTCGAACCTGCGCCTCCCGGATAAATACTCCAGGCGCTCTGACCACTAAGCCATCTCGACCCCTGCTCACCACCGCGAATTCTTTTTCCATATTTTAACACGCCTTATGGCGACGTCATTATTGTAACTTTAGAGTTCGCTAAGCATGCGTTAATGCTTTTCAAAGATTTATCTTGAATAAGTTAGTTAGTAATAAATAAATAGATAAAGAACAATTCCTTGTGATTGAATTGTAGAATAAAAAGTTAGTGCGTTGTTACAATGCGTAGTTACAATTGTATAATGCTACATAGAAAATAAAGTTTTATTGGACTATATTTATGAAAACCAACCACATCCAATATTACCCACTTTTCACATCCAAAATAAAAATAGAGAAACAATTCAATCAAACCGTAGCTGTTAACAGCTAATGCCAAATATACTGCAAACAACTTCTAGCAACTATTAGGTCGAGAAATATGATTTCTGGGGCTCGCCCCGGGGGATCGCATAAAGAAAACTTTAAGGAGCCATTAGCCCCTGTTTTATTTGCCCCTCGCCCGTCGGGCACGCTGTGAGATTTACGCACGCACCAACGTCAAGATTTAACACAGTACTGCCCATATTTTAAACTGGGTAAATCCCTGTGAGGCTGCAATATTTTGTTTTATAGCCAGAAATTAAAGTCTGCATTTAAGTGCTGTTGAGGTTTTAATGTCAGTGTTGATCTATGTAAGTATATCAGAACAGTATACAGTAAGTAATCGAATTTTACGGGAGCAATTCGGTAAAAATCAATTTTATATCAATGGAATTAAGGTGCACATTTGATTAAAATTGATACTGTATCTCTATTGATGACGTGTTTTGTTAGTTTCTTGATCAGAGATCATTGAGATATAGATTTATTCTGCTGAAACTACTTCAGCTGAATAAATGGCCCCAATATTTACAAACGGAATACGCTTTATGGAATTTTATTTTGTATTTTATGCATACCTAAACTGATTCAGGGGTTTTCTGATTTAAGGCTTAGAAAGTTATTTTAATTAAAAAAAAAACGTCGCGGACTAAGAAGCAACAATCCTACACAAAATGTGACGTAACATCAAGATCTCGTCGGCAATAAAACGAAATAAACAGCTCTTAAAAATGTATTGAAGCAAATAAAACGCCAATGAACAGTTGGAGATCTCGGAGTAACGCAGCAAATTTCGCATGTTTATAGCACTGTGCTAGCATTTAATATTTTATACATATAGCGGAACCCTTCGCTATTGTTTCTGCCGTACTTAAGACGACGAAGTATTAAATAATTAAATATGTCAAAGTCATTGTTCGAAGTGAGGTTTCTTTGTAAACTAAAAATAAACTAAATTCAAATAAGGGTTATTAACCCCTTATTACAAGTAAATATAATTATTAATTTAAATGGGACATGATTTTCTTTTATACTTGCAAATATTAAGTACCTGCCTCCAGAAAAGTTATTCCGATATTAGCAAATTAATTATATAGTTACGTACCTACATATATACAAATAGAGTTAGATTTTTTAAAGTTAAATTTAAATAAATTTTATCAACTGAAATCACATTAGCGAGAAATTCTCAAAAAAATTGTTGCGTATTTATTTTCAGAAAAACTTAGTCTGAAGTTAATTGCGAGACTGGAAATAGCTTTCGAATATGAATAAGTAATGCTGGGGTCGCGCACACGTCCTTCTAATTACTAACTGCTTCAGAGACTCTCTAGTTAACTAAATTAGGTGTCGCTGAACGAATTCGTGATAATTGGGAACATATTTTTAAACAAGTAGGTAAGTTTCTTCATAAAAACTGACATGCTATAAACGCTTTATAAATGACTAGCTATGGCCCACGGCTATGCCCGCGTAATTTGTGTCATTAAAAATTAATCCAAACCGCCATTTGTAGATAACATCAGACGCAAATATCAGCGTCATCAATATTATTATCTTTATTAATTTCAATAATTCTCACGGAGAAATAACAATATTTCAGGACAAAAAGGATTCTATTTTTTTTCCCGGGCGTATTCGGTTTATTCCTTATAGTGGTAGTGTAATCCTAGAAGTAGTAGCGTCATTAAGCACTAAACAGTATGCTATTCGTCAGTGAGCTTAAAAAATAGCCTGATGACTTGTAGAGACCCAGAGAGGTTTCGACTGCATAACGGGTCAATAGCATTTTGATGCCTCCAGCCAGAGCACGTTACCGTAGATTTTCGTGTTAAGCATTTTAAACATATATTTGAATATACAAATTGCTGTTTCAAGTGTTTTTTTAATAATAATTTGTGTGAAGATATATTTTTTATGGAAAAAGAATACGACCGTGAGCAGGATTTGAACCTGCGCCTCCCGGATAAATACTCCAGGCGCTCTGACCACTAAGCCATCTCGACCTCGGTTCGACTTCTGCTCACGACCGTATTCTTTTACCACAAATATTTTATCTTTAGAGTTCGCTAAGCATGCGTTAATGCTTTTCAAAGATTTAACAATATTTGTAAAATTGAAAACGAATTCCCGATATAGCTAGGATAAATTCTAACTGCATTATAATCTTAAAAAATAATAGAGAAAACTGCTATAAAGATTTCCATCTTTGTATTGAAAAATTGCACCTCGAAGAAACACAAATAGAAACTCTAGTCTCCAAGTATTCTGCAGAATATTTTTCATAATTTACTTCCAAGACTTTTCCAAGGTGCTAAAGGTGCTAAAGGTTAATCACTGCAATGCAACATTATATTTAACGAAAAGTGAATATAGTTCTTCTCTGAAGCATTGTAGCCATTGTATTGTACATACATACATACATACATAGCATCACGCCTGTATTCCCCGAAGGGGTAGGCAGAGGTGTACACAATTGTACACCCACATTTCACCAATGCTGTTATTAAGTCCCATCTAATAAGTGGTGAGCCTATTGCCATCAACCGGGCACAATTCCAAACTCCGGGCTGCTACTGAGAACTTCCTAACAGAAAAACTCAAATACTTTGCCCGACCCGGGAATCGAACCCGAGACCTTCTGCTCAGCAGTCGCGCTTGGGACCACTAGACCAACGAGGCGATAATTTTGTGTGTTTATTAATTAAATATAATGATTAAGATAATCACTACATATTATAAAACAAAGCCCCCCACCGAGATTGTCTTTCTGTCTGTTCGCGTTAAACTCAAAAACTACTAAACAGATTCCGGGGCGGGTTTTGGCGTAAGTATTCCTCCGCATCGCTGTCATCTGGAAAGTGCGCAGAAGACTGACAGTGATAATTAGCATATATTGCTCGACACTTCACTTGACAGAGAGCAGGCCTGTTTCTTGGTCAGAGAATTGGCATTACCGCGTTGAATTAATCACTTGTTGAATTGGTGTAGCCCACTGCCCGTTATAATTTCTTGCACGATATTTGTTCATCCAACGGTTATATATTAGGTGACATATAAGGTCTATAAAAAATTGCTATTAGTGATAAGACCGCCTATTGTACCACAATTTCAATGATTATTTTATTATGTTCTTTAGTAGTTATAACATCAGAACCTGGTGCATGGATAACATTTGGTATGACATAGCTAGATATAAGGAGATCGTATTGGTGGCAGTTACCACCAACAACAGCATTCCCAATGAGGATTACCTAACGTCAGGCAGGCGGCCGGTCATAAACCATTGCCAAAACTTTAGCAGCATTCCAGTACAAGTAGAAAGTATGTATGGAAGAAGAATACATGCTGCGCCGATCCTAAATCAATTTGAATAAGGGCAGCTGATGGTTGGGATGGGATGATGATTTTATTATGTTCTTGTTTATGGTGTTCAATAAAGAATACTCTATCGATCTATCTATAGACAAATATCATAAAGAAAACAGCACATGGGCAGGTACATGAGCGATATTCTCGATTATACATATATATGATAAAATTTTATTCGTTGGCAATATTTTAACCGCGTCTTCTACTCGTGTACCTATATATTATTTAGGCATAAAATATCATATATCAAAATTTACAATGTATGCCTTAGTAGCGTATATATGAGTATAATAGTAATAACTAGCTAGCATAGTAAAACCCGCGACTAAGTCCACGTGGAATTTGATATAAAAAAGTTTATCTTTTTTTTTTGCTCGAACCCCAAAATTTTTCTCCTAGAAAATTAGCCTAAGTTACTCCTTATATAGTCAGCTACCTGCCAGTTAAATCTTATCAGAATCCGTACAGCATTTTCGAAGATTATCCAGAACAAAAAGACAGACAAAAATTTTAATCTGATTTTCAGGCATTGGTGTCGTGCAAGTAGCTTTAAACAAATATTACACTACCGACATTTTGACATTACCGACAGACACTTCAATTTTATTTATTTGTATTGATGATGATATCACCCAGTAAGTTAACTACAACTTACTTTAACTAGCGGACGAATCTTGATTCCCAATATGGGAAACTGACGTAATTATATATATAACTGACGTAATTATATATATATATATATACGTACTTAGTTGTCATCAATGGTAGGAACTTTAAGAAGAAGATCGTCAAACTCACTCACTTTGTTAAGGTTTCTCGTTATTTATACCCAGACATATGACACAGTGTTTAGGTACCTCTTTAAACATCTACCATAAGGGAAGGGTCACACATACATTATATATTATATACTATGTATGTGACAAAATCCAGTTTCTACCCACATGCGACTAGTCACGCCATTGTTGTTAATATTTACTAAATCCGCGGCTAACAAAGCTTATCACAGTTTATGCATAAATAAAGAGATATAAGTCGTTTCGTATAAAGGACTGCCCTGTATGTACAACGAACGTGGAGCTACGAATATTCATTATAGAGTAAGCGAAAAATTCTGCTTACTGGCAAAAAATGGTTCTGGGTTCTGTATCGGATAATAAATGAATAGTAAATAAAAAACAAAAATAATTTTTAAACCAAGCTTTTATTTAAAAATGCTCTAACTGCTATTATAATTAAACAGGTACACAATATTTTGTGACTGTGCTGTTGACCGTTGAAAAGTTCCTTTATCTGGAGCTTATCCTGGATATCGATTCAGGTCATACTTATCATAAAAATTCATTGTCATCAGAACTGAACCAACTATTCAATTCCGTAGGGTAAGAGGATGTGTTTTTTTTTTGTTTTAATTCAGCTTGCACTATGCGATCTAAACAAACTAAAATACAAATATTCCAAATTAATTATTAAAATCTTGTAATAAAAATACCCATAAATAAAATAGAAAAGCTCTTTATTCAAGAGACCATGACCCAATAAAAGGTTAGTAGAACTACGTAAAAAACTACGTAAGTAAGTAATCGTTAAATATACAAAAAGCACAAAAACATAAATCTATACAGGGATATTCTGAGGGTGATGGCAGTGGAGTAACCTATGTAATAACATACTCCCAACCGTATTTCGGCCTATCTCCATGGATTTTAGCCAAGTACGCAGGAAATATTATAGTGCACAGATGTACGCCCAAACATAGGTGCACTCCCTCTTTCTTAACTCACATAGTACGATAGGACGGCAATCTGGCAAGACCGGAGAGAGATTAGGCGCAGGAGTAACGGCTTTACGTGCTCTCCGAAGCATGGGGGTGTCACACCACTAATTTCCTAACTCAGGACTGTTACTGAGAAATTCCTAATAGAAAAATCCATTAACACTTTGCCCAACCTAGGAATCGAACCCAGGACCTCACGCTCAGTACCCACGCTTGCAACCACTAGACCAATAAGGCAGTCAAGTCAGTGAAAAATATGTAATTGGTGAATAAAATAAAGCAAAAGTTATATGTTTTTTTTGTGGAAAATGAATACGGTTGCGAGAAAAATCCGGGAGACGCAGGTTCAAATCCTGCTCGCTGCAGTATTCTATTTTCACAAAAAAAAAATAACTTTAGAATACGCAATGCATGCGTTAATGCTTTCAAAGATTTATCTGTAAAATAAAGCTATTTGCTAAACGTAGCTCTAAATGGGGTATATTTCACCGTGGGAGAGCCATGCTTCGGCACGAATGAGCCGGCTCGACCGGATTGATACCACGGCCTCACAGAAAACCGGCATGAAACAACGCTTGCGTTGTGTTTCGCCGAGTGAGTCAGGGTACCGGAGGCCCAAACCCTATTGAGAGGCCAGCAACGTACTTGCGACTCCTCTGGAGTTGTCCATGGGCGGCGGTAATCGCTTACCATCAGGCGAGCCGCCTGCTCGGTTGCACCATATGCCATAAAAAAATATATGGGACCAACAATTATTTTCCACTTCAATGCCTCTTTCTATTTCTAAAGCTTTCTAACCTCCACGTTCATGTCTCAGAAATAATTCACACGTTCCTCGAGAACAAAGCGTCGACTAAAGGGGTATTTTATACATAGGTACGAACATAACCAAAGACATACATTATACAGATTAATATAATGAACTAGCAAAATTCACAGCAAATTGAATTATAGAATGAACACTACTTAAAATGTATAAAGAGACTAGTAAATAGGGAAGGCCGTTAATTCACTTTCCTATTTATATTTTCATTCTGTTAGTTTATAATAATTATTTATTTATTTCAGATAACTAAGATACAATGAGTCAGTAAATACAATAATGACTTACAACCTATTGTTAGTAAAGTAATTAAATATTGGTGATTCATGATGACACATTAAATTATCACCGTCCTTTAAAATTGGAGAAGTAAAATAAAAAAATTAAGGATGCTGTTGCTAGTAGATATCTCGTACTCTGCTCAGTAAAAATGGAGTTATTTTCGAATCACACATTTCAAACATTTCTGACGCACTACAAAAACGAGACCTTCGCAACAGCATCCTGAAATATTATTATACTGCGCGTCCAGTATAATAATATTTCAGGAGTCAGAGTATCCATCGCGCTGTTGGTAAACGCAACCCACAGGTTTCCCGTGAAGAAAATTCGGCAATATGCCTTAAAAAGGGTAATTTTGACATCTACACTACATCAAGAAGTAGTTCGTTTAGGTAGGTTCATAGAAATTACATAAATGTATGACAATGCAGAGGCAACAAACATAACATTATGATCTGGGGGCGTTTCGTCGTGTTTTCGAACCATCATAGAGTCGGTTTAAATAATATTAGAAAGCTGAAATTTACGCGTCATAGTCCTCGGGGCTTATCCAAAGTTTTTTTGACCAAAATTCCTAAGATTTGTACAGCAGCGGGATTTTGACACGACCTACAAGATGGCAACAAGTTATCGAACAAAATGGCAGATATATATTATTATTAAATATAATTAAACATTGAAGAAATAATGTCTTAAATCGGTGTATAAAATACGGAGAAACTTTCTCCCCGACCTAATATTATTTATCACTTATTATTTTAAATTGGTTGCCAATACCAATTAATGTGTGGTGCTTGAAATTCAGGCACTAGGTTGTAAATAAACCGTTAATAAAAAAAATGCTCTAGACATATATAGGGAGCTCTATTAAACACATTATCGCATGCCTAGTGAACTCTAAATCACAAACTATTGTGTAAAGAAAAATACGAGCGATAGCAGGTTTGAACCTGCGCCCGAATAAATACTCCAGGTGCTCTACCAATACAGCTAGAAGCAAAACAAAAACAAATTCATGTACAGAACTGGAAAATTGTTTTACGTAAAACAACATGTCGATGTAAAAATATGTCAGTCTGCGTGCAACAGTATCTATTGTGGCATTCAAACTGTGGCTACATCAAATTCGTTATAACCCGGGATACCGAAGAGAACATGATATTTCAAATAGTTTTCAAAAGTACAGTCAACATCGAAAGCATTCACAATCAAAGATGATTCTTTGATAAGCATTAACGCATGCTTAGCGAACTCTAAAGTTATAATACAATGTTTAAAACAAATCGTTTTATTATTTTTTCATAAAAATAATCTTTTAGATTTTTTTTCTATGTAATAAATAATATCTCTAGCGTGTAGGTATTATTAAAATAATTACGTGTGTAACATAATGATATAGAACAAAAATTCCTTCTACATATTATAGACATTATAGAATTCATATTCTATAATGTCTATAATATGTAGAAGGAATTTTTGTTCTATATCATTATGTTATATGGTCATCCATATTCTGGAAAATAAAGATTGATTTGATTTGACATACCTACATTAAGACTACTATATTGTTCAGTTAACTATTTATATGGAGTTTAAAAAGTGAAAATGTATGCATATTTGTGCTCGTGACTGTACAGGCCAATATCAATTAAGTATATTTAAATGCTGTGTCTCTGCATCACCCTAAGGCTGTCTAGCAGAAAATGCCTATGGCATTAAGACCGCCGTTGTAACAATGTGCATAAATTATAATAGAATATTTTGTTTGTCAGTGAATGTCCACTATACTTTTCACGTCAACTGTACAAACGCTCGGCTTTCGGTCTTTGACAGAGTTTCTTGTGAACGATCAAAGTTAAAAGCTTTTGTGATTGCTTTCGATCTGAAGCGTCCCTGAAATGCGCAGCACATCTGAAGATGAAACTCGTGCTTGATTTACTATATTTCATGTAACTCTGAAATCTCTTATGGCAGTGGTATGACCGCTGAACTGGCATGAAATGGGTCGCAGGTTTGAAATCAACGTACCACTGACTTTTCGTATTCATGTGCGTGTCATGTATAAAAATTAATCTTCTTCTTATCATGTGGTTGATGAACAACCTAGTGTCAGAGTTTAAGCCAACCGTAGGTCTCTGACATGGCTTTACACACCATCGAAAACATATCTCAGATGTGCTGGTTTCCTCACGATGTTTTCCTTCACCGTTATAAGCAAGCGATAATTAATTTATGATACGCACATGACTTTGAAAAGACAGTTATGCGTGCCTTGGATTTGAACTTGCCACCTTTGACTTGTCAGTCAAACGGTCGTACCACTAGACTATCACATAAAACAATATATAAATATTAATTATTATGGCAGTCTAGTATTTAAAAATGCCCCATCAATTCGTCACAGTCCTTTGAAAACCCAAATTTTATACACAGTGTAAAAAAAAGAGCAAATTAATCAAAGTCTTTAAAACAACGGACAACCAACAAAACTCCGCAAACCCACTAAATCACAACAACTGAAAGGAATCTGTTAAAAACAACTTTGGACCATTCCAAATAACATTCACCTCAGGAACACGTCGTATAAGGGCGCGTTTCCATTGTGTTGTAGCGACAGATCGTCATATAGCGTGAACAAATCGTGGATTGTATACAAGCTGATCTGACGAAGATTAAAATAATTAAAAATTAATAAAAGGCACGCCTGCCATGCGTGTTTTTTTTATTTCACGCCTTCTTGCTTGCCATAAATAACCACTACATTAGAAGAAAGTTTTTTTTTTATTTATCACAGACGCAAGACACACAAAAAAAAAGAATAATAATAAAACAAAAACTCAACATACATAAGAAAAAACAACAAAAAAAAACAATTTTTGATAATCTTACGTATGTTACCCGGGATAATGGATCATTCTATCGATACCTCATACTTCTAAATGAGTTCAGCCGGTTAGAACTTAAGGTGGAATAGAGAATCTCCAAACACATACATAAAAACATGAAGCCTAAAAACATAACACTCCTTTTTTGTCAATCGTGTATAAAAATTCCTTTCCTTATTTTTATTTAGTGGTTTTTCAGGCGTTGATTTATGTCGCGCGCAGCACACAAGCAATTTGGTTTGTTTACAAAATATATCAATTAAAAAAAACGTATTGATTTTTTTTATTGATTCGTATTCATACAATAAATACATAGCATAACGCCTGTATTCCCAGAAGAGCTAGGCAGAGGTGACACCCATAGTTCACTAAAGCTGTTATTAAGTACCATGTAATAGGATTAGAAACGACAGCCATCATCGACGCAAAAAATCGTGACACAATGGAAATTCGCTTTAAGATTTTTTTTCCTGCGAAAACTGACTTTTCTCCAAGTGTGGCGATTTCGCAAAGTTTAAGTGGCCATTAGCCAACTTGTTTACAGCTGCCCCAAGGCACTGGTTCTGTTCCCGGCTACGTTTTATTACTGAAGCGTACGCTTGTCAGGAAATCGAGGGCGAAATAGTAATACAAGTTGGTTGCTAAAGCTTTCCTAAGGCGTAGGAAATAAATGTTAATTATGAAAATGGAGGGCTCTTCTGTGTATTAAAGTTGGGTCGTCAGATAGGATCGTTTGGGACTAAGTACCGGAGGAGGAAAGTTTCTGCCTATATCTTCATGATCGTTACTTCTAAGGGGTACAGCAGAATTCTAAGGGGACCAATGTTCCGATACTATTAACGTTGACTTCTCACTCGACAGTATTCGTACTGACGATGTTAAGCATTGCTTAATGTCAAAGATCGTTTACCGAGGAGATTGAAATAAGCAGAATAGTTGAAAAGTTTCAAAATTAAAAGAAGTTCAGCCAAAATGCTTCATTTTTGATGAATAATAAAATTCCATACCCAAAGATAAACATTAAAAGTCACATAAAAAAAAACTCATTGCGCAATACGAAATCTATAAAAAAATATCTTTCAATCTAGAATTAGTAACTCGAGCCAAATACGGCCGGGGGACATGCAACGATCCCAATGTTTACCTTTGACCGGAGTAAAAGGTACAATTTATTTAACAATGTATGAACACGCAACCCTCTAAGGCCCTCCGTACATGAGCCAACGTATGTAACAAAAACAGTCTAGCATTTTCTCCAACTCGATTTAACCTAACGCAGTTTAATGGTATTATGAATGGATGTAATCTGTATGATGTCAATATGTATGCATGTTCTCTATGGAAAAAATTTATAGTGACACGAAATACAAAAAAAATACACCCACAAAACCGTTTATATGGTTTGCCTGTGGGAACTTAGTCTCTATTTTACAATAACAATTAGGTTGGATACACAGATTTAGTGCGACTAAGGTTAGATAGGCAACCTTTATATCTCACTTTACCGAAAAACACAATATCTCGTCGTTTTGAACACCGGTTGTCGGGCTGTCAGGCTTCTGATGTCACGACTGTCGTAGATCTTCGGTGCTCCCCAAGGACTGAAGGATCTTGATATAAAATGATGGTCAGCCATCCACAGACCAACCGCAGTTTAACCTCGATTAGTAGATCTGATATGTGGCTGTGTCTCAGCCACATCGTAAAGTATATTATTAATTCGCGCTATTCGTAAGTCAACATGACAATTAGAGCAGTGGTTTCTTAGTAAGAAAAATAATAATGGATTTTAACACGACTTGTCATCTAATCGAAAACATGAAAAAAACAACTTTTTTATGAGTCTCTTAATTTCATCACGTGACTAATATGTACCAAAAATATTGAACGGATGTTTTCAATAGCTTTTTTTGAAGACTGAATCCGGAACTTGCGTTGCCTGTTGTAAGCTCTTTTTAACTGCCTCGTTGGTCTAGTGGTCTAGCGACTGCTGCGAATGGGGTCTCGGGTTTGGGTTCCGGGTCGGCCAAAGTGTTATTGAGTTTTTGTGTTAGGAAATTCTCAGTGGCAGCTCGGAGTTTGGAGTTGTGCCCGGTAGCTGAAAATAGGCTCACCACCTATTACATGGGACTTTGGGGTTGGGGAAATCTGGGTGTAGGTACAACTGTGTACACCTCTGCTTACCCCTTGGGGGAATTCAAGCGTGATGCTATGCTACGAATCTACCTATTAATCTGGCAGTTATACGCACGTTGCCTTGTGTACGGAGCGCCTAACAAGTCTTGTTTGCCGTTCATGATTTTTTATGGTTTCAAATTTAATCAGCGCGGCGCTCCATGTCATACGGTGGGGCACGTGCTCCGTATTAGGGATATTACACATTGAGTATTCGCGTTAAATCTGTTAGCCAATGAATATAACATTTTTGAAAATGATATTGGGGGCATAAAGCTAATCTTTTATTAGGTTTTGTTGGGTTTTGGCTGTTGAATTTGGTTTAACACAATCAATTACATGACTAAAAAAATGCATTGTTAGTCATATAATTGTGATAAAAATGAACTACTGGTTTAAAGTGCAGAAGATTCAGTCTCTTAAAGGTTTTATATATCACGAAGTTAACATGTTCAGTTTCAATTAAATTAAATGTCCAAACTTTAGTAGAATAATTGTTTTTTACGATCGGGATCAATGAACTTTTACTCGTGTGACGAGGCGAGGTGACTGATCAATTGACGTGTGTGTGAAAGTTGATTGATCCCACAAGTTTGTAGTTTCGCCAACTAATTCGATTTAACCGTATATATCAAAAGTTTACGCGTTACGTTCACTTTGGATCTTCGAATTAACATTTCAAGCATACTTCTTCATGTAGTAAAGCGCCAACCTGCTGTCAAATGCTATGGCTGCCTGTAACTCTGTGTGCCTCTGACTTGATTACGCAACTGCTTTTAATTTACAACAGCTGAAACCGACAGTTTAAGTAATAAAGGTTCACGTACGTGTTGGGTAACTGGAAGTTCAGTGAGCATTTTAATTCTACTAATAGCATTATTAATGTGAAAATTTTTATGTTTGGATACTGGTTACTTAATCACACAAAAACGGCTAAAGGGATTTGTATGAATTTGGTATAGAGATAGATCGAATTTTAGAGAATATAGGATACCTTTTGTTACGCAGATAAAGTCACAGGCACTAGCTGAAATAAAGTTACTTGCCTAGACTTCTAAGTTCATAATGGTTTCACTGTTAAAAAGTTATGAGGTCTCTAGTAGAGCCAAAGTCATAGCTGAGCTCGAATTTATATTACACAAGTTGGTGTTTGTATGCTACAGGGCCTATCCAAAGACCAAAGTATAGTGATCTACGTGACTGTACCTCAATAAATAACAATGAATAACAAATAACTCTACCTATAAGCTGTGACTCTACAAACTCTACATCTTCGTTAAAAAGTATGGCTTGGCTATTTCGTCATTGTCGCACAAACTGTTCCTTATGGACTTAAATGTTATGTCACTTAATAGTTCCACGAACATTAAACTGGACATTTAATACAAGATAAATCTTTGAAAAGCATTAACGCATGCTTAGCAAACTCTAAAGTTATTTATTATATTCAATGGAAAAAGAATACGTTCGCGAATAGGATTCGAACCTAACTTTGGACGTTTAATGTTCGTGGAACTATAGCATTTCAAGACCCACGCTATGATGGTTCGAAAATGTGACGAAACGCGGCCTTCAGCTCGTCATCGCGGGGCTTTACCATGCCCCCAGATATCTTTTACACTATAGAAGCTTATACCTGAAGTACCTACCTCTCTGATTTTCTTACCATGTACCATTAAAATCAAGTGTAAGTGCACCTTAACTTCGCCATCTCGCGATTTTTAAACACATGTTACGGAAACGACATGAGCCTGACAGATTTCCGATACCCTGTGATAATCGACACCGATTACTTCACGAAGCCCCACGCTACGCTATACGATGAGTTGTCGCTAACAGATATTCAATATTTTCCACGGATAAAATTATTTTTTTCATTTCCCACCCGTGTGTTTCTTATTTTTTCTTTTTAGAATTTGATTTCCTGCGAGGTGTTTAGGGCGATTTTGTTTGATAGTTAAATTATGACGTCATAATATAAATACATATTAATTATATTGTTTAGTACTCATTTTAATCGGTACTAAGCCCAGCTCTTAGTAGTAATAGGCTAGTGGTATGGCGATTGGACTGGCAGATCAAAGGTGACAATTCAATCCAAGGCATGCCTACACCACTTTTTCATAGTAAGAAAGTAAATAGTACTTCGTTTAAACGGCGAGAGAAAACATCGTGAGGAAACCAGTGTACCTGAGAATTATTTTCGATGGTATGTTAAGCCATGTCAGAAGGTAGTTCAAACTATATTAGGCTGCTCATCATCCAAACCCTAGTCATTGTTGTTAACCACCCACTGCTATGTAAGCATAGACTTGATAAATATTGACCTGTTTGTGCATTGGTGTACAATAAAGTATATTTGTTGTATTTCTATCCAAAATACCATAGACTGAATAGATAACACCAAAATTAAGATATAGGGAAAAATCAATTTATTACCATACACGTAGCAAAAACTAAAAATAATAAAACGAACGGGAATATACAAAAAAAAAATTGAGGAGAATGGTAAAGGAATGGACTCGGCAGATGTCGGCAGTGGTGACCAACACTGGTGTTCAGTCCGTGCCCTTTCCTACGTGGTTTTTATTTAGCCATGGCCTTAACTCCAACCGGATCCCTCAAAATGGCAAGTAAGTTTGGATGACAACGGTCTAGGTACGTCACAGCCCAGATCAAACCAAACATTAGACTGCGCAGCCTGCCGAGTGTATTTGCGTTGCTCCACTAATATAATCACAACATAACGGGTCGTACTCTATCCACAACATAACGGGTAGTGCTGTATCCACAATGGAAACGTTCTATGTTGACGTAATAGACGTCTAGCGAGCCGAAGTGTACGGTATAGTAGAGTGGAAGTTCGAGAATCGAGACACAAGTTATATGGAGACGGGACTTAACGTTAGATAAAATAAATATCTATCTTATAATCTAAAATGTAAATAAGAGAGCTGCGGGAAAACTTATGCTGAAGTACCAACATTGGTACAGAAAATAACACCCTTTTTTGTCGTGTTGTATTACCTAATGGTGAGCATGTTCACTAGTACTCCTTAAAGAAGGATAGTAGGGAGGCCATTGTACATATATAATAAACAATATTTTAAGACTAAATAACATTTGGTATGACATAGCTAGATAGAAGGAGAACGTATCGGTGGTGGCACCAACAACAGGATTCCCAAAGAGGGTTGACGTCAGGCAGGCGGCCGGTCATAAAACATAGCCAAAACTTTAACAGCATGCCAGATATAGGTATGCTGCGCCGACCCCAAATAAATTGGCATAAGGGCAGGAGGATGATGATGATGATTTTAAGACTGCCTCTTTGGTCTAGTGGTCTCAAGCGGTGCTACTAAGCGTGAGGTTTTGGGTTCAAGACTTTCAGGTATTATTGTGTTAAAAAATCCCAGTGGCGCACGAAGTTTTGAATTGTGCCCGGTTCATGGCAGTATGCTCACAGTGGGACAGAATAACTGCATTCTGAGTAGACGCCATTTTGAATTGTGTATCGCTGACATAAGCTGGCAGTTCTAGTGATATGTTGTTATGTGCAGGACTACAAAAACACTTCAGCGTTAACATCATATAAAGATCCAATAACCAAATAAATTAGATCGAATTCCCACTGCAGCAACACGGGATCTTAACTCTCATAATAATCCATTAAAAAAGTCAAAACAACAACTCACACAATCTTCAGAAATATATTTTAATAAAATATTTTTGTTTGTGACTTAGAACAAAAAAATAACTAATAAAGTTCGCATATAAAACGCACTGCCTCGGTTTATGTCAACTGGTCGAGTAAAAATAATTTATCGTTTTGACTCAACACTGACTTTGCATTTGCGCAGCCCGAATAAGCACCGCAGAATTCAAGATATACGGCCCTATTCTGGCTATTATGGTAAAGCTGAAATATTTCTTTTCCGTTTAGAAGAAATGTGTGATTATTTAGGGTGAAATATTTACCACATGATTTATGTAAGTAGTACATTTTATGAATCTCAACTTAACACATAATGTTAGTCTCGAAGTTTACTGCTGTTTATTTTTGCTTCTGAATGGATAGACTGACAATTATTCTACTCAGTTCAACAACTAGGGATACTAGCTAACTTAATTCGCCATATTAATAAGTAATCTACATTTACTCTTCATAATTATTAGCAAAGTGGTATGACCGTTGCAAATCCAAGTTCGAATCCAAGCCACACACCACTGTCTTTTCGAGTCATGTGCGTATTGTTAATTAATTATCACTTGCTTAAAACGGTGAAGGAAAACGTCGTGAGGAAACCAGCACCCCTGAGAAATATTCTTGGTGATGTGTCAAAACATGTCAGAGCTAAGATCTAAGGGTGGTTTAAACTCTGACACTTGGTTGTTCATCACCACACGATTAGAAGAAGCATATTACCATTCAAAACACAAGCAGTACTGCATATTCTGGTCCATCCGGACTGCGCATAATCATATGCAATCGCATGCGATCGTACGCAAACATACTGCAATACCGTGCGGTCAGTTGAAACTTTGCTGTAATTCACTATTCAATCAAAGCCGAGATCACATGATTTGGGAAAGGATTTTATTATTCATGATCACGTGCTTTTTTCAGGATTGGTAACTAGTATAAATTTGACTGGAGCCGTATCATGAGCTTATCACGTGACACTGTCGAGAGTTGAAATGAATCGGTACCTACTCCGAACGCGTCTTACGAAAGATACCAAATAAAGGTATCAATTTGAAATTCCATCCAATTCACCAGAATACGACCACCAACATTACTGATGCCGGACACAACCAACAAATAGAACTTGAGAACTGCTGTAAAGATGCACGGCAACCCGGAGACAGGGCTATTCTGGGACACAGCCCTGGCCTATTGTGGGACAATCACAGATGCAGGCCGAAACTTAGGGGTTATTGCAACTTAGTGATCGTATTGTATCTAGCAGGGTAAACTTGCACGTTAGTGGCGGTGAATTAATATTGTACCGGCGCTGTTGTGTGCCTAAATATATATAAAGTTGTGGTCGTGGTCCTGTTTGTGAATGCAGTGAGGATGTGCGTGCATATTTCAAATGTGTATGAATAGGATAGTGTTAGTGCTGTGGGAAAATACGTGTTGTGACGTGTGTGTGAAATGTGGGAGCCGTTTACCGCCATGACAAAACTTAATAAGAACTAGGCAAGTTATTTGTAAGTTAATCTAAATTTGATATTGTCATTATTATAATATAACGTTAAAACTGAATCTAGCTAAAAATGGATATGCTCAAAACCATCAAATTTTGTGTTGAGCAAATCGATGTGTGAAACTCTTTCTTCCTCTGAAACTCATAATATTGAATTACTATTGCAAAGCCAAAAAATATATATTATACAGTAATATCTTAGGTTGATTGGTACATTTTATGAATTTATCAATTATATGTACGGTAGACTGAAATAATTTTAAATAAACCTTAGTCCTCCTGCGACCACGAACCCTGCAAAGTGTTCGAAACGTCAGGAAAAACAAAAAACCAATAATACACGCGATTAATCCGGTTAAAAGTTGTTTTATTATATATATTATACGTACAGTATCGTTCAAATTTAAATCATCTACGTATGGTTTTCATTTAACACATAACTCGAATACGAATTTTCAGAGCTCCAGCACCACTGACATGTGAATCACATTAAGTAAATTAGTAAATCCCAAAATCGGTGAATATCGAGAGAAAAATAATAAAATTGGGTCACTTCACTCCATTAACGTACAGAAATCAATAACATAAGGTAAGTACGGTGAAGCTTTCAGTCGATGACGTAATTGCTGTGAATAACCATTATGTAGAGAAAAACACAGAAGGTTTACTTGTGATATGATAACGAGGTTCACCCGTTAGAAGGTACACTTGCAATGGCAGCAGCTTTCAATTGCCCAAACATTGTGCAGTATGATCTTTAAAATTTTAGATAGATTAGTATAGTTTTTTAGCTGTTTTGATTCTAAAGTCTAATGAGTAATAAATCTATACCACCGCCTCCACTATGTATATTGATACACTGTCAAAATGCGAATTTGCAATAGAAATCGGTTTCAAAATTATTCTGCTGTTGAAAATCAGCGTCAGGCACAGCAGTCTAGCATTTTGCTGATCTGGACCTATTTGGCACATCCATGAGTCATATGACCATTTAATATTTATTTTTTCTTTTTTTATATCAATATAAATTGTATTTTCTACTAACTGTGTCAAAATAATGAATGTTTTTTTTTTCCCACACATGTATAATATCAGAACAACTCGAAAAGGATTAGCTAACAAAAAAATTGAACTGGCCAATGTTGTTTTTTTTTTTTTATTAGTTGGCAAATAATTATTCTCCATTTTAGCACCTTGAAAGTGTAACCAGTATTTTAACAGAGTGCCAAGAATAAATACTAAGACATTCAGACACAAAAAATACATCTACTTCTGGTTTCATTATGGTAAATGATAATTGCATTATTTTGGATAGCTTTTCCCATCGTATATTGTTTCGAATGGGTTTACTGTACTATTGTATGTATGCGCCTTAAAAGGCATTACGTTAAAATTCATCGCTTTTCTCATATGAAGCCGTGAGAGCGGATATAAACGCTTTTTTTTTATATCTCTCCCATATAGGACATGGCCTTGGCTTGAAGCGTTGGACGGAAACAAGATACCGTAATGAGGTTTGAATCCGGAAATGTGCCGAAATTTTAGACAGCTTTTCCTGGGGATTTAAAAAAAGAAAAAAAAGAGATTATAAAAGAATGTCGTGATGAAACTGGTGGCGGGGATTCTTTGAACCACAGTTTGTGGGTTTATACTTGGCAAATACAAATGCACTCATATTTACGTTCTCAGTTAATCTAATACATCAGATGCGGTGAAGGAAAACATCGCATCGTAAGAAAACTTAAACTTGTACGCCTACCCGCAGTGAGCAAATGTTTTTATAAATCTTTGCTAGTGCTTTCTCTGCATACTATTCTATGGGACAATTATGGGCTTGTAATGTAATTTAAAGTAAGAAAACAAAGCAAAACACAAGGTAGACATTTTATTAAAAACCATTTTAATAGCATTAATATGAAATGGTTTTATTGAATCCGAAGTAAAGGAAATGCGTCTTGTGGGCACAAAACAGGCTGATAAAGACACAATACATGATTACCCCCGTCCACCATGAGCATAGGTCATCGTGCTTAGGTAGTCAACAGACCTGTAACCTAGGTATGGGTTGCAGCGTTGAAACGAAATTATATATTTGTATAATAACTTTCGTGGGACACATTCATATTAATTATCAGTCATAGTCAGTTTGACTCGCGACATCGCCGCGGGCTCAGCTCATGAATAAGAGCTCCGTTCGAGTTCGAAAATACTCGGGCAATCCCGAAGAGTGCGCGTGAGTAATAACCGTTAAACTATAATTAATATGAAATTTTATATGTTTATTCTGTAAATAGTTCTTTTCAAACTCTTATATATCACTATGATCTAGAAGGCATTCTATTCATACCTCTGGGAAGAAATGCCGAAACAAACGCAAAGGTAAAGGCCTCTTTTAAAGTCCAGACATCATTAAAGATCCCTATGTGAGCGTATCCATGTAGGATATCTGGAATGGCCTTTTATATAAAGTTGACCTGTCCTAACTGACGGCACGCATGCATCAGACATCCTGTCGCTGAACCATGTTATAGGGAGCTCAACAACTTGTCGCAAAGCGATACCAGATCGGCAGGACATATAAAATAAAGTTATATAAAGAAGACTTTAAACTGCCAGATGGTTAGAAGTCTGTTAAGCAATAAATAAATAAGTATACTTAATGCAGCTGCAGTCCTGGCCTGGTAAAAGCTTGTGGTGGAACTGTGTCGTTTCACTCGATAATCTGGCACGATGACCATGAAGAGTATACACGTAAAATGATCATGAGTATATTAATTAAAAAGTACTTTAAAGAAACACTTATTTAATTTGCAAAGTAATTCTAAAAGTACAGAGCAAAATACATCATTAAGATCCTAATCGGTTAAACAGCGATCCGTAATAGCTTTGAAAGCGTGCACTCACTATACACTACAGCACTATTCAATTGAGTTATGATGCACGGTATACACACAACCACACAGTGCATATATACAGGAAACATTAAAGGAGCCACACGCGAAATGCTCATATTATCAGCACTACGTTTTCCAACTACGAACGCTGTGGCTGACAGGTTAGGGTGAAGTTTTGAAATTTGTGTGGTATTTTTTGTTGCTGTTGAAAAACTGTTTTAGGTTGATTTTCTTCGTATATTTTGTTTACTAGTTTCGGTCAACAACAGAGTCTCCTGTTGTGGTTATTTGGGTCGCAATTATAGGATGAAAAATTGTTTTAATATGCAATGTGAATTATCTAATACATATTGTTGTGTACTAAGTTCTAGTAATGTTTTAGTTAGTAGTTTTTTCTTTAATATTTAATCTGTCCTATTTAGTTTTTTTTTTTTTATAAATATTAAAAGATTTTTTTTTTGTATTTTTTACTGAAGAGGTAAATATACAGCGATTAACACTGCCTCATTGGTTTAGTGATGGGTTCAATTCTCGGGTCAGGCATTTTGTATTAGGAAATTCTCTGTAGCTGCCCAGAGTTTGGAATCGTGCCCTGTAAGCAAGAGGCTCACTAATTGATATAGAACTTAATAACAGCATTGGTGAAATGTGGGTGTACAACCGTGTACACCTCTGCCTACCCCTTCTGGGTATACTGAGGCCTTTTCTGGCATCGCACAGGTCAACAAGAATATCCTCCTTACTAGTCTATTGTTTATAAGTGTTTTTTTTTGTACCATACTGCCTGTTTTTTTTCATTTCTTTATTTTTTTTGTTTTGTTTTCATGACGTTGTTATAAGTAGGTAGATAGGTACTTACATGACTCTTTGAAAATTGATAGCTATTATAGTGTTCATAAACTATGAAACATATCTAATGATACGCTATAAGTGACGTCCCACGTTCACTTCCCAGTATTCGACGAGTCAAAGCTATCAAAAGGCGGATTTTCATGTCAATCAAATGAAAATCTATTAAATGAAAACCTACAAATTTAACGTTTCTATTTTAGTTCAATTAATTTGAAATAGCATCACGCTTGCAATATCCAAAGGGTAGGGCAATGGTGTACACAGTTGTACTACACTTCTTATTCAACAATGCTGTTATTAGGTCCCATGTATGTGCAGGTAAGCCTGCTTATGAGAATTTCCTAACAGAAAAATCTCAATATTTTTTTTCTGGACTCGGAGTCGAACCCACGACCTCACGTTCAGCAGCCGTACTTAAGAGTACTAGACCAATGATACAGCCAAAAATATGCTATCTGTACTCCTGTCGAATCACCGAATTTTCGGTCTCGGTGGTCTCCACGGAGATCAGCCAAATATGCAGGAGATATTATAGTACACAAGTGTATGCACAAACGCAGGTGCACTCCCTCTTCTTTCACTCTCATAGTCCGATGGGACGGCAATCCGACACGACCGAAAGAAATCAGGGGCAGGACCGACGGCTTCATGTGCTCTCAGAAGCACGGGGGTGTCACACCATCAGGCCAATGAGGCTAAAATTCATAATTAACATCACAATAATATGTATGTATTTAAGTATTTTAATGTTTTTGTATACCTCTAATTACCCCATTTTCTTTACCCAAAATTTTGACCCCTGTCATACCTATCCATCCAAAGGTTGCCTGGTAGAAATCGGCGGGTGCGATAAGGCCGTCCTTTACTTTAAGTATTCGTATTTTTTTATTCTGTTTATATCGGTATAAAATAAAGAGTTTAGTAAATAAATAACCTAATCGTAATAAACCGTTAGATATTTTTTTTTATTTACCATTAACCATTGTTTGGAAGAAAACCACATGTCACATAAATAAAGAAAACCAGAATGTTATGTTTGTATATGACTAAAATAACCAATTTGCCATGATTCCATTATTTTTTGCATGTCAATAGTCGTAACTTAAAATGGCACACGCACCCAACCAAAACTATGTAAAAAAAAAAAATAACAAAGCATTCCGCGAATAACAGAGAAAACTGAAAAAATTAATACAACGTTTGCAATACAAATATTTTTCTAACACACTGTACAGTGCGGCTAAAAAATAAACCAGTAAATGAAATGAAATAAACTTTGCTTTTAGTTGTGACGGCATTGGACGACAGCATAATAGGATATATTGTATGAAGCTGGTACGATTTTTGTACATTTCTGTACATTAAAAATAATTGGCACGAGTAGGACTCGAACCCTTGACTATCGTGTCATGGCTAATAATTAATATAAGCCTTAACATGTAGAAAAATTCATTGAAAACATTAATTAACTTTGCTTTGTATTTTTTTCTTTCTTTTACTATAGAGTACCTATATACGTACAATTAAATTAAATTATTTGGTGGTAGTATTTGTGACAGTTTTTAGTTAGAGCAGTTTTTTTTTCTTGATTTAGAACGCATGGTTTGGGATTTGTCGTGAAAGAAAAGTCTTGTGGTTCGTCAAAACACGTGCAAACAAGACAAGACGGGTGAGTTTTAATAAAAAAAAATGAATAATTGTTGTTAGAGTACTGGAAAAACTTGTCATGTTAAACATATTGTCCGTATAGGATCGATAATGGTCGAGTATCAGATAAGAGTGGTGGAAAAACACCCTTACGATAACACCCGTATGTACGTAAATATGCATCGACTCAGTGAAACTGTGTCGCGCGGACATTCACCTAGCACTTTGTCAATAAAGTTCACTTACGCTTGCATTTAAATAAGAATTTGTGCATATAAAATAAACTTTGTTCAACGAAAAAAGCTCAGCTCAAAGGATATTAATCCTAACATAGAATTACGCCTGTATTCCCCGACGGGTTAGACAGAGATGTACTATATTATACTTCCATATTTTCACCGATACAGTTATTAAATTCCATGAGTCTATTGCTATCTACCAGGCACTATTCCAAACTCCGGCTTGCTATTAAGAATTTTCCAACATACCCAATACGAAGTTGTGTAGAAATCGTTTAGCATGGTATGCGCATGTGATGCAGAGATGAGGGTCATGTGACGAGGAAAGTTTTGAGTATGAATGTAGATGGCTATAAGTAGTAAGTAGAGGAAGACAGAGGAAGGATGGATGGATTTTGTTAAAGATTATATGGCAAGAAAATTAGTGACTGACGATATGACGGCTAATAGAGATGTATGGAAGACGAATACATTCTCCGACCCCAAATAAATTGATATAAGAGGATGATGATGATGAGGACCCGATAAAATTATTATACAACTAACAGGAATTAACGCGCAATAAATACCATTGAATCACTTAACGTTTCGACCCAGTTCCACTGATCTTAGTCACAATCAGAATGATCCGCGATTTTAACCTTGGATCTCACAACTAGCATACGGCATCTTGATGGCTGCTCAAAATGTTCCAAGACCTTGTCAGTGAATGTGTTCTAAAATCGTCGCCGAGTTGTTGTGGGTTCCAAACTAGCATGTAGCATGGCATATAACAGTGAGAGCCTAGTGATATGACCGTTGGACTGACAAGTCAAAGGCCGCAAGTTCGAATCCAAGGCACGCGCCACTGTCTTTTTGAAGTCATGTGCGTATTATAAATTAATTATCACTTGCTTAAAACGGTGAAGGAAACCAGCACACCTGAGAGATATTATCGATGGTTGGTGTATAAATCTCTCCAGGTCAGTTAATTCAGTTTCCTCCACACTGAATTCATTGACAACACAAGCAGCCTATAACTGGTCTACTACAGAGCCTCTTTTCATATATATATAGTGTCACGCCTATATTCCCCGAAGGGTAGACAGAGGTGTACAAAGTTGTACTCCCACACTTCAGCAATGCTAGTATATGATTATATAAAATAGTATATAAGTCCATGTAAGAGGTCGTTTTCCAATTGCCATCTGCCGGGCACAAATATAACCCATAATAGGAATCGAACCCGAGACCTCATGCTCAGCAGGCGCGCTTGGGATCACTAGACCAACGAGTCAGTCTCTTTTCATATAGAGAAAAATATTGACTACCACGCCATCTTACTACGGGTTGGCAATTTCAGATCATTGAGTATAATTATGTTTTCTTTCATTATAATAAATCTATGATGTTGTCTAGTCGTCCCAAGCGCGACTGCTGAGCATAAGGTCCTGGGGCCAGTTCTCAGGTCGAGCAAAGTGTTACTAGATTTTTCTGTCACGTTTTTTTTTAGGATATTCTTATAGCATCGCTGATATTGGAATTGTGCCCGACAATAAGGCAATACGTTCACCACATAGGAATTAACAAGAGCATTTGAAAAATGTGGGTGTACCACTGTGTACAAGTACTCTGCTCTGTGGAAATACAGACATATTATGTCCATGTTCATGTAAATTTATTTTATTTTATTATATGCAGGTGCACCTTCTGAACTTAATCTGATTATCGTCCATGCCAACATCAGGAAAAATCATAGCGCAAAGCAGATTTTACAAACACAGAATAATTAATATTATAAAAATCATAAATTAAAATTCAGTCTGGAAATCCGATAAGCCAGTGAGTGTTAAACAAAATACTCATCATACATTCTACGAAGCCTTTGTATTGTTTTATACGAAGTAATACATTTATGTGTAGACGTGTATTAATGTGTGAACTGTGTTCAATTCTGCTTGGAGGATAGTTACGTCTGCGGGAAGGAAATAATGTCTTTAGATTCGAAATGGAAAATGTGAGGTTTATTGGTAATTTTCTCTACAACGTTAGTCCAGTGGGTTTAAACCGAGGATGTGATGCTTTATTTATATTACTGTTATTTTTCGTACATACAATTACACTACACATGTTTGTTTAACAATAATATAATAATTATTTACGCTACTAAGATCGGTCTGCTGTCCACGTTAAAATAAGAAAATAGAAAAAAATTATGCTATTCTTTATTAAGAAGGCACACAAAATCGGCCACGCTTGATTTTTATAGACACAATTATGTACGCACAAGTAAGGTAGTTATTTAGCTAAATTGAATTCTGTGACCATACGCATAAAAACTAATCTTCGGCGCTTCTTAAATTATAGCTGTCACTGTTACTTAAATGACAATTCAAACAAAGACATTTTTTTTTTCATAGAACATTATCATTATTCCTATTACGGCCCACATAGGTTTGCCCAGGTATGGTAGGCCTTCTTAAATTGTCTTCATTTCTAGTGGTCGTAGTGGAACTGACGCTATCCAATGCGGTCCTGCTTCCATAAATATTTTTAATATATTTTAAGCACGATTGTAGATGAGGGGTCATTTTTATTTGACTTTTAGTTTCTAAGTAATGAATAAACTTTTCAAGTATAGATAACTTTTGAAAGTGTTGAATTTGTTGAAATATCTTAATCAAAGGTTTTGAAGTTAAAAAAATATGTAATAAATATGAACTTATCTTTAAAGAGTTTTAAGCTCAAGTAATATTCATATTCATTTTACTTTTAGTGGAATTTTAAATTGCCTGAGGCATTCTAGTTCGAATCTAGTCGAGCGTCCTTGAAAAATGGAAATGAGTAATAACCATTTTTAAATTCATAGGTATTTTTGTGGAAACAAAAAGACGGTCGTGAAAACGATTTGAACCTGCACCTCCCGGATAAATACTCCAACTAAAGCCATCTCGACCTCTGCTCACTGCCCCGGATTCTTCTTCAACATTTTACTGTGTATTATCCCTATTTTTTCAGTCCCTATACAAGTGACTGAACTGATACGACTAACTTTGAGGATTCGATAACGGACGGGCGTTTTTGGGGACTTTATTAATGTAATGTATGACGTTCAAAAAGTACCATTTCAAATGGTCTAATTTGAATAAAGATATTTTTGATTTAATTTGATTTTGTTGTCGTACACATGCGATTATTTTAAAAAAATCCGAAAAATCCTTCAGAAGCATGAGGCCATCTGTAGTGAATTAGGTTTTTATAGTTATTAACGATATTTTTTAAATTTAGACATTTTGTGAAAATTCTTCGATTTGATTGATTGAATATTGATTAAAACGCGTTATAGTTGAAGTAAAATTCTACAGCTTTTTAATATGTAATTCTGTTACTATTTAATGTGTAAATTTAATATGTTATTGTAATTAGAATAAAGAAAAATCAAGTGGTAAAGAAAATGTAGCTCAAGTGATCGCAAGAGTATGCAACCTTAAAAACCTATTTAACATATCGCTCAATTACCGATCTTCACTTTAATTACTGTTTAAAAAAATTACATTTATAGTGTATTATTTTCAACACTTGTTTTATTTTTGCAAGCCCTGTTTAAATGCCTCCCTGCCGTCTTCCTTGTTTCCTGAGTAATACAATCTAGGCATATTCAAGGCTAGAGTAAATAGTTTTTTTCTGGATCTAAATGCACCATCTTCGGCCACACCGTTACTTACCATCAGGTAAGTTGGTGGCCAAACATAAATCCATTTGTGATAAAAAAAATAAAAAGTTGTGGTATCATTCTTAAAAAACTTATAACATTGTGATAAATGCGGCGGAATAAATAATAAATATTTAATTAATGAACGTTGGTCAAGTGATCTCAAGCACGACTGCTGAATTTTCGATTCCCGGTTCGAGCAAAGTGTTCTTGGGTTTTTCTGTTATGAAATTCTCAGCAGCAGCTCGGAGTTTGGAACTGTGCTCACCACATAATACTTAGTAACATCATAGGTGTAATGTGGTTGTAGGTACAACTGTGTACTTACATCTCTGCCTACCCCTTCGGGGAATACAGGGGTGATGTTAAGTTATATGTGTAATAAACGATGACGTACGCCACGCTGGCTCTACCTTTAGATTATAAAAAAGTGTTTGTGGTGTTACTATAACACTTTGAAAAGAAACCAAATGATAACAGATCAAATAAGAGCTACATATGTACGAAGAACAACAAAATGTCTGAATCAGTGCAGAACATTACTGTACCTACCTACTCACTCACTGTTTGTGTACTGTTCATACACATTCGACCATAAAAACTAGACGGAACAAACGTTTTCGTTTTCACAAATAAATGTGTGCAGCAAAAACTGTGGGAGTGGTGAAATATTGTGCGTGCTTTTACTCTCTTGAATGTGGGTAATGCTAAATGGTATAAAAAAAATTACTATGCGATTCACATTCAAGGTTCAGGTTTGTCATGGATGCTGTTTCGGACTTCTACCGACTAAAAACCAGACGGTCCTACTGTAACCTTTGTCGAGGTCCCGGGTACGCAGCAGCGTTCACTGCAACCCCGGCAGGACACTCAAGGTTCGCCGAATGAATACTTCTAGATTTATAAAAGCTAACCGTAATTAAACAATTATATATTATCTTTAAAAATAAATTAATAATTTTAACAACTCGTATAAGTAACAACCTCCCAAATGAACCACCCACATTTATTTATTTTCCAAATACCACAAGCCTTACCATCAATATTAATTAACAGTTAATTCACAAAAACATTTCGCACGTACACATATCGCATCCCGCTAACATATCCCATTTACATCCAAAACCGCAATATTTAAACACTTTTATTCGATAACACATTTCAATTCCAATTTTATAAAATGGCTCTCTGATACGCGAGTATTGCCGCTATCGGAACAGTTTCAAAGCAATATAACTTTTGACTTATATTGGCCTCAAGTGTATAGAGTTACAGTGTGTTGTATGGCGGTGCAACGGCCACGTATTGTAAAGAAAGCGTAACAAAACCGGTTTAAATTGAGTATAACAATCTGTTTTACTGTTTTGTTATCAATGGTTCAATTTGTATGTAAAACAGTGTAAAAGGAAACATGTGCTTACTTTAAAGTCAAGGTTTCTACTTATATTAGTTCTAGTATTGATAAACTGTCTTACAATAGTTGCCTGTTCTCAAAGTTAGGCTCAGTTCATACTACGGGGTTGGTCGATATCGTTACTACCTCGCTTTGAAAAATCTTGTATCTTGGCTCAGTATTAGATTTATAAATATGTAGTTAGTGCTACCAAGATCTGTTTTAAGGTACATTATTCTAGCCAAAGTATTTAGGTTTGCTCATGTTAAGAGGATGAATGAAAACCGATTAAGAAAAGGTAATAACGGAACGGGATGCCTTAGAAGAACATACACTCATCTCATTGGTGATGTCGTCGAAAAGGTCAGGTACGGAACACTTACAACCGGCGTGCGTGTACGACCAGATGTGAACGTGGAGTAGATGGTGTTCCATAGTTTCTACCCTGGGTCTAACGGTGTCTTTTGATTAACTATGAATGTAACCCCAACCCACCACAGGATCACCTATTTCAGGCACACGTGTTACATGTATAAAACTTTTATAAATAATTTTGTCCTAGTTATTGTATTCTACGAAAATTTTATTATTATTAAGATATAAATTTATCTGGTAAGAAAAATACGGTCGTGAGCAGGGTTCGAATCTGCGCCTTCCGGATAAATACTCCAGGCGCTCTGCCAACTAAGCCATCTCTGCTTATTACTCCAAATTCTTTTTCCACATTTTAATACGTCTTATCGTGACGTCATCGCTACTATTCAGTCTCTATACACGTGACTAAAGCAGCACGTACATACATAGTAAAAGTTACATTAAAAAACAAAGTGTCAAAACAAAAACAATTTATCGATACTATAAAATCATTCTCATCGTTACCGATAATTGTGTGTGTGTATTGTGTGTGTCTAACAAAAAAGCTCAAAAGCTTCAAACGTGGGTGACCGGCATGACGTGACGGAAGCGGGCCGTGTGCGGACTTCCGGTCCGTTCGGCCGGAACGACCGCCGCATTCCGATAGGGTGCCGGTGTAAACTTGTCATTACCACGTGATACTGGGTTGAGTTTTGGATTAAAAGTTTGGTTTAGTTTTGGCTGATGGCCCAGGGATTACAGGAGCCCTTCTTGAGCAATATGTTGCTCAAGTCCCATGGGATTTAATAGCTACATTAAATTGGTGAACATTTGGTGTGGGTGTACAATTGTGGACCCCTCTTCTTAGCCCTTTAGGGAATACAGGCGTAATGCTATGTTGAATTATGGAGGGGCTATATATGCACAGATCGATGGTTCTAGGTTAAGCTGCGCTTGCCGCGGCCGGCCTGTGGATGGGTGACCATCATTTCATACCGAGACCCCTCCGTGCCTCGGAGAGCACGTTAAGCCGTTGGTCTCGGTTATTAAATTAAGATCTATGACTGCCGGTACGGGAAGTCAGAGGCCTAAAAGTCTGACAACCAGTCATACCACGAGATATCGTGTTACCCAATAACTGGGTTGTCGAGGTCAGATAGGCAGACGCTCCATATAAAATACTGGTACTAAGCTGCTTCTAGTTTGACTGGAACCCGACCCTAATACAATTGGGAAACGGCTAGACTATGATGAATTTTGACCTTGGATTTGGAAGACTATTATTCAAAAAGTCACTCCTATTTTACACTAATTCTAACAAATCTTCGTCATCACCCACAGTCCAATCTTTCCATTATTGAGTCAGCTATTTGACTGTATCACATTTTATTTGTATTAGAATTTCATAGATTCCTTCACACACAAATCGGACATGCCATGCACAAATAATTGTTTCGTGTGGAAATTACAACTGGCAAGTTATAATCAGCAGGTAAACACACAAAAAAACTATCTTACACAAAACACTAGCAAAATTGGTTAAGTGGGTCGTCTAGTTGGTAAAGATATCAATGTGAAACAACAAACAATAATACATCAAATTCACGGAAATCGAACTAATTTTATAGAGGGTTGTTGTATGTATTATACTTAGATTTGTGTCACGATACATTATGACTAATTGTTTTATATATTATTTTCAGTTCACTGTAATCACTTCTCTCAAACTAAAATAATGTTAATGTAAATAACGTAATATGTCAGCCGGCGCACGCTCATGGCGTTGGCGTCCCTTCGCTTGTCGTTTTTGAAGGTTTTCAACTTGACAACCGGCATAGACAAGTGAATCGGAGGCGGCACCGAGAGGTTGGCGCGCCTGTACCGCTTGCTTGTAGCCAAAAGCCAAAGAGCCACAGATTATAAATATAATTATTATGTATTTAATGATGCTGAGAGCTGTTTTTTATTTATTTTTTATTCTACTTAAGTGTATTCTAATGTTTTTTATTCTGTTTGTTATATATATAAATTATTTGTTTTTATTTACTATTGTATAACGATTCTCCTTGTTGAATAATTTCATTTAATAATTCAAAAAAAATACATACTTGATGTTGACGTTGGTACGTTCGTTGGCTGTCCGTGGTATCACGCTAGGTCCTATCAGAATACCAGCGCTGCAACATTTTAATTAATGTCGCAGCATTACGCTGAGATAGTGGCCTTTTTTGGCCAGGTACAGGATATTTGTTTGTATGTTATTTTATAAGTTTATTAGATATAGACATTATTTTTAAATTATTATCAGAAATCTCTTGTGTAATTTCCTGTACTGGTACAAAATAAAAAATCTTTTCTTTTCTTTCTTTCTTTCTTTCAAAGCCGAAGCTCTCGTCCACCGTGCCAACATTGTCAGATCAACTTCAAAGCTTCAATCAAATTATAAGCATGACTAATCTTCCGAAAATCTAAACACCATCGCCCCATTCTTGCCCATTGTTAAGATGCCCACATCTTGTTCCTCACAGAATCTAATAAAAGACAAGCAAAAGAAATCCATACTCAATAGTCCCCACCATAAATAACTTAGGGCGTTTAATTAATATTTATTGAACACCGCGTCCGGCGTGACTTTATTGAATCAAATCATTGTCTAGTCTGATAAACTATCTTTTATTCTGTAAATAATGGTTTAATGTGTGGTTTTATGAAACATTTGTTTCTTTTTTTTTGTATGTATTGCTTTAAGGATCCTTATAATATTTTCTAATAAATTACTTTCCTTATGTTTGTGTTTTATTTATTCTTGTGAGATATTTTCTGATAACTTTCTCTTCTGTGTAAACATCGAATGGTTTTTGTGATTTAGTATTTCTTTATTATTTATTTACTGTTCAAATAATAACAAATGCTCTAATTTTAGTTTAGTAAGCTACATCAGAATTGGCATCTATTTTCTATTTTTCATTATTTATATATTTTTGTGGAATAATTATTTGGTGTGACATAGCTAGATAGAAGGAGACTGTATCGGTGGTGGTTACCACCAACAACAGCATTCCTAAAGAGGGTTGACGTCAGGCAGGCGGCCGGTCATAAAACATAGCCAAAACTTTAGCAACATGCCAGATATAGGTTTACTGCGCTGACTTCAAATAAATTGAGATAAGGGCAGGCGGATGATGATGATATATTTTTGTGGAAAGAAATAATCGGTCATGAGCAGGATTCCAATTTGTGCCTCTCAGATCAATACTCCAGGCGTCCTGACCACTAAGCCATCTCGACCTCTGCTCGCTAAGCCAAATTCTTGTTCCACATTTTTATACGTAATAAATAGATAGCCATAAAGTCACCAAAAGATGTTGTCGCTATCTATTCCATCTCTATATAGGTGATTGCGCCCGCAGTATTTCTTCTGGAGACGCAGGTTCGAATCCTGCTCATGATTGTATTCTTCTTTCTACAAAAATGTATAACTTTAGAGTTCGCTACGCATGTGTCAATAAATTTGAAAAAACTATCTGTATTTGATAAGTTAATCGCCTCTATTGCCGCCTCTATCGCCGACATTGTAAAGTTCCAAAGTTAGCCGTATTGTTTCAGTCACTTTAATAACACGTTGCTGTTATTGCATGCGCGGCTGCTGAACGCGAGGACTTGAGTTTAATTCCTGAGTCTGGACAGGAAGTTGTACCTTTATTACGAAACCATTCCCATAATAGATTACCAATTATTTCAAAAACTTCCCATCAAGAATTTGGAGTATGCTTAATAATAGAAAGTGAAACGATACCTTGACGTTGAGTTTCGCAAGAACTAAGTACTCAACAATTAATACAAGTTTAACTATGAGAATTCTTGGCCTGTTTAACTGAGAAACTCCGAGACTCATTTATATTTAATTTACTCCAAGATAGACGCGACTGAATGTTTTATAAGCAATTGTTGTGAAAGAAGTTTTAGTTAACTCCCTCGTGTTTATTATAAGAATTGCTGGAATGAGTTTTCTAAATATTTCTTTTTTATTTATTTAGTTTGTTTATTAAATGTATTGATGATTGATGGTGATGATAATTGATTGATGGATAAAGTTATAATATTAAATGGAAATACGGTCGCGAACAGGATTCGAACCTGCGCCTCCCGGATAAATACTCCAGGCACTCTGACCACTAAGCCATCTCGACCTCTGCTCAACACCGCAAATTCTTCATCCATATTTTAACTTTTTTGACGTTATTGCTATCAATTCAGTACCTATATATGTGACCGAACCATTTTTTCCATTTAATATTATAACTTTAGAGTTCGCTAAACATGCGTTAATGATTTTCAAAGATTTATCTTGATTGATTGATATTGATTAATTATAATATATTATAATTTAAATTATTGATTCTTGTTTATAATATATCTATTTACCGTCAGTCCTGAGTATTAACTTACTTAGTAAGTACTTTAATAGTATTGGTTATTCCTTCACTTGATAAATTTGAGATTCTTTTTTGTACCGTTGGAGGGACCAACTTGGCCTTTCTTTTGTACCTACTGTGAGTACGTCTTCTTCAATTCACACGGGTATCACTATATTGCTTCTGGATAAAATAGCTTTCAATTGGTGAAAAAATAATTCACATTGGCCGTGCCCGTTTCTTTCGGAACTTGGCGGACACACTGTCGTGTGCGTCGATTAAAATCAGTTTAGGACTTTCAGAGTTTATCGATTACAAACAAACAAATATTTTCGCTTTATATTACTAGTATAGATTGTATAGATATGGACGCATACACACACAGACTCACTGAGTTGCAGAGTAAATAGATCGTAGAAATTTCTATGACAAAAGTTTGTTCACAGTTGGATAGCGTTGCGAATAGTGCCCGGTTGATGGGAATAGGTTAAGACTACCTATTATGGCATCAGTATTATAAACCCAGAATATATATCAGCCTAAACCTTTCTTTCTTTAACCACTGCCTCGTTGGTCTCGTGGTCCCAAGCGCGACTGCTGAGCATGAGGTCTTGGGTTTGTTTCCCAGGTCGGGCAAAGTGTTATTGGGATTTTCTTTTAGAAAATTCTCAGTAGCAGCCCGGGGTTTGGAATTGTGCCCAGTTAACGGCAATAGGCTCACCACCTATTATATAGGAATAACAGTATTGGTGAAATGTGGGTGTACAACTGTGTACGCCTCTGCCTACCCCGTCGGGGAATACAGACGTGATGCTATGTTATGTTATGTCTTCGAGGAAACAGCAACATAGGCTTTATTTTGATAAAAAATATACTAATAGTTATGCAGTTAAATGCCACGAGCAATATCTGTACCCCATAAAATATAAACTTTGGTCGAGCGCATCTGGCTTCCAGTAATAAAATAGGAACAAAATACACAAGAACAGAATACTAAGTCTAGGTTGGAGTACTTTCTAACATTCACAAGACCTCCAGGAAATACAGTACATAGTAGAACAACTCTCTACAGAAGACCTCCAACAAAATGTACCCCAAAATAGGACTGAGAAATTCAAATCGCGACTGTAAACTGAAGATAAAATTAACGCAAAGGTCTTAACTCACTTAGAAATGTTATACAACCGGCGTACATTATTCGCATACTAAGTCGGCAATGCAAATGAACGTAAGGCAATGGTTAATGTAGCGATAGCAGCCGGAAGGAGCCTACTACACGCGCGGTTGTGACACACAGACGGGGAATTTTGAAGGAATCTCGTTGATGTATTTTGTGCAGCCGTTTTTGATAAAGTTCTGTGACATACGGTTGGATAATTTTATAGAGAACGGTCAGTTGTTTTTGCATCAGGCCTTTTCATGCATTACTGTGACATATGAATGGAATATTAAAAAAAAACTGTCTATAATTATTTAGGATGTCATTTTTTATTCGTGGACTGATCATAAAGTTTTTGGTATAATTAAGTTTGGATGAGAAGTATTCATATTTTTTGGGCATAGTTTTTTTATAATTACAGTTCTGTGGCATATGGTTGGAGAATTTTATAAAGGTCAAAGTCCACATATTGAAATTTTAAACAATTTTAAGAAGCCCTATCGTGCTTTCTCGACGCAAACAGTATACCACTTCCTTATACTTTTGCAAAGTAAAGCACAGTTAAAGTAACAATATTAAATGGAAAAACAATACGGTCGTGAGCAGGATCTGACAGGCGCAGGTTCGAATCCTGCTCACGACCGTATTCCTTTTTAATTTCATATTATAACTTTTGAGCTCACTAAGCATGCGTTAATGATTTTCAAAGATCTATCTTTAAATCACATTGGCAACAGTTTTTTTAAGGTCTTTCAGAAATTTTAACTTCTTAATTTATTCTAAAGACTATAATCGCAAGCAACAATATCTACTTACGTGAAGTATAAGAATAAATTATCCAATAACAACACAATACCGAGTGCTTCCGATATGGTTCGGTAGCTACCGGACGCCAGTTGGCTGCGTCGGTTAGTTTCTAGCCCGGGTTCGAACCCCACACACGTTGGGAACGCGGTTTAAAACTTTACGCGCGACAGTTGCGAAGTTTGTAATATATTCCCTTAACGGAATATAAAGATACTAGTTTATAAACAGTTTGTACCGGTTTTATTTTGGTTTTCGGCGCTGGCGCAGTGATTTGTTGGTTTTGTTGTGTTTGGATAAACATTGGCGGATTTTTGCCGGGATGTGGTGGTTGCTCAAGTTGTCCATCGTGTTGCAATGTGAGTTATGATGTTTTTTTTGTTCTTCAATAATTTTTCATAGTATTTCGTAAATGTGTAAGTAGATACAGTCGTAGAAATTTATTTCATAAATAGGCACTGTCCCTGCAGAGGGATTATGGAATGGTTATGTTTATGTTTTATGTGAATGTATAAATATTTACGGACAAAAAATAAAAATATTGAACCACTCCCAAAAAATTTCGTTAAAGTCTAGATTAGTTTATATAATGGCTGTACATACCAACGAAATTTTTAAATTAGAGACGTTGGAATTATGCCAGGGCACTGCCATATTAATAAATCTGAACTGTCAGTTGAAATTTGTCAAGCTAATATCGCCCAGGAAAGATAAAATAGCCAATACGTAATTGAAGTTGAGGTGGGTCATGATTTGATTTAATCGACTTAACAGTGAATTTATCTATTACGCTTTCATTAAATATACGTTTTCCTACACCGTAGACCTGTGATTTCTTAGATTAACTAATAAAGTATATTATGAAATTGAACATGTCACTATAGCTGTACATGCTAGGTTTGAACCCTTGAACTTGAGGTTTCACCCCAAGAGGCGTGCTCGTAACCATTTGACCACCATAACACTTGATATTATTTTTCAATGCCACTGTTTACAGTGCCCTCATAAAAAATAAGATTTGACCTTCGTTCATTACACAATAGTATTAAAAAAATCAATTTTAAGCCTTCTACACTCAACCATTCAAATAATTTTTTGACGCGAAAACTACCATCGTTTGTAAACAAATATGACAACGCAGTGACTCGATAGAGTGGGCAATAGTATTGAAACCAATGGGAGAACATATGCTAACTACGTATCGATTAAATTACGAACCCTTTGTGATTCAACTAACTAACAGGACGTTGTCAAAGAGCTTCCGCTTTCTATGTTTTGAGTTGGTTTTGAATCGAAGTATCGAAATATATTTGTACCTACGTGCAAGTTTAAGTGTACGCAGCATGTAGAGTTAACTATCCCCTATATATAGATACGATATCTTTGTAATAAGCTTGCCTTTACTGTAAAATATTTCGTATCTGTTTCCAAATTTCCCTAAAGTTTAAATTTTTTATTGTTTTATAACCGATTAGTATCAGATTATCTATTAACACAGTAAGAATGGAGCTAATAATTTATTAACATTAAAAAAAAAAAACTGAACTGAAAATTTAAGCCACTATTAAGCGATCTTCTCACATTTTCCCAGACCAAGATTTAACTCCTTTAAAAAAACATAAACCTGCTAGGTTTTTTTTTTATTAAAACTGTTCTACACTAGGAATTTCTTTCACCCAGTATCGTGAGTGCATTTACAAACACAAATCTTAATATTAGAACATTGTGAAGGAGAAAGGTCTTCTAGTACGTTTTCCATTATTCTTTACAATTTTAATCAACTATCTTCTTTTGGACAATACAAAAAAAAAAGATTGATTTCAAATATCACACATTTACATTGATATATTTAGCTGTGGGCCATAGAAATGTATTTTTTTCGAGCAAGCAACGAATCTGTGTTGTTCCGTGCTTTAACCGGACCAATGACCAAATGTGCAGAAGCCGATTTTTCGACCACAGCACCAACTACGCCGTCATCGAGGCAAAATATCAATTGAGTTGTAACTCAGGGTAACACTGGACTAAAAATGGTGTACGCTTACAGGTTCACGTAGAAAGTCTACAATATTTATGATTTAGACAAATGGTACAAACCCACAACACAGAGAATCCCAAAGTAGGGTTGGAAGGATAAAGGGTTACTCAATGTATCAACTTATTAATTCATACTAATAGGAATACTAACCTCCTCTTTGTAACTGTGGTTAGTTACCATTAGATTGAGGAATTATTTGATGAAACAATGTTGCAGTTTTAAAATATGTAGTGACAAATTTTTTAAAGATGGTTATATTGTTTGTTCATGTTGAGAGGATAAATGGAAGGCGATTAACAAAAGGTACAAGGCAGGTAAGTGGAAATCCTACAAGTGAATATCCTAGAAGGATAATACACTGACCTTATTGTTGATGTCCTCCAAGAAGTTCAAAGACAAGGTCAGTGGGGTGAATAATATAACTAAAATAAAAAATAAAATGCTTCCTCGTTGGTCCAGTGGTCCCAAACGTGACTGCTGAGCATGAGGTCCCAGATTCTATTCCCGGGTCGATCAAAGTGTTATTGAGTTTTTCTGTTAGTAAATTCTCAGTAGCAGCCCGTAGTTTGGAATTGTGCCCGGTAGATAAGGCAATAGGCTCACCACCTATTACATGGGAATTAATACCAGAATCAGTTGTTTTACAAATCTGATAGCTGTTTTACAAAACTGCTAGCTGATTTACAAAACAGTGCTGTTATGTAAAACAGCTGAACTATGTGAATGCTGGTTTTGCATAATTTTCACTTTCCACAAATAATTATAACTTTACGTTTGAGTTGCCAGTACCCAGACACAATATTTTTATTTTTATTATGTGTATAAATCTATACTGCCTGGTTGGTCTAGTGGCCCCACGCAGCGCGACTGCTGAACATGAGGTCTTGGGCTCGATTCCCAGGTCGGGCAAAGTGTTATTGTTTTTTTAGTTAGGAAATTCTCAGTAGCAGCCCGGAAGCGGTACCTATTATAATATAATATAATAATAATATCTACCTTCCCCTTCGGGGAATTGAGGCGTGATACTATGTTATGTTTATTTTATGTATGTAGATGGAAATTATAAAATTGTAGTTTAAGACATTACATTCGTATAGATATAACAAACAGAGGAGGGAATATTTATAAAAACATATAAACGAATTTATTGGGGTCAGCGCACCATGTCTTATTCGTCCATACATTTCTATCACCCGTCGTTACCTTTCTAGCCATAGTATAAAAGTTGAGTAGGTACCTACCTGTACCTATAAACCATGGGGCTTTACACATCTACCAACTTACTAAGTATAGTAAGCTTAATGTTAGAAACTTTATCATGTTGATTTTATTACCGAATGAAACAAAAAAAATAGATTCAGTACGTGGCCTTGCCTTCAATTATTGAAGGATTTACATTACTCGTTACTTATAAGAATTCTATTGTTAATGCAAGATAATGTTTATATTTTACTCAAGGTAAATACTAAATGACTCAAAGTCAAAAGTGTTATTTCAGAAAGGCTAAAGGCATGAAACACGTATCCAAAAACTTGATCTTTTGGAGAAGAACCGGCAAAAATTCTATAAAAACTCTTGCAATAAATAAAATAGAACTATCTTTCTGTGTTTTTTTTTTTTTGTGCGATTAATTGTCATAATAATAAGTTTATTGCCAAAAAGAAATATCATAACATAGTATGGTCAACATGCTTTAAGCTGATATTCTTGATAAAAAAAAAAAAAATCACCACAAGCATCCACTGCCGAACTAGGTTAAAAACCTAGAATATTATTTTACAGCGAGAGCTAGACCATATTCAGGAGGTCCTCAAAAGTAACGGATATCGAGTGGGTTATCGACAAAAGCGGACTGCGATAAGATGCAGACATCCTGAGGTAAGCAGACAACCAGCCTACATGCCCTACGTCAAAGGAGTGACGGATAAAATCGGAACGGTGTTGAAAGGGTACTCCATTCGCACAATCTACACACGGGGCTAAGGTAAACAACATAGTGGGCACACCTAAGGATGTCATACAAAAACAGCAAACACCAGGTGTCTACAAAATAGATTGCAGCTGCGGTAGTTCTTACATAGGCCAAACGAAGCGGACCATCGCAGAAATGGTCAAAGAACATATCGCTGCTGTAAAAAACCGTCAGACTAGCAAATCAGCGATTGCCGAACACATACTTCAATCAGCCAGTAATCACTGGATTGAATTCCAGCACACAAAAGTCCTCTCAACTGATCGCCACTTTTATTCAAGAGCAGTGCGTGAAGCTATTGAAATCCAAAAACACAAGACTTTCAATCGGGAGGACGGTTTTAAATTATCAGCAACGTGGAATCCAGTGATTAAAATATCTAAACCTCGCTATTTTAAGTTGGTTAAAAATACGGACACAATGAGTGTAGTGTGTTGCGGCCTTAATAACAATTGTGAAAACATGGAGGTAGGTGAAGAAAAATCTACCGCACCCATGACGGAGTAAACTCGCTGCATCAGTCTGCTTGTGACCACGATCAGTGCAACCTGGTCGAAACGTAAAGCGACTCAAAGGTATTTATTGCGCGTTAATTCCTGTTAGTTATACATATAATAATATCATGCACCGCCATAGTTTAAAAGTTAGTATAGGTTAAAAATCTATATCTCCTCAGCACAGAAACTGAAAGTTATGTCTCGAACAGGCTCTGAAACAGCTCAATGGTTAAAATTTAAATTTTACAAATTAAAATATTAATTATTGAGTGCCATATGGCATTAAGTCCGCCTTATTTACCATACATTCAATTGAAGTTATTTTTTGTGCAACTAAAAAATACGGTCGTGAGCAAGATTCAAAGCTGCGCCTTGTGCTGAGTACTGCGAATTCTTACATCTTTTGGTGACGTCATCGCCATCTATTCATTCCTTAAATAGGTGGAGTTTCTTGCCGGCTATTCTCCATAAGAACAACGCCTTGGAACCGTGCACCTAGCTTTAATGTTTTCCAAAGTACCTGTAACATGATCTATTTGAAATAATAATGTTTGAATTTGAATAAGCTATATAGCCTCGTTGTGTTGGTGGTCGCAAATACACCTGCTGAGCGGGCGGTCTAGGGTTGATTCCTGGGTATGTATGTTGGGAAACTTTCAGTAGCTTCCCAGAACTTGGCTATGCCTGGTAGCTGGCAATAGGCCCACCACTATGAGGCCGCGAAAATTGTTTTATAAAACAGCAAACATCTGTCTAACCCCTCCAGAAATGCAAGCGTGATCTAGTATTTTTATAAAAACTAGTGGGCGCTCGTTGACCGAAATTCAACCATAATTCATTAAAATTTTAAATTCGAACTTTATCTGGGGGCACGGCAGTGCCCCCGCCAAGTCTCGAGCAAAGCAGGCACGGCCGAACCATCCTTTTCTCGAAGCCATCGCGGCCCTTTTACCCCCCCTATATCTTCGCTGTGGACAAAGCTAGCAGTCTGAACTTTTGGTAACCAAGAGTAATCATTATAACTAGCCAAACTTCCAAATTACATGATATTCGAGCCTATAGTTTACGAGTTAGCGTCGATCAAATTTACATCATTTTGTCACTCACTGACTGACCGATCATCAAAAATCTTAGATACTTCTAGCAGACCTAGAAGTTTGAAATTTGGCATCAATATAGGTTATTAGGCTCATATAAAGGAAAAATTATTAAAACACTAATAAGTATTTAATTATAGAAAACAATTTTATATTTGCCGTTTTGAAGCAACATTGTGTATGAATTTCGACTGCATTGTTCACTTTGTTCTTTGTTTACATACAAAAAATATTAAATTGGTATAGATTATTAATAAATTGTAATTTATTAAAGTTAAAAATAAATTTAATAGAGTTAATATTTCATAATTAATTAAATGAATAAATCTAAAAAACTTAATTAAAATATCAATGTAATGCAATAAATAGTCTGTGTTTGCTCGCTAGATGGCGTTGTACTTGGTTTCTAAATCACACTATGGTTTCATTATAGGGTGTAATATAAATAAAACTTTAGAAAATCTTGGATATTTTCGTATGATATCTATCTATGAAAATAGCCACTTAGAAACAAAAATTTATAATAACGAAAATTTATATTGCGCGAAACGAAGTTTGCCGGATTAGCTAGTTATTAGTTACTTATATAGTTAGTTATTAAAAATACTAATTTATAACGCTAACGTGTAACATCTTCACTATACTTCACCATATTGATAATATATAAGACAGCAAGCGAAACACATAAATGGTATTAAACCGAAAAAGAATACGGTCGCGAACAGGATTCGAACCTGCGGCTCCCGAATAAATACTCCACTTCGGGAGGCGCAACTTTAGAGTTCGCTAAGCATGCGTTAATGCTTTTCAAAGATTTATCTTTAACATAAAAATGGATTTATATTACAAGCGGACACGCAAAACTAAAATAAAGTTGTTTTTCTGCGAATAAACAGAAATATTGTATTTAAAAAAAATTCAAAAAAAATCTCTTGTTTCGAGATTCGATCTTCATACTTACGATGTGCCAATCATCTATGTACGATATGCAACTAATTAATCAGTTGACAATGTTTTTGAAATAGGCATACGCATTCTCAATCTACTAATCAAAATACAAAACCGGTAAATACTTGGTCCCCATATGATAAAGCGCAATGATACCTTTTGCAGTGCTTATCATTTTTGATAAACTATACAACAGTGCCATTTTTATTGAAATCCATCCACCTTAGATTCTGAGTGTTAGATGGTTATAATCACTGCTCAGCTCCCTTTAGGAAATGCGCCATTTTGAATAGCCTATATAAGTTGACCCGGCTTTTGACGATATTTTTTACAAATTTTCAGTTGTTTTTGTCTCTTGGTTTGGACGCCAACCTCGGACATACAAACTAACAAAAATTCTCAAATTTTAAAAACAACAGATTTGGCATTGGTATCATTTAAATAACACATTACGAAAGAAAAAAAAACAAAAAGCGAATTTGAAATTTTCGGGCTTTCGAGTTACGATTTTATTATAAGTATAGATATAGATATATAAATAGATTTAGTTTGTTACTTAAACAGTTATTTGGTTTGTTAGTTATATAGTTAGTTGTTATATACATATATAGTAGTTGATTTTATAGTTGTTTAAGATAGAGACACGGAATGGGCTCTAAGAAAAGCAGCAGCTGATGTTAAAGACATTATTACGGCACCCAAAAAGAAAAGAAAGAGACTCACCTACAAAAAATAAATGAGATCCCACCAAAAACATTAGATGTAAAAAAATGCCAAGTCTCTATGCAATCATTCCACCGTAAAAAGTTTTGAGATCTCATAGAAGCCAAGTTCTATTCAATTTATTTTGTAGTTAGTTATCTATCAACATTTAGTGACTGTATCAATAGTTTTATTTACATTATAATTATAGTGACTTGGCAATGAGCACAACAAGAAACAAATATAAAACAGCATATTTGGAGGAGGTGAAAGTAACGCATTACGCACGCGTAAAGTTTAATATCACAGGATTAGTTGAGTTCTTTTGATTTAATTGATTTTAAACTTTCGCGATTTGTACACATTTTAGAAATATATAAATCGGTTTCTGTCGCTGCTAGTCTGCCCGTGACCACGGCCGGTGCAATTCGGTCGAAACGTCGGGAAACAAAAAAGGTATCGTAAAAGCCTTCTTTTGATTTACCCATTAAACATAGGTATAGATAATAATTGTGATGTTCTTTTCAAATAAACATAGTTCTTTTTAAATATATATTCGCGCACGTAGTCGATGGTGATCATAACTACTCATTGGCCGCAAAATCATGTCTGTGTATCAAATCACACATCAGCATAACAGTTAATCTAATCATAGTACATACTCATAGATAATTTTCGTAAATAATAATATTTATTCGTCAAAAAAGTCGCACATAATTCCACATAGCAAGCAACTTTTAATTTGTGCTCATTGCCAAGTCGCTATAATTATAATGTAAATAAAACTATTGATACACTCACTAAATGTTGATAGATAACTAACTACAAAATAAATTGAATAGGACTTGGCTTCTATGAGATCTCAAAACTTTTTACGGTGGAATGATAGAGACTTGGCATTTTTTTACATCTAATGTTTTTGGTGGGATTATGATTTTAATGTCAGAGATATGGTATGGTAGTGTGTGTAATACTTTTTTATTAATTTTATGTATTTCCAATGTATATAATATGAAAATATTAGCTTTCTGCACTCCTTCTCGATATAAACTTTATCTGTGCCAAATTTTATACTCATCCGTCCGCGTAATTTTTGTAAATTGGATTTATATTAATAGTTTTTGCTTCACGTATTAATATAATGATCTATTAAGCAATACAATTTTCATATAATCACAATTTCTTATTTACAATAACACATATCTAGGATTTATCGTACGTGTCTATTCAAACCTCCTCAGACGAGCATATGGGTACATCAGTAATTTAGTACGGCAGGTGTGTACCGAATTAAACTGCTAATTAACATTAATTACTTAATTAAACATGCTTGTTAAGCCACCGACCAGGAATAGGTGGACCACAATAGTTCACAGCCGAGTTAACCCGTAAACTATCGATCTACTGTCAACGCCCGCGGTCGACAATCCGTGGTTAACTGCAGTATATTCTAGTGATGGACCAAAATTCGTTTCAAATTTTGGTAATGTCAATATTCGGATGCTATACTGAATTTCGGTATTCGGCTGTAGTTTGATTCGTGGACTAGTCGGTTGAACAAACATTTAATTATACTAGTGGCCGCCCATTGGCCGGAATTCGACCATAATACATTGAAATTTTAAATTTGGACATTAATGAGGTTCTATTGTCAAAGTTATATATTGTGTGTGTGTGTGTGTGAGTGTGTGTCAAAAGCATGGTAGTGAGTGCAATGTATTTTTTTATTTTATATTAATTTAATTTATTTCTTATGCATATTAAATAAAAATATAAGCTTTCCGCACTCCTCCTTAATATAAACTTTAACGTTACCAAAATATCATACTTCTTCCTCCGCGTAATTTTCGTAAAAGGGGCACAAAGTTTTACTTCACGTATTAATTTATAGATATCAGACATACAGTATTCCATTTATACATACATTAACATGTCCAAATTCTTGCCAACAGGACCCATTCCTGAAATGTGTGTAGTTTTAATCAGATTATTTGCTAAACAACAACCTAGAGCGTAACCACCCATAGACCTCTGGTTTTATAAACCATTGAGAACATCTCTCAGGTATGCTCGTTTCCTCACGATGTTTTCCTTCATCGTTTTAAGCATGTAATCATTAATTTCTAATACGCACATTACTACGAAAAGTTAGTCTTGCGTGCATTGGGCTTGAACTGGCGACCTTTGACTATGTGATTAACGACTGTCATCGTCTAGTACAAAATTTTACCGAACTTTGACCGAATTAAATTCGGTCCATCACTAGTATATTCGACGATTGATTTGTTATATTGCCTGTAGTAAAAAGTGTTAGTTTGTAGTGTATTATCAACATACCTACTGTGTGGTTGTATTGCGGACAGGTTCTTTTTTTTTTCTAGATATTTTCCTGCATCATGAGTGCATTTACGGACATGTAAATAATTGACGAGCACGTACAGTAGCACCTGAAAGAATGATCTCTAAATCGAACAAATATATTTTGTTCCATGTGGAAATCGAATCCGTGACCCTAACGGTTATATCAACCCTCTTTCAACTGGCTACTTAATACGGCGATGTAGATATAACAATGTGATAGACATGCAAAAAAAACCTGACCTGTCCCAATATGACCTATATTGGGACAGGTCAGGTTTTTTCAGGTCAGTTCCATTGCTCTGGAGTTTGTTGCGTCACTTGCCACTTTCCCAGCTAAAACACCAGGAAACAGTGAAGTGTGTGCTTTTTTAGGGGCTGTCTTAATTCTTGACGGTAAAAAAGCGCAAATTTCTAGCCTAATTTGTAGAAATAAATTGTTGGTTGAAGATTAATTCGTATGAAAAATAATTTCAGACGAATCCTGAAATGAAAAACGAATATCTACTATTTTCTAAGCACAAAATGTTGATCTACTATCGAAGCAATATTAGAATTCAAATGTTCATCGAAATAGGAAACGGCAATTATCGCATGTATTATTCATTGCCTGTGCAGTCGTCGTGTCGTCCGCACGATGTCATGATATGACAACTATTTAATTTCAAATACGGTACGCGGAGAATTATGTGCGATCGATGTGCAGAATTTCATTATTGAAATGTATATAAATTTATTTTTTCAATAGAATATGTTTAATGATGATGAATATGTATTCAATACAATATGAACGTATATATTAAAAAAGGAAGTAGTAGATTATAGATTCCGTTTGACGAATTGTAATGTATTTTTAAAATGCGTTACTCATGCATATTGAATGCTAAAGTTATATTTTTATTATCAATACATACCATACGCAGAAAGGTTATTTTATACAAAATATAGTTTCGCTAAGAGAGTATAATAATATGCATGTTATAATTTCTCGACCCTCACCAAGACGACATCTTCAGAAGGAGATCACTCAGTTCACATTAATTTATTCATACGCTTCGCAATCAAAGGAGACGGAAGCGTGAATTACGATTAAGTTTTTGATCTACCCAAAAAATTCTTACTCCGAAATATAGCGATTCAAGTAACATTGAAAGTGTTCGTACAGGTTGAATTCTAAATAATTGGATCCCGAATACCGGGGACGCCTTGATCTTTGAACCGTGTAAGTGTTGCCAGTAATGATAAATCATTGTCGTCTATTTGTAACATGGAATTTTGTGTTACGCTATGATTTGGGAATAGGGAAAGAAGGGTGATATTGAAGCGGTTTCAGAGGCAGAATCATCGCGTTTGATCAAAATTGAATGGCTTGCGAAAATAGCGTCGCGCATTCAGGCGTGTATTCTTGACGAAGAATACGATATAACCATTTCCATTTCTGAGTATCTTCCAATTGAAATATTAGTTTATGTAGACAATCTCCCATCTACAATTTTGTTTATTTCTGATACCTAACTTTTTTTTTGACGTAACCAACTTTTGTCTCAGCGACTGTTTCAACTCCGTGCTTTCATATGACTGCAATAACTAATTAATTATTTGATTTTAATAGAAATATCGAATAGGCTTGCATGCATGATGCTTGATGCATTTATTTCGACTAGTCAATGGCTTCGTTTGACCACTCGTCTTTTCTAAACTTCAAAAAATTCTCTATGAACGCCACTTTGCTCCAAAATTTTCTTCCATTCCAAATACAGCCCGGTACAAAATTCTTAGACTAAAATTTCAACAAATTTCCCGTCCCTTCGCAAGTAAATCTCAACAAGTCAAAGGCGGGCATCAATTTTAATTGTTTCAGAATTGTGCTCATTCCAACAGTGGAATAAACTGAAACATTAATGGAGTTCTACATTAACGTCATGTCGCGTGCGGCAGATGCCTTGAGCTCAGCCCGCTTGACTGCATCCGCCATAGATTAGACAACTACAGATGGTACACTTGATAAAATGTCCGGTGCCAAGGTCACACAGACACCTAAATTAAGAATGGATTTTGTGCAAAAGGAAAAAGAAAGCGATACATTTATTATACTAGTAATTGTTAGCAGAAGTTGTTGCTAAGTAGTCTATATTACCTATATTGCCACGATTATTTGATCCATACTCACCTCACATATCTATATACCGTCTTGTCGAACGACTTTCATCCATTCTCTCTTTTTCTCATATTTAAATTAAATTCGCTAATATCAGTAGCTATTTCGCGACTTACTAACGTACCACCATTTCTTTATTTCGACTCTGACACGTCATATTATAGAGTATTTTACATCGGATGATTAAAAATATTTAGCTAACAAATATTGACAATAGTAAAATGTAGGTTAGTTATTTGTTACTAAGCATCGCTAGCTAAATGTAGACAGTTATAAAAAAGAAAAACTGTTAATTACTACTTCTATGTAAGTAAGTCAGTATTATTGCCAGGGCTGCGGCGAAAGCAATTACGATCCCGGAACTGTAGGGTTATTCTTGAAACTAATACCAATTCCAATCTAATTCCAAAATAAATTTACCTACATTACAGTTGCCTCGATTTTAAAGCATGTTGTCTTCATATCATCCCGAATCTATAATAATATTTTAGACATTTTGGCATTTAAAAGTATGAACTGACATATTTCCAATGTCAATCAAGCGGAATTATTTTCAAAAGTAAGCAGGCTGGTTATAGTAGCCACAACGTTCATTATGAAACAAGTGAGTCCTCTGAACGTATTATTCTGTGCCACTTTTTCTTCGCTTATGGGAACAATGTACAGTGTATCTACACCTCGCTTGTAAATACCGCCGCTAATTAATGTGCTGGCTCGTTTACGCCGGATTAAAATGACGTTTGCTTTTCCTTGTCGTGTTAAGCGATATTTCGTCACATTATTATGACTTGTGACGGATTTTGTAGATTAGAGTTAGAGTAGGCTATGATGTATAAAAGATGATTTTAAACGACTCAAATAACAGTGGCAGGGACAGGTACAATACGAAGTATTAAGTCGGTAATTTTATGAAATCAAGAATACGTGCGTAAGTATTTGAGAATATGAAACTCAGGTCTTCTCGTCTTATTAATTTATTTTATCTTGGCCTATATGTTGATCCTATAAGTACCTACTTGATAATATGTAGGTGCCTACAAAAACTTATAAATGTTTTCATGTTATTATAGGCTATTAAATCGTGTATATTGCTTGAAATATAGCCTACTTCAGATGGGTAATAGAGCATGAAGAGAGTACATTTGTGTGTAAAAATTTGCTAAGAGCAATTAAGTCTGGTCCTTCAATGAAACGAAAACTTTTGTCCTACTTAACAAGTAAAAAAAGAAAGAAATATATTTATTTTGGCTCTCATAAAAGAGACTATAAATAATTAGGGCGAACTAAAATAAAGGTATTTAAAGCTAGCTTAATATAGAAAAACAAAAATAGACCCTAGCTCAGCATTGTGCTACTTTATTTTAATGAAGCAGCGCTATTGTATGACAGTTATCGTTAAAAACATTGCGTAAATATATAATATAATTTAAAAAAAAAACGACTACTAAGTACTAGTCCTTTTTAATTAAAGACATTAATGTTAATCTTTACATTAAAGAAGTACTCTCATATGCACTCGCCTATGACCGGGTATTATAAGTTTGTCATGCTCACTAAAATGTCTTGCTGATGGTGGCGTTGTGTATTGGGTCGTTGAGTTCCCTTCAAAATGGTTGAGTTTAGCGATGCTGATGCGCACGTTATACTCGTGAACGGGTGCTGTCTGTTGGGACTGGTCAGCTCGTAATAGCTCTGGTTATAATTTTGGCTTTTTATATAATTAAAATTCTGCCTTTTCTTCATCATTAACCTGCATTATTCTCACATTAATAAATTTTAATTGTAAAGAACACATAATTTTAAAAGAGTGTCTATGAAGATTCTTGCCGGCTCTTCTCCATAAGACCAACTTCTTGGAACCGTGCACCTAGCTTTGACTTTTCTTAAGTGCCTGTAATAAAAAAATTGAGTTTGAGTTTGAATTATCGTGTGAAAATCCTCACAGATATCTTCACAAGTATTTTGGTCTACTGGTGACTAGACACAGCAATCTCAATACATAAAGAAAGCGGCACCGTTAACTTGAGTAAATCCATAAAAAAAAAAAGTTAATACATGATAATGATTGTAAAACTTGGTATCAATATTTTTTTATTTTTTTATTATATAGGTACTTACTTAATTAATTATGAACGTAGCATTAAGCGTGTATGTGAAAAAAATATTTAAATAGGCATGTAAAAGTTGATAATAATATAATAATTAAATCTCCTTAATACTAATAATAATATTTTTGTATAATATTATTATTAGTATTATACAAATACCACTGAACCACCGACTGTCTCGTTGGTGTGTTTAGTGGTCCCAAGCGCGAATGCTGAGCATGGGGTCTCGGGTCCGATTCCCGAGTCGGGCAAAGTGTTATTTAGCTTTTCTACTAGAAATTTCTCAGTAGCAGCCCTGAGTTTAGAATTGTGCCCGGTAAATGGAAATAGGCTCACCACCTGGGACTTAATAATTGCATTGGATAAATATGCATGTACAATTGCGTACACCTCTGCCTACTTCTTTGGGGAATACAGGCGTGATGCTATGTTATGTCATGTATAATAACTATCGACAAAAAAAACACTAGCTTCTGCCCGCGACTTCGTCTGCGTGGACTCAGAATAATAATAATAATATTCCACAACTATCACACAACACCGTCTAGTCTCAAGCTAAGCAGAGCTTGTGTTATGAGTACTAGACAACTGATAAACATACTTATATATTTCTAAATGCATACATATTATAGATAAATTACACCCAGACACAGAACAAATGATCGTGCTCATCACACAAACATTTGTCCTGGGTGGGAATCGATCTCACGACCTCCGGCATAGCAGTCAGGGCTACTAGCCACTAGACCAATAGGTCAGTCAAAGAAAAAGAATTGAGTCGAGAGAGATATTTTAGATAAACATCCACAAATTATTTTGTTATTTACACAAAAAATAAACGATCCTCGTATGTACAAAAGAATGCCTGTATAATGTTGATGGACGAAGATATCAATTTACCCGTAAAACCCAATATACGAGTAGGCCACCCCATCTCTCCCCGTGGGAGTCGTTAGAAGCAGCTAAGGGATATCGCTTGGCTGGACACCAGCATCCCCCTCACATTATAATGAGACGTCTTGATTTCCCTGAGGATCGTGGAGGTCAGATGATAACACCAAAACCTAGCCATATCTTAGATGTTTAGACGTGTGGTTGTTTATCAAACGTGTTTTGGTACATTTTTCGGGATTACCAGCCTGTTGAATTCGACTCTTTCTGTCACCCTGGTGATCAGTTAGACTAGCGACATCACCGCGGGCTCAGCTCATGACTACGGGCTCTGTTCAAGTTCGAAACTAGTCCGGCAATCCCGAAATATGGACGTGAGTAATAACCGTAAACAATAATTGATATTAATAACGCTGTTAGTATAAACAGTAAAACTAAAGAAAATAAAAGGATACTAACTTTTAAACTATCGCGTTGCATGATATTATTATATGTATAACTAACAGAAATTATATTGAGTTCCAGCACACAAAATCCTCTCATCTGATCGCCACTTTTACTCAAGAGCAGTGCGTGAAGCTATTGAAATCCAAAAACACAATACTTTGAATCGGGAGGACGGTTTTAAATTATCAGCAACGTGGAATCCAATGATTAAATATTGCCTTGCTATTATACTTTTATTACTATATACCGCGGCCTTTATAATAATAGTGAAAACATGGAGGTAGATGAAGAATAATGTACCGCACCCATGATGGAGTAAACTCGCTGCATCAGTCTGCTTGGGACCACGATCAGTGCAACTTGGTCGAAAGGTCAAGCGATTCAAAAGTATTTATTGCGCTTTAATTCCTGTTAGTTATACATAATTATAATAATTAAAACAATATCTAGTTACCTGGATAGTGCGTCCGCCAAGTTCGGTAAAAAGCGGGTGACGCACGGCCAGTATGCATATTACACGAACTATTCCGAACTACTTTTCACCCCCCATTATTAAAAAACGAATAGGCCTATATACTTGTAATTTCGCATGTAATATGTATTGTATAACTTGGCAAACCATTAACATATTATTTAAAATTCGTATGAAGGTGACTTAACTGATTCATCATACAACTAAAATCAATTGACGTTTCATAAGTGCATGTAATTTTGCCTATTTGAAATAAAAACCTTTGACTTTGACTTAAGTAATCATTTCATTCGATATAAAATTTGCCAAGTTATAAAATTTGTTTCTTCATTTTCATAGCTAGCTATCATTTGAGAAAGTAAGTAATCATTTAATTCGACATAAAATTAGCCAAGATATAAAATATATTTATTTGTTTTCATAGCTAGCTATCATTTATTTTGACATGGCACCCATTTAGATCTCAACTCATTTCTCGGCAACATCTTCAATCCTTAGCGTTGTTTGTTATTACCGAACTTGGCCCCTTTTTCACATTTATGTTTTTAATGGGATTTATTTTCCTTAATAATATTTTTAATTTTCTTAACTCAATCCACACATCAATTTCTATATTATCAACTTTTTTAAAACTACCTTATTGGAGGCTTGTATTACGTGCTACAGGGAAAGCCTGTTATACCCGGACAAAGTTTTGATTGTGTTACGAATCCATTGTTACGTGGAACTTTTGATTGAGCTCCAATTAAAAAAGACGCGTACGTCACTAATCAGTTCCAAAAAAAATACACGCGACCCAATCTAGGTCAAAATATATTTGGTTAATGAAAAAAAAGTTGGTGCTCATGAAGAATATTAAAATTAAACTGAAACTTACTTGTTAGTGTAGTCTCCTTATCGTGTGGTTGATGAATAACTTAGTGTCAAAGTTTAAACCACCCGTAGGTGATCGTACATGTTTCAGGTGTGCTGGTTTCCTAACGATGTTTTCTTTCACCGTTTTAAACAAGTGATAATTAATTTATAATACGCACATGACTTCGAAAAGACGGTGGTGCGTGCCTTGGATTCGACCTTACGACCTAACAGTTCAACGGTGATACTACTAGGCTATCACTGCTCAAAGTTTTAGTGTAGCGAGCATTTAGAAATATTCGTATTTTTATCTGCTACGCCCCGCGGTTTTTACCTATTTTCTTTTTCTTTTGGCACGACTTTTAAGCACTGTAGCGTAATGTTAAATAGTCTATAGCCGTCCTCAAGAATTGAACTATAAAAGCAAAAAGTTTTTTTTCAAATCCGACTGGTAGTTGCAGATTAGCGCTTTGAAACAAAAAGCAAACTGTTCAGCTTTATTATATTAGTATAGATATAAAAACAAATAACCAGCCCATAACTGTCCCATTGCAGGGCAAAGGCCTCTTCTCATACAGAGAAGGCACGAGCTTAATCACCACGCTAGTTTACTGCGGATTGGCGATGTCAGACTACCAAGTCCAGGTTTCCTCACTATGTTTTCCTTCACCGTATGTCTGTGATGTCTTAGATGAACTAAGAAAGTACATATGACATTGAAAAAGTCACATTGGTACATGCCAGGTTTGAACCCACAACCTGTGGCTCAGGAGGCGGGCCCCTAACCCCTCGGCCACGATGACTAGTATAGATATTTGATAGTAATTCATTATAATATCATGAGTTAAAGTACAATAAGGCATGATTTTGTCTAATATATTCGCTGTTTAAAAGAAACAAAAGATGAGCTCGCTTTAGAAATTTCATTAAAAACTAACAGTTAATAAATACCTCATTTAATAGTTCAGTATATATATCAGCCAGCTCATCAGTTATTAGACCTAAAAGAGGTAACTTTTGACGTCAGCCGAGATTGACGTTAGGGAACAGTGTCACGTGTTATGTAAATTATGGCGGATAAGTTCGGAGAAGTTCGTCAGGCGCCTCCTTTCGGGACTCACTTTTGAAGAGTAACCACAATTTGATGCGACTTTAAATTACTGTAAGTATTTTTTGGAAAAATTAATTTATTTGAATATTTAAAGACATATCTATAGTAATATCTTAGGATTTCGCGATCACTACACATTAAAATAAAAACGACTTTTAACAGGATGAATCGATAATATTATTGGTTTTTATTATTCCTGTGCTCCTGCGACCATGAACGCTGCAAAGTGTTCAGCTGGGTTAAAAGTTGTTTTATGTTGTTCTATAACATATCTTTCACATATAAAGTAACCATAAATTATAATAAAAAAAAAATATAAACCTCCTTATTTTTTTTTTATTTAGTTACTTAGGAGGCAAACTTGTGAACCGCATGATGGGAATCGGTTACCGTAGCATTTGGATGCTAAGGACATCACTAGCATTTTGCCGGCCCTGTATGAGGAATCACTGTGCCAGCAATATACGGGACCAAAAAGCCCCTCCAACTGCCAACACTTCCCCAAGAAGCGCTGGAAACTTTGCTCACCGTTAAAAACACAATACGACAAAGGAGCTGTGTTATTTAAATATTATTGTCTGTACTCGGTTCTTCCCCAGTCAGCACCTACAGTTTTTCCGAGCCCTATTTCTTCTATTTTTCTATTACAAATGTGAACATGTTTCTAACTCAATTATGCAAAAATAGCAGATTTTATTAACATTTTGTAGGCAGATCGAATCCATCTTGGATTTACACTAAATAACATGAGTTCTCAAGGCAAACGGAAATAGGTCGCGGACGAAGCTGGTCACAAATAAACTCCAAATGTTTTCAACATTTATTTTGAGACGTAAATTGCTACAAATCGTAATATCTATGTAAATTAAACGGTTTCATCATCATAAAATTATCATGTTTTTTGAATAAGGAAACTAGACAGATACTTAGAGCTTCATTACCATCATCGTATAGCTTAGCTAGCTATAAAAAAATGTTTATGGAAAAAATACTCCATCCACTTATTTTATTCTATCTGAAAAACCCAACGAAAGTTATGGCCAACATTATTTCGAATGAAAAAAAAAACTTTTGTGTTCCCTCGAAATAAGCTTTCGGTTGAATTCTTAAAGACGCGTCGCGTAAGTTAGCCTCCTAATACGAAAATAAAGCGACAAACAGAATCTATGAGACATCGTAAAACCCGTGGTCGCCCTAAAGTATGGGAAAGTTTTAACTCAGTCGCTTTAAAAATTCAAAGGCCAAACTGACATTGGAGTGTCGAAGCCCTATTAACATTAAGCAAGTCACTTTCACGATGCTCCACATCGGAAACTTTATATTATTCTTCGGAATTTGATATTGAAGATTCTTTAGATGTGTATTTAATGGTTCCTCCCCCGATCCGGTTTGGGTTCAAGAACGATTTTACAAAAGAAGCAAGGATTTGCGTAAAACCGTACGAATAAAATGTTTAGAGAGTTTTTTTTTAAATTGCAGTCGGTAGGTCTCAGGAACGATTATTGGTATATAAGTGGGAAAACTCTAATACGATAAAAAGACACGGTAGTATGCTAAGAGACATAACATCAGTTCCGTATTCACCTAAGGGATAAGCAGAAGTGTACGACGTCGCCAAAAAGACGTTTTAAAAATATGGATGAAGAATTCACGGTGGTGAGCAGAGGTCGAGATGGCTTAGTGGTCAGAGCGCCTGGAGTATTCATCCGGGAGGCGCAGGTTCGAATCCTGTTCGCGACCGTATTCTTTTTCCATTTTAATATTGTAACTTTAGAGTTCGCTAAGCATGCGTTAATGCTTTTCAAAGATTTATCTTGAATTATTAAAGAAGTGTACTTCTTGTCCTTTCATGTGGTTACGAGCCAACCTGGCCAGGGTCTATCAAGATGCCCTTAGACCTATGAGTTAACTTCTTCGCTTGGCTTGTCTTATAAAAAAACACACTTAACAAAGCATCACGCCTGTATTCTCCAAGGGGGTAGGCAATGTACACATTTGTACAACCGCATTTCACAAATTCTGTAATAGGTGGTGAGCCTATTGCCATCAACTGGGTGCAATTTCAAACTCCGGGGTGCTACTAATAATTTCTTAACAGAAAATCCCAATAACAGTGTAACCGACCTGGGAATGGAACCCAGGACCCCATGCTCAGCAGTCGCCCTTGGGACTACTAGACCAATCTGGTAGCTATGTCTTATAAAAGAGTCCTAGTAATATAGTACTTGTGCATATTCAAGAATACTTTTTCATGTAGTTATTTTTTTATTAGTCTTACCTCAATTATAAGGCTACGCTAGTTGATTTTGCCGCTACAATGATTACCACAAACCGTGAATTTTCTCTTTAAAAATTCATATTCTACTTAACATAAACATAAAATAGCATCACTTAAAGAATCACGTATTCACCATGAACTCCAGGGATGTGCCCTAACAGGCATTGCACAGTTCCGTACCTGGTTTTTTAAGAGGTAGGGGGGGCTCTCTTTCAGGTCCTTATGGCGACCACCGGGTGGTTAGAGGGGTAGGCAAAAGTGTACAGGGCTACATACACTAAAATTTTCCGGCTCGACCGGAGTTATACCACGGTCTCACAGAAAACTGGCGTGAAACAACGCTTGCGTTGTGTTTCGCCGAGTGAGTGAGGGTATCGGAGGCCCAAACCCTTTCAAAGGCGGGCAACGTACTTGCGACTCCTCTGAGGTGCTCCATGGGCGGCGGTAATCGCTTACCATCAGGCGATCCGTCTGCTCGATTAAATCCTATGCCATAAAAAAAAACATTTCACCAATACCGTTATTAAATCGAGCCTTCTAAAATTCCTAATAAAAAAACCCAGTGACACTGCCTAGCCGGAGTTGAACTAGGAACTTATGTTAAACAATCGCGCTCACAACAATAAAACCGTCCAAGCAAAACTCTATGTATAACTCAGACTAAACCTCAAGTTTTTTTCCTATCTTCGTACCATAAATCAAAACCCGACCTCTGCAATTTCTTGCAACCTCATAAACCATGAGTTTCTTTCTACATCTTCGCCCCTTAACACACAAAAAACGGCATGTGCACACGAGCGGGCATCCTGTTTTTTATAATCAAACACCTTTGTCCTTAAGTAAGCGCCCGCGCCGGCAGACCGTGAACACATGTCTTAGTCGCGTGCCTTACACGAGCTTGTGTTAAATAATGCAGAAAAAATAAGGGAGTCAGGTCATGACTCGTGTGCTGCCGGTCATAGTAATTAAATATACTGCTCATGGTAGTGATTGTGGCGCTATATTTTTCTTATAATGATGTAGTGCCCAAACAGGTACTTTTTATAATTTTATTCAATTGTATATATGTCGCAGATGGATATTAGAATCCGCTGTTTTACAAAACTGCTAGCAGATACAAAACAGTACTGCGATCTATCTGCGGCATCCGCGGATCTGCGGCAATCCAGCTAAACAACGTTCAGCTGGATTGCCATTGCGATAAGTTTAACAAAACTGCTACCCACGTTTAGACGTAATGCAGAATGGCATATCTACAGTGAGACAGATTTGTTTATTGTATAGGTATATTATATGTATAGTCACCAATCAAGTAAAAAAAAAGATACTGTATTCTGATTTTGCTTTCCGTAGCTGGGACGACGGAGCCCCGCTTTGCGTCTGTAAGGTCAGAAAAACCTAAACACAAAAAACTAAAAACTGAACCTGACCTATCCGTATTTACGTAATTCAAAAATATTCATCTTTTTTTTTGCTGCTGACTCAAAAGTAAAATATTGTTAGGTTATTGTTGATATAAGACACACAGAGCCATATGGGACAAAATTTACGAACTAAAATCAACAATCTGACAGTTCATTTCACACTGTTTTACATAATCTCTGATCGTTGACCCGCTGCATTGATAAACGGAAAACGTTCATTCAATTTTGCGTGTTATAGTTCGACTGACGTTGCCATAAGACGTGTTAAAATATGGAAGAAGAATTCGCGGTGGTGAGCAGAGGTCGATATGGCTTAGTGGTCAGAGCGCCTGGAATATTCATCCGGGAGGCGCAGGTTCGAATCCTGTTCGCGACCGTATTCTTTTTCCATTTAATATAATAACTTTAGAGTTCGCCAAGCATGCGTTAATGCTTTTCAAAGATTTATCTTGAATTGTTTGTTTCATATCAAATGGTTCATAAATAAAAAGTTATGCCAATTTAAAGAATCACGTCTAACATTTGTTATTTACGACATCCACGAGGATGGAATCGCGGGTATAGCTAGTTTATATTAAAACCACCTTCTTTGACCAGTTCATATCCGTTTATTAATATATTGATCGCAGTATGGGCCACATCCGAGCGATCTCAGGAAGAGGTTGCGTTTGTAAGGCTTCCAATACGCTGCAGTTCCTTACCAACAAGTTGCGTAAGTACCTTCTCGTCTCAGTATTTCACAGCTTTAAAGTAAGAGCCGAGAGTTGGTTCATACTATGTCTGATTTAGTAAACAATCCTGGTAGTACTTTTAATGAAAAAAAAATATTTAATTTAGTTAGTTATCATGTATACAATTTAAAAAATCATCATTTATAAACTGGATGAGTCGTGATGGAAGGAGGCCCTTCGCTCCGCAGTGGGACCAAACAGGTATCATAATTATACTATGATATAATAAACTAAAAAGGCATACCAAAATTGTTTCATATTTAAGGCAAGACATTGTATAGGTTGGGGGGGCACGTGGCTAAGTAATAGCCGCACAGATCAATCGATCGAGGTTAAGCTGCACTTGCCGCTGTCGGTCTCAGGATGAGTGACCATCATTTCATACCGAGACCCCTCCCTGCTTCGGGGAGCAAGCCGTCAGTCCCGGTTGTTAAATTAAGATCTATGACAGCTATTACGGGTAGTCAGAGGACTGAAAGCCTGACAACACGTCACACCACGAGATACCGTGTTACCCAATAACTGGGTAGTGGAGGTCAGATAGGCAGTCGCTCCGTGTAAAATACTGGTATTAAGCTGCATCCGGTTTGACTGGAAGTCGACCCCAATGTAATTGGGAAAGGGCTAGGCAGATATATATATATATTGTATAGGTTGGTGATACCAAAATTCAGATAAATTTACCAATACTTACAACATATTAACTATTGTTTAACGGTTATTACTCACGCGCATTCTTCGGGATTGCCCGATTAGGTTCGAAATCGAACGGAGCCCTTATTCATGTGCTGAGCCCGCGGCGATGTCGCGAGTCAAACTGCCCGATTCCGAAGAATGCGCGTGAGTAATAACCGTTAAACAATCCTACTAATATTATAAACGCGAAAGTTCGTAAGTATGGATGGATGGATGGATGGATGTTTGTTACTCTTTCACGTAAAAACTACTGAATGGATTTTAATGAAATTTTACAATAATATAGCTTATCAGAATAACATATAGGCTACAATTTATAGAGATATTGTGTGAATTGGTTAAAATATGACGATAAGTGTCAAGTAAGTAGGAAAATTTCTGGCGTGCGCTGCCTATACCCTTTGAGATATAACAAAATGATGTATGGTGGAATTGTGTATCTTATATAGGTCGACAGAAAAGTCCGCGATGGCATATGTCTATCTCTTAAGGATAACATACTACATCCATTTTAATAGTTCAAAAAATGGGAAATTATGAAGCGGTAATTGGAAAGCGGGACCGGGATCAAAATTTCATGATTACTTTTGGTCGCGATATTCGACATCCACGCGGGCGAAGACGCGGGCATCAGCTAGTAATTAATATGAATGTGTCACGAAAGTTATTATACAAATATACTTACAACAGTTTATAATTTACAATTGACAACGGAAGAACCGATCTATTTATAGCATAAATAACTTTGTCGAATACAACAGCGTCACTAATGACATCCTTACAGTATTATATGCAGATGACACATCCGTTTGTTTGTCGTATAATCACGTTCATGGGAATAATTATTTTCGCAAATGCCTCTTCTTAGTATTGAGAGAGTGTGCACTGAATATATATTGAAGACAGATAGCCACTGAAATATTATGATTGATAAGAGTATCTTTATAAATACACATAAATATTATGATTGATAAGAGTATCTTTATAAATACACATAAATCTTTGAATAGAATTAACGCATTTATAGCGAACTCTAAAGTAATGACTCACTGAGCGTCGTTCAAATATATTAAATAATTATTATGAATGTACTCGTAGAATATGTAATATGTTTTATTTGTTATTAAAATGTTTTATCTGTGTATATATTTCACTATGGACTGTAATTATTATTATTATAAAAGTTTTTTTTTGTGGAAAGAAAAATATGGTGTTATTTAAATTGTAATATTGGATATTTCTAATGTCAATCGAGCGGAATTATTTTCAAGAGTAAGCCCACTTATCTCCCTAGTCTGATAACCAAAAACCTCCGGGCAGTCACAGTGCTACCCTCTAGTTCAATATAATATACAATTTACAACCACTGTTTATGCACTTGCTTTATCATATCATACCAAAAACCTGTATACATACCTTACATACAAAATTTAAAGAACAAAACACCAAGACAATGGCCTCAGAACAATATAGCGCCAAACGCCGACAGTTACCCACTATCGCTACCATCATCAGACTTATTAGACTGCGCACGAGTCGGTCACACCCGATGACTCCGATACAGATGTCCTATACCCATCCCGCTCACTCTTTCATAAAAACAAGGGATCCAGTATCACCCTCTCTTTCTTTCACACACCATGTGATTAATTCGAGAACACGTGCCGGAAGGTGCGTGTTTAAATATTCACGATGAATAAATTCGTATTATTAACCGGATCTTCGGTCAAATGGGAACGTGGTATGCGATTAAAGTGACATAATGTAAGAAAAGGTCGCAATTATTTGTGAGAAGTAACACAGTTAAATGTATACAGTTCCCAGTTAAAAGACTAGGAAGCGGTGAAAGACGCGGCTTTTTTGGGGGCTGTCTTAATGTTTGACGTTCAAAAAGCGCAATTTTTTTGCCTAATTTGAATAAAGCAATTTTGATTTGAATTGATAGCTTTGAAAAATATTTAAAAAAAAAAGTGTCGATGGCGATAATTTAAGCAGTGCTGTCCTAATATTTACGAAACAAATGAAAATACGTTGAATTCAAATTTTAGCACGTCATACTAAAATTTCCAAACAATTTTAATCGGTGCACTTTTAGAGACGTGTAATTGAACTCCGTGGTCATATTTTGAAGAGTGAATGTAGTACATATGTTTACGAAAAAAAAATACTTAGGTTCATAACTTTTTAAAGATTTTCGGGGGTAAACCTTCAAAAGGCGCCCAATCTTTGGATGGAGGAGTGTGGGATTTTTATCTCACTAAAACCATCCCGGTGGTGTCACCATCCGCACATGGAGGAGAGCACTGGGTTCTGTTAACGAACCAGCTCCAGAACCCTCGCCGTGCAACGCCTATAAGGACATATCCCTGGAAAGATTGTAAAAGGGTTTCCTCTGAGCACCATTTGACCAGTGTACTACCGTGTCTTCTCTAGGATCACTTCATGGGTGAAATGAGTCCCCTCTCTGCACATCCGTGTCTCAAAGTCCCGCCTGTTTTTCATACCTACTCAACCAAAATGTAATATAGTTCAGCATTGGTGAAATGTGGGTGTACAACTGTTTACACCTTTGCCTAACCCTTCTGAAACTACAGGCCTGATGCTCTATGTAAGTCAAAAGATACAATGCTTAGTTACATTAATGCTAGTTACCTATTATATATTATGATCTAACTTTCGTGAGAATAAATCATCAACTGCTACGTAAAAACAGGCATAATGTTACGTACATATTTCTGGTAGTCTCAACTCCAAGCATGAACACACACTTTATCTTTTAGTAAAAAACTATAAATTGTACTAACATACTTGCATACCGTGACGGGGTGGGCAGCGAAGCGATGCGCAAGAGCAACGGCCTGTGCAATACTCGCTGAGGCTTTCTTGCAAAACATATTGTCTGTTTGCCGTCATTATAGTGGCATGACTTGGCGACAGATGTGTTGATGGTTGGATACTTAAATGCAGTTAATTTAATCTAAAACATTACAGACAGTGACGGAAAACATCGTCAGAAATCTTGGACTAAATCGGCTGAAATTGTCAACATATATCTGCCTAGCCTTTTCCCAATTACATTGGGGTCGGCTTCCAGTCAAACCGGATGCAGCTTAATACCAGTATTTTACATGGAGCGACTGCCTATCTGACCTCCACAACCCAGTAACTGGGTAACACGATATCTCGTGGTATGACTGGTTGTCAGACTTTCAGGCCTCTGACTACTCGTAACGGCTGTCATAGATCTTAATTTGACAACCGGGACCAACGGCTTAACGTGCTCTCCGAGGCACGGAGGGGTCTCGGTATGAACTGATGGTCACCCATCCACAGACCGACCGCGGCAAGCGCAGCTTAACCTCGATCGATCGATCTGTGCGGCTGTTACTTAGCCACGAGCCCCTCCAAAAATTCCGAAATTGTCAACATAAAAGTGTATAATATAATTAATTAAGCTTGCTTGAACTGCTTGTTGGTCTAGTGGTCCCAAGCGCGACTGTAGAGCATGAGGTATATACACAATATCAAAATAAAAATATTGTGTCTGGTATCGGCAACTCAAACGTAGTTATAATTATTTGTGGAAAGTTTAAATTATGCAAAACCGCTAAACATCGTTCAGCTGTTTTACATAACAGTACGGCCAGTCTGCCCGTGACCACGGCCGGTGCAATTCGGTCGAAACGTCGGGAAACAAAAGAGGTATCGTAAAAGCCTTTTATACAAAATATCGCGACATAGACCCGATTTATATATTTCTAAAATGCGTACAAATCGCGAAAGTTTAAAATCAGTTATAACGGTACTGTTTTGTAAATCAGCTAGCAGTTTTGTAAAACAGCTGATTCACAAATCAAATCCATCTGCGACATATACATTTGGTGGCGCAAGTTCAAAACCAACTCATAGCAATATTTATTTTGATTAAAACACCACAAAAATGCAGTGAATGAAATCTAATCCAAATAAAATATTATAAATGCGAAAGTAACTCTGTTTGTTTGTTACCTTTTCACGACTAAACGGCTGAACCGATCGTTATGAAATTTGGCAAGGAGATAGATTGTATCTTGGGGAAGGACTTAGGCTACAGTAAGTCGCGTAGACGAACTCACGGGCATCAGCTAGTTTGATATACGTCCGCTTTAATAAAAAGTATTCTAGTTACTATACTCGTACCTAAAATAACATACGATTACGCCTGTAATCCCCTCAGGATTAAACAGAGTCATTGTACGTTCACAATTTTGACTGATTCCATTATTAGCTCCCATGAATAAGCAGTGAGCCTTTTGCCATTAGCCGAGCACAATTTTGTTACTCAAAATCACAAACAGAAAAGCTCTACCCGGGAATTAAACACATAAACTTACGCACAATTAGTAATTCTAGATTCTGGTAAATACCTACACAATTTATTGGCAGACAACATGAATAGAATCGATGTAGGTAGCACATTTTTAATTTAGCGCTAAGAACTTCTCTAAATGTCTATAAAAAATGCCAAGTCACCTTTGACAAGAGGTTTCGTCTCATGAAATGAGTAAATTGCTATATAAGAGGCAATATAGCTGCCGATTTTGGCACAATGCCACCCAGACATTAAATTATGATGTCTCTAAGTGCCGATATTGGGACTTGAATTCAAAGGATTAAATTGTTTTCAAATATGTAGTAGACTCTGTTATTGTTCAGACGGTAGGAAATTATAATGCCTATCAGAGACCTATGGGTGGTTTAAACTCTGAAATTAGGTTGTTCATCAACAAACACGATAAGAAAAAGTACAAGTAGAGAGTATGTATGGAACAAGAATACATGCTGCGCCGGCCCCAAATAAATTGGGATAAGGGCAGGTAGATGATGATGGTAATTTAGCTACTTCCATAATATTGAGTGTAGTCATACAATTACCAAGTGAGTTGGTGGTGGACACTGGTCTAACAGCTCCTGATGATGTCCCACTAAGCAAAACACGTAATTACCATTACCACCACGTTGCATAACTACTCTCAATCTTGTGGAAGTATCATCATAATCATCTCCCTGCCCTTATCCAGATTTATTCGGCGCAGCATGTATTCTTCTTCCATACATACTCTCTACTTGTACTTTTTCTTATCGTGTGGTTGATGAACAACCTAATGTCAGAGTTTAAACCACCCATAGGTCTCTGACATGGCTTTACACACCATCGAGCACATCTCTCAGCTGGTGTGCTGATTTCCTCACGATGTTTTCCTTCATTGTTTTGCGCAAGTGGTCATTTTTAATTTATAATACGCACATGACTTCGAAAAGTCAGTGGTTCGGACCTTGGACCTTGGATTCGAAATTGTGACCTTCGACTTGTCAGTCCAGCAGTCACACCACTAGGAAATCACTACTTGTATTGGAATGCTGCTAAAGGTTTGGCTATGTTTTATGACAGGCAGCCTGCCTGACGTCAACCCTCATCGGGAATGCTGTTGTTGGTGGTAACCGCCACCAATACAATCTTCTTATATCTAGCTATGTCAAACCAAATGTTATCCATGCGCCAGGTTCTGATGTTATTATACTATCACACTCCACTAACCGGGCCAGTGGAAGAAGAAGACATTGTATTTATTTAAATTATTTTTTTCAACCCTATAACCACCCTGAAAAAATAAAAAACAAATCTTCTACATGCAGACACGTTATCTATTACGTAAACAAAAAAAAAATTGTCCCGGTTCCCTTTACAACCGAAATTCGACCAACATCCCATCCAGCGTTACATAAAAAAAAAGCAACATACAAATAAATAAAAAATCCTTTGACATTCCCTCTCATGTCAATCGTATATTTTTAATTTATTTTGTGAACAATGCTGAAGATAGTGTAATGAGTTCGTCTGTCCACAATGGCCCTTCTGTCACGGTTAGTAACTCAGATAATATAACGGAGCTGTATGCAATATGGCGACGGGCGGCAACTCGCCGCAATGTGCACTCACCCCACTGAACCGACGACGAGTTTTAATAAAACTGTTTGTTTGTGAGACTGATGTAAGTGAAACCAATCAGCCCCTTGTTTATGTATTTTTCGGGAGTTCTTTGAATAATATTCTTTGTTATTATTGAAATGAAAATGGCAATGTTGGGTTAGACCTTTTTTTTGTTTGTCATTACGTAACATCACGCCTGTATTTCTGAGTTAGGCAGATGTACTTACTGTATAATATCTACATTTCGCTGATGCTGATAATCATGTTATGGGCGGTGAGCCTATTACAATCAACCTGGCACAATTTCAAATTGCGGTATGGTACTTAGAATATGCTAATTCAAACTATTATAGAAAATCCCCCTATAACTTCTCGAGCCCGGAATTTGAACCCAGGACAAAACGCTTAGCAGCCGCGTTTGTGACTGATAAAGCTACTGTCTAGGTAGGCGATGGTTTGTATTGACCGAGAGACAGTATAAAACTACTATTTGATCAATAATTAATATGTAAAGTTATTATATTAAATGGAAAAAGAATACGGTCGCGAGCAGGACTCGAACCTGCGTCTCCCGGATAAATACTCCAGGCGCTCTGACCACTCGACCTCGAATCCAGCAAACGACCGTATTGTTTTTCCATTTAATATAATAACTTTACAGTTCGCTAAGCATACGTTAATGCTTTTCAAAGATTTATCTTTAACCTTTCGGCTCAGTAACGTACAGATCTGTACGTTGTAACAATAAAAATCTATTGTGTCTGCGAATGACTGACGCAACAGCTTAATGTATATGTAGTTAATTGACCATATTTATAATTATGAAGGAGTAAAAGCTAAATTGAATATAACAAGGATAAGTTGAAACTAAAACCGAAATCTTCTACATAGAAAGAAATATATAATATAGAAAACTAGAATCGAGAATTAAATCGAAACTATAAACATAATCGCGTGGAAAGAGAAATAATTTTCATCTAAACCAATCTAATATTATTTATAAGCGAAAACACAATATCGTGCCAATTCATAATTAGAATCAGGAAGAGCACAAATTCGGTTCACATAAAATTTAATCCAAGTATCGTTTCAAAAGGACAGCATAATGTTCTCGAACATTTCGATAATGTTCAGAAGCACCGTCAAGGTCTCTAAAATTAATTTCACAGCGGAGATTTATACAAATTACGCGGACCTTAATAAATTAATTCTCTAACTCCGTATAATTTCGTTAATACAGAGCAAAAACGGTTTCCAATAATAACAACGGTAAAATATTTGACGTAAAAACGGGCGAGAAGCTCAAAGGCATCCCCGGAATTGATAGGAAACCACAAAACAATATTCCGGTGGATTCCTCCGTCGATAATATGATGTTTCCGCTAGAACGGCAGCCTAATGCGTCCTCCCGGAATCCCTTCAATTTTGTGCCAGATTATTTTGGGTAAGAATAAAAATGTTTTATACAAATATCGATGAAACTGATTTTCGTTTGCTGTTGTTCTGTTTGTGTTGAAGAAAGATGTGTTAATATAACATGTTTACTAAATGGCAATAGTCTCATCACGTATTATGATAGAATATAAACCAAACATAACATAGCATCATGCCTGTATTCTCTGAAGGGGTAGGCAGAGGTGTACACAGTTGTACACCCACATTTAACCAACGCTGTTATTAAGTCCCATGTAATAAGTGGTGAACAATTCCAAACACTACTGAGAATTTCTTAACAGAAAAACTCAATAACACTGCTCGACCCGGGAATCGAACCCGAGACATCTAGACCAACGTGGCAGTTATGTTAGACATCAATGAAATTAAGGTCTACTTAGTGCAGTTCATGATAATAATTTCACATTGACAGCACCTTAATGTCAAAGCAGTAAAGACGGTTTTCGTAGTTCAAGTGTTACCACTGACGTGTGTTCGACCTTACACCTTTGCTTAACTCTTCCGGAGATACAAGCGTGATTATATGTATGTATGTAAATCGTATATCCACAGCGCATAACAGATAGACGTTTGCTGTAACTCCAAATCGAAGAAGTACAAAATTGTACTTCATAACAATAAAAATCTATTATGTCTGGTACTTAATGATCCAACTAGACAATAAACATAACTTAACATAACATAGCATCACGCCTGTATTCCCCGAAGGGGTAGGCAGAGGTGTTCAATTGCACAATTGTACACCCACATTTCACCAATGCTGTTATTAAGTCCCATGTAATAGGTGGTGAGCCTATTGCCATCAACCGGGCACATTTCCAAACTCCGGGCTGCTACTGAGATTTCCTAACAGAAAAACTCAATAACACTTTGCCCGACCCGGGAATCGAACCCGAGACCTCGTGCTCAGCAGTCACGCTTGGGACCACTAGATCAACGAGGCAGACAATAAAGGGAACATTAAATTTTCATATACACGAAATTTTGATAAAAGTGATTAGATAGCATAGTGTTAGAGCGTTGTCACAGTACGACAAGCGTCAAGTCCCGTTCATTGAATTTCAGTGTTCTTGTCAAAACTAAAAATTGTTTTGTTAATAATATTTTTTTTATTTTAAATCCAAACATTAGCAAAATATAAAAAAGAAAGGGGACGCTCTCGAAGGATATACACTGATTTTATTAGTGCTATCCTCCAAAAAGGTGCGTAGTACTCGCAACCGGCTCGCGTGCATGAACAGATGTATGAACGTGGCCGAAGCAAAAGGCTTATCTAAGGATCGTAGCAGGTGGCGTTCTGTAGTTTCTGCCTACCCCCATGGGAAAAGGGTTTATGTGTATATGTAAAAAAAATGAGTATACCTTTACTTTCTAATTATTTACTGGCTTATTATATGCGTTAATTCCTTACTAGGTAGAAGTCTACCTATTCAAGTGAATATTACAACAACCAGAAAAAACAGCACAGTGTAAACAGAAATATAAAAGATGTTGAGTTAATGTCCAATCATGACTGTGTAATTTTTGATGTAAATGGATAGTTTACCTCTCGTGCTTAAAATAAACAACTCAATATTAAAAACATACCAGAAAATACCATTTCATTTAATTCCCTTGACAATTAATACATACAAAACTGCCAGCGAAATAAAATAATTTACGCCAATGTACCGATGCCCTAAAGTTAACGTCGCATATGACAGGTGCCTACCGATCAACCGACCATTCCGAACCAATTGGCTAGGTATTTATAAAACCCAGGGGTCTGACCACTGACGCGCAAAGGTCCCCGGGGTATTGCGGCAAGCACTCCCGTTAATATTGATTTCGCCAATACCGCGGAATGTTTTAATTTTTTGTCCTGCCTCATCGGAATTTGAGCCATTCGGGACACAGGCGAGTTATCGCTCCCGAGCTTGTCTGGGTAGATTGTATTTTTTTTATATTTTGCTTTTCCGAAAATTATTGTACTGGATAAAACGAACGTGTACCAATTTAGAATTTGTTGGAGTGAAATATTCAGCAATTTTTCAACATGCCGAAATAATTGGTCGCCGAAACTAGGATCGTTGACAACGCTGCGAGTTTTCGACTTGTTTTTAAACTATCTAAACAAATGAAAAAAATAAATTATATATATTTTTATTTTATTACGGTCACCTGTAGAGTTCACAAATTAGTTGAGCCTGTTAAAGTTAATGAGACATTGCAATTAAGCCCATTAGAAATAGATTCTTGTCCATAGAAAATAATACAAAGGTACTACACTTAGAGACTAGTCATTAAACATTTATAAACGTTTGAAATTCAGTTAAATATTATTGAGGAAGCAAAATGTCGGATCATGGTGTTTATTAACTTCTTCTTCTTAGTGTCGATGGTAGGTAGGTACAATTTTAATTATTGGGTTTCCACGATTTACACTTGGTGTAAATTTTGCCATGTTTGTGGAGTTATTAGTGGCAGTGCAGAGGTCACTCAATCTACAGGTGTTAGAGCACAAAAAGCAAGACGGTAGGTAGGACATCGTTGTCACGGTATAACACAAGATCACGGGTTTAAGTCCCGTTTGTGTCTATTGTTTTTAATGTTCGTTTAGGTCTATACATAGCCTTAAAATGTACAAAATAAAAATATTGTTTGAAAAAGTAAAACTTATTTATTTGTTGCAGGCGTCCACTCAGTCCGCATCATCAACATTCGAGTCCCTGATATAATTCAATATGGATCTAAAGACTCCATCACACTGGACTGCGACTTCATCACCAACAACGTCACCGGTCTCGTGGTCAAATGGTTTTATATGGACAAGACGCAACCGGTGTATCAGTGGATACCTCCGCAAAAACCTCAGGCGTTAGGAATTTTGAGAAATAAGGTAAACAATGTGTTTCTTTCAATACAGTATGAGTATGAGCAAGCAAATTTGTGAAAGTTTAAACAACGTGAGTCCAGGCACCTCTTTTAAGTTACATAATATGCACGCTTTAATGCGTTTCAAAAATATATCATTTTCCACCGGTTTGTTTTTATTACACTACTGCCAAAAAAGGTAGGGTTCAAAATCAAAATATAAATTTATTTATTAAAATTAGGCAAAAAATTTGCGTCAAACATTAAGGCAGCCCCCAAAAGAGCCCACCCTTCACCGTTTCCTTGTGTTTTAGCTGGAAAGAAGAAGGTTCATGTATGTATGTAAGTATGTATGTTTGTACGAATGTATGTTTGTGAGTTTCCTTAATCTACCATAACTTCGAAATGCCTGAACCGATATCGATATATAGAGTATCGTTAAAATCCTTACATTGTCCCGGGTAACTTAAGCTAGAAAAGTGGCAGACGTGCTTTTTAATTTATTAATAAGTTTCATCTTGTTCTTATCAGTTCATCTTTATCCAGAACCTAAAATACAAACAATAGCTTAAATGCTTAAACAGTTTTTCACAAAATACGAGATATGCTTTGATAAGTGACATTGTCAATAGTTTCCTTTACTTCTTTACACACTTATGTCTATTTTTTTTCCATCTATCCTCTCGCATCACCTTTCTACAAATCTATCCTATTTTAACATACAATGTGTATACTTACAATATCGCTACTTACGTAATTGCCACCTTGGTCTAGTGGTCCCAAGCACGACTGCTGAGTAGGTCTCGGGTTCGATTCCCGGATCGGGCAGTGTTATTGGGTTTTTCTGTTAGTAGCAGCCCGGAGTCTGGAATTGTACCCGTTTGATGGCAATATGCTCACCACCTATTACATGGGACTTAATAACAGCATTGGTGAAATGTGGGTCAACTACCTCTGCCTACCCCTTCGGGGAATACGGGCGTGATGCTATGTTATTTTATTATATCCCTAAATAAATTAATAAATGTGAATATCGAATAATGAATACAAATTCCCTCTTCTCAAAGTCAAAAGAATATCAAATCCTATTTAAAAACAAAAGGATTTTGTAAAGAAAAGATCTTCCATTCTACCCAGGTGGATCTCACATACAAGGTGTCTCACAACCCGTACACTCAGCACCGAGCTCTTCGTATCACATCACCAGTACCGGAGCTAACGGGGAACTACACCTGCGTGGTGTCCACCTTCCTAGCAGAAGACGAGAAGACACGGCCGATGACTATATTTGGTGAGTCTATCTATCTATATATCTATTAAATAGATTCAGGCGTTACTTTGCGGAAGTCCATTGCAATGGATGCAAATAAATACAATATCTAGCTACTTCCATAATATTGGGGGTAGTCATGCAAATACCTGTGCACCCGCCCACAAATATATGCACATTCGCCTCGGTGGCGGATACTGTATAGTCTTAAAAGACGCCTGCAAGACTACCCTCAATATTGTAGAAGTAGCTAGATATTGTGTTTATTTACATCCATATCTATATATCTAGCCTGTATTGTCCCACTGCAGAGGGGCTCTTGGCTAACTATCAGCCGCACAGATCGATCGATCGAGGTTAAGCTGCGCTTGCCGCGGTTGGTCTGTGGATGGGTGAACATCATTTCATATCGTGACCCCTCCGTGCCTCGGAGAGCACGTTAAGCCGTCGGTCCCGGTTGTCAAATTAAGATCTTTGATTGCCGTTACGGGTAGTCAGAGGCCTGAAAGTCTGATAACCAGTCATGCTACGAGATATCGCGTTACCCAGTCAGTGTGTTGTGGACGTCAAATAGGCAGTCGCTCCATGTTGTAAAATACTGGTATTAAGCTGCATCCGGTTTGACTGGAAGCCGACCCCAATGTAATTGAGAAAAGGCTAGGCAGATATATATTGTCCCACTGCAGGGCAAAATTCTCCCATTCCTCTTCCCACACACTTCTGAGATCCACTTCTCCTGAATAGATCATTTTAATGAACCCTTACCTACTACCGTATTTCATAATTATCCTTATTATTTGCTGGCCGTTATTGGAAACTACCAGCGGTTAATGAGAGTGAGTGATGTCCTTGCTTCTGATACCAGGTAGAAAAAAGTGTTATTGAAGTTTTATATGAGAAAATTCTCAATCTCGACAAACTGGAGTTCAGAATTTTCACCACAATAATATTTCACGGGACTTATGGATAACAGGACAAAATTAGCACTAAAAATGTATTGAGAAAATGCATACCCACGAAAAACCCGTAAAACTCGCCACCATATTTTGCAAACACTTCAACGTTTACTGAACATTAATTTATTAAAAACTAGCTGATGCCCACGGCTTTGCTCGCGTGGATGTCGGTTATCACGACCAAAAGTCATGAAATTTTGATCACGTTCCCGCTTTCCAATTACCGCTTTATAATTGCCCATTTTCTTTAGGATTAAAATGGATATACATACTATATATTATCCTTAAGAGATAGACATATGCCATTCCGGACTTTTCTGTAGACCTATATAAGATACACAATTCCACCATAGATCATTTTGTTATATCTCAAAGGGCAGCGTTTTCGGTGAAAGCTCCCAGACGGCTTATTTTTTTCCGACACCTCCAACAAATATCATTATATTTTAGCCAATATATACAAAAACTTGTCAAATTATATACTAAAAGCTTCCTCTTGAATTATTCTACCTATTAAACTCCGCATTAAAATCCGTCGCGTAGTTTTAAAGATCTAAGCATACATAAGGACAGACAGCGGGAAGCGACTTTGTTTTATACTACGTAGTGATATCCAAAATACAAGACCCGTCAATCAAAATCAGAAAAAAGGTAAACAATGAAAATCAATTCCTTTCAAAATTGAAGCAGAGAATTACAGTCTATTAATTATTGACAGCACACGAATGAAATGCGCCGAACAGTACGTAATAACCAGCGTTGTTAATAGTGAAGCGGCGGCCACTGGCGTTCGCCACAATATGCTTTGTGTGTTGAGTCTAAACGGAAATTACTTCGTGCAAGTTTATCTGCAGGTGCATCCAGGGAGAGAACTCATTGTTATATGGTTTGCAGCCTATTATTGCTATGATTCGGGAATCGTTGTAACTTCTCTCATTATTCAGGATGTTCTTGATTTTCGATAGCTATAGGATTCGCTTTAGCAAATCTTTCAGTGTAGAATTTTAGATACATAGAGAGAGGTTAACCAAGTACGTAGGAGATATTAAACTGCACAAGTATATGCGCAAGCAGGTGTGAACCTGTGTTTGCGCATACACTTTTGGAGGCTCTCTTCGACTTCCTTCACTCTCATAGTATGATGCAACGGTAATCCGACACAACCGGAGAGAGATCAGGCGTAGACCGGTTTACGTGCTCTCCGAAGCACGGGGTATTACACCGCCAATTTCCTAACTCCAGGCTGCTACTGAGAATTTCTAACTTACAGTAAAACCCAGTCACACTTACTCGACCTAGAAATCGAACCGAGGGTCACACGCTTGCCGCTATTAGACCAATCCACTTATATATTTTTTAAACACATAAACGCATGCGAGGTGATCCCTAAAGTTATATTGTTTTATGTATAGAGTAGTATTATATAGTATTTTATTTACTTATTTATTAACCAAGCTAAACCACATATATAAGTTAAAGTGGCATAATTATTTTACAAACGAGTAGAGATTGAATCAGCACCTTCTGTATCGGCACTCCAAGTGTTACAAATACCGATCCAAAAAGTCTAGACAACGTCTTCTCTTCCTATTTTAATATCCACAAAGAGAACAATAACATACAATTCAAATTTTCTGAACAGAGTAACGGTATAGTTTTGTATAATAATGTTCGTGAGATATATTCTTTTTTAAAAACTTGTCTAATTTAGTAGTTTAACAAATCAGTCGGGCAATCCCGAAAAAATGAACGTGAGTAGTAACCGGTGAACAATAATTGATATAAGTACTGGTAGCTTGCCAAGGGTTCTAATAAATTTCAAGGTATTTTGGTATTCAAGAAATGATAAGTTGACGCGTCTTCATAAAACAGACTTTTGAAAATACGAAGTATCACCATGTAGGCCAAATTTTGTACACTTTAAACTATTTCAGTAAAAAAATTAATTATTTTATGACGAAACTTTAGCTTGCCTTTGCAATACATTATTCTTAGAACTCAATATTTTATACAATACGCCGTCTTTAGTTACAAATACTAAAAACACTTTTGTTACGTATACTAAAGTACACAAAAAAAATTTCTTTCTAGTAAAACTTTTCAAATTTCAACCTGAAATGGTTTGTTCTCTGAAATAAACTTGTACCACTCTGCAAAATGGTGCTGTACATTAATATAAGAAAAATAATAATAAAATAATAGTCTAGAAAATTCTAGAATTTTCCTTGCAACCCTATTGTAGAATTCGCAAGCGAAACTACGGTTTTTAATAAAAGCTAACTTTGAATGCATTACCGACAGAGTACGGTGAACTAAAAGTCAAAGAAAGTACGCTAATGGAATACAAATGGCTGTTTTTCTTTAAATATTAGAAAATCCATCAATATTTGAAGCAACAGTGATGTATGCCATCCTATCTATGACAAACTGGAAGAGTCGCAAGAAATTTACAGATTATGTATATAGTCCTCCTACCTAGAAAACGGCCACCCCAACAACTATTTCCTACCCTTAGCTGTAACATGACTCACTAGACCGAACTAGATATAATTAACCAGAAAGAATAACTAACTTACAGACTAGAAATTATTATGACTTACAGGTACTCGTAGACCAAACCTGGTCATGTACCATTATTAATTTTCAAGATGAGAATTACTTTTTTATTCATTGAAATTTTTTAATATAGAGATAATATTATTAACAAAATTGTCATGAATAATTAAAATTAAGTAATGTTAACTAAAATTAAAATAAACAAAAATTACAAAAAATCATAAAAAATCTTATAAACTAAATCGAAAAATTCGTCCTCGTCGCTGTCAACTGGGAGTGTAGCCAGCCTTTTGGGTACACACAATTACTTTTTTCAGAAAATTTAAGATACCAGTCATTCGGTAAAAGATAACATCTTGCGGAAAGCTGGGCTTAATACTTTCAAATCCACCAGCCAACCCACAGTGAGGTAGCGTGGTGCTTCTTGCTTATAGGCATAAGCAAGAAGCATCACTGCATGTATAAGTGCGAGACGGGCATATTAAGAGACGTCAAAATCAACTGAAGCGACGGATTACAGTCGAAACCTTCGTTTCTTCCACCTCCATTTCTAGAATCAATATATTGCATTTCCCTTTCCATAATGTCTTATTCTTTGTATAACAGAAGTAGTATCCATTACCGTTTGCGTGATCATAGACAATAGATACCTAAAACATAGTCGTTCGCGAACAATTTGCGATCCAATGTTATTTACATAATAGGTATATAGGTATCAATGACAATAAAAGCCGGGCATAACTTTAGAAACGGTTAATTTTCAGAGGCAAGCAAGAATTTACATGTCATGTTCTGTTACTTAACTTACATAACTGGCTAAAATTAGTGGCTAAAACTCGTGGTAGTGTGTAGTTGAGATGGCTTAGCGATCAGAGCGCCTGGAGTATTTATCCGGGAAGCGCCGATTCGAATCCCGTTCACGACCATATTTTTCTTTCCACAAAAATGTATAGCTTTAGAGTTCGCCATGCGCGCGTCACTGTGGTCAGTGATCAATGAGGTCAAACAACACTTGGTGCGGTAACTCTGCAGATGGATCACCTAAGCATCTCCGTGCTTGAGGACATATTGAACCGTTGGTCCCGGCTGTTAGACGCTAGGTCACGAATAAATTCTTATTCTTCTCGTATAGTCGTGCCTTGGATTCGAACTTGTGAGGTTTGACTTGTCAGTCTAAGGGTCATACTACTAGGCTACTCACACAATGTAGGTGTGGTACATAACATTAGAATCATTACATCATCCCTCTGTGTTATTCTAATTTAATGAAGGACGTCGCAGCACGTCTTTTCTTCCATAGATCTCTTTCAGCCGTGACCTCAGTAGTCTTTCTCTTTCTGGCCATATCATTTTTAACACAATTCATGGTATGAAATCCATTGTGGATTTCAGTTCTCACTTACGTGCGGAATACGTTTTATAATCGCTCTGTATGTAATACGATTTTAGTGATGAAATATTAAATATCAATTTTACGTCAGTTCATAGTTTGTATTTTTCAATTGCATCTATTATTCAAATCACAAATCTGATATGAAATTGATTTGATCCCGTCTGTGTTTTTCCAAATCATGTTAAATAAAAATTTGTTCGTTTTTATGAGTTTTTGTGTGATTTGAAGTCATATTACATGACACAGGAATATGGGAAATATTATAAATGCCAAAGTTTGTGAAGAAGGATGGATGTTTTTTATCCTTTCACGCAAATTTTGATGAAATTTGGCATACAGATAGTAGTAAACCTGGAGTAAATCCAGGCTAGACACAAATCCCGAAGTCCTCGCAAACGAAATCGCGGATAGAAGTTAGTATAACATAAATATATAATTGTAACACAGCTAATATTTGCCAGAAGCATAAATAAAAGTTTAACATAAACGAAGAAAGAAAGAAGAAGCATAAACAAAATTTGAACGCTCCTACCTTTTTTTAAGTTGCATGTGATATCTACTACAATCCGGGCTGCTGCTGAGAATTTTCTTACATAATCGCTCTTTGCCTGACCCAAGAATCAAACCTCCCTTACTCTCCGCAACAACGCTTGCTTCCTCAAACTTATGCGACAATTTGGTAGATATAATAAAATTATTTTAGGTCGTATTAAGTTATAACTTTATCCCAGAATTATTCCTTGAGTTGATAATGAATTTGTAATTTTTTCTCGGATTTTGGTGAAATTGTGAGCGCTTATTTCTGTTAGGGATATTGTAAAATAATTGATATGAGCGCGATTTCAATCCTTTATCCTTGTCACACTGTGACAATGCTTTTCCAATCGTGTCTTGCGTTTCTTCTTCCGCTTAAGAAAGTGGTGGAAGGTGACCTCATTTTAGTGCTGTTCATAGCTGTTCCAGATTATTTTCTTTGTCTCCTTTCTACCCTGATCCTAAGTGATTTGAGGTCATTACAATATGTTTTTCTCTTCCATTCCCCTCTGTGACTCATCAGGTTATCGTTTACTCCCTACTCATCTTAGATTAAATGAATTAATATCGATTGATGATTAATATCATTAGACGGTGTACAGTCACGATCACCATGTAAACGCAATCTTTTAAAAACACACCTATACTATCTCTATCGTGTATTACTAAGATAATTAGGTATAGAACACAGATAGAACAACGTTTCCTTCTTCATATAGACATACATTAATACTTCTATATTAATGAGTTAACTATTTACAGGGAGTTAAAAAAGTGCGTATGTATACATCGTGGTGCTCGTGTCTTTACATGTCTGCCTAACCCTTCACCCACAGATATGATGCTATGTTGTTTATCATTAGATTCTTTCCAATCATATTAACTTTACAATTTGTTACAGTGCCAGAGAAAAAGTTCGACATGATTCAAGATAGACTAGATGCCGACTACCTCAACATAATCTGTTCCGTTGAAGGTGTCTTCCCGAAACCAGAGCTGGTCATCTTGGCTGGAAACAGGTAAAAAGCTGTTCTGTCCACCCTGTCTTATTATAAGACCTAAATTAATTTCATACCAAAGAAAGAGAAAAAAGGACAGACAGAAGGAATTGAAGAAAATACATTTATTCAATGGATCCTGCATAAAATGTTTAAAAAAGTCGTTCGCTCGATTTGGCTGAAGTTTATGGAAAATAACACGATATGTATCTTATTCCAATTTAATTGGGGTCGACGCAGCATGTCTTTTTCTTCCATATATCTCTGGCAGCCGTCATCTTGGTATTTACTTCTTTTCTAGCTTTTAATCTTTCACACTATCCATTCATCGTTTGTCTTTCTCTCTTGTGTAACCGTAAGTAAAAAAGTAAAAGTAATTCGTACTTAAAACTTCGTCAACGGCTGAGCCTGCCAGTCAAACAGAGTTTGACTCCTGACACGTGATTCTTTGGGGGGCTGAGTTGCCCGCGTTCATAGGAGTGCACATTTAAAATGGTATCCTTATACGTGACCCTTGAGTGATGCTAAGCAGGCAACGTGTATCTGGTGGGAGGCTTCGGCCGTTGCTGGTTACCACCCATCGGCGAAACCATGCCGTGAAGCGACCTATTTGTGTTTCGGAATGTAGTCTAGTGCAACCGTTATTTACTCCAATATCGTTCTCCCAAAATCTATCCACTCTACTTAAGAGTGAATAGATTTATTCTGGATCTACGTGCTCCATCTTCGGCCACGCCATCGCTTACCATACGGCGACTTGGTGGCCAAACGTAGACCAATTATTAGTTATTTATATAAAAAATAAAAATAAACCCATCACCGCGGGCTCAGCTGATGACTAAGGGCTCCGTTCAAGTTCAAACTAGTCGGGCAATTCCGAATAATGTACGTAAGTTAAACAACACCATACCGCAAGCACCGTTGAATAATATTTTATCTAAAACTTGCCTTATATACTTTTAATCAACGCGTTATAGACTATTTTTCGAAATTTTTGCCAAATCGAAAAATCGGTTTTGTAGACCATTATGTGCTGGGGCCTTTTATTAAAATTCGTTCAGTATTCTAAAAGTTAATCCTCTCAGTATCACAAGGAGCATTATATCAACAGAAACAGGTCACATAGAATATTCACTGATCGATACATAAGATCAAAAGTCGTATTTCGCTGAATATAGCTGTTCTACGTCACGTGACCTGAGTTACGACCTACGAGGCCATGCTAAATTGAACCTAGTGTAGCTTACTAGCTGATAGCTTTATGTCGATGCTGTACATTGTCGCCGTTGCAATCCTACTAGATTGTACGAAGAAGTATTTTCACTTATTTTCGTAATATTTTTTTATTTTTAGTATGTCCTATATAGGTCACCTGTATAGAGACTGAAGATATAGCAATGACTTCGCCAAAAGACGTTAAAATATGGATGAAGAATTCGCAGTGATGAGCAGAGGTCGAAATGGCTTAGTGGTCAGAGCGCCTAGAGTATTTATCCGGGAGGCACAGGTCTCCTGGTCAGGAATCCTGCTCACGACCGTATTCTTTTTCCATTTAATATTATAACTTTAGACAAATATTTGTTTCTTACGGGGATTGAACCCACTATACTTGGCAGCAGTCATCACTCGACCACGGCGCCAATTATGCAATTGAAGAATTTCATATAAATCTTCTTCTGTTTTTGCCTCTCAAGATTTAATTTATAGAATCTGTAACATATCGACTGAGGTCCTGGGTTCTAACCTCGGGTTGGGCTAAGTGATATTGGATTTTGCTTTAGGGATTTTACGGTAACAGCCCGAGTGTGGAATTGTGCTCGGCTCACCACGAACTTTCAATGTAATAGAGGGTGTTATACAGTTCACCACTACAGTATCTTTTATAGACAAGAAGCGATATGCTATATTATACACATTAGTGACCAGAAACTACTATAATCTCTGACCTTCGACACGGAGGTTATATATAATTTTTTAGATTGGCCGTTTCAATTTGAGTAAATTATAAACAATATTATTCAAGAAATCAAGATTTGAATGAGAAAACTTTTATACGCCATGTTGATAGGTACTTACACAGTCTAGACGCTTTTGCTTCGCTATGCAAATCAAGGCTACATTTCAATCACAAACACGAATACTTCGAATACTCTTAAAAAACAAACAAATCAAAAATTTCATTTGAAAAATAGAAAGATAGGGAATCCATTTTAATAAAAAAAGATCTTGCAGATAGGATACCATTTCAATATGATATAGTAGAAAATAAATTCCAATGAATTGGTTGGAATGGGGCACAACGGACGAAACTTCCGGACATCCGATTGGTTCGTGCATAATACTGGATACGATCACTTGAACGTTCCTCAATCTTGAAACACACGTCGGGATATTACAGCCGGGGACGATTTGACATGGACATAACCAGCGCATAACTGTCCCACTGTCGAGGAAAGATGTCTTCTCTAATTATGGATGCTCGAATATGGACCACCTCGCTAGCTCACTGCGGGTTTGCGATTTGGACCATTAAGTCCAAGTTTCCTTGATCGTACGTCAGTGATGTCACAGATTAACTAAGAATCTTCTTCTTGTCGTGTTGATGGCAATTCAAGTTGTATCAGCCCAAAACCTTGCTGCGACAACCGCATTGTCAGTAGCGTCCATGATGTCATTTAACGTGCAAGTATCAGTGCACAAACAGCACCACACCTGCACTTCAGGTTGGAATATTTTATAACATTGAAAAAGTCACTGGTCATCAGGTTTGATCCACAACATGTGGCTTGTGGTGAGCCCGATACTAAGGCCAATAAGACACTACGGGCCCAAGTAATATTTTAAAATATAATAGTTCCGGTTTTAGCAGATGATTAGGAAATGAAGCTGTAACGATAATATTATTACTTATTAAAGAACTCTTTTTCTTCAATCACTGTAAAGATTTTTATATACTTACTAGCTGTGCCCCGCAAACGTTGTTCTGCCACATAAATTTTCTGGATAGGGCCACTCTTATCACCTAGAGGTATAAAAGGTACTAAATATACACAATAGAAACACATAAAAATTGGTCAAGCTGTGTCAGAAGAGTTCGATAACAAACACTGTGACACGAGATTTTTATATAAAATATTTCTGACACAACATTTCCCCTTCGGAACACCCAAAATTTTAAATAAGTAAGACAAAACTTTTACGTTACTGTTACTAGTATCTTTTGAACCGTTAATTCATCTGAATTGGATGAATTAAAATGTCAAATTACTTACACATTTTCACTTACTTATATTGAACATACCCGTCCAAAATACACCTCCAAATGTTTCCCCACCTTAGAATTTTAGACTGAATAATTTGGATGCTCCGCGAAAGTTGGCTAACAACCCCGACATCGGGCTCGCGATCACATACCCGACTGGATTTAGTTTGTCGTACTGGTATTACCCCCATTCTGTAATCCTGGTACGACGGATCGTATGAAGGGAAGCAGTGGCCTTTAATCTTCGTAGGATGTTGAGTTTTTATTTTCTTGCGGATTGGAGTTTTATTTTTATTTACATCTTGCGGTACATAAAAAATGTATTATTTTCTATGGTTTCGTACCCCAAAAATAAAAAATGGATCTCTTATAAGATCACTTTGTTGTTCGTCTTTTCTTTTTTTTTTTGTTTCCTACCTCCTATTGGGTATAATAACTTTCGCCCTTACCTCCTATTGGGTATAATAACTTTCGCCCTTACGTCCTATTGATGTATTCAAAGTAGGTATTAATTACTACTTATGTGCATTTTTCGGGATTGCTCGACTAATTTGAGATTCAAACTGCGACATCGCCGTGGGCTCAGGGCTAAGGACTCCGTTGGAGTAATTCTGGACTTAGAGTAATTCACACATTTTCTTTGCATCTTCTCTTCCGTCTTTTTAACTGACTTCAAAAAAAGGAGGAGACGATCGTATATATATAATTATGTGTTTTCGCGGATAATTTCGTCGTTTATGAACCGATTTCCTTGAATGTTTTGTTAGAAAGGTGGTTCCATTTAAATTTGGTCAAGATCTGATGAAGAACTTCGAAGATAAACGATGGAACTCTTCAATGAATTACAGCAAATCAATCGCAATTACTGTAATTGCACGTTCATGTATAGTTAATGCTAATGAATACATACATAGCATCATGCCTGATGGGGTAAACAGAAGGGTACACTGTTGCACACAAATATTTCACAGATCCAGTTATTAAGTCCTAGGGTATTTCGAAGGCCTACCCATATTATTAAATTACTAAATTAACTTATTAATAAACTATACAAACTTATCGTACAATATTACACTTAGAACTAAAAAGTTAAATATAAAATTATTTAAAAAAAAAAAACTACATTAAAAAGTGCATAATAATATGAAAATTTGCTTATAATAAAAATATTTTAAAAGAACAATATTAATAATAATCTGTTATAATTGGAGTCCTATAAGAGCAATAACATTTCATACAATAAAGTTATTCAAAGACAATTCTAAGGAATAAGACTTCAAATTCCAGTATTCAGAACATATTCGGAGCGCGATATCAATGTCATACAATGTCAAAAGTCTCTGAGGAGCTTGAACAACTCCGAAATTGTTTCTAATAGAACACGAGAGAGTCCAAGTGCTTTAGAATCGTTGGGTTTTTGGTAAAGAGACACATATTTAGCTCAAATGGTAGACTATTAAAGTTTGGTATAGTGGTAACTAATATATCATACATTAGCCAAACAATAAAATCTGTCCACAGGCCGCTGAATGCCAAGTCGTCGATCAAAGTCATCGAGGGCCGCTACACCGCCCTAACGAGTTCCGTCGTGAGGATAGACGCTCTCCCCCCCACCGTGGAGATCCTCTGCGACATGCGGGTTCCTCTCGCCAACTATTATAGCAGGAAGAGAGATATATTTTATCGAGGTAAGCTTTCTTCTTCTTAGCGAGTAGAAATAGTCAATTTAGGTTCTTCTAGATTAACCCAACTTGGTAAATAGCTAGAGCTTGGAGAAGCATATCCAACCGTGAAATTCTATATCGCACCTTCCTTAGCCTTGCGAAAATGATTCGGTATATAATTTATGTATTATTATGAGTGTCTTTGTTTGGTGTGAGTGGTTGTGTTGTGGAGTGTTTTGTATAGTGTTTAGTTTAGTTATGTAGGTATGTTGAGTAGTGCTTCAGTCTCATCGTAGCTAAGCGAATGGAGCCATTTCGATAATTCTGTTTTACATCGTTTAGAATTAAGAGGATATATATTCAACTTCTTGTCAATTTTATTGTAAAGATAAACACCGATAAAAGGATAAAACCGCTGAGTAAATGAAGATTTAAAGATGCAAGGATATGTCAAAGAAACATTTTTTCTACGCGTAAGTTTGTGGGAGGAATTATATGATAATGATAAATGTTTTCTCAGAACCGTGTTCAAAATAAACAGCTGACGGACAGTAAGTACCTTCCAAGCCGAATAAAGATCTTTGGTAGGAAATCTGTAGGGACGGAAAGATCCCACTTTAAGAATTGATCGAGCCGCTCTTTCCAAATTCAACATCCTCATTTTCGTTGAACCACCCCAGACAGTAATGCAGTAGGTAAGAAGACTTTGGCAAATGGAATAATAAACTTTTTTAAGAATGGTGAGATCAGCGACGTGACGAAGATTTCTAAAAACATAAATCAGTTTACGAATTCTACTGGACAGATTCTCTAAGTGAGCATCAAAATTTAAGTGAGTGTCTATTAACACGCCTAAGTATTTGACAACATCGGTTCTCTTCAAATTGGGACAAGTACAATTTGGATTTAGAGGATTTGAGCAGGTATGGGCTGATAGAGAGTGACTAGAAAGCTGATGATTTATGTTACGAATTGAGAATGTTACATATGTGGTTTTTTTTACATTCAACGTGAGGCTACTGTTGTTTAGCCAAGTTGTGACTGTGTTAAGACCTTTCTGTGCTTGTCCAAATGCTTCACTCCAGGAATCTCCGTGAAAGCAAAGTACGGTATCGTCAGCGAAAGAAACGATTTTGCTGTTAGACATCACTAATCTACTCAGGTCGTTAATATAAACTAAGAAGAGGGTAGGTCCAAGGACACTACCTTGTGGGACACCAAAAGTTACAGGTAAGTCATCACTAATGCAACCACCAACCTCCACATACTGACTACGGTCAGTTAGGTAGTCACGTAGGAGATTCAGTGGACCCCCGCGGATTCCCAGGCGCTCCAGCCTCGAAATAAGCAATGGGACAGACACCGTGTCGAAGGCCTTTGCTAGGTCCAAGAAGACAGCAACACATTTATTACCATGATTTATATTAGTGATAAGGTGATCAGTCAAACAGTGTACGGCATCGGCAGTAGATATGCCGGTGCGAAAGCCATATTGACTTCCCGATAGAAGATTATGTTTCTCCAGGTATTTAATAAGCCTTGTATTGATAATGCGCTCCAATATCTTGGACATGGCGGGGAGAATAGAAATAGGCCTATAGTTGTCGACACAGTGACTGTCACCACCTTTCAGGATAGGACAGATACGAGAACGTTTAAACACTTTGGGAAATATACCAGTTGACAGGCTTAGTTTACAAATGTGTGTTAAAGGGTGGACAAGAATACTGCTGTAGGTTTTTAGTATTTTAGCAGATATATTATCACAACCTACGGCAGAGCTTTCACGAAGCGACCTTAGTAATGCTTCAATTTCTTTCTCATCCGGATCCAACATTACAAGTGAGTGTATTGTATTAGTGGGAGGTGATATTTCATTCAGAATATTGGGAGGCAACGGGGCAATTTTGGAAGCCAAATTTTTACCAATATTAGCAAAGAAAGCATTAACATCATTCACAGAATCAAGAGGGTTATTGGAGCACCCAAGAATCTCGGTCGACCTGTCTGTGCTTTTATTAAGACCAGCGATATCCCTGATAACTGCCCAGGTACGCTTGTTGGATGAACTTGCCTTATCCAATTCTTCCTTGTCATGTTGTATTTTTAGTTTTTTAAGGAGGTCGTTACAAAAGTTGCGATACCTAAGGTAAGTAGTTTTAAGAACATTATTATCAGGTGAGGCTTTGACCATGGCATGCATTTTATCCCTGTTTGACATACACTTAATCAATCCAGGTGTTATCCAGGGCTTAATATTACGCTTCCGTCTTGGGATCGCAACTTTGATAGTGTTAAGTTTGATTGCATGGTTCAGGCTCAAGACAAAAGCTTCCGCGGCCATATTGGGATCACCTGCATTGAGAACCGATGAAAAGTCAGCAGTTTCCAGTGTATTTCTCAAACCATGATGGTCAATTTTAAAATAATGAGATTTCGTGCGTTGTTTATCGGGTTTCTTATCCATGGACAGCAAGACAGAGTAATGATCTGTCACTGTGGTAGGCATTACAAATGTATGACAGTGTGCTTTAGATTTCAGAAGAACATGGTCTAGACAGCTGTTTCCTCGCGTAGGAAGTCGGTGAGCCGGCAACAGTCCATGAAAAGATGTAAGATCCAAGTATCTTGAACTTAAAAGGGTGTCCGGGTTTGAATTAATAATATTGATGTTAATATCACCTATGACTATTATATTTTTGAAGGATTTCAATGAACTAAGGATGTTGTCCAGGGACTCCATAAAAGCATTTATATTTGAATGAGAGGGTGAACGATACAGGGCAATAACAGCTAAATCCCCTCTATAGCTCAGGACCAGGCAGTTCGCATCCACGAAATCCGGTTCATATACAGAGATATCCAGGTTATTCTTTATATAAGCTACAACACCTTCATTTTGACTGCGGTTATTATTCGTTGAATAGGAATTGTAACCATTGATAGAGGGAATTGACGGGCACAAAGGTAACCAACACTCAGTAAGAACCATGATATCACAATCAAAATCAAACCTGGATGATTGTTAAACAACTTCTTACTTACTATTTAGAAATATTATATAAGTTAAGGCATTATATAATTATGCTTATATTATCTGTCTTATGCAATAAAATATTCTTAAGTCAGAAGAGAAATGAATATGTTCTTGAACAATGATGTTATATTTTAACGACAATGAATCGCTTGAGATTTTTACGACATTGCACGTCAAAAATACTTGGAAATTTACAAAATTTGTAAGTGATGTTACTGTTAATAAATCGCCTAATTAACCTCTATACATAACACGTCTAATAAATACTTAAGCTTTTAAATAAGGCCATTTACTGTAAAAAGATTACGCAACAACTCAACAAAAAGAAAACCCCTATAATTGTCCTCCATAAATAATCACGAAGGCTCATTTTCATTCAGAAATTTCTTCTAAAAATGGAATAATTTTTATTTACGAATCAAGAATTAATTTGTATAATATTCTTGTTAACAGATCCTCCGCCTCCCTCGTCTATACAGCCTTATTCGGAGCAAATCGCACCAGATTCAGGTGAGAGATGTAAACCACTATAACACGTCTGATAGCTATATATATAAATTTGTCAAACGCATAAAATTGTATAATTTTTTATGGAATGAATAACAATACAGTCGTGAGCAAGGTTTAGGTCATAAGACGTATTAAACGAATAATTTTTAACAAAAAAAAGAACCGACTCCAAAAATCTTTCTGTGTAAAATTGCACTAAAAAGTTATAAAATAATTGCATTATTTACTTACTACAATTTATATAAAAATATTTTTTTAATTTTAGAGTATTCTGAATAAAGTCAATTTATTAGGACAATAATATACAATTATTATTATTTTTGGAGTCGGTGCCAGACAAACTTTAAAAATATTGAGGAAGTTTCCTAAAATTTGCAAAGTATATTTAAAGGTACATTAACCATCACTATTTTTACGATAATGTATTAACCTAATTGAACCTATTTACAAATGAACACAACAACTGCCTAAAGCGAACGTAATACGCTACTTCATGAATGTACTTACACGTTTATTATCCTTTACTGGCACCGACTCCAAAAATAATAATAATTGTATATTATTGTCCTAATAAATTGACTTTATTCAGAATACTCTAAAATTAAAAAAATATTTTTATATAAATTGTAGTAAGTAAATAATGCAATTATTTTATAACTTTTTAGTGCAATTTTACACAGAAAGATTTTTGGAGTCGGTTCTTTTTTTTGTTAAAAATTATTTTATTTCTTACTTTTTAGTGAATCTTGCGTACCATAACTGATTTATCGGAAGTGAATATGGGTAGACCTACTCAACGCGCTGTCCATATATATCTGTCGCAGATGGATTGTAGAATCCGCTGTTTTACAAAATCTCTAGCTGCTTTACAAAACAGTACTGTTTTATAAAACAGCTTAACAACGTTCAGCTGGATTGCCATTGCGATACGTTTAACAAAACTGCTACCCACCTTTAGACGTAATGCAGAATGACATATCTACAGTGGGACAGGTTTGTTTATTGTATAGGTATATTAAATGGATAGTCACCATTCAAGTAAAAAAGCGTACTCTGATTTACTTTACTGTATTCTGGTTTGAGTTTCCGTGGCTGGGTCGACGGAGCCCCGCCTAGCGGGGCTCCTATTTTTGTGTCCGTAAGGTTAGAAAAAACCTAACCTGTCCGTGTCGGGATACACGAAACTCCCGAGCTCGCTTCGCTCGCTCATGGATCAATTGGGATTATTATAGTGGTTTAGTATTTACGTCATAAAAAATTTTCATAATTTTTTTGCTATTGACAAGTAAAATAAAGTTAGGTTATTATTGTTAGGACATACAGAGCCGACCAAATTTCGAACTAAAATCAACAATCTGACAGTTAGGCAGTTCATTAGAACTATTCTAGAGACCGTAAACACCACCGGAAAGTCACAAGAAAGCAAAATACACCATTTCGTTTACTTCGACGACGTATTATTTTTCAGTTATTTTGATTTAAATACCAAACTACTAAACCAATTTTCATAAAATTTAAATGGGACCAATCTGAAACTAAATCCTTTCAAATAAAAAAATAATTTTCCAAATCGGTTCATAAATGACGGAGTTCTGAGGTAACAAACATAAAAAAAAAAAAAAAAAAAAAAAAAAAATACAACCGAATTGATAACCTCCTCCTTTTTGGAAGTCGGTTAAAAAGAACTCGGAATAGTGAACAAAGGTCGGTATAGCTTAGTTGACACCTGAAGTATTTATCCGAAGCGTGCAGGTTCAAATCTCTGGTCACCAGGGATGTGCCTTAACAGGCGTTGCACAAAGGGGTTCCGGAGCTAATCTGCTTAGAGGACCGGAGCCTCCACGTGCTAATGGTGACCACTGGGGTTGTTTTAATGAGGTAACAATCCCACACTCGCCGGTCTTAGCCTCCAAAGATCGGGTGCCTTTTGAAACTTTCTCGCCGAAAACAAAAAAAAATACTTTCAAATCAGTCTTTCCGCAAATAAATATATAATTTTAAAATTTCCCCTCGTATTTTCTGGTTGGCACAACATAGTGTCAGAGTTTTAACCACCACAGCTCTGTGACGCCTTAAAATGATGCCAAATCTTAAAAAAAAAACACAGTACAATGATTATTGTGTATTTAATATTTATTTTAAAGCTAATTGGGCATTAAAAGTACTTAGTCACTGACGTAATTCAGATTAATATAAATCGAGTGGAATTATATTGAAGCGTTGCGATTTTGGGCGCGATGGGATCCTTGTGTGATTTTTCCTAATGTTATTTTTATGTACTTTTTTTATATGTTCACAAATTTGTTTCAGGTCATCACTGCTTTTCGAGTATGGCGCTAGTGTTTTCATCACTAGTCTTCAGTTTACTTCGGCTGCAAACAACTTGACCAATCATAGAATAATTATGTATATAATAAATGAATTAAGCTTATCACATAGTTATAAATACCTATTCATCGACGAAGGTGCACTTCTCCACAGTAATTGTTCTGCATTGGTACGGATGCAGCTAGTTCGTACACGACGCCTTAATGCCGCGTATTTAAAATTTAGACGCGTCTTTTAGACGCGCATTAAATTTATTGTGAAAACGATGAAACAATACATAGCATCACGCCTATATTCCCCAAAGCTGTAGGCAGCGGTGTAAGCATAGTTTCACACCTATACATTTAACCAATCAATGCCGTTCTTAAGTCCCATGTAATCTGTAGTGAGTTTATTGCCATCTACGTGTCACGATTCCTAACTCCGGGCTGCTATTGAGAATTTTCTTACAGTAAAACGTAATAACTTTTTGCTTGACCCGGTGCTCGAAGCCTCACACGCAATAGCAGAGCTTGACAATTGAAAAAATTTTTTTGAAATATTATGTTCGCGTAGGTGGTAGGTTGAGATTAGCCTTAATAATTATTTTATTTTATTTTTGGAAAGAGGGTTGTGCCTTCGTGAGTGAACAGATTTCTAGGCGTGTGTTGTGGTGTAATGTAATATTATCTATAGTACGCATAAATTGTGGATATCGCGAAGGTCTTTCTTATAAAATGTATGAACATGCCCAATGAATTGTGTATAGTAAAGCAGACAGGTCTTGTATTATAAAAAATCAGTTGTTCTAGTAATATATTTAAAAAAGATATCGCTGTAAAAACTATTGTAATATATTTTTAATACATCATTGTTTATATAGGCATTTTTATTGTAATGTAAATTTTATACTTTTATTTGTGACTGGATACATATAACCAAGATATAATCGATATATCTTGTGTGAAACCATTGTTGCTATAATAAAGCTATAACAGAAATCTATGCTTAAATTTCCATTTTATTAAATACCATAACATGCAACTAATATATTTAAAGGTATATAAAAAGAATGAACTTTGCGAATTTTAAGTAAAACTTATCAAACGTTTGTGAATGCAAAGATTAATTAATAAGTAGGTATATTATCTATTTAGAAAATGTTGTAAACATTCCAAAGATAAGTTTTATCTAGTCTTAAATTAAAATATATAAACAAATGAATTCGGTGTTTTGAATTACTTAGATACCCTTTATATTTAAGCAGTTATAGCATGGTGTTATGACCGTTGGACTGATAAGTCAAAGGTCGCAAATTCGAAACCAAGGCACGCACCACTGAATTTTCGAAATCATGTGCGTATTATAAAACTGATCATTAACACTTTCTTAAAACGGTGAAGGAAAACATCTTGAGGAAACAAGCACACCTGAGAGATGTTCTCGTTGATTTGTAAAGCCATGTCTGAGAAAAATCACTACATATAATATAACAAAGTCCTCCGCGGCGTCTGTCTGTCTGTCTGTTCACGATAAACTACTGCACCAATTTTCATGTTGTTTTAGTATATAATTTGTCAAGTTTTTGTACACATTGGCTAAAACTTAATGATATTTGATGGAGGTGTCGGAAAAAAATAATCCGTCTGAGAGCTTTTAACGAAAATGCTGTCTAAACCCTTTGAGATATAACAAAATGATGTATGGTGGAATTATGTATCTTATATAGATCTACAGAAAAGTCCGCAATGGGATATGTCTTCCTGTATGTCTTAAGGATAACATACTATATCCATTTTAATACTTTAAAAAATGGGCAATTATAAAGCGGTAATTGGAAAGCGGGAACGGGATCAACATTTCATGATTACTTTTGGTCGCGATAACCGACGTCCACACGGGCGAAACCACGGGCATCAGCTAGTAATTAATATAATACATTTATTCTGCAAATTCAAACTCTTTATGTCTCGTTATGGTCGAAAAGGCATCACCTGACTACATCTGACAAGAAATGGTACGCCGGAATTAACAATCAGGGGTAGTGATGAATGAAATTTTATTAAGGGTCGTAAACAGTTTATAACAATTGCACTAATAGCAATACTGAGAAATATTGCTTGGCTATATCGCCAGCGATACACTCTTCCTGCAATGTGTTGTGTGTTATTGAGTAAGTAGAACTTTATAGCAATTGTGTGCGATATAGACGACAACCCGACGGCTATACAATTGCTGCTAGAAAATGAAAAAAGCCTAGTCCGCTTACAACAGCCTTTATGGACTGCAACCAGCACGTGCAGCTGTATAATTTTGATATTTAATAACTTTCGTGTGACACATTAATATGAATTATTGTTCTCTAGTTATTATTCATGTGTTATTTCGGGCGTCTTGCGACATCGCTGCGGTCTCAGCTCATGACTAAGGGCTCCAGTTCGTAACTAGTCGGGCAATCCCGAAAAATGCACGTGCGCAGTGAACAATAATTAACACTATCATTTTACGTACAGTCAACTGAAAGGTATTTTTTAAGACAAAACTTCATTAGCGCGTTGAGGAACTTCGTAGGGGAAAATCTAATGGGCTCGCGTCAGCAACATGCTAATGTTAATAAAAAAAACGGACATGTGTGACTCGGACTCGCCCACCGAGGGTTCCGTACAAATTTGTTGGTACATATTATAAATAATTCAGGAATATAGGCGTTTTGTTTTTTTTTTTTTTTCGAACGTAATCAATCTTGGATGTACAGAACCCTAAAAATTAATATTATATCAGGCTGGGTCTCCGTGGAACTAGCTTATTTCTTATCTCTTAAATAGCGTATGATTCGTTGTTAAAACTAGCTTTTGAGCCCGCAAACAATAAGCCGAAAGGGTTACAAAAAAAAATTCACCATCAAATTCAATTTGCTTTCATGCATTAAATTTAGTTTGAAACTGAAGCGGCGGCGGTTTTGTACACCAACCAACTAACCAGTAACCAGCTGTTGTCCCACTATCGCTTTTCGCTGAACTGAAATACATAAAAGAAGAATTTAAAATTTGTAAACATTCGTCAAAACCTTCGAATATATCTATTATCTTTTTACACGACTGCCCAAAAAAAGGAGTGTTATTGTTTACGTTGCTCTACTCTGGGAATTTCTCCTATATCGTGAGAATGTTTACAGACACCTAGACCCGAAACAAATAGTAACATAACGTAGCACCACGCCTGTCTTCCCCGAAGGTAGGCAGAGACAATTCCAAATTACAGGATATTACTGAGAATTTTCTAACAGAATAACTGACAGAAATAATAATAAGTGCGTGCATAGGTCTTTAAAAACAAATCTATAAGAATTATTTGGGTCCGTATTTCCAAATAAGCGTTAATTAGTGGAAGTAATATCTTAAGGTTTTCGCGATCACTACACATTATAATAAAACAATTATTAAACGGATTCATCGCGTGTGTTATTGGTTTTTGTTTTTCCTGACGTTTCGAACACTTTGCAGCGTTCGTAGAGTCCTCCTGGGACCACACACGCTGCAATGTGTGTTAATCCAGGTTATAAACTATCTGTTTGCTGTATATAATGCCAATCGTTTAATAGTTATTACGTGAAAGCGTAACAAACATCCATCCATCCTCACAAATTTTCGCATTTATATTAATAGTAGAATGTTTGGGATTCACGGCTACACCAAATAGGTGGCGAACTCATTGCCATCAACCGGACACTAGCTCTTGGCTAAAACTACGATTTTGTAACAGAAAAACTTAACACTACTTTGCCTGACTTGGGCATCGAAAACAGGACCTCACACTCAGCAGCTGCTCTTACGCCCACACCAACGAGGCAGTTGCTTTAAAAAATATTCTTACAATAACTGCACCAATTTAAAGTCACAAATAAAACACCATGCATTCACAATTGTCAATTGTGAGTCACATCGATCGGCGGGACTCGTTATAAACTTTGCCTAGAACAGAGATGAAAATGTTCTAAACCAATTTGTGTGGGTGGCATTGTATACAGTGCGTGTATCTAAATATTATTTTTCTGTTGAAAAATAATTGTGATATGATTCTGTTTTTTTTTGCCATTCATATAGGTATGTTTTGGGATAGGAATGAACTTTGTTTCGAACTTGAATTATGCGTGGGGATAATTAAAGCTGTGTGATACAAAAAAATCTATACGCCTTATACCATATACGTATGACATATTAACCAAAAAAGTAATAATGTAAAGTTAAAAAGAAGACGTGAAAATGATAGGATTGTAGCAATTGGAGATCGATGGTCTCTGCCTACCCCAATGGGAAACAGGTGTGATTGTGTATGTATAATCAAAAGAACTTTAACCTATTAGAATATTGAGATATCTATCTTATTATATCATATATCTTATCATAGTTATTGTTATCGTTATATTATATTATATCTTATCATAATTATTGTTATCGAAACTATCTTATTTATTATTAAGAAAATCAATCTCATGTCTTTATTAATTAATCTCTCTCTCATACATCTTTAAAAACCATTAAAGTATGCGTAACGTACTTATAAAATGTTATGGCAAGAAAAATATAGTCTTTAGAATATTTATCCAGAGCGCGCAGGTTTGTCATTAAAATATAAGATTTTCTGAAGCTTTAATACTAAAACATTTTCGCACAATTTTCCTTAAACAACCAGCGCATTTATCAAGCGTCCAAGCTTACAATTTTCCATAACAGTAATTGGCAGAAGTATGGGAAGGCTTCGAACGTTATTTCCCACGCCGCATGTTGTAGGACAATGACTTTTTTCCAACCAATCCAATCCTTTTGGACGCAATACACTCCCGTGTGAATTGGACGCGAGCCGCCACCTGCTACTCCTGATAGCGCCGCATCAATTCTGATGGCTACATACCGAAAATTTGAAATTGGATGCTAACATGACGCCGATACTTTTAACGGGTTGGGTTAGATATTGAAGAGGAAATGAAATAAGGGAACATGTGTTTGTATAAAATACCAAACATCCGAATGAATACATATAGATAGGGTTGACGCAAATTTTAAAAATCTTTTTTTTTTTTTGTTTGTTCTTGACTTTAGTCTAGGTCAGAGGTGACAGAGACAAAGTCGACGATGGAGTGAGCTTACCCAGAAGAAGCCTGTTTACTCTAAATTTGAAAAAATTTGGGTTGAATACGTTCGGAAACACAGACGCAGGTAGGGAGTTCCACTCTTTTGTTGTGCGCATTATAAAAGACGTTTGGAAACGCTTAGTGCGGATTGGTGGAATATCAACAAGGTAGGGATGGTAACTTGCAGTGCGTCTAGATGTCCGATGGTAGAAGGGGACTGGTGAGATGAGGTCGTGGAGTTCTTGGGCACACTCACCGACGTACAATTTGTAGAAGACCGTCAAGCAGGCGACCTTGACTATCAATTGTGAATATCACGAAGGTCTTTCTTATAAAATGTATGAACATGCCCAATGAATTGTGTATAGTAAAGCAGACAGGTCTTGTATTATAAAAAATCAGTTGTTCTAGTAATAATTATATTTAAAAAAGATTACAATAATAATTGTAATGTCAATTTTATACTTTTATTTGTGACTGGATACATATAATCAAGATATAATCGATATATCTTGTGTGAAACCATTGTTGCTATAATAAAGCTACAACAGAAATCTATGCTTAAGTTTCCATTTTATTAAATACCATAACATGCAACTAATATATTTAAAGGTATATAAAAAGAGTGATCTTTGCGAATTTTAAGTAAAACTTATCAAACGTTTGTGAATGCAAAGATTAATTAATAAGTAGGTATATTATCTATTTAGAAAATGTTTTAAACATTCCAAAGATAAGTTTTATCTAGTCTTAAATTAAAATATATAAACAAATGAATTCGGTGTTTTGAATTACTTAGATACCCCTTATATTTAAGCAGTTATAGCATGGTGTTATGACCGTTGGACTGATAAGTCAAAGGTCGCAAATTCGAAACCAAGGCACGCACCACTGAATTTTCGAAATCATGTGCGTATTATAAAAGTGATCATTAACACTTTCTTAAAACGTTGAAGGAAAACATCTTGAGGAAACAAGCACACCTGAGAGATGTTCTCGTTGATTTGTAAACCATGTCTGAGAAAAATCACTACATATAATATAACAAAGTCCTCCGCGGCGTCTGTCTGTCTGTCTGTTCGCGATAAACTACTGCACCAATTTTCATTTTGTTTTCACCAATAGATAGAGTGGTTCTCGAGGAAGGTTTTAGTATATAATTTGTCAAGTTTTTGTATACATTGGCTAAAACATAATGATATTTGATGGACGTGTCGGAAAAAAAAAATCCGTCTGAGAGCTTTTAACGAAAATGCTGTCTAAACCCTTTGAGATATAACAAAATGATGTATGGTGGAATTATGTATCTTATATAGATCAGAAGAAAAGTCCGCATTGGCGTATGTCTATCTCTTAAGGGTAACATACTATATCCATTTTAATACTTTAAAAAATGGGCAATTATAAAGCGGTAATTCGAAAGCGGGAACGGGATCAACATTTCATGATTACTTTTGGTCGCGATAACCGACGTCCTCACGGGCGAAACCACGGGCATCAGCTAGTAATTAATATAATACATTTATTCTGCAAATTCAAACTCTTTATGTCTCGTTATGGTCGAAAAGGCATCACCTGACTACATCTGACAAGAAATGGTACGCCGGAATTAACACTCAGGGGTAGTGATGAATGAAATTTTATTAAGGGTCGTAAACAGTTTATAACAATTGCACTAATGGCAATACTGAGAAATATTGCTTGGCTATATCGCCAGCGATACACTCTTCCTGCAATGTGTTGTGTGTTATTGAGTAAGTAGAACTTTATAGCAATTGTGTGCGATATAGACGACAACCCGACGCCTATACAATTGCTGCTAGAAAATGAAAAAAGCCTAGTCCGCTTACAACAGCCTTTATGGACTGCAACCAGCACGTGCAGCTGTATAATTTTGATATTTAATAACTTTCGTGTGACACATTAATATGAATTATTGTTCTCTAGTTATTATTCATGTGTTATTTCGGGCGTCTTGCGACATCGCTGCGGTCTCAGCTCATGACTAAGGGCCCCATTCAACTTCAAAACTAGTCGGGCAACCCCAAAAAATGCACGTGAGTAGTAACCAGTGAACAATAATTAACACTATCATTTTACGTACAGTCAGCTGAAAGGTATTTTTTAAGACAAAACTTCATTAGCGCGTTGAGGAATTTCGTAATGGGCTCGCGTCAGCAACATGCTAATGTTAATAAAAAAAACGGACATGTGTGACTCGGACTCGCCCACCGAGGGTTCCGTACATATTATAAATAATTCAGGAATATAGTCGTTTTGTTTTTTTTTTTTTTTTCGAACGTAATCAATCTTGTAAGTACAGAACCCTAAAAATAAACAACCGTGGAACTAGCTTATTTCTTATCTCTTAAATAGCGTATGATTCGTTGTTAAAACTAGCTTTTGAGCCCGCAAACAATAAGCCGAAAGGGTTACAAAAAAAAATTCACCATCAAATTCAATTTGCTTTCATCCATTAAATTTAGTTTGAAACTGAAGCGGCGGCGGTTTTGTACACCAACCAACTAACCAGTAACCAGCTGTTGTCCCACTATCGCTTTTCGCTGAACTGAAATACATAAAAGTAGAATTTAAAATTTGTAAACATTCGTCAAAACCTTCGAATATATCTATTATCTTTTTACACGACTGCCCAAAAAAAGGAGTGTTATTGTTTACGTTGTTCTACTCTGGGAATTTCTCCTATATCGTGAGAATGTTTACAGACACCTAGACCCAAAACAAATAGTAACATAACGTAGCACCACGCCTGTCTTCCCCGAAGGTAGGCAGAGACAATTCCAAATTACAGGATAGACTAGATTACTGAGAATTTTCTAACAGAATAACTGACAGAAATAATAATAAGTGCGTGCATAGGTCTTTAAAAACAAATCTATAAGAATGATTTGGGTCCGTATTTCCAAGTAAGCGTTAATTAGTGGAAGTAATATCTTAAGGTTTTCGCGATCACTACACATTATAATAAAACAATTATTAAACGGATTCATCGCGTGTGTTATTGGTTTTTGTTTTTATTAACGTTTCGAACACTTTGCAGCGTTCGTAGAGTCCTCCTGGGACCACACACGCTGCAATGTGTGTTAATCCAGGTTATAAACTATCTGTTTGCCGTATATAATGCCAATCGTTTAATAGTTATTACGTGAAAGCGTAACAAACATCCATCCATCCTCACAAATTTTCGCATTTATATTATTAGTAGAATGTTTGGGATTCACGGCTGCACCAAATAGGTGGGGAACCCAATACCATCAACCGGACACTGTTCCTAGCTCTTGGCTACTACTAAGATTTTGTAACAGAAAAACTTAACACTACTTTGCCTGACTTGGGCATCGAAAACAGGACCTCACACTCAGCAGCCGCTCTTACGCCCACACCAACGAGGCAGTCGCTATAAAAAATATTCTTACAATAACTGCACCAATTTAAAGTCACAAATAAAACACCATGCATTCACAATTGTCAATTGTGAGTCACATCGATCGGCGGGACTCGTTATAAACTTTGCCTAGAACAGAGATGAAAATGTTCTAAACCAATTTGTGTGGCATTGTATGCAGTGCGTGTATCTAAATATTATTTTTCTGTTGAAAAATAATTGTGATATGGTTCTGTTTTTTTTTTTTGCCATTCATAAAGGTATGTTTTGGGATAGGAATGAACTTTGTTTCGAACTTGAATTATGCGTAGTGATAATTAAAGCTGTGTGATACAAAAAAATCTATACGCCTTATACCATATACGTATGACATAATGACCAAAAAAGTATTAATGTAAAGTTAAAAAGAAGACGTGAAAGTGATAGGATTGTAGCAATTGGAGATCGATGGTCTCTGCCTACCCCAATGGGAAACAGGTGTGATTGTGTATGTATAATCAAAAGAACTTTAACCTATTAGAATATTGAGATATCGAGTGTTATTGTTATCGAAACTATCTTATTTATTATTAAGAAAATAAATCTCATCTCTTAATTAATTAATCTCTCTCTCATGCAGCTTTAAAATACATTAACGTATGCGTAACGTACTTATAAAATGTTATGGCAAGAAAAATATAGCCTTTAGAATATTTATCCAGAGCGCGCAGGTTTGTCATTAAAATATAAGATTTTCTGAAGCTTTAATACTAAAACATTTTCGCACAATTTTCCTTAAACAACCAGCGCATTTATCAAGCGTCCAAGCTTACAATTTTCCATAACAGTAATTGGCAGAAGTATGGGAAGGCTTCGAACGTTATTTCCCACGCCGCATGTTGTAGGACAATGACTTTTTTCCAACCAATCCAATCCTTTTGGACGCAATACACTCCCGTGTGAATTGGACGCGAGCCGCCACCTGCTACTCCTGATAGCGCCGCATCAATTCTGATGGCTACATACCGAAAATTTGAAATTGGATGCTAACATGACGCCGATACTTTTAACGGGTTGGGTTAGATATTGAAGAGGAAATGAAATAAGGGAACATGTGTTTGTATAAAATACCAAACATCCAAATGAATACATATAGATAGGGTTGACGCAAATTTTAAAAATCTTTTTTTTTTTTTGTTTGTTCTTGACTTTAGTCTAGGTCAGAGGTGACAGAGACAAAGTCGACGATGGAGTGAGCTTACCCAGAAGAAGCCTGTTTACTCTAAATTTGAAGAAATTAGGGTTGAATACGTTCGGAAACACAGACGCAGGTAGGGAGTTCCACTCTTTTGTTGTGCGCATTATAAAAGACGTTTGGAAACGCTTAGTGCGGATTGGTGGAATATCAACAAGGTAGGGATGGTAACTTGCAGTGCGTCTAGATGTCCGATGGTAGAAGGGGACTGGTGAGATGAGGTCGTGGAGTTCTTGGGCACACTCACCGACGTACAATTTGTAGAAGACCGTCAAGCAGGCGACCTTGCTAAAACCAACAGTTTTTATTATTGCCCAAACAATGACTATGTTTTTAAGGTTCATCTATGTATTTCTGTGAGTTTATTTATTCTAAACGCTCGAACCGATTTATTTGTATGGAGTATCGATAGAATCCTTACATTATCCCGGGTAACATAGGTTAGTAAGATTTAAAAAGAAATGTAATGGAGTGGTTATGGTACACAAATAGGTATGAAATAAAAATACATTATTCACACATGCCAGATAAACGAGTTTTTTTTATTAATTATAGTTTAACGGTTATTACTCACGCGCATACTTCGGGATTGCCCGACTAGTTTCGAACTCGAACGGAGCTCTTATTCATGAGCTGAGCCCACGGCGGTGTCGCGAGTCAAACTAGCGCTAGTTTGACTCGCGACATCGACGCGGGCATGCGCGTGAGTAATAACCGTTAAACTATAATTAATATGAATGTGTCTCACGAAAGTTACTATACAAAAATAGTTTTTTTTTAAATTAATTTTATCTTATTATTATACGGCTACCCAAAAAAGGAGTGATAAATACCTATATATATATATTCCATCATGACTTCTACCGTTTCTTCATGAACCGATTTAGATGTACAATCTTTCCCGGGTAACACAGGCTATTATGATTAAAAAATAACTAATTTAGTAGCTATGGTACACAAAAACATATCACATTAAAATTAAAAACACGCGTGCCATGTGTATACTTAAAACTGAAAACAAGGCGGTATTCAAATTTTTCATCGCAGTCGGGGGACCTATAGGAGAATCCTCCACAGAATGGCAGTTTTTTTTCAACGAATCTTGTTTGAGATGTATATCAAACTTTAATGTAACACATTTTTGGATGTCCGCGACTGCTGAGCAGGTTTCGGGTTCGATTCCCGGGTCGGGCAAAGTGTTATTGAATTTCTGTTATAAAATTCTCAGTAGCAGCCTGGAGTTTGGGATTGTGCCCGGTTAATAGCAACAGGCTCACCACCTATTACATGGGACTTAATAACAGCATTGGTGAAATGTGGGTGTACAAACACCTCTGGCTACTCCTTCGGGGAATACAGGCGTGATGCTATGTTTTGGATATCCAATTTTCAAGTCATCAAATGTTGCGTTACCACTATGATGCGTAAGGCACTTTAGAAGCATATCAGGTGTATTGGATTAAATTTTATCTATAAACAGCCTAACCGGAAATTTGCGTGACGAGTTCATATCTTAGCGGAGATGTTGAGATGAAAATGGTTCAAACATTAACCGTTTACCGACCAGCGATTGCAAATAAGCATACCGAAAGTTTTGCAAAGCAGCAACGAGGCGTTAAAACTGCAAAAAAATTATTCATACTATAATAAAAACTTTTTGAGGTTTTTCGTCTTAAAAACAACGAGAAGCTAATTTTGCTGTCATTTATGAAAACAACCGTCATTTTATATAGAAAATATTTATTTGTATTTTTGTTAAGATTAAAAAAATCGAAAATGAGTAAAATGAGTCTAAAAATGTCTCTGATACCCAAGACGAGGGTAGGGGTGGTACAAGTTATGCACACCATGCAATTGACTACCAGCAAACCTGGTGGATCCGGAAGATCTAGTGAGGATTCAAGTAATCCTCAAAGTCAGTCCAGGTCCAGTCCGTCGACCAGGGCACGGCAATCCCAACCCATCACTCCATCTACCCAGAGTAAGTTTTAAATTCCATTCCCCTGTATGTTTTCCATGTCTATCAAATCAAACTCATTTATTTCAAATAAACCATTTACAGGCACTTTTGAATTGTCAGAAGTTAGTTGCCACGTTCCAAAGTGTAGATTCCTATGGAGAAGAACGGGCAAGTAACTCCACGATTAGTCTTTTTCATCATATAGGTTTTTACAATAGTAGGTATTGGTTACACTGTTTTTGTTGCAAAATAGTATGTGAGAACAATGTAATGTGACGCCAATACTAAAAGAGTTTGATTTATCAATTCAACATTTTGCTATGACAGTTTAGAGATGACCAGTCCCGACTGACAGCGCCTGTTCGCGAACATGACGCATGCGTCAGCATCACCCAACTCAACCATATTGTAGGGAATCGAATGACCCAACACATACGCCACCATCAGCGGGACATTTTAGTGAGCATGACACACTCTATCTGCCAGATAACAATAAAAAATAAACGGATAAAATCATTGTAAATGGTTACATAGTACTGACATGTACATTATTTATAATATTCATTTTGATACATTTACACAAAGCAAGTTTGAAATTAAAACTAATCCAAAAGATATTTATATCTGTAGTCCGGATTTTCTTTGGTTCTTTAAACTTTTTGGCGCTGATATCTGACCATCTCTGAGAAGAAACGCCGAAACAAACTCAAAGGCCAACGTCACTTTTAAAATCCAGAACCGTATTACGAGTGTAACCATGCAGGGAGCGTCTGGAATGGTCTTTTGAGGAAAGAGCCATAGCAGCACTGAGGTGACCTGTCCTATCTGACGGCACGTATACCTCAGTCATCGTGTAGCTCAACCATAACTAAGGGAGCTCAACGACCCGTCACAAAACGAGACCAGATCAGGAGGACATTTGCGTAGGTCACATAAAAAAATTCAAAACCGCCAGACAGTTAATGAGGTTCGTGAATTGCTGGCCCACAAAGTAATCACATTCACATTTCAAAGGATCAATAATTATCAGAGAATAATGTTAGAAAGTATAATCATAATCACATTTAAAATGTAAATGTCAAATTAAATACATTTGAATATCAAGAATGATAAAATTAACATTAATTACTCATCAGTTTTATAAATTAGAGCGAGCGGCACAATATGTATGTGAGATGTAAGAAAGACAAGAAGTACCTACTTACTGAAAGGGTATAAAAATGCATATATAATATGTTTCTACCCTTTATGGTACTGCATTATACGCCACTACTCAGCGACTACTCAGTATGACCTATGCCTTGCAATAACAGAGTTGCCTTAACAGCGAATTACAAACATGGAAACTGAATAAAGTAGAAAGGCAGTTGTATAGTAACTTTCGTGAGACACATTCATATTAATTATAGTTTAACGGTTATTACTCACGCGCATACTTCGGGATTGCCCGACTAGTTTCGAACTCGAACGGAGCTCTTATTCATGATATGAGATCGATATAGTTTGACTCGCGACATCGCCGCGGGCTCAGCTCATGAATAAGAGCTCCGTTCGAGTTCGAAACTAGTCGGGCAATCCCGATGTATGCGCGTGAGTAATAACCGTTAAACTTTTATTAATAAGAAAGGCAGTTGACCGAAGCTGGATTAAATGAAATTTCCAACTCGAAATTTTGCATTGTTTTTTTCATATGCAGGTCAAGAAGATCCGTCGCCAGGCTCCGAGTCATCTCAATCACGATCTCAATCTCAACAGAGCCAGAGCCAACAACAACAAGATCCCAGCAGACGTAGAGACTAAATCGAAAATGACCAAGTCTCGCCTCATCTCAGCTTAGTCAGTCAGATTTCTTATTTATGAGTTTTCAAATTGGCCATATTCCTTTATCATCGGAATTGTGAAGTTACAATTAATATATTCCAACAACTTCACGATGTACAACTTATGGACGATGGTGCCATAAAAACAAAAAAATGAATTGCAAGGAATCTATCTAAGTTGAGTCCTAAATTGTAGACATCAGTAAATATAATGGACCAAGCAACATCTTTACAACCCTATAGCTTATTTATCACTTTCAATAAAATTCTGGTTATCAAATACCATTTTTTTTATTTTTGATGAGTGTTACATCACTAGAAAAGTAGTTTGACCAATTTTTTTTTTCAACTTTTTTTTTATTATCTTTCGTCATGTGAATGCCAATTGAAGTGAAATTGGGAATACATCAAGGTGATCTATTCACACAGGAAATAGTAGAGATAAGCTCAAGGATTCTCGAAAATCCCCACGTGTTTCGAAGACTCTTTCCTGATCTTTCGAAACTCCTGGATCTCGCGATACAATACGGCGTCAAGCGTTTTGTATTTCCTGTTGCTAGTGATGTTGCGCCACGAGCTGTAAAGTACAGTCGCAAAATTCTCGAACATTCTAGTGACCTCGCGCGTAAGGTTAAATTACAATTGATTAAACACACATTTGAAACACAAATTTTTGAGTAATCACCTTAAGTTAAGAGATTTTAGTTGTTAAAGAAGTAGGTAAGTACCGAACCCGCACTCACATCAAAACTTAGTTAATCTGTACTTAAAACGAAACTTAACAAAAGCCAACAATGTCAAGGGAAATCAGAAGCAGGATGGACTATCGAGCAGCTCATGATAAAAGCATAAAGCAACATCAGCCAGCTAATGTCTGAGGGACACAGAGACAAGTTATAGCGGCTTAGAATCTACCGCAAATAAATTTCCCATGAGGCGCGTATTTTACATCGGTCGCGACAACCGAGACGCAAGATGATCCGAAATTATTTTGAAAAAGATGCCTGGAGACGCACTATTTATTAGTTTTGCGGGATATTGAAATGGTAAGGATTTTCATGGGATATTTTGTGAGACTTGAGAAATTTTTGGTTTGTTTTAGGAAAGATGCGGGGTGCAAGATTTCTGAAATTAGGTGCTAGATTTCTGAAATTCAAATGATCTAGAAGATGTGTGCCTGTTAAGTTTTTTTAATAGATTTGGGGACAATAAACGTCTATACATTTAGTAGACCCCATAAGTGTCTGGTATAAATCGCAGACCACGATAAAGCCGCCCATTGTATATTTAAAAATCAACTATTTTGTGCCTGTGTCTCTTATTTTGTGCACAAAGATGTATTTAAAGACATTAATAAATAAACCCGTCTATGCTAGTTATCAATGATAATCGGACAAACGGTCGATGGAGCAGACACGTGTTGGAGTTTGGGACACCCTGCGGCATGGACCGACGATTTGAAGAAGGTAGCAGATGGATGCGGGCTGCCGAAGACTGGATGGTTCGCGCTCTTTGGGGGAGGCCTACGTTTAGCAGTGGATGGCGATAGGCTGATATGATATGAAGCTAGTATTAATGATAGATGGTTAGTTTTACTTTTGTCAACTACATGATCTACCTAACTAAAATTTCTATTGGTTGATCAGTAAAAGTACAAGAAGCACGTGGCACCTGCTGTCGCCGGCGCCGCCTTTAATGTCTTGTCGGGTCATGCACAAATGAAATCTTCATCCACGAAAGCTTCGTATTGTTATTTTGCAGATTCGAATGTAAGGTTGATGACAATGAAATGAATGCAGGCATTCCACAGATGCTGATGCAAATATTTGCAACATCCCTGGTTTGTTCCTTCGAAATAGATGCGAGTCCATCTGTGCATTTTTGTGTGTTTTATAAGAAATCTTCCGAAGAACTATCAAAATCCAATTCCTAACACTATACAATCAAAATATCTCGTACCATATCTTTTTACGGTCGTTCTTTTCTAACCATAATGTGTGAAATGTTCGCTTCGTATAACTACGTTAATCTCTCTCTCTGCTCCCGACTGTTATTCCCATATGGTGGTGGGTTCAGCCTTCTTTATTTTATTTCTCCACTTCGCTCTATCTTTTAGAGTTTTAGGTCGGAAACGCCGTATGTCACCATTATGTACTTTATGCACTACTAGATCTGGCCACCTGGTTTTAGGACTTCGGAATGTCTTACTCGGGATGGACAGTTGCAGTGCCATGTTGCCCACTTAATCCTCGTACCCATACGTTAAAGAGCATTTTTTTTTATTTCGATTAGTATAAACGAATCCATAACATCACGTCTATATTCCCCGAGTAGGTTGGCAGATGTGTACACAGCTGTACACCCATATTTCACCAATGCTCTTATTCAGTCCCATGGATATATATACGTCCAATATAATAATCTATTGATATCAACTGGACACAATTCCAAACTCCGGGAAAGAATTTGTTAGTAAAAAAACCCATTAACACTTAGCCCGAGATTATACTGGACTTGAACCCAGTACCTCACGCTTAACCGCTCTTGCAACTACTAAATCAACGAGGCATTTCCATAGATTATTAAATAAACACTTATGAGAGGAGTCGCTAACGTTCTGGTTTACGAAATACAATATTGTGGATTATCTTGCCCGGAGCAGATTAGCATCTTATATGGAGTTTCTTGCCCGTTTTTCCCCACAGGAATCTACACTTTGGACACGTGGCAACTAGTTTATTTTTTTGACAATTCAAAAGTGCCTGTAAACGGTCTAATTGAAATAAATGCTTTGACTTTGACTTTGATCGAAATATGTAATGCTATTTTCACCAAAAAACAAACATACTTATATGAGGTTCCAACAATAAAAAGACTTGACTATGTAGGTAATACTATTTCGATTAAATAACATTATTTCAACTCCTCTCAAAACAAAAGTTAATATTTTTGTTATCATGGCCCTCAAATTAATTAATTTAATTAATCCACTTCGAGGGCCGGGTGAGGTCGGAATGCTTTGCTTTCTTCAAACTTTTCTTATAAATAAGCCTTTGTTTTGAAATAAACAGACAATATTAATGGCGGTTTTGTAATAAGCATGTTTTAAATTGTTTTATATTATTTATCTTTCGTATTATTGTGTTTATTAATGAATCTGTTAATTACGTCTGCTTGAAGGGAATATTAAACATATATTTAGGCTTGAAAGTAGATTATTAAAATCAGATGGCCCTCCCTCCACTAACAGTCCATCGACGGAACCATTCATTTTGGCCTGCACAGACCAGGGGCGCGCGTAAGGAGGCGGTTTACACCTCCACTCCGCCACGTCTAGGACCTGTCGCTAATCGAGCGACGAGCTAGGGTAGTCCAGTACTGAAGAATACGGCTCACAGTTAGCTCACGGTGGCACGGAAATTATTGAGCGCGGTACGGTGCCTGGTTCGTTATCTACGATAGGAATGGGAACGATACCCCTACTTTTTTAATTTTCACTGCCGCTTTTGGAAATGTAGCGACTACTATGTTATTTACGGTTGCTTGTTAATTTCGAAGCGTAGGTATATGTAAAACTTCTCCAAATATAACATCGTAGTTAACAAAATCCTTCTAAAATCCGTTATGTGTATAACAGCACAGTCCCAACTGTGTCTCATGTTTGAGTGAATAAATTAGATCAACAATAGCGTCCCCGGGACGATCCCAAATGATCTGGGTTCGTGATCATAGCTCGAAATTATATTAATGTTCGTTTGATTGCCGGGACACGGGGAGCACACCGACTGGGAATTACTGGGGTATTCCTCTAAGTTCGATAATACGTTTGCGGACCTGTTGTGCAGCTAGTCCATACTATTATAATATAAATGGGATGACGTCGACTTTAAGAGCAAGATGGGATGAATCAAAAGACATCAAATTGAAATTTTGTTTGTCGACCTAAAATTTCCGTACAATCTTGATTGGTTGACTGGGCCTAACAGCACATGGGTTCCGTCACAGGGATCAGTGTTGTTTATATACAAATTGTTACACTTTTAAACCGAAATAAAAATAATTACTTTCTTTGTAGAATCCAATTATTATTTTTTAGAATCCATATGAAACACCGAATAAGCTTCCGAATTTCCGATGCTAAATAATTAAGTTTATTGTAACAAACCAAACGAAATTGAATTTCTATCACTAGACCTCAGTTCTATGTGAAATGATTGATTGACTTTAACGTTCAGGCTTTCATCTTATATTACTACCATCAATTGACGTCAGTTTAATAGCAGAGATGATATTGCATTGGCCTATACCAAGAAATGCTCACGGAGGGGACCTGCGTAGGTTCTATGCCTCGTTTAGACTAAACTAATATTGGGGTCGAGTAGCATATAAATATCACATAATTTATTTTGACATTGTGTCACTTATTAAGCTCATAATTGTACTGCAGGGAAAAATCCTCATTTCGTGAAAAGGAGCTATTGATATTTATATGAAATTGTTTACTCAAATTGATCTAGCGTGGTTTACCACGCTAGATCAATTTGAGTAAACAATTTCAGACCCTGATGGTTAGGATGTTTTCCTTCACCGTATGTCTGTAATGTCTTAGATTAACTAAGAAGATCCTACAACCCAAAATCAGTCGGTCACTACGATATTTTTAGATAAGTATGGAGGAGGTCTCTTACTTATAGTATCTATACATTTTTATAGTCATACAATATGGTTTAAACGTTTTTACAGAGTTTGACTCGCGACATCGCCGCGAGCTCAGCTCATGACTAATCCGTTCGAGTTCGAAACTAGTCGGGAAATCCCGAAACTGTACGTGAGTAACAACCGGTGAACAAAAAGTGTTATTATAGAGCACAAAAATTACTTATTTTCTTTAAACCACCCCCATCATCCAGTCCTCGTCCTCAGGCGAAACAAAAAGGACTAGTCAATCACTAGGTTGAATAGTAGCGAGGGTTCTATTTCCCACCTTCTAGACCCTTCAGATCTGCATATAGTCATCGAAATTACACATATTTGCACAGTATCCAGTATCAGACAGTTTAAAACTACAATAAAATCGGTTAAAAATTAAATTCTGTGATATAAGATATTTCTACAAATATACCAGTCTGATAAAAGATTCGAGAGGTCAGTCTAATATCAGATTCTTATAAAATCCTAGTGACCATCTAATTCCGTGTTAACCCAATGTTTATTCCTGGTTTATTTTAATTTACACTGGTGGACAAATAAACGGCCCGAGTGTTGGGTAAACGGCCTGTTACTTTACGAACAAGCCCATTAACAAGTAGAAACACGTTTTCTTAAGTGTACATTAGCAGTTGCCAAAATATCTTTGCACATTACTCTTTTTCATTGTTCATTTTGTACAAGAGATATTCTATGTCACGATGGCGGGTAAATCCTTACAATTTGAACCTTATTCCTCAAGCAATAGAAGTTATATCGTATCGCTTTCGTGAGATAGAAAGACTATACACCCGCTAATGCCACGGAGACACTTTTGGGTGGCGATGGTTGTTCCAACTTTTCGTTACTAGTTTTAAGTTTTGAAGATTAAACATACACAGCATCGCGCCTGTATTTCCTGAAGGGGTAGGTAGAAGTGTTCACAGTTTTACACCCACATTTCAGCAGTGCTGTTATTAAGGCCCATGTGTATAGGTCATAGGTGGTGAGCCTATTGCTATCCACCGGGCACAATTTCAAACTCCGGGCTGCTACTGAGAATTTCCTTACAGAAAAACTCAATAACACTTTGTCCGACTCGAGGCAGCCGACCGCGGCAATCGCAGCTTAACCTCGATTAATCGATCTGTACACCTGTTACTTAGCCACGAGCCCCATCTCAAGAGCACACTGATTAGTATTATTGATTACATCACTTGCCCCAATACTGCCATGATCTGAACACATCCCCAGTCTAGTCGGCAAGCCGTCCTAAGTTAGTCAGTTAGTTCCATGTGACAGGGTCGTATATCTCAATTTATTTTGATTAAGAGCCTGCCGCAGGCTGAATACATTGAAATCCACGTCGAGGTTACCTACCTGTGAATGTCATTTCTATTATTGTTGTATACGAATGGAGGGCTGTTATTGTGTTTGTCTGTCTAAAATATGCTACCATACTATTGGTTAAGTATGGTTGAACTGCTTCGTTAGTCTAGCGGTCCCAAGCGCGACTGCTGAGCATGGAGTCTTGGGTTCGATTTCCAGGTCGGGCAAATGGTTATTGTTTATTTGTTTGTTGAAATTCTCATTAGCAGCCCGGCGTTTGGAATTATGCCCGGTAGATGACATTAGGCTCACCACCTATTACATGTGACTTAATAACAGCGTTGGTAAAATGTGGGTGTACAATCGTGTCCACCTCTGGCTACCCCTTCGGGGAATACAGGCGTGATGCTATGCTATGTTATGTTATGTTAAGTATTGGTTTAAACCGCCTCATTGATTGAATGGTCGCAACGCGGCTGCTGAGTGTGAGATCCGAGTTCGATTCGCGGGTAAGGTAAAATGATATTAGACTTTTCTGTTACAACATTCTCAGTAACAGCCCGGAGTTTGAATTTGTCGGGTTTATAGCTATAGGCTCACTACCAATTACTTGACTTAATGCCTCTGTCCCTTCGGAGATATAGGCGTGACGATAGTAGTCTAAGATTTTATTGAGATTTTAATCTTGTCGGTTTACTCGCTATATACAACGTGTAATAGAAGTCCGTGGTCATACTTTAAGGGTTCAATGTACGAACCTTGTATACGAACTACCTTTACTATGAAACCAACTTCGAAAGCATTAAAACAAAATCAGCTTCTCCATAAATTTTAGTCGAATAGGTATGAACATTTCTATGGAACGCAGATTTTTATTTACGCGCCTTTCTAATTTGGTTTCATAAACGTGGGTACATTGACCCCTTAAAATATGACGACGGAGTCGTGTTACATATTGTATTATGTTTTTGTTATGAATATTATTTTCTTTACGAAAACACAAAATAAAAATGAATAATTAGCTAACCATGTGACTATTAATATTGCAGAAACAATTCTAATTATCATTCAATAAATAATGTTTCCACTGTGAAGTCATTAGAAGTCCCGCCACTGTAATTAATTAAAGTTTGCAGAAATTATACAAAACGTTAACTAGTTGCCAACTATTCTTGTTACGTTGTCTAGTTTGTTGTGTATACTGATTAATGTTTCGATAAAAGGTACAGTCAACATAATTTGGTAACATTTTTGTAAATTTCAAATAAATCATTCCGAATTTCTTGAACATTTTTAGTAGGTACAGTCGACAAAAGCGATAAGTATCCAGGATCGTCAGATATAGTTGAACTTTCTTAGAAACCAATGGATGTTTTGAAATGTAATTTAATTTAAAAAGTAGATAATAAGCAGTTCATTAATTGAATTGAGTTTCAATCCATGACATCCTTCGGTTTCTAAGAAAACTTCAACTATATGTGACGACCCTGCATACCTATCTCTTTTGTCGACTATACATCTTATGGTGACGTCAAAGCTGTATGCTCTTCAGTCGCTGAAGGCCATACAGTCACAGAAGTTAATTTAGGTAAATAATAATTCAGTATTCCTGCATTCTGTATTCCTGCTTTCTTGAAATCCAGCTCATGTCGTATTTTTTATTTTTGACTTAATATTTTAGAGTTCGCTACACATGGGGCTATGTAATAAAAATAATACCAAAATGAATTATGACTACAGTCTTCCGATACACGTTGTATACACGACAACATTCTAATTTACGCGAATTTTTAAGAGCTACAATTTCACATATATGCTGTTCAAATTTCATTTCGGATTGTGTTTGTCTCATTATTGTTTTCTAAAATCCCAGTGGCTATGACACGACGTATACGCAAAAACAGTAAAAAAACGAAATTAATTCGATTTTTTAAGGTATACTTTTTTTTTATTGTTTTGTAAATTGTTACACCTATAGATTTACCTCCTTCAATTTGGCCACTGTCTAGAACCACAGCCTGTATCTTCTCTCTAATATATAAAATTCTCGTGTCACAGTTTTCGTTGCCATACTCCTCCGAAACGGCTTGACCGATTTTGATGAAATTTTTTGTGCTTATCCCGTATCTATGAGAATCGGCCAACATCTATTTTTCATCCCCCTAAATGTTAGGGGTAGTCCACCCCAATTTTTTTTATTTATATGGCAAAACTACGTTTGCCGGGTCAGCTAGTAATTGATAAAATTCATAAAATTATTTTTGTGTCTGATACATATTTAAAACTAAATCGCGACCGTATTTTCTAAGACCATAACTGAGAAGAAATACCGAAACAAAATCAGAGTCAAATAAAGAATCAGAGAGAGAATTTAAAACGACTGTGAAGTCGTTTTAAATTTTTTACAATTTTATCGAATTATTTACTAAATCTAAATTTACTAAAACCTTTTAACAAAGTGTACGAAACGTCAGGAAAAAAAAGCAATAATACAGGCGATTAATCCGGTTAAAAGTTTTTTATTATATTGTGTAGTGATCGCGAAAACCTAAGATATTACTATGTTCCTCAATGGTATGCAGCCATGTCAGGAACCATGGGTGGTATATATTCTGACAGTACGTTGTCCATCAACAACACCATACTCAAAATTTGCTTACTGTCACAGTAATAGCGATTAAGTATAGGTATAAGTATAAACCATGGCACTTATATTCACTGAGTGCAATAAGCCTTTTCTTGAACACCTACGGACGAAGCCATGGATGGAAACTGTTTGTTAACATAAACAACAACTTATTCAGCCTATAGCCTGTTCCACTACAGGGAAAAGGCCTCTTCTTATATGGAAAAGACTATCTCACTGCGGTTTAGCGATTTTGGACCATCAGAGTCCAGGTTTCGCCACGATGTTTTTTCAATTCAATTCAATATTCTATATTTGCTAAATACCCCTACCTACCCAAGGTATACAATGTAATACCAAATTTATATTTATAGATCGCCACATTCGGGCTTATGCCATACAAAATTCAAATATAAATAAAAATGATTAAATACATTATTTAATAGAGATCATACAAATAACATATCATCACGCCTATATTCCCCGAAAGGGTAGGCAGAGTGTAAACAGTTGTAAACCCACATTTCACCAATGCTGTTACTAAGTTCCAGGTGGTGAGCCTATTGCCATCTACCGGGACCAATTCCTAACTCCGAGCTGCGACTGAGAATTTACTAACAGAAAAACTCAATAACACTTTGCCCGACCTGGGAATCGAACCCGAAACCTCATGCTCAATAGTCACGCTTAGGACCACTAAACCGACAAGGCAGTCATAAAAATAAAATAATTAGGTTATCCTCTAACGGTGACTAATTACTATTTATTATGATTAACTGAAATTTTTAATATAACATTTAAAAAGTCACAGCATTCCCAAAGAGGGTTGACGTCAGGCAGGCGGCCGGTCATAAAACATAGCCAAAACTTTAGCAGCATGCCAGATACAGGTATGCTGTGCTGACCCCAAATAAATTGGGATAAGGGCAAGGGGATGATGATGATTTAAAAAGTTACATTGGTATATGCTAGATTTGAATCCACAACCTGTGCCACACGAGGCGAACTCGTGACCACAGTCACAACGACATCACTACACTATTGGACTGGACGTCCTTAAATAAATCCGTTTGGCACTTTGAACATGGCTGGTCATCCCATCAATATGTAGAAATCAGGTCATCTTTTCCAAACTAATTCTGTATGCACATAGGTACGTGTAACTTGCCAATGTATAGCTACCATTTGCATATTGGATCATTCCGAGAGAGTTAACAAATCTCCCGTTCTTGTATGCAAAATACAATGCAATCGGTTGTGTTTGCGTCCGTACGTACGATGTACTTTGATGTAGGTACATATAGTTATGGTTGGTAATGAGTATAATAACTTTCGTGGGACACATTGATATTAATTATTGTTTAACGGTTATTATTCACGCGCATTCTTCGGGATTGTGTTTATTTGATTATAAGTGAGATAGAAAATATTGGTCTTAGATAATTTATGAATCTCATATCTGGTACGTATTTATTAATTAATATAACAATAAAAAAATAACCAGCCTCACATAAAGTTTTTTATTTATTATAATAAAACTACTTTTAACCGGATTAATCGCGGGTATTATTGGTTTTTTTCCTGACGTTGCTCCGTCCTTCGTTTCTCCGTCGTTCCTTCGTCCTCCTGCGACCATGACCGCTACAAAGTGTTTGAAACGTCACGAAAAAAAACCAATAATACACGCGATTAACCCGGTTAAAAGTTGTTTTATTATAATGTGTAGTGATCGCAAGAACCTAAGATATTTTTTATTTATTTTACTGCTTTATTGGTCTAGTGGCTGCAGGTGCTGCTACAGAACGTCAGATTCTAGAATCGATTCCGGCTCGAGCAGTGTCATTCTGGCATCGGGCTTTTCTGTAAGAAAATCCTCAGTAGTAGCAGGTTTGTAGGAAAAACAAAATATTAATGCCTATCCAATGTTCTCTTTGTAGCCATTACTTGATCAACGACAGACGACTTCACATCACAAAAATACCGCGCAAAGCCGTCAAGCGCGAGTTGTATCCAATAAAAATGTTAAGCCAACGTTCGTTTCAATCTGTATTCGGTATCGAGGCCCGGGGCCGATTTACATGCATATAGAGTGGAGCTGGCTTTATTTGCTTTATTCCAATATATCCATCGAGCAGTTGATGCATCCTTTTGGCTGCACACTTTGAGTTGCAAACATCCTCCAGCGCATGGTGACCGCTCCCGGCGAGGAATGTCCGATGCGTAAAAAGCTACGGTAGGCTACCACTGTGGTATTCCTGCGTAATGCAACTGGTGGCTAAATAATAAAAAAAAAAAATCTTCGTAAGGTGTGAAACAACGAGTTAGAACGCAATGTAGACTAATACTTTGACATTCTTGTAATCTTGCATTCAGCAACTGGCGGCTATGCAAGACATTTAAAGAAAATGAAATTCTTGATAAAGTGTATAATTAACGACAAGTAAAAACGTAATGTAGACTACCACTAAGATATTCTTGCATTATGCAACTGATGGCTATGCAAGACATTTTAGGATTTAGTCATTTATCGTTGAAGTTGTGAAACTAACGACGCATGCAAATACTTGCTTTAAGCAACGTCCAAATACTTGCATTTAGCAACTGAGGGCTATGCAAGACATTATAGAAACACAGTCAAAGTGTGCTAAGGTAAGCTGTAAGCTACCATCAGCATTTTGCAAGATTTTTAAATATTTATTACTATCACAATTATTGAAAACTAGATATTATTAATGACTTAATGTTTTTGTTTTTCTGGCTATTTCCGTGAAACATAACTTTGAAAAAAGGAGTAGATATTTTTTTCGAGCCAAGACTCACGTTGGGTCACTTGTTATTTCAGTAACTTCGAAAAGTCAATGTTGGGCTTTGGTTGAAGCTCATGACCTTTGTGATGCTCGTGCAATGGTTATACCACTAGCTATTGGTCTAAAACCATTTTTAATACTGTTATTTACAAAGTTATAGTGCACAGCAGCCCTTACATTTACTTCCTGTCGGAAAGTTGCAAATGGGAACAATATTGCTTACAGTTGCAACAGTTTTACCTTTGTGCAGCTCGGAGCCTACCTTGTTTATTAAATTTTTTGCTGGTATTCTCATTCGTGTATAGGAAATTGCTTCAAATGTTTGTCTGTAGCAAAATTCACTGAATGAAAATGATATAATACACAAAAATAATACATAAAAGTTTTATTGTAATTAAAAAAAAAACATTTTATGCCACCGTAACACTTTCAGAGACTACCTCTTTGGTGTTGTAGTCGCAAATGCAACTGCTAAACGTGAGTTTCCCGGTTCGATTCCCAGGTTGGCCAAAGTGTTATTGAGATTTTCTGAGAGCAACCGTTGGGTTGTACAACCGTTCGGTAGTTGTACTGAACTGGTACGAGTAGATGGCAATACGTTCACGATAGCTAGGCATGTTTAACGGGGTATTCTCTTGCACCATTAAAAACAGGATACCTTAAATAATGTAAGGCTACTAGCAAATACTTATATACTACTCAAAATTTATAAAAATCTTTGCCTGCACAGTGCACAAGCAATTAAATGCCTCAGTCGCGCAAAATTTAATTTAAATCAGTATCTTGCTGAACAAACAGTAGCACAAACTCAGTGAATGCAAACAGCCCGCATACACTCATTATGTGCCACCCTCACGCATTTCACAATGATTTTCTTTGAAACTCCCTTTAAATTACGGCGCAAACAACGCCCCGTTGCAAATTAAGAAAGTCTGAAACTTACATTTTCGGTGTGAAAACTGAAGTGGAGAGGATTGATATCAGCTGTCTGTAATCTCACGCCGTCTAAGTGTACATATAAGAATCAGGGAGGACTTGATTACTGTGACTGTATTATATTCTAATTTTCTTATATATTTTTGAGTCAAGTCTTATATGCAATTGCAATTGCTCCACCGACCAGAGCCAAGCTCATGTCATCCTGCGACCATGAACGCTGCAGTGTTCGAATTGTGAGGAAAAACAAGATAACCAAAAATAAAGGCGATAATTCCGATTAAAAGTTGTTTTATTATAATGTTTAGTGAAAACATAAGAAATTACTTAGGTACCTTTTCATTATTACTGTACAATGGTCATCGAGCACGGAGGTGGAAGTAACTGGTGTTTATAGCACGGCAACTTCTCCTAGTTTAAGCCCAGTCGCACATTTTCATGTATCTTTCCGCTTATACGATTTAAATAAACTGTTCATTAATTTATAAAAGTGGGTTAAGCCTTGGTCAATATATATACTATTATATTATATTATTATTACTAAGAGTTAAGCTCTTAAATTGAAGAAGATGAATGGAAAAATTTAATATATTGATTTTGATTGTCCATTTTTGGCCAAAGTGTAAATATGAGAGCATAAAGTTACAATATTAAATGGCAAAAGAATACGGTCTCGAACAGAATTCGAACCTGCACCTCCCGGATAAATACTCCAGGCGCTCTGACTACTACGCCATCTCGACTTCTGCTCACCACCGCGAATTCTTCATCCATATTTTTAACACTTCTTTTTGGCGACGGGAGGCGCATGTTCGAATCCTGTTCGCGACCGTATTCTTTTTCAAATTAATATTGTAACTTTAGAGGTCGCTAGGCATGCGTTAATTCTTTTCAAAGATTGCATACTTACTGTAATTTTATATAGTACATTGGATTTACTCTTGAAAATAATTCCGCTCGATTGATATTGGAAATATGTCAGTTCGTACTTTTAAATGCCAAAATGTCTAAAAAATAATTATAGATTCGGGATAATATGAAGACAATATGCTTTAAAATTGAGGCAACTGTAATGTAGGTCAATTTATTTTAAAATTACACGTTGTTTTAAGGCGTCTATTTAATATTGGAATTGGTATTAGTTTCAAGAGTACTTTTCGCAGTAAAAATTTAAATATTGATGGTGATATCTAGCTTTGGAATGTCATACATCATGATCACAATCATCATCCCCCTGCCCTTATCCCAATTGATTTGGGGTCGGCGCAGCATATAGCAGATATATACCTATATCTGGCATACTGCTAAAGTTTTGGCTATGTTGTATGACTGGCCGCCTGCCTGACGTCAATCCTCTTTGGGAATGCTGTTGTTGGTGGTAGCCGCCACCGATACGGTCTCCTTCTATCTAGCTATGTCATACCAAATGTTATCCATACGCCAGATTCTGATGTTATCCTAATATCACACTCCACTAACCGGGCCATGGAATTTCATACATAATATCGATATTATGTATGACATCCCAAAGTTTTTTTTTTTTAATATTAATTTGTTTGAACTCTTGTCTTATAACTCTTAAGCAATGAGCACGTGCCAAGTTGCACATGAAGCAATTTTATCAAACAGATCGTTCTGTTTACATTTTTACAGATTGCCTCCTTGTGTGGTTGCAAATACAGCTACTGAGTACGTCAGGTTCGATTTCTGGGTTGGTCGGTCTTATTATGTCTTTCTGTTAAAAGAAATTCTCAATAGGAGCCCAGAGTTTGGAATTATGTTAATAAATATCAACAGGCTCGGAGCGGTATGTAATGATGCTCACCCATCCACATACCGGCCGCGTTAGCGTAGCTTCACCACTATCGATCGATCTGTGCGGCTGTTTTTTAGGCACGATCCCATTTGAATTTCATGTTATTCCGACAATAATAAATACATGGGCATTGAAATGCTAACATGTTTTTTAAGTCGGTTAATAACCATTACCACCCTTCGTAAATCCAATTTATCCCTTAATAATGGTGTTGATTGAGTCATAAGAACTTTTGTGAAAGTGCCAATAACTTTAATAGAAGGGGACCCAGCATTTGCATAGTCATAGTGGCATGAAACCGATTCATTGCCCTGCGATTAAATAATATTTTTGTACAAACAGTATCTAAGGGCTGATGATTTTTTTAGCTTCATCAACGAAAGTATTTTTTGTGATTTTCTACAATATAAAAAGTTTCACTTTTTTATATTTATTTTTACATTGTTACAAAGGTTCTTTATATACCTACATCTAACATTGTAATAACTATAGTTAGTATAATAGAATAGTTTTGTAAAATTTGTGCCAAGAGAATAAATTATTTCTAGACTAGCATAGTCAAGCAAGTATTGACTTCCCACTAAAAATCTTCTAATAAAAAGTCATACAATTTCAGACCATTAGGTCCAGATTTCCTCACGATGTTTCCTTTCACCGATGTTTGTAATGTCTTAGAATAACTAAAAAAATACCTACGAAATTTATAAAGTCACATGTCAGATTTGAACACAACTTGTGGCCCAAAAGGCGAGCTCGTAATCACTCCGCCACCATGACATTTTGACATAAACAATCAAAAATAAATTTTGATAATAAACATAATTACAACACCAAAATGAAAACAAACAAGTCCACTTTGCTCTCACTTCTAACTCTGCAAACTTTATGCGTAAGGATCTGTCCTACCGCCAGCGAGTAAGTGCCTACCTATAGACTAATTTCTCGCTTAAGAGATGTACAGCTGCTTTATAATTCTGTGTTACTGAAAGATACAGTCTAGCGAAAACAGTGTCTTCAATTTAGTGGCAGCGACAGACATAAACTCGCTCAGCAATAGTATTCACAAAACTCACTAACTGACACTAGCTCGATACGTTCACCGACAAAAATACGTACACATCGAAATTAATAATAAGTGTAAACCCTTAAACTTTCCACCTAATTGAAATTGCAGACATTTAAATCGTGTCATCATGTAAATACAAGAAATGCAAAAGTAATTATATCACGTCACATATGTAAATTAGCACTAAATTCAGTGCAGTTTTTGTACGTGCTAATCACTGACTGTACAATGTGAACTCGCTCACGGCCCAGCGCCTCATCATTACTGGTTTCTCGTTCAAATAATACATTGAATTGCACTCCTGTTACACAGGTACTGTACCTAGCGCAGGAGTTAATAAACGTTTTATGGCAATAATAAAATAATAATTAATAATAAATGTTGTATTCACTACTCGCTGATGGCTGACGGTGGGACAGGTGCTCAAAGGGTGCACGCCGGCGGCAAAAGGGCTAAACTATTCTATGCATTTGTGATTGATCCGATAACCGAGGGTCCCTCCGTGTGTTATTTAACAGCAATTGGGAATGATTGGTGCGGTCCCCCGGGATAGTGGATGATGGATAGTCCCGGGGTTTTTACCTGCCGTTATCTACGGGATTAGGGTTGGTATAACTTGGATTTATTTGGTCAGATTTGTAAAAAGGTTACTGTTTTATTCAGATTGTTGTACTAACTGTATATTTGACATAATTTTATATAGCATCACGCCTGTATTTCTCGACAGGTTAAGCAGATGTGTACTATGTTAACACCCATATATCAGAGTTGCCATATAACGACAACGAGTGAGACGTATGTGAATCTACAAATGGGACCCTGGGACCCCGGAAAGGGTTAGCAGTACCATGTGTTTTTAGTTGGAGTTTAACACAGCATTCATAATGGATATTCCACACTTGCAAAACAAAAGGGTTGAGTCGGATGAACCTATTGCTATATTCCAAGCTTCGGAAACCAAGTGAAAACTTTATAACAAAGAAATCAATAACACTTACTCTGACCCGGAAATCGAAGCCAGGACCCTACGCTCAACAGCCACGCCAGCGGCATCTCTATAGACAAATAAAAAAGAACTATCGCATAAAAGAGTTTAATTACACACAAATTTCTAAGGTCCATTCATTACTCAAGGATAATCCCAGAACAAGTATTAAGAAAATCGTCAAAGAGAGCAAGACGATTAAATCTAAGCATTACATAACTTGATAGACCTTTAATAACGCTCCTGCGCAACGTAAGTAATTACCGACGCTCCTAAATGAAATTTCGTATGCTAATTGACTAAATACAATTATGGGAACGAACCTAAGACTGCGAGCACCGACGTTGGTACCAATGACTTAGTTAATTGGAGAACTGGATGTGCCATGAATTAAATGTATGTGAGAATAAATTTTTATTTTATTTATTTATTAGACCAACAAATGTTAACATGTTTTACATCCTCTTATCTATATAAAAGCTTATCATAATGTTATTGAGGTTTATTGTTAGCCTCCGTTGCCGAACTAGGTTAAAAACCTGCCTCTGCCCTTCGGTCTGGAGTACATACGCTAAGGCTCAAATGAAGTGTACATTACAGTGCAATTAAAGTTACTTGAATACAGTAGAAAAAGAACTTAAATACTAAGTGTCGGATGTCCCCTGTGTGTGTGCAGTGAGGAAATGAATTAGTAAGCTTCTGAACTTCAAGTAGCGTGTGTGTTTTTGAGCGAATTAAGAAGTGTGTGAAAAGGAAAGGAAGTATAAAGAATAATGGCTATTGCGCTGAGGTTGAAAGATTATTACGTTTAAGGAAATTAGCAAATACATAAATATGACCTTATTATATAATATATTTGTTTAAAATTTTTTTTTTTCTTGGAGATCTCAATACTATAAATAGAGAGCTCGTCAGGAATACCCTATCAAAAGTGATTTGAGCAATAACACATAAAAATAATTTATATATTTTTTTGTATAAAAAATTTCGTGAGACACATTCATATTAATTATTGTTTAACGGTTATTACTCACGCGCAGTTAGTAGACATCGCCGCAGGCTCAGCTCATGAATAAAGCCTCGTTCGCGTTCGAAACTAGTTGGGCAATCCCGAAGAATGCGCGTGCCTGTCCTGGACCGAGGATATTTGTGATTGGTGTCATATGATGTTCTCTTTCATTTTCGTCTGTCAGTTGTCAGTTAGCGGTTACACTTTTTTCATTAATAAAATCCCTCACACAATCCATCCATATTTTGTTTGGTCTCTTCCCCTCCATCCATCTAACTTAGAATAGAATAGAAAGTATTTATTTATATATGATTTTAGGTAAAATACATAAGACTATTATATATAGGTTCCCTACAAACTCTGCTTATAACTAAGCGTACAAATATTAGGTAGTGCCTAGATATACATTCATTTTCATTATTCAAATTCAGCACTCTCTTAGCCACACGTCTCATGTCATATAATGGTAGCGCATTTGTATTTTCTCAATGTTCTTACCAACGAATATCCATACTAATATTATAAATGCGAAAGTAACTCTGTTTGTTTGTTACCTTTTCACCCCTAAACGGCTGAACGGATCGTAACGAAATTTGGCAAGGAGATAGATTGGACCTTGAAGAAGGACATAGGCTACCTTTTGTCACACAGACGAAGTCGCGGGCACCAGCTAGTATCATATAAAACTACACATACCTACATTAAATAGGTACATAAAATTTGCCGTATCCAGTTCCCAAACAATACATTCACTGATAATTAAATATCAAGTTTGAGGCGCGGAGCAGGTGTTGGTAGCAACTTTGTAATAATATGAGACCCTCTCTTTTGTAAACCAGTAAACTGGTACAACATACTGGCCATTTACCAGTACAATAATAACAAAATACTGCGACGACCCCATTCACAATGTTGGTTATTAAAAAGGAGCCGAGGTTATTTTGTGCATATCTTTAAAGAAGGATTACATTTTATTAGCGAAACTTAATGCTTGATCTACTATTAAATTTAATAAAACTGTAGTTTATTAGAATAACTATATTATGAATATGGATAAATCTATTTAACACATTATCGCATGCGTAGCAATCTTTAAAGTGCATAGCTAATTTTTGTGGTAACATAATGAAATAATTAAAAAGCACGCCTGCGTTTGTTTTAATTTTACTAGCCTACGTTACCCGGCCAATGTCAGGATTCTAACGATACCCCATATATGGAAATCGGTTCAAGCATATAGAAGCTATGGGTGAATAAAAAACTCACATACATACATAAACCCTAAAAATATAACACTCCTTTTTTGGGCAGTCGTGTAAAAAATACGGTCGTGAACGGGATTTGAACCTATGCATTCCGGATAAATACTTCAAGAACTGCCGCTGACTCAGTTGACTTTTTTTGTTAACAAGGCGTTGTTTATTTCGTCAATTTATTTCCTAATATAAAAAAACTATAATATAACGACTTTTTTTTTTCTAAAAAGTATCGTGTCATTTCCAGTATCTACAGGGCATTCACTGTTAATTAAATATCAAGTGAGTCTCGGAGCAGGTGGCGGGAGCCGTGCGATAACGCGTGGCCCCCTCTCTACGAGACGAGGCTTTTGAGGTAAACCTTAAGAACACTGCCGCATTGGTATAGTGGCCTTAAGCGCGGTGGAAGCATGAAGTCCTGGTTTCGATTCCCAGGTTGGGTAAAATGTTACTGGGTTTTTCAGTTAGAGAATTATTCTCAATAGCAGCCCGGAGTCTCGATTTAGTCCCGGTTGACGGCGTTAGACTCGCTACCTATTACATGGGAATCATTGGGTGTAGGTACAACTGCAGTACAAGTCTACCTTGCCCTGCAGGGATACATGCGTGATGTTACGTTTTTATTTACATCCACAACTTTACTTTTTAGATTCTAGACCATTTCAGGATTACGTTAACTTATTGACGCTTGACAATCTGTTTAAAAACATTTCTTACATAAATTCACGGCTGTATTTTATGGGGATAGGCAGAAGCTATAGAACTTCACTTGCTACGATTCTCACTTAGGTAGTTCTTTTGCTTTGTCTACGTTAATAATCTCGTAAACATGTTGATCACTTTAAATTGTTATTCATCCCACAGAACTATGAGTAAAGCGATATTTCTTGTAATATTTCGTTTTCAATGAAGTAAGCTCTAATACATTTCAATCATTTGCAAAGGAATAATTAAATGAAATTTAATTTATACCAGATTTTTAATCTAAGATTGAAACTAAAATAAAACTGTTTACTTTGAGATATTCTTCGATGCTTTAGTTTTAAAATGTTAAGGCGACTACGTAGCGCCTGTTACGTAGCAGTGTAGCTTTCGTAGCGCAACTAGCTACGAGCGTAGTCGCTTTCAGCTTAATTACGATATCGATGTCCTCATTTATAAAGAACTTTTAGTGAACAATATAATTTAACATATTTCCTTTAGATTTAGATTCCCTACAATATGGTTGAGTTTAGTGATGCTGACGCTGGCGTCATGTTTGTGAACGGGCGCCGTCAGTCGGGGCTGGTCATCTCTCCCCCCCAGGGGTTCCACCTTGTCGTGGTGGGGGGGCTCTAGTAGCCGTGGCTTGGTCACCCACGGTGAAGCTAACGGAACCCGGGGAGGGCCGCTCCTCAGGGCTTTGCCTTCAAGCCCATGTTGGAGCGGCGCCGGCGTAGGTTGCGGGCCTTATGGGGGGTGCCGCAGCTGAGGTGGGCTGCGGCGTCGTATGGGCGGCACCGCAGCTGAGAGATGGGGGCCGCGGTGGGAGAGGAGTGCCGGTATGTCGATGCGCCGCTCTCCCTACCTGCCGCGGCCTTGACGGGGCCGCCACCGTTGGATGGCGGACGTGGTGGGGCCGCAGGGGAAGAGGAGTGCCGGTATTGCGAGGCGCCGCTCTCCCTATCCTCTGCGGCCGTAGTGGCAGGCGGCGGGGCCACAGACCTGACCCGTCGCAGGGGACCTTGGGCGTCCAGACACGGGGTCGTCTGGCGCCCATTGCACATGGTCTCCGAGGTGGTTGCGGCACGCCATTACTCTGGTGTGCCGTAGCGGGGGGGTGCAATACCCAACCCCGTGAGGGAGTCCGGCAACGGACGGCTGCGGGCGGGTTCGCGGTTGTGTGCGAGAGCGTTCCCGCGTCCCGCCCTCAAGCAGCTGAGGAGGTATACTGTGGAGTTTTAGTGGGTTCGAGTCCCACATAACCGCTCTGTCCCCCCGTGTCAGAGCGGTATGCGAGGGCATTTCTCCACATAAAAAAAAGGGGCTGGTCATCTCTAAACGGTCATGGTCAAGTTTTGAATTGTAACTAGACTCTATAGACTTCACATTACATTGTTCTCGCATATGATTTCTATATTATAAATACAATGTAACTAACAATATTGTAATTGTTTGATGAAAAAGAGTAACCGCGGAGTTTCTTGCCCGTTCTTCTCCACAGGAATCTACACTTTGGAACGCGGCAACTAGTTTTTCTTTTTAACAATACAAAAGTGCCTGTGAATGGTCTAATTGAAATGAATGCTTTGACTTTGACTTTTGACATATTTAGACAAATTTTCCTTTTTCCAACTTAGCTATCATGATCATCACTCGTTATACAAAATTTTACCATCACAGTTAAACCAAATCTCAGTCTTCTATGGCCCATAAATTTCAACTTTAGTATTATCTTTAAATGCGCTACTGTGTTATAAAAATAATTATATTCAACTAAAGGTATGTAGTCTATATCCTTCTCCAAGGTCTAATCTATCTCTATACAAAAATTCATCCAAGTCTGTTCAGCAGTTTTTGCGTGATTAAGTAGTCGATATCCAAACATAAAATATCACATTTGTAAAAAAAATTATAGGATTTCTCCCTTCTTTTATATATCATGATAAAAAACAGATCTTGCTGAATTACGTCATCACTGTATTACAAACAATCCACACAACATATCTAGAAGAAAATATAAATGGTAATCCCCTCCACAAACCTCCTTACCATAAGAGTTGATGTTGGTATAAATATTTCATAGACTTAAATAAAATTAAGAAGAGAAATTCGTATAGAACTCTATTGGCCGATTGCTATTCGGGCCGGGTTGCGTTCACTATGTACTAATCGTAAATAAATCTTGAGAGAGTGGCGAGGTAGTAAATTGAACGCGTGACTCGGACTTGTAAAGGTTAGGCGCACATTGTAAGACACACCGACCTTAGAGCGAAGGGAATTAATACAATTATTTGAAGCATTTAAGTCTTTGTTCGTGCTAAGTGCTCGTGGCTAAGTAACAGACGCACAGATCGATCGAACGAAGTTAAGATGCGCTGGCCCTGGTCATCCCCGACCTGGGAATCGAACCCAGGACCTCATGCCCAGCAGTCGCACTCAGAACCACCAGACTAACGAGGCAGTTAAAAATACATCTTTGAAAAGCATTAACGCATGCTTAGCGATCTCTAAAGTTTTAATATTAAATGGAAAAAGAATACGGTCGTGAGCAGGATTGCAGGTTGAGATGGCTTAGTGGTCAGAGGACCTGGAGTATTTATCCGGCCGGCGCAGGTTCGAATCCTGCTCACGACCGTATTCTTTTTCCATTTAATATTATATTTTTAATATTATAAGGCAGTCTTTTCAGACTATAGTAGAAGATAATATTAAAAAGGTTGAATGGGCAACAGCGATCTCTTCCGTGTTAATAACAACAAACTGGGATATTATCGATCTTACTGTTGTTTTTTTTATGCCAATGTGACGGTCTGTCACGAATTCCTATTTAAAAATAATTATTATTTCATTTTTAACACTGTCACACGATATCGGGCCACTTAGGAACACATTAAATCTTAAATTTATGGGTAACGGACTAGGGACAAGTGTTAGCCATCGGTTAAGATGCAATGTTTTTAGAAGCTCTAAGAATTTGGTGAAATATGTAACCTTTATGAGAGATGCACAAAAGAAGTGCCACATCTGTTTAGAGTAATTAAGACGACCCAAATCAATTGAGAAGGCGACCCAAACGAAACAATTGAGAAAGTATACAAAAAGGGTAATAAACATATCATGCTAAAGCATGGGAATATGGTCGGAACGAGGTAAAGTCGGAGATTGAGGATCCGAAGGAGGGGACAGTTGGTTTTAAACCACACTAGGGGTCGGACGTCAGCTCTTGGGCTATAATTAAGTTAGAATAATCAGGACAGTTGGTCTTAGACTACACGAGAGGTTGGACGTGCTAGGATCGAGTTACGATAGTCAGGAAATTGGACCACAGTAGGCATAACACGTTGACTCTAGAGCGGCGCGTAGTGTTTGTCGTAAGAGGAAGAAGGCTTTAATTTGTGCGATGTTATTATAGTCTAGATTAAGTCTAGTGTAAGGCTTCTTTAGTTGTGTGTAAGTGCGAATCGCCGTGTGAATGTGTGGGTGAGTGTTTTAAGTATAATATTTACTTTTAGCTAATAATGTTGTATTTACTGTGTTTTATACTATGTATGTTTATTATAATAAAGTAGCTGAACATGGCCGAAGTAACTGGCAACTACGTTTGGTTATAGGGAAGTGGGGCAAGTCTTCCTGTGTGCCATAAATTGACCTAAACACACTATACACATTATCCACATGGATTTTTATATTATATCAAAACTGGGGACACATACACCGCCCATGGAAGGCTGACCCATATTGCACTCGTATGAGTGAGTGACTCGATTAATCTAGTCCAGGCTATTTTGCCACCACAATTATAATACCGGAATACAAACCAAACGTTAGTGATGGTTACTTCCTATTGACTGACCGACAGCACTATACTTTACATTTTGCACTTGTTTTGCGTACACTTCCCGGGAGTGGGGGTAGGCTCTACCAAGTACCCCAAACTGGATGTATTAGTCGTCTGAGAGGACGCTAGGGAACCTGTCTCGCTAAACCCCCGGCTATAGTATGCCTATGATTTATAAAAGAGTTCCAGAATATTTAGCGAAACAGGACATTGGTTGCGGCTGCTTAAGTTACTAGCAGTTTAGCTCCTCTTACTGGGTAGATTAAGGAAGTGTGAAGTGACGATACACCACTCGGACGTATTTCAGGTGCAAGTGTGAGGTATCTTGTGAACGACTGACAATACATTACGCTTGTGGTAGTGTCAACCATATTGATGAAGGGGTAGACCAATCAGGGTTATTTGTGAAATGTTATAACCGTCCAGTACAACTGGAAAGCATGTCTCGCTGGACAGCAGTTGGCCTTCGCAGGCCTCTGTGTAGGGTTGAGTAAGACATGTTGCTTAGGGAAACGTGTCCGTTAATTGTAGTGATAGCCTTAACGATACACGGTTGACGTGTCAGCTGCAGTATGCCGCCCCTCGTCACGATATGGGTTCGATTGTAATGAAATATATTAGTAGAACATCATAATGAACACAAGCGTTAAGTATCACTTGTAGGCCCCTTGCATTCCTCTCTTTATCTTTCTTACCCTATTGTGCCGACATACTATTGTCGACAGTTTAAACTTAGAATAAGTAACGAAGTCCTCCACGGGGTGGGAGAGTGACCAGTCTGGGACGAGCTCTACAGGGCTGTGCGGAACTGGTGGAGCACAGTCCCTTCCCCCCTTTCTTATTTTCTCTAAGAGAGAGGGAAGCCCCTTAAGCATTAATTAGGAAAAATTAAAATTTTATTAGCCTGGGTCTCCGTGGAACAGTCACATGTGGTGCCGTGACCAGGATTCTCGTCATTAAATGTATTGATTCACTTCAATACAACGAGAAAGAACAATTTATTGGGTTACTACACTAACAACACAACGTAATTGTTTACCATAAGGTATTGTTTCTATATAGTTATAATCTAAGAAATATAATAGATGTTCCGACGAGAAAAAAAATGTTGATCTTCCATTTAATGTGCGGTAGTAGCTACGCAAGATTAATGAAAGACAGGATTGTCTTTAAGGTATTGATTCACTTTAGTACAACGTTAAAGAAAAAAATATGGGTTTGGCCATAATTATTTATGATTAAGTTACATTATAAAATAGAATGGACCAGGATTCTCGTCATTAAATGTATTGATTCACTTCAGTACAACGAGAAAGAACAATTTATTGGGTTACTACAGTAACAACACAACGTAATTGTTTATCTAATAAGTACTGGTTTAAATAGAATCAAAGACAGGATTGTCTTTAAGGTATTGATTCACTTTAGTACAACGTTAAAGAAAAAATTATGGGTTTGGCCATAATTATTTATGATTAAGTTACATTATAAAATAGAATGGACCAGGATTCTCGTCATTAAATGTATTGATTCACTTCAGTACAACGAGAAAGAACAATTTATTGGGTTACTACAGTAACAACACAACGTAATTGTTTATCTAATAAGTACTGGTTTAAATAGAATCAAAGACAGGATTGTCTTTAAGGTATTGATTCACTTTAGTACAACGTTAAAGAAAAAATTATGGGTTTGGCCATAATTATTTATGATTAAGTTACATTATAAAATAGAATGGACCAGGATTCTCGTCATTAAATGTATTGATTCACTTCAATACAACGAGAAAGGACAAGTTATAGGGTTACTACAATAATAACACAACGTAAATATTGTTAAACACAGCAAAAATGGGTTTAGTCATAATAATTTATGATTAGGTTACATTATAAAATAGAATGGACCAGGATTCTCGTCATTAAATGTATTGATGCACTTCAATACAACGAGAAAGAATAACTTATTGGGTTACTACAATAATAACACAACGTAATAACATACTTAACACATTGTGATAGACGACAGAAATTAACATGGCCATAGTAATTTATGATTAAGTTATAGTATCAAATATACACTCATAGGATTGTTTTAAAAGTATTGACTCAATTCAGTACAATGAGAAAGATCTACTTATTAGGTTACTACACTAATAAGACTACGTAATCGCATATTTAAAATATTATTTTAGACGATAGAGTAATTTATAATTAAGTTATATATAATATCATATGTGCAATGACAATTATAGGATTGTCTTAGAAGTACTGTACATTCACTTCAGTACAACAGCATGGACTACAAATTAGTTACTAAACGAACGACGTTAATACATAGACACGATACGTGAACGTGCTAGAGTAATATTTGAGTGATTTGCTTTTGTGTGGGTTCGATTCCTACAGGAAGAAAATATTCAAAATGCAAGCGATATTGTTTGGTGACGGTATGGTTGGTGATGTGAGATTTAGGTTTGTGTATAGAAGATACTTGTGTGCCTTTGTTTCAAATTTCAGGATAATTTAAAACTCTACGAGCGGCTGCATTTCAACACTTACTTCATTGGTTGCAATCGGATTTGAGTCTTCTCAAAATCAGCTATGGCGATAGCTTCTATAGCGTTACTACTGTTGCGAAGCTAAGTTTTTATTTAATTTATACTTATTTGCTTTTCCTGATGTCATATGCCTTGTATATACAAATTATTTAAGACAAGTGCATTATGATAATATTATTGTGTAATATGGTTCTTATTGAAGTTTTCTACAAGAACAGGTGACTGACTTCGATGTCAGTGCGAAGTGTGATTTTGTTATCAATTATTACTTAACTACTTCTGTGCTGACGGAGCACCGTTCCAGAATGTCTCCTTAATATGTAGAAGTATTGTGTAAAAACATTTGCTTTTAGGCTTTAGCACAAACGTAATCATGATTTCCAATCTGACTAATGCTATTCTTACTTGTGTATTGTTCTAGTATCTGAACTACGAACTATTCTCACTCAATATATTTAGAATCTGAGGGGGGAACTAATTTATATTGTGTAGTATTGCAATTATCATGTATAACCGCAAAATATATTGTGTAGGTTCGGCCGACTGTCTAGTTGGTTGTAATATCTTAGAATAAGAGGGGGGAGGGCTGAGAAGGATATATTCTAATAACTTCATGTGCGAACTATTTCAGCGACCATGGAATGCAATTTCATCAACTGATCTGCTGGTACCGGGCAAGACAGAGTCGGAGAGTGAATTGGGAGAGGCCTGCGTCCATCGGTGAACTACGTTCACTAAATTGTGCTGACAACTGTAGGTAGCGTGGCTCGATATCACACTTGAAAAGAGGCTCCGGTATGTAAAATTGCATTTTAGGCATGCTTAAGTTTGCTGAACTAAATCAAAGGTGAGTTATACCACCTGGATTTAGGAATTACAAGTATTTGAATCTCATAAAAATGATAGTCAATCGCAACATGTACGATGGAGATGATCTTATTATCGTGACTTTTATTAATTTCGTTATACTTATTTCCAAATTGATCACTTTACATATTGAATATATAAAGTAATAATATAAGTAGGGTTACGAATTGAAAACATGTAACTATATTTTTAAATTCTAAGAGAACTAACTAAAATTTATTCTATTAAGAATAGATGCTAATACGGTAATAGCACAGGTATGTGCTCTTATTAGACTTCAAATTCTAGTATCCCTGGTTAAGCAATAGGTTTCAGTTGGAATGAGTTTAGGTAGCTGCTATTGATTGTTATAGTCTGCATTTACGTCTATGTTAGACACTGGCGAAGAATACTGAATATTCACTGGAATACTGAAACTACGTTAGATGGTGATATAAAGTTTACTTGATGATTGAAGACACCATAATTAGTAGTAAGTAATTATCGCCTTACATTAATACGGTTGTGTTTTATACAAATAATTCTTACTGTCAAAGTAATCATATATATACGGAAAAATCTATAAAGCACTTCGTATTCTTAGAGCCAGTTTGTTGAACGACGACTGGGACATTTGTTTTAAGAATACAGAATAATATTAATTCCTCGCTTTGTTTTCCGTTTTTCTATCGCCACACAACGCTACACTAATGTTAGCGTTTGAAATAGCGAGTTTGATTATGGTTTCTCTATAGAGAATCCTTTGTTTCTCTATCGTTATAATAAAAATAGACTAATGGCGATTGCGAAAAATTATATCAATTTCATACCTCTTCTCTAGAAACGCTAATTATTTGTGATGTTGAGATGTTTCCGAGTGTTCCAAACTCGATAATTATAATCGTTAGTTACCTAACAGGTTCAAGATCCACAAAACAGATACAATCGCCGTGTATCATAATTATATGACCCATCGGACAGGGTAAGGGTTAAATTCCAGATGACGATGGTGTATCTTAGTCTCAATGATATCTGGCACAAGTTGTATTCTATTTATCATTAGCCAATGATGCCAATGATAATTATTTTCCTTCAGTCACACTTCGGATTAAAGCTGAGCTCTACCAAATATATAGCTTATGTAGCTGTAGCGAGTAGCCTTTATCTCATGTGTGACTTTTTGCAAGTTACCAGAACCCTTATTAATGTTTGACTCTGAAGGTATTATTGGCTGTGAATATTCTTATGAATAATACTCAACCATTTGAACAAAGATTCAAAGTAGTCCAACTGAGTCCAAGGGTTTCTTCAACTCGTGAAAATAAATGCAAAACAAACTCAACTGCTATATTGCGCCAATCGTTTGTAATAAGATGAAGTAATGTAACGATTTTTCGTTTCAAATCTAACAACAAAATAATTTACGAGAATCCTTATTGCTCATACCAATAACATATTGAAACCTTCTTTCTTATCCTTGATGAAAAAGAATAGTTAAGTCTATTGTGAAAGCTCATCCGCTGTACTGCGTCCCGCGTCTGATTTTCAGAGGGGGGAATGTGACGGTCTGTCACGAATTCCTATTTAAAAATAATTATTATTTCATTTTTAACACTGTCACACGATATCGGGCCACTTAGGAACACATTAAATCTTAAATTTATGGGTAACGGACTAGGGACAAGTGTTAGCCATCGGTTAAGATGCAATGTTTTTAGAAGCTCTAAGAATTTGGTGAAATATGTAACCTTTATGAGAGATGCACAAAAGAAGTGCCACATCTGTTTAGAGTAATTAAGACGACCCAAATCAATTGAGAAGGCGACCCAAACGAAACAATTGAGAAAGTATACAAAAAGGGTAATAAACATATCATGCTAAAGCATGGGAATATGGTCGGAACGAGGTAAAGTCGGAGATTGAGGATCCGAAGGAGGGGACAGTTGGTTTTAAACCACACTAGGGGTCGGACGTCAGCTCTTGGGCTATAATTAAGTTAGAATAATCAGGACAGTTGGTCTTAGACTACACGAGAGGTTGGACGTGCTAGGATCGAGTTACGATAGTCAGGAAATTGGACCACAGTAGGCATAACACGTTGACTCTAGAGCGGCGCGTAGTGTTTGTCGTAAGAGGAAGAAGGCTTTAATTTGTGCGATGTTATTATAGTCTAGATTAAGTCTAGTGTAAGGCTTCTTTAGTTGTGTGTAAGTGCGAATCGCCGTGTGAATGTGTGGGTGAGTGTTTTAAGTATAATATTTACTTTTAGCTAATAATGTTGTATTTACTGTGTTTTATACTATGTATGTTTATTATAATAAAGTAGCTGAACATGGCCGAAGTAACTGGCAACTACGTTTGGTTATAGGGAAGTGGGGCAAGTCTTCCTGTGTGCCATAAATTGACCTAAACACACTATACACATTATCCACATGGATTTTTATATTATATCAAAACTGGGGACACATACACCGCCCATGGAAGGCTGACCCATATTGCACTCGTATGAGTGAGTGACTCGATTAATCTAGTCCAGGCTATTTTGCCACCACAATTATAATACCGGAATACAAACCAAACGTTAGTGATGGTTACTTCCTATTGACTGACCGACAGCACTATACTTTACATTTTGCACTTGTTTTGCGTACACTTCCCGGGAGTGGGGGTAGGCTCTACCAAGTACCCCAAACTGGATGTATTAGTCGTCTGAGAGGACGCTAGGGAACCTGTCTCGCTAAACCCCCGGCTATAGTATGCCTATGATTTATAAAAGAGTTCCAGAATATTTAGCGAAACAGGACATTGGTTGCGGCTGCTTAAGTTACTAGCAGTTTAGCTCCTCTTACTGGGTAGATTAAGGAAGTGTGAAGTGACGATACACCACTCGGACGTATTTCAGGTGCAAGTGTGAGGTATCTTGTGAACGACTGACAATACATTACGCTTGTGGTAGTGTCAACCATATTGATGAAGGGGTAGACCAATCAGGGTTATTTGTGAAATGTTATAACCGTCCAGTACAACTGGAAAGCATGTCTCGCTGGACAGCAGTTGGCCTTCGCAGGCCTCTGTGTAGGGTTGAGTAAGACATGTTGCTTAGGGAAACGTGTCCGTTAATTGTAGTGATAGCCTTAACGATACACGGTTGACGTGTCAGCTGCAGTATGCCGCCCCTCGTCACGATATGGGTTCGATTGTAATGAAATATATTAGTAGAACATCATAATGAACACAAGCGTTAAGTATCACTTGTAGGCCCCTTGCATTCCTCTCTTTATCTTTCTTACCCTATTGTGCCGACATACTATTGTCGACAGTTTAAACTTAGAATAAGTAACGAAGTCCTCCACGGGGTGGGAGAGTGACCAGTCTGGGACGAGCTCTACAGGGCTGTGCGGAACTGGTGGAGCACAGTCCCTTCCCCCCTTTCTTATTTTCTCTAAGAGAGAGGGAAGCCCCTTAAGCATTAATTAGGAAAAATTAAAATTTTATTAGCCTGGGTCTCCGTGGAACAGTCACACCAACTAATCAAAATTGATAATTTGTCTATTGACCGCAGGCATGGTTGCTGAGTGTGAGGTTCAGGGTTCAATTTCGGTTCACCTATAAACCCTTTTTTCTTAGAAAATTTTCAGTGGCAGCCCAGAATATAACAAAGTATTAATACGAAAACTATCTGGAAAAAATCCGTGAACTACAAATATACCTCGTTCTGTAGGTAATAAAAGGATATTTTATGGCATTTCGCTTCATCTATCATAAGTCAAAATGATTTCTTTCTTTATTCATTCATTCTTCCTTTCTCGGATATAATCTCCTCATCTCTTTGATGCCGCATCTATATGTCATTTTTTAAATATGTTTTCTAAGACTAAGCGGAAATGTGCGCCCGCCCTTACCTTAAACGTAAATAATCAGGTGAATAGTTAAGGGTTTTATGCTTTCACAGAAGGGCATAAATGAACCTTTATCTACTAGGGCCTGAAAAAACTTTTTGTATGGAGCACTTTGTTAGGAGCATGATAAAAATAACGTGAAGTTTATCGTTTTGATAGCAAAACATTTAAACAGTAGTTAAATGAAATTATCGAGATTGCACGCACTAAGGGTTGTGTGTTTTACTTTAATAATGTGATAAAGGTAGCATTTAATAATAATATGAAAAATGTTTTTTTATAAAGACATGGATGGAACATAACATTACATCACGCATGTATTCCCCAAAGGGATAGGCAGAGCTATACACAGTTTTACACTCACATTTCACCAATGCTGTTTGTTGCATTTCACAATTTCAAACTCCGGGCTGCTACTGAGAATTTCCTAACAGAAAAACTCAATAACACTTTGCCCGATCCGGGAATCTAACCCGAGAGGTCCTGCTCAGCAGTCCCGCTTGGGACCACTAGACCAACGAGCCAGTTTATTTTTTATGGAACGCTAATGTTATAAATTATTACGAAAAAATGCTCACGAACGCGTGAACAGGATTCGAACCTGCCTCCCGGATAAACACTCCAAGTGTTCTGACCACTAAGCTTACCATCTTCACACTTCTCCGAGTTCTTGTGAGTACGATGTGGGCCAGAAATTTATTCATACATAAACCTCATAGACTGTCTGGCGGTTTTTGAGTCGTTTTATGTGACCTACGCAAATGTCCTCCTGATCTGGTATCGTCTTGTGACGGGTCGTTGAGCTCCCTTAGTTATGGTTGAGCTACACGATGACTGATGCATACGTGACATCAGACAGGACAGGTCACCTCGAAACTGCTATGGCTCTTTCCTCAAAAGGCCATTCCAGATGATCCCTGCATCGTTACACTCACATAATGAACATACTATTATGTCTGGACTTTAAAAGAGACGTTGACCTCTGAGTTTGTTTCGGCGTTTCTTCTCAGAGACAATCAGATAGGAAACGCCGGCGCCATCTAGTTTATAAAAATGACTTGTAAAAGTGTCTTCAACAGATCTATTTACAGAAATAAAATCATTTATCATTTATCTTCTCCCACATTTTACTACGTATTTTGGTGACGTCATCGCTATCTATTCAGTCTCTATAAAAGTGACTAAATTGACACGACCAACTTTGCAGTTAATACAATGTCAAAACATATTTATTCGGGAGGCGCAGGTTCGAATCCTGCTCACGACCGTATTTTGCTTTCCACAAAAACTTTAGAGCTCGCTACGCATGCGTAATGCGTTTGAATGATTTATCTGTACATAAAGTAAATCATAGTTTTTGGTATAATATGTAAGTTTTAACAAAGTTATCAACTACAATTATAATATCTGTAAGTCTCAAATACGATTGATACTACGAGTATTTACAAATAATAGCTGTCTCGCTGAACTGGGCTGAGCTGGTCCAGGGTCCAATTCCCGGGCCGGGCAAATTATTATTGAGCTTTTCTATGAGTATATTATTTCACCCAAACACTCATTTGTTTTATTTTACTTTCGTTTGGTATTTTCGTTGTAAATTCCCTGCTTTCATAAGTGCATGTAAAAATTTGATCTATAATAAATACTCGTATATGTAAAAATAATATATCTCAGTAAAAATATACCAAAATTATTATATTAAATGGAAAAAGAATACGGTCGTGAACAGGATTCGAACCGGACTCGAACCTGCGCCTCCCGGATAAATACTCCAGGCGCTCTGACCACTAAGCCATCTCGACCTCTGCTCACCACCGCGAATTATTCTTTCATATTTTAACACGTCTTATATCGACGTCATTGCTATCAATTAGTCCCTATACAAGTGACCGAAGCGACACGACTAACTTTGCAGTTAATACAATGTCGTAAACAATGCAATTACCTTAACAATTCAAGATAAAGCTAAGCATGCGTTAATGCTTTTCAAAGATTTATCGTAAAATAAAATAATTTTGTTTGTTAACTTTTAACCGGATTAATCGGATGGAGTAATAGTTTTTGTTTTCCTGATGTTTCGAACAGTTTGCAGCCTTCATGGTCGCGGGATGACTCTTTAACGGGATGACGATGACTCCGGTCACCTTAGTCATCGTGCGCTAAGTGCAAAAAACCAATAACATACGCGAATAATCCGGTTAAAAGTTATATAATTTAAGTGCACTTATTACGTTAGAAAAACAAAACAAAAAAACAAACAATATACATTTTTACAGCAGCCATGACAATAACAATATACTCAAAATTGCCCTTTTTATATCACTATCGTATCCGCAAAGTAATATTAGCCACTTGGTTAGTTCTAAGGGATCTTGTATGGTAGGCACGTACAAAATGGCCGCCGCTCTTGATGACTTCATGCTCCTTCTAATCGGCGGGAAAAACAATCTTCGACGGAAAGGAATTAGGGAAGAGGAGGATGCGCTTGTGTGAACGTCTTTAGTTGGCTTACGTTTAGTTTTAATAATTCCTAAGGGATTTTTATTGCACACATACCTAACAGTTAAAAAATACATAGATAGATACCTTGGTAATAAAATCCTGCAACAATCATTCTTGATTAAATTATAATAAAATTAAATAATAATAAATTAAAGGACAGGTGAGTAGAATGTACTGAGCAATGATAGCCTAATGGTTGACACAAGTAACCAGTCGGTTAAAGTGGGTCAGGTCAAATGTCGCAATTTTAAATCTAAGGTCGACATGACTATTCGAGTCATGTGCGTATTATAAATTAATTTAATGACTGCCTCGTTGGTCTAGTGGTCACAAGCGCGGCTGCTGAGCATGAAGTCCTGGGTTCGATTCCCAGGTCGGGCAAAGTCTTATTGAATTTTTCTGTTAGGAAATTCTCAATAGCGGCCCGGAGTCAGGAAATTGGTGGTGTGACATCCCCGTGCTTCTGAGAGCACTGCGCCTGATCTCTCTCTGGTCGTGTCGGATTTCCGTCCTACCAGAATATGAGAGTGAAGGAAGAGGGAGTGCACCTGTGTTTGTGCATACGCTTGTGCACTATAATAACTCCTGCGTACTTGGCTAATCTCCGTGGAGATAGGCCGCCGTGACCGAAATACGGTTGGAAGGAGTATTATTAAAGAAATTAATTATCAAATATAGATAAATCTCTGATAAGCATTAACGCTTACATAGTGAACTATAAAGTTATAAATTTGTCTCAGGCGCTGTGACTGCTAAGCCATCTCAATTAGGTCGAGTTGGCTTAGCAATCAGAGCGCCTGGAGTATAGATAGAGTGCAGGTTCGAATCCTGCTCACGACCGTTTTTTTCCACAAAAAATAATTATCACTTGCTTAAAATGGTGAAAGAAAACATCGTGAGGAAACCAGCACACCTCAGAACAACCAGATAAAATACTGGTCTAGAGCAACCTAAGTACACGAGGATGCATGAAGTGGTTAATAAATATAGATGAGTCAAATACATTCACTCATGCATTGGCATGACATTAAATGGTAAATTAAAATAAAAAAGAATTACCATAGAACACAACAAGACTAAAATGGATACTCTTGCGGCAAACACTAAAAAAAAAATGTTTATAATAGAATTTTAAATTATGGTATAATTAATCGATGTCACTCACACATTGAGCCCAAAAAGTACCTAATAGGACCTTGTATAGAGGAAGGATTAAGTTCTAAACAAAAAAAAATGCCTCGTTGGTCGAGTGGTCCCAAGTGCGCATGAGGTCTCGGGTTTGATTTCTGGTTCGGACTAAGTGTTATTGAGTATTTCTATTACAAAATTCTCAGTAGCAGCCCGGTGTTTGGAATTGTATCCGGTAGTTGGCAATAGGCTCACCACGGGATAAACATGGGACGTAAACTTTCGGCTCAGTAACGTACAGATCTGTACGTTGTAACAATAAAAATCTATTGTGTCTGCTAATGACTGACGCAACAGCTTAATAACAGCATTGGTGAAATTTGGGTGTACAATTGTGTACACCTCTACCTACCCCTTCAGAGAATACAGGCGTGATGCTATGTAATGCAAAAAATAATAGTCCGATATGTTCAATATCTTATTTTTATCAATAAAAGTTAAGAGACTTTATTCACGTCCACTTTTAGTCCCTATGCAAAAACATACATACAAAAGTTACAACATTAATCATTATACAGTAACATTCCGGGAAACTTGATGTTTCATAAGACAATAAATCCAAGGAATACCTTTTAGCTGAATCCTTTGTTTGTGTTTACTAGGAACAACAGGTTTACGAGGCTCATAACACCAAGAGCTTTCGTTGTTTAAGGGTCGGTTCGATTGCCAAGAAACTAATGAGTGGGTAATGTTTCATGGAACGCGCAAAGATTTTCCGTTGTTGTACACTTACTTAGAAGTCATGGCACACTTCCGTTTCTGTTTCTATTGGTGTAATTTGTAATATTACTAGCGTCTGTCCATAACATCATCTGCGGAGACTTCAGAATTGGATGTTGGGACAAAACGTATCCTATGTGTTAATACGGGTTATAAACTATCTGTGTGACAAGTATCATCTAAATTCGTTCAGTAGTTATTGCGTGAAAGAGTAACAAACATCCATCCATCCTCACAAAAAAAATTGTGACGGTAGATTTATTTACACAGAAACCATGCTGCTGAGGTGCGACTTGTACTTTAATGTGGGAGGTTAAAATTGGACAGACCAGGGACTCGAGTACTTTTGAGAAGACAGAGAGCATAGAGATTGGACGGTAATTGGAAGCGTCTCCTTTGTCTCCTTTTTTGAAGACAGGCACCACGTTTGCTTTTTTCCATTCTGTGGGAAAGATAGATGTCAAAAGGGATCTATTATATATAAGCGTCAACGGAAGAGCAAGATTGCGAGCACACCTTTTAATAAAGAGTGGAGGCAGTCCATCTGGCCCAGCTCCTTTAGTTATATCAAGCTTTTGCAGTGCTTTCAGGACATCTCGTTCAGTAAATTTAATATGGTTTAGAGATAGTTGAGGAAATCTGTCTGAGGTTGACGTGAATGGCTCATTATGACTGCTACGTGTTGTAAAGGATGATGAGAATTGTGTGGCAAAAAGTTCACATATGTCTTCGCCAGTGGAAGTTGTAAGAAGATTGTTGTTAAGTTGGGAAGATTGTTCTGTTAGGCTTACTACACACTGCAGTAACTTCTCTGAATTTTTTTAGGCTTACACCGTGGGTATTATTGTCCAATGTCAGTGAAGTATAAAGTACAGTAGAAGCGTACACACTGGCAGAAAAAAATCGCGTGCAATTTTTATTAAGTAGGTTTTGCCTTTGAAAATACTTACGGATTATATTAAAATACGTACGTAATTTTATCTCAGTGTCGTCATAAGGATGTCGAGGGAGCCTAGATGTTATCAAAATCGCTTCTTCAGAACCTGGTTGATTTTAAACCATATGATATGAATGATTATTATACGCTGTAAAATATATGATACACGGACGCGCAGCGATGAAAACCCCACAAAGAAACCCAAACTTAATTAATATGATCAGTACTCAGTTTTTTCCTTTTTAATGGACTATAACGGTTAATGGACATCTATAAAAACAAAACTAGACCATAACTGTTTTACTGAAAGCTAAGGGCGTGACTTCATACTTCATATAGATAGAGAGTCAGAGATCATCCAGCTCACTGTGGATAGGCGATTTCAAACTATTAAGTACATTTTTGTTCACGATGGATGGATTTTGACCAAAAATATTCATCTAAATCGAACAACTTTTCCTACTACCAACATTTGAAAATTCTGACCACGTTAACTTACAATGATAAAAAAAAACATATTCTTTTCCAGTAATGTTGGAAAAGATCGTAACTCCATATTAAAGCCGTATATCCATCGAGGTGACGTTACAAATGGTGACGTGCGCGGACAAGTACATAACTCTCGTTGGAACTTCCATTGGGGTTCTAATAAAATACCTTTTCTATATATCTGCTCGCCTGGTACTTCATGATGTAAAAGATCGAGGGTTGTCGATTGAAATAATTATAATGTTACGTTAAATACTGCTCTCTTTGCGATCGCGTGTGGACTTAGGTTTAATTCCCTCGTCGGTAAGTTTTATCTATGGATTTTTCCGTAAGGATATTTTAAGTAGCAATCCGGAGTTTGGAATTGTGCCCAGTTGATGTCAATAGCCACATAGGACGTAATGACTACATAGGTAAAAATACAACTTTTTTTTTTAGTGTGGAAAATCCATCATGGACGCTGTGCCGGACTCCTACCGACTAAAAACCACACGGTCCTATTCCAACCTTTACCGAGGTCCCGGGTTTGTTGCAGCAATCACCGCGACCCCGGCAGGATACTTATACATCTGCTTTACCCTTCAGGGAATATTGGATGCTATAGACAGGTAATATTTACGATCCCCGAGAGGGCAAAGTCATTTTAGGTTTTTTGGAAATTCTGTAGCAGCCCAGAGTTTATGCCATGGCAATGTGCTCAGCTCAACATGGGGCTAAATAACAGCATTAGATGAAATAGGGCATAACAACCGAGTAGGGACACCTTTGCCTACCCCTTCGGGAAATCCAGGGAAGCACAGGATATAATAAAACAACTTTTAACCGGATTAATCGCGTGTATTATTGGTCTTTTGATTTTCCTGACGTTTCTTTTTTTCTCAGACCGGCGAAGTGCCACATTCCATTACAAGATGCAGGGCAAACAAAGCGTAGCATTGGCATCAGGTTGAAAGAACACATAGCTGACGTCAAGAATAGACGCTCAACAAAATCTGCAGTCTGTGAACATACAACAGACAAACCCAACCATTTTCTACGTTTCGTTATACTCCAAATCCTCGCGAAAGAAAACCGATATATACCGAGAATGCTCTGCGAGGCTATTGAAATTAAAAAACACCCAAATTTCAATAAAGAAGATGGTTGGCAGTTACCACCTGTTTGGAACCCTTTACTGAAAATAATCAAGTCCCAAACAAAGTCAAGTCACAAGAAAAATCAAGATACTGTGATTACTGCGTGCATCGGAACACCTTTTAGTTTATAATTCGATAAAATTGTATCTCTAAATTTAAAATGACTGTGACCTCTGAGTTTGTTTCGGTATTTCTTCTCAGGGATAGTCTTAGGAAATACCGACGCGATTTAGTTTTAATATGAATCAGAGACAAAATAATTTTATGAATTTTATCATTATATGTACGGTAGACTGAAATAATTTTAAATAAACTGTTGACACACCTGACACCTTAGTCCTCCTGCGACCACGAACGATGCAAAGTGTTCGAAACGTCAGGAAAAACAAAAAACCAATAATACACGCGATTAATCCGGTTAAAAGTTGTTTTATTATAATGTGTAGTGATCGCGCAAACCTAAGATATTACTAAGCACAGGATACCTTGGTGCATGATATACCTATATAAAAGGCTTAGTTGGATTAGTGGTCCCAAACGCGACTGCTGTGCATGAAGCTCTCGGTTCGATTCCCGAGTCGACAAAAGTGTTTTATTTTTTATTAGGACATTCTTGATAGCGACCCGGATTTTAGAATTTTGCCCGGTCGATAACAATAGGATCATTACCATATATGACTTAATAACAGCTTTGGTTAAATATAGGAGTACAACTATGTATATCTCTACCTACCCCTTCGGGGATTATTGGCGTGATGATGCTATGTAAAATACGAAAACAGCAGCAATATCTACATGGATAGGAAACATAGTAACACTTGTTTTCCTGGTAAAATCGAGCCTTAGACCGCCAAAGCCAAAGTAATCCGTTTATTGATTTCAAGCATTTCCCTTCCACTTGCCTCCCTTCCAGACTTATTTTCACTAGAACACTTTTCTCGTAAACAAGTAGATTATCGACTTGTTATGAAATTTGAATATAATCTTGCATAATATTAAGGACGACACGGTTGGCAATGGTCGAGTGACATGCTGCTGTATTGGGTGTTGTGTGTTCGAATCCCAAGCGCAATGTTTTTTTTTTATTGTTATAAAGTATCCAACGATATTAATTTATTTCACACTAGATAAGAACACAATTTATTGAAAGTTCTGATTTCCAAACTTAACTAAAATCTAGCCTGTGTGTCAGAACCAGTTCCTTCCCCATTTAAATTACATCAAATTATTTTTAAAATCTATGCACTATACATTGTTTTTATTTTAAAACGTAACGGAATTGTATTCAATATATAAAGATGCTATTATTAATGGTGTGTGTGTGTGCGTGTGTGTGTGTGTGTGTGTGTGTGTGTGTGTGTGGGGGTGTGCGTGTGTTCGTGCGTTTGTGGGTGTGTTTGCGCGTGCATATGTATGCAAGTGTGTGTCTACGTGTCGTGTCAGGGTGTGATTGGATGTGAATCTGTATTGTAGTAAAGCCAGCCAATGAAAAGTTAGGGTAAAGGTAATTCTAAACTTATTAAAGTTATTATATTAAATAGAAAAAGAAAGTTCGCTAAGCATGCGTTAATGCTTTTCAAAGATTCATCTTGTCTAAACTTATTAGTTATATTTTGCGATGACCAGCCCCTTAGAAACCGGGTGTACGAGGCCTACAGGTGGCTTGACAACTTGAATTAGCTCGTAAACACACGAAAATAGAAGAATAATCATATGGAACCAAAACAGATACTCACTCTTGACACTTGTACGCTTTTCCTATCCACATAACAGACATAGCTCGTCAAAACACGACAGTAAAAAATAAAGAGCAAGGTACAAAGTCCGCCCCACTAGCCGAACAAGCGAAATACGACAATAGTTGTTCGAAAAACTGCGAATAAACAAATTAAAATAGAGGGGAAACGTGTTGAAACTTTGCATGTATCTCTCAATGTGTCACCTCTAGTGAATAGGGCCTGATTGTGACTCGGATTTTTGTAAGCGCACGAATTTGCGCGATTCAACCTCCGCGTGTACAGCTGGTCTGTAATTCTGGCGTTCAGATGCAAGAACGGGTAAGGCTGATTGTAGAATGATGTAGGGCTTGCTACTTGAAATAAGATTACTTTTACGGAATGACTTTTTCTGAGATGATGAGTGTATTAATAATGGCAGTGGTAATAATGTTAATAGTAATAGATGCAGTGTTAATAGTAATGTAGGTGTTAATAGATGACATGGTGGTAATAATGCGTTTATAATTTATTCAATAATGAACTCTCGATAATATACAACAAAGTTAACTACCTCCTCCTGCAACCACGAACGCTACAAAAAACCAATAATACACGCGATTAATCCGGTTAAAGTTGGTTTTATTATAATATGTAGTGATCGCGAAAACTTAAGATATTACTAAAGTTAATTAACTATGATAAAATATTCGAAGGAAAGAGCAAAAAAAAAATCCGTAAACAAATTGACTGAAAATCAAAAGAATTTAATTTAAATGGGCCCAACTTCACAGTATAATTATCCTATCAATTAAAAAAGAACCATTAAAAATCGGACTACCCTGTATAAAGTGCGTGTATACATAAAAAATACGCGATATCGACTTCAAAAAAACGTCCTCAATTTTTTTCCAGTTAAAATATTCGTAACAGATTCCTCTTGATCCATGTATCATGAGAACAAAAAAATACAACATTGAGCTGGGAGCCCAATAAAAATCACACTTTAAAACTCAAGAATGAGTTAGCTAACATCTAATTTGTACATAACACACGTTCAGTGTGAAAGCGCCCCAACGATGATGGAGTCACGTCCTAAAACGTGCAGACGCGGTTGAAAATGTTCTACCAGCGAAGATACCGCCTTGTAAAGTTAAAAATTCAATGTTTTTTGTGGAAACGTCCGCGCTCGCCCGTCATTCCGATTGTAATAAGAGCATAAACATTTTTACTACAAGATGCGTTATAAAATATTTTTGTGATGCTGCGTATAACCTGGAGTTTCGAGTGAAATTTTAGATGTGACGTCATCGTTTGTAACGGTTCTTAAGGGGTAAATAAAACTTGAATTTATCCGAACCATGCAATGCAGCTGTGTTAAAAAAAGAAACATATGAACACTTAGCAGGACAGAATACGACGAGCCACGATGTGAATGTTGAGGCTATCCAGCTCCTTGACAACAAAGACTTAGTAAGAAGACTGAAAAGGACTAAACCTTTTGAGTTAGTATAGTGATAATATAAATTAGTGATAGTGAACTAATAACTAAAAACACGTGAACAAAGTGACTTCGCCTTAATAGCCGTTAAGAAAGTGCCAATGGACACATTCTTAAAAATAATATTATTAGAATTTTAAGTTAATATAAAATTACTTATTAGTTTTATAGGCTAGATTGCAATTATAATTAGGTAGGTACTAATTAAATTAAACCTTATATAATAAAAAAAAACTTATACTTATATATTAACACAATACGCTGAGCCACGATATAAGAATCGCACCATCACGCTTGTATCCCAGAGAGGTTATAGAGGAACAGGTAGGTACACCAGCGATATTTCACTGATACAATAAATCTCATGTATTGAGTTGTGAGCATATTGTACACCTACATTTCACCAATGTTGTATAATAGGTCAGGGGAGCCTATTGCCATCAACCGCTAAGAAATTCCTAACAGAAAAACTCAATAATACATTCCTTACTTTAAAAATGTAAAGATTATAAAACTGTACATTGTTTCCCAAAGAAGTTGGACCGACTACAAAAACACATTCCGAATTCGCTAATTAAAAACAACGTCTCCACTTAACGCCACCAGAAAGTGCTCAAAAGATAATAAAATTAAGCAAAGGATTCTGGAGTTCGCAAATTGCAAGTGAAATCTTTTATTTATACGCAGCTCCGTTGGAGGTTTGCTCAGCGAATTTTAATTTCGTAATGCAGAAAAGGACCGTTATAATTTTAAGTGTCGCCTTATTCTGTGGCTTCGGTGCTATCTTGCTTCGATACTAAATGGTTTCCTAGAAGCAGTAAGCTAACAGCCTCAATAATCTAGAGGTTGCAACGAGGCTGCATAGTATGAAGGTCTGATTCGATTCCCAAGGCACAGAAAGCGTCCTCCTGCGAACACTTTGGCAGCGTTCGAAACATCAGGAAAAACAAAAACCAATAATACACGCGATTAATCCGGTTAAAAGTTGTTTTATTATAATGTGTAGCGATCGCGAAAACCTAAGATATTACTAAATAAAGCGTTATTAGGTTTACCTGTGTGGAAATTCTTTGTACCAGCTCGGAGACATGGGAGTTAATAATGGTCGATGGTGATATGTAGGTTAACAACAGCCAAGAAATTGATTGCGCGTTAATTACTATGAGTTTATAGTTATATCATGCAACACCCTAAACTTTTCATAACGACACAGTTCCTTACATTTCGGAATACACCATCTAAGACAATCGCAGGAAGACGGACATAATTCAAAAGTAGTATGCTCCTGTGAGATAACCGTGATCTTTTCATTTCATAACCTAATGGAAGTTTTCCCATTTCAACTTATTTTATCTGCGTCCGGGCACAGGGCTCGCGTCTCCTTAATTTACTACTTCATGATCCGGATTTTTGGTAATGTCCGTAATAAATAAGACTGTTTAATCTTTTCGTTTATCGAATAGAATTTAATGTTGGAAAAAATCTTTTTGTTTTTCGTATTTCGTGTCTTTGTTTTTGGTGTTATTTCTTTTGGGGTTAGGTATAATCTATAAAACATCTGTTGAATGGTAGTAAGGTATTGAAATGTGTACACGTTGTAAAAATAACATGGCAACTAGCCAAGTATATCGCAAAAAATCTGGCATAATTTCTTGTTAATCTTGTTGTTAAATTTCTATCATAAAATATGATAACAAAAAGGGTTTTGATTATAATCAATTGCTTACAAACTGTCTATTTGCAATAGTAAAAACTAAACCATACATAAAATATGTATTACTTTGCATTTTTTTGGTAAACCGCTACGGTTGCAATTGGTCAGCATGCGTAACGTACTAGAATACATATGGGGATTTACGTCTAAAAGCATACTCACAACAGTGGAATTTCCTGATACACTGGTATAAAGCATTGGATGGGTTTTCAATAAAACGTGGTCGGCAATGTACACGGGTTTGTGCCTAAGCTCACTGAACAAACATTTTACCGGCTAATGCACCATTGTGTATTTTGTTTCACCAATCTTGTTCGTGTCTGTTTATGAACATGTTTTGTGTGTGTGTGTGTGTGTGTGTGTGTGTGTATTTTGTATATTTATGTATAACTAACGACCCGCCTCGGCTATGCACGGGTATAAATTGAAATAGAAAACTAAATAATAAAAAAAATATGAAAAACCACGCCTGCCCTTTTTAAATATTTATTAGCTTATGTTATCCGGGACGATGTAATGATTCTAAAGATATACATACATCTAACGGTTCAGAGGTTTAGAAGTTATGATGGAATAAAGAAACTAACAAATACACATACATACATAAACCATAAAGACATAACACTCCTTTTTCAGGTAGTCGTGTTAAATAAGTGAAGTTACGTTCAGCCTACGTATGCCATGTAAAGTTATTTTTCGGGACTTGTTTGCAAAAATCCTTTTTTTCTACATACAAAAAACTTAAATAAGCTTTATTATATATAGTACCTAGATAACCGTTTTTTTTTTTGGTAATACCATGTTTTTTAAAAATGAAACCTAGCTAGATCGATTTATCGCCTCTGTAATCCCCTACATACTATAATTCATGAAAATGGTAAAGGTATTTGATTAACCATCTGTAAAAAAAAATTATCTAGACAATGGTGAAAACAGCATTAAAATCCGTTGCGTCGTTTTGGAGGAGTTAGCGGATAAACACACAGATAGACGCGGAAAGCGTCAAATCGATACTACCATAAAACTAAAAAGTTTATTACTTTTATTAAAGCCCTAAGGAAGAAACTAAACAATGTGACATTTGGCACAGACAATAAACAGCTGAAGGACACTTTTATTTCGAGAAATTAAGTAACCCCGGTAGAACTATTCAAGTTTAGAAAATAAAACAAGATGGCGTTGTCATAAAATTGGCACAACATTTTTGGTAAATACACCACAAAGAGCCGATTTTTCTTTTACTGAGGCCACAAACAATCTTTTTCATTGCCTAATAATAATTACAAGTGATGAAATAATAGAAGGTAGATACGATACTGAACGTAAGCTTCCTCATTGATACCCACAATTAAACCTTTTGGGGTATCTCCATAATCATTAACTTGTGGATTAGTGATAATAGAACGATGTAATAGCATATTATTACAATATTCTTTGATAGCACTCCTTACCAAATTATCTTTATATAGGTGTAAGCTGTCTATGCTAGCTGTGTGGTATGACGGTTGGACTGACAAGTCAAAGGTCGCAAGTTCGAATCCAAAGCAAGGCACCACAGACTTTTTGACGTAAAGTCATGTGCGTTTTTGGGGGCTGAGTTGCCCGCGCCCGTAGAAGTGCACTCTTAAAGTGGAATCCCAACACGTGGCCCCTGGGTGGTGCAAACAGGCAACTGGTTACCACTCACCGGACAAAGTCATGCCGTGAAGCGACCTAATCGTGTTTCGGTGTGCAGTCCGGTGCAACCATTGTGAAAGACGGGTCTGGGTAGTTTCATCAACTCCCCAACTATCGTTCTTCCCAAATCTATCCAGAGAGCAGGATTCGAACCGACACCTCCCGGATAAATACTCCAGGCTCTGACCACTAAGCCATCTCGACCTCTGCTCACTACCGCGAATTCTTCTTCCACATTTTGATACGTCTTTTGGTGACGTCATTGCTATATATTCAGTAAAGTGATTGTTTTCATAATTATCACTTGCTTAAAACATCATGAGAAAACCACATCGGGAGAAAACCAGCATACCTGAGAGATGTTCTCGATGGTGTGTCAGAAACCCACGGTTGATTTAAACTCTGTCACTTGGTTGTTAATCAACCAAACGAGAAGAAAGTAGATAAAAGAATTTACTTTAGTTAGTTTAGACAATGATAATTCTTCAAATGAATGTTTTATCTAATAATATAATAATATATTCTTTATTTTCTCATCAGCACATTTACAGTTTTTAGTCAAAAATATTTGCAAAACATAGAGACTGGACTGGAAGTATTGACATTTCCATTAAGAGAATATTTGAATTTCAAATAAAAGCAAATTGTTAAATCGTTTGAACCTACTTTTCTACTTAAATTATTAAGATTTCAAATAATTCTGTTTTTGTTAGATCTACATTTCTGTTTAACTCGTAAAGCTATAAACTAATTGATACACAAAATAATGTTGTCTACCCAACCGGATTTGATAAACAAATTTGTTCAGAATATCTGTCAATAATCAATCCTTCATGCGGCAGGTGAATCCGGGCGTCACAGTGATGGATGATTCAATTACACCATGACATAAACCGCCAACCCACTTTTGCTGTCTCCGTTACTCTTATATCGATACAGTTAAAGTTCAACTTCCTATAACCAATTGATGACAGCAACAATTATTTATTGAGACGTGTAAAAATAGATACTTTATTTATTATGATTATGATGAATTTTCGTCACCAGATTGTTGGAAATGATTGATTTCATACATTTATTTATTGTGATGCAGCAAACACTTAAAAGCTCTCTTCAGGTTATGAATAAAAAAGTGCGAGAAACAGAAATTCTTTCCTTTTATCGTCCAGAACAATCTCTCCGTGTTCCTTATATTTTTTCTCGGAATTTTATTGAAAAATATTTCTTGTTTCTTGCTTTAAATTATTAAGTGGCTCTATTGCAGGGACAACACACAATAATAACTTTTTTAGCTTCGTTCAGTTCATTTTAATTGAGAAATATCAATAAGTTTTAATTGTGATATGTAAATAAAGATTTATCATTAATTACTTGTAATCACTATCAATAAAACTAGTGGTATCCAACTGCAATACATAAGCGAGCCTATATAACTGGACTAATTTATGATACCAAAAATACATGTCCACAAGTTCAATTAAATATAATAACTATCTACGAAATAAATGATAAATGATGAGAAATGATATTTATTTCTGTAAATACATCTGTTATAGAGACTTTTACCAGTCATACATTTTTTAAGCTAGATGGTGTCGGCATTTCCTATCTGACTAGCTCTGAGAAGAAATGTCGAAACAAACTCAGAGGTCAACGTCTCTTTTAAAGTCCAGACATCATTTTATTCAACATATGAGTGTATTTTGTAGGGATAGGTCTGGGATGGCCTTTTGAAGAAAGAGCCATAGCTGTTTTAAGCTGACCTGTCCTAACCGACGGCACGTATGCATCAGTCATCGTGTAGCTCAACCATAATTTAGGGAGCTTAACGACCCATCGCAAGATGATACCAGATCGGCAGGACATTTGCGTAGGCCTCAGAGAGATCTCAAAAACCGCCAGACAAATAAATTAATTATAACTTCAAACAAACCCTACTCAATACACACATTCACATTTTTATAGTATTGATAGACATTTCATTTAACAATTAATTTCATTAGAATGTCAAATGTAATTAAATACATTATTATTCAATTAAAATGTCAAATGGTAAATATTGAATAATTCTGAATAATTCTAACATAAAGTTAGCAACATTACAATGTCAAGTCAAATAGAATCCGCATTCAGGCAATCTGTAGAAGAACCAAAATCTTCGACATAGCTCTCAGAATCAGCAACCTACAGCGGCAAAGGCTATATGGCTCATACGACCGATAACCGATGGGGCAAAAGGTTCACGAATGGCAAAACCAATTGGCAGTCGTAATACACAGCTAGCAATACCAATGGGTTGTTAATATGATAATGAAATGCCTGAAAACTGGTATTTATATGATAACATGACATCACTCACGTCTGTATTCCCTAAACGGGTAAGCTGAGGTGTACACAGATGTACTTCCATATTTTACCAATACTGTTATCAACTCTCACGTAATAGGTGATGAGCCTATTACTATCTAGCGTGCACAAATCCAGACTCTGGACTGCTACTGAGAATTTCCTAACAGAAAATCCCAATAACACTTTGCCCGACTTGGACCTCGATCCCAGCAGTAGATATTTTACTGTTTGTCTGAAAGTTTATTTCGAATAGACACCGCAAATAGCTCGACAGACTTAAATGATTTTTTTTTGATTTAAAGCAAAATTTTCATTAAATGATTTTTCGTTTAATTTCGATATCTGGCAGGATTCAGAAGATACAAATATAAATGTAAAATACTATTTGTTCAAGTCCGCGGACAAAGTTGCGGGCACAACTAGTCTAGAATAGTTCTGATCTACTATGTAGATAAAACCTGACTACGACATATTGGAAGGCAGCCTGTCTTCCCTTTTCCTGCCATCCTCAACACCGGATTGGCGTCGGATATTAACATATCAAAGAGAAAAATGCTTCTACCGAACAAATCTGCAAAACCACTCAACGGATTTGAGAGCGAGTGCTCCAACATTTTTGGCCATTATAATATACTTTGTACAAAGTGGTTTGTACAGGAAAAACAAAAGTTTCGTACGGAAACTTTTGGACCAGATAATAGTTCAAAAATGATAAAGCGTGAGATGGTTTTTGGAGTTTATTATTATGTGCTTGTAAATAGCTGTCTGTGGAAATTTTGTCATGCTAATATAAGTTAAATAAAGGTAATCCAATTCTAATATAATCCAAAGGATAAAGAAGTATATACCCAAAGTCAGTCTCGGTATAAAATATGTATATAACATCATTACGCTATGAAGGACTTAAAAAAAACCCTGATATTTGAGCTTAAGTACCAGGACGCTGAAATCAAAAGAAAATACCCGAAAAAAGACTCCAAACTTACCCTCAAACAAAGCAAAAGGAACCGGACGCCCAAACAGTTTCTCTATACACCTAGAATATATTCCAATACGAGCAAAGGGTCGCATCGACAAAAACACTATTTGCGATGTCCAACGAAATGATTCGACTGAATTCCTCCCTTACATCCCACAGTGAGCATTAGCTACCCTATATCTTGTTACACGGGTCAATCTTTTAAGGGCGGGCCTGCATTAGCCTCCTGACCGAACTCAAAGGAAATAGCGGGTGATGTCGGCTAATGGACCCATTGATTTTCGGGAATCAAACGCTCACTTTTGCCGAGTGCTGTGTACAAACACATGAGATATGATGCAGGATGTGTATGTGTTTATGAGTATTTAGAGTCAATAAAAGCAAAAATGATTTAATATTTGTTAGACAAATTTGAGTGTAATAAAAAATGGATTAAAGGTGGAATAATATAATAATTTATATAAATTCAATTTTAGATTTGTATAGAATCTATAAATAATTTTGATACAGACAGACGTGTTGCTGGGAAGTTTGTTGCGCCGCTTCTTCTTTCCAGCTAAAACACTAGGAAGCGGTGCACACAAGGGCTTTTTTAGGGGCTGTCTTAATGTTTGACGCTAATTTTTAGCCTAATTTGAATAAAGTAATTTTGATTTTTATTTTGAATATGTAAAACTATGATACGTTTGGGAATGAAGACAACACGAACGTATGCTCTTGACTTCGATCTTGTCCAATAGAAAACGATCGATGAGGTCTATGACGAAACGAGCACAGAACGTGCAAATTTAATCTTTTTACACGACTGCCCAAAACACAACACTCCTTGTGTTGTGTTTTTTACACGACTGCCAAAACACAACACTCCTTGTGTTGTGTTTTTAGAGTTTATGCATGTACGCATGTTTGTGAATTTGTTTATTTCACCATAACTTCTAAACACCTGAACCGATTTGGATACATCGCTAGAATTCTTACATTGGCCGGGTAATATAGGCTAGAAAGATTTAACAAAATTGTTATATAGTGGCTATTGTACACAAAAAAGTGTGAAATAAGAGTGGTCTATCTTTTTCGAGACTAAATATTCATTTTAATTGTGTCAAGATCCACTCTTGCACTCACGACCTCAATTGTGGTGAAAATAGCTAGAACAGGACACTGAGAGGCAAAATGATGTAACCAATGTTAAACCCATTTCATAGTCAAAACTATCCAACTCCTGTAATTACTAAAACTTTTCAACAACACCTTACAATATTCAGCCTCCACTTCCGCGTACCTAAATTAAATATGACGTCATTACGGCGAAGCTGCACGAACTGAGCAAACACGTCGTATTTGACCACTTTGATGACTCGATTGTCATGGGAGGAACACCAATTAGGCAGCAGTTGACTCAGCAGCTTTCGTGATTAATTCACCACAGGAGTCCGGTCCACCTGACCGAGGCATAGTTTGCTATGCCTCGGTAATTATTAGAGCCTGATTGCTGACGTGTTGCAGTTACAAGGGAACATGGTTGCATTGGTTTTCGAAAGTTTTGGTACGTTGGTGAACGTATGCCTATTGCCTATCGCGCACAATTCCAAACTCCGGGCTGCTACTGAGAACGTCTTAACAGAAAACTCCAATAATAAAACTAAACAAAGAAACCAATGTTTTTTTTTTAAGTTAAATATTTGATGTTGAGAAAAATACATACACATTATAATGTGTAGTGATCGCGCAAACCTAAGATATTACTATGAGAAAAATACAGTTGAGCAGCTTTAGAACCTGCACCTGCTGCATTAATATGATAAGTATTTTTCTTTCCGATAAATTTATTACTCCAGAGTTGTCGAGACACAAAATTTAACTGAAAGCGTTTTTTTTTTTCTTGAATTTAGTCGTTATGAAACAAAACCTTAATAGAGTGTCGCTTGAGCACTAACCCACTTCTAAAACAAAATGAAAAGTTGAAAGCTTAAGGCTTAGAAAACATGGTTTTCTAACGCTCATACAAAAACTCATTTAGCGTTCATACAATAAGTGTTGGAAACTCAATAGCCTCTCAATATTGTTTAATTGAATACCTCTGAGTGAAAAGGCAAAATAAAAGTCGGTTGTTACGTGTATTTCTATGCACCCTATATCAATTAATTATACTATAATAGCTTCCGCCCGCGACTTCGCTCGCGTGGATTTAAGAATTGAGTCCAGCCGGGATAAAAAGTATCCTATATATTAATTCAGGCTATAAACTATCTGTATGCCGAATTTCATCCTAATCCGTTCAGTAGTTTTTGCGTGAAAGAGTAAAAAACATCCATACATACAAACTTTCACGTTTATAATATTAGTAGGATTACTAGCTGTGCCCCGCGGTTTCATAATATAACATAGCATCACGCCTGTATTCCCCGAAAGGATAGACAGAGTTGTACACTAACATTTCAACAATGCTATTATTAAGTCCCATGTAATAGGTTAATAGGTGGTGAGTCTATTACCATCGCAAATAAATGGGCACAATTCTAAAGTCCGGGCTGCTACTAAGAATTGGAAACAGAAAATTCAATAACACTTTACCCGAACCCAAGACCTCGAGCTCAGCCGTCGCGCTTCGTACCACTGGACCAACGAGGCAGCCCCGCGGTTTCAACCGCTGTTTTTATTTTTGCCTGATGCATGTTAAAAAGCTTATACTATTTCTCATGAATCATATACAACAAGCTTTTTTTTTTAATTCGAATAGCATTTTCAGAGGTTGTTGGACGTTTAAACAAACAAACAAACGAAAATCTCTTTAACTTTATTATATTAGTCTAGATAATCTATGCCAGACCATGCATGAGCATGAGTTCGATTCCCGGGTCGGGAAAAGTGTTATTGAGTTTTTCTGTTGTTGTAACCCCCTCGGGTAATACAGGCGTGATGCTATGTAATGATTATTTTATGTTATATCTTTCATCATATATCATTTCAATATGTTACAGCGTTCATCTATATTAGGTATTTTTACTTGCTATGCCCCCGCACGTTGTACTGCATTTAAAATTTCTGGATAGGGCTACCCTTATCACCTAGGGAATAAAAATTCAAAAAATTTGGTCTAGCCGTTTCGGAGGAGTTTATTAGATTTTTAATTATTTATTTATTTAAAAACTCATAAAACGGTTACAAAAGAATTACAACATATAGAAATGTTCACAAAGAAAGATAGGTTCCCTGGCTCCCAAACTGGATTTATACCTGTTACTTTGTCCAATCACCGTTGTTTTTTTTTTTAACTTTGCGCCATACTCGGAATTTCTTCCTGTATCGTGGGTGCGTTTACAGACATATAATCTCACAAGCACACACACACACCCAGACCCGGAACAATTATCTATAGATCGTACGAATATTTGCTCCGTGCAGGTATCGAACCTGCGACACGCAGCGCAGCAGTCGGTCTTTCGACCACTGCTCCAACCGCGCTGTCAAATATTGGACATATGGTTCCACGCGAATAGTCGCGGGTACATTCAGGTAGTATAGATAGTCGGGCTAATAATGGTATCGTTGATAAGTATGTGAGTGCATTACAATACATCTTTGCCTTACCTTTCGGGGCCCACAAGCGTAATGATATCTATAAATTTAAAAAGGAAAATGTATAACATTCAAAAGTTTGTAAAAAAATAGACAAGCTTTGTTGAAATTTTAGTGAAAATCTGGCTCCATTCCAATGCTGCTGTTAGTACGCAATTTAGGAAGTTTATTACTAAATCGACTTTTTGTAAGTAACAATTAACATTGTTAGGTACTGTATTCTGTTTCGGCTTAATGCGTCTACTACAAAAAAGTTTATATACAATTTTTTTTTACAGATTTGGCTATTCTAAGCCAAAATGTTTCAATGTTCATTATACCTAATTATATTTTTTAATACATGTTGAGGCCATGTAATGCCTATATTAATTTCTATTTTTCAAAGAAACATTGAAAAAATAATAGACAAGAACGGGGCTTGAACCCGCGACCTTTGACGTTCCGTGTCATCACTCTACCAACTGAGCTACCTTGTCGTGTTCAAACCTATTGAATTTTCAATCCTCTTTGTATACGTCTTAAGGAGACGCCTGGCGATATTTATCTAGTAATCATTTACAGATTTACTAAACTCAGCGTTACCACTTTGCAGTTGTAAATCGCTGAACTGTTGTTCAGCGATTTACAACTGCAAAGTGGTAACGCCCAATCCTTTATAAATCATATATAATTATATTTTTTAATACATGTTGAGGCCATGTAATGCCTATATTAATTTCTATTTTTCAAAGAAACATTGAAAAAATAATAGACAAGAACGGGGCTTGAACCCGCGACCTTTGACGTTCCGTGTCATCACTCTACCAACTACTACTACTACTTCATTATACCTGCTTTTAATTCAATACAGCACTGGCGGAACTAAACTCAAGATAACGTTTCTTTGTTACCAAGTTCTAATGTCTCTGAGTATTTCACCTTCAACATCATCCCCCTGCCTTTATCCCAATTTATCTGGGTTCGACACAGCATACCTACATCTGGCATGCTGCAAAAGTTTTGGCTATGTTTTATGACCGGCCGCCTGACGTTAACCCTCTTTGGGAATGCTGTTGTTGGTGGTAACCGCCACCGATGCAGTCTCTTTCTATCTAGCTATGCCATACCAAATGTAATTTCTTTCTTTCTTACTTTCTTTACGTTATACTTGAAATCTTTCAAGATATGTCTTTGAAAAAGCATTAACGCATGCTTAGCGAACTCTAAAGTTACAATATTAAATGGAAAAAGAATACGGTCGCGAACAGGATTCGAACCTGCGCCTCCCGGATAGATACTCCAGGCGCTCTGACCACTAAGCCATCTGGACCTCTGAGTTCTCTGAGCTCGTTAGAGGTCGAGATGGCTTAGTGGTCAGAGCGCCTGGAGTATCTATCCGGGAGGCGCAGGTTCGAATCCTGTTCGCGACCGTATTCTTTTTCCATTTAATATTGTAACTTGAAATCTTCTTGTTACCAAATGATTAAAACTATGCAACCCACTGCCAAAAATACTAACTGAACCTACTTTTCATTTTTCATACAACGTCAAGTTAACGACCCGTCTCTGTATTCAATGCCTTCTCCACACCCAATATCTTTTTAATACATCTTTAAATGTCCTCTCGCACCCCTATTCAAATACCCTAAATGCTGCAATTTGTACGTGATCGCAAACAACTAATGTACGACATACTCCCCCTTTCATGTGATTCACGCCTTTTTGTATCAGTCCGTGACGCGGTAATGACGTCTTTTCATTGCTCAGCAAAAGGAAGTTTTCCCATTTAAAGTTGCCAGCCTTTTTATCTGAGAGTTAAAAATAAAATTATTTAACGGTTAGACAGACGTTATAATGCGGCTATATTATACCTTTTGCGATAATGGACGTTTCGTGTTACCGCCACGAGTTTAATCGTGCCGCTATAGAATTTTTTGCCGATATTCATGGTTATTGTGGAGTGCGGTTAATTGGGGAACTTTGTTCGGGCAATTGACGACTGATACTGTTTCGGAAATGGGCCTTCGGTTTTGGGCGGCTCTGTTAAATTTAATTTTCATTATGAGGCTTGAAATGGTTATGGGAAAGATGGCCGGCTTCCAATTGCGATTCTATAAAAGCCTGTGTGAATACAGAGTGGAGGCTAAAATTGTTGATATATTTTTAAAGTAGCCTACGCTGCTATTCTTATCATGTCTCTAGGATAGTTCAGAAAACTAGTTGTAAATGTCATATTCATCAACATTGAAGGCTTTTCTCACACCAAGGCGCAAATCTTCCGCATGCGATATTTTGTGCATACAAGACCTCAATCAACCCAGACCACCAATATATATGTGATGAGTTTAGTTGCCGGATTCCCTCATACTAAACATGGAAGCGCCATATTTACTGTGGTAACCCAAAACAGACGATGGCACATTTATTAAATTGTGCTGCTAGTCTTTCTTCCTGCACAACAGATGACCTGATGAATGTACGGATAAATGCAGTACGTCTAGCCTACTGGTCAAGGACTATATGAAAGTTTATAACTCAGTCTAAAGACACGAAAAAAGAAGTAAGCTTACCAATGAATTTGAACAACTGTACCTAAGGTCTTTAGAAAAGAAAATTGTAAACTCCCATAGGTATAATAACCGTAACACAAGTACTTGTAAAACTACGATTGTTCAATTTTTTTATTGTAATATTGTTTATTTAGGTTTCTCTCGTTACTGAGCGCACGTCCCTCGAATATTTTCTTTATGTAATATATATTGTGTGTGAAAACTTGTAAGTAACATATTAAGATATCGTGTTAAGTGCATCGGTGGCGGTTACCACGAACAACACCACTTCCAACTATTAGACCAACGAGGCAGTTTTGTTGTTGAGGCAGTACCTAATGTTTAAACAAATAAATATTATATAGTATCTTCTACGAATTTTGTCTGGGAAGTGTTTTTTTTTTTGTCTTAGGTATTTAATACATAGGTATTCGTAAATACCTCGTACTAACGAAGGCTCTACATGCTCTCATAAAATAAACACACGTAAATTCTAAATCCAGGAACATACTGCCGAAACTCCAGGTTCTAAAAACACCCTAAAATTTTATACCAGTCTATATCTTTCAGTAAGCAGACCCAATCAGATAACCCGAACTCATGGCCGAAGAAATATTGAAAGAAGAATTTTCGATAGAATTAGAAGTATTACCGTCAGTCGATCCCTCTTATCGGCTCCTGCAATCCTTACCTTAGGAAAAATGGCGTCCGGAAAAAGGAAAATTCGGTAAGTGATTTGTCCAGATACCTTTAGAAGTTTTCTATTTACTGCCATAGATTTGGGATACGGATATTTTCTTAATGTTAGATTTTTTATGTTAAAGTTAGTCTAGTAACTACTTTAGGCTCAAACCGCATTGAGAAAATATTGCCTGATATAGTAATATCTTAGGTTTTCGCGATCACTACACATTATAATAAACCTATATATATATAGGAGGACCTACCTCCTGCGACCACGAACGCTGCAGTGTTCAAAACGTCAGGAAAAACAAAAACCAATAATACACGCAATTAATCCGGTTAAAAGTTGTTTTATTATAATGTGTAGTGTGTTTTATTATAATTGCCTGATATTTTTCTTGTGGTCGTGATGGCCGAGAGGTTTCGGGCCCGCCTCCTACGCCACAGGTTGTGGTTTATACCCTGGCATGTACCAATGTGCCGTTTTAAATTGTATATGTACCTTCTTAGTTAATCTAAGACATCGCAGACATATGCTAAAGGAAAAGAAAGAATGAAATGCTCATGCCTTCTCTGCATGAGAAGTGTACGTGTGCGTAAAGCACTATCTATAAAAAAGTACTTGGTGGGTGAGACTTTCATTACACCTACTTATCTTTCCGACAAATTATATCTATTATTTCTTGTTTTTTCAAGATACAATAAGTACAATCTGTATTATTTTCTATTCTTTATTGTACAGAGATCAAGTAACACACATAGACACATAATTACCGCATATCACGGATATGTTGAATCGACATTAAGATACGGTATTATTTTCTGGGGTAACTCGGTGAACAAGGAAATTATATTTAAAGCTCAGAAAAGATGCTTAAGAGCCATCTGTAAGATTAAATCCTCGGAAAGCTGTCAATCACACTTCGTAAATTTAAAATTATTAACGTTGCCATGTATTTACATTTATGAGGTGGCAGTGTTCGTGAGGTTACATATACATATGTTCCAGCAATTGAAAAGTAAACGACATAATAAAAAAATTAGTTTTCCGTCGAACAACACAGCTCAATTTAGTACTAGTATACTTTGTATGGCACCCCGTATTTACAATCATTTACCTTATAACGTTTTAAATTGTTCTCAAATCAAAAAAAAAAAAACATCCTTTAAACATAATCTAAAGCAATTCCTTATTGTTAAAGCTTACTATACTGTTAATAAATACCTTCATGATAAATTTTATATAAATTAGATTTAAATATTTTGACATTTTATATTCCTGACATGCATTATGATTTATGATTGTTTAATAACCGTTGTATGACATTGCATGCTGTAATGGCTGAATATAGCTGCTCAAAATGATTTATGTAACAACTATGTATGTACTACCTACCTATATTCGCAATAAATGTTTGAATTTGTTTGTTTGAATTAAAATAAAAAATGTACAAAGGCGAGCTGTAATCTGTATATAATTTTAGATACAAATTATTTAACAAGCGTTTGTCAAAATTGGTGTACATTCAAACTTATCGACTTGATAAAAGTATAAACGAATTAAATTTTTATAGTTTTACAGATATCCTATATAAAATTTAACATTTAAAATCGACAAATGTGTCAACAAAAGGACTGTGCTTGCATCGTTAAATTTTTTAGGTAAGCGTGATTTTGTGTAACTGCCTCGTTGGTTTACGCTTGGGACCACTCCCAAGCGCGACTGCTGAGTATGAGGTCTCGGGTTCGATTCCCGGGTCGGGCAAAGTGTTATTGAGTTTTTCTGATAGAAAATTCTCAGTAGCAGCCCGGAGTTTGGAATTGTGCCCGGTAGATGGCAATAGGCTCACCACCTATTACATGGGACTTAATAACAGCATTGGTGAAATGTGGGTGTACAATTGTGTACACCTCTGCCTACCCCTTCGGGGAATACAGGCGTGATGCTATGTTATGTTATGTTATGTGATTTGTGTTTCGGCAAATATACAGCAGACACATAATCGGTCAAACCAAATGAACTCTGTCTAAATACGTATAAATATGTCTATATACTATCTCCTCAGATATATCTTAATATCTTACAAATTTTTTACACACAATATATATTACATAAATAGAATATTCAAGGGACGTGCGCCCAGTAACGAGGCGAACCTAAATCAATGCTAATAACTCAAGCAATCATGCTAATACAATATGGTTATATGTTTGTGGTACAAGTTTTAAGATACATAATAATTAATAATACAGTCACGTCATACTCTAGTGATTATCTCTTTGATATTGTATAAGAAGATTGTACTTGAATAGTGGGAGGTCTTAAGATATGTATAAGGTTAAGGTCGTGAACAGGATTCGAACCTGCACCTCCCGGATAAGTACTCCAGGCGCTCTGACCACTAAGCCATCTCGACCTCTGCTCACCACCGCGAATTCTTCATCCATATTATAACACGTCTTTTGGCAACGTCATTTCTATCTATTCAGTCCCTATACAGGTGACCGAACCGACTCGACTAACTTTGCAGTAAATACAATGTCGTAAAGAATGCAATTACCTTTCTCAAAAGAAGAAAGGCCTTAATATGCGATCTCACTTCAATCAACGACTTTTGCCCATAACAAATCTCATTTAAATCTTGCTTTATGTATTAACAAACCATACGTCAAAGCGATTATATTAACGTAACAACAAAAACGGTGCTATCCATCACACAAGGGTTATAATTCATCTTGTGCGCAAAACATAATGTTTATGAATTAACCCAGGCTAGAATATTAAGTGGGATACATGTTATTATGCTTAGACACTATTAGTATGCACCAACGGACAAGATAATATTGATAGTGTTGAAGCTGTATGAAACAGTTGGGTATGATCCCATAAAACGTATATTTGTAATTTAACGAATTCCAAATACGGTTACGGTTTTTTTATTTGTATAATAACTTTCGTGAGACAAATTCATATTAATTATAGTTTAACGGTTATTACTCAGGCGCATTCTTCGGGAATGCCCAACTAGTTTTGAACTCGAACGGAGCTCTTATTCATGAGCTGAGCCCGCGGCGATGTCGCGAGTCAAACGCGGAGTTTGTCTCGTGACATCGCTAGTTTAACTCGAAGAATGCACGTGAGTAATAACCGTTAAATTATAATTAATACGGTTACGGTTAATAATTTTTCAACGCACTTGCTCGTAAATGTCTCTTATTGCACTGCTTTTAAGTTCATAATACAGCATTACATGTACTTTTCACTTTACGTTACCCAAAACTAGTGCGACAATCTAAAAAAAATCCGCGTAGCATTTCTTTCCACCTACGCACGCATATATCATAGACTCGGCGCTCAATAATAAAAATTCATCACTCAGAGAATGTTTCCCGTTTTAGATAAAGTTATTTTTCATTGTGTTAAGTTTAGGGTCATAATTATCATACCCATACACCAAAAATCCATCAGTAACTGTCAGTCAGTGTTTTGCCATAATGAAATACAAACAAAATGGCCATTTTATTTTCTTTCTTTTAGTAATATCTTAGGTTTGCGCGATCACTACACATTATAATAAAACAACTTTTAACCGGATTAATCGCGTGTATTATTGGTTTTTTGTTTTTCCTGACGTTTCGAACACTTTGCAGCGTTCGTGGTCGCAGGAGGACTAAGGTGTCAGGTGTCTCAACAGTTTATTTAAAATTATTTCAGTCTACCGTACATATAATTGATAAATTCATAAAATGATTATTGTCTCTGATACATATTTAAACTAAATCGCCTAAGACTATCCCTGAGAAGAAATACCGAAACAAACTCAGAGGTCACAGTCGTTTTAAATTTAGAGATACAATTTTACAATTTTATCGAATTATAAACTAAAAGGTGTTTCGATGCACGCAGTAATCGCTCACAGTATCTTGATTTGTCTTCTTTCTTTTACTTAGTTTTACAAAAGAGCCCCTATAAAGTTAGTTTTTCTATTAGGTAATACTTAAGAATGTTAGGATATTCAATCTAAACTCCCTTTGATGAGAATTATAAACCGAAATCAAAGGACTGCGCGAGTGATGTACGGTTGTTGCAATGTAATTTGATAACGCGATGACGACACCTCAATGATCATACGTTATGGTTATGTAAGATAACATGAAGGTACATCAAACTTATGTGTTATAGGTGTCTATAATGTAGTGACAAAGATACATAGAGTCATCTGCCTAGCCTTTTCCCACTTACATTGGGGTCAGCTTCCAGTCAAACCGGATATATATGACCTCTACAACCCAGTAACTGGGTAACACGATATCTCGCGGTATGACTGGTTGTCAGACATTCAGGCCTCTGAATACCTATAACGGCTGTCATAGATCTTAATTTGACAACCGGGACCGATAGCCCGACGGCTTAACATGCTCTCCGAGACACGGAGAGGTCTCCATATGAAATGATGCTCACCCTTCTACAGTCCGAGCACGGCAAGCGCAGCTTAACCTCGATTGATCGATCTGTGCAGCGGGTACTAAGAATATTTAGCAAAAATAGTGGAAGACCAAACGAACGAAACGGAGTGACTACTGAGATGACGGCTAAAAAGGCATGCATAGAATAAGGACAGGAAAAAATATGAAGAATACCTATTTATTTAACCTCAATTGGTAACAGTAACGGTGAAGGAAAACATCGTGAGGAAACCAGCACACCTGAGAGATGTTCTCGATGGTGTGTAAAGCCATGTCAGAGACGTACGGGCGGTTTAAACTCTGACACTAGGTTGTTCATCAACCACACGACAAGAAGAAGAAGAAGAAGAATTGGTAATATATTACCTAACATCCTTCCACTTCGATTTCAAGCTTTCCGCAGCTAATCTTTCTACACCAAAGTAATCATACCTTCAACTAGTACAGTCACGAGCACAAACATATATAAATTTCCACCAGAGGTCGAGATGGCTTAGCGATCAGAGCGCCTGGAGTATTTATCTGGAAAGCGTAGGTTCGAATCCTGCTCACGACCGTATTTTAGTTTCCACAAAAATTTATAAGTTTAGAGTTCGCTATGCATGCGTCAATGCTTTTCGAAGATTTATATGTATTTGTTAAGGTACTTGCATCTGTACGACATTGTATTAACTGCAAAGTTAGTTGTGTCGGTTCGGTCATCTATATAGGGAATGAATAGATAGCAATGACGTCACCAAAAGACGTATTAAAATGTGGAAGAAGAATTCGTGGCAGTGAGTATAGAGAGTCAGAGCGCCTGGAGTATTTATCCGGGACCGTAACCAATTCAACCGTATTTTTCTTACCACATTTTTTTTTACTTTAGAATTCGCTATGCATGCGTTAATGCTTTTCGAAGATTTGACTGTATATATACAGTCAGTAAATGTGTACTTTTTAAACCGCATATAAATAGTTATTTGAATAATATAGAAGTATTAATCTATGTCTATATGTAGAAGGAATGGTTCTTTTATCTGTGTTCCATACCTAATGATCCTATTAATATAAGCCAGAGGTATTGTCGGTGAGTTTTAAAAAGTTTGTGTTAACATGTTTTTACTCTTGACCATACATAGCTAAGTAACAGCCAATCTATCTTATATTAGCAAGAGATTTTTGTGTTATCGCATTATAAGTTTCTTTGTTTAAAAATATTGCTACTAGGGTATATGCATGTATTTTTTTTTTTGTCTATTGTATACATTACCGCGAAAAAACATAACACTTGTAAAAATATGATAATTGAGTATTAAAATTATCAAACAAACCTGCAATCAGTTTCGGGAGTTTGAAACGCCGCCATCTTGGCGCGCTTTCTCTGACGTCAGAGTTCACATCTTAAAGATATCTTGTATAGTATGGAGTGTTTAATTAACGAATTATAAATTTTAGTGAAGGGATTTTCTTGAAAGAATAACGTTAAAACTCGTAAAGAACCACAAAACATGATAAACACCAAGTAATAACATACACGAGATGTTGTCATCGCGCAGAGTGACGTCACATTTCACTCCAACCAATAGCGATCGTTTCGACATTTAAAATTTCCCTCGCATGTTTCTTTCTCTCACTTTTCAACCTCATTATTTAATAGTTAAAATGCGATTAATCAGAAAAGTAATTAACTGAATAGGTTTCATTCTACAGTAATAAAGATACGAATAAAAATATTTGACCTAAATTTGAATAGCATGCATATTCCCTATTCCTAAACAAAATCCTGACACTGTGTATAGAGATTACAATTAGCTTCAACACTAACACATACATCTTCGTCATGTTTGTCAGAAGTTCGCGTCGTGCCACACGGATGCTAATGGCAGATTTGCATGTGGATGCCCGCGGCTTTGCCTTGTCGCGACTTTGAAGTGCAGCGTATAGCCGGGGGGAATAACCTGACTTATATATATGTATACCTCTGCCTCGTTGGTTTAGTGGTCCGTAGCGCGACTGCTGAGCAGGAGGTCTCGGGTTCGATTCCCGGGTCGGGCAAAGTGTTATTGAGTTTTTCTGTTAGGAAATTCTCAGTAACAGCCCGGAGTTTGGAAATGTGCCCGGTTGATGGCAATAGGCTCACCACCTATTACATGGGACTTAATAACAGCATTGGTGAAATGTGGGTGTACAATTGTGTACACCTCTGCCTACCCCTTCGGGGAATACAGGCGTGATGCTATGTTATGTTATATCTACGTATATCGTAATAGAACACAGTGCTGATGTTTCATGATCATTTATATAAATTATTGTGTACTGGTGACGTTTAGTTACACGACTGCCCAAAAAAGGAGTGTTATGATTTTAGCGTTCATGTATGTATGTATGTGAGTTTCTTTATTCCACCATAACTTCTAAACACCTGAACCAATTTCGATGGTTCGGAGGGAATCGTTAAAATTATACTTTCCCGGGTAGTATAGGTTATAATGATTTAAATATATATGTAAATTTGTAGTTGTAATACACAAAAAAGTATGAAATAAAATATAATTTATAAAAATCTAAAACAGTTTTCCGCAAAAAGCGCAAAACAAGGTACTTGGGGAAACCATAAACAATACTGTAGAAGATTTTCTTATAAAGCTCCAGACTGCGAGTAATTTAGAATTTTTCAGTTTTTAGATCACATTACTGTCTACTTTTTTTTTTTTATAATTACATTTAAAATTTCAGATGTTTTCTTAGATAAACTGATCATATAGGTGCAATTCCGCTTACACCCTTTAATGTGTACTTTTGGCAAAATGTTTTGTTCCATGTCTTTTATGTCCTCGGTTATTCTGAGACATCACTGACATACGGTGGAGAAAAACACCGTGAGCAAACCTGGATCTAATAGTCTGAAATCTTGAACCTGCAGTCAGCTAGCGTGGTAATCAATGCTCGTACCTTCTCTGTGTTCACTGCCGTGGGTGAGCTGTGGGTTGATTATGTATATAAGGTCCTAATTTATTAGGTAATTTCCTTTTAAGGGGTCAATGTGTAAGTGATAAGGATTCATTTAAGCCAAAATTCAAATTTTTACAATTTTATTTTTTTCTTACTTTTCGCCGTTTAGGAGCAGTTTTCGTCTTGCTAGTACTATGGTTATTACAAATAATTTGTTATTTCTATTTAATTCTTAGCTGAAGTGAATGTATTTCACTTATATTTTAACCCTTTCAAAGGAAATTACCTAATAAATTAGGACCTTATATATATATTATAGATACATATATGTTAACTGCCTTATTCGTTCCAAACGCGACTGCTTAGCATGAGGTCTCGGGTTCGATTCCCAGGTCGGCTATAAAGTTTTTATATTAAGAAAAACTTAATAGCAGTCCGTGCTTAATACTGAGAACAGTAGCAGCCCGGATATTGGAATTGTGCCCGGTAGATGACAATAGGCTCACTACCTATTACATGAGACTTAATAACAGCATTGGTTATATGTGGGTGTACAACTGTGTACACCTCTGCCTACCCCTTTGGGGAATACAGGCGCGATTTTATTTATAAATGTAATATACCTATTTTATAGATAAGTGTTTATTGACTGTACACACGGCTGCATCAATAGGCACACTAACCCATGATACACTTACTGTGTGGTTGACCGGACCAGTTATAAACACGAGAGTGTGCGATTCATTAACATCCCAAACATATTACTAACATAACTTAGCATTACGCTTGAATTCTTGTTTAGGCTGACGCGTAAATTTGGTAGTAGATATATTTAACCGATTCTTGGTTATAGACATAAGTCCGGATAAGGCGGCTACTAAAAATTAAATAACAAAAAAATCCAAGATAATTTTTCATCACCCGTAAATTGAGCCCAGGTTCATCACGTTCAGCAGACGCGTGTGCGACCAACGAGGCAGTTCAATCACTAATTCATTTTGAACAACAATTGTCAAGTGAGGAGTTATTCCTTCCATTTCCTCTATCATCTAAACATTCTACCATGATACCCATAATTTCCTTATTTAGATAGATAGATAATGCGTTTATTTAGTGCAATACAGGACACAAGCAATAAGAATTTTAGAGGTTGCGCTTTTCTATGTAGGTTTATAGGTCCTATTTGGAGATTCAAGGAAACACCGAAATAACTTTTACTAATATATATTACGACACAGATACATACGTTACAATGTTACTTAATTATCGACTAATCTGTACGAGGGAGGTAGAGCGACTGCCACTACTCCAAAACCGAATGTGGCGCGTGAGGTTGCTTTTACGGCTAACGTCACACGCGACAAACTTCATATCTATTATGTCGCTACAAGAATAAACAAAAAACAATTAAATATAAAATAGGTATTTTTAATATACCCATCAACAGTAGACTTTACAGCCTAGTATGTACCGAAAGACCAGTACTAAAAGGACCAAAATTGTCTCATGTAATGTTTTATTCATATTACTTCTGGAACAGTAATCTGTTCGAGGTGAAAAGACGAAAGATAAAACAGGTCTAACTGAGAGTTTTAAATTAATGTCTTTTAAAAATCATTTGAACACGTTAACCACAGATTTTTCTAACACTTCTCTAGGGAATTATTTACGTTTCACGTTAAAAGAATTTGCATTTTAAATTCTAGTAAAAATCCATTAAGTGTGTTTAAAATGTAACGGTTTACTGATTTTCCACTCGCTTCTGTTCGCTGTTTGAACATTTAATTGTCGAATGTCCTTAATAATAATAATAAATCCACATTATTGTACACCAAAAACAGAATACATAGAAACTTATATACGTATAATACACAAATATTGTTTTTTGGCAGTTTTTAAGGACTGACAGCATTAATAAGTAATAACGGAATTACAAAAAGGCTAAATAACCGAAACTATCACCTTTTATGAAAATTATCTTATTGGTATTAATAAAGCCCAAGCACACATAATATAACCAGCCCATAACTGTCCCACTGCAGGGCAAGGGCCTCTTCTCATACAGAGAAGGCACGAGCATTTATCACCACGTTAACTCACTGTAGGTCGGCAATTTAAAACTATTATGATCAGGATTCCTCACGATATTTTGCTTTGCGTAATATAACTAAGAAGGCATATATGACATTAAGAAACCTTTTTTTGATATATTTGATAGTGTAGAATTGTTGGCGCCCACCGTGGGCCTCTGACTTGGCTTAGTGGCTCCATTAGCAACAGCCAGGACCGACGGTTTAATGTGCACTCCGAATGAAACAAATGAAAATAAAGGCTGATGTTTACTTTTCACAAAGAATCAGCATTGCCATTCAACGTGGCAATGTTGCAAGTCTTTTAGCGACGTTGCCAGTTGGCAACGATGAGGTTGAATTTTTTGATGCTCTTTTAGTATTGGTAGTTAGTTTATACATCCATCATGGTCATTTTTGTTTTTTTAAAAAACGTTGCCCCGCTCTAGGAATTTCTTCCTGTATCGTAGGTGCGTTTACAGACATATAATCTCACAAGCACACTAACACCCAGACCCGGAGCAATTATCCGTAAATTGTACAAATATTTGCTCCGTGCAGGAATCGATCCTGCGACACGCAGCGCAGCAGTCGGTCTCTCGACCACTGCGCCAACCGCGCTGTCAAAAAAATCATTGTACCGGACTCCTACTGACTAAAACTACACGGTCAGCCTCGAACCTTTACCGTAGTTCCGAAGTCGCAGCATTTGAACGCACAACCTGTAGCTCAAGAGACAAGTTTGTTGGTTGTTACGGCCACCGGCCGTCACATATTAATAAAAAAAATAACTTATTTATTTTTATAACTATTAATGTAGCGTTACATTCCTAATAAATTCAATCATACAACCTCTTTTTTACCTTACCTCAATCGTCTAACAAGAACTCTTAGTTTGTATCCTCAATCCGTTTGAACATAAAGTCATTTCCCTTGAGCATTCCCATTTCCGCTTAGATTGTAGAACATTTTCAATGGTACCTACCTAGCTATGAAATTCTTGAACTTACCACTCCATTTCCCGATTTATCAGCAAATCGTATGAAAAATTAAATCACCGCGTTTAGCTTGAACATAGATGAATATTTGAGTATATCGTATGTGTATAGGCACTTGGTGTTGCCTGCAGTTTCGCCCACGGTTTCGCCCGAGAATAGGGTATTTCATTTTGTGCTGAAATCTCCTTAGAAAAAGTAGTTTTTCACACTGGAAATCTAATCACATTCATAAAATAGCACAAAAAAGAAAAAACCTTTATTCCCATCAGAACACGCAACAAGACAACAGGCAATAAAAAAAAAATGCGACTAACATTCTCATAATAAAATTAATAAACTCTCTCTAGTTTCCATTATTATGTTACTGGCAACTGGATACGAGTGCAGAGTGCCAACCTAACAAAACAAAGCACACATTATATTGTGCGTGTAGTGTCAAGATCCTCATTAAACCAACACTTCTTAGCTTTTACTACACCTCCTCACAAAACACAAACATATTAATTTCGTGTTGCAAGCAAAGCTCAAGATTTGGGTGTAAATATCAACGGTAAAGTAAAGTAAAGTAAAGCCCACACACGTCGCCTGTCTGTTTAAACTAAATACGAGCCCGCGTGAAGCAAATTTCATGCATAAAATTATTGAAGCTGCCTGCAGCAGACGTACTACCTGTCGAAGTTGTGTTACCCTTAAATTAGAAGAGGGGGCGATTTTACTGAAATTTCTTGTTTATGAAAATACTAGCTTCTGCCCGCGACTCCGCCTGCGTGGCATGTAATTTTCCGAGATAATTAAATTTCTGATAAAACATCCCGGAGTTGGATTTGTGCCCGGTAGATGGCAATAGGATCAACCCTTTTTTTATATGGAAAAATGCTCTCGACACGACGGACACGAACCCACTAAAACTCCACAGTGTACCTCCTCAGCTGCTTGAGGGTGGGACGCGGAAATGCTCTCGCACACAACCGCGAACCCGCCCGCAGCCACCGTTGACAGACTCTCTCTCACGGGATAGGATATTGCACTACCCCGCTATGACACACTAGATGGATGGCGTGCCGCAACCACCTCGGAGACCATGTGCAATGGGCGCCCAAGGTCCCCTGCAACGGATCAGGTCTGTGACCCCGCCGCATGCCAGTACGGCTGCAGAGGATAAGGAGAGCGGCGCCTCGCTATATCGGCAACCGTCCTCCCCTGCGGTCCCACCGCGTCCACCATCTAACGGTGGCGGCGCCGTCAAGGCCGCGGAAGGTAGGGAGATACATACATCATTTCTCTCTCGCCGCGACCCCCATCTCTCAGCTGCGGTGCCGCCCATACAACACCGCAGCCCACCTCAGTTCCGGCAACCCCATAAGGCCCGCAACCTACGCCGCTCCAACATGGGCTTGGAGGCAAAGCCCAGAGGAACGGCCCTCCTCAGGTTCCTCTAGCTTCACCGTGGGTCACCAAGCCACGGCTACTAAGACCCCCACCACGACAAGGTGGAACCCCTGGGGGGGAATAGGTTTATCACTTATTACATGGGACTTAATAACAGCATTGGTGAAATGTGGGTGTACAATTGTGCATACATCGGCCTAACCGTTGGGAGAATAGAGGTGTGATGCTATATTATGTTATGTTATGTTATGTCAAACTTCTTGATACCTCTTCAAAATTAATTTAAATTGTAATCAATGACAGCTAGTTCAATTTCGAGGAATTTCATGATGATAATTATCTAAAATTTATTGTGAGACAAGTATTTCAATTAATTATTTATCATCAGTAAAACAGATACTTGATTAATTTAATTAATGAATTTAATACCATTCATAGAGCCTAGACTTAAAATATTTGCCATTATTAGATTCAGACTTTATATTAATTAAGTATTTAATAAATTCTTGGGCTAAGTTTCAATAGCTGTAGTACTCCACGCCTGACAAGATTACGTCATGATACCTGAACCGCGCAATCAAAGTTGTACGACAAACTAGCATACTATAGATATACGAACTCCTGACAAGAATATGTTAAGCCACGATCTAACAAAGGATTCTCCATATTAATAGGGGAACATCACACCCTGTTCCTCAACATTTCTTCCTATAAAAGAGTAATATAGAAATATATATAACATAAATATAACGAACAGTGAGTAAAAACATCGTAAGGCGACCAGCGCACCTATTCGCTATCTCGGTTGCCAACCGAATTGATGGACACTTTGTAGTACATTGCGTCGTAAGTTTTTACTATTGTTGCTCATCATAGACAAGCTGTAATACACGATGCAATGTACTACAAAGTGTCCATCAATTCGGTTGGCAACCGAGATAGCGAATAGGTACGCTGGGGGGTTACTCTTGAAGTTAAAACCAATTCCAATCCAATTCCAATATTAAATCAAAGCCATAAAACAATTTTTAATGTTAAAATAAATTTACTTACATCATGGTTATCTTAATTTTAAAGACATATGTCCAAAATCAATTGAGCGGTTTTATTTTAAAGACTAAGGCTACTGGACTAGATGATCTAGAATTTCAACACCACAGTAAGCAAACGTGGTGAACATTGCTTACCTCTTAGAAGAGGCTTTTGCTTTCTTCTTCTAAATGTAAATGAAACACCTACGAGTAGTAACAGATTTAAGAACTCGGTGGCGGACACTGCACGGTCTAACAGCTCCTGATGATATCCCGTGGTGGGAGCGAAATACGTGTAGAGTAAACTTTAAGGATCGCTAAGCATGCGTTAATGCTTTTCAAAGATTTATCTGTACGTGTGGAGTAGTTGGTGGTAGTTGTAATTTTTCACCGCTTGCCTATGTGCATATATTCGCAGGCGAGCGGTGCACAGTTAGTTGCATGACTACCCTCAATATTGTGGAAGTAACTAGATCAATCAATCTGCCTAGCCTTTTCCCAATTACATTGGGGTCGGCTTCCAGTCAAACCAGATGCAGCTTAATACCAGTATTTTACATGGAGCGACTGCCTATCTGACCTCCACAACCCAATTACTGGGTAACACGATATCTCGTGGTATGACTGGTCGTCAGACTTTCAGGCCTATGACTACCCGTAACGGCTGTCGTAGATCTTAATTTGACAACGGGGACCGACGGTTTAACGTGCTCTCCGAGGCACGGAGGGGTCTCGGTATGAAATGATGGTCACCCATCCACAGACCGACCGCGGCAAGCGCAGCTTAACCTCGATCGATCGATCTGTGCAGCTGTTACTTAGCCACGAGCCCCTCAAGTAACTAGATATTGTACTTAATTGCATCCACCTTTAAGAACATCTCTTCACAGTTTTTAAACAGATATAAATATATTGTATAGGGACTGAATAGATGCAATGAAAATAAAGCAATGACGTCGCCATAAGACGTGTTAAAATATGGATGTAGAATTCGCGGTGGTAACCAGAGGTCGTGGCTTAGTGGTCAGAACGCCCGGAGTATTTATCCGGGAGGCGCAGGTTCGCATCCTGCTCGCAACCGTATTCTTTTTCCATTTAATATTATAACTTTAGAGTTCGCTAAGCATGCGGTAATGCTTTTCAAAGATTACAGGTAAAATGGACATGACCACAAAATATCTGTGGTGCGTCTTAAATTTAAACTCGTAACTGATTTACCTGTCCTATGGTCATGAGACTAGGTTATCCCTCCTACCCATGTGTGAATTATGTCATACACAACCTACAAGTGTGTCTAAGTTGGAAACACATTTACCCATTTTTCTTTCATCCATCCATATTCGCTCCGTATTTTCCATTCGAACCTTGAAGGGAAGAATAACCCTTAACCGCCCCCAAACACATTAGTCTTGTCATTTCCCACTGTCTGATCACTTATTACATGTATCAACAAACTTAAACGCCAAAATTTGATTTCCATTCCTTGAAAATTCTGTCACTCCTCAATATCCGGGTATGAATTGAATCCCTTGTCGAAAATGACGCATAACTGAGCTGAGCAGACGGGCTGTTTATTTACAATCTTTTCGTTAATAGGTAAGGGCTATTAATCACCTTTATAATAAAAAACACAGGCTCACCCAGTAGGTAGTATACTATTGAATTTAATTGACAATATCAATTCAACGCCTAAAAGTTGAAATGAAGATGAAAACAAGACGAAATTAATAAAAATAATAAAAATCACGCCTGCCATTTTTTCTGGGACAACGTAAGAATTCTAACGATACCCCATACATCTAAATCGGTTCAGGCATTTAGAAGTTATAGTGGAATAAAGAAACTCGCAAACATACATACATAGATACCCGATGAACCTTAAAAATATAACACTCCTTTTTTTGGGCAGTCGTGTTATAATGAGTAATCTGAAACTAAATTTCCTTTCATCACACTTAATTCACTTTTGGAGCATACTTGCATGGTAGAATCCTGTATATTTAAGCCAATTTTATTCCCTTTTTATACGACGGCCCAAAAAAGGAGTGTTATGTGTTTAGGGTTCATAAATGTATGTATGTTTGTGAGTTTCTTTATTCCATCATAACTTCTAAACGCCTGAACCAATTTAAATTTATGGGGTATCATTACAATTCTTACATTATCCCGGGTAACATAGGTTAGTAAGTATAAAAAATATAGTAACATAGTGGCCATGGTATACGAAAAGATGTGGTTTAAAAAATATAATTTACATATGGCAGGCGTGCTATTTTATTTTTCAATTAATTTAGTTTTTAGTAACTCTGTAAATGATTGCTAAATAAATATCGCCAGGCATCTCCTTTAAGACAACGAGGCTGGAAATTGAATAGTACCGAAAGTATCGAACAACGACACGGTACCTCAGTTGGAAGAGTGATGACAAGGAATGTTAAGGCTCGCGGGCTCAAGACCCGTTCGTGTCTAATAAACCTCAACGTTTCCTTGAAAAATATAAATTAATTTCGTCTTGTTTAGTTGTGGAAAATCTATCACGGACGCTGTGCCGGACTCCTACCGACTAACATCAGCCAGGTTCTCCACTAACCTTTACCGGGATCCCGGTACCGCAGCTGTATTCACCAAAACCCCTACCTAAGTACACCTCTACCTAAACCTTCGAGGAATACAGGTGTGATGATATGTAATGTATGTCTAACAAAGGACATTGAGCTGAGTCTGATTAATATCAGAGAGTAGGTCAAATGTCAACGGTTATTAGACTGAAACTACCAAATGACCTATCTACGCTAATTGCATCTTACGTAACTAATTAAATGCCGTGATTGCTCATAATAAATTAGAAACACTAGTTATATGATTCAGATTATTATTGCATCGACCACATTTGGACCAAAAACATTAACCTTATTTTAGAATTCCACCAAAAATAAATTAAATCTGTACAGATAACTCTTTCAAACGCATTATCGCATGCGTAGCGATCTCAGAAGTTGTAAATTTTTGGCGAACGAAAAATATGGTCGTGGGCAGGATCGTATAGGGACTGAATAGATAGTACCAAAGACGTATTAAAATGTGGAAGACGAATTCGAAGTAGTGCGCAGAGGTCGAGATGGCTTAGTGGTCAGGACGCCTAGAGTATTTATCTGATAGGTGTACGTTCAAATCTTATTCACGAACGTATTTTTAATTCCACAAAAAACAATTATCTAGTTTGAAATGTTTATATACGAAATTTACAATATAAATTCAACCCTTAAAAACAATGTATAATCTTAAACTAAATTGTGTACACCTCTGCCTACCCCTTCGAGTAACACGGGCGTGAAACTATACTTTGAAATTTTTATTGATAGAAAGACTTTAGATGTCCAAAATCAACAAGAAGCTATTTAGTAGATGTTATCCTCCATGGAAATAAAAGAAAGTAATTTCTACGCATAACTGCTTACATACAAGTACACCCACATTTTACAGCAGTTATTTAGAAGTACCACGTATTAGGTGGTGATATTATTACCATCAACCGAGCACAGTTAAAATCTCCAGGCTGCGACTGAGAACAGAAAACCCCAATAACACTTTTTCGGACTCGAGCATCAAGACTTCACGCTCAAAAGTCGTGCTTTTCTATACAAAACGTATTTATTTCTAGCAAAAATAACATCTGCCGTTAGTAAAATCAGCCCCAAAAATTACAATTTCTCAACACGGACCTTAAAAAACTACGGACGTTACGGGCGTTGCGTACGACATGTGAGAAGCATGCCTTGACATCCAATTTTGCTTGTCATACACAAGCTAAACGCATACGAATACTTAAAACTCATCCACTCGGCGCCAGTATGCAGCGTGTGTGTGTGCGTCATCTATACTTCACTTATGACAAGGCAAGGTTACATCCGTATTTTTTTCAGATCCGTGTTTGTTATCTCAACTACAATTCCCAACTTCAAACTCCAACCACTTCAAAAACACCAAACCGACGTAAACAAAAAAAATTCAAACTACCTTCCAATCGCAAGTCTGTTGCTACGCGTAACATTCCGTCACTCATTCGTCACGGAGTCACGCCAGAATCGATCGTTCATGACAGCCCAATCACAAGCCTAACCGAGAGGAAAAACACGAGGGTTCCGTCATGTTCCCTAATCTAATACTAGGCACCATCGGCTAGAGATGTTAGTTGGGTGTTGGGGAGTGGCTGGAGCCAATATTCGCGTTAATATAGTATGTGGGACCCCAATTTGGCATAACTACGCATAGTTATGTAGCTGACTAGCCTTGGATACCGAGAGAGGTTTGTTTATTTATGGACTAAGAAAACTCGATTCTACAAACAACATAATTTACAGATTAACTTTAACATTTCGTAATTATAAAATGAATTTATTATAATAATTATCAAAAATTCATTGTACTTAATGAATTTTCTACTCTATTATAAAACATAAATCAGTCCGTGGCCTAGCCTAGTGGCGCTGGTATCCCGGCGCAGGGCAAGGGCTTCTTCTTATACAGAGAAGACACAGGTACCGAACAACATAAAATAGCAGTGCCTAGCCTAATGTTGTCAAAATTAATCATTTTTAACCGACTTCCAAAAAGGCGGAGGTTATAAATTCGGTTGTATTTTTTTTTTTTTTTTATTATTTTTTTTTTTTTTTTTTTTTTTTTTATGTTTGTTACTTTCAGATTGGTCCCATTTAATTTTTATGAAAGTTATAAGTTCAGTTGTTTGGTATTTAAATCAAAATAACTGAAAAATAATACGTCGTCGAAGTAAACGAAATGGTGTATTTTGCTTTCTTGTGACTTTCCGGTGGTGTTTACGGTCTCTAGAATAGTTCTAATGAACTGCCTAACTGTCAGATTGTTGATTTTAGTTCGAAATTTTGTCGGCTCTGTATGTCCTAACAATAATAACCTAACTTTATTTTACTTGTCAATAGCAAAAAAATTATGAAAATTTTTTATGACGTAAATACTAAACCACTATAATAGTCGACAATATATCGGGATTATGAAAGAAAATAAATTAAATTGATCCATGAGCGAGCGAAGCGAGCTCGGGAGTTTCGTGTATCCCGACACGGACAGGTTAGGTTCGAAGAGGATGACGGGGGCCCGTGAGCGAGCATAGCGAGCGAACAGCCCCCGTCATCCTCTTCGTGTTTAGGTTTTTTCTAACCTTACGGACACAAAAATAGGAGCCCCGCTAAGCGGGGCTCCGTCGACCCAGCCACGGAAAGTCAAATCAGAATACAATAAAGTAAATCAGAGTACGCTTTTTTACTTCAATGGTGACTATCCATTTGATATACCTAAACAATAAACAAACCTGTCCCACTGTAGATATGTCATTCTGCATTACGTCTAAAGGTGGGTAGCAGTTTTGTTAAACGTATCGCAATGGCAATCCAGCTGAACGTTGTTAAGCTGTTTTATAAAACAGTACTGTTTTGTAAAGCAGCTAGAGATTTTGTAAAACAGCGGATTCTACAATGCATCTGCGACAAATATATATGGACAGCGCGTTGAGTAGGTCTACCCATATTCACTTCCGATAAATCAGTTATGGTAATGGCAATGTTACACTTGACGTGCGGTAACGTAGCAGTCTAAAAATCGGCTACTACGCCGCGTGCTGCTGGTTCGATTCCCGTACCAAGTCTAGGTGAGTGTACCCTTACAGGCATTGCATATCTCCTAAGAGGACCCGGAGCTTCCCTTGAAGTGCAGATGATGATCACCGGGGTAGTTTTAATGAGGTTAAAATCCCACACTCCCTGGTCTTCTCGCTAAAGACCACGCGCTATTTGAAGGCTTTCCCCAAAAAAAAAATAGGTGAGTAGTTAATAAAACGCATCCAAGATACCGTAGGAACTCATAACATAACATAGCCTGTGTTCCCCGAAGGAGTAGGCAGAGATGTACACAGTTAACCCACACTTCACCAATGTTCTTATTAAGTCCCATGTAATAGGTGGTGACCCTATTGCCATCTACCGGGCACAATTCCATACACCGGGCTGCTACTGAGAATTTTCTAACAGAAAAACTCAATAACACTGCCGGACCCGGGATTTGAGACCCCTAGCCCAACGAGGCAGTTAAATTATAATTAATATTATATAATATATTTAGAATAATTAAAGAGAATACAAATTTAAACCATCTACCGAATATTTCAGTTTGATTTTGACATTTCCCTTGCTTTCTGACCAAGATTTCTTAGTAAAAGATCACCCTTACAAACAGGCTATCTGTTCCTCAAAGGGAATTCTAATAGAATTTAATAGCCTTTGAGAAACCCTTTGTAGAATAAATTGTTCAATCTTAAGGAGTTTAATGTAAAAATATCTTAACGTGCTTCACTGAACTTTTTAGTCTGTAGGTTTAATCTTTGAGGTTAGGGTCTTATTGATTTGTGAGCCTTTAATATTGGTTGCTTCTGAACAAAATGGCGGCTAAGCAAGCGGAGTAGGTTTTTATTAATACTCCTTGCGACCGTATTCGGTCACGGCGGCCTATGTTCATGGAGGTTAGCCAAGTACGCAGGAGATATTATAGTGCACAAGCGTATGTGCAAACACAGGTGCACCCCCTCTTCCTTCACTCTCATAGTCCAATGGGACGGCAATCCGACACGATCGGAGAGAGAACAGGCGCAGGACCGCTTTACGTGCCCTCCGAAGCACGGGGGTGTCACACCACCAGATTCTGACTCCGGGCTGCTACTGACAATTTCCTAACAAAAAAACTCATTAACACTTTGCCCGACCTGGGAATCGAACCCAGGACCTCACGCTCAGCAGCTGCGCTTGCGACCGCTAAACCAATGAGGCAGTCATATTAATACTATTACGCACGATTATCGTAGCATATGCGATAACGTAGACGTTTAACACACAACACCAGAAGAATACTTCCCTCACGTTACGGTGAATGCACCTGCGATCTTATTATCTTGGAATACTGGTAGCAGAAGACCAGATACGGATAAAACATTGAAATGCATTAATGCATGCCTAGCGAACTCTTAAGCCATATGTTATGAGCGTATCTTTCATCCACAAAAAGAAATCCACAGACCTCTGAGATTGAGATGTCTTTGTTGGCAGAGCAATTGGGGTGTTTATCCAGGAGGGGCAGGTTCGAACCCTGCTCGCGACCGTATTTTTCTTTCCACTAAAAATTATGACTAGGGGACTATTTAGTTATATTCGGTAGGATTTCATAATCGATTTTTACACATACCATAATAAAGAAGGTATCATATATCACACACGTACAGTCGTACACTATCGACTCTGTAAGAAAAATCGGTGCACCAGCAGTAAAGGGGACAAAAATTGGCCTGCCCTACCGCCAAGACGACGGTTGCTCAAGAAGCGCTGGCGACCTTGTACACCTTTAGGAACACAACGCAACTGATATTACTATACAGGATTATTCTTAGTATATACGAAACCTGAGATACGGGTTAAATAATTTCATTTATAGAACCAATATAAAAAGTATAAGAATGTATAATGAAAACTCACAAAGTTAGAAGCTTGACTTCTTGCCTCCTTGTCCTCCAATAAATATGCTCACCGCCTTACGTTCATTGATAACGTAACACACTGAGCCGTTGTAAGTAGTGATAACATTTACCACCACACCTGCAGTATTTGGACTATCATAATACTCAATTGTAGATATTATGTACCTACCTACCTACTTTTTCGTAGACAATTAAAAACGTTCGTACAGATAAACACCTTGGTGTGTTTAAAAATGTTACTTAACAAAATTTACAATAATTATTTATTACCCCTTCTACACGACGTCATAATTATTATTATTTAATAGAGCACTATTTACACACGACACATTATGGAAACGCGCGCGCAATTGACATGTACGTATCGATCTCTAGCTTGCGGGCGACTGGGTGGTGGCGTGGGGCCAGCCAGCGTGCTCGCCCGCTCAAGGACAGCGCGGGTTACTGTATCAGCGGGCGGTAGGTACTGTATCAGCTGTTCCGCGTACCTGCCAACTGTCCAACTTGTAGGATTTTTTAAAGATTATTTGGTCAAAATATAACATGGGTTTAATATTTAACTGTTGGAGAGCCATGCTTCGGCACGGCTCGACCGGATTGATACCACGGCCTCACAGAAAACCGGCGTGAAACAACGCTTGCGTTGTGTTTCGCCGAGTGAGTGAGGGTACCGGAGGCCCAAACCCTTTAAAAGGACGGCAACGCACTTGCGACTCCTCTGGGGTTGCGGTGTCAATGGGTGGCGGTAATCGCTTACCATCAGGCGAGCCGTCTGCTCGGCTGCACACTATTTCATAAAAAAAAAAAACAATTCTATTACTGATTCTGAACAAACTAGTTTCAGGTTTCTTATATACTATGAATAGCCCTGTATACTAACAGAAATTAACGCGCTGTAAATACCTTTGAATCGCTTCACGCTTTTTAAATTATCAGCAACGTAGAATCCAGTCATTAAAATATCAAAACTTCGCTATTTTTTAAGACGCAGTGAGTGTAGTGTGTCGCGGCCTTTATAATAATAGTGAAAACATGGAGGTAAATGAAGAAAAATCTACCGCACCCATGACGGAGTAAACTCGCTGCATCAGTCTGCTTGTGACTAACCTGGTCGAAATGTCAAGCGATTCAAAGGTATTTATTGCGCGTTAATTCCTGTTAGTTTATAGTAATATCATGCAACGCGATAGTTTAAAAGTTGGTACAAAACAACTGAGTTGTAATGAATTATAAGCGTGTATTAGTACCAAACTAATAATTCCAATTTTAAAATCAACCGGAATATACGAAAGGAAGAAATTGCGAGCCTGTCAGGTCTTTAACCATATTGTTGCTATGCCAAACTTCCTTTAGACACGAAGCCATACGAAATTGAACACTATTGATATGCAAGAAACGTTTTAGGGTGTGAAGAGGCAGTGTTGCGTTGGTATTTACTGAAGCGCTTTGTTTTCGACTTGTAAATTGATTGAAACGCCCGGCAACTGATAATTGCTAATAGTTTTCTTGTTAGCGCTAAAGTGGGAAGTTGGCAGACTACTTGATTTCTTTCAAAAGTCCCATTTCCCGTTGTACGCCAAGTAAGTGTCTGATTGCGAGTCGCTTGGAATGTATATCGTTGATTGGATCGTTTTGTTTGTTTGTTTGTTTTCATGATAAATTTCTATTTAAAATGTTGGCAGCAAAAACTGTTTTAGTGTCTTCCAGTTCGAGCAAGATTTTAACTAGTACTAGGCCTAACATGATGGTATAATTGGGGCATATTACCATTAAACTGCATCGTTGGTCTAGTGGTCCCAAGCGCGCCAGTTGAGCATGAGGTCCTGGGTTCTATTCCCGGGTCGGGCCAAGGGTTGTTGAGTTTTTCTGTCAAGAAATTCTCAGTAGCGAATTCTCAGTAACCTGACCTATAAAATAATATGGGAGAAATATGGGTGTACATCTGTGTACACCTCTGCGAATCCTTCATTCTTTCGGGAAATACAAGCATGATGTTATGTTAAGTTATATCATCATCATTACTGTATACCAAAAACTACAGTCTTAACATACTGGACGCCAGACGCCAAACAATTAGGACAGCGTAGACGAACGCACACCAGCTGTGCTGATTAATCTTTAATCGCATGGTTAAAATCCGTACCCGTGCGATATATTGAGGATAGCTTCATGTTCACTGTCAGCGTGTACCTACTATACCGTTGATACTGACAATAAACAATCAAAAAAAATATGTTTTTTTTTTTTGTAAAATAACTAATTCGCTCAAATGTGCTGCGCCTAATAAAAAATAACCTGTGATTACCACCAAAAAGAATTAGCCGTCATTTGATTATGCCAACAACCTATTCTTAGAGCCTTTTTAGGTTTATGTTTCGAAGTGAAAATTTGGCTATATACAAAAACGTAGAACTTTTAAAGTAATTTGACATATTTTAATGTTTTGTTTTTAATTTTGATTAAGTTGAGAGAAGTATGAACGTGGACGAAGCAAAAGGAGTATGCAAGGATCGTATCAGATGGCGTTCTGTAGTTTCTGCTTACCCCCATGGGAGAAAGGCGTGAGTTTATGTGTGTATGTATGTGTGCTCTATAAATAAGGCACGGGTCAACAGCTTGTATGAGGTACGCCTTTTGTACCATTTTGATATTTTGACGAAGCATGATTAGCGCAGTTGTCGAGATAAAAGCTGCTGCGTAGCGTGTCGATTCCTATACGGAACATAAACTTGCTTAATCTGCATATGACTGTTACCAAGTCTAAGTATGTATGTTTACGGGATTTATCTTTGAAGACAGTGCTACTAGAATAATTTTAATTTCAAAGAAAAGAGAATGTCCGCTGTCAATGGAATGGTGAAAACAATACATAGACATACGATCGCAGCAATCGCAGGTCATTTGCTGATAATTATTGAAAAGTTCCATTGTCTATCTCCGAAGATCTGCATCACATCCTAATATATGATATACTAAAACCTTCCCTGAAAAATATGTATTTATATAACGAAAACTCCATCCAAATCGAATGTAAAGCTTTTGAAGAAATCGCGGATGTACAAACAAACATACATAGGGGTCGAAAACAAAACCTTCTGTTTTGAAGTCGGTTAAAAAATTAAAAAAAAATGACAGTCCACGAACTCAATTTTAAAGATCATGAAATACAAGTATAGTGGAGACAACTGCAAATTTTAAAATAAACTTCAACGTGAATTTAGCCACTCTAAAATTAACAAGTGCCTTGTCTAAAACGACGAAACTATATACGTATATCACTGATATGGCAATCCTTTCATCTCGACAATTCTGGACTGTGGCGTACAATGAACAGATTGGCAGCCAATTTAAACTTTCATAGACTCCCACGCTACGTCCATCAGTACAAAAAATTCAACCAGAGAAAAATTCTAAAAGGGGCCGAAATTAACTTTCAGTTCGTTCTAATAAAAACAAAGGCAAAAGGCACACTTTGAACAAGACTAGAATGACATCATCTCGTGCAGACAGTACAGTTTATGATAATAAAACATCACCCCTATATTCCTGAAGGATAGACAGAGGGACTTCTTTGTCTACCTTTCTATCGGCTCTGTACACCCACAGTTCATCGATATAATTATTAAGTCCCATATGATGGTGAGTCTAATGCCATCAACCGGACAAAATTCCAAAATCCGGACCGTGGACTTTATTTGTGGAATATGTCTTTATAAGAATGCACATCTGCTTAACACTTCAGGAAATACAGGCGTGATGCAATATTATGTTATATCCACACTCGCCACAGGCTGGTTTCCAGCAGCAAAATAATAGAATTGACTCAAAATCTTTTATTTTACAATATTTTTGTAAAAAAAAAAACCCTATTCAAAGGCTATTCAGGTATGTATATTCACTTAATTTGTGTTTATTTTATTTCTTCTGAAAGTTTTGTTAAATCTTGTAAAATATCACTATAACTGTTAAGTTGTGCGTCCACTTCCGGGTGGCAATCAACACTTCTTTCTTTCTGTCCTAAGATACGCCATGAACGGAGACGCAGGCATCATCTAGTATTGAATAATATAAATAATAAAATAGTGAACCCGACCGATACTATAAATAATAAAATAGCAAACCGACCCTTGATATTCCATGTCATCACTCCTCCAACTGCCTTGAAATTTAATAGTATCGAATAACGACACGGTAGCTCGGTTGGATGTGTGATGACACGGAATGTCATGGGTTTAAGCCCCGTTCGTGTCTATTATTTTTCAATGATTCTTTGAATAATAGTAATTAATATAGGCATTACATGACCTTAACATGTAAAATATGTACTTATAAATTATAGAGTGGTTCTTCTGTCCTTTTCTTTTGCCCCGTAACGATGGAGTCTCTATAATTATTACTAGTTAAATTTTTGTCCACCTTTTTGAGCTATTCCGTTTTGCAAAGCTATTCGATACAGTTGAAATTAATTTTTAATAAAACGAAAACTAAATTTTTTAGCAGCATTTTAACATAATTTGTATGAAAATAATACAAATTTTAATAAAACAACTTTTACGATGTCCTCTTGCTACCATGAACGCTGCAAAGTGTTCGAAACGGCAGGAAAAACAAAAAACCAATATATATAATATAATACACGCGATTAATCCGGTTAAAAGTTGTTTTATTATAATGTGTAGTGATCGCGCAAACCTAAGATATTACTAATACAAATTTTATTTGCTGGGATAAAAAACTGCTGAAGGCATTTTATCGGTAAGGATGCCTTAACAATATGGTGTTTTCACAATAATATATCTGCCTATATCTGCCTAGCCTTTTCCCAATTATATTGGTGTCGGCTTCCAGTCAAACCGGATGCAGCTTAATACCCGTATTTTACATGGAGCGACTGCCTATCTGACCTCCACAACCCAGTTACTGGGTAACACGATATCTCGTGGTATGACTGTTTGTCAGACTTTCAGGCCTCTGACTACCCGTTACGGCTGCCATAGATCTTAAAATGACAACCGGGACCGACGGCTTAACGTGCTCTCCGAGGCACGGAGGGGTCTCGGTATGAAATGATGGGAACCCATCCACAGACCGACCGCGGCAAACGCAGCTTAACCTCAATCTATCGAACTGTGCGGCAGCCACGAGCCCCTCTAAGTCTAGTTTTTTTATATTATTAATTTATGTTTATATATTTTATATCAAAAATAAATTTTATGTTAGTTTCTAATGACCATTATGTCATGGACAATGCTCCCATAATCTTTCAAATTACAATATGTTATTATCACGATTCAATTAACGTAAAAATACTTGATAATTCATATACTTGAATGGGAGCAGTCATTATAGAGATTCGAGTTTGCCGTTCAAGTAATTAAAATACAATTTTATTACGATCTACGCCTTAATTTTCTTAATTAAAATTGGTATAATTGAATTAATGGAAGCGTCGAAACGAACCAAACGGAATAATGAAGTAATCGTGATTTCTGTGTCAGTTGTAATTGTAGAACATTTTACATTTATTATTGACGGTGCAGTTGACGCAGTGACCCGATGGTACGCTGCCTCCTGAGCATGAGGTTTCGGGTTTGTTTCCCGGGTCAGGCAAAGTGTTATTGATTTTTTTCTGTTAATAAATTCTCAGTAGCAGCCTGGAGTTTGGAATTGTGCCCGGCAGATGGCACCGAGATTAAATCCCGCATAGAAATCGCCAGGAGTGCTTTCACTAGCATGAAGAAGGTACTAACTAGTCGGAGTCTAAAGATCTCGTTGCGTACCCGTCTGCTGCAATGTTATGTGTGGCCAATGCTTCTATACGGATGCGAATCTTGGACAGTTAAAGAAGAACTAAGGAAACGTATAGAAGCATTCGAAATGTGGGCCTACAGGCGAATGCTACGAATTAGTTGGACTCAAAAGGTTACCAACGAGGAAGTCTTGCGACGTATCGGCAAGGAACGCGGGCTTTGGGACACCATCAGACGGCGAAAAGTTGCGTACTTGGGGCACGTGCTTAGACACGGGAGATACAGTCTATTACAACTTATTATGATGGGCAAAGTCGCAGGAAAGAGACATGTCGGCCGCAGAAAAAAGTCATGGTTGAGAAACCTCAGAGAGTGGACTGGAGTCGCGAGTGCTGCCCAACTATTTCGCCTCGCGAAGGACCGAAAAAAGTATGCAGAGCTGATTGCCAACCTTCGCTAGTCGGAGAGGCACCTAAAGAAGAAGAAGAAGAAGATGGCAATAGGCTCTTTACCTATTACATAGGACTTAATAACTACATAGGTGAAATGTGAGTTTACAGTTATGTATACCTCTGCCTACCCCTTCGGGGAATATATATATTAATATTTAATTAATTTATAATTCGCACATTATTTTGAAAAGTTAGTGGTCATGCCTTGGATTTGAACTTGCGACCTTTGACTTGTCAGTCCAACGGTCATACCACTAGGCTATAACTGCTTAATGAGACGGTTTACCTACCTTTTATCAGAAATTGTTCGTTCAACCGATTATTATATGGATTTATATTTATGACTTACGTTAGGCAAAATGGTCATTGCTTAAAAACCTGTTATCCAAGCTGAGACCCGCGGGGTAATTGCGCAACAGACTTTCAATTGCAATAGCTTTGACATTCTGACTATAGGACTTTTACTATTTAGACCATACGTCATAATGTATGGCATATTTAAATGTACTGTCATTGCAAATCAGTTGCGCACTTGGATGAAGGAAGTCTAACAAAGTTGCGCAGTTGCCCGGCCGAAGTCATTCAACTGTCTTTCAAGTCAAAAGATTTTCTTTGATATGTCACCTAGCAACTTTTAACAGAAGTAGCATGGAGAAGGCACCAACATCCCATAAACCATGTCAAAAACATAATACACTTATAAAAGTTCAAACATATGCACGCAACGACATGAAAAATGCAAGAAAAATTATACAAGAATAAGTTGCTTTCCTCGTAAAACAATGAATAACAATTAAGGGTTCTTTTACCAAGAATACATCGCAGCCACATCTTACGGTAACAGTTTCTGACACCCAGTCTGTTCTCAATGTGCAGCCCTAATTACAGCAGATCATCCTCTTAACGGCATTCTGCTAAATTAATACGCTTCACTCCTGTACTTTTATAGTACAATCCATAAGCGATAGCGATTAAGAAAAAAACTTAGATACATTGGCGTATATAAGGAGAGAGTCGAGTGGGCTGTGCCCGACCCAGAAATGTTTGGTGCCCAGCCCAGGATGTTTGGTTCCCAACCCCCATAGTGGCTTCATCGGACATCGTACATTACGAGCCAGGCCACCTCCTGAAATATAACCCTAGATATGCTACTGCAAAGACACATAGCATCATGCTTGTATTCCCCGAAGTGCTTTTTGTACACCTACATTTCACCAATGCCATTATTAAGTCTCATGTAATAGGTGTTGAGGCTATTGCAGTCTACCGGGCCAAATTCCAATCTCTACTTCAGCTATGGAGTTTCTTGCCCCGTTCTTCTCCATAGGAATCTACACTTTGGAACGCAGCAACTAGCTTCTGACAATTCTAAAGTGTATGTGAATAGTCTAATTGAAATAAGTCATTCAGTTTGACTCGCGACATCGCCGCGGCCTCAGCTCATGACTAAGGGCTCCGTTCGAGTTCGAAACTAGTCGGGCAATCCCGAAGAATGCAAGTAATAACCGTTGAACAATAATTAATATGACTGTGTCTCAAAAAAAAAAAACTTTTGTGTTTGCAACAAAGAATTTCTTAGCATGAGGCGCTGGGTTAGATAAAAGCCGGCCAGGCGAGCCAGTATTAATGGATATTTCTATTAGGGAATTCTTTTTAGGAGCCGTCAGTATGAAATTGTGCCTAGTAGTTGGGAATAAGTTCACTACCTTCGCACTCTTAACATGGGAATTAATCTTAACGCCATCGATGAAATGAGGGTGTACTCAACACACCTCAGGCATACGTTGTCATGCCGCATTTTCTGGCTCTCAATAACAGCGCCACGTACCGGGTCCAACTATAGCTCCGAAACCTACCCAGGTGACCCTATAAGTTTAAATAAAATCATCAAAATCTTTCAAGTCGTTTAAGTGGAGTAGAGTACCGAATACACGCACACCGAAACTTTATGTATAAATGAAGATAAATTACTCAACATGATGGTAAGACCACATATTTTTTTTATATATAAATCTTTTAGCCCAGAAACCTTGCAAGGTAATTCTTTATCAGAGTATAGTATGTACTTACTTATTAATTGACTGCCTCGTTGGTCTAGCGGTCGTAAGCGCGGCTGCTGAGCATGAGGTCCTGGGTTCGATTCCCAAGTCGGGCAAAGTGTTATTGTTTGGTTGGTTTTTCAGTTAGGAAATTCTCAGTAGCAGCCCCGAGTCAGGAAGTTGGTGGTGTGATACCCCCGTGCTTCGGCGTAAAGCCGTCGGTCCTGCGCCCGATCTCTCTCCGGTCGTGTCGGATTGCCGTCCCGTCCCATCGGTATATGAGAGTGAAGGAAGAGGGAGTGCACCTGTGTTTACATATACACTTGTGCACTATAATATCTCCTGCGTACTTGATAATCTCCGTGGAGATAACCGCAATACGGTTGGGAGGAGTATAATTACTTATTAGTAGAACACGTAATTTCAGAGATCCTTTTCTCTCTGTGCATTACAGTAATATCGCCCCTAGCTTTTGTATTGAACCACTACGTAAATGCGGTGGGATTAAGCTGCTCTATTAATATACGTATTGTAGAGAATGAAGCCTCTTCAATTCACCACCGTATATTGTGCTTCATTTGAAATAATACCTTAATTCCACGTTACCTATATAGTTACTTTCGAGTGTAAAATGTGAATAAATATTGGCTATGTATGTGCATTTAAGAAAGGATTTGGAAGAATAATGGCTCACAATTATTTTGTGGCAATATTCCAGGGAAAAAATACAATTACCTGCTTATTATAATAAAACAACTTTTAACCGGATTAATCGCGTGTATTATTGGTTTTTTGTTTTTCCTGTTGTTAACTGCCTCGTTGGTTTAGTGGTCCGTAGCGCGACTGCTGAGCAAGAGGTCTCGGGTTCGATTCCCGAGTCGGGCAAAGTGTTATTGAGTTTTTGTGTTAGGAAATACTCAGTAGCAGCCCGGAGTTTGGAAATGTGCCCAGTTGATGGCAATAGGCTCACCACCTATTACATGGGACTTAATAACAGCATTGGTGAAATGTGGGTGTACAATTGTGTACACCTCTGCCTACCCCTTCGGGGAATACAGGCGTGATGCTATGTTATGTTATGTTATGTTGTTTTTCCTGACTTTTCGAACACTTTGCAGCGTTTGTGGTCGCTGGAGTCCTCCTGCGACCACGAACGCTGCAAAGTGTTCGAAACGTCAGGAAAAACAAAAAACCAATAATACACGCGATTAATCCGGTTAAAAGTTGTTTTATTATAATGTGTAGTGATCGCGCAAACCTAAGATATTACTAATTACCTACTTTTTTTTCTCCGGTCGCTTCGTTGGATTAGTGGTTTCATGCGCGGCTGCTGAGCGTGAGATTCAGTGTTTGATTTCAAGTCTTTTAGGAATTAGCAGTAATAGCCTACAGACTGAAATTGTGTCTGTTTGATGGCAATACGCTGACCACTTACTATGGGACTTAATAACAGCACTGATGAAATGTGGGTGTACGGCTATGTACACCTCTGCCTACCCCTTCACGGAATACAAACATGATGCTGTGTGGAATAAAATCAATAAGATACCTCGTCCCACGACAGGACAAAGACTTTTACAATTCCTTTTCTACGTAAAATACTACGTACAATATAATATTGCTTTTAAGTGCCAGTAATAAGAAAAGAGTACGCTTTTCTAGCAACTTCTTTATCTTAGAATCAGAATCAGAATATTTATTTGCAAAAATACAGTGACAAATGGTGTTACAAAGAAATATAAGATACAAGTATTTTTACCAGAATATAGCGGCATGCAAAACATCAAGCACAGAAAATCATAATAAATAATTATGTAGAACAGAATCAAACTTATAATATAAAAAATGAATTAGACTTCATGAAAGAGAAAATTATAAAAAATCAAATATTAATATTCTTAATTATAAAAACAAAATAAAATTATTACATAATTTATCATTTTAGTTAAATGCTAGGTAAATTTAATGTTACTCAGTAATGGAACAAAGAGCGATTTATTTTACAATTTAATTTAGAAAATAGAAGTATTTTATAATTATTCAAATAAAATTAGGTAGGTAATCATGTCAAAATCACGTCATTTGTCATTAAAATAATCTGTCAGTGTGTAATGACATTTACTTATTAATAAATCAATAAGTTTTTTCTTTATAAATGTTAAAGTCCGCCTCTTTAATTGATTTTGGCAATTTATTATAAATTACGGATGCCATATGGAAAATGCTTTTATGCATCAATGCAGTGTTATTTTTACGCACACAGTCGATGTACGTCTCGTTGTCGTCTAAAGTCTGAAACTAAGATAAATAAATCTGGATTACGTTTGACTTATCTCATATGGTTACTCTTATACAGCCGCTTGTAGGCCTCTTAGCTTAGCAATTTCTATTAATACAAGTATAACCAAAGCCGCGACTGATAGTTTAACGTTCGCTCAAACATGGATTGCATGCTTTTCGCAGTCACTAATTTTGCCAAACGTTGCTTTGCAGTCACTGATCATACTAAGCATTACTTTAACCAGTAATTGTACTATTCTTATGTATATATGTAGGTATATCTGTGCGATTAATAAACAACTGCCTCGTTGGTTTAGTGGTCCGTAGCGCGACTGCTGAGCAGGAGGTCTCGGGTTTGATTCCCGGGTCGGGCAGTGTTATTGAGTTTTCCTGTTAGGAAATTCTCAGTAGCAGCCCGGAGTTTGGAAATGTGCCCGGTTGATGGCAATAGGCTCACCACCTATTACATGGGACTTAATAACAGCATTGGTGAAATGTGGGTGTACAATTGTGTACACCTCTGCCTACCCCTTCGGGGAATACAGGCGTGATGCTATGTTATGTTATGTTATGTTTAATAAACTTAATAACCTGTATATAACTTTAACCTTTACCACAGTTCGCAATGAGATAGGAACACAGCAAGCTCTAGCAACAACTGTCAAGGGAATCAAATACGAAGAGAGAAAGATCTTCCAAGAAATCTTCTATATTTAAAGTGTTAAACTAAACACAATCAAACGGCAAACTAAGCAAGGTACCCACAGGTGTATCATAAATCCCACTATAAGGGCAGGACTATACCTCAACGCGCACTAAGTGCTATATAAGCTCAATAGATCCCCGTTTATCTGGTGCTAGTGTACCGTCGGCTTTATTTATGGGTCTCCGCAGACTATTCATTTGGTAAGACGTTATGGAGTTGTTTGGCTCATCCCCTATTTTTATGGGGCTACGTAAGATAAACTGTGTGGTGCCGTAGTTCGCCGACAATAGCCGACAGTCCCACGGGGTTCGGGAAGGCAGGAAATAATCAATTGGCCGAAATATATTGGTTAACGTATGTTACTGTTTTGCAGGTCCGATTTTAGTGTAAGGAAATCGTTGGTATCCCAAAAGCCACACAAATAAGAAACTTAAGCTTGTATTCCATTTTTCACGCGGAAACTATTTGTTTTTTCCAACATACAGCATCACGCTTTACCCTGAAAAAGTAGTTAAAAAGAAGTGTACTGCAGTACATCAACATTTTATCGATTTTAAGTCTTATGTAATAGGTGATCAGCCTATTGTCATTTACCGAGCACTCTAAGCTGCTAAATTTCTTAATTTGTGAAACTGGCTTCCACAGACGAGAGTTTAGCAGTAAAACCCAATAATACTTTGTCTGACCCAAGAATCGAATCCAAAAACTCACAATCACCAGCTGCACTTGCGAATGAAGCGGATTAATGTAATACTGGGGTATTACATTAATACGCATGTTTCTGAGATTTTCATCATTATCATCAAACCATATCAGTCTACTGCTGGACATAGATATTATTGTCTCGGTCCTTCTTTATATAATAAAATAAATAAACATTATCCAGTATACGGCTTAACATACTATAACTGTTAAAAAATTATCTACTCATTTCTTCTAGACTGTACATATGAAGAAACAGAAAAAATGCTTATTTAAGGGTAAGTTAAATGGAGCATCGCACACTCATGACAGAATAATGTAACACAACAAACACACACATACACTTATACACAAGCAAATACACCATCACACACTCGCACACACCATCGTACTCATCCGCCACATACACTTTTTCTTTTTTGTATTAATTTTTTTTTTTCTTTGCTTACATTTGGTTATACCATATTTTTATAGCAGTAAAATATATATGAACGTAAATAGTAAAAATACAAACGCTTGTAATCAATGGCGGATCGGAACTGTCACTCCTTCATACAGGTTATACAGTAACCTAATTAGGAGATCAGAACTGCACCCACTACAATTGTAGCAAATCTCTAATTTTACCATGTATAAATTATATATAAATAGATTATGAAAATTATCAATAAAGATTATGAAAATTATCAATAAAGATTATGAAAATTATCAATAAAGATTATGAAAATTATCAATAAAGATTATGAAAATTATCAATAAAGATTATGAAAATTATCAATAAAGATTATGAAAATTATCAATAAAGATTATGAAAATTATCAATAAAGATTATATTATATTATATTCAGAAAGGGTTAATATTATTTTTATATTATATGGTAATAGGCACTGTCTTACTGCTGGGCAAGAAAGCTGGTTGAGAAAATTCTGGAAACCTCAGCAAGTGCTAACTATAAAGGCATTCAGTTGGATGTCTAAACCGCCACCTAAACACATAAACATTTTACTCAAAACGCAAAACTTGTACTCACACACACACACTCACAGATTTTACATTTATGTCACACACAATACATTGCAAAAAATAACAGTAAATCCATCTGTTTATAACGAGCAGATGTTTCGCCGCAGTACCTAATACCTGGTTTCATATTTAATTTACAAGAGCATTAGGTATCCGAGGCGGGATTTGTTGGGGGTTCATAACTGCTGTTTTACAACACCCTATAGGGTCGTTCCGCCGCGACTTGGGTAATACAACGTTTCATTTATGTCTAATTTGGCGAGGATATTAAGTATTGATGTATGAAATATTGTATAGAATTTTTATTTTGGTAAAGCCAAATTTATAATTTGTTTATATATTTATTGAAACTGGTGCCTCCCTGGTCTAGTGCTCCTAAGCGCGACTGCTGAAAATTGAGGTCCTGGGATTGATTCCTGGTTCGTGCAAAGTTTTATTGAGGTTTTCTGTTAGGAAATTCTCTGTAGCAGCCAGTAGTTTAGAATTGTGCTCGATAGATGTCAATAGGCTCACCACCTATATAATATGGGACTTAATAATAGCATTGGTGAAATGTGGATGTACAGCTATGTATATCTCTGTCTTCTCCTTCACAATAATATATACACTAGAATACAGGCGTGATGCTATGCTATGTTATATGAAACTACTGTTGAGTGTAACGTCCGTGGTTCTATTTTCGGGTCGGGCAATGCGTTATTGCTTTTTTTCTGTAATGATATACAAAGTAGCAGCCCGGAGTTTGGAATTGTGCCTTGCAGATAGTAATAGGTGGGCCACTTATTATACACATATACATTAAGATACGAAAATATATAATACTAGCTGGTGCCCGCGTCTTCGTCTGCTTGGCTTAACGTAGCCTATGTCCTTCTCCAAGGTTCAATCTGTCTCCTTGCTAAATTTAATTACGATCCGTTCAACTGTTTAGTTGGGAAAAGGTCACAAATAAACATACAAACAGAGTTACTTTCGCATTTATAATATTACTATGGATCTACTAACTTTTACCCGCGTCTTCGTCTGCGTGGACTTTGACATTGGGTCCAGTCGAGATAATGATGAGAAAAAAATGTATCCTGCGTTAATCCAGGTTATAAACTATCTGTGTACCAAATTTTATCCAAATCCGTTCAAAAGTTATTGTGTGACAGAGTAACAAACACCCATCCCCCCATCATCACGAATTTTCTCATTTATAATATTATTAGGACATACAAAACATCGCTTAGGTATCAAAGTATTCCTCCGCATATGGTGAGGTGACTAACTAGCAGCATTGCCACGTTGAATGACAATGTTGATTCTCTAATAGACAAACAAGCGAGCGCCATAATTACGCCATATGACGACCAGTCTGCAAATTTTTGCATAAGAACCAAAAAACAGGCTATAAATCAAAGCAGAAGACGTCGGAGCTAGATAGTTTGCTCAACATTCAATGACACTCAACATAAAAAAACAATATTACACGTAAAACATGATCAAAATAAACCCGAATTCCAACAAAACTTCTGAAGATAAAAATAGCAGATAAAAATAAACATCTGTAAAATACCCACCTTATCAGAACTATCACGATCCAATAATTAAATTAATCAGCCCTCAAGCCTTATCGAATCTCTATCGAAAATTACAAATGAAAAGATTTCAGCCGACGCGTGGCAAAAATTTAATTTAATTAATTGAAAAGCTTCCCTGTAGAGTACTCCTCGATACTGAAGGGTAGGATACAGTTTTTCCAATAATAATTTGATTCCGTTAACGTTAAACGTGAAATATTCAAGGAATTTTAGTTAAATTATTTTTGTTGGTCGTTTTACTGTAGTCTCATAATTGGGTACACATTATGATGGTTTTTTAATGTAATTACTTGGTCTCCATAAAGTTCTTGAAGGAATTCATGTATTAGCAAACTGAATTCCATAGTTTACAAGTAATTGAATAAGTTTATCTAAGACATCACAGACATATGGTGAAGGAAAACATCGTGAGGAAATTGATGGTCTGAAATTGCCAACCCGCAGTGAGCTAGCGTGGTGATCAATGCTCGTGGCTTCTCTGTAAGATAGGAGGTCCTGGCTCTGCAGTGACAGTTATTGGTATTGGAATGCGAATATAAAGAAGTGACAAACATAAAAAAAAAAAAAAAAAAATTTAAAGCGATGCAATACGTGTTACTAATATACATTAAATACATACAAGATTCAATACACTAGTAATTAAAACTACAATTACGAAAACACTTCTAATATATTTTTTAAACGACGTCTTCTGTAATATTTTTATGGAATGAAGTCGACAACGTTATCATAAGACTGGTATATGTATGCTTAATATACGTGGAAAAGAATTCGGGTCATAAGCAGAGTTAGCCGAGCGATTGGAGTATTCGTCTAGCTCTAGAAGGTGGAAGTTCAAACCCTACTCACGACCACAAACGACCATATAAAATATGGTCGTAATTAATAAGAAAAATATTTTAAACTTTTTAAATAGTTGTCAAATGATCTAGCATTTGGTACTACAACTTTTACATTATTTGTTCGTACATGTCTATTGAATACAAACAGGCGCTGTCTATTCCAAGCCACAGGCGGGGCGGCTCCTCTCTTATAGTTTTGCAATAAAGCCACGCTACGGAGCGCGGGCGACATGTGTCTGACGTGGGCTCATGTTACCAGTTTGTACAGACCCCCCGCTCTCTTCAACAGCTAAAGGCTGACGTAGATGGTTCGCTAAGAAATCGTTCCCATATCTCTTTTTATCATTTTTTTTTAAATTAGAATAGGATTTTCTGATTTCTATGTCGAAGATGGATTGTAGAATCCACTGTTTTACAAAACTGCTAGCTGATTTACAAAACAGTACTATTTTGAAAAACGACATGAGCGAGCGAAGCGACCTCGGGAGTTTTTTGTACCCCGACACGGACAGATTAGGTTCGAAGAGTGTTTAGGGTTTTTCTAACCTTACAGACACAAAAATAGAAGTCCCGACAAGCGGGGCTCCGTCGACCCAGCCACGGAAAGACAAATCAGAATACAGTATCTTTATTCATTTAATATACCTATACAATAAACAAATCTGTCCCACTGTAGATATGTCATTCGGCATTACATCTAAACGTGGGTAGCAGTAGTTTGTTAAACGTATCGCAATGGCAATCCAGCTGAACGTTATTTAGCTGTTTTATAAAACAGTACTGTTTTGTAAATCAGCTAGCAGTTTTGTAAAACAGCGGATTTTACTATCCATCTGCGACATCTATACTAATATTATAAACCGGAAGAGTTTTTTGTTCGTTAGTTTGTTTAAACGCTCTTATCTCTGGAAGTACCAGTCGGATTTGAAAAATTATTTTTATATATGATAGCCAGATTCATGAGGAATCGTATAGGCTATCTAACATTAAGTTGCATTTCTTAGATAACCTAAATATTGATTCTTGTTAAGTAAGTTAAGAAAAAGAGCTGCTCCCGAACTGCGTTCGCTGGCGTAATCGTTAATGATATGTAAATACAATGTTGTATAATTATATTGGTCCTTAGTACATCTCAAAAATAGGTATCTCTCTTTTATAGGTATATAAGCCTCAATAAGGTATTTTGTGCCAAAAATTTTAGCAAAATTTAAACGCGATTTATGAGCATTGGTAGGCATTGCATATTAATCCTTACGAACGAAAGTTACTTCATCATCAAGACAATTTTATGGAGATAAGTTCTAGGCCTTTTATAGCATGTTATTTGGACGCATAGTTTAGGGGATAATGCAAAATGAAAATATTTCAATACCCGCGCTAACGAGCTGCATAACAGCATAAGCTTAGCCGCTCGATGAGGACTCAGTATAGGCGAGAAGAGATAAACTGTGAATTCTTTTCTATTTGTTGGTTAGGTAGTTTAGTAATAAGTAGGTCATTATAGTATAATTATACGCGGGTATAATCTGATGCAGCTTTGTCTTCACTGCCTGGTGTAGTAGCCACTAGGGCGTCTGCTGAGCGCGAGATCATAGGTTCGATTCCTTGGCCACGCAAAATATAATTTAATTTTTCTGTTGGCTTTTCTCAGTAGCAGCCAGCAGTGTTATAAAATGATGGCCGGCAGATGATAGTAGGTTCTAATGAGGCTACTGCAGTGATCCTCCTGGTACTTAATAACTGCATTGATATATAATAATGTGGGTGTACAACTGTGTACACCAATACTTACTTACTTTGGAATATACAGGCGCGATGCTATATTATGTTAGTGTTTAGCCTTTATCTGTCTTATTGTAGGAATCCTTATCATACAAAGAAAGCATCAGGATTGACCACCACGCTAACTCACTGTGTGTTGACGATTTCGGACCATCAAGTCCAGGCGTCCTCACGGTGTTTTCCTTCACCATATGTTGGTAATATCTTAGATGAACCAAAAAAGAAGAATAGGCTGTTGTATTGTACCAATTCCGTTATTATCATCATCATCCCACTGCCCTTATCCCAATTTATTTGGGGTCGGCTCAGCATGTATTCTTCTTCCATACATACTCTCTACTTTTACTAGAATGCTGCTAAAGTTTTGGCTAAGTTTTATGACCAGCCGCCTGCCTGACGTCATCCTGTTATTAAGTCCCATGAAATAAATAGGTGGTTAACCTATAGGCAAAGAGAAAATTTATAACAAAAAAAAACGGACTTGTGCGAGTCGGTCTCGCCCACCGAGGGTTCCGTGCAAATTTGTAGGTAAATATTATAAATAGTTCAGGAATCGAGTCTCGCAGTTTTTTTGCGAGCTTTTCCCGAAATTCAGTACCGGAAGCTACCCTATACATTTTGATTCTGAGAGTGTCAAAACATACGTTTTTTACGGCATAAACGGCCGTATCTTTTTTTACGTTAACTTAGTAGTTTGATTTTTTTGCAGCTTCAAGGAACTGTAGACTTGAGTATATGGTTTTAATTTCAACACGATACCTTTACGCGTTCCCAAGATAAAAGGTCTTGACAGACATACGGACAGACGGGCAGACAGACAGACAGACGGACAACAAAGTGATCTTATAAGGGTTTCGTTTTTTCCTTTTGAGGTACGGAAACCTAAAAATTAAAAAAAATACTAAAATTTTTAATATTTTCGCAGTGCATCTTTAGCCTTAGGATCTCGGGTTATATCTGAGTTACGAGGAAACTTAAGGTGTCAAAGTAAATTGGACGCGTCTATACTCTGCTGACTTCGAAGAGGCATGTTGCACGTACGTCGCGACGTCTTCATAAACGATAGGGAATCGACTGAACGGAAAGTGAAGAATTTTGTGTTAGATCTGACACCTGGCGGGTAATTATTGTATTATGAGTTTAGTTTTAATCAATGGAAATGTAGAAATATTATTTTATTTAAATTTGTCCCTGACTAGGCAGGTCTGTATCGTGGGGACCTTGTGTGGTAACCTTGTTTTGATTAATATTTTTATTATAAGTAACACGCAAAATAAGTTTTCAATTTAATATATCTATCTTACATATTTTAATGTGTATATTTGTGTTGTTTTGTTTAAAATGTTGTACAACATATATTTTGTAGTACTCATAATATGGTTTGGTAATAAATGTTTTCTTTCTTTCTAACACACTATTTCATCATAGCAGCTAGTAGACGTCTACTACTAGACACATGACTGCCCGCTTGCCCCATCAATTTTGTCTTGAGCGAATTCCATAAAATTATCATGAATAAAACAAAGTAGGTTTGACAGCAATTCTTAGAGTAATTGACGGCGTGGTTGGCGCAGTGGTCGATAAACCGGCTGCTGCGTCGCGTATCGCAGGTTCGATTACTGCACGGAGCAAATATTTGTATGATCTACAGATCATTGTTCCGGGTCTGAGTGTGTGTGCATGTGAGATTATATGTCTATAAACGCACCCACGATACAGGAAGAAATTCGTAGTGTGGGGCAACGTTTTATTTATAATATTTTGTATACAGGAGAAAAGTCCTTATTATTTAAAAGTTGCCAAATTAAACTGTTCAGTGTCGCCACAGAACATCGCGCCGTAGGCATTTAATTAAAATTCACTTGTTCACGTACAATTGTGGGCTTACACCAAACACGGCCAGTCAAAATGATAATAAATAAAATTATTAAAATTCCGAAAAGCAGTTGCGGTGTTTCGCCCACGGGGGACATGTACCTCGCTAATGAGGTCTTTGTTTAAAACATTGTTTTTATTCTTGTTTGTGCAGTTATAATAACAAATAACAGTGTTGTGAGTTTTGACGGCTTGCATCCAATCATTTGAAATGTTATCACCACACTTTATGGTTCCTCCGAAAGATATTAGAGTGAATGTTCCTCCTCATCGGTCGTTTCCTTCCCGTCGAGTGTCGTGATGTGTCTGTGCCAAATCCTGGGATAAAAAAACGTTGTACCTGCCCCTTTTTACGAAAATTACACGGAAGAAGGAATATGAATTTTAGCATAATTAAAGTCTATATGGAGAAGTATTCATGAAGCTAATATGTTTATTTAATATGAATTAGAAATACATAAAATGAATGAAAAAAGACATTGCACACACTACCAGGCATTTGACACGACTACATTCGTGTGCAAACCATAGATTGTCAAACTGAAAATCAAGCAACTTCGTCAAGTCAAGCCTCTGCTTCCTCCTGCGCGTGCATAGACCATAGACGCGGCGTGCAAAAAAGAAATCAGCGCGTCATTTTAACAAAATAAGTTTAATCAGTTTTATTAGTACTTGTATTATTATGTTTCCTCCCAAGTGTGTTGAAATACGTCGTATTAAACTCGTGAATCAAAAAGAAATTTGATGTCTACAAACTCTTTGCTGAAATGTACTATTTTTGCAATAAGATACGGCGTCAATTCTAATGTAGCAAACTAAACTAAATTTAAAACATTCCTGTCTTTTACCAAAAGTTACTATATGAGCAAGATGGGACGAATCAAGAGATGTCAAATTTGAATTTAGACACGTCAAATTAAAATCTCCGAACGTTTTTAGGAGGCACAGCTTTAGGTGGCCACTAAAATTAGAGACGTTAAACGTTAATTGTATGGACAACTTAGGTTGACATGATTAAATTTGAATTTGATGTCACCCCGTCCTGCTCTTATATTAACGGTTAGTAAAAGACAGCTATGCTCTAAATTTAGTTTAGTTTGCTACATTAGAATTGGCGTGTAAGATAAAATATAACGTTTCAATTAATAAAAATAATAATTCTGTAGCCAAATTAACATTAGGTAATTTCTATATATATTTTTTTCAATGTTTCTTTGAAAAATAGAAATTAATATAGGCATTACATGGCCTCAACATGTATTAAAAAATATAATTATATATAACATTAGGTAATTTTTGTTATCAATAAAAAAGTATTAATTTTATTATAGGTAATGCTGTTTGCCAACTTCGCTCGCTTGCCATCTTAATTATTACAAAATAGTATATAGTTGAATGTCTCTGCAATATGTAATGTTATGTTATTTTATCCTTTTTTTTCCTCAAGAGTCTTGAAAAACGTCGTGTGAGCCGCGTGCCCTAAGGGTCAATACAAGTCTCAGTCGGTCATTGCTACCTCGCCAAGGCTCGGTTAGCAATTCAACCACGACTGTAATGACCAACTTAGGCCACTTGTATCATAACGTACTATTTTTTTTTTCTTCACAAGAGTATTGAAAAAAAATTAGACTCGTCAACGACGGTCAAAACAAGTCCCAGTACTATTACCGTTGAAGCTTAGATAGAAGAGCAATTTTGGTTTTAAAGCAATATATTTATTATATGCAGTCACGAAAAACAAACATGGGTGCTGTAATTAGAACAGAATTACTTTTGTATTTAAATCGGTACCCCACTTTAAATGGCGTCCTGTACAGATTACCCTAATGTAATAGATATAAATTTTAACGTTCCCATTTGCCCATTTTCCCGCAAAAACCCTTATTTTCCTACACTTCCCGATCTTACGCCGCTTTCGTTCAAAAGTGTTCATGCTTTCTCGAAAACCCTTAATATTATTTTGCTTAGAAGCACCGAGTTTTCTTTAAAAGGAAGTTGTTAAATTAAGAATAATTTATACTTCAAACGATCTCGGAAAATTGAAAATTATGGAGTTGATAGCATATAATTTGAGGATACCGAAAAACTTGGCGTGAAAGAGGAAGCGCATTATCAGCTCCAAAAAAGTAAACAATAAGTTACCATTAGGAAAGTTATTTTATGGTAATTACTGATACCAGGGTAGGAAGACCGTTAGGCCTTTTTCTGTTATTATTTTTCTTAAGATAATCATTATTTTGACTTACAAGTGTAGTACTTATAAAAATCTTAACTTACTTGTGTTTACTATATTACTAGATGTGCCCCGCGGTTTCACCCACGTATAATTATATTATAATTAGTCTACGTTACTCCTTATATAGTCAGCTACGTGCCAGTAAAATATTATCAAAATCGATCCAGCTGTTTCAAAGATTACCTGGATCAAACAGACATACAGACAAAACTTTTGAAATCTGATTTTTAGGCATAAAATTAACATGCAAATAATTTTATGAGCTTAAAAAAAACTATTATTTTGATATTACAAAGAGACACTTCAATTGTATTTATTTGTATTGAGGATTATAGCCTACTTCAGAGAAAACTTATCTCATTCTATGTATTTCTTAATTATAGAAACACGATCTAGAACTGCCTCTCTGGTTTAGTGGTTTGAAGCGCAACTTCGGAACATGGGGTCAGGCTTGGGTGCAATTCTCAGGTTGGGCATAGTGTTATTGGATGTTTTTGTTAGGAAATTCTCAGAAGCAGACCAGAGTTTGGAATTGTTCTTGGTAGATGACAATAGGCTCACCACCGGGAGCTTAATAACAGCATTAGTGAAATGTGGATTTACAGTTGTGTATTATCACGTTATTCTTTCCATAAAAATGTATAACATCATCTCTGCCTACCCCTTCAGGAAATACAGGCATAATACTATGTGCTATGTTTATAATGACACCAAAATGAATGTTTAAAAAATAATAATGTTTAAAAATTTTGGCCATAACATATTTGTAATATTGTTTTAAATGTATCATTTAACGGACTACTTCCGTATCTTTTAATATTTTACTACATCCCACATTGGAACTTTTGTCGAGTGATATATTTATTTAACCTGTAACCCAATGGTTAAATAAATATATGGCGATACAAAACCTTTCACGTAAGATGTAAAATAACAAGGATATTAATAGTTAATTTTTCCTTCTTACGAGTAGATTTTAACGGTCTTGAAATGCGAGCATTTGTTATTCTTTAATTTTCAAATCATCACAGAAATATAACCGTCTTGTTTTGCCAACTGTACCTCCTGCAAGTGTAAGATGAACGTCGCTACTAAATATAACAGTAGGGAATTGAAAGAAAACACTCATTTAAATAAGAAAATACATATTTTAATTCTAGAAAGATATGTTAAAGAATAATTATTCTTAATATCTACCAAAGTTTGAATATTTTCTATACTAATGAAGAAAATATGAGAGTGTAATGTTTAGGGTATGAAATGAATAATTATGAAATTGTGAACTTATTTGATTTGATGTTTTTTTGCTATTTCTTCTTAAACACGTGGGTATGTATGACTCGGAGTAGAGTAGCTATAGCTATTAAAACAAATCAGCTATTCTACTAAATGCGTTCCTAAGATTTTTCAGCAAACCAGATCGTAAATAGATTTTTATTTAGAACAGATATTAATAAAATTACCCCGGTTAGTGGAGTGTGATATTAGGATAACATCAGAACCTGGCGCATGGATAACATTCGGTATGACATAGCTATATAGAAGGAGACCGTATCGGTGGCGGTTACCACCAACAACAAGATTCCCAAAGAGGGTTGACGTCAGGCAGGCGGCCGGTCATAAAACATAGCCAAAACTTTAGCAGCATGCCAGATATAGGTATGCTGCGCCGACCCCAAATCAATTGGGATGAGCAGGGGGATGATGATGATGATTAATAAAATATTAAGTTTGTTCAGATACTAAAGTAGAATCACAAAATACAACCATCAAATAACGAGTATTTTTTTATAAGTCCCTTAATCACCCTTGAAATGAAATAACAACAAGACTTTCTAAAATAAAATATTTTTCCCAGAAATATATGGCTACCCTACAAAACCTTATCGCACGCAAGTATGTACTCGTATTACTTGAAATATCAACGATTTTCACATAGCGTGATGGAATTATATTTCTCAGTACTTACAAAAACACTTTGAAAATATAATATTACGATGAGAGAATGAAGGATGTTTATGAAAAGTTTTTTTATTATTTGAATAAATTACTTCCATGACCGAATATTAGTGGGAGAATGTACGAATGGTTTAGCATTATAGAAAATAGAAACTAGTTAATTCTATGCTAAAGTTGAAATTTAAAAAAAGATTTTATAAAGTGTAATTTTTAGGTGTTTTAATAACCTTTGTTTGCTCGATGGGTTTTTTTTCCTATTTAACCAAATTATGTTATAATCCTACAGTAAGGGTAGCTTTCCAGCAGTGCGAGAAAGCGACTCGGTGAACGAAAAAAAATCCACCGATACGATTATTTCATTGTCTTATCCTCACAAAGCGCAGGTCTGTTAATAAAAGCTTAAGCTGAGCGAGGTATTTGGCATACAATGTGAGCGAGAGACGTAAATGCATCTCATAGCACACCGGTTCCTCACACAGCTTTAGGTAAAACAGTACGTTTCACATCTCCGCTATACATAGGTACTCTTATAATCAGCCTCCGATGTATCTAATGCAACTTTTGAGCTTATACAAATGTTTGAATGAATGCTTGTAATAACACAAGGTAAACCTTGGGTACCAGAGTTCATACAAATACTATTTTATTTATGGATAATGCTGTTTTTGTAAGTTTCACTGTACAACTATTTCAGTCTAATAAAACATTTATTTATTGTACTCCTACTGTTCAAATTCCTCGAACAGCTTACTTTAAGGTGTCACGCTAGCTTGTTTGCTCACTATATTTACCGTAAAAAAATGCTTTGTTGGATAAAGTCACACCGTTTCACATCTTCGCTGCGTATCCTCGCACAGCCGTGGAAGGCCACCCTAATGGCGATTTTGAAGCCAATATCAATACAATACTTCCTTAATGCCGCTTAGTAAGCAAATTTAAAGAGAAAGAACTCCTATTAGTAATTCTATTTTCTGAAACTCTTTTTGACGTAAAATTGTGGAAATAGGTACATCACAAAAATTCAGATACCGAAAAAACTGTTCCAAATCAGACATTAAAATAGGTAGAGTTGTTAGTATTTTAATTCTTGGAAAATAATTTTCGACTAAAATGGACACAACACAAAATAACTGCATCTTTTTTTGCGTCCTGTGCCTGCCAATTTTGAAAAAGCCATTTTTTTTTAAGTATGAACTATTTATTTTTAAATATTATTTTCGATAGAAATCTCTTACCAAATGGTTTTGTTACCACTGGCGTGTGGTCTACAATACTTATTTTTATAGAATAACTAAATAAATGTCTTGTTTTGATTGTAGTAAGAATAGGAGACAGAGGTAGTGACATCTGTTTCCACTTTGCGTTGTCTATTATGACGTTTACAATTTTGACAGTTCCGCTATCCGACGCCATCTTAGAAGTGGTGTATTATTACGGGCCTTGGTTTCTCTTCTCTGTTTAAATCTTCCTGTAATAGATCCCATGAGCTGGTGCCTCTTCTTCAGGTTTCGGTTTTGGTATGAATGGGTTGTGGTACGGGTCTGCATTCAGCCTGAGAAATAAATTGTAAATTAATTAAAGTAATATTTCGACAATGAAAAAGACTTGAGATGTATTTGAAATTAACGTTAATAATATCGTCAGCACAAAGAGTATGAACTGCCTCAGCTTAGTGTAACGTACTAGGTTCGATTTTGTGCTCGGGCAAAGTATTATTAGGTATTTTCTGTAAATAAGTTCTCATTAATCAATAACAGCCCAGTAGAATTATATCCGGCAGATGATAACTTATACTGCAACAACATCAGTGAAATGTGAGTGTTCAACACTACACTACCTACCCTTTCGAGGAGCACAAGCGTTAAATCAATAATATGTGAAGTTAAATAAATTGCATACTCGAGAAAGATAAAAATAATATTCGTGGGTGAGTTATAAAACTCATCTCACATAATAATTATTATGTACAATATTTGGAACACAGCCAAGTGCCCACAAGCACTGTTGCCGAGCTTGAGGTCCTGGGTTCGATTACCGGGCCGGACAAAGTTTACTGGTATAGAATTCTCAGTAGCAAACTTTGAAATAGTAGAAAGATCTATAAATCTTTAGGACTGTCTTGCTCTAATACCTATCTAAAAAATTATTTCCAAAAATAATAAAATAAACCAAAAATAAGGAACACATTTCCATTAAACCCCAAATACGTCCACAAACGATCCGAGTGATACAATGACGCATTTTAGCTCAACTAGCCTAGAACCTGAAATACGTCCATAATTGATTTTGAACGTATTTTGTACTAACACACGATACAACGGCTCAATGAATGATCCTGTGGGATGCGGCCGTGATCAAAATTTGCTGTCTATTGCTTTTAGTATGATGCTATTAGCATCGAAATGCCAGAATTAATGATTTTGTTCTGTTAGTCTTTAATGTGTGTTTGACAAAATGTTTACATGTAGTAGGATAATGGTTTCTTAACTGACTTCCATAAAATAGTAGTCTAAATAGTATAATAGTTATCCTTTTTGGAGTCTTCAATATGAATGGTACGGTCTAGTGACTTTTGTCGCTGACCGTCCATCACACATCCAAATTTATAAAATGTCTTAGCTCAAAAACTATCCATTAAACTATCTGGAGTACAACACATCTTGTCATCACATAAATATTGAAATAGTATTAAAAAACTTGAGAGGTGTCAAGGGACACCCGGATGGAACGAAGCTAAAGAGAATAGTCAATAGTCAATAGTCAAAGCATTTATTTCAATTAGACCGTTTACAGGCACTTTTGAATTGTCAAAAAAATAAACTAGTTGCCACGTTCCAAAGTGTAGATTCCTGTGGAGAAGAACGGGCAAGAAACTCCACGGTTACTCTTTTTCATCAAACAATTACAATATTTTGGTTACATTGTATTTATAATATAGAAATCATATGTGAGAACAATGTAATATGAAGTCTATAGAGTCTAGTTACAATTCAAAACTTTGCCATGACAGTTTAGAGATGACCAGCCCCAACCAACGGCGCCCGTTCACGAACATGACGCCAGCGTCAGCATCACTAAACTCGACCATATTGTAGGGAATCTAATGACCCAACACAAACGCCACCGTCAGCGGGACATTTGAGTGAGCATGACATACTCTAGCTGCCAGACAATAATCAAATATATTTAATCATGTAGAATATGTAAATGATTACATGGTACTCACATTTACAGTATAATAAAAATGAAATGCTAAATTATTAGACAAACGTATTTTTAAATATTATTAGATTAAGGACTGAACAAGACAAAAAAAAATTGTCCATCAAAATTATATAACAATGTCAAAAAACAAAATAACTACATTCTAAGAGACAGTACGTCGAAGTGATGTTGTTTGTAACATTGATTTGTTAGTCAGAGTGCTTGTGGAGCAGGACCAGCAGTTAGCCAAGCATTTTTGTCATCAATGTAATCTCCTAATGTATAGTATGCTTGCTTGCATAATGAGCGTTTTATATGAGTTTTAAATTTCCTTTCATTTAGTTGTAGTATAGAAAAATAAATAAATAATAATATATATATATATATATCTGGCTTGCTTTCTATGTGCCTCGTTGGTCTAGTGGTCCCAAGCGCGACTGCTGAGCATGAGGTCTCGGGTTCGATTCCCGGGTCGGGCAAAGTGTTATTGAGTTTTTCCGTTAGAAATTTCTCAGTAGCAGCTCAGAGTTTGGAATTGTGCCCGGTAGATGGCAATAGGCTCACCACCTATTACATGGGACTTAATAACAGCATTGGTGAAATGTGGGTGTACAACTGTGTACACCTCTGCCTACCCCTTCGGGGAATACAGGCGTGATGCTATGTTATGTTATGTTATGTTTGCTTTCTATAAGAGAGATAGAGAGAGAAACATGCGCACGCCGCACGGCTTACAATAGCTTACTATAGCAAAGTGTCGTTACAACTTTTCGTCTTAATTTTTTCCGTCTAGCCCCCTTTCGCAACGCGCGATAAGGAACTTCGTTCCAAAAGTCGTTTCATCAGATCACAATAATCGGCACAACAATCGATGCAGTTTTGTACGTATTATACGACTTCTGTCACAAACTGTATCATCTCTCTATAGTTATCGTTTCTCAAACTAATGTTTTTATTAGGCAGAAGTGTACACACTGTACACTCACAAATGCTGTTATTAAGTCTCATGATTTAGGTGGTGCGCTAATAGCTATAAACCGGACACAACTTCAAAATATGGGTTACTACCAAGTATTTTCTAAAAAGAACGACCCAGTTGCACTTAACTAAACCCAGGACCTCATGCTCAGCAGCCGCACTAGGGAGCACTAGTTTCAAGTTTGCTAGTAGGTACTACCTTAGTACTAGAATTTGTTGTGTTAGAAATGTTGATTTCTAAGCATTACACATTGTGAATTCGTTAGTGAGACATTCGATCGTTAGATGTCTAACCCTTCTTCTTCTTCGTAGGTACAGATGATATGTAAAAGAAAATTATACAAACTTGTAAAGCACGATGGCTTTCGAGCAGTCGACGTTGTACCACCAGTCACACGCGAACTTAGCCTGGTCGAAGAGAGTGCCGTTGGTGCAGAGGAACGAGGCCCCTTGCTGGCCCTCACGACCGTCATGGCACACGTGGTAAGCCTGGAAATGAATAAAATATATCATTTAATAACTTTCGTGAAACCATATAATTGTATAATGATATTTTTTTATACATGTTGAGGCCATGTTATGCCTATATTAATTACTATTTTACAAAGATACATTGAAAAAATAATTTAAGACGCATACAAGGAAGCTTGAAAATTTAATAAATTCGAACAACGACAAGGTAGCTCAGTTGGTAGAGTAACGACATGGAATGTAAAGCCTATTCTACTACTCTTACTATAATTTTTTCAATGTTTCCTTGAAAAATAGTAATTAACTTTCGTGAAATTTCATAACTGGCAACAAAACTGACGATCCCAGAACTCCTGTAAAGGTCCAGTGGAGGATTGTGTGGTTTTGATCTGGAAATAGTACCGGCACAGCGTCATGATGCATTTTCCACACATACAACAACAGCACGGGACTCTTCTCATACAGGAAAAGCACGGGCATTGATCACCACGCTAACTCACAGCGGGGTGACGATTATATTTTTTGCAATACAATATACCAGATGAAATTAATTCAAATGTTTAAGCAAAGTTAACCTCATCCTCTCAGACTCTAAGAGGGCACTTTGAATATAAAATTATTATAAAATTAATTATGTTCTACCCAAATTATTAAGGTCTTGAGAAAACTTAATAATTTTTACGAAGTAACATTAAACAAATTCTACTTAAATAACTCGACGAAACCGGCCCAGATTTTGGGGCAATTATTAATACAAACATTGGCCAAATGGACGGCATTTTTTCACGGCAAAGCGTGGTTGAAAAGTTATATTAATTTTAGGAGAATTATAACGTGATTCAAATAATAAGTTGGAATTACTGGCCCTTGAAAAGCCTTTGAGACTGGCTAGAGTTAGTATGAATACATTTTGTGGAAACTTATTCAATTTGGTGAAATTGGACGGCTATTATGATTAGATTGTGCTGAAAAGGAACTATAACAAAATGAAAATTTGGAGTTTGGTTTACATAATAAAATATATTCTTTGGCAAAGATACGATATAGAATTCTTGAAACGCGTACGTACCAAAGTATCATTAAACATTTCAAATAATAAACAATCTATGAATTTCTTAATCTATGGATTGTATATTTTCCATAATATATAACTTTGTAAAATGTGAGCATCATGTGGATATTAATGTTAGTTTTAATCTCATATTACATACATACTGCCTATTGTCAGGCATTACGAGTTTGTCATGCTCGCTAAAATGTCCTGCTGATGGTGGCGTCGTACATCGGGTCGTCGAGTTCCCTACAAAATGCTTGAGCTAAGCGAGGCTGATGTGCGCGTCATGCTCGTGAACGGGTGCTGTCTGTCGGGACTGGTCGGCTCCTAACTGCCTTGGCAATCATTTTAAAAGGCTATATAAGTTTACTTTCCTTTCTTAGTCTGCTCATTAACCTGCTCATTATTCTCACATTACCTTATTTATTGTTAAACCAATTTATTTTAAAAAGAGTGTCTATGGAGTTTCTTGCCGGCTCTTCTCCATAAGATCAACGCCTTGGAACCGTGCACCTAGTTTTGACTTTTCATAAGTGCCTGTAATATGGTTTATTTGAAATAAAAATATTTGAATTTGAATTTGAATTTGTATAGAATCTAGAAATAATTTTGATACAGACAGACGTGTTGCTGGGAAGTTTGTTGCGCCGCTTCTTCTTTCCAGCTAAAACACTAGGAAGCGGTGCACACAAGGGCTTTTTTAGGGGCTGTCTTAATGTTTGACGTTCAAAAAGCTAATTTTTAGCCCAATTTGAATAAAGAAATTTTGATTTTTTTGATTTTTATATGTGATCCTAATTGATTAGACAAATTCTTTTAAAGGGTTCATATATATATAAGTCAAGAATTAAATGGAAACAACAAATTATTTGTAATTTTTATTATAACCAGCAATACGAAAACTGCTCCTCTAACGACAAACATTCAGAAAATAATAATTAAGCATTGTACCTATTTTAAATTAAGGTATAAATGAATCCTTATCACGTATACATTAAAAGGGAATTACTTATTTAATAAATTCTCATATTACACCAATAAATTTGCAATCAGCAATACCAAATAACCTTAGAGAGTTAGAACGATATGTAACTTTATATGAACTCCAGTGTGCGACAGTGAGTTGCGCACAGATTGCAGAACCGACTGCTACTGTATCTTGCATCATAAATCGGACGACAGCACATGGTTTCGATGAGAAAAGTTGAGATCAAATAAACTGGACATACATTCTTGATCGAATATATTTGCTCGGAGTGTAATGTTTAATCCCGTCCCAGTTTTATGAGTTGACCCCGTGTTGTGAAGTTTATTCGGATAGTTTGTCCATCTTGATAAGTGTTTGTAATATTTGTTACAGTCTAGATTTAACTAGGCTAGATTTAACTACCGTCAGATAGTCTTACCCTTACCTAAGTGTTACCCGGTAGGTAACGTAATAAAACGCTTTTCACCCAGGCGGTATACGGTAATATATCGGTACCGGTACCTAATATATGAAGTAATTTATTAATTCAGAAATTCATGCTTAAAGTAACACATGCAATTTGCAGCATATTCTATTTTCAAGGCACTCAACCAGTTTTCCTCCCACTAGCAAAGCTTTTAGTCGCTTTCGCACCCATAAATCGTTCACATGAAATTGCACATGTAAGCCGCTGAAATGAAGCGCCTAGTCTCCAGTGTGCAATATTCCTAATAATACAGGTCGTGTCATAAATCTGTCAAACTATTATCCATGGGATTCAGCGCTTCAATCTCTGCGCTATCCCATCTATCATTAGACTTAGTGTCATTGAGAACGAGCGGTTAATTCCATATATTCTCGTGCTCTTCTATAGTTTGAATAAATACTAGCCAGTACCTATTGAACTATTGGTTCATAAAGCTAAAGCTAAAGAAACTCTAAAGTTTAATATTTGTGTAAAAAGATGTTAGCGACATCTACGAGTATAGGGACTGCCGAGTAATCCCAATGTCCAATGATCACACCACTAGACTTTGACTGGCTATTATGATTATAGGTTATTTGTAGACTTAAGGTTAATTAAAAATAAAAACCATGTGCTTACCCACACTATTATTCCACGTAATCTCATCTAAATCTACAAAGTTACGTGATTGACAAAAAAGTGTTTATTTTGCACAATGTTTTATTTTTTAAAGCAGTCATCAAAATTCCTAGCATGGTTGGAAAAATAAATTCTTTAATACGCTTACTCGCCACTCACAAGCACAGGGCTGCAATAGCATTTTAATGAATTTACTGAAGAAATATGAGGTCGCAAATGTGAAGCGCATTTTAATTCGCTACCCATAAGCGTTTAACCATAAAATATGAAAATATCAGAATTCCGATTACCAACCCTTAAATATACCTACGTAACGTTGGTTTGTTTTAATTCATTCGGAATGAAATAAAATTGTAAATAACTTTATTTATTCGCTTTGTGTCGGTGTTGAAATAATACGATTATTACTCGGCAATCATAATCAAACTATCATCAATTGTTCCGATACGTTGCCTGCAGGCGGCAATTAACTACTAACTAATATTGACTGATATGGTAGGTGTATTGTTTACAATGGATATGATTTTAGAGCTTTTAATGCTCGATTATAAAGATGAATTGTCAATCAGAGCTAGAAATAGATTTTTAAATCATCATAATAATTGCGTTTTACAGAACTTATTACTAAAATAATTCAAATTGAATGAAAGGCAATTGCAAACAAATGAGACGAGAATGTTAAGAAAGATGTGTGACATTATTGAATAGAAATAGAAATGAATACGTACGGGTAAGTTAAAATGTGGCATGCAGCTGAGATGAGAATGTTACGAAGGATGTGTGGTGTGACGCGGATGGATAGAATTAGAAATGAATATATAAGAGGAAGTCTGAAAGTGGCACCGGTGACTGAGAAGTTGTGTAGAAATCGTTTAGCATGGTATGGGCATGTGATGCGGAGGGATGAGGGTCATGTGACAAGGAAAGTTTTGAGTATGAATGTAGATGGCTATAAGAGTAGAGGAAGACCGAGGAAGCGATGGATGGATTGTGTTAAAGATGATATGACTAGAAAAGGGGTGACTGACGATATGACAGCTAATAAAGATGTATGGAACAAGAATACATGCTGCGCCGACCCCAAATAAATTGGGATAAGGGCAGGGGGATGATGATGATAATGAAGTTAAAATGTGGCGCCGATCATTGAGCAATTCTGTGGACATTGTCTCGGACTTAAGAGAAAGTATTGAGAAAGAAATCTGGATGTATACAACCAAGAAAACTATGGATGGATTGTAGGGAAATGCGGCTACTGAACGCGTGGTCTTTGATTTGATTACCTGGTCAAACACTGTTATTTGTTTTATCTATTAAAACATTCTCGTAGCAGCGCGGAGCTTCGAATTGTGTCCGACAGATGGCAGTAGACTCACCACCTATTACATGGGACTTAATAACATCATTGGTAAAATGTGGGTGAACAACTGTACCTGTAACTACTGTATACTTCTGCTTATCCCCCTCTGAGCCGTCAGATGCGCCCAGGGATGAAAAGCGCGCAATGTGGCGTTGGTATTTTATACAGCTGGCCCTCAGACGGAGTGATCCTTGACGTGTCTCCAAAGGTACGTGATTTTTAATTTGAGTTAATAATTTACCTGGCATCCAGTCTCCACATTGGCATACATGCCAGGTCTGACGGGCACGTGGTCGCATGAGAAGCTCGTGTCTGGCACGCTGTGGTATATGGGGAAGTCGACACCTGGCGTGCCTGGCACGTTGCGTAAGTCTTGTGGCTTCTCGTGCTCTCGGAGCGGCTTTGGCCTGACCACCGCTTGCTCGTAGTGCGTCTCGTACGGATCGTATTGCTGAAACAAATAGTTCTGGTTAGGTATGTTTGGTATAGGGATATTGTGGAGCTTTGTTACCGAAACTATCGGATATCCAATATAAAAAAAAACCATATCTGATTTTAAAGTTATATAGTGTATAATTTCGGATAAGGGCGGAATCTAAATGAGACACGTTATGACAGAGACATAGTTTTTCTGCGATTGTAGTACCTAGAAATAAAGTCAAACCATAACCTAAGTGTATTTTCCTTTTAAAATTCCATAAAAATCTAATATTCGTAAATGAAACTATCCGAAACTAACGGATATTTCGAAATAATTTAATATCCGCAACCGTATTTGCAAACTGTTATAATATTGTCCTTAAATCAACATCCCTGGCGTCCGAGCACGGAACTTTTCGACAAACTTGTCGACTCGATAAAAGATTTTTTTATATTGAATTTTATCGTTTTATTAACACTTTATACAAATACTGCCATTAAGCTGTATCCCGACAGCTTTAATGGCAATTGGTGCATGTTTGTTAATCAACTTATGTTGTTGGATGTACATAAAAAAAACTCTATACAACGACCTTATATCGCCGTTGACATACATTACATAAAGAAATAAGACTCTTATTTAACAGGGCTCCGACTAGCAACAACATTACACACTTAATCACTTTAACGACTTGGACTTTGTTAATGTGCACGTTACCCGGGCAAAGTGCAGAATGCAATACTTCTGAAACTTACTGTAGCATTTTTGTTTATTCAAGGTATTTTATTATTAGTTTCAAAGTGTATGTAATTCAACTGTGGGTTATGGCTGTTTGCTCACTAAGAAAGGTCAGACGCCCACGGGCATTTTGAAAAATTCTTGTCACCAAGGACCTGATTCTGAACCGCCGGAAACTGGTTTCCGAATCCGTACGGAAAGTTTCCGATCAGAACCTCTAAGCGCTATTAAAAATCGATGAAATTGATAAAGCATGATATATTTTGTCCAAAAGATATTTTATAGAATACTTCAGATTAATATTATTTTGATTTTCTACTGCAGTAATCTAAGTTATAGTTTCAGTTACGATAGATAAGTTTTCCAATGGTTCAGAATAAGCCTGCAGATTGGGTCCTAGTTACAAGAAGAAAGAATATATACATCATACTATTATTTCAAAAAAGATATAATTATACGAATTATAAATAATTATTTATTGAAAGAAAGTTACGATCATAACCAGGATTTGAACTTACGCCTCCCAGATAAATACTTCAGGTGCTGTACCAACTAAGTCATCCCGACATCTGAATACTGCTTTTGACCGATTTTTTCTCTTCTCAAAAAGTATTTCTTAAAAGTTCGCACATGCGTTAAAGCGTTTGAAAGATTTATACACAGATATTATTCATCAAAAAAAAACAATGATATTATAAACAATGTTTTATCATTATGTGTATACTGTATTAAAATAACAATTCATGTAAATAATAGTTAGCGCTGACATATTATTTCAACGATTATGTTTGCAATTAGTAAATCTTTAAGAAAATACATGTTGATTTTATTACTGAATTACTATCAGACAAATACATTCGTCTCAATAACAGTACTTCCTATAAATCATAAAGATTAATAATTAAGGAACAGAAAGTAAAGTTCATTTCTTACATAACGTAATAGTTATAATACGTCAAGAGCCAATTCAATGGCCGGCCATGACACCGATACAGTTTTTTATACGCACGTTACGACACACACACATACAAGTATCGATGTATGTAGGGTTGCTGCGTTCACTTGGAAAACTTATGTATATTGTAATGTTAAAATAAAATAATTAAAAAAAAAGAATTAATTTAAATACGCATCTTTTGAACTACAAAATAAATTAATACTAATTTGTGCTTTTAAATAAAATTTTGTCAATCAAAGTCAAGTCAAAGATTATATAATCTTAGTTTTTCTAAGTGAACCAAGACTTTTTTTATGTGTGTAGTTACACTAGTCTCTTTCGGACAGACATACTTTATATTTAACTAGCGGGCCCAGCAGACGTTGTCTTGCCTAAGGTCCAATTGTAAATCTAAACCACCCCAGTATTGAGGCGAAAATAAAAAAATCAAATCGGTCTAGGCATTTTTGAGTGATTCCGAGATTAACGCACGGTTCATATATATATATAGATTAAATTAGAGTATTAAAGTATTTGAAAATAATTTATTTTTAATTATAACTAAATAACTTTTAACCATACTAATCACATACATTTTTACATTTACTTATTCACATAGTTTCGAACACTTTGCAGCACTATCGTGATTGCCGGATGATGAGATTTTACCTACATATTTTGATTTTTCAAGGTTTCATTTTATTGTTTACGAACAAAGACAAATTTGAAAAAAGAAACTAAAATATATATATAATATATTTTTAGGTACCCACTTTGTTTTCACACATTACACTTTTTTTACCTTAGACAAATAATTATACTTTATTCGCTAAAAAGCAAATGACAACCCTAGTTATATCTTACATAAAGAGTTCTGTGTAATTGCTATAGTTATTTAACGTTCCGTTGTCAAAGTAAATGGTGTATTGAGAGCATTATCGAAAGTGAGTTTGGTAAATACCTCTGAACACGATCACTGATACAGTTGTTAACTATGTAAAATAGTACCCTTCTACTACAGGACAGTAATGATTAATACTCGCAGGCAATCAAAAATACATAGTAATTTGCATATAAAATATTAATATTATACAATACGAAATTATTATTTAAGAATCATAACAACATTAAATAATTAACACTTACAATAAAATTTATCGCTCGATCTAAACCAAACCACTATACAAACGATAAAATATAATCTAAATCTAAATGTAAACGCGTAAATTTCGCCACAGTTCCGTGCTCGTGCGCCGGTGAAAGGGGATCGCACGCATGCGCTTGTCACGGACGCCCGGAGTTGCGCAGTAGCCGAAAGTGCAACCGACTTGCGAGAATGATCTACGTACTTAGCCGATTAGTCCTGTACTAATACGTGGCTATATAAACGTGTTGTTGAAGGTTAAAATAATTGATAACATATCTACCTTTTTTAATTTTGTGTATAGAACTACAAATTCTATTCTAAATTCAAATAGGTTGTTTTGAATTCGTTGATCATGCAGCCTCATATATTATTTGATAATATTTGAAATCACTCTTCGACTCGGAAAAGTACAAAATTGTACTTCGTAACAATAAAATCTATTGTGACCAACAGATTAAGTTAAATCTCTGTTTTGAACTTCCACGGTTAACTTTAGGGAGCTCAATACAGCAACAAATCACGGAAGATCTATATATCGGCTTACTCTTGAAAATAATTCCGCTCAATTGACATTGAAAATATGTCAGTTAATACTTTTAAATGCAAAAATGTCTAATAAATTATTATATATTCGGGATATTATGAAGACAATATGCTTTAAAATTGAGACAACTGTAATGTAGGTATTTTTTTTTTTAAATTACGTGTTGTTTAAACGCGTCTATTTAATATTGGAATTGGATTGGAATTGGTATTAGTTTCAAGAGTCACCACTGTACTAAGTATAAACCGTTCTCAGTAGAAATTATAAAAAAACAGCAAACCATGTGCCGTCTCCATATGAGTAGAGACCCTTAACCTCCAGAAGGTCAGTTACGGGCAGGTTATGTATAATGACACGTGAGTGAATCTTGGATGACGTGATTTTTGAAGTCTCAATGTATGGTCTCATATAAGATATAAACAAATGATGCCGTTGGCTTTTCCACTATTAAAAGAAACTACATATAACAACAAGCGTATATTATCATTATCACTTTAAAATTATATATATATTAATGAGTATAGACAACGACAAAATTAAAAACAAAATCTATTGTACTTAGGTAACAGTTTTTCTCACGACCATAACAAATAACGTCCCGTTGAACAGGCTACTTTTATCGCAATGTTATAGCTCTTGTATACTAAAAGACCGTCTAAATAGCCCTATTTGTAGAGCAGACATTGTTTTTGTTATTATTGCGAACCTTAATAGCATGTTTATTATGTTAATTAACAGTAGGGGTCTAAGTAAAGGCTGTCCCACACAGGTTTGAAACGATGTTGCGATATTATTTGTAAATTTTATACAAAGTTGCGCGCAATCCTATTACACCCTTCCGAAATCGTATACATAAAAACAATCACGCCTGTTGCCCATTAGCGTAGGCAGGGACTATCGATTTCTACTTGCTATGATTCTGACACACCCTTGCAAATAGTTTATGCAAGTTCGGCGGTTAAGTTAGCTCTTGGTGTGTCCTTTTTTTGGGAACTAGAGAATGACTGTTTTATTTTGTTGAGAGTGACCTGCCCCGACTCTTCGATACACACTCGCCTTGAATACTAGTTTAGTTAATCTTCTTCCATCCACTTGGCACGTCGTTTCGCGCGTCAAATCACGTGATATCACTAATTCATGTCGCAAATTCCCAGTACGCGGGTGGACCTAAAAGCTCTGTTAGAGTGAGTCCGACGCGTCTTAAAAAACGAATTCCTTTTACGAATCCAAAACAAAACTGCGACGCTGTAACGTGTAGGATCGCAAGCAAATTCATTTATATTTTACAAGGAATAAATATCGCAATGTCGCGACGCACTTCGTGTGAGAAACGCCTTACTGTAAGTCCTTCGCTGTAACTCATAAATGTTTTGTATGAAAAGAAAAATACTTTTTGTTTTGAGATGTGCCCATTTAATCTATCCCTAGTACCTACCGCGACAAAATTAACTTTTTAGGTTTTCATCCTAAAACTACCTAATTTTCTTCTATTTTTGGTGACTCGCGTTCCCTTATTTGATTCACAATTTTGGCACCCTTAGTACATTGCAAACTGAAGCATGAAAATTGAAGTTAAGCAACGTTTGATGCGGTTAAATGCGTGACTAATAGGATCAATTATTTTTTTCATGAACTTTTCCGTTTTTCGGATGACACGTTAAACCATCAGTACCTGGCTGCTGTTCCATTAATAACAGTCACCAAAACGAAACAAAAGACTACGCGTGGCTTATATAACTCCAACACTAGGTTCTTAACTTTATATAGAACACAGGAATTTGCGGCTAAAGTTAATTAAATTTACATAAATACTCGTAGAGAAATGTTATAATACCGTTCGTGGGCGACTTACAAAACTCCTCTCACTAACGATTTCGCAATATTTGGAACCCAGCGTTTCCTAGACAACTAATTCTAGTACCTACGTAAGGTACCTACGTCATATTTCGTAATTTTAATGTTCCAGATATCCTTTCCGTCATATTTGTTAGAGTTATTGAGTAGTTTGTTGACAATGGTCTGTGGAGATTTGTATGTAAACATAAAAGTTACTGGTCTTCTTCTTTTTCTTATCGTGTGGTTGATGAACAACCTAGTGTCAGAGTTTAAACTACCCGTAGGTCGACATTGAGAACATCTCTCAGCTGGTGTGCTGGTTTCCTCACGATGTTTTCCTTCACCGTTATAAGCAAGTGATAATTAGTTTATAACACGCACAACACTTCGAAAAGACAGTGGTGCGTGCCTTGGATTTGAACTTGCGACCTCTAATTTGTCAGTCCAACGGTCATACCACTAGGCTATCATTGCTTCAAAGTTCCTGGTGTGAGGCAACGTTCATAATGAAAAAAGTATTTGCTAGAACTACCTAGCCAGAGTCCCTAATAGAGACTTACTTAAGTAACATCAGTAAGTGAAAAAAAAATACATATATTAGAAGCACAAAACCAACACATACATACAGAATAAAATTAAAGATATATAAGATCTCAACAATACTTAAAAAAACTAATAGCTAATTACTGTAGTGCTCAATCTCTGTCTATCCCTTCTTCTACTAGCGTTTCAAATTTTTTCATTCGATACTATTTTAAATAAGAAAGGCAGAGGCACCGATATCAAAAAAACAGTGAAAAAGTTTCAAAGAAAAAAGATACAATTACAAAAGTGATTCCGTTCTCTGACGTCACAGTCTCCCAGGAGTTCACCAAGTAGTTGAGGTTTTTTTTTTTCATTATTAGTTATTCAGATATTTTAAAACGTGCTCCATCTAACGTTTAATTTCAAACTTACTAGACTAAAACTTTCATCTTAAAGATTTTATTAATATGAATTCTAAAATCAGATTATAATCCCTTGTTTTTAGGGTACCGTAGTCAAACGAGGAATCCTTTTTGTGACATGTTCGTCTGTCACAGAATTTTTATTTATTTGTTGAGTTCTTTGGTGACTTACTACAAAATCGGAACCATTTTTGTCATCTTGAATTATGTGTGACTTAATTTGTTTATAGTTTTAATTGTTTTTGTTTTAATAAAATAAATGTTTGTTTAAGTTCACTGCTAGTCTAACCGGACTCAACTTAGTACCAGTATTATACATGGAGCGACTACATATTAGACCCTCACAAGCCAACGATATAATGATATCTCGTGGTAAGACCGGTGGTCAGATTTTCAGGCATCTCACTACTCGTAACAACTGTCATAGATCTTCATTTTATAAATAGAACCGACGGTTTAACGTGTTCTTCGAGGCACGGAGAGATCTCGCTATGAAATGATAGTTACCCATCCACACAGACGAACAGTTTAACCTTGATCGATTTATCTGTGCATCAAGTAACTAGCCATGAGCTCCTCCCAGCCTTTCTGAATAAGTTCACGTAATTTCTAAGCAACTTGTTGCTTGTGACTGAGTTATTGGGGAGTTCGCTCAGTCATTTTACCAACAGGTCTCCATTCAAACCAATATTAGTAAAATAACGTTATTTGTATCTGTAACGGTACTTCAATAATAATATAAGCGTGAATAAAGGTTCGTTATTTTACGAAAAAAATACAAATAAAATAATTTAAAGCTATTTATCATGTAATGCTAAAAGGAGTCTTAGAATATTATCTAAACCAACATTTGATACCTAGGTACTGCAAAAGTTATAGTCGAGAGTAGGATTATGGACTAATATTAATACATAATTTTTTTTTATATTCTGGTGATGTAGCTAGGCTATTACGCTCTTAAAGATATACGCAACAGGTATACAATACGAAAAAAAACACAATCTAACGCAATAACCTGTGAATCTCTTTGAACTTTAAGATAAAAACAACTTACAGAACCCAACACTATGCGTGATCAAAAAGCACTTGACAGGTTTAATTTTAATTCAAACCTTATTTTTTTAGCACAATATCGTCCTTATTTGTACAAAATTAAAGGTCAAACACTGAATTCTAGTGTTTATATTAAAACTGTCCAAGGAATCTAATTTAGCTTCGAAAACTAATTTACTTTGACACCTACACAGTAATTAGTAAATAATCTACATACAAATTAAACTGATCTAAAAATCTAAAAATAATGCTTGATTTTAATTAAGTAAAGTTACAATATTAAGCTAAGCATGCGTTAATGCTTTTTCAAAGACATATCTTGAATTTAATTAACCTTTCGGCTCAGTAACGTACAGATCTGTACGTTGTAACAATAAAAACCTATTGTGTCTGCTAATGACTGAGGTAACAGCTTAAGTACTTATATGAAACTTAAATATTTCCATGTAAATACTGTAATAACAATATATACATTGCATCACGCCTGTATTCCCCGAAGGGGTAGGCAGAGGTGTACACAGTTGTTCACCCACATTTCACCAATGCTGTTATTAAGTCCCATGTAATAGGTGGTGAGTCTATTGCCATCAACCGGGCACAATTACAAACTCCGGGCTGCTGCTGAAAATTTCCTAATAGAAAAACTCAATAACACTTTGCCCGACCCGGGAATTGAACCCGAGACCTCCTGCTCAGCAGTCGCGCTTGGGACCACTAGACCAACGAGGCAGTTATTGTACTGAATTCCTCTTTAGTCTAATGCACATAATCGGAACTGTTGAACGTGAAGCAACAGGTTCGATTCCTATTTCAGGCACTATTCTTATTGACTTCTCCGTTAGAAAATTCTCAGTAGCGGCTAGAAAAAGGCAGTTGTGTAAATACACAATATGTACAAAAATGGCATAACTACAAACAACTACTGCTACTGAGAATTTTCCAACAAAAAACCCAATTTAATTTAATCTGGGAATCGAACCCAAGAGATTAAGTGGCTATACTTGCATCCACATAGACTAGATATTTATTTTATTTTATTTATTTATATCAATCAACTTTGGATCATGACATTAAGCCAAATTAACCATTATTATTAATCAAATTAAATTAATTATTAATTTAGACACTACATCATACTAAATCCGAATATTTAATGCCTATACTTATAACAAATTTTTTCTTAAACCAAAAATAAATACCGACTTCAAAAGTAATAAAAAAAAAACAAAAAAAAATAAAGATTACATCAACACTAGAAGGTGCGAATTTGCAAAATTACTCCTGAATACCAATTCTTATGCCGAACCAAGTTACAAACAATTTCCACTTTGAGAGGCCTGATCAAAGAAATGAAACTAAAAAACAGGCCTTCCCAGACTTGCCGAAGAAAATGAGAGTAAATTTAACCAACAGTAATTCCCCTTTGAAGGCCTCCCGGGAACTCGGTTGAAAGGAAAATTGCAAAAGTTAGCTTACCCTTATGAAGGGCCGAGTTATAGCAACTAGATATTTTAAAGGTTCGCAACTGGGCCCTTATATTCTAATATCTGTACTTTAAACATTTGTAACAAACTTCGCCTTTGAACTATGCAGCTATTTGGAAGTTTGTAATGGTATTATAGACCCATTTACATGTTAATATGAAATATTGTTGATGGTGTCGAAACGAAATTTGCTTAAAGCCAATGCCGCCGATTGAGTTGAAATTGTAGCGAAAATACGCAATATGGCAGTCGAGTTAATTTGAGATGCAATGTTGGCCAATAAATCTTATCGATATCGGTATGTTCTCAAATGAATCTGCATTTTTCTCAATCTATCTTTTGTTCTATATTTTACATTAAAAGTGTGTCTATGGACTTTCTTGCCGGTTTTTCTCCGTAAGACTCATGCCTTGGAATCGTGTAACTACCTTAGACTTTTTCCAAGTACCAATTTTTTTATCAAAAATGTATCTGCTTTTGGCCACCAACTCGACTGATCGAAAGCGACGGTGTGGCGGAGGATGAAGCATAAATATCCATAATAAATCTTTTCACTCTTAAGTAGAGTGGATAGATTTGGGGAGAACGCTAGTTGGGGAGTTGATGCAACTGCCCACAACATTTGCATCGGACTACATCCCGAAACACGACTAGGTCGCTTCACGGCATGGCTTCGTCCGGTAAGTGGTAACCAGCCGCGGCCGAAGCCTCCCACCAGAGTTGTGTGGCCTGGTTTGCACCACCCAGGGGCCACGTGTAGGGATTCCATTTTAAGGGTGCACGGACACGGGCAACTCAGTCCCCCAGAAAAGAAAGAGAAAATGACTGAGAGAGGTCAGCTCACTGATGTGTTGACCAAACAGAATATAATACTATAGTGTTGACTACAGAGTACGTTATATATAAACGTATCGAGTCATTAGCATCTATCACATTGATGCGCTATGCGCCAACACTTTTCGAAGTTGTGAGTTAACTCAACCGGCGCAGTGAACTTAGTTAGCGCAATTGCGCGGCGCAACGCAGTGTTACCCATCTCTAGCCTCAAAAAATAATAAAAATTCGACCGAGACGGGCGAAAACAAACAAAATCGCAGCAAGCCTCAACAAACAACCTACCTATTATTGACTCGGCCAGATGTTTGCTTAATATATCTGTTTGTTCAGTGGCTATGAGTTCTAATAGGAACGTCTATTACCCCTGCCTTATGTCTTAAGGGATAAGAGTACTGTGACTTTGTTCTAGTGGCTACAAGCGCGGCTGCTGAGCTCCTGGGTTCAATTCCCAATAACACTGCTCGTGTTATTAGGTTTTTCTGTCCGGATGTTCTTTAACAAGTAAAACTGAATATGAGTTTTATTGATACGGAACCCTACATGCGTGAATTCGATTCACACTTGACTGAGTTTTTTATACAATCCCTTACACTATTTTCCCCCATATTGTCAATGAATTAACATACAAATGTAAAAAAAAAACAGTACAATCATGTCTACTAGTTTCTAGCGAGAATCAAACCTGAAACACGCAACGCAGAAGTCGATGTTTCAATTATTGTGCCAACCATGCTATAGATTTGTATCAATACATGTGACCCATATTACTCTAATCAGAATACACTCCAACACAAAATCAAGGACGCCCATAAAATAATAATAATTGAAAGTTCACACGGTCACGATGGAGCTACTTTGATGACAATGTAAACTGTCTTGTTAGTTTTGATTTGCATTTGAGCCCACTGTGGCTCAAATGCAGCTACTGAACCCGAGGTCGTGGGTTTGATTTCAGTTGGCAAAATGTTATTGAATTGTTCCAGTTGACATTATTTCTGAGAATTGTAACGCAAAGTTTAGAAGCAACAAGATCGCTTGCTTACGTAAACTCGTAATCAAATAATATATTTAAGTTATTAATTTACGAGCAATTTGATTTATCTAGAAAAAACTAGTGGCCACGTTCCAAAGTATACATAGATTCTAGATTTACAGAAATGGAAATTAATGTTTATGTGGGTATACCTAAGTACACCTCTGCCTACCCTTCGGAGACACAGGCGTGATTATGTTACAACAAATCAAATTAAATTAAAATCATTTATTTAAATTAAACCTATTTACAGGCACTTTGGAAATGTCAGAAGTTACCCACGTTTGCCACGTTCCAAAGTGTAGATTCCTATGGAGAAGAACGGGCAAGAAACTCCACGATTACTCTTTTTCATCATATAGATATTGGTTACACTAAAACGTATAATTAATTATTTTACCTACATTAGGTCCTAATTTATTTGGTAACTTCGTTTTAAGGTGTGTAATTAATATATTGTTAAGGATTCATTGAAACCATAATTGAAAATTCTATAAAAATGTATTTTTTTCCTTTAAGACTACCGTTAGAGGAGCAGTTTTCGTCTTTCTGGTAAGAAGACCATAGTTCGTATCGTATTGTTAATGAACAACCTAGTGTCACAGTTACAACCACCCGTAAGTCTCTGAAATAGCTTTACACACCATCGCAAACATCTCTCATATATACTGGTTTTAAGGTAGTGATAATTAATTAATAATACGTACAAGTCAGTAATGCGTGCCTCTGGCTCGAACTTGCGACCTTTGACTTCTCAGCCCAACGGTCATAGCACTAAGCTATCACTGCTTATGGTAAGTACTAAGGTAACAAAAACTTTTCTTTTTGTATAATAATCGCCGCAGGTTTAGCTCGTGACTAAGGGTTCCATTCGAGTTCGAAACTAATCGGGTGATCCCGGAAAATTCACGTGAGTAATATAAAATAACCGTTGAAAAATAATTAATATACATAATTTGTTGAGTAATCTATTACTTTTAATTCTTGGCATAAATGAATGTATTTTACCTTTAACCCCATCAAAGGAATTTATCTAATAAATTTAGACACATAATAAGTTAAAAAATATAAATTTTTGTGGAAAAAGAATACGATCTCGAACCTACGCCTTCCGGATAAATACTCCAGGCGCTCTGACCACTAAGCCATCTCGACTTTCTTGGCGACTTTTTTATACGTCTTTTGGCGACGTCATTGCTATCTATTCAGTCCCTATACTGGTGACCGAACCACTAAAGTTCGCTAAGCATGTGTTAATGCTTTTCAAAAATGCATCTATATAATAATTTGACTTACTTGTAAGTATGCGGCGTCAGACACAAGGCCGCATAGGAGGGCCCCAGTGAGTGCCCTCAACACCGCTTTACCCATTTCTCCACACATTTCGGCAACTTTATAATACTTTTAAAATGAAAGTACTGTACGCGACTGTAGCTCTGACTAAATGAAGTGAGGTGCATAGGTGGTCGCCCCACTAAAGCGTAGCCGTGGTAGGGTAGAAGTTGATGAAATACTCGAGCGGGCAGAGACCTGTCGAATTAATACCTGTTTGTATTGCGAATTTGAGTGACGGGTAGCAGGAGTTATGACTTGTGTGCAATTCGAAGGTTTCCACGTATCTAAGTTTGGAAGATTATTGAATGTGTAAGGTTTTACTCACGTGTATGTTTGGGGAATACAATTACTGTGGACGGATTGCATATCATACATAGCATCACGCCTATATTCCCCGAAGGGGTTGGTGAAGGTGTACACTATTGAACACTCATATTTCATCAATGCTGTTATTGAGTCCCATGTAAAAACAAAACTATGTTCTTACCCAAGATCCAATCTATCTCCTTGGCAAATTTCATTACGATCCGTTCGGCCGTTTAGTCGTGAAAGGTAACAAACAAAAAGAGTTACTATCGCATTTATAATATTAGTATGGATAATCAAAGCTACGATTGTGTCATCAAAGAAGTATCTAGTAATTTAATTTAAGTAATATATATATAGTTGTAGTACCACACAATTATATTTCGTGTTCTCCCAAAGTATTTAATACATGAAAACATTTAATACAGAAAGTTAAAATAAATATTATGAGCAGTAAATAAAGTAACTCAGTAAATGAAAACATTAACTAGAAACAAACAACGCTTGCGCACGAAGTCATGTTTAGATTGTAAACACAATTTTGAGAGATATATGTATCATAATTAATATTGCATATTTATTATTAAATACAAAATAGGGCTGGCCAAATCTCGGTTCAAACCCGGGGACCAAACTTAGGATCTTACGGTAGACTTCACCAATAGACCATTATAAAAGCGCTGTACGCTTTATGTTTATAGTTGAAATAATTATACTCCTGCTTGCAGTTAAATAGCAAAAATTGTGGTCGAAGTATTACACACTTAAAGAAATTAAAGTTGTTATTTATAACATACATATATACATACATACATACAACCACGCCTTTTTCCCAATGTGGTATACAGAGACTATCAATATCGCCTCATCTACGTTCATCAACTTCTTGATGAATGCGCGTCGGCTAAGGTTGATGACAGCCATTCTAAAAACCTCACCTCACGTCCAGTTTTGAGAACGTTTGAAGTTATAACAAAGATATTCCCTTAAAAAATAAAACATGGTCTTGACAGCAAAGCGGCTCTCTCACGCAAATTCTTTTTTAAAACTCTACCTACCATTCATAATCCACCAGTCGCTTATTATCGAACAAAAGAAGTGTCCATCAACCCTTTACATAAAACAACGCCCAGAAATAATATCAGCATCGCCACCCCGATATTCGGAACACATCAACGGAATTACTGCGCCTATAAAAGGATTTTTTGACGTCCACTGAAAACTCGCGTGTCTCTATACACAGTGGCCTTAGAGTGGATACTTATGGAGAGAGGAACAGGCAAATTCCCAAACATTTTCTTCTGCCACACGACGTGGGGTAAACGCGAACCACACACATTTGAAGATAAAACATACAAGTGCAAAACAATATTCTGGTGCACTTTGTCGTTATACAGAAATGTAGATGCGAAAAAGAAACTCTATGCCGTGATTCTATGCTACACTAACGAGATATGAGTGCCATCAGACATAATCGTTTTTGAAGATATTGTGCCTAGCCAGGTCTAAACATATCAGTGTATTAGGTTGAACACGTGCCCAATCCATTACAATTTTAATTAAAGCACTTACGTACATACTAACAAACGCATTTAAAGTATACGCCTATGGACATATTGGCGCGGAATAGGACAGAGGGGTACGCCTGTTCATGCTTCCTCCTTAGGTATTACTCTGAGGCAGCGGCCGGACCAGCACTTTGTGATTGACTTTTTTGTGTGCGCAAAAAAAAAACTTTCATTGGATTAAGACAAAATTGTTTATTCTATCTGTGAAAAAAGTTGGATACAATTTCGGCTAGCGTCCAGTATATTTTGATAAAACTAACGAATGCAGTGGAGAAATATGTCGAATATATTCATTTTTATTGTTCCATAATATATTCATAACTTTTTATCACATTTGATTAATAGCTAGCAAGCTAGTTTGGAAGTTTTCAAGCCACAGATTTATTTTGCGGTATCTACAGATAGTTAAGATACCGCCAAAATAAGAGCGTGAGCGAGCGTGTCAGATAAGCGCCTTCATTAAATTCAAAATTTGCTTTTTTTATCAAAACTTGATCTACCTATGGCCACTAACTCGCCTGATGGTAAGTGACGGTGTGGCCAATCCAGAAGAAATCTATTCACTCTAATAAGTATAGTGGATGGATTTGGGGAGAACTATAGTTGGGGAGTTGATGCAACAGTCCAGACCCGTCTCCCACAACAACGACTAGGTCGCTTCATGGCATGGCTTCTTTCCGTGGCTGGTAACCAGCCACAGCCGAAATCTCTTACCAGAGTTGTGTTGCCAGTTTTGCACCACCCAGGGGCCACGTGTAGGGATTCCATTTTAGGGTGCACTCCTACGGACGCGGGCAACTTAACCTCCAAAAGCTTGGCTTGACTGCTTTAAGGCATTTCTTCTTAGCGTATCGATGTAAATTCAAATTATGTCAACCCTGCTACGACAACCGCATTGTCAATAGCGTCCATTTATATATAGGTCATTTAACGTGCAGGTATCAGGACACGCAGCGCTCGATGTCAAGTGTTCCATCATTTGCGAAACAGCACACCTACATTCCAGGTTGAAATCTTTTATATATCCCCACCTTAGTAGGTTTTCCTTACTTCGAATAACCTGAGCTTGCACTAATATTTTTTCTATTATTTGATATCATACTGTAGAAACTGTGGACAACAGACTTACATCTTAGCAGCGTAAGAGTTGGCGATATGCGCTTACTTTAAGGCTAATACAATGACACACAAAGTAACACACTTGCGGTATCTAGTTCAATCTATACATGTGATTCACGCCATCTGAGGTCTCAAACTTGACTGCTTTTTTATATTGACAGCTAATGGGACCGTTGCAGATTAATGTAAACAATTAAATAATTTAACAAAGCGATAGTACGTTCGAAATATTTATCGGATTTGGCACAGTTAATTAATGTTATAAATAACGTTATTTCAGATATGAATAGGTAGCTAATAATTAGAAAATAAGGCTATTTCAAAGGCTATCAATAATTCCTTGCGCAAGTATCGCCCGAACATAATTCTTGACTAGTTGCGAAATATCCTGACAAAATGTTACTTAAACGTTGAAAATTGAATTGAAAAGAATATCGATGTACTTTTCATATAGCTACCTCATTTTTCTAACTTATATTTAGTGTAACATAAACAATAACGTAAACTGAAGAAAGAAAGAAATAAATTATTTTGATCTTGCACAGATAGGTATAAACATTGACAACAAGAGTAGAAAAAAAAACACATTACTAGAAACATCTGTACAAGGCCAAACATGGTCTCAGTCTCAGCTTAATCATAATTAATAACTTGTTACTATTGCTACGCTACTTTTCGGAAAGGACCGGATGAAACCATGGACACTCAGCGGAAGACACAAGAAATAAATACTATTATTATACTATCAAATAAATAAAACAGCGAAGAAAAAAACGTTCATCATCAAGCAAAGGTACAGGATCGGCCCTCAAATGGTCGTTCTCTTTTAGTTTCGAGTCTTTAAATTTGACATCTCTTTATTTTCCCCATAGAAATAAGATTTTCTACATAGAAATGAGATTTTCCCCATAGAAATAAGATTTTCTCCATAGAAATAAGATTTTCCCCGTATCGACTCTGGCTTTTATACTAATCAAACTCTGTTTTAGTGTAGTTGACTAAAAGTAAATTCGACATACATATTACCTTATTTTGTCTATAAATGAAGATGTCCCGGATTATCATAACCAAACATGCATCTCATACCGCATTAGTTTCCTTTATGACCCAGGTAATGTCAATATTCCAAGATGTAGAACAAATTCAAAATAATATTACATAGCATCACGCCTGTACCTATTCACCGTAGGTTTAAGCAAAAGGGTAGACAATTATACACCCACATTTCACCAACACTGTTATTAAGTTCCATGTAATAAGGTCGCAAGACTCAATTCTAAACTCTGAGCTGCTAGAATTTCCTATCAAAAAATCTCAATACCGCTAACCGGAAATCGAACCTAAGACATCAAGCTCAGCAGTCGTGCTTGCGACCACTAGACAAAAGAGGCAGTTGAACATTCAAAATGATTATATTATGAAACTCAAAAAACCTAACCTAATCTAATTTATATTTCCAGGAAACGGAATAGGAATTTAAAACTCAACACCTAACAAACATAACAAAAACAAACTAATAATAGTAACACGAACAAAAACAACGAACATAACATATTACATTGGCGCATTAGAAAATGGTTTGATAACAAACGCTTTCAGTTTTCACGGGCCGCTGCGCGCGCGCTGGCGGGTTTCCCGACGTTCCAACTTAATTGTTCCCGGTGTATTTTGTTCCTGACTTATTAACTATTATATTAGAGTATATATAAGTTATGTATACTCTAATATATGCTCAATTGCACCAACTTGTAAAAACATGCTAATGTGTTATTTTGACAGAATTTACTTCAAAATGCTGTCAAAATAATATCGCTATCACTTTGGTTTTGGTTTAAGCGGTATCGGTGAGACCGTTGCTACCTTCTAAGAACGTTTATTTCTACAACGGAAAATAAAAACATACAAAAAATATTTAGTAAAAATATGTGTAATTGTCTCTTCTAGCTAAACGTCGCATCTAGAGGTATAATTGTCGCAAGAGCGGCTGCGAGCGTGAGCGGTCCTATGTTCAATAGGCATGATGACTGTATTAAAGAATCAAGGAATTAATGGTTTTAGAGAAAACTACATGTACACAGGATTCTCAAAAATGACTTAGTTTTAATATAAACATTAAGATTAATAAGATTTTCAATAAAATAAAAGTATAAAATACTGCAATCGGCCATGTTAACTGAAACACCAATCACAGCGAATGACGTCACGCCTCATCGGGAATGTAAACATCACCTACATTTGTTTGAATTTTCGTTGTAAAAATTCGTTTCGATTGATTTCTACATCATTATATTAGTTAATTTGTTGTTTATTCGTGGTTTTGTACCTAAAATACAAACATTCAAGAATCGTCAACGATCGAACAAGGTTTTATTAAGCAAATAACAGTAATTTGCCAAGAATTGATTTGTTGATGTTGGGAGAGTTTCTTGCGATAAATAAAGACGTTTGCTCATCTGAATTTCGGAATGTGAAAACGTCCTTGTAAGTACATTACTATTAATCTATTTTGCTAAGTAAAATTCTACTTACACAAGCCTGTTTTAACACATAAGTCGTCGGTTATTTTTGAGGTTAACTAACTCGCAGCTAACGAAACTAATACTATTTTTACTTTTAAAGTATCTATTTCTTAAAACTTCACAAGTAATAATGTGTTAATTTACAAACCAATCTACTAAACCCTACCACAGCTATGCGCACTCGTAAATTCAACATCTATTAAACACCAAGTCCACTTTCTGTATTTGTTTATTAGTCTAATCAATTTTATTTATTTCAGGTCTTCCAGACCGTCATATCACATATGGTGAATTATGCTAGGGCTATCGTGCAACTTAAACGTGAAGGGAAAATTTCCCGGAGCATAAAGTCCATGCAAAGTTATATGCAGTTACATTGACAGTTGATGAAGATGAAGAAAAGGTAACATCTGTTCAATGCCACGATTGTGTTGCTGCTCAAGGGGGTTGCAAGCATGCCATAGCGCTCCTTATGTGGGTTCATCGCAGGAGTGAAGAACCATCCTGTACTGAAGTACAATGTTACTGGCTGAAGTCTAAACTATCCAGAGTTAGCAATACTCTGAAATTTATAAAAGCAAAGGACTTGTCAAACGGTAGCCCTATCTTACCATCAAATCCAACAGTGCTAGAAAAAGAATTGGTGTTCTGGGCTCATGATATCAAAAAGCTATCCAATGATAGCTGGTTCACCTGATGGCATTTGTCAAGATAGCATTGTTGAAATTAAGTGCCCAATGAGTGAGAAAACTTATCAGAATTATAAAAAAAATGGAAAACCCACGGAAAAATGTTACACCCAGATGTGAGTTCAAAATATTTGAGTGGATGGAAAAAGTGTTATTTATGTGTGGCCGACTCTGATTACCGTAACAATAAACATGTTGAAATTATATGTGTAACATTTGATAAAGAATATGTCAGATTTTCTTAAGTGTAATTACATTCTGGAAATCCTATGTATATCCATTGTTATATGAAAGTACAGAGAAATAACTAAAAATGCAGTTTTGTTTCATTTATTTAATAAGAGTTTTGTAAGTTAATTAAACCACATGTTATTGTTATTACATCATCAAGAACTTTGAGCAAACTCCTCAAAGCCTCTTGTTTTTTATCATCTTGTGTCATCTTGCTGCAGTCAGAAGCAGATTCCATTTAAAGGGACTGTTAATGGTGATGATTCTATCCGAGTCACAGAAGGAGTATAAGAAGTATCAATATCTGCTTGTTCTTCTTTTTTTAAACATTCTTCTTATAACATTTACATTGGAACTTGATGGGTTGAGACTGACTCTTGTCTTGAACTTGAGATGTAGAGACAGAGTGCAGGTGTGCCTTAAATGGTGATGTATTCTGATTTACCAACTGTTCTGTTTGATTAGCTTTACTTTGAAAGTTTTAATCACATGTACTTGAAATGATTTATCCATCGTTTTTGGTGTTACTTGTTGAAGTTCTTCAAGATTGTGCTGAACTGTAAAAGGAAACTTATTTCAATATGTATTTCTTTCTTTACATAGGTAGTGAAATAAATATTCCAATATTTATTTAAATGGTGATAGAACAGATAAGAGTGCCAGAGATTATACAAAATATACCTTCTTTTACCTGTAGATTTTCATTGAAACAAAAACAGGTAGATATTGATCTAATCATAAAATAAAAAAGGCTAATAAATTACAAATTTGTGTCATTATTTAGTTAATTAGGTACATAATAACATTTTAAAGTTTCTTGTTGCATTGAACCCGTTATTAAAGCATGAAACTATATAAAACTTAAAACATGTGTACCTGAACTTCCAATTGAAATTTCTTGTAAATTACATTTTCTGGAACCATATTACTTTCTTCTAATTGCTTTTCACATTCTACAATAGCCATCATCTTTTGTTTCTTACACATATAAGGTCGTTCTATAGTGCCAGATGTTACCATTTTTCTGTATGATTGGCATTCATATTATTCATACACCCTAGTTTCATACGCACTTGTGTCACTGATCCCATTACATGATACTGCATATAATTTTCCATATCATTTGGTAGCTGAAAAAAGATATGTCCAAATTGTTAACAAGAACGATATCTGACCAAAACAAACATAACCTCAATTAATTGCTAAAGTATTTAATCACACACAAAGATTTAAGAGTTCACACCTATTAAATCTATAGAACTACTTACATTAAAGTGGTCTTCACAAAAATAAATTGACGAATTCGATGTCTCAGGTCTCGCCGTGCGAGCTTTAGCCATTTATCTCGCACTATTTTCTCGTTTGGAACAATTTGTTAGGTGTTTATATTGATGTGTTTTTGCACAGAGGATCCGCACACCACGTTGTAATATTTGGAATTCATTTTAACACAGGAAATATGTAATAATGTTGATTTTCTTCTTTCAGCGTATGCAGCAATGCAATGTATACTGGGTCGTGACGTCACAATGGACGCCATGACACCCACGAGCGTTTTCGCGCATAATTTGAAATATATAGATTAAAATGCAGTTATTTGCGTTACAACTAAGTTTATTGCTGAAATAATGTGTTTTTCGGAAATAATAGACGTGTACCCTTATTATAAAAGCAGATTTCAAAATCAGTCATCATGCCTATTCCCAGGGTATTATTGTTTTCTATTACAAAATTCTCAGTACCAACCCGGAGTTTAGTATTTTGCCCGCTTATTGGCAATAGGCTTAGCACCTAATAATAACGGTGTTAGTGAAATGTGGGTGTACAATAGTACGACACCACCCTACCCTTCGGGGAATACAGTCGTGAGTGGTGTTATGTTATTATGAGTTTTTTTTTTTTCTCTCATACGTGGTACAGCTGCGTATATTGTAGTGCATGCAATGCTCCTCTTTATAGAGGATAGGGTACCTCTTTACTTATGTAAAGGGGACCGTAGACTTAAGTTTAAAATGTAATATCTTCATAATTGTATCAGTGTACTCATTGTTGAAGAGCCAAATAAATAAAATTAAAAATCAAGTCAATCATTGTATGTATAATATAAATCTCTTATATAAACATATATTTAATTTACATAACAAGTCCAGGAAAACTATGGCATCTCATAAGGTAAATCAAATGAGACCAGGCGTGTTGTTTCATTTTGGGATTCATTAAATTATCAATTTATAGTCCAGGAATATATTATACTGACTATTTTGAAAGCAGATAAAGCTTTTGATCCAAAATTATTCCATAAAATTAAATATAAATATTTATTACTCTCAAAGGGTTGTTAAAAAGTTGCTAAAAGTTAGCTGATATTCTGAAAACACACATTACTTTTATCTCGTTAATACATAGTCCCCTAGAGGTCTCATCGGAAGCCTCTCATATCATATTTTAAATGTTTAATTGCTTCCATGTATTACAATTAAAATATATACTTATAAACATATCATCACGCCCGTACTGTAGTACATCTAAATCCAATAGGTAGTTATAAATTTCCCATGTAATAGGTGATTTCTATAAACTGATAATTTCCTTATAGAAAAACTTGATAACACTCAATCCGAATCTGAAATCAAACCCAGCATTCAACGCTCAGTAGTCGTACTTGTGGCTAATAAACAGTCAGATTTATGTATGAGACACTTATTTTATTAGATTAGATGTTAATTATTGTTCAACGGTTATTACTCACGTGAATTCTTCGGGATTGCGCACGATGCCGCGAGGCAAACTCTTTGACTTGCGACATCGCTGCGGGCTCAGCTCATGACTAAGGGCTCTGTTCGAGTTCGAAACTAGTCGGGCAATCCCGAATAATGCACGTGAGTAATAACCGGTGAACAATAATTAATATGATTGTGTCTCACGAAACTTATCATACAATTTTTTTATGAATAACATAAACATTTTTGTATGTTAAATTTATTTACTAAATTAGATAGTTCTTACAGTTGAGTCATTGTCCCACAAAACAGTCTAGTCAGTTTGGCTGTGGAACTTAAGCACTTCTCTAACAATAAGTCATTGAACCTCCATTAAGAGTATTCAACTCTCTAAGGCGATAAATTTTCATTATTTATATGATACGAGAAACTTATTCAAGTATAATCGCTTGTGAATAAATAAATTAAGCTAAGTATTGAAATTCTAAAGGTACAGTCAGGGACAAAAGTCTATTAACGCGCAGCAAAACTGCACCGACTGTTGTGCTGTTATTGTTATGATCTCCTACATTTTCGGCGTAGTTAAGAGCCAGAATTCTTCAAGCAAGCTCATTCAGTCACTGTATAGGGACTGAATAAATTACGATGACGTCACCTTAAGACGTATTCATATGTGGAATAATAATTCGGAATAGTGAGTTGCCGGGATAGCGCAGTTGGCAAAGCGCCTGGATTATTTATTCGGAAGGCGTAAGTTAAAATCCTGCTAAAGACCGTAAAAATATATAATACTAGCGCCAGTAGAAGTTATCTCTAATGAACTGTAAATCAACCTACCAGACCTTCAATTAAATAATTTAGTATCACTACGTGTAGAAACCCCGCGTGATTTCCTAACAAATCTCTTATAATAAGTTGGAGTCAAAGACCTAATACAACTTTGTAATTCTGAAACTATCACTATTCCCTTCCAAGAAGGAGACAGAGCTACACATCTGGTATAATTGCATCCCTTTCACTCTTAGCAGCGATAGTTAGTAGTTCGGAATAGGTCCCATGGGCCAGAATTACTGGTCAAATTGCGAAAGTGTACATAACTTGCAATGTGGGCCTTCGCAAACTTGTTTATAACGATTGTACGTGGCGAGGCGATACAATAATACTTCCGAATTTCTGTAATTTGTGATTTTAAAATAAATTACAATATTCAAGTAAAAACTGCTATTTATCCCGTCCTATGCTCACTATTTCGAATTGTTCTTCGATAACAATACATGTTATGGTGACGTCACACAGCACTCACTAATGCATTTTAAAAATGTCAGTGATTTTATGTCACCTAAATACTTTTAAATTAGATCCGATCATAGGATCCGATTGAACTAGTACCTATATTGTGTCCTGTGCCCGCGACTTCGGTCGAATCCTGTATCAAAACGGAAAATATACGATAATTTAAGTTAAAATTCCTGTTTTAATCCGTAATATTCTCATTTAAATCCGTTGTGCAGTTTCGAAACCGATTTGAGATAAACGTTTAGATAGGTAGACAGACTGAAAAATTCTAACAACGGTCGTTTATTATAAGACATAGTATAGTTTAAATAATAATAATAGTTAATTTTAATAATAAAATATCATCACGCCCGTATTTCTCGAAAGCTCACATGTAATATGTTGTACACCCACATTTCACTGATGCGATTATAATAGGGCCTTTGTAATAGGATGTGAACCTATCTACCGGGCACAATTCCAAACACCGGGCTATTGAGTATTTATTAACAGAACACATCAATAACAATTTGCGCGAACCCTGAGTCTAGCCTGAACCTCACAGTCAGCAGTTGCCCTTGCGAGCACTAAACGAAGATATTCAAATGAAGGTCAAATACAGTACTCAGCAGTAGACAGATACCGCCTGAGAAGTATTTTATCTACAGAATACTCATAATTACACAACAATATAATTTCCATAACACGGAAACATACCTGTGGAAATTAATGTACAGTCAGTGAAAGAAATTGATTGACACGCACCAATACCGCACCGACTTTTAAGCTAAATAACGTCATACATACGAATTACTTAATAGCATTCTTTATTCAAGAAAAAAAAAGATTAATAATGCTTCCTGACTGACCGGAGTGGTCAGTTAGATTAATAGTTTTAGACTCAGACGTTTAATTCGTTAAAATTTCGATGTGTTCGCTATTTTCGTCACTGGTCCAGGAAACAAAATTGTTACCCGCCTCAGCTCAAATTTCATGGCATTCTAATTCTTCTAGATATTGACAGTTATAATTTGCCCCCATAATGCCATGAATCACTGATGTAAATTCTCTCTAATTCTGTAAAAGTACAATTAGAATAAAATTTAATTAAAGGACATTTAAACTACTTTGACAATGTCCAACAAACTTTTGTATACCAGAGTCATGATTCCATTTTCTCGACTGTACAGCTTTGTTTCCATTGAAACAATAAAACAAAAGGCAAATTAATGAGTTAAAACCGTGTGCTTCTAATGTGGCCCACTTTAAACCAAGCAGAGGCCGTTACATAATCTTATTAGTATTATCATAACATTACATAAACATGACTGTGTCGCTGGTCTGGTGGTCCCATGAGTGACTGCTGAGGGCAATCCCGAAAAATGCGCGTGAGTAATAACCGTTAAACTATAATTAATAGTCTGGTTATGTTTGAATACGAAAATCCATTATGGACGCTGTTCCGGACTCCTACCGACTACAAACCACACATTTCTCTCTAAAACTTGACTAGGGTCTCGAATCGTCCAGTCAAATCTTTATCGTTATAGTAGAACTATTGTTTAGAGAATAAGACTGATGACAGATTTTAAAATCTCCTTATATAATGTAGATATATGTCTACTAATTCCGAAAAACCCATTATTTGAGCAATTATCTAAGTTTTAACGCAAATTATTGCATTTTAATCTATATAATTTGAAATAAGCATGAAAACGCTCATGAGTGCCATGGCACCGCTTTAACGTCACGCCTAGGTAAATATTTGACAAAAGTTCAAGGAACAATACGGCGGTGATTGACGTTTACTTAGGCGTGACGTCATACGCTGTGATTGACGTTTTAGTTAACATGGCCGATTACAGTATTTTATACTTTTACTTTATCGAAAATCTTATTAATCTTAATGTTTTTAATAAAGCTAGGTATTTTTTAGAATCCTTTGTGCATATACTTTTCTCTAAAACCATTTATTCTTTGGTTCTTTAGTATTGTCATCATGCCTATTACACAAACATATTTTATACTCTGTAGTATTGAATAACGTGTCTTTCTCACACATTTACATACAAACTATCACTTACATAATAATACACATAATCGGTGACTGTCGTACAGTGTATAGGCAGCTCGCATGCGCAGTTAATTGTTATACACTTTCAATTAAACAATTATGGCGGACGTTAACTTTCTCGTTCGTAAATGACAAATGTTTGCCGGTTACGTTAATGATAATGATTCGTGTTATTAATAATATGTCGTGTTAATATCTTTCGGTTATGTCCGCATAACTCACTGCCTCATTGGTCTAGTGATCTCAAAAGCGATTTCCGAGCATGAGGTTTTGGGTTCAATTCACAGGTCGGGCAAAATGTTATTGGGTTTTGTCTGTTAGGAAATCCTCTGTAGCAGCCCGAAGTTTAAACTTGTGCCCGATAGATGACATTAGGCTCACCACCTATTATGTGGGACTTAATGACATTATTGATGAAATGTGGGTGCACAACTGTGTACACCTCTGCCTACTCCTTCGAGGAATACAGGCGTGATTCTATGTTTGTATTGAATAAAATCTCCATAATGACTAATTTTAGATACGGACATACCTATTGAGATTATGGCGTAATTATTTCGGAGGAGGTTCTACTTTCAGATATTAAGAGGGGGGTGGGTTAAATCACATTTTTGCACTTGTGGTATAAGTGTAAACATACGTACATGACCAGCCCATAGCTGTCCCACTGCAGGACTAGGGCCTCTTCTCATGCAGAGAAGGCACGAGCATTGATCATCACGCTAGCTCACTGCGGGTTGGCGATTTCAGACATCAAGTCCAGGTTTTCTCATGATGTTTTACTTCACCCTATGTCTGTGATGTCTTAGATTTACTGAGAATGTATTCATGACATTGGTACATGCTAGATTTGAACCCGCAACGCTCAAAAGGTGGGCTCATAACCCCTCGGCCACCACGACAATACAAAGTAAAATTGTAAACATTACCACCATTATGTCTCGTATGTGAGATTTAACGGAATAATGTGTCCTAGAACCCTTGAAACCAGTAACCCTTTATATTTTTTCATTACACACTATATACAAGATAAAATAAAACTCTGCCTCGTTGGTCTAGTGGTCCCAAGCGCGACTGCCGAGCATGAGGTCTCGGGTTCGATTCCCAGGTCGGGAAAAGTGTTACTGGGAATTCTCAGTAGCAGCCTGGAGTTTGGATTTGTGTCCAGTAGATGGCAATAGGCTCGCCACCTATTACATGGGACTTGGTTTGGTGATTTGATTGACAACAGATTTGGTGAAATTTGGGCGTGCAACTGTGTTACCTCTGCCTACCCCTTCGGGGAATACAGGCATGATGCTATGTTTATGTTATGTTAACATAAACATAGCATCACGCCTGTATTCCCCAAATAGTTAAGCAGAGGTGTATTGTTGTTTCACTAGTTTACATTTCACCAATGCCGTTATTAAAACGTCGCATCTTTGTCGAACGTCATGGTGGATATACAGAATAGTAATATAGTAATAGTATGGATAAGTTTATTAAGTAATACGGTACAGGCACAATTCCAAACACCGGGCTTCACAATTATGATTTAATAAGGAAGTGTCCATGCAATTCAAGTACTATATCGCGTATTACGTTTGTACTTTCTAGTTTCGTAACTTATTTACTTGTAATCCCCAAAGGTTTACGTATACCTGGGTGTACTGCACCCAATGACATCACAGTTATCGAGAAGCTAATGTAGTTAAGTCTCTTTTTACCCGACCACGGCGAAGCAAAAGGGAGGGTTATGATTTTGACCGGTATGTTACATACATATGGGTATGTATGTTCATATGTTTCCTTATAACTTCTAAACTACTTAATTTGATAAATGAGATATTGATATATCTTTGAAAAGCATTAACGCAAGCTTAGCGAACTCTAAAGTTATAATTTTTTTTGGAAAAAGAATACGGTCATGAGCAGAGGTCGAGATGGGTTAGCGCTCAGTGCGCCTGGAGTATTTATGGAGGCGCAGGTTCGAATCCTGCTCCCGACCGTATTCTCTTTTGCCCCAAATATTTAATTATGAGACATTGTTTAAAGCGTCTTGATCGTCCACTGATTATCTATACTTATAATAAATGCACGCTTTAGAGGACATTTTTGAACTCAAAATCTTATCCTATATTTCATCAACAACCTACTATTAAAGGTTAACCGCCCGTTAGTATTGAAATAGATTTAAACACCATCGATAACATCTCTCAGGTGTACTGGTTGCCTCACGAGCGATGTTTTCGAGTTGCACTGTATCAGTTTAGTAAATATCGCTTACAAAAAATATATAGAACATTAAACTGAGGTCATACGACAAACAAAACACATTGTACCTTACGAAGGTGTAACTCAATTGAACACGTTACGTCGCGAAACGCATCAGGCGAGAGTAGAGGGCTGGCTCGCAACAAACTCCTGCAGTAAAGACCGAAGCACCGACTAACTACTGGAACAACGCAGCTACACGTAGTGGATAGCTACGCGGAATTAGACATACTGGAAGGGATGTGATTTGGCGAAGAATAAAAATCGTTGGTTCGTTAATTTAATAGGCCAACATATTCGTTCATATTTCAACGTTCGTAAGACTTTTATAGCAGGTAGGGTATTTTCCTTTGAAAACCCTATAATTATCGTGGTAGATACCATCAAACGTTTCCTTTCACGGAAAATATAATCAATTTATTAAAAAAATGCAGATAAATCTTTCAAACGCATTAGCGCATGCGTAGCGAACTCTAAAGATATTAATTTACTCACAAAATATAGAATTTTAAATTATGGTATATATTAATCTTTACCACTTACACTTTGTACCCATGAAAGGAATTTGCCTAATAAATTAGGGCCTTGTTTAATTGTTCTTCTGTAGAGAATAGAAGTGACTCATATGTAATTATGGTCACCATCTCACCAATCCTTGGACCGAAGTAACCTCGATCAATCGATTTGTGCGGCGTTAATTAACACCGAGCCCCTCCAGCCATATTTTGGTATAGATGCATGAATCAAACAGGGGCAGTGGTAGCGCAAACCGCAATCAGGAATTAATCTCTGGTTTAATTCCTGATAGCGGTTTTCTTTCCACTAAGACCTTTACCTTTATATTGCTTCGCATGCATTAATGTGTACCTGATAATATTTTAAATTAACGGCGCGTTTGGCGCGGTGGCAAGAAACCAGCTGCTGTGCCGCGATTCGCGGATTCGATTCCCGCACGGAGCAAATATTTGTACCTATAATTTACGTACATTATTTATAGGTATAGACAATTCTCTATAGTTATAGATATTTGTCCTGGGGCTGGGTCTGTATGCATATGTGACAAGTGTCTGTAAACGTACCCACGATACATGAAGAAATTATTAGTGCGGGGCGATGTATAAAATAAACACCCGGTACCTGCACCATCCAGTGTAACTACATCGACGTCGTATACAGGAACTCAGCAGAAGTGTACTAGATAGAGTAAGTTAGTGAAGGCTATTTCTCTCAGTTTAATAGTTGCTAACAATATCGACCACCGGTCAGGCGCCAAGACTTGGGTTTCTTCACCCTTGATAAAATATCGAGTTACTACCAACGATTAAATTGTATAGCTTTTAAATTTTGAGTTTACAGAGTATCCACTAAAATTGTAGGTATTTAATAAATAATCATCATCATCATCAATACATCTAATAAAAATGTAACAGATCGCTGTCTGTACATAGAAGATATATAAGAAAAAATATTATTGGGACCTTTATCAACGCAAATAGCACACAAAACAATGATTGTTAGAATTTTTGTCTGTTTGTCTGTGCATTTGTGCACGCTAGTCTCAGAAACGGCTTATCCGACTTAGATGTTGTTTTCACTAATATATTGTGGTAAGCTTCAATTAACATTTAGTGTTTGCTTCATGTCAATCGGTTCATAAATAAAAAAGTCATGCCAAATTAAAGAATCACGTCGAACATTTATTAATTATTATAAATTTGTGTTCATATACGACATGGTGTTAATTTACGACATCCACGTGGTGTATGGAGTCGCTGGCACAGCTAGTATAATATAACTATCATAGCATAAGCTGAATTCCCCGAAGGGTTGGCAGAGACAAAAACAGAAAAACACAACACTGCCTCACGCTCAGCAGTTGCGCATGGTCCAACAAGGCAGTTGGTGGAATTTATCAAGTTATAATAGTTTAAAAAAAGGATAAAACTACATTTGCGATCATTTCTCTCATCGTGGATCCTCCTAGTTCCCAGCGAATGCTGACGACGCTTTTTCTTCTTGATCATAACGACCCAAAGTTTAACTGCAACGTAATAGTAGTAGTACCTACACAATTTATCATTTATCAAAATAAAACCCCCCTTTTTTACCCCACTACGGTAAACCCAAAAGGAATGGTTATGATTTTAGCAGTCTATATTATTTTTGTATATTCACTTTTGTCAGACACATTCATATTAATGATAGTTTAACGGTTATTACTCACACGCATTCTTCGGAATTGCCCGACTAGTTTCGAACTCGAACGGAGCCCTTATTCATGGGCTGAGCCCGCGGCGATGACGCGAGTCAAACTCCAGTCGGGCAATCCCGAAAAATGCGCGTGAGTAATAACCGTTAAACTATAATTAATAGTCTATATTATGTTTGAATACGAAAATCCATTATGGACGCTGTTCCGGACTCCTACCGACTACAAACCACACATTTCTCTCCAAAACTTGACCAGGTTCTCGAATCGTCTAGTCAAATCTTTATCGTTATAATAGAACTATTGTTTAGAGAATAAGACTGATGACAGATTTTAAAGTCTCTATAATGTAGATATATGTCTACTAATTCCGAAAAACCCATTATTTAAGCAATTATCTAAGTTTTAACGCAAATTATTGCATTTTAATCTATATAATTTGAAATAAGCATGAAAACGCTCATGAGTGCCATGGCACCGCTTTAACGTCACGCCTAGGTAAGTATTTGACAAAAGTTCAAGGAACAATACGGCGGTGATTGACGTTTACTTAGGCGTGACGTCATCCGCTGTGATTGACGTTTTAGTTAACATGGCCGATTATTTTATACTTTTACTTTATCGAAAATCTTATTAATCTTAATGTTTTTAATAGAGATAGGTATTTTTTAGAATCCTTTGTGCATATATGTTTCTCTAAAACCATTTATTCTTTGGTTCTTTAGTATTGTCATTGTATTACACAAACATATTTTATACTCTGTAGTATTGAATAACGTGTCTTTCTCACACATTTACATACAAACTATCACTTACATAATAATACACATAATCGGTGACTGTCGTACAGTGTATAGGCAGCTCGCATGCGCAGTTAATTGTTATACACTTTCAATTAAACAATTATGGCGGACGTTAACTTTCTCGTTTGTAAATGACAAATGTTTGCAGGTTACGTTAATGATAATGATTCGTGTTATTAATAATATGTCGTTTTAATATCTTTCGGTTATGTCCGCATAACTCACTGCATCATTGGTCTAGTGATCTCAAAAGCGATTTCCGAGCATGAGGTTTTGGGTTCGATTCACAGGTCTGGCAAAGTATTATTGGGTTTTGTCTGTTAGGAAATCCTCACTAGCAGCCCGAAGTTTAAAATGTTGCCCCGTAGATAAGAATAGAGTCACCACCGAGGATATACAACTGTGTACACCACTGCCTACTCCTTTGTGGAATACAGGCGTGATGCTGTGTGATGTTGTAATAGAAATATATCTTCAAAATGGCTCATTTTTTAGACAAGGACATATTTAGATTATGAGAAATTATTTCGGAGGGTTCTACCTTCAGGAATTAATGGCCTCTTCTCATACAGAGAAGGCACGAGCACTGATCACCACTCTAGCTCAATGCGCGTTGGCGATTTCAGACCATCAAGTCCAGGTTTCCTCATAATGTTCCTTCACCGTATGTCTGTGATGTCTAATATTTACAAAGAAAGTATTTATGACATTGGTACATGCTAGATTTGAACCCGCAACGCTCAAAAGGTGGGCTCATAACCCCTCGGCCACCACGACAAGACACGTGTAAAATTGTAAACATTACCACCATTACGTCTCGTATGTGAGATTTAACGGAATAATGTGTCCTAGAACCCTTGAAACCAGTAACCTTTTATATTTTTTCATTACACACTATATACAAGATTAAATAAAACTCTGCCTCGTTGGTCTAGTGGTCCCAAGCGCGACTGCCGAGCATGAGGTCTGGGTTTCGATTCCCGGGTCGGGCAAAGTGTTATTGAGTTTTTCTGTAATAAAATTTCAGTAGCAGCAGCATGGGACTTCATAACAGCATTGGTGAAATGTGGGTGTACGATTGTGTGTACACCTCTGCCTACCCCTTCGGGGAATACAGGCGTGATGCTATGTTAATGTTAAAATAAAACAAGAGTTAACCGAGCTGTAGGTACCTACTAGGGCACATAACATTAATCTGGATTCTAAAAACGTTTGACGCTTTTATGGGTCTACAACTAGTGTTACCACACTTTTTGCTCCGCAATGGACTGTGCCGAATGTATGGTAACCGCGCTCTTGTTTTACCTCTTTTGTTTACACGCAGTTACACTAATTGGGTACCCGTTGTGAATGTGCATGTAAAGAAAGAAAGAAAGAAAAAGTTTTTATTTTGTACTAGCACAGGAAATTACAAAAGAGAAAGTAGACTATAAACAAATTTTAAAATAAACCTATAAAAATCGAACATGAAATAACATACGTGTACATAAAAGTAAATAACCTGTGCCAGGCCAAAAAAGGCTCCCATCTCAGCATAATGCTACGACATTAAATTAAAAATGCCGCAGCGCTGATGTTCCGATAGGACCTCACGTGACCTCACGTGACGTAGTGTGGTGTACCTACCTGTAGTGAAACGATGCCTGTTTATGAAGTTAAGTGTACATACTCACTAATCATATAATTATTCTTCTTCTTATCATATGGTTCATGAACAACCTAGTGTCAAAGTTTAAACTGCCCTTAAACATGGCTATTCTCGCCATCGAGAACATCTCTCAGCTGTGCTGGTTTCCTCATGATGTTTGCCTTCAACTTCACGAGCAAGTAATCATTGATTTCTAAAACGCACATAACTACGACCAGACAGTGGTGTGTGGTTTGGGTCACCTTCGACCTGACCTGTGAGTGATAGATTAGTTGTATGAAGCATGACAAAGTGGACTGGCCACTTTGTCATACAACTAATCCATCACTGCTTATTATCATATATAATTTTGATATCTTAGAAAATCTAGTAAAGTAACGTTCTACGGTCTAGGTGGTTCACGGGTCGAGTAAAATGTTATCGAGTTTATTAGAAACGTTTCCGGAGCAGCAATGAGTTTGGAAACGAGCTAAATAACAGTTTGTTTGAAAGTTGAACCCAATACCTCATGCACAGCAGCAGCGCTTGCAGCCACTAGTCCTTACTCGAAATATAACGTTTATAATGATAAACACTTAACTTCCCATCTACATTTTTAACTACCGTTTGTGTTATGATAAAGTCAAATCGATCATGCCAAGTAAGTACCTATGCGAGAGTACATCCAGTACTTGAAAGTTCCAAACTATCGGTAAAGCGACCGTCAAACTCCCTCTTAAGTCAATCAAAGTCAAGTCAGTCAATCTTGGGGTAAACTAGAGCCCGTAATAAACCTCACAATTGCGAGCTGGGTGCCGTGAGTTGCTGTCAAAATGTTAAAGTTATTTTAATTGCGTAATGCCTTATTAGACGAGATGTCGCGATTTTTCTGATAAGAAACTTTTTGGAATTAGGCCCAGCATGGCAACAGCCTTAATAACAACATTACTGGCTATACTATTTAAAAAAAACCGGACATGTGCGAGTCGAACTCGTCCACCCAGGATTCCGTACAAATTTTTACGTACATATTATACATAGTTCAGGAATCGAGTCTCGCAGTTTTTTCCGAGCTTTTCCCGAAAGTTGTCAAAGTCAAAGCATTTATTTCAATTAGACCGTTTACAGGCACTTTTGAATTGTCAAAAAAAATAAACTAGTTGCCACGTTCCAAAGTGTAGATTCCTGTGGAGAAGAACGGGCAAGAAACTCCACGGTTACTCTTTTTCATCAAACAATTACAATATTTTGGTTACATTGTATTTATAATATAGAAATCATATGTGAGAACAATGTAATATGAAGTCTATAGAGTCTAGTTACAATTCAAAACTTTGCCATGACAGTTTAGAGATGACCAGCCCCAACCAACGGCGCCCGTTCACGAACATGACGCCAGCGTCAGCATCACTAAACTCGACCATATTGTAGGGAATCTAATGACCCAACACAAACGCCACCGTCAGCGGGACATTTGAGTGAGCATGACATACTCTAGCTGCCAGACAATAATCAAATATATTTAATCATGTAGAATATGTAAATGATTACATGGTACTCACATTTACAGTATAATAAAAATGAAATGCAAAATTATTAGACAAACGTATTTTTAAATATTATTAGATTAAGGACTGAACAAGACAAAAAAAATTGTCCATCAAAATTATATAACAATGTCAAAAAACAAAATAACTACAGTCTAAGAGACAGTACGTCGAAGTGATGTTGTTTGTAACATTGATTTGTTAGTCAGAGTGCTTGTGGAGCAGGACCAGCAGTTAGCCAAGCATTTTTGTTATCAATGTAATCTCCTAATGTATAGTATGCTTGATTGCATAATGAGCGTTTTATATGAGTTTTAAAATTCCTTTCATTTAGTTGTAGTATGTCAGAGGAATTTTATTGTAACATTTTACACCGTACCCCATAAATGATGTGTGTACCTTAGACAATCTAAATCGTGGCTGTGCAATTTTGTTTTTATTTCTGGTGTTGTAATTATGTCTATCACGTAATTTATCAAACTGATCTAGATTTTTTCTTACATACATAATATTTTCATATATATATTGACAAGGTACCGTCATAATATTAATCTCCTTATACAGATCCCTAAGAGATTCGCGACGACGTAGATTATATGTATATGGCTCTGATAGCTCTCTTCTGTAAAATAAATATAGACTCAATGTCAGCAGCACGTCCCCATAGTAGAATACCGTAAGACATAATGCTGTGAAAGTAGCTGAAGTAAACTAGTCTTGCGGTATCTACATCTGTTAGTTGCCTTATTTTTCTAACAGCGTAAGCGGCTGAGCTGAGTTGGTTTCCAAAACTTATATTTTTTATGATTTGATTACAAACGTATAGTATTCAGATTTTTTACTGTATTTATACTATAAGGCGATATTACTTGCCAAATTTTATAGTTCTAGGTCAACTGGAAGTACCCTATACATTTTGATTCCCTTGAGAGTGTCGAAATATACGTTTTTAGCGGCATAAACGGCCGTTTTTTTTTTACGTTAACTTAGACGTTTTATTTTTACAGCTTCAAGGGACTGTAGATTTGAATATATGGTTTTAGTTTCAACTCGTTACCTCCCGAGATAAAGGGTCTTGACAGACAGACGGACAACAAAGTGATCCTAAAAGGGTTCCGTTTTGACCTTTTGACGTACGGAACCCTAAAACTAGTAAATAGATTTTGCTATCCACATTATATACTACAACTAATAATAGAAAATGACCGCCTCGCCAAGTGGTCCTTAGCGCTACTGCTGAGTATGTGGTTCCGAAAACTCAATAGCACTTTGCCCGATCTGGGTTCGATTCCTAGATCGTGAAAAGTGTTATGGGGTTTTTCATATTAGAAAATACTCAGTAGCAGCCCAGAGTTGGACAATAGACTGACCACCTATTACATGGGACTTAATAACTACTAAATAAAAGCATTGGTGAAATTTGGGTGTACAACTGTGTACACCTCTGCCTACACTTTCTAGGAATGCACGGGTGATGCTATGTAACCAAAAACGAGGTTCTATAAGGCTGTCGAAAAGCTAAACTTAAATATAGATATGAGAGGAATTAGATATACAAATGACCATCAAAACAAAAACACCGAATTGAAGAAACAAAATTCCCTAACGTAAATACAATGTAAAAGGGCACAGCAGAAACCTGTAAACCACGTTAATTTATATCGCCATTTTGTATACGCACAATATAAAATAAGTGGGTAGAGACACGCTTCAAGAGTTTCGGCCGTATGTGGCAATGCTTAAAATGCGTGAACCCCGCTTACTTACGTACGAGCCGCTTTAATATAACACGTCTTACACTGAGCCATATGTTATCAGCCTAATATTGAACAAGCCATGTTTACTTAGGGGAATACGTAATGAATACACGCTTCCAAGGCGTTTGTCACGAACTATACCTTATTACACTATCGGGTGATGTGACATTGTAGAGGATTATTTGAAAATCCCTTTGTTTTTGCTTGTCAAATTTTTTACTGCAGTGTCTCCGTTAATGATTGATCGCCCCTTAGAGTTCTTCGATAGCTCACCCTGATATTAATTTCCGTCTCCAAAGACTGTGGATTTATTAAAAGGAAATAACAGGTATTTTCAATAAAGTGTATTTTTCTTAGTAATAGCTGGTGGAAAACCATAGTAGTGTGTCATTTAAACCACCTGTAGGGTGTGATTTACCACACCATCAATAACATATATCCATTGTGCTAGTCAGCTCACGATGTTTCAGTTCACCGGTTAAATAATTTATAGTAATTTTTTAACTTTCGTGATTCGAACACATAATTATTAAATTTAAACGAGACTTAACCGCGCTAAAGTCTTATTACATTCGTGGTCACGAGTAGACTCTGACCACTATCATCTAGTCTACCCACTATCATCTACTCGTGACCACGATCAATGCAAAAAAAATATGGTTTTAGCGCGATTAAGTCCCGTTTGAATTCAATAAATAATTTATAATACGCACGTCATTTCGAAAAGGCAATATCGGTGAAATGTTATAAGTGCACAACAGTATAACTGCTATAGCTTCAAAGAATCCAAACTCGATGATATAGTTCAATAAACTCTGACCACTAAGCCGTAGTCAGAGACCGGGTAAGGTCGAGATACCTCAGCTGACTATCCCGAATTCATCTTCCACATCTTCATACTTCATAAGGTCACGTCAATGTTCGAATCCTGCTCACGACCGTATCTTTCTTTCCACAATAATTTATAACTTTAGAGTTCACAACGCACGCGATAATGCTTTTGATATATCTTAGGTTTTCGCGATCACTACACATTGTAATAAAACAACTTTTAATCTGATTAATCCCGTTTTGAACACTTTGCAGTTTTCATGGTAATCCTGCGACCACGAACGCTGCAAAGTGTTCGAAACGTCAGGAAAAACAAAACCCAAAATTACACGCGATTAATCCGGTTAAAAGTTGTTTTATTATAATGTGTAGTGATCGCGAAAACCTAAGATATCACTCTTTATCGATGGTTTATAGATTTTAGTAAAAAAATGCAAGTCTCCGTTTTATGAACATACTTCATCGTCAGCTTACATTGCATTCATGCGACACTCCTAGTTCAGAACTTAACGTGTCTAATAATCTGTGTTCGATATTGCTTTTTATGTGCACATGAACTTAATCATACATTTATACGTACGGCCTTGGATAGAAGCGAAAGGGTTTTCTGTAGGCAAGTACGTGTGTGGTCCTTAGAATGAGGTTTTATTTTATTTAGTTTCTTCGGAGAGGCCCATGACTAAGCTAGCGCCGCCCGCACAGATCGATGTCGAGGTTTAGCTGTGCTTGATGCGATTAGTCTAAATAGGTGACCTTAATTTCATATCAAAACCCTTCCGCCTCTGTTTCCTCGGATAGCACAGTCCTGGTTGTTAAATTAAGTTCTATTTCAGTTGTTACAGGTAGTCAGATGCTTCGGTCACCTGAGTCTGGAACCACGAGCTATCATGTTTTTCAGTAACTGGGTTGTGTAGATCATATAAACAGTTACTCTTTGTAAAATATCTTTATCTAAGCTTAGACTTAGAACATAGAAAATGTAATACTCAGATACACATATATATTTTTGGTAATTCAACTATTTCTTAAAACGTAGTCAATTTTACTCTCAATGCTAATTTAGTTTCAGATTTTGCGTTATTCAAATTACACGTTAAATACGTAGGTACTTCCAAAACTCGATGTTCTAAACCAAATTCCACTTACTCCTTAAAATACATAAATTATACGCACACAATCACATACCAATTAGGTGCCCATCCCGAGAGTCAATTGAATAAACTTCAATCAACCATCACGCCATAAAATGAGGCAAACCCGCAGGCATCTAGTTTGCATAATAATTATACATTATACAGGGCTTAAAATTCACCAGGGCGGTACAACAAATGCATTGGTATTATGAGATAAGAGTTTTGCGAATTTGTATTCAAACGGGGTGTTCCACAAGGGTGGGACTGGCAAAGGGCTCGCGTTCACGAGTGATATATGCTAATAAGCCGGCCATTTTTAAACCCTTTCGTAAGGATTCATTGCGGGTGTTCTTTAGATGGTGTTTTAGGTTGATACATCGAGGATTTAAATGTGTTTCGGAAACCTGGATATAATTTTGTTATCGACATATAGCCTATCGTAGATGCGTGGCTGTACTAGACCTTGATTTTGTTTTCAGGAAGAAACCTTCGAACGGCACAGTCGGTCTTTGGGGATGAGATCGAGGAGTGCGGTATTTTTATTTCACTAAAACCACACCGGTAATCACCATCAGCATTTTGATGGCACCTTCGGTTCCCTTTTAGGAGACGAGCTCCTTTAACCCCCTGTGCAACGCTTGTTTAGGCACATCCCTGGAGAGACCGCAAGAGTTCTCTTCTGAGTCCCACTGCACATCTTCCCTGAGATCACTTTATGGATGGACAGAGTCCTCACTCTGAGTACCCGCGACCCCAAAGGCCCGCCTGAGCTGATCGTAGACTCACAATGTTGAAGGATAATTTTCTTCAATGAAAATAATACATCAGAACTGCTACGATTTCTGGTTTCCCCATCGTGTTTCAAGGATCGACCTTGATTTCAAAGAACTGGTACCGACAACAAATGATAATGATAGGACATTAAATAATCAAATATATTGATTAAAGATTTGTTTTATTTCCAATATAAAAAACAACTCTGCACATCTAAGATACATATATTACGCCTCTGTTCTCCGAAGGGTTAGGCAGAAGTTTTGTTTTCCCACACATTTCACCGAAGATCCATGTAACAGGCGGTGATTCTTTTGCTTTCGACTGGGCACAGTTCCGAACTCCGGGCTGTTACTGAGAATATCTTAACAGAAAAACCCAGTACCACTTTGACCGACCTACGACACTCAGAAGTTGCGCTTGCGACAATGAGACATTTAAACATTCATAGCAGCTGAAATTCAAATAGGTATTCTTGGACACCACATGTGGAATACATTAGACATTCTACTTTTAGATACCCGAGGATGTCCGGTGTCGTGGGTTGCAATTTAACTTACAAATGACGTACACACTAAGGATTGGAAACAGATGTTTGTAGTCCTTAACATCAAAAAATTTACATGTAATTTGTGGGAATCGTGACTAAACTAATACCTACTGATCAATCAAGTTTAAACTGTGCCAGCCGCGGATGGTTTCTGGATGGATGAGTTTCATAAAGAGACCCCATGTCTCGGAGAGAAAGTTAAAACAACGGTTCCGCTATCAAAAGAAAATCTGATCAAGACATATCGTGCAACCCAATAACTGAGTGTAGAAGGTCACATAAGTTCATTCAAAGTAACTTCATCTAATTCATTTAGAACCCGAACCCAATGCAGTTGGATTAAAGATAGACAAATAAAGTTTCAATATTAAATGGCAAAAGAATACGGTTGCGAGCAGGATTCGAACCTGCGCCTCCCGGATAAATACTCCAGGCGCTCTGCCCACTAAGCCACCTCGACCTCTGCTCACCACCGCGAAGTCTTCATCTATATTTTAACACATAGCAATGACGTCGCCAAAAAGACGTGTCAATAATATGGATGAAGAATTCGCGGTAGTGAGCAGAGGTTGAGATGGCTTAGTGGTCAGAGCGCCTGGAGTATTTATCCGGGAGGCGCAGGTTCGAATCCTGTTCGCGACCGTAGTCTTTTCCATTTAATATTGTAACTTTAGAGTTCGCTAAGCATGTGTTAATGCTTTTCAAAGATTTATCTTAAGTTGGACAAGTATTTGATATGCAGGTAAACGGACGCTGTACTGATTCTGGTAGTTAGTATTATGAATCTCAACTAACTTTTGTTTAACTGTTATATTCTGACGTAGTAACTATTATAGTATTTTAGTCGCTACTTAAATTATTGGAAAAGCACAAAATCCTCATCTAAAAGAAAGCCTCTTTATTCTGTTAAACACATTCTTCAGCTTTCCTGGCCTATCTAACATTAAGAGCTTTGGAAAATCCGGATCAAAATCTAGAAAAAACTAGAAAAACAAGAAGTCGGTTAAAAAGTCAATCACATCGAAAAGTGAACGCTTTGCCCAAATATCGAAAATGTTTGTCATGTTATTGAATTTTATCATTGAGAATGCTATTTCCACAGTCATAACGAATAAATATAATGTTTATGATAAAATATCTATAGGTGTTTTTATTTTCAACCATAATACCTGTTAAGTGCATAAAGCAGTTCCCTACTTCCGTACTAATAAGCGGACGAGGTCACACAGTAAGCGACAATTAAAAGGATAAGAATTATAAATAACTGCCTCATTGGTCTCTAGGTGGTCCCAAGCTGGGACTGTTGAATGTGAAGTCTTGGGTTCCATTACCAGGGCAAAGTGTAATTGGATTTTTCAGTTAGTAATTTCTCAGTAGCAGCCCTGGAAATGGGCCCTAGATGGAAATAAGCTCGTGTTATAGCATAGAACCTAATAACAGCAATAGAAAAATGTGCGAATACGGGCGTGATACATGTTATAATATGTATAATGAATATATAAAAGCAGCATAACGTTAAGTAAAAGTATTACATAAGAAAGTTTAATAAAATGCACGAGGATATATACAATTTGACTAAGGGCTCCGTTCTAGTTCGAAACGGGAATCAAAAAATACACGTGAGTAGTAACCGGTAAACAATAATTAATACGAGAATAAAGAGACAAGCAACGTCTTCAATAAAGAATAAATGTTAACGACACAGGAAAATATTAGTATTTGTATACTTAGTAACTGATAATAATGTAATTTTTTTTAAGTAGCCAAGCCACAGACACTGATGTCAAAGTCAAAGTCAAAGGTTTTATTTCATACAAACCATACAAAGGCACTTATGTAAAGTCAGTATTTAGGTTCCAAAAAGTCGTTGTGAATTAATATTGGTAGGGTATAGTGATAGTTTTAGTTCTAAATTATTAAAATAATAACTCGTTTTTTGGTCCCATTTTGCTATTGCTGAGTCTTAAGTTCGTTAACGGGGGAAATCAGTTGAGGCTTGCCAACTCTTAAGCAAAACTATGATTTGCCTCAAGGTACTTCTCTTGACCCTTTTCTATATTGGTGTTAATTGTGATATAGCCCACCTAAACTGAATTTAAAGCATTGTTGTCTTGTACTAATGGTTACTATAGGTACGAGCAAAACGGGATGATTAAGAGAAGTCAAATTTGAATTTAGGCACTTCGCACTAAAATTAGAGTGGCCACTAAAATTAGAGACTAGAATTGTGTGGAAATTTTCAATTTGACGTTTCTTATTTTATCCCTTCCTGCTCTCATAATAACTCTTGGTAAAACAAAGCAATGCTCTTAATTTAATGTAGTCATTATTCTCACATAAACAAAATATACATATCTAATATATATTGCAACAACCTTTGCTTTTCGTTCGTCTGGTTGATGAACAACCTAATTTCAGAGTTTAAGACGCCCGTAGGCCTCTGACATGGCTTTACACAACATCTGTCAGGTGTGCCGGTTTACTCGTTATTTATATAACTAATACGTACATGACTCGAGAAGCCAGTGGTGCATACTTTGGATTCGAATTTGCGACCTTTGACTTGCCAGCTAGTGGTCATACCACTAGGCTATCATGGCTATGAATACTCGTTGATAAATGGTAATTATGGAGCTTCTTGCCCATTCTTTTCGATCATCCATAATTTTGGAACGCAGCAACTACTTTATGACAGTTTAAGTGCTCATATATATATAGCTTTCTTTCTTATTATGCTTTATTATATAGATTTATGCCTTCTTCTTTATACTATATAATTATCCGCTCGCAGTATAACATCGTCCTAAGAGTCTGCGCGGCTAATGTGGACATAACAGTAACGTTGTGCGATAGTGCCCTCGCACCATGTCTTAATGGGCTATTATATTTTATGTTTAATTCAAACACTACCCAGGGATTGGGTGCCGGTAGGATTACGTATGTGTGTATGTATAGAGGCTTATGATAGCTTCTTAATTGATGACGACATTCTTTGCTTTCAATTTGAATTTGAATAGTGTTGAGCTACACGATGACTGAAATCTTAGTGCCGTCGGTAAGACTGGTCAGCTCTAAACTGCTATTGCTCTTTCCTTGGAAGACCATCCTAGACTATTCGCTACATGCCTTACAATCATAGGTCAAAAATTGTTTCTGAACTTTAAAATAGACTTTGATTCCTGCCTGTGTTTGAGCTTTTCTTCTCAGAGGCAGAGAGTAAAAATGGCGATACAATATATAAAAACATTTCTTTTTAAGAATTGTCTTTTACAATGTATGCTTTTATCTTATTGAAAAACGTCCAGCATTAATAATTTATCCTGTTCTTTTATAACTTTAAAATCCTTTCCTACTTATAATTATAGTTTCAGATTTATCCAAACTTACCATTCTCATGTAATCGCCCAGTATTCATGTATTCAGTATAATGTGCGCAAACAGGTCTCCATGGGAAAAGAACATGAGCCAATTGTATGAATTAATGTTCACCGGTTACTACTCACGTGCATTTTTCGGGATAGCCCGACTAGTTTCGAACTCGAACGGAGCCCTTAGTCATGAGCTGAACCCGCGGCATGAATCCCGAAAAATGCACGTGAGTAGTAACCGGTGAACATTAATTGATATGAATATGAGCCAATTTATCTTCGAAGCGACTCCACAAGAACAAAGTACTTTATGGTACTAGGCCGTTAGAACGCCTATCACGTATTCAATTAGATTTGTCTCCCAAACACCAAGGACATTACCTCCTTTGCCACACACGTGGAAATTTATCGCTGGAGGAAGATCTAAAGATTGACTGATACAAATTCTTATTTGTTTATATATATTTAAATTTTCAGGGTTAGGTATGTGTACTGCATTTGTAATCAATCTGACATTATATTGCACTGTTTTTTATAACACTCCGTATCCCTGACAACTGAATGTTTCGGGCTTCCCTTTTCACAATAACTTTGGGCTATCGAACGACATAGAGCGTCTGCCATCTGACCTCTACAACCAGTTACTGTGTAATACGATATCTCGTGGTAGGACTGTTTGTCAGACTTTCAGGCATCTAACTGCCCATACTGGTTGTCATAGATCTTCATTTAAAACCTGGACAGTTGGTTTAATGTGCCCTCTGAGGCTATCATTAAATCAGATATTTGAGTCATATTCTTGGTTCAGAAACCGCGCTTAACCACTGTCATTACAACATGGCGTGACTGACAATATTCTTCGATAAACAATAAAATTAATAAACATAAAGTTATAATTTTTAAATGGAAAAGAATAAGGCCGTGAGTAGGATTCGAACCTGCGCCTCCCGGATAAATACTCCAGGCGCTCTGACGACTAAGCCATCTCGACCTCTGCTCACTACCGTGAATTCTTCTTCCACATTTTATCACGTCTTTTGGTGACGTCATTGCCATCTATTCAGTCCCTATACAGGTGACTGAACGCAGGTTCGAAACACCTCAAGGCCGTATTCTTTTTCCATTTAAAAAATTATAACTTTAGAGTTCGCTAAGCATGCGTTAATTTCAAAGATTTATCTGTATTTAATAAACAAAATTAACGTCATTTTTATTTTTTAATCTTTGAGAATAATTTAACATTCTTCCCCGTTTATCATCGAACATATGATCAGGTTTATTGAACACGACACCCTTTTTTACATCCCTGGAAGAGACGTTCAGTGCTTACGACACGACTTCGACACGTCACACATGCAAACACGCGTCTGCGTCCCAAAAAGCATAGATTCCAATATTATTATATTAAATTATAATATTGTTTTTGAGTTTTTCTTTTGAGAAATTCTCAGTAGCAGATTGTCACCTATAACGCGTGTGTGTGTACGATCTACCCTTCTGTCTAACCCTTCGGGGTATACAGGCGTGACGCTGTGTTTTGTATGAAATTAAGGATTTTAGTAAAAGCTTTTAAAGGCTTGGTTTTACCAATGTTAGATATTTGGCGTTAACTAAGGGATACATAACAAATGTTGACAACTATTCCGTAGTAATTAATATCTTAGGTTTTCGCGATCACTACACATTATAATAAAATAACTTTTGACCGGATTAATCGCGTGTATTTTTGGTTTTTGATTTTCTTGACAACATCTATTCTAGTAAACTAGTAATTTAAATTCTACTCTCTAATAGGGTTATCTATAAAAAAGTTGCTAAAATCTAAAACTAACGGCTTATTTCACCAACATCGTATATCGTTTTCTGGGAGACTTTTATAAATAATCTTCTTGCTGGGACATAATCGGTTTCCGACAGATTCGTCATACAACTCTTAGTTTAATATTTATTATCTGCGATTGCAATTATCTGACATTAATCAAACCGCCCCTTAGACATACAAAGTACTTTAAACGTATTTTACAAAGATAATATAACAATGGAGTATAAAATGGTAGTACAATTCATCAACGAACCCGATCGCTCCATATAAGTAACTTCAAGAAGATAAAGATAGGCACATACCGGCAGAAGCACGTGTAATTCCTCTCCTTTCTCTATGTTTTACATTCCCCCCGTGTCTCCCGGGAGCGTTCCGACACACAGCCGGTTATTTCTTACATTCTCTACTAAATTCACAGTTAGGAAATTGAATTTTTCGAATTCCACGTCTTATACACTCGTGGCCATTTTATTCTGAGCTCCCCTCACGAGCCGGGTCGCTACAAGTTTACAGCAAAAAAGGGTGATGTATCGAATTTCGATGGTCCTGATAAACTGGTGGTGTACTTTTTTATTCTCGATTGGTGAGCCAGAAAAAGCGGTAAGTGAGTATGGCCAGAAGTGTTGCGTTGTTTATAATGTAGGTATGAGTACCAATCGTATTCACCCTTCTTGAATCATGAATGGTTACAACGAGCGATAGAACCGCTGAGTTGGGTCCCAAGTGAATATCAATATGTCTTACGAATGTTTCTATTTTTCTTTACATTTCAACGATAGGGATTACCCTGTAGCAACTGGTTCTATGATGAAATAAAATGCAGACAGATCTATTTTGAAAATATAGCGAGATAACAATATACCTATATATTCGATTTAAAATATGTTACCAGCAGTGACAAATCATAATATACAGCGGCCTTACGCGTCCAGTATAATAATGTGTTCAGGGCTCTGTTTCGACTCCGTCGATATTGCAGTGCTTCCAGCATGTTTACTGACGCCAGCGTAGATGACTTCTATGCAATTTTTACTGTGGGAGAGCCATGCTTCGGCACGAATGGGCCGGCTCGACCGGATTGATATTGACAGAAAAATGTCGTGAAACAACGCTTGCGTTGTGTTTTACCGAGTGAGTGAGGGTACCGGAGGCCCAAACCCTTTAAAAGGCCGGCAACGCACTTCCGACTCCTCTGGGGTTGCGGGTGTCCATGGGGGGCGGTAATCGCTTACCATCAGGCGAGACGTCTGCTCGGATGCCACCTATCCCATAAAAAAAAATTGCGTAAAATAGTTGCGTCAGTGGTGCGACGCGTACAGGGGAGCCTGAATAGCGCCCTGAGCATGATTGGCGAGAGAACCAATACTGTTCTCCTCGATAGGTTCAGTGAACTCCATGTTTTGCGGGACCGATGAGCCTACCGTGCAAATGGTTGTCTAGTTTCTTCTGTTTACTTTTAATTACTAACATTAGTTATAAGCAAAACTCTTGTTACTAACAACCTTGCCCTGCTTATGGACTTTTTTGTCTGAAATATATAATAAATGATTTTTATATTATTATAATATAGATACACTAAAAAAAATTAATTTCCATATTATTAGCCAATCAGTTAAAAGTAATAACAACAGATTAAGTACGTTAATTAATATTGTCACAGATTCACACCAACACACCATCGAGAGTGAATGTCAAAAATTTCCATTTTGCAATCTGCCTGTTACGAATTTAATTCTCACTGTGAAAATTTACAATTAATAACTCCAAATTAAATGTGAAATCTGTTCCGTAGAGAATAGGGTTTGAAATGGAATGGATAAAATGTTAATAGTTAACTGAAAACCCATTATAATATGGCAAACAATCCCGCTAATGACAGGTTTTATTAAAATTGAAATGAAATCGTTCACGTCGCGGAGACACTTATCACTACATTTATAAAGTTATTTAAAACTCTTTATTTTGAAAAGACTCTGTAGTGTATTTAAAAGCCTCATCGGTCTTTTGATTGCAAACACGGCTGCTGAGCATGAGCTCCTGGGTTAATTTCTCGAGTCGATCGGTGTTACTAGGTTTTTCTGTTAAAAAATTGTTAGAAAATTTAAAAAAAATCTGTTAGAAAGTTAGAAATATTGCAGCAAATTGTGCCACGTTGACGGCAATAGACTCACTACCTATTCCTCTCTATGAGACCACACAACGACTTTGGTGAAATTTTGTATGTACAACTGTATATATCTCTGCTTACCCCTTCGGGAATAATGGCAATAACTTTCGTGATACGTTTATATTAATTAATTATTTACCCGTTATTACTTACACACATTTTTCGGGTTTTTGCGATTAGTTCCGAACTGGAACGGAGCCCGCGACGAATTTGCGAGTCAAAAACTACGGGTCCGTTCGAATTTGAATTCAGTAGGGCAATCCCGAAAAACATATGTGAGTTATAACCGTAGAATAATAAATAAATAATTTATTTATACCAAATATTGTAGTTTATAGTATAACCGTTCAGAACCCAACATTATAAAGTGGTCACAATGAAAATCAACTGCCAACTAACATTTGCAATAAGCGAGATATTTGTGCAACTAGAGTACGTTCACCGACGCTGCAATTCTTTGACTTAGTCGTTAGCATAGATCACGTTGGTGCAGACTAGTCGAACAAGTAAACACTACCACTCCGAGCTGCCTTGTTGGTCTAAATCGCTGAGCGTGTAGCCTTGGGTTTAATTATGCAAGATTATTTTAGAACACATAATTTTAAAAGAATGTCTATGGAGTTTCCTACCGGTACTTCTCCATAAAACCGACATCTTGGAACCGTATCTAGCTTTGACTTTTCATAAGTGCCTGTATTATGGTCTATTTGAAATAAAAAAAAATAGTTTCAGTTTTTCGAACGCGATATACCGTCGTCGTGTGTTCTTTAAATAGATTGAAATTAGTCTTATAATAACTTTAAAATTAAAATATCAAATTATAAGACTGGTAACCGGTGAAAAATAGTTAATACATGTATGAAAAAATAAATAGACTTATCTATAACTACAGGTACTTAACACACTATGGGTGCGTGGACACTACGCAGCCACAACTACACAGTAAACTGAATCTAGGAACACGTAGGTGAGGAATTCTTCTCCCTGCTGTAGGCACAAATCTTATCTTTTGCATTGCGCCTCTGAATTGATCTTTGTCTTTCTAACCATTACACTCGGGAAAGACCGTAACGCCTCACGATATTTGACTGCAAACTTGAATCTAAAACTAAGTTCCATTTGCATTCCTAATAGTTTTTATTTCAATATTCATAAGGCTCCCTTTTGAATGCAAATAGAATCTGATAAGTTTGTGCATAATCTCTGTATGGAGTGCTTTGACATTTTGCGAATTGATAACATCTTTTCTAAACACGCCATACGTTCCGATGTGATTTGAGATAAACTTACCTGTTTATTATCTAATGTTTATAAATGGATTGGCGAGATGACTTCCATTCTTATATTTGCTTAAAAAAATCTGTGAAAAAGAAAATAATAAAGAAGTCAAGATAGGATTCGGTCACCAGTATAGGGACTGAATTGATTGCAATGACGTCGCCATAAGACGTGTTAAAATATGGAAGAAGAATTCGCGGTGGTGAGCAGAGGTCGAGATGGCTTAGTGGTCAGAGCGCCTGGAGTATTCATCCGGGAGGCGCAGGTTCGAATCCTGTTCGCGACCGTATTCTTTTTCCATTTAATATAATAACTTTAGAGTTCGCTAAGCATGCGTTAATGCTTTTCAAAGATTTATCTTGAAGTCAAGACAGCTTAGTGATCAGAGTGCCTGGAATATTTATATGCAATGCGCAAGTTCGAATCCTGCTTACGACCAAATTTTTGTTTCCATAAATTATAAGTATAGTAAAGAATTTTAGTAGATCTGTAAATGATTGCTAAATAAATATCGCCAGGCGTCTCCTTAAGACAAATACAAGGAAGCTTGAAATTCAATAGATTCGACAACGACACGGTAGCTCAGTTGGTAGAGTGATGACACGGAAAGTCAAGGATCGCGGGTTTAAGCACCGTTCGTGTCTATTATTTTTCAATGTTTCCTTGAAAAATAATAATAAATTTAGAAAATTACGTGGCATTAACATGTATAAAAAATATCATTATAAAGAAATCGAAAATTTGACAAATATTAATGTTCCGAAGTCAAATCACAATTTAAACATTTTTCTTAGATCCCGACTCGCTCGATGTTTTTACTTCTATATCGGAGTAAACAACAAAACCTCTGCTGTGTAAATTATTCTTGATAAGCCACCAATGATTTAGCAAAGAATTTTACACAGCGGACTCCAAAATCGTCAGTGAAATTGTTAATTGGGGCAATCACCGGCTTCGCTCGTACCACAGCTGATTACAGAACAGAGTTTAGCAAATCCGAACTCAATTTAGCTGTATCACTTCCAAAGTCAACGCTGCAAACGAAGTTGTCATTAAGATTTTACAAATTAACTCTAATTTGGGGTTAGAACCAAAAAGTACTGACGAGAACCGCAAGAGGAGAATTGGTACGCGCCTCCCAGGACCAGATGTTTTGAAATCGCTAAAGATTTAATTAAACAAACTTTGGTGAACAAAGTTGTTTAAATATAGCATTTTGTTATGCACGGCGCGATGTAAACATGATTTGTATGACAGTTTAATTTTAATTGAAAAGTCGCAAGTGTCATTGGGAAGTTACTTGGCAGATAATATTGAAAGTTAAGTGAATATGTGCAGTTGGTGTGATACAATTAATTATTAAACTTGTTTTGTGAAATTAATTCACAAAATGAATTTGTTTTTCTTTTGCAAATGTTATACGATTGCTCAAACTGTACTGGGCCTTGTGTATTCTTACATCTTTATTTTATATTGGTATATTTTTGTTTGTGACGTCTTGGCGCCTTAAATATAAAAATAAGTCTCACAATCTAGACCATGAACACGACACAGAGAAACAAATACTTTTGACCTCAAATAATGCTATGTTGTTCCAGGAAAACTATTAGAGATAAAGGTATATCAATTCGGTATGGTGGATTTTTTTTATTTAAAAGATACGATTTCAAAACTAAAGTACTATCAAACCACATGCATTTAAATGAATAAAGATCATTTTAAAAAATAAGTAAAATAAACTGTCAAGTAACGGTATTAATCAATATCGGCTTAGTACATGCATTGCAGCTGCGCCGACATGGCGCTAGGTACGCAATCAGCTGGTCCGCGGACCTAAAATAAAATAAATATATATATATAAAAAAAATACAATCGATGGTATTACTGATTCTGAACAATCTAGTTTCAGGTTTCGTATAGTCTATGAATAATCCTGTATAATTAAAAAATACACGATTACTATATACTCGTACTTCAAGTTCCACTTCATTAATTTCTAAATAAAAGTCTATTGTGAAAATCTAATTATGAGACTTCAAGCGCACGGAGATCGTTTGTGAAAACTATTTAAAGAAAGTGTATTGTTAAACGATGAGTATAGTCTCCAGTAATTAAATATTTTGTACTGTGGTAACGTTTATAATTAAATTCAATTTAAGTATAATTAAATTATAATCCTTAAAAGCGTTAAGCAGAAGTGTATACAACCACATTTCATCGATGCCGTTATTAGGTCCTAGGTGATTGGTCATGTGCTAGGTAATTAACCTAACACATGGGACCGTCACAATTCTAAACTCTGTGCTGTTACTGAGAGTTTCCTAACAAAAACCCCTATAAAACATATATAATGATAAGTTTTTATACATGTTGAGGCCATGTAATGCCAATAAATGATATAAAAAATATATATCATTATTTATGATTTATAAAGGATTGGGATGTTGTTCGGCGATTTACAACTGCAAAGTGGTTTGACAACTCTGAGTTTAGTAGATCTGTAAATGGTTGCTAGATAAATATCACCAGGCGTCTCCTTAAGACGAATACAAGGAGAATTGAAAATTTAATAGATTTGAACACGACAAGGTAGCTCAGTTGGAGTGATGACACGGAATGTCAAGGGTCACGGGTTCAAGCCCCGTTCTTGTATATTATTTTTTCAATATTTCCTTGAAAAATAGTAACTCCAATAAAACTTGACCCGGAATTAAAACTCATAATGAGGGAGTCGAGGACCGTAATCGACTGCTTTTAACACTTCAAAGGGATTAAAATAGCAAGTAATCCTCAAGATCTTATAAATTTTCCTAAATATAAAAAATATTATAATTTATTTTCGTATAGTAGATGAACAGCCTAGTAGAAGAGTTTAAATCGCCCTTTAAGCCTCTGACAGGGCTTTCTACACCATCGAGAACATTTCTCAGGTGTGCTGGGTTCTTTACGTTTTTTTTCTTTTCCGTTATATGATACTAATAATAACGCGATTCGCGTGCAGCGTGGATTCAATTCCCGCACGGAATAAATAATATTTGTATGGTCTTCAGATAGTTGCAAAATCAAAATCAATATTTATTTATTCACATTAGCCAAAAAATGTGCCCCAAGAAGACAGCCCCCAAAAAGCCCACCCTTCACCGCTTCCTAGTGTTTTAGCTGGGAAGAAGAAGCGGCGCAACAAACTCCCCAGCAACACGTCTGGCTGTATCATAATAATTTATAGATTATATACAAATCAAATCAACTACCTCGTTGATCTAGTGGTCCCAAGCGCGACTGCTGAGCAAGAGGTCATGGGTTCGATTCCCAGGTCGGGCAGTTTTTCTGTTAGAAATTTCTCAGTAGCAGCCCGGAGTTTGGAATTGTACCCAGATGGCAATAGGCTCATCACCTGTTACACGGGGCTTAGTGTCTTTACTAACTTATTTTGTGCGGTTAATAGTGTTTTAAGATTGGTTTTAGCGGCCGTGCCCCATACTTTTACTAAGTAGACCAAGTGTACATTGTTTCCTTTGTGCTGTATAGCATGCTCGAATGGTATTTCATTTGGAAAGCCTATACTTAGTGTCACATTAGCCCATTGCATTTGAGCAAAACCTTAGCCTGTTTCCACGGTCGATATGCCAAGCGTGATGGTTGAAGCAACTCATGACTGTTCATTAAATCTTGCATATATAGCATCACGCCTGTAAGCCACTATGATTTAGTCAGATATGCTGTACACCAACATTTCACCGATAGGTACTACGTAACAGTTGTTGAGCTTTTTGTCATCAACCAAGCACAATTTTTAATTCCAGGCTGCTATTGGGATTTTTCTGACCAAATTGTAATGCGGTTGTAATCTTTTGGAACTACGATAGAATTTCGTTTATTAATTTAAACTTAAAACTATACAACACACCTATCTATATAAATAAAAATTAATTAACGCGTGAATTTAAATTCATCACTTGCGAACGGCCAGACTGATTTGACTGTTTTTTAGTTGTGTTCATAATTATCAAGGTTTCTATGAATGAAAATGTTTGTAACATCCACCGAAAATGTCGGAAACTTTGATGGTATATTTGTATAAATTTCACCAGTGTGAAGCCGGGGCTTATCGCTTGTAATCAGTATATACTGAACTACATATACAAGAAAGTTTACAAAATACATAAAACGTACAAAACGTGGCTCGGGCATCATTGACTATATTGATCTGCACTTAAAAGAAATAAAAATACAAATACGCCACCACCCCTAACTTGTATCTGACCCCTTCAAAGCCCACAACACAGTGTCAAAGACGCTTCAGGCCACGGAAACGATCCTTCATTAAGGACCAGGGGTCAATAGGGCCCACGGGGACACCGCTGTCCTCTGATTAAACCCAAATCATGACCCTTAGCCCTTTTTTGTCGTTCTCTAATCACGCAGTATGATAATTTAGGATTAAAACGTACAAGACACACATTTGTAAAAGTGGAGGGATCACGTCAATCCCTTTGTTTCATGAAATTTATGGTAATCGGAAATAAGGGGGAAATGTTATTTTTGTCATATTGCCTTTCGCAACGTGAGATATAATACACCTAGGGATGGCATCACCATAGCGGCCCATTTCGGGGGGCCTTCCCCCAAATTCCTGTATTTCTGACGTTTTTAAGCCACCAATCAAATGTCGCCTAATATATTCTATCCAACGTTTGGGTGGCCGTCCCTGCAGGCCTGTCTATCCTAGCCTGTCTCACCCATCAAATTCCTTGTCCATATTTCTTTATCCATTCGAAGATTTTGTTCTGTCCATCTCTATTTACGCTTAATTATAATAGAGATCACTTTAACATTCCACGTGTCTGAACCCTGTGATTTCCCCCATCAAAGTCAAAGCCAAAAGTTTTTATTAAACATTCATTCACCAATTTAAAAGGCACTTACGAAACGTCAGAATTTAGCTGCTGTCCAACCCCAGTAGTGTGTTTATCAGTTGTATCCAGTATCACTCGACCCCCTCTAGAAAAGCAAATTAATATTATTAGTCCGTCTTAGGTCAACTAAATATCTGAGACTCCATAAGTACTTCTCAAAATGCTACAAAAGGCAGCTCAAGACCCTTTATAATGTTCACAACACACAATGAACATTCCAAGCCACAAAGTCATTTCAAGTCTTCTCTAAACACGGTGTTGGATAACAAAACAGTTAGTCAGTTATCTGATGGTTAATTAATTAAGCTCGCATCACACAGAGCCATCGCAGTGCAGCAGAGCAAGTATGTAAATGCAACAAGCCGCAGCCTCAAGATTTGTGGTTCGGCCTCTTGATATTCCTGTTTCGGAATTATGATAGTTGAGCGCTCCGGGAATATTAATCCCGCGGAACTGTGCGATCCCGGGCGTGCGGAGAATTCTTGCATAATCCCCGCTATGTCTACATTTGGGGTGCGGAAACGAATTATGTTACTTATAGGTGGATATTGATGTTTTCAAGCGGTTTCGGATTGAACTGTTGTCGGTGTTGCAAAGTTCGTTGTTTTATGTGGTTTTAACTTGATTTATCTCTACCAAAGTGTAATTTTGTGTTTAACTTCACTCTATAGCTTTGAAACACTCCTCTTGAGTCGTTTGCTCACCACTGAGCGTGGTTATGTGCCCGGCTAAGCCCTTTGGGATCTCTCTCATCATTCGTGACGATCTCTGGCCTGCTGCAGTACGTCGGAAATCTTGGTATCATCTTGGAAGATGTTGCATTATTTGGTCTGACCATGTTTTTGAGACATATCGATTTCTTATTAAAATATTAATGCATGTTCTCTCTACCTAAATATTCATAGGTATCACATGTACGTAATTACCCCCAAGAACTAATATGATCTCTAATCGCTCAAAGCTGATCTTAGCGCATTAATATTGTATCGAATTAATCGTGCATTATCAATTACAAATGGCTGCTTCAGTTGAGACAAATGAGTGACAGTGACTTAATTACTCAAAGCGTACCTCCAGTGATTCAGAACATAAATCGTTATTTTTAATTCGACTTGCTGAAGATTTTTTGAATGAAGGAATCTCTTTAATAAATATATTTAATATTTAAAATAGATAAAATAATATCAACAGTCTCTCTATTCTTTCATTTAAATTTAATTATTATTTGATTTTATTTAAGGGCTACCTGCCCTTAAATAAAATCAAATAATAATTAAGTACATTAAATAAGCGCTTTCGATATTTTAACTTAACAGGCATTTTAAAATAGATGCAGGCGGCTGGCAGACCCCACGTTGAAGGTTTAGAAATTTATTTACTTAAATCTATATATATAAAAATCAATTCTACATACTACATCTCTATAGAAACATGACGTTTGATTTGCAATTACAGTAATAGCTTACGCCGTTATAAGCGCTCCATTCACGTAACAACTAATTATCCTCATTTAGTTATTCACCGTATGATGATTGAATTATTTATTCGTACGTAAATCTCGTTAGTTAAAACGCCTACTAAAATATTCATAATAATATATTATATCATCAGCTTGCTAATGGTAAAAGTGTAGGTGCTATAATAAATACGAAAATGAACCGACACGAAATAATCCCTATCAATATTTTTCTTATCATGCGGTCTCCCCAAGTGTTAATAAGTATTAGTGTAAGGAAATTTTCAATAGCAGTCCAGAGTTTAGAACTGTACTGGTAGAATATATACAATAGGCTCACCACATAGAACTCAGTACCATAATAAGTGAAATGTGACTATACAACAATAGATACACTTCTGCTTTACCCTTTAGAAATACAGAAGTGATTCTATATTATGTTTATGGTATCACAAAAGTTACTATACAAAATAACATCTCTCCTCTTCATCGTCAATATTCAAAATAACTGATAATCGAAATGTTACATGTCCTTTAACATTCAGAACAATTTTTATAATATCAGTCAAAAATTAAAATTATATATGGCAACAAATTGTATATCTCATGTACTCCACTTCTGGCATGGTTCATCAAACGAGTAGCCTTTATTTATACATCAGATAATTATTTCAATTTTGTAAAACTATAAGGAAGACGGTGTTATATATTAGAATAGACGATGTGAGTGTACTAAAATGTAGAGAAATAATTAATATTCATACACCAGTCATCACTAACTACACTTACCCGGGACGTTGATCAGACTGAGATAAAATCGAGGGGCGTAAGGATATTCTTAGACCACGATACACGAATTGAATATATAAATATAACCTATAACTGTCCCACTGCAAGGCAATGGCCTCTTCTCATACAGATAGAGCACGAGCATTGATCACCACACTAGCTCACTGCGGGTTGGCGACTTCAAACCATTAAGTCCAGGTTTCCTCACGATGTTTTCATTCACCGTATGTCTGTCATGTCTTTAATTTACTCAGGAGGTACATTTGACATAAAAAAGTCACATTGTTACATGCCAGGTTTGAACCCACGGCCTTCGGCTGAATAGGCGGGCCCGTAACCATTCATCCACCACGACACTCATTTACCCGCGCCTCGCCAAGAAACGCAGATATTTTGAAAATTGACCATTCCTCCCGCTACAATAACTAAATATTATTTTAATCCTGGCTACATAGAAATTTGGTCAATTTTCATAGCTCCAAGCTTGAGAAACAGGCTCAAATTACCCGTGGGCACACCGGAAGACCTTTAACCCCAAATTAGACAAACTTGGCTTAAAGCAAACTTAGCCAAAACCGTTTAGTATTAGGTTTATCTTTTGATAATGTTAAGTTTAACACAATTTATAGATACACGTGTTTATGTTAGATTGAGGTCTTGACCTGTCTGTTGCCTTTGAAAGTTGTTGTGTATTATAAATCTTCCTAATATCTATTACAATATAGCTGAATATCTTAAAGTTTAATAAAAAAATTTTTTTGTGTAAATCTCGCACCGCATGCGTTGCGTTTGAAAGTTTTTCTGTAGATTAATATTTTTTCTATTTTGTTTGAACGGATTTGGAAAAATCTTATTGCATTTGATAGCTCAATATTTGAGGAAAGTTATAAGCTATTTAACATCACGCTGTGACCCTGAGCAGTCGAGCAAAAGAAAACAATACGGGTGAAACCGCGCGCCATAGCTGTAATAAATGTAGTATTATATATTTTTGCGAAACTAGCCACAATGACCCTAACTACCTAATTGGTCGTGTGATCGCAAAGGCTACTGCGTGTGAGCACTGAGCGTGAGGTCCTGCCTGGGTTCTATTCCAGAGTTGGGTAAAGTGATTTCGAGTTTTTCTGTTAAGAAATACTTTGTAGCATTTTGGAATTATGCTCAGTTGCTGGCAATAGGCACATCACCTTTTACATGGAACTACTATGAAATGTAGGTGTACAGCTGTAAACACCTCTGCCTCCCTCGGGGAATGTAAGTGTGATGCTATCTTATACCCACTTTTTCTTTTACTTTCTTGTAACCAAACTAGTCTCAGAGTTCAGAGCAGCTCATGTGCCTGTTGACCTGCTATATCTGCTTAACAACAGTCAGGACCGATGGTTCAACGTGTACTCCGAAGCATGAAGACGCTCAGATAAAAATGCTCCACCTACTGACTGACTGCGGCAAGCGTGCTGCAACTGCTACAAACTCCAAAATTAGGTACTTCTCCTGTATAAATGCTTTTACAGGGACACATCTCACATTTCCTCTCCTCCGACAATGGCAGTAGGCGACCCTGGCTTTATTTTTGAATTTTTTTTTTGTTCACGAATATGGCTTGCAATACCAAATATGTAGTTTGCGTTGTAGGTATAGGTATAGAAAGGTTTCGGACGGGTCTTTTACTATGGCACTTTGCATCGCGGTCTGATAACCGATCCTTTTCAAAAGCAGTCACAGCCTAATGAACAGAGCTGTGCAAACTCTCGTCTCTATTCCGCGAGCTCTTCCCAACCCTCGCATGGGATGTTGCATACGTTGGGATGTAAGTTCAGAACGTCCAAGAATACAGGCAGAATGCTATCTTATTTTAAAGATAAATCTTTGAAAAGCATTAACGCATGCTTAGCGAACTCTAAAGTTATAATATTATATGGAGTATTTAGCCAGAAGGCGCAGGTTCGAATCCTGTTCACGTTCGAATCCTGCTCACATCCGTATTCTTTTTCCATTTAATATTATAACTATCTTATTTTGTCATGACTGCCTATCGAACCTCCACAACCCAGTTACTGGGTAACACGATATCTCGTGGTAAGACTGGTCATCATCAGACTTTCAGGCTTCTATCTACCCGTTACGAACGGCTGTCATAGATCTTCATTTGACAATAGGAGGCACGAAGGGATCTAGATATGAAATTATGGTCACCTATACACAGACCGCCCACTGTAAGCGCAGCTTAGCCTCGGTCAATCGATCTGTGCACCTGTTCCTTAGCTACGAGCCCCTCAGACCCGATACAACACTATACGAATATTACATGATGAACAATATTAGCAATACCTCATAAGCAGTACTAACAGTAGGTGAGGTGGTGGTAGGTAGAGGGGGAACGTCAACATTTGCCGGTGATCGATTGGCGACACGTGCGCCTGAACTGGCCATAACCGGTAATTAGTCGCCCTAATTAGTTATTTTATGGACTTACACTGTTGGCATTCATCCAGAAGATATTTATAGGAAAATCTTGATTTTAGGAAATGAATTCCATAGACAATGACTAACATATTACATAATAAAGATATGTCAACCTATATGAACCCTAATCCTGTACTATATAAAGTCTTTTTTTTTTTTGTATAAAAACTATACTGGGACCTATACTGGGAAAACAAGCAGCTTCATAAAGGACTCAAGACACTTTGTCACTTTATTATCTGACGTGCAGCTAAAGGACACAGAGTTAATGGTCAGCTTTGATATCACCTCACTATTTACCAATGTACCAGTGGATGAGGTCATAAATATTATTTCAACGCAACTGAGTGCTAATTTACATACTGGATACATTGAGTGCATACATTACTGCTTGAAAAGTGGCTATTTTCTGTGGAAGAGCGAGTTCTACCTGCAAATAGATGGAGTGGCAATGGGCTCACCGATAGCGCCGGTAGTAGCCAATATATTTATGGAGTGGTTTGAAAACCAGGCCTTGGAGTCCGCTAAAACAAGACCTAGATACTGGTATTCTTGGATACGTGGACGATATATTTGCTATTGTCGAACGTGACACGCTGGTGGAATTTACTAGGCACCTAAACGGTATACACAGGAAAATAGCTGTCACAGTAGAAGAAGAAAATAATGGGTGTCTGCCATTCTTGGATGTTCTCGTGATCCGTGGACCTAGCGGTCATGTGTCCCATACGGTCTTCAGGAAACCGACACATACTGACCGGTACCTACGAGCAGACTCTCATCACCATCCTTCACACCTATTTTCCGTACCCAGAACTCTGATAGACCGGGCGTTCAGTTTATGCGATCCTCAGTACGTGGACGCAGAACTTTGTCATTTACAAGAGGTACTGGAGCGCAACGGGTATCAGTGGCGTCGGTGTATCCGTAGTTTGAATACGGTGGACAGGGGTCGTGGACGACGGGCGGGCGCGGAACGTACTCCAGCATTTTTACCGTTCGTTCGAGGAGTTACGGACAAGATAGGCCATATACTCAGACGTAAATATAGTATTAAGACGGTCTACCGCCCACCCGGACAGCTACGACAACTGCTACGTTCACCGAAAGACAAAGACCCATTAGGCTTCCCCGGCGTTTACATAATACCGTGCGACTGTGGCTTGAGTTACATCGGAGAAACTCGTCGCAATATCGCAACCAGGCTGAATGAACACATACGTAGTATGAAGAGTATGGACACCAACAAGTCAGCAGTTGCAGAACACGCTTGCAGCACGGGCGCGGCTCATTGTATACGTTTCGATAAAGCATCCGTACTAGCGAGGGAGAAATACTTCGTACCGCGAAAAGTACGAGAAGCTATCGAAATAAGCCGTCGCCCGAACTTCAACAGAGACAGTGGTTGGACGTTGCCCCCTGCTTGGAAACCAGCTCTGAAGTCCACGTCATATGAAAGTGAGTTAAGCCTGGAGTGTGACACAGTCAGCGCAGTATGCACCGGCATGAATAGTAAAGACAATATCTCGGACACGACGAGTGGCGGAAACACACGAGTACTTCCGACACCGAGTACATCATCGGCGCGTGCAAAACGCTACGCGGCGCGATGCAGCTCCAGTTTGACTCGCGACATCGCCGCGGGTTCAGCTCATGACTAAGGGCTCCGTTCGAGTTCGAAACTAGTCGGGCAATCCCGAAAAATGCACGTGAGTAGTAACCGGTGAACATTAATTTATATAAAGTCTAATCTTCTTTACACACGGAAGCAAAATTACACATAATAGGGTATTAGCAGATATTCTGCTTATATCATTGGCTGCCTCGTTAGCTTAGTGGTCCCAAGCGCGACTGCTGAACATGAGGTCCGGAGTTCGACTCCGAGGTCATAAAATGTTATTAGGTTTTCCTGTTAGGGAATCCGCAGTACCAGCCGGAAGTTTCGAATTTTGCCCGACAGATGGCAATAGGCTCACAACCATTACATGAGACTCATACCTAACAGCATTCGTGAATAATTGGTGTACCACTGTTTAAGTCTTCGGGGAATACAAGCGTGCGTGATGCTATGTTATATCATCGATTGAGTTGCTTTTATCCGCTATTCAACGCAGCATCGATAGTAAACGCTATTTTGATTAATCGTTTCGAGTCGGCAAAACTCGATGCAGCTTCAAAGCAATCGCTGAATCGTACTTTTTTATTAATACTGCGCTTAAACGCAGCAACATTGCAAAACGGGATGCAGCGTCGAAGCAAGCGCTGTAGATGCTTAAAGTAACAAGTACTCTAAAGTCTTAGAAAATGCAAATTTCTCTAGACAGCGCTAGTTCCTTAGGGATTCTAGAAAACTAAAATAGTTGTAAGGAACAATTGGTGTGCTTACATAAAGATGTGAACAATTAGCTGCCCGCGCTAGCTGGTAAAGTATTAGAGGAAACCGACTAGTGTAAAGTGTATGGACTATATTTCTTTAGGAATAAGGCTTCCTTCACCTAGAATTACTCCTGTATTGTGGGTGCTTTTAACCACACAACACTACATATGCATTGACACCGCTTGACATTGCTTGGATGAGCGAAAAGAGAGGTGTACGTCAATAATACTTCTTAGTTTTAAGTTCTTCTTCTTCTTAGCATGTGGTTGTAAACAACCTAGTGTCAGAGTTTAAACCACCCGTAGGTTCCTGACATAGCTTTACGCACCATCGAGAATATCTCTCAGGTATGCTGGTATCCTCACGATGTTTTCCTTCACCGTTTTAAGCAATTGATAATTAATTTATAATACGCACATGACTTCGAAAAGACAGTGGTGCGTGCCTCGGATTCGAACTTCGCGAACTTCGCGACCTTTGTCAGTCCAACGGTCATACCACTAGGCTATCACTGCTATAGTTTTATGTTGTACTTGACCTATTTGGACAGCCGCTACGCATCCATCTCTGATGTACCTCATAAAGAATTTAAAATCAATTGCGGCATGTATGAAAAATCATCATTTGAGAACGGCCCAAACGATATGGTTGGTTTTTTTTTGTGTGTCTATAATTGGACGTGGACTATATGTTTATTTTTTTAATTCCCTCTGCTAGTAAACTGTACCCGTACTAAGCCTAGTTGCTAATAAATATTAAAAAAATATTCATTTTACTATTTTGCTGAACTTATGTTTTTGTCAAATAAATGTATTTTCCTCCTCACTTTCTTCTTACAGTTTTCACTGCTAAGAAGCCCGCTATAAAACGAACACGAAAACAAATAGGTAGCCTTAGTTATTAAAAATAAATCGCGGCCAACAGATAGCCTGTCACCAACACATCGCAGCCAGATTTACCGCCCGCAAGGAAACGAGAAATAACACGAAAGTAAAGTTTTATACAAACGACTACCACCGTTTTAAAGTTCCTTTAGCAATCTTCTTTAAAGAAATCTGTTGCAAGGGAATCGGGTGAAAACGGGCGGGGCCGGACGGCGAGTTATGTCTGTGGGCGACACTCGTTCAATTGAATTTATTACAGTCTTTTATGTGCCGTTCCGGGGTGCTTCCGCGGACACATCGTAAACGGTTTAAGTAAATCAGCTGAAGAATTTGGTTTGTAGTGACACGCTGGTTTAGAAGAATAAATCCTTGTTGTGTTCCGGAATCAAAGGACTCCTTCTTGATGCAATTGCACCGGTTTGTATATTCTGCCTAGCTTATTAGCAAGCATGAATATTTTGCGAAAATAATGTTATAACTGTCTTTCTAACGGAATACAATGGATTCTATTATGCTTATTTAGGGACATGGAGATTTAGATACCTAAAAAAAGTCACACAATTGGCTTGTGTCGGTTTTTGTACTGTATATTAACTAATCTTCTAATATATAAAAATCTCGTGTCACATTGTTTGTTATCGAAATCCTCCGAAACGACTTGACCGATTTTTATGTATTTTTTTTGTGTATATTTGGTAGGTCAGAGATTAGGTCGTAAGCAAATTTTTATACCCCTAGGTGATAAGGGTGGTACCCAGGAAATTTAAATGGCAGAACAACGTTTGCGGGGCACAGCTAGTTTATTCATAAACACAATATGATTCTTGTCAAAAATCGCCTCTATTATAGATCTTTCTTAGAGTTTGCGTATGTTTTTGTTCCTGAAGGTTATGGTCTTGCACACAAATCAGTTAACTGACTTTTTCAATGCCATATACAAAGTGATTTTTTAAGATAAATTAAAAGTATTAGAGATTTCTGTTGGTTTGATCAATTTGGCAAAACACAATAGTTAAAAAAACTTTGGAATGCAGTTTATCTTATCTCTAAAATTAAAATCATAGGCTCCTTAGGTAAAATTTTCGTTTCTGTAATAGTTGACTTATACATATATGTTACAATGACCCATCTCAATAAATCATCTTGTAATTTATGACTATATTGATAGGTAATTACTATTTAAGGAAACATTGAAAAGATAATAGACAAAAACGGGGCTTGAACCAAACTATGATGGTGTAATTGAAAACTCAGACTACCAAGTCCAGGTTTCCTCACGATTTTTTTTCTTCACTTGTCTGTGATGTCTTAGATGAACTAAGAAATTACATATGACATTGAAAAAGTCACATTGGTACAAGCCACATTTGAACCCACAACCTGACTCAGGAGGCGGGCCCGTAACCACTCGGCCACCACGACATTTCAAAACAGAGTATTAATTAATAAAACATGAAAAAAAGTTCTCTCACAGGGGAACCCAAAACAGTAACGAAAATTGATTTAAAAATATCATCGATTTCACACAATAGGGTACCAGAAATGTGCAATTCGTTGGTCATTCGAACCGTGAGTCAAACAATAGCCGAACGAGCAACGGCCCGTCAGTGTACGTCGCGCAGTAATGTACAACACGCCGACGAGCAATTTACACTGAATTATTGCATATACCCGTCCCGATGGTGCGTTCCTTGTGGGACTATTTGTTCCGCAAAAGTTTGAAAGTTATAAATGGATGGTTTCATTCCGAATGTCACCAGTATATATTTGGTACTGAACGCGAGTCTAAACGTTTTGTTGTTTATTTTGTACACTATAACAGCTAAACTAAATATATTTATTGATCAATACCTTCGTAGGTCATTGGTTGTCACCGGTCATTATTAACTATAGCTTATTATTAACCGAACTGCCTAATTGGTCTAATGGTCCCAAGCACGACTGCTGAGCATAAGGTCCTGGGTTCTATTCCCAGTTCGGGCAAAATGTTATTGAGTTTTTATGTTAGGAAAGTTTCAGTAGCAGGCCGGAGTATGAAATTGTGCACGGCAGATGACAAAGGCTTTTTACCTATTACAAGGGAATTGATAACAGAATTGGTGAAATGTGGGTTTATGTCTATACCTCTGTCTACACCTTCGGGGAATCCAGGCGTGAGTTATGGTATTAATAATTTATTCGATCAATTTAAAGAGACGTGAAGCTCGGGTAAACCAAAGCTTCTCCAATGGAGAAGCTTTGGCCCCATCTTTCAGAAATTCGTAGCCAAATAACGTGTCTTATAGTGTTGAGTTCCTAACTTTGAGTATGGTGGCGACCATGAGAAAAAATTCTATTGGCTATAGACTAGAGGGACCGTTTCTTGTCCCCTATATTGTTGGCGCAGTTCTCTTACAGGGTCGGCAACGTACAAGTGATGCCCATAGCGTTCATATTCTTAAGACACGATAACTGCTTACCATCTTACAGCACGTACTATAAACTGCCATCGGTGGTAACAATTTCACATTGACAGCACCTTTATGTCGTAGATGTAAGGACGGTTTTCGTAGTTCAAGCGTTACCACCGAGATGCGGTTGACCGTACCTAGGTTTGAATGCCACGACAGTGTTACAAAAAAATTTGTGAGCCGTCACGGCTACATAAGAACCAAATTTTAATAATTTTAGTACCAAGTTTTATGCATATCCCTCACGAGTCTTGTGTAACATTATGGAAACAATTAAAAAAAAAATGTTTGTACCTAGGAAAACTTTCAACTGTTTTAAAAATAAACTGCCTCATTGATCCAGTGGTCCCAAGCGCTACTGCTGAGCATGAGATCTCGGGTTCGATTCCCGGATTGCGCCGTGTTATTGAGTTTTTCTGTTGGATAATTCTCAGTAGTAGTTCGATTCCTTGTACACCTATTTGTGTTTCGCCACTACCGTGAGTCGGATGGCGTGTAAAAATAAAAATCTTTTTCTTTCTTTCTTTCTTTCTATTCCCAGGTCAGGCAAAGTGATATTGAGTTTTTTATTTTAGAGTTTATTGAATTGTGTCCGGTAGATGGCAATAGGCTCACCACCTATTACATGGAACTTAATAACAGTAATGGTGCTTTGTGGGTGTACAACTGTGTACACCTCTGCCTACCCCTCAATTAATGTAGGCGTGATGCTAAATTAAAAATAATCTGAATAAAACTTTTTCATACAAATTTTATAAGTTTATTCTATATTTCAACAAACAAAGCATTAGAAAAGAGCCCTAGAAACCTAAAAACTTAACTCAGAATATATATAATTAAGTATCACAATAATTGAGTTCGGGTTAGATCCCTTTCTTTGGAAAACAAGACCCGTGTAGTTCGAGAATTACAATTTGTTAAGTTACGAAAATTAATGCCTCTCCAAGTTGTTTCCCAATTTCCATGGTATTAAATCCTTGTTAAAATATTCTAAAGGCTTATTTCAATAGGTATCGGCTCGTTAATTACAATTACGACTAAAATACTAATAGAAAAGGCGTATTATTTTACTACTAACCTCTGTCCGCGACCTCGTCTGCGTGGACTTTAGAATTAGATCCAGTTGGGATTAAAAGTATCCTATGTGTTACTCCAGGTTATATGCTATCTGCATGCATGGAGAGGTTAATGAATGCGCAGGTGAGAGGTAACATTGTGAAAATATAAATTTGGTGATTTGATACCGCGACCTACGGATGAATACTCCATGCGCTCCGCTAACAAAGCTACCCCGTCCGTGCCCACTATATGGCTCATTATTCCGAATTCTTCATCCATATTAGTACAGCCTTATGATGACGTCATTGCTATATATTCAGTCCCTATACAGCGACTGAACGAAGACGCCTAACTTTGTAGTTAAATCAATATCGTACAGAAGTGATTACCTCAACAAATATAGATACATTTTTCAAAGGCACTAATTTAAACCTAGCTAATTCAAAAGCTATAATTTTAGTAAAAAGAAAAATTTTATCGTAAGCAGGACGTATTTTTCTTTCATTGTTTATCTATATATTTTTATATCTCATCGTGTGGTTGATGAACAACCTGAGTCAGAGTTCAGCCTCTGACATGGATTTATACACACGAGCACCACCATCGAGAACATCTCTCAAGGATGTTGATCATCTCTTAGGTATCGAAAACATCTCTCAGACATCCGCCTGAAATAAGTGTTGTAATAAGTTACGACCACTTATTACTTGTAATTTAAAACGACATCGATGAAATGCAAGTATAGTAGTGTACAATACACCTTTGTAATATTCAGGAGTAGGCTATTATTATATTAGAAAGAAAGAAGAAAGAAAAACGTTTATTTGACACAGTCAGTAAGGTCACAATCAAAAGACACAATATTACAAAAAGGTTAGGTAGGTAGCGGGCATTATGTGCCTCACGGCTGCGCCAAAAAGGTCCAGTTCAGCAAAATGCCAGACCGCGAGTGCCTGACGCTGATTTTTAACTGGGCCTAAAGGAGGAGAAATCACAGATGTAAATCAGCTTAGTTGAAATGAAATACTGAATGTAATTAAATTTAATAATGCTTTAGTATACTTAAATATTTATATATAATAAACTTATATGTATATATATTATGGTATGTTTTAATTCCGAACACTGCTAGGTAACTGTATTAAACTTTATCAAATCATCACCCTCACTTAGGGTACTATGTGGAGTGTATCTGCTGACGTCGGCCAATAAATTATAACAAGTAACGGCAACAATGATTCACGATAAACCGCACAAATATTAACGTATGATAAATATTCTTGTGTAATCGTTTGAATTAACAAAAATGGAATTAAAAACAAATGGTATGGAATGGCTTGTAATGTACCATTGTCAAGGTATCATTTATATACATTCAACCTTTTTTTTGGAAAAATCATTAACGGCCGGTCTCCTATAGACTAAAACCTCCTCACACAGCCCTTTAATAACCCTAACGGAGGTCCGGCATTTTATTTTTTATTTTTATTGAAAGAAAGAAAGAAATTATTTATTTTAGACTTAGTGCAGAGTAAACTTAAACTAAGACAGTACTTAAAGTAAGGTACAATAAATAAGCATCATAAAATTAATAATATTATATAAATTAAATAAATTAATTTTAAACAAAAAATGAAAACCGCCATCAAAAATCTACTACACTAAAAAGTTCAAAATAATATCAAAATTTGCTTATAATAAAATCATTTTAAAATAACAATATATAATAATAATCTGTTAATTTTGGAGTCGGTGCCTGTACTGGGAGAGCGTTATTGTTTTCCTCTTGTTAGTCACTTACGAGTATGTTCGTTGCGCTGTGGTTATGTTACCGGCCTTTGTATCTGGTTGTAAACCCCACATACATCAGGCACCGACTCCAAAATTAACAGATTATTATTATATATTGTTCTTTTAAAATTATTTTATTATAAGCAAATTTTGATATTATTTTGAACTTTTTAGTGTAGTGGATTTTTGAAGGCGGTTTTCATTTTTTGTTTAAAATTAATTTATTATAGTCTTTTTAGTTTTAAGTGTAATATATATATATATATATATATATATATTGTATAGGTCATATATAAGTTTGTATACTTCATAAATTAATTAATTTAGTAATTTAATAATATGGGTAGGCTTTCGAAAGCCGCTAGGACTTAATTACTGCATCGGTGAAATGTTTGTGTACAACATTGGAAACTTCTGCCTACCCCATCGGGCAATACAGGCATGATGCTATGCATGGATTGAGTGGCATGAACTATACATGAACATGCGATTACAGTAATTGAGAGTGATTTGCTGTAATTCATTGAAGAGTTCCATTGTCTAACTTCGAAGGTCTTCATCAGATCTTTACTGGATGGTATGGGACCACCTCTGGGGACTACTCTTTCAAACAAAGATATCGACGGACATACATAACAAAACATGGTAGCTACTGTAAAACGTTGAGGAGTTCCCTTGACTGCCCTTCGCCTTCATCATCAGACCCCTAATTACAGTCACAACCCATCTAGGTGTAAAGTTGTCATCAATACAAATTAATCAAGCCCAAACACCAGGTAATTGTTGTAAATCTTTAAAGATTTCCCTCGACTGTCTTTCAGCTTCATCATCAGATCGACTCCACACCTTCATTAAATAGTAGTGCTTTAAAATACTTAATGAAAAAATTAACAAATGCACTAGTCGCCCCTACAATTTTTGAAGGTTTCCCTCGATTTCTCGGGGATCCATCATCAGATCCTGGTTTCCTTATCATGGTACCACCGTTGAGATATCTTCTTTCCAACAAAAAAAGAATTATCAAAATCGGTTCATAAACGACGAAGATATCCACGAACAAACATAAAAAAAAAAAAAAACGGTCGAATAGTGAAGCCACGGGCGGCCACGGCCTGTCGCGGCGTACGTAAATATGCAAACTAATGTGTTATTATTACTTATATAATATATTAACTGTATGTGTGAAGAGTGTAACTCATAAAAAATAATTTGACCATGTGCAGCTTGCGCATCTCCAAGGCATCACCGCCTCAGTGTCCGCATCAATTGTCTATGTTGTGACAATTGGAGGGACGCCAAGGGGACGCGTCAAGATAATTAATAATCTGTGCACGTATTGCCTTTAACATTCAATAAATATTTAAAAAAAACATGGAAATGGAAGTTTATGTTCCTATGTGTGTTGGGTACACACATAGGATCATAAACTTCCTTTTAGGGGTAGGTAGTAACTACAGAACGCCATCTACGATGCTTATATACATATTATACAACCTTTGCTTCGTCCACATTCATAAATTTAGTCATACGCGCGCTCCAATTGCGAATACTACGCACCTGATCTTTTTGAACATCACCAATCAGGTCAGTGTGTCTATGTCCTTCTAGGGCGTCTCCTTCCGGCGCTTCAACTTACCTGCCACCTTTTGCTAAATGCTTTTATTCGACCTCATCCCTCTCAACATGACCAAACCACCTAAGAATACACTTAAATATTTTTTTCACTACACCTTCTTTTAAACCACCGCTTGCTTCTTTTAAACTTTGTCTTACACATCATTTCTCAATCTATCATTAATGGTTACACCATGCATACTTCACAAGAAAAGCAATTCAACAGCGCATTTCTACTTTTATGTCTCATTTTTACACCCAACGTTAAAAGAGTGTAAACAAAACTAAAATGCACTAGCCTGTTTAAAATTTAAAATGGCCAGCGACGTTGAGTTATAAATCACTTTTTGTTCGCTATCTCAATGATGGATTATCGCTTGGAGTATAGTGCAATCGTGAATTTTAAATCCATTGACAATTTTCGGTTGTATCGCAATAATAATTGTAATTCATGTGTTTTTTATGCTTGTTACCTGACTTTACTAAATATTTTATTACATTTACCGCCTTGTCTTTCACGCACATAGTTATATAAACTAACTCCTTTGGCTCAGCAACCCAAAATGAGTCTGGGCGTCTGAAAGGAGGACTCTCCACTTGGCACAATCTTGTGCTTGTCTACCTTATTGCTTCTAGTATACGTCTCAAATCTACATAGAGAGTGTGGTATCTCCTCACAATAGGCAATAGCTCATCTTACAACATGTGCTGTATGCCCTCTTGATTGTTCCCAGAACCCAAAATTGCCGCTTCTGAGGAGACAGTGCGTGTTGCAGAATACTGGATCAACAAAATTTGATCAACCAATCAAGCCATCAACTCTCTAAGAAGAAGAAAAGTCTTAATCTAAATTAATTTTATTTTGAGACGCAGATGGAGTCGCGAACAGAAGCTTGTTTCTTATGATTTCACAGTTACATATAGCATGTATAATACAATTCAATAGGTCCATTGTAACCCAGGCCCACTTGGCAATAGGCACCAGTATTTCATGTATTGCTCACAATTGCCTTACTTACGGAATAAATGGAGCTCTAAATGGTGCCAATGTGATACGAATTGCTTTGGCTAGAAGCCACAATATTGCTTTAATAATATCTATGCCTAATAAAAAATAGGGGCATACCTATTAAACCAGGACAGATCTGAATTTCTGGAAAGCTGTATTGGTCTAGCAGTTGGAAGTGCGGCTGTTTAGCGTACCCCACGCTCATACCTGGGTTCAATTTACAAGTCGAGTAGAGTATTATTAGGTTTATCTGTTAGGAAATTTTCAGTAGCCCGGAGTTTGAAATTGTGGCTAGTTGATGTCAATTGGTTCAACACCTTTTGGTATGTTTTCGGATGTGTAATTCTTTGAGCTGAGTCCGCGGCAATTGAAACTGAAACCGAAACCTAAAGTAGTAACCGTTGAACAATAATTAATACTGATTATATTTTGATAATAAGTAGGTACTACTTACACGACAGCTTATCACCTGAAGCGAACCAAAACTAATATATCAAAGACTTTCCGCCTCAAACTGCACCTGTTTTCCATCTGCTGATTAGTGCCATAAAATACACAAGGATTATGTATTAAGTTTTAAAGTATAAAACTAATAGTGTGCAAAACTGTCTAGGCACGGTGTAAAGTTAAGAAGCTCTGGAGGCGAAGTTAGCCGAAGCGAGATTTTTAAACTTTAGTCATAAAAGATTTCGTTACGCTTTATGAATATGAAAATGTTATCCGTTGAATTTATTGAGCTAAGTGTTCGGCTGTTTGGTGTATGACAGGGGAAGTTATTCAACATTTTTATAGCCCCATTTGTTAGAGTCACTTGAAAATCTAGACCTGTACTTATTACTTTTAAATTTTTAGGATCTGTTTTTCTAACTTTGTCGATTCGTACACTTTATACAATGTGTAAGTCCATAGTCATACTTAGAGGGGTCAATGTACAGTCACAAGCACAGCAAGGTGCACTTTTTAAATTTCGTATAAATAGTTATCTGAATAATATAGAAGCATTAATGTATGTTTATATGTAAAAGGAAAGGTTCTACTATCTGTGTTACATACCGAATTATGTTAGTAATACACGTTAGAGATATTAAAGGTAAGTTTATTAAAGTTTGTGTTTACATATTGGTGCTCGTGTCTGTACCTCACTAACAACTTTTACTAAAAGCCAAACTTCGAAAGCGCGCAAAAAAAATCGGCGGCTCCATGCATTTTCGTCGGGTAGGCATGAACACTTCTCCATACATTTTGGTTGAGTAGGTTATTCCTATACATGGACACATTTCCCCCATTGGGTATGACTACAGACTTCTATTACACGTTGTATAACACAGTGACCTAGCGAAATAATTGTGGCATTGACTTTCAATCATCACCTTCCATTTTGACAGTTCGACAATACACATTTTTTTTGGACTACTGAGAACCACACTAGGTTCTCAGTAGTCCAAAAAAAATGTATACTGCACCCCCTTAGGAGCAGTATAGATTTTTTTACTTTTAGATCGTACAGAGTAATTTATGACAAAGGTTGATTGGGAGAGAATGCTTAAGGCATTAAGTACGCTATGTACATTAGTTGCATAAAGTTTAAATAAATAAATGAATGGCCAATTGAAAGCTATTGTCTCTGCAAATCAGTTCCACAATTGTTCCACAGGTCTCTGATATTCAATTTTAATAAATCCAGCCCGTTGTGTCCCATTACGAAGCATTCTTACCCCACATTTATAAAAGATAACAATGCTCTGATATTAGTTTGCTCAATGTATTATATAAATCTCCAAGTAAATAATTAACAGCTGTTATTATTCCCAAGTTATTCTACAATAGGACAGACAGCTAAGCCAAGCAAGGTGACCGTATCTCAATCTAAATTGTGAGTCCAATCGAAAGACTCATTCTACCGATCCTACAAATCCGTTCTTAGGTCTTTTATGTAAGTATATAGTAGTAATGTAAATACGATACAATTTAATAAGTTTGTGAATTAATCCTTACAATTTTTTTCCAAAAAAATGATCAGGAACAAAGAATACGTGAATTATTCTATCTAAGCAAATTCTAATATCTGTCAAAATCATTTACATAAAAATCATTTTATCCGTTTAGGGTCGCCAAGATATTTTTTTTTACATAATTATGTATATCATATGGTTTAAAATAATACTTGTATTTGAGAAAACATTTGTTAGTTCAAACACAAAAGTAAAATGTTCACTAAACTTTCTGTAAAATCACTTGGCAAACTAAACGTTACCTGTTCTCATTCCCTAGGCAATACAAACACAACATGATCACTGTTACAACAATAAATCAGAGAACAGTGACAATAATGTCGGAACAGTTCCATTTCGAACTGATTGGGAACAAACAGTGTTATAAAAAGCGTTCTTTTGTTCACAAATCGTACGTGTGATTTGTTAGTAAAGTGAACTGTTAGCAGCTGGACAAAGACGGGACAAAGAGCTTGTTTAAGTTTCCAGGTCGTATCGCGCGCGCAAATAGCCAACTCGTAACGTATTCATAAACTGTGGACTTGAACGATTTTATAATAATAACGGCCTTTATATTAATGTTTTTAAAATTTAATATAATTGAAGCACCAAAGCAATTTGTTATGCTTACAAATACTTATGGCAATAAAATATTTAAAACGAAATAGTTTCCTCATTTTTTTTTTATTAAAAACCTTCAAAACATCACCTAGGCGTCAATCTGTGCGAAGCGTATGCTCTCTCTCTAGGCTTTTAATAAAGCAACCAAAAACATCGCAGTATTGCCACGTTGAAAGGAAATGCTAATTCTCTGAACAAAATACAAGCCAACCGAAAAGCGAAGCGAAACTTCTTTGAATAGGAAACGTGCACTCGGACAACATAACCCGAGTATTTTGATCAACCCAATCTTACTTGTTTTTATCAAGTATTATGAAATAGTTAATCGAAGAAACTAGCCTTAGTAAAATAAAGTCTATACCAACCAGTGATGACGACAATGGTGAAACGAACGAAATAATGACATTAAAATTGATGTTAGAAAAGCCATATCAATTAGTCTATTAAAAATCTAAACACAAAGTTGTTGTGTCAGACACGCCTAGGATCTTGCTGACTAAGTTTTTAAGCGAATCCTCAAATGAATTAATAAAAATAAAAAACACTTCTTCCATTTTAAAAATCTTACTCGCCTATGTTACCCGGGACACTGTAAGGATTCTAACAATACCCCAGAAATCGATATCGGTTTAGGCATTTAGAAGTTATGCTGGAATAAAGAAACTCACTTTTTTTTTGTGCAGTCAGCCAAGCACAGCCAAAAACAGAAGTGGATATTATTTTTACCCAGCAATTCGAACTAAAAATGAGAGGAAAAAAACTAATCAAGTGACTGACTTATAAAACTTCAAAGTTTCTCAAGTCGTTAGTATCAGCGGTGGTGTTATAACTGGCTGTCCAGCGAGATCGGTGGCCACGTGCCCGGACTTCTGCGCCAATCTAATTTCCTAAAGCGTTGTCTACACTATCATCCCGATCGACCTTACTGTACAAGAAGACGCTTAAAGGTATCAAGGTTGCAATGGATCTTATGAAATTGTGCTCTGGGATTTAGTTACTGTTATTCTAAGTTGGTTTATCGTGGATATTAACTAACTGATAACGATGCAAGATATCATATTCTTTGGCTTTGGTATTATATAGTGCCTGTGCTTTTAAGCGCCAGTCAATTTATATTTCATTTCATTATTTTTTTCAATAACAACATAATGATTGTATCTAAATGCTTAAACACTATATTTAATTAATTATTGTTCAACGGTTATTACTCACTTGCATTCTTCGGAATTGCCCGACTAGTTTGACTTGCGACATCGCCGCGGGCTCAGCTCATGACTAAGGGCTCCGTTCGAGTTCGAAACTAGTCGGGCAATCCCGAAGAATGCAAGTGAGTAATAATCGTTGAAGAATAATTAATATGAATGTGTCTCACGAAAGTTATTATAATTTTTTTTTATTTAATAATAAAATAAAAATGATCAATGTATGATGTACCTAATAAATTATTTTCTGCACGTCACCAAAGATATTCTGCCTAGCCTTCTACGTTGGGATCGGCTTCTAGTCTAACCGAATGCAGCTTAATACCAGTATTTTACATGGAGCCTCTGCCCATTTGTACTCTACAATCCAGTTACTAGGTAACCCTTATTACTGGATATCTCGTAGTAAGACTAGTTGTCATAACTTTCAAACAAATGACTACCCATAACGACTGTTATAGATTTTCATTTGACAACCGATATTGACGGTTTAACGCACTCTCCGAGGCAGCAACCACCTGAGGGTCGATATGAAATGAAACTATAGCTTGAGCTGACCAGTTTTATCTGACGGCACGAATGCATAGCCAGTCTTCGTGTATCTAAACCGCAATTTAGGGAGCCTCAACATCGCGACAAGGCCATTTGTGTAGGCCAGAGAAAATTCTCATAAACCACCAGACATAAATTAATTTCAGTATCGACTTGATTACAATGCTACAGCTATAAAACCTAACATTCAGTTTTAATTTTATCTGATTAAAAAGTATCATCAACCATTAAACAATTTACTCACAATTCACTTTACACGCGAAATTAATTCATTCCATATAAATATCCACTAATCAGATTTATCATGATGAAATATGTTAACTGTTTCACATTTTAAGCTCGTTCAACCCGAAAGCTGACTGTGACACGAAATAACGCGATTGCGTAATGAAACTGTATAAGTAGATTCACTCTGAATCTGGTATTATCATTTATGTACACATCCAGTCCGTAACCTTCCCACTGTTTTTATATAACAACTTTCGTGAGGCAAATTCATATTAATTGTATTCTTCACCGGTTACTACTCAAGAGCATTCGCGAGTTAAACAGTTCGTTTAAAGGCTTCGTTCGAGTCCGAAACTAGTCGAGAAATCCCGAAAATTGCACGCGAGTAGTAACCGATGAACAATAATTAAATTCGCAATGCCGGACAAGAACCACACAAAGAAGGCACAAGCATTGATCACCACGCTAGCTCACTGTAGATGGGCGATTTCAGATTAGTAAATCCAGGTTTCCTCGATATTTTACCTCAGTCCAGTTCCTACTCTCCCTTTGCGGTGATGTCTTAGATTAATGTACAATTACTGTATAATATACAAATTGTGACCTGCCAGGTTTGAACCAATGACCTGTGGTTAAACAAGAGATAGGTATTACCAGTCGGCCACCACGACATTACCCAAATTACAACAGATCTTTCAAACCGTTATTACAATACCCCCAATAAGAAATCGAGATGACAAGAAAGAAAAAAAAATCGCTAGCAAAACTTTTAACTTCAAATATTTGTACAAGTTTGATTCCGGAAAACCTTTTTCTCTTTTAGAATCGCGGTAAATTCATAAAGAATGAAACATTTGCAAGTGAAATGAAAGCCGAGAGACGAGAAAAATAAAGGAGCCCCGGTCGGAAGAGAAATTCTCATTGTTACAACACTCCCGAATGAGGTCCATTTATGCATACGAAAACTTATTACGATTTTCAGGCGAAAAAGTGAGAAAATCTCGCTTTTTGTCTAAGTAAGCGGTCTTGGGAATATTCCGACACCCTTTCTTTGGCATTGAATTAAGTGAAAATGTGATACTGATGTTTACTTGTTATTCAATTTTTTAAGCTTTATTTGTCCCTTTAAGTTGAAGAGAATTTTATTTAAATGCTCTTCATTTTATCGTGTAGTTGTTGATGACTATGTTTCTACGACGATGAAGTAAACACCAAGGAATGTCATGATATTAAATAATATAACATAGCATCACGCCTGTATTCCCCGAAGGGGTAGGCAGTAGTGAACACAGTTGTACACCAACATTTCACCAATGCTGTTATTACCTAAGTAAGTAAATGCTGTAACGTAGTAGGTGGTGGTCTATAGTCATCTACCGGGCACAATTCCAAATTCTGGGCTGCTAATTTACTAACAGAAAAATTCAATAACACTTTGCCCGACCCAGGTATCCAAACCGAGACCTCATGTTTAGCAGCCCCACTTGGGAATTTTCGCAGTTACGATACGATAATTATTGGTCGAGAGTCATGGAACTCGCGTCATCGTCACCGAACGCTTGAAGTGAAAACTTCTTTAGGTGCGTTGAGCACTTTTTGGGTGAACAAAAAGCGTGAAGCTCGCGTCATCGTCATCGAACGCTTCCCATGAGCTGTATGTATACTGTGTATATACGTACATAGATACACCTCCGTGCGTTATTAGTACAATACAATTCACAAGTTACTTCGTTTTCACTTCTATCGGCAGTACCCAATGACTGCCCCGCATGTTTTTTTTTTGTGCCTTTCGGCACTGTCACCTTAGTAAAAGATATCTGTGTACATGGTTACATTGACCTCCCAAAATATGACTATAATTTCATCCACTACTATGATAAGAACTATAATCCACTCGTGAATCAGCGAATATAACCGATGCGCTACATCATTGGGGCAGCCCCATCACCACCCTGAAAGCATTGGTATATCGCACACGCAGGGCATTGTACCAATTGTGCGCGCGCATAACAGCTCTCACAAGCTGCTCGTGTAAAATTATATATGTTCTTATAACATAACAGCAGTGCAGTAGCAGTGGTGAATATAATTTTACACCCCTATTTCACCAATGTTGTTATTAAGTCGCATGTAATAGGTGGTGAGCCTATTGCCATCTACCGAACATATTTCAAAACTCCAGCCTGCTATTGAGAATTTCCTAACAGGAAATCTCAATAACACTTTGCCCAACCCGGGAACCAAACTCGAGACCTCATGCTCAGCAGCCGCGCTTGGGTCCACTAGACCAATGAGACAGTTATTATATGTTCTCATGTCTATTATAATACAAGTAACAAACCACACGATCAAATCACAAGTACACACACTGGCTATTCAGTGTTCTCTCACAAAAGCACCAGTTTTTAATTCCACATAAAACTTGTAAAGTTTCATGAAAATTAGTTTCACACAAAAAGATTGAAATCCTCAAACAACCCTCTCCGAGCTCGGATAGTTTCCTTTTATTACTCATGTGAGTACATAAACGTCTATAATAAAGTCGTATGGCCGTCGTACGGGTATCATGTGGGCATCGTACGGGGTTCGTACGGCTCGTTAGTGACATGAAAAGTAGCATTAGAGATCCGACCGCCGGCTCAGTAGGATAATATCAAATAAAAGCCATAAAACATAATGTCGCTGCATACAATATAGCTTGGGACGCGGCGATGCCTGAGATTTTTAAAACGAGAGACTTTAATTTGTTTTTGATTAGTTAGTTGATTAAACTAAAAGATAATGCTGCAAAATAGATTATCACGATATATTAATAGGATACTTATTTAGAAGACGAATAGTTTGCTAATTTTGTTGAAATCTTTAGTTATCTACTGCAGGTTTCTCTGACTTGTTGGTACCTATAGATAACTACATAACGATGCTTTCACAAACAGATTGTAAAACGGAATAAATCGTTTTAAAACTTAACAATTACAACAGGGATTTAATTTTACTTAAAAAGTAAGATTTATTTTATCTTAATCAGTTAAGAAAATCCTCCTTAGACCCTGACCTAATAGCTTGACCGCTCTATAGATACAATATAGTAAAATTTATAATTAATTGTAACTTGAAAATTCACGAGAATTCTCCTTCAATACTGTGTTCATTTACAGTTTTGAATAACAGATTTTAGAAACGCACCGACAGACAAAACGATTTGTTCGTTCATAAGACACGGACCGAGGTCGGGAGCGGTAATACCTAATTCGCTTTTTGGTCTTTTAAAGACGCATTATCTGGGTTTCCGTCAAACGGAAAGAAAGAAATAATAAACAATGGCGAGTATACACCTTTTATATGTACTGTAACATACAATAATGTGTCTGTTTGTTACTTTTTAATGTATTAAAGGCATTAAGTGTTACTAATTAGGCATAGAGCAGAGAAGAAGGACTATAGGAGAATACTTTTTATATATAAAAAATTGTTTAGTTTTCCTGGAAAAGGAATTAAGGTTAAAAAACCTCGCAGTTACATGCTAACAATGAAAATGTTGAACGTGAATTTATTTGACAGTTTATTTATGAAACCCAAATTGAGGTGGCTAAGTAACACGCTAATCGATTGAGGTAAAGCTGCACTAGCCGCGGTTGCGTTGTGGATGGATGATTTCATCCATCTGTGCTTCGGAAAGCGTAAAAAAGGTTGGCCCCGACATGTGACCGAAGCGACACGACTAACTTTGCAGTTAATACAATGTCGTAAAGAATGCAATTACCTTAACAATTCAAGATAAATCTTTGAAAAGCATTAACGCATGCTTAGCGAACGCTAAAGTTATTATAATTAATGGAAAAAGATTTAGACACCTGTATAGGGACTGAATTGATAGCAATGACGTCGCCAAAAGGCGTGTTAAAATATGGAAGAAGTATTCGCAGTGGTGAGCAGAGGTCGAGATGGCTTAGTGGTCAGAGCGCCTGGATCATTTATCCGGGAGGCGCAGGTACGAATCCTGTCCGTGACTGTTTCTTTTCCATTTAATATAATAACTTTAGGGTTCGCTAAGCATGCGTTAATGCTTTTCAAAGATTTATCTTGAATATAAAAATATATAAGAAATCCAGACTTTCCCTGCGCACAGACAGTTATAACGGGCCTATTCCTTTGAGCATTAAAACTCACTAAAACTTAAACCGTCTCAAAAGTTTTATTGTACCTACTTAGAAATAGGCTTCTCAAAATGTTAATACTAATAACAAATTGAAATTCAATGGAGACACTTGATCTTAAAACAATAAAGTATAAAACTTTATTTGAAAATAGGTTATATGTAGGTACGGTAGTGGGTCGGTTAGTGGAGTGTGATAGTAGGATAACATCAGAACCAGGCACATAACATTTGGTATGACATAACTAGATCGAAGGAGACCGTATCGGTCGCGGTTACCATGAACAAAAGCATTCCCAATGAGGGTTGACGTCAGGCAGGTGGCCGGTCATAAAACATTGCCAAAACTTTAGCAGCATGCAATTTCAAAAACAATTAGAAAGTGGAAGACTATAAAATGCTACACCGATCCCAAAAGAATTGGAATAAGGGCAAGGGATGATGATGATTATATCTACGGTAGACTAAAATCTATGTATAAATATATATAGACTGCCTCGTTGGTCTAGTGGTTCCAAGCGCGACTACTGAGCATGAGGTCTCGGGTTCGATTCCCGGGTCAGGCAAAGTGTTATTGAGTTTTTCTATTAGAAAATTCTTAGTAACAGCCCGTAGTTTGGAATTGTGCCCGGTAGATGGCAATAGGCTCACCACCTATTACATGGGACTTAATAACAGCATTGGTGAAATGTGGGTGTACAACTGTTTACACCTCTGCCTACCCCTTCGGGGAATACAGGCGTGATGCTATGTATGTATATATAAATGAATTCCTATTTCCCTTGGTCACGCCATAATTTGCGACCGAATTGGATAATTCTTTTTTTGATTTGTTCGTCATCGTCAGGACATGGTTTTCACATCAGTTTTTTTTAATCATACGTAAAAGTTGTAACGAGGCAGTGGGTGAAACTGCAAGGCACAGCTAGTAATATTAAATAAACTGTTATGAAGCGTGTCAATTTTGAGTTCCTTTACTGGGATCCCGAGTTTTCAGCAGCATTCACTACGACCCCGGTAGGACCTTAGTCATCCTGCGACCACGAGCGCTGCAATGCGTGGATATTAATGTTAACCTTTACATTAAAGAAGTACACACATATAACAGCCTATGACCAGGTATTATGAGTTTGTCATGCTCACTAAAATGTCTTGCTGATGGTGGCGTTGTGTATTGGGTCGTTGAGTTCCCTTCAAAATGGTTGAGTTTAGCGATGCTGATGCTCACGTCATACTCGTGAACGGGTGCTGTCTGTTAGGACTGGTCAGCTCGTAATAATAGCTTTGGTTATAATTTTGGCTTTTTATTTAATTAAAACACCTTTTCTTCAACATTTACCTGCATTATTCTCACATTAATAAATTTTAATTGTAAAGAACACATAATTTTAAAAGAGTATCTATGGAGTTTCTTGCCGGCTCTTCTCCATAAGACCAACTTCTTGGAACCGTGCACCTAGCTTTGACTTTTCTTAAGTGCCTGCAATACGGTTTATTTGTTTTTTTTTTTTTTATTTGATTTGAATGTTGGAAAATTTAGAATAATAATACAGACGACTAACTGGGTTAAAAGTTGTTTTATTACAATGTGTAGTGATCTTGAAAACCTAAGATATTACTTTATAACATTTAAGTAACGCGTAGACAGAATATATTTCCCATGAGACTCGTATATTATTGCGGACACTGACTTTGACGTGAATATAATAGACTTTCTAACGTATAGCAAGACAAGAAAATGTATATAAAATTTATTTATTTAATAATCAAGAACTATCTCTACAGCTCTGTGCGATACTGTGGCTTAGAGTTTTAAATATTTAATTAAATAAGTAATTCTAATTGGATTTACATCTACGAATTAAGTAGGCATAAATATATAGGATGTAGTTAACTACCTTGATATGTTGGTACAATAAAAATGGATTAATAAGAAAAAAAAATTGTTAGGATTATCTAATATAGTAGAGATAATGTAGCAAACCTTTTTTTTTTTTTTAGCATTGTTATATTTTACTAACTGCTACAATAAGAGCGGGACGAGATGCCGTTAAATTCAAATTTAACTCTTCGAATGGGAGAAGTACAAAATTATACTTCATAACAATAAAAATCTATTGTGTCTAGTAATTACCGAGCCAACAGATCTTGTGAACCTAAAATTTCCATACAATTTTCGTTTGACGTCTCCAATTTTAGTTGCTACCTAAAACTGGACCTACTAAAAATGTTCGGAGATTTTAATCTGACGTGCCTAAATTCGAATTTGACATCTCTTGATACGTCGCATCTTTTGAAATTGAATTAGAATTGACGTCATTCTGTACACAATCAGACAATATAAAATGTTTTACAATTAGTGACTATAGTGTTCCAGGTTAATCTGGTATTCCACCAGATCTGCGCAAAAACATGGAGCGAAATCCACCAAAACGACTGCTTAATTTTTCTAGCCTCGTGCAACTATAATATTTAGATCTTCAGTAGCTCCAAAAATTTACTCTTATAGACACAACCAAGAAGACACGTCTACAATTTTACCTTTTACAACAATTGTATTTTTGTGTTCAGGAGTATATGAGAACACCTGAACATTCATTTCACGTGAACATATAAAAGCGTGGAAAAATTGGTTTGACTTTTTTTCATGTAATTTGCCTTAATAATAATTTGCTTGATGCCTGAAATAAATGGTAAATAAAATAAATAAATAATATACTGATATTCCTGCTGTGCAAGAATCAAACTCATAGCACATGGCTCATCGGCCAGTCCCCCTACTACTGAGCCAACTTCGCCATTAAGAAAATAAATTATTTATTGTGTCATTTTTCTTATAGTTTATATCATCTGTCAGTTTACAAAACAAATTTTGATTGTGTTACTTAATACGTCTGACCTTGAAACAGTACCCAAATGAAACATACTCAACAAAAACAACTTAAGAATAAAATTACGTAAGCCCTTCACATTAACTTTCTGGAGGCAAACTTTGTACGTATGAATAAGAATTGATATGAAAACGCGTTCATTTCGACAAGCGCAGACGTTCGTGCGTGGCCCTTTGATCTTAGAATACATCTCGGCTAAATATTGAATACGTGATACAAATGTGGAATGGAGGCAGCGATAGCATACTGGTTACGTACAGTACTATATTTTGCTTCAGGAAAAGCAAGGACTAGTTATAGGTTCAGTATCGACCTAGCATATAAGCCAGGCCTAGCCCAAAAATTAACTGTCATTTTATTAATTACTGTTAACGGTTATAACACATGCATTGTTCGGGATTGCCCGACTAGTTTCGAACAAAGTCTAAAGTTTTGACTCGCTACCACTCTCAGATATATGGTGTGTAAAGCCATGTCACAGTCAGGGACCTACAGATGGCTTAAACTATGACACTAGGTTGTTCGCAAACCACACGATAAGAAGATAGACGCTTTAAAACACCAGAGATATCGCTTGCGCGTTGCCGACCCGGAATTATAAAAAACCGGACGTATCCATTACCAAACTTTCTGTTGGCTCATTTAATTACCAGACACAATAGACTTTTATTGTTATAAAGTATAATTTTGTACTTTACTTTATAACAATAGACTTTTATTGTTTTATAGTACAATTTTGTACTTTATAACAATAAATGACTATTGAAACTTTTAACGTCATCTTTAGCATTCTTCAAAATATTATACCCTGTTTTACCAAACTAATATTTGTACAAAGTTATAATACCCAACAAATCGAAAACGTGCTATCCCCATTGTTTATTAAAACGACAATTTCTACAATATAACCCGTGGCACTACTCCCCTTCACGTTTGCCCACGTTTTATGTGAAAAATGAATATGTCAAAAACAATAAGGGAATGGATTGAATCAGCGATCGTCGTCATTCGTGGATCGTTGAACTTTACGGTGAATGCATTAATTTGTATTTATTACACAGATACATATCTGCCTGTATTCCCCGAAGGGGTAGAAAACGGTGTACACAGTTACATCCACATTTTACCAAAGTTATCATTTAGTCACATATAGTAGGTAGTGGGCCTATTACCATATACCTGGTATTATTACAAACTTCCAACTGCTACTGATAATTTACTAACAAAAAACCCAATTGCCAGCGCCATTTAGTCCTATAATAAGAACAGACTTGTAAAAGTAATTATGTTAAATAGATATTTACAGAAATATAAAATATTTATTAGAACAACCCAATGGCAATTTTACCGACCTGGAAATCGAACGGCAACCACTAGACCAAACAGATACTAGACTACTTATTATGTTCACAGCCTTTTAATATAATATTTTAACCGCTCATCTATCAAAACAATCCAATGTTATTATAATGAACATTACCATTATCATTATATAAATATTTTTGACATTTTAAAGTTTCGCTAAAATGTCTCTAAAGTCTGTAACCATCTCTTTCTAATTACATTCAAGTGACAGAGACTTATACAATAACACTAATTTAAGAGGCTATGCTCTCTTAACGTATCTCCATCGGCGATACACTGGTTTCGTAGTTACTTGTCTGGTCGTCGGCAGCGTATTTGCATTGAGGAAATTTCGTCTTCTTGATGCAATACTACTGTCGGTGTGCCTCAAGGTGGCGTTCTATCTCCTCTACTTTTCGCAATTTTTATAAATTCCATATCTGTTCAACTACTTTCTTCTTACCACCTTTATGCAGATGATCTACAAATTTATAATAAAGCCCCCTTTACAAAACTCACTGAGGCCATTTACACCTTAAATATGGACCTGGCTCGAGTCTCACAATGGAGCAAAAGATACGGGCTTACAGTCAATCCCGCAAAGACTCAGGTAAATGTGGTGGGCAGTTCCAGGATGATTTCTAAGATTGACTGGACTACGCTTCCTCGAGTTTGTTTTGATAACACTTTCATTCCTTTTAGCGAACAAGTTAAGAACCTGGGGCTAATTATCGATAGGAACTTGTCCTGGACTGCTCATCTGCAAGAAACCAGTCGTAAGTTGTTTGCTTCCGCTGGGTCTTTAAGAAGATTGCGCAATTTTGTTCCAATTACCACCAAAATTGCGTTAGCACAATCCCTTCTTCTTCCTATCTTTGATTATGCTGATGCTAGCTACCTTGATCTCACTGAAGACCAATTAGATAAGCTTGAGCGACTCCAAAATTTTTGTATTAGATTCATATTTGGCCTACGCAAATATGATCATGTTTCAGACTTCCGTATTAAGCTCAACTGGTTACCTATCCGCCTTCGCCGAAATACTCATATTCTTTCTCTACTTTATAATGTGCTCTTCCTTCCATCTACTCCTTCTTATTTAAAAAACCGTTTCCAGTTTCTAGGTGATACTCATACACGAGTCCTGAGATCATCGGAGCACCTAAGACTGAAGATGCCAATGCATTCCACAAAATTCATTGACAAGTCCTTTTCAATACAAGCAGCGCGTTTGTGGAATGCATTGCCGGTCTCTATTCGACGTGCCTAATCACTTCCAATATTTAAGAAATTGTTGAAGTTACATTATCTGTCTTTACCGTTGCCCTAAAATAGTTTGAAACACTACTCATAAGTTTATTAGTTTTATTATGTACTATGAATCTTTTTATATTTATTTAATTATGTTATTAGCATGTTATACTATATTAATTGTAATAGTATTTATGTACACCGACATTTTTTACTAATGTAGCTTCTTTCCATCCTAAGGTTGCCTGGAAGAAATTGCCGTGTGCGATAAGGCCGCCCATTGTACTATTTCTATATAATAAGATTACTTAATGTATGTTCATGTTGTACAATAAAGAATAAAATAAATAAATAAATAAGAAGCGTTTCACGTGCGTTTTTTATAAATCTAACTCTTGTATGAATACGTTTTATTTTTTCCAGATTTTTCGAATAGTTTGTAGCATTCGTGGTCGCAGGACGACTCATTCGTAACCGACACCAGAGACAAATCATAACCAACCAATTTAAAATCCAGAACAGTGCCAATAAATTAAACATTATTGAGGACAAACAGGCGAGTGTCGTATTGTTTACCGCCGTAACAGGAGAGAGCGAGCGGAATACTAATTCAGAGGGTAGTTCGTTCTCGGGTTGAGCAAACAACGGGTAGATCTATTTAAAGGTGGCGTTTAATTAAATCAGAACATCTTGTGTTTGTTATGACTGCTGTAGAAGGAGTTTTAGACAATTTGATTTTGTACTAACTTCACATTACATCAACAACATTTCGTAAATTTCAAATTCATTTATTGCATCAAATTATTAGTTAGATACTAATAATTTGATAATTTTCTCTCCTTGGTCTAGTGTTCGGAAGCGTGGCTGCTAATCGAGAGGTTCTGGGTTCGATTGCTGGGTTGGGTAGTATAAACTTATTACATACGGCTTAATAACAACATTATTTCACCAATGCTGTTATTAAGTCCCATGCCTACCGGGCACAATTCCAAACTGCGGGCTGTTACTGCGAATTTACTAACAGATAAACTCAATAACACTGCTTGACCCAGGAAGTGAACCCGAAACCTAATGTTCGACAGTCGCTCTTGGGACCACTAGACCAACGAGGCAGTCATGGTCAATCATCAGTGGAGAAATGTGGGTGTGTAATTGTGTACACCTATGCCTATCCCTTCGAGGAAAGCATACTCTAAGCATTTTCCAAAACTTTTGAAAATGTTAATCTAATTATGGTGCTGACTTGACCTATAATTAAATAACACCTTCCCTAAGTCTGAACTAAGATCTTTTGGCATTATACAAACAATTGTTCTGTGTGTGAATTGTACCTACGCCAAACGGCACAGAAGCCGATCTCTTGACCACTATAACTCTCGACAAACTTGCCATCTAAGTTTAATATATACAGCCCTATGACAGACAGACAGACAACTCAGGAACAGGGTTATTTTTGCGTACAAAACCCTAAAAACGTACTACCTTTTATTATGACATCAATGTCTTAACAATTTTACCTGGTCTCAAGTTGTCCCAATTAGACGCCATAGGACCAAAAGACGGCCGTTAACTCGATAGGGGACAACCTAATTCCGTCAGCAGGTAAAAGTATTATCCCCTAAACAATATTAGGTACGTGAGCAGAATACTGTATCTATTGACTTATTGCTTTACCTCGTATAGTGATACTTGCGTCGAAGTATACGTGGTATGAGTTTGTTAGGTTGCGTGTATGTGTGTCTGTGGGGGTGTGTGTGTGTCTTATTTGTAGTCCATTTTGTTATAACCACTATACCGCCGTCCAGGGGTGTAGTTAGTGCTTACCTTATATTATCATTGATACGGCTAATAATGCGTCAGCTGCGCCCCTGGTGACGTCACCATAAATCGTATTAAAGGTACTTAGCTAATGGTAGTCGCTATAGCATAATTGGTCGAGTATTTGGAGTTCCGATCTAGTCTGCAGTCTGCCCACATTGTATCGAAAGATTGATTTTTCTAGAATACCATTATGAGTGTGTCAAATACAAGTATACCTTCACAAAAAACTGCACAGGAAATTTCATCAAAAACCAAGATGAAGTGGAGCGAGGAACTAAAAACAAGTGTCGAGAAACAATTTTCATATCTTCTCTTTAAAAACCGCGTCAATATATGACGCCGTTTTTGCCTGGCACCCGCCACCCTATTTCCCGGGGCACCTATCTTCGAAAACTCAAGCTTTCAATAGCGGTACTGCGCGAGATGTATACAATTTTTTCAAACAGAGATATGTGCTCTTTACGACTATTTTCCGTAGGTTGGTTTATCTAGGGAAGACTATCGGCGTACGCGTTCCACGTAATAGGTACCGAAACGCACAGCGGAAATTCAATGTTCCGCGCGTCGCCTTCAATGTTCGATCAGTCTTGAGTTACGTACGCACTGGAGTACTGAACGCATTCCGGTGGTGAATTGTGTATTTTTTGTGATGAAAGATAAGGTTGAGAATCGCTATATATAGCTATCTATTCAGTTACCTGTATAGGAACTGCATAAACAGCGATGACGTAACGAAAAGACGTATTGTTCAGAGTGCCTGGAGTATTTATTTGGCATTTTTCTTTCCACAATTTTTTTTACCGCTAATAACAGCAGCTGGAATAGTTATTTCTCATTACAAACCGACATACACACAATACAATCATGCCTGTTTTCCATAGCGGTAGGTAGAGACTATAGATTTCCACTAGCTATGATTACTAAATACTCCTTCCAACCGTATTTCGGTCACGGACGTCTATCTCCTCGGAGATTAGCCTAGTACGCAGGAGATATTATAGTGCACAAGTGTATGCGTAAACACAGGTGCACTCCCTCTTTCTTCACTCTCACATTCCGATGGGACGTCAATCCGACACGACCGGAGAGAGATTAGGTTAGATTAGGTGCAGGACCGACGGCTTTACGTGCTAGCTACGATTATGCACACATCACATAGATAAAGCATGAATTATATACGATAAAATTCAAACATTCCTTTATTTTTTAACCGACGAAAAAAAGGAGGAGGTTTTCAATTGGATGCCTATTTTTTTTATGTATGACCACCAAATATATTAGAAGATGTTTTTATGTATGAGAACTTTTTTACAGAGTAGGCCGATTTTGATTCTTAGTTGTTTGTTGAATAGAGGATACGTCCATGTTGGTCTCAAATAAACTCTGGTGGGAGGCTTTGGCGGCAGCTGGTACCACCCACCGGACGAAGCCATGCCGTGAAGCGACCTAGTCGTGTTTCGGGATGTTGTCCGGTGCAACCGTTGTGGGAGACGGTTCTGGGCATTTGCATCAACTCCCCAACTATCGTTCTCCCAAAATCTATCCACTCTAAGTAGAATAAATCTATTCACTCTTAAGTAAGAGTGAATAGATTTACGGATCTACGTGCTCCGTCCTCGGCCACACCGTCGCTTACCATCAGACGAGTTGGTGGCCAAAAGTAAGCCTATTCTTGATTTAAAAAAAACAGTTCTAAAGTCAATCCCTAAGGATGGATAATAGGAAAAATAGGGAATTATTGATTGTTCACATATCAACCGATTCTGTTGAAACTTTTCATGCATTATGTTTTTGAAGTAATTTTTTTTTTCATGGTATACCACGTAATAACTTTAACAAGTTTACTGGGTAACCCCAGTAACTTGGTTGTGGGGTCAGATAGGCAGTCACTCCATGTAAAATACTGGTATTAAGCTACATCCGGTTCGACTGGAAGCCGACCCCAATGTTATTGGGAAAAGACTAGGCAGATACATATAAGTTAATCTGATGATGGAGACGAATGATAGTCGAGGGAACTCCTCAACGGTTTACAGCAACTACTTCGTGGGCTTATTTCATTTAGCTTATTGAGAACTTTAAACCTAGCTATGCGTTGTAGATAAAGCAACAAATAAATTAAAAATTAAACTTTTTTGCAAAAAATCTAAAAGGCCGAAAAAGGAAACTGAAAATTGAAAAATAACTGAGTGTAATTCTTCTTCCATATTTTCGCAGGTTCGAATCCTGTTCGCGACCGTATTCTTTTTCCATTTAATATTGTAACTTTAGAGTTCGCTAAGCATGCGTTAATGCTTTTCAAAGATTAATCTTGAACTGAGTGTAACTTATTTTGAGTCGGCGCCAAACAAAACAATTTAATTAGTTGCGATTGTAATTTTCTAAAAGAAAAACTCAGAAACACTGCCCAACCCGAGAATAAAACTCAAGACCTTACTCAGCAGCCGTACATACGACCACTAGACCAACAAGGCAGTGTTAGGTTCAATTCCCAAGTCGAGCAAAATGTTACAATTACTCCCCACAAAAACTGTTCATCCTAAAACGCTGTACCTACGCAAGACAAGGCCACCAATGGCCACGACACTTAACTCCCATGACACATATTGCGGGCGTGTACGAAATATCGAATAGACGAGCAATACATTGTATGTATTGCACTCGGATGTGGCCCGTGAATCCAGAATTAGGTTTGATTATTGAGAAGAACCGATAGCGCACGTATTAGCTCCTCACGTGTTTTCCATCTTCACAGTGGAAGGGAGCGGTCCCCTCTAATTCTACTACAGTATGCGTTATGGATTGAATTTGCATTGAGACCGTAATTAACTAAGGAATTCTTATTTCTAAATTTTGTTTGGAAGAAAATTACAGTTGTGAACAGGCTTGCCTCGTTGGTCTAGTGGTCTCAAGCGCGACTGCTAGGCATGGTTGGGTTAGATTCCCAGGTCGGCCAAATATTATTGGGTTTTTTGTTAGGAAATTCTCATTAGCAGCCCGGAGTTTGGAATTGTCCCCAGGCTCCCCAACTAGTACATAGGACTTAATAACAGCATTGATGAAATGTGGATGTACAATTGTGTATACCTCTGCCTACCCCTTCGGGGAATACAAGCGTGATGCTCTGTATATATATATATATATAGCAGGATTTGAACCTGCGCCTCCCGGATAAATACTCCAGGCTCTCTGCCAACTAAGCCATCCCGACCTCTGCTCACTTCTCCGAATTCTTCTTCCACGTTTTAAATAGTACCTAGAGTATTTATCCGGAAGGAACAGGTTAATACCCTGCGCATGACCGTATTTTTCTTGGTACAAACATTTTCATATTTAGATTTCGCTACGCATGCGATAATTCGTTTGAAAGATTTATCTGTACTGGCTTAATTATCTTTATCATTACTGACATATTTCAAAACACATTAACGAACAAGATGATAAAAAAGGTGAAGTAAAGGATTAGCTTAGCGAGCGGTGACCAGGATAGCTCAATCGGTAGAACAGTTGGAATACCGATCCAGTTTGTGGAGTTCGAATCCCGTTCATGGCATATTTTTCCACCCACATAAAAAAATATTTTTTTACCGTCACGCCTTTGTTACCCGAACACAGCTGTACACCCATGGTGAGCCTATTGTCATCTACCCAATAACACTGCCCGGCCAGGGAATCGAACTCATTACCTCCTGCTCAGCAATCACGCATTTTTTTATCATTGCATCTATCATCAGCTTCTTCTAACTTAACTTATCGACAACTGTCATAAAATACTCCCTGCAATAACCGATCCACAAACTAACCGTGCCAAAAACTGCTTAACCGACCAGAACTTTCAACTTTAGAATACTTCAATAAATTGGATAAGAAAGTTGGTGAATTTCAACGATATATGACGTTGGACTTTCAGAATATCAAACATAGGAAACCTGCACTGCCGTTGTTTCTTTCTAGTCACGTGTTTTGGCCTTTATCTGGTCTGTCATGAGCATGTTATTGTTCCGTGTGAGTTGGGAACAATTTCAATACGAGGTGTTCCGGAAAAGGCACGTGTGCGAGCTTCACAATATGGCGGATGGTTTTTGGAAGTCAGGAATGATGTTACAGCATTTGTGTTTTGTGTGATCCTTTGTTTTGTTTTTTATTTATAATCTAAAATGTGGATATATAAACAGGTTTATGTTTCTAGTTACATTTATTAAAAAATTACAAAAAAAATAAATTCTCAACGTTTACGCGCGAATCGCTATAGTCAGAATTTGAGATACCTCTTGTGTGTGGATCAACAACCCCACCGCGAACTAGAGTGGCTGCCTTTAAAATCGACTATGTCTTCATTTTCCGCCTTACAATATGTAGGTTACTATGTTGTGATCAATGACATCAGTGAATGAGTCGTGGCCCTTGCCTTGCAACGGGACAGGCTGATTCAAATTTAAATCCTTACAATATGACGTGTAGACTTGTGATTATGTTCTACTTATAACTATGACACTATATCGCTTTACCTGTGATAACGGGTTGACTGTGGAAGCGTGGTTTCTTAAGACATGTATTATGACTGATAACAATATCATTCAAATTATTATTTATACTTGTACTGAGTTAGTAATTTAATATCTTATTTCTCAAGAAATTGTTTGGGTTCAGTCCTAATTGTATCTTATGGCCAGACATTTAAATACTTAAAGCAAAAGACTTCGCAATTTTTTTATAGTTACCTAGCTGTTTTGATATTTTACTTTTCTGAAATATTTATCACGTATCTCACGTATCTCTGGAGCAGGAATTGAACCTACATCCTTTCTGGATAAGAACTCAATCAAAACGTACACATTTTAAAAGAAAGCTCTACAAAAAAGGATAACAACTTTGCAGAACGTAACAGAAAAATATGGAAATCAACATGGCCGCCGTAAGTGTACAATTAAATTAATTTCTTTGAACATGGGCGAACCATGATACATAACTACAGCATCATAGAAAGGTGTGGTGACATTAAAATTTTCTTTTTTAATAAAGTAACAGCTTATTCTTGGCAATAATCGAAGCCTGAGGATCTAAGAATAATGTGATCGATGACCCCTTGAAACTACATCATTGCTGTCATAAACTAACAGTTAATTAAAGAGCGAGACAGAACGAATCCAGAGACAACAAATTAGAATCTAAGCACGTCGCACTAAAATTTAAATACATTTTTATACGTCCACATTTAAGTGGCAAATAAAATTAAAGACCTCAAACTTAAATTGTATGGAAATAAGAGTACCTACCGCAGGTAAGAATTTTGTATGAGAAGTACATAGTACGCATATGTACGTTTACATCAGATTCCTAGCACTATGTTTGCTAGTCGGGTAATAACTACATTTTGCTTTTGTTTAATGTCCCAAGTTTAAGCATAGTTTAGGTTTCAGTGGTAGAATCTACCATAAACATTTTTCAAATATTTTATATTACATCGTGTATTGTTGCTGAAGAAAATAATGAATTACAACGCAATCTCGTTGTAAGGTGTACAGCCGTGTGGCCATTACAAGAGATTGGATCGAGATCCATTAGAAATATTGAAGCTGTAACGACATACCCCCTCTTGCCTGGTCTGGAGCCCTATCGATACAATGCACTAGATGGTATTTACGCCATATGTTACGTAATGTAAATAAGTGTTAGAGAATTCTTCGTAAACAGTTTACAGCAAGCAGTCTGATAATCTATTTATTTTGTTGGTTGATTATGTTTATGAAATAATTTTTTATTGTGGAAAGAATAATACAGTTATGAGCAGGATTCGAACCTGCACCTCCCGGATTAATACTCCAAGTATTCTGACCAGCTAACCCATATCGATCTCTATTCACAACCCCGAATTAGTTTTCGACATTTAATCCGTCTTTTGGTGACGTCATCGCTATTGCCATCTTAATTTTGCTTTTCGATTTTAAGCCGTTGCAGTTCGTAGAAGTTTATTGGTTTTCTCAACAAAAACACATTTGTCTTTATTGTAGTTCACTCAAGAACTGCTCATAGGATTTGCATAAACTATTCGTTTTGATTTCACTTTATTTGTAAACTCCTCCGTGCAAATGGAAGACTCGAAGGGGTTTAAAAGCATTATGCTTAACGAGCATTTTATTTTTATTTTGTTTGTTCTCTTCTTGTCTTGTTTGCAGGTTGTTTTTTTTTTGTTTTAAAAACATTGCTTGTTTATGGGACTGCAACAATGTACTAAATCAACGTCACAATGTAAAATTAAGTAGAAGCGAAACAGAAAGACGCGATAGCGTTTATTTATTACATGATAAGTATTGTTATTAAATGCGACTTCAATTTTTTTTTTTTCGGTAGGAAATCTAGGGAAAATATTTTTCAAAAACTGCATCACTCACGAAGTTTCTATCAACAACCCTTGACAATTACCATGAAATTCGATCACAATGTTGTACAAGCGCAAAATATCCTATGCATTCCGAAGTGATTCGATAACTGGCCCGTCGCGTCCAACCCCTCTTATACGTAATTTTATGGATGTTACACCCTGGGCTCTGCCTTATCTAGTTTGGTCACCCTACCAACAGTAATGTAGAGTAAAAAAACACCTCCAAAAAAATTTACATACTGTATAATGTTTATATTTTTCGTGGACATATTTTTACGCTGTGTATTTTTAACGTGGCGTTTAAGGGGTGTCTGAAAACTGATTTGTCGGTAGCCTGAGGCACAGGAAGAGCGTTTAATTGCCGTCGAGTAGGTATCAGGGATCCGACCAATGGGACGGCCTCCGTTTATTGGATAAACTTACCTTTAGTGGATCTACCTTTATAGCTGAATATAGTTCATCTTTAATCGAGACGTATGAAATTAGAAAGCAATTTGATTAGTCCACATTATATGAAATGTTGATTTGATTTTCATACGAATGGGAAATGAAATAAATAAATTAAGAACATTTAAGATCAAATATGCGTAATCATTATGTTATTCTGATATAGCAGAAAGGTATGTTGGAAGCACCCTCAAATTTAAATCATGAAACTTTTTTTACTGTTTTTTCAATTAGTTATTATTGAATATAATTTCCTTATCTATGTAGTATATTTTTTAACATTAATAGTTAAGTTATATATATTTCGGCGCCTTATTTGGAACACATATGTATGCCATAGGACACATTGTTGCCCCAAAATTACTAAGCGAATCTGTAGGCAGCTATTAAAGAACTAATATAATAATAGCTAGATAATAATCTATACTAATATTATAATGCTGAAGAGTTTGTTTGTTTGGTTGATCGCGCTAATCTAAGGAGCTACTGGTTCGAATTGAAAATTTCCTTTTGTGTTGGATAGTCTATATATCGAGGAAAGCTTTGGGTTATATAACATCACGCTACGCCCAATAGGAGAGGAGCATCAATGAAAAATTATCAAAATCGGGAAAAAAGTAGTTGCGAACGCTGCATAAACAGTTAAAGTTACGCAAAAATTATATATTACAGAATTGTTCCTCTTTAAAAATTCTAAAAATAAGTGCACAACAGCATATGTCTATATTTTAAGGTTGACTCACTATAACCTTTTTTAAGGTTATCAAATTGGTTCTAAAATAATGCATTATTTGCGAAGGTGTTTTTATAAACATGATATAAATACGTATCCAAATAAATATTTGTTATTCATCACAAGTATTTAATTTTGAACAAATTTGCCCTTTACATCATTTGATTTCAATAAATATCTTCGGAGATATCGTAGTTTTAAAATAACTCGGCAACAAAATACTCCCTTTAGGAAATGCGTGGTGTAATTTTATACTTAACTTACACGGATTTCGCTGGCAACATATATAAATTTGAAATTGAAGCGATTTCAAACACAGAACATTGTTGCGGTCAACGGTAGCGTTAACCGTTACTAATATGGCGGAACGGTAAACCGCTTCAATTATGTCCCAATTTACGTATTTAAAATTCATGAAGGGTAAACCGATTAATAGGTTTATTAAAGTGCTCTCTAAAATTACTTACCTTTGTGGGTGCGTTTACAGACATATAATCTCACATCTCACACACCCAGACCCGGAACATTTATCTGTAAATCATGCAAATATTTGCTCCGTGCAGGAATCGAACCTGCGACACGCGACGCAGCAGCCGGTCTCTCGACCACTGCACCAACCACTCCGTCAAATACTTATCTTCATTGCTACAAAGAAGGAAGACATGAAACAAATTAAAAACATTAAGTTCATGTACGACATCACAGACATACGGTGAAGGAAAATATCGTCTGGAAACCTGGACTGGTCTGAAATCGCTAGCTTACAGTGAGCTAGCGTGGTGGTGAATGCTCGTGCCTTCTCGGTATGAGAAGAAGCCCTTGCCCTGCAGTGGGACAGTTATGGGCTGGTTATGTTATGTATTAACGCTCGCGAGGCAACCAGTAAAAGTTACAATTTTTGTGAATAGAAAAATACAGCCAGCGGCAATTTTGTGTTATATTTTCTATAAACAAACAAACACACGGACGCGGACGTCGGAAACCGCAACAATTTGGGCAACACTCAATGTTTACTCAGATAACTGCAAAATTTATCATGCCACTTTACAGAACCTTATAGGGAGAGGAATAGAGGCGACTTTTGCATGTTTTATAGCTAATATGGATAGGTTTTTAGTGTAGACGACCCGAATTTACAAGCGGGCACAACAGAACAAGTTTGGGTTTATCTAGATACAATCCCTTTGTTTGGTTTTTACAAAATATTAGTATGGTTTTTATTGGTTCGAAACCATCTACATAATTATGTAGTTATATTGAACAAAGTGAAGTAGGAAAGAACACAGCATCATAGCATCACGCCTGTATTCCCAAATTAAGGGGTAGGCAGAACTGTACACAGTAGAAAAAAAGTACGAGTGAAAATTACGTTCTTCAAGGTTGCGAAGTTTCCCAGACCCTAAAAAGACTGTAAAACGTATAGCCCCAAAAATACACACCCCACATTTCACTGCTAACGTCATACTTCCTCGTTACGTTAACAAAACTTAAACACACAGTCTCACGCGACGATTAATATGCCGTTTATATTTCATTGGAAGTATTCGAATCAACGGAGTATTTGCATAAACAGAGGGTAGGTTGTAAAATGTTGACGCCCGAGCTTTGACGTGGTACCACCCGGTACCGAACATCAGGTTTTAAAGGAATTACGTCGTATTTCACTCTTACGCCATTATCGATGGAGTATGGAACATTTGAGGAGCCTTCGTAAAAATTTACGGCAATTTAAATAATATCATCAAAGCTCAGGACTACGTTCCATAACACAAATTGCAGATGTAGGCCACAGAGTGGACAAAATAAAATGGTAGTGCACAGGTCACAACGGCTGCATGCCAGAGGAGCTAGGGGTAACAACTACAGCACACTGACTTCAAATCAGCAGGAATAGGCGACGTGGCAGGCTCAAAAGGAGATCTCACCACTGCAGTAACTGCCCCGAGGACACGGAGCAGCACACGATAGGGGTGCGCTCAGCTTGGGCCGAGCAGCACCACAACCTCATCGAGGCAGTAGTGGCCGGCGATCTCTCATTTCTGGCCATGATTAGATACATGGTACTCACGAAGGAGGTGGCGGAAAGGGAGAGAGAAGTGAACCCCGCTGGCGTGCCAAGCGCCAGAAGGCGCTCAAGGATATCCGACCACCGTGAATCATGGACTGCGGGCGGTGGTTTGCCGCCCGACCAGCGCCTCGCCGGAGACGGCCGCAAGCTAACTGTGGCCAGCCTGCACAAACCCTAGAGTATCCGTTGACACCCTTTAACGGACCATAACCTGCCGGGGTCACGGCTTTTGCTGCGTCGATTGCTGCGTCAGACCCGAGACCTCGGTAAAGGTTAGAGTAGGACCGAGTGGTTTGTAGTCGGTAGGAGTCGGGATAACGTCCATGATGGATTTAAACAAACTCAAAAAAGAAGGCCAAATGCAGATGGCGTGATGAACTGGACACTCATCTAAAGAACTAGCTCCAAGTTGCCACAGACAGAGAAAGGTTTTAGGAAATTATCAGTGACACCAAAAGACACACATACATCCATTCATCCATCCATCCACACAAAATTTTGCGAATAACGTTTTTATTTCCTTGTCTTCTAACAAAATCTTAATATTACACATCTATTGAATTTTTGATTGGGTTTAAACCTTAGATAAAGTATATACAGTTGACTTTTGAGGTTTAAACAGTCTTTCTTCTGTGAACGTCACAATGTGGAAGGGCATTCATTTTTTGTTATTCCAATTCTGTTTTTTCAACATCCTTACGTTACGTCAATACAATAAAACTCGTTTATATTTACGCATTCAGAATACCGGCGTACTCTACTCACTTTTACGATCACCGTTATAGTATTCCACGGTACCTATTCGGTATGTTTACTTTTATTGCGCCCCGGCTCTCCTCGTATTTTTTGGTTAGCACCCCGATCGGAATGCGTTGAAATTAGAGAACATATCGGGATCTCTTTCGTATGCACTAACTAACTAACAACTATACACAGATCTAACGCTTGGTCGCAACTTAATCATTCACTAGTGACGTAGCCTTTCGATTAGTGCAAAATAGCATACGTTTCGTGATCGTCGGGGCAAATACGCAGTAGTAGCTAGTTGTATTGAGTAGTTTTATTTATCCGGAAGGCATAGGTTCGAATCCTGCCCACGACCGTATTCTTTTTCATAAAAATTTATAACTTTAGAGTTCGCTATGCATGCGTTAATGCTTTTGGAAGATTTATCTGTATTCGTTTTACTGTCTTTGTTGTACTCTCACTTTTCACCAATTTTTGATAATGATTGAGGTGTTGACATGAATTTTTGTTTTAATTTGCTTCAGATAGTTTTCAGAGCATAGAGAGCAATGGCGTTTGCTCCACCGACAAGAGCTAAGCAAATTGAAGAAGAAAGTTATAAAGAATAATTATTATTTAATTATAGTATCAGCTATAGAGCTCGCTATGCATGCGTTAATGAAAATCTGTCTTAGATTTGAAATATGTTCCAGATATTTCCAATTCGCCTTCGTCATATACAGGGTCGACGATAAAACAGTGCATTATTTTTAATATATTATAGATTCTACCAATGTAGCTGACATATCTTCAAACAAATTAAATTATTCACCTCCCATACAATAACTTAATAATCTCTGTTCTTTTTTATCTGATGACCCATATTTTTTATGCATCGTTTTTAGTTCCATTCATAGAATCCATTTTTAAGAGGGGCTCGTGGCTAAGTAATAGCCGCACAGATCGATCGATCGAGATTAAGCTGCGCTTACCACGGTCAGTCTATGGACCCATCATTTCATACCGAGACACCTCCGTGCCTCGGAGAGCACGTTAAACCGTCGGTCCCGGTTGTCAAAATAAGATCTATGACAGCCGTTACGGATAATCAGAGGCCTGAAAGTCGGACAATCAGTCATACAACGAGATATCGTATTACCCATTAATTAGGTTGTGGAGGTCAAAGAGGCAGTTGTTCCATGTCTGGTATTAAGCTGCATCTGGTTTGACTAGAAGCCGACCCAAATGTAATTGGGAAAAGGCAGGGAGGTAGAATCCATCTTTAACATCTTTAGACTCCGTTACTACCAGACTGTAGGCATGACATCACACTAACCCTGCTGAGCCTACGTATTCGCATGGCAGACTTACTACGAACGGAGATAAGAGATAATTCGATACGAGTGGATTAACGGCGGGACACTAAATACAGATTACTGTGACGTACGGACATGGCAGTTGCTTCGTTATACCGATCCGAACCATTGGTGTACGTAATTCTGTCGTGTGTATTAATATATTCTAGAGTCTGCTGTAAAAGATAATTGTTTGTGTCTTGTGAGAATTCTGATCAGTGTATGAGGACAAAATATTTTCGACGTATCCTAGGGGTTTATTTAGTCACAAAGATATCAGACAGTACGTAACGTAGCATCACACATGTATTCCCTGAAGGGGTAGACAGAGATATAGACTGTTGTACAAGTTTACACCCACATTTCATCAATATCGTTGTTAGGCCTATTGTCATCTACCGGATACAAATAATAAATAAATTCTTTATTGACTAGAGTTTGATCATAAACACTTACAAATCATTAGTATGCTCATGAATACATTCATTATATGCCTAATATAATATATAGTGTTTGTTGAACACTGGTACCCAAAGTATTATTACTACCTAATAAAAATTACATTGGGTGCATCAAAGAAGTGACAGCCTGTGTGTGTGTATGTGTGTGTGGGTGTGCGCGCGAGCGTGTGTGCGTGCGTGCGTGTAAGTAAAACAATTCCAAACCTGGGTAACTACTTTGAATTACCTCATATAAAAAGCCAAAAATAATTTGTCCGACCTGGTAACCGGATTAGGGCACTCTTAGTAGCAGTTTGAAGCTGTGCCCGGTTGATGGCAGTAAGCTCAACATCTACTTCATTTGACTTAATAGGTGAAATGTCAGTGCAATAGCTCTGACACTAGATTAACTGCTAACAGTGCTGCTGTGTTCAGTGAGGCTCAGGGTACACCCGTTTACAGTCTCCCCAGGGATGTGCTCTATTAGGCATTGCACAGCGAGGGCTCTGAAACTGATATCATAAAAGGACCCTGTGCTCTCAATACACGTGCTCATAGTGACAACCGGGATGGTTAGTAAGGTAAAAAACCCACACTCCCCAGTATTATGCCCAAAGCTCGGGCGTAATTTTGAAGATTTTCCCCTGAAAACTAAGGTTGGCTCTTAACCTTACAAAGGTGAAAGAAGTGAATAAATACCTACTCTAAAACTTAAGTTAAATGAAGCCAATAAAACCGAAACAGAACGCACGAAACATATTCAAACAGTTGTTAGTACAGCACGCTAATTTTTGTAAATAACAAGGAACATGATCCAATGGGACGGGATAGGGGGAAATTTTAAACTGCACGCAGCTACTGCAGTGTTTTTAGCCAATTCACTTTGCATTCGTACAAAACGAATAGCCGGAAAGTTTCATTCAAACTTAATGTGCACTAAATATTGTAAATGTCGAATTTTGCACAGAATTTGGTAGCAGTATCATGTTTGGATTCTCGAGCTTTGAGCACAGAAACGTGCATTATTAATAAAAAGTTCGGTTTATTTATGTGTGCATGGAACACTGTTTTACTAACTTTATAACTTTAACTTTTGATACAAAACAAATAATACTAAGGTGTTCTACTACTTATATAATATATCATTTATTTATGTAGATATTTTAATAAATAAAAATAATTTTTAACAAAAAAAAGAACCGACTCCAAAAATCTTTCTGTTAAGTAAAATTGCACTAAAAAGTAATAAAATAATTGCATTATTTACTTTCTACAATTTATATATATAAAAAAAAAAATTTGAGGATTCTGAATAAAATCAATTTATTAGGACAATAATATACAATTATTATTATTTTTGGAGTCGGTGCCAGACAAACTTTAAAAATATTTAGGAAGTTTCCTAAAATTTGCAAAGTATATTTAAAGGTACATTAACCATCATTATTTTTACGATAATGTATTATACCTAATTGAACCTACTTACAAATGAGCACAACAACTGCCTAGAGCGAACGTAATACGCTACTTCATGAATGTACTTACACGTTTATTATCCTTTACTGGCACCGACTCCAAAAATAATAATAATTGTATATTATTGTCCTAATAAATTGATTTTATTCAGAATCCTCAATTTTTTTTTTTTTATATATATAAATTGTAGTAAGTAAATAATGCAATTATTTTATTACTTTTTAGTGCAATTTTACTTAACAGAAAGATTTTTGGAGTCGGTTCTTTTTTTTGTCAAAAAATTATTTTATTTCTTACTTTTTAGTGAATCTTGCGTACCATAACTGATTTATCGGAAGTGAATATGGGTAGACCTACTTAACGCGCTGTCCATATTTATCTGTCGCAGATGGATTGTAGAATCCGCTGTTTTACAAAATCTCTAGCTGCTTTACACAACAGTACTGTTTTATAAAACAGCTGAACAACGTTCAGCTGGATTACTATTGCGATACGTTTAACAAAACTGCTACCCACCTTTAGACATAATGCAGAATGACATATCTACAGTGGGACAGGTTTGTTTATTGTAAAGGTATATTAAATGGATAGTTACCATTCAAGTAAAAAAGCGATACTGTATTCTGATTTGACTTTCCGTGGCTGGGTCGACGGAGCCCCGCCTAGCGGGGCTCCTATTTTTGTGTCCGTAAGGTTAGAAAAAACCGTGTCGGGATACACGAAACTCCCGAGCTCGCTTCGCTCGCTCATGGATCAATTTAATTTATTTTCTTTCATAATCCTGATATATTGTCGACTATTATAGTGGTTTAGTATTTACGTCAATAAAAATTTTCATTTTTTTTTTGCTATTGACAAGTAAAATAAAGTTAGGTTATTATTGTTAGGACATACAGAGCCATATGTGCCAAAATTTCGAACTAAAATCAACAATCTGACAGTTCATTTCACACTGTTTTACATAATCTCTGATCGTTGACCCGCTGCATTGATAAACGCAAAACGTTCATTCAATTCCGCGACTAGCGTATGTTACTGACGGGACAGTGTAACGATACCCCATATATCGAAATCAGTTCAGGTATTTAGAAGTTATGGTGGAATAGGTAAAGAAACTCACAAACATACTTACATACATACATACTTATATTCACTCCGTTTTTTGAGCACTCGTGTAAAAAGAGATGTTTGAGAATGCGGTCTTACACTAAAAAGCACTAAATAGCAAAAAAAAAAATACGGATTTCCGGTGCTTATCTTCCGGTTTCATCATCATCATCATCTGATGATGAAGCTGGAAAATAGGCAGTTCATTAGAACTATTCTAGAGACCGTAAACACCACCGGAAAGTCACAAGAAAGCAAAATACACCATTTCGTTTACTTCGATGACGTATTATTTTTCAGTTATTTTGATTTAAATACCAAACTACTAAACCAATTTTCATAAAATTTAAATGGGACCAATCTGAAAGTAAATCCTTTCAAATAAAAAAATAATTTTCTAAATCGGTTCATAAATGACGGAGTACTGAGGTAACAAACATAAAAAAAAAAAAAAAAAAATAAAAAAATATTCAACCGAATTGATAACCTCCTCCTTTTTGGAAGTCGGTTAAAAAATAAAAAGAATTACTTACCAATGCTATAAGTAGCTTCTTACCAATGTTGTTCTTCCTCTTTCCTAATTTTTGCGTGCCCAACAGGGTCCACGATGTTCTATATTATTTTCCTTACCATCTATATACACCATTGTGGATAGCAAATAAAAGTTTGAGTTTGAGGTTAAACTTTTGTATTTACACAATCTATAGTTATATTTTGAACTTAGCATTTAGCGTGAATGTCGTGATGACTGAATAGTGGCGGATCCACCTCTTAAAAAACGTCGAAACTGTCGAAACGTGCAACAATGTGACTTATTCAATGTCATATGTACTTTCTAAGTTAAACATCGAAAACATCGTGCGGAAATCTGGACCTAATGGTCTGAAATCCGTACCCATGGGCATCTCCAACTGCCCGTACTGTCCCACTGTAGCCCTACAGTTTACGGGAAAAAAAAAATTACCGACGGAAAAAAGGAGGAGATACTCAATTCGACGCGTATATTTTTTTTTACTGCACAGTTAAGTTTTTCCTTCTATTTGATTTTATTTCTTTTCTTTTCGGTGTAATGTTTGGTGCTTGGATTATGAACTACATTTCATTTTTGTATAGTAACTTTCGTGAGACACATTCATATTAATTATAGTTTAACGGTTATTACTCACGCGCATACTTCGGGATTGCCCGACTAGTTTCGAACTCGAACGGAGCTCTTATTCATGAGCTGAGCCCGCGGCGATGTCGCGAGTCAAACTCATGTTGATTCACATGACTCTCATTCACAACATGTCATTAATGTTAATTACTGAAGTTCATAAACCATGCGGTTCTTCATCATCATCAGCAGTTTTTTTGATGTAAATAGTATGGCAATTAAAGTAATACGAAATAAAAATTCCACTTATTAAAATGTACAAAGCAACTGCACTAATCGTACATTTCTCTTAAAAGATAAATACAATATACGATGCGAAATAAATACAGTTATGTTTAATTATGAAACCGCACGTTCTATTAATTAATTTATGTAACTAACTTGCGTCTGCAGTAATGTGATATTACTCGTTGCACTTAGGGGGAATGTCACTATACAAGTAAATCGTAGAAGCCCAAAGAATCATGGCAAGTCCCATACACTTAGTGGTAGAAAAAGAAAGTATTATATAGAAGTTGTGATGGTGTTTTATTTGCTCTTGATGTCTGAAGAACAGCTTCAAGCACTTAAAAGATGTTTAAAATACAATATTTTCCTATTTTTATGTTTTCTAACTTTTCATTGGGCTAATTTCTGAACGCGACATTGACAGTTATTAGTATAAGACGTTCAGAAGTTCACAAAAGTTTCAATTACTTTTTAGGAACACGATTTTTTATTACTTTGGTTTTCAGAAATACGTTTATTGCCAAAATCAATTCTTAAGGGACCAAAGATCAAAATTTAAACTGTTCCGACTTCTCAAAAATCAAAAAATTTCTTGTACAAATTCCAAAGAATGAACCGCGTATAAATTCATATTTATATGAACTGCCTGGATGACTGCCTCGTTGATCTAGTGGTTTGAGCGTGAGATCTTGTGTTCGATTCCCGGGTCAGGCTAAGTGTTATTAGGTTTTTCTGTTCGAAAATTCTCAGTAGCAGCCCGGTGGTTGGAATTGGGCCCAGTTGATTGGAATAGGCTCACCACCAATTCTCTAGGGCTTTATAACTGCATCGGTGTAGATGTAGATGTGCAACAGAACTCCTTTGCCTAACGACGGGTATTTTTGTATGAAATTATCCTTCTGTATTTAATCTGTCAGGGCAACTTGTATAAACTTTATAACAATTAATAACCTCAAATTATAGCACACGCGAGTGTTGTGAATATTAAAACTTATTTGAATTAAGATGGAGAAAGAAGGAATTATGATTTGTTTGTCGTACGTACACATACTGTGCGAATGCAGCATTATATTTAACTCTAAGGGTGGTTTTCAATAGAACTTTGTTGCTGAAGTGGTGAGTTAGGATTTTTTTTTAAATAAACCACCAATAGATTTGCTCATATGGCTCGTGGTTAAGCTGTACGTGCTGTGGTTGCCCTATGGATAGGTGAAGTATCACATCGTTTCGTATCAAGACCCCTCCGTGCCTATATGAACTCGTTAAAAACTCGGTCCCGAATGTCAAATAAAGGTGTAGGACAACCGATACGGTTTGTCAGATACCTGAAAGTCTGAACACCAGCTTTACCACGAAATACCGTGTTACCCAGTAACTGGGTTGTGGAGGTCAGATAGATGCCCGGTAGATACATGGTACATAAAACAAATCCCATGAGATATAATAACATTAATGAAATGCGTGTGTAGAACTGTGTACCTACACACGCATACTTCTGCCTACCCCTTCAGAAAGAACAGTCGTGATGCTATGTGTTGTGTTTTTAAACATATACAAACTTCAGTTTAAAAAAAAACTCATTATATTCCATACATAATAGCGGCGTGTGTTGCCAATGAAATATTCATGACGTCACTGAACAGTCACAAGCGCCAACAATGTCCAGCACTCCGGCCTCCATTTTGTGACGTCATTGCTGCGTTTATTAACTCTGCATGACAGATATGATGTAGACTAGTGGATACTGAATCACATTTCAGTAGGCTGATTTATGAAACCTTTAATAAATTAACAAGATAAACATAAAAAGTTATTTAATTGGAGACATTTATAAATATAAATCTATGAAAAGCACTAACGCATGCTTAGCGAACTCTAAAGTTATAATATTAAATGGAAAAAGAATACGGTCGTTAGCAGTATTCGAACCTGCGCCACCCGGATAAATATGCCAGGCGCTCTGACTACTAAGCCATCTCGACCTCTTCCATATTTTAACACGAGTGTGAAAAGAAAAAAGTTTTGTGGTGTATAAACTGCAAAGTTAGTCGTGTTGGTTTCGGTCACCTGTATAGGGACTGAATAGATAGCAATGACGTCGCCAAAAGACGTGTTAAAATATGGATGAAGAATTCGCGGTGGTGAGCAGTGGTTGAGAGCTTAGTGGTCAGAGCGCCTGGAGTATTTATCCGGGAGGCGCTGGTTCGAATCCTGCTCACGACCGTATTTTTTTTCCATTTAATATAATAGGTCTCTCAGGCGCCACACCACCGTTTTACCCCCGATAAGCGATTTTTATATATTAGAAGCTTTGGATATTTTTTTTTACCTCGACTGCAGGATTTGAACCTGCACCCCTGCACCCCTGTGTCGGAGACAGAGCAAATATAATTTCTTTGATGAATACCCACGACAAAATTGCCGACACGCCGATGTTCTCGTGGATTCTTTATTTTCTTGAAGTAATCATCTCAAATGAAATAATTATTGTCTTAAACGTGCTCTACCAACTAAGGTACCTCTACCCGCTAGACCGAAGTTTTCTTCCAATCCCTAATATGTCATATGGTGACGTCAGCACTATCTATTCAATCACTGCAGAGACCCTGAAGAAGGTTTAAGTACAGAAATTGGTCGTGATTGTATATCTAACCACTTTTTTTTAAAGAATGATGTCCCTTTTTCTTGGTTAATGGTTTTTAAATTAAAATTTTAAAAATTCTATATTTTTTATTGTAGACACATATTCATTACAAAATAAGTATGACCCCTGCATTCCCCTTAAACTTAAGGGGAAGATCTATATTACTATTATCAGACCTGTTGTCCTGAATGGTTCGGAATGTTGACCCACAAAAGGGGTAATTTCTTTCTTTCTTCTGTGGTGTGACGCGGATGGATAGAATTAGAAATGAGTATGTAAGAGGAAGTATGAAAGTTAAGCCGGTCACAGAAAAGTTTTGTGGAAATCGTTTGACATGGTATGGACATGTGATGCGGAGGTATGATGATCATGTGACGAAGAAACTTTTGAGTATGAATGTAGATGGAAAAAAATTACAAAAAGTACATAGAGAGGTCTCATCGCTGAAAGCGTGCTCTTCATTAATATAACGCCCTTTTTTTGTTTTTTTTTTTATGTGGGGAAATGCCCTGGCGTACCGCTCTGACATGGGGGGACAGAGCGGTTATGTGGGACTCGAACCCACTACAACTCCACAGTGTACCTCCACAGCCGCTTGAGGGCGGGATGCGGGAACGCTCTCGCACACAATCGCGAGCCTGCCCGCGGTCGTCCATTGCGACTCCCTCTCGGGGTTGGGTATTGCTACCCCCAGCTACGGCACACCAGACACGTGGCGTGCCGCAACCACCTCGAAGACCAGATGCAATGGGCGCCAGATGACCCCGTGTCTGGACACCCAAGGTCCCCTGCGAGGGGTCAGGTCTGTGGCCCCGCCGCCTGCCACTACGGCCGCAGAGGTTAGGGAGAGCGGCGCCTCGCAATACTGGCACTCCTCTTCCCATGCGGCCCCACCGCGTCCGCCATTCAACGGTGGCGGCCCGTCAAGGCCGCGGAAGGTAAGGAGAGCGGCGCATCGACATACCGGAACTCCTCTCCCACCGCGGCCCCCATCCCCCAGCTGCGGTGTCGCCCATACGACGCCGCAGCCCACCTCAATTGCGACACCCCCCATTAGGCCCACAACCTACGCCGGCGCCGCTCTAACATGGGCTTGAAGGCAGAGCCCAGAGGAGCGGCCCTCCTCGGGTTCCGTTAGCTTCACCGTGGGTGACCACCACGGCTACCAGAGCCCCCCCACCACGACAACGTGGAACCCCTGGGGGGGATTAATGTAACGCCCTGTAACGCCACGAAAATCAAAATCTTACTTCTTACTACTATTATAAATGCGAAAGTTTGTTACTGTTTCACAAAATAACTACTGAATAGATTTTGACACAGTTACCTATGGGGAAACTAATACCAATTCCAATCCAATCCCAATATTAAATAGACGCCTTAAAAAACACGTTATTTTAAAATAAATTTAACTACATTATAGTTGCCTCAATTTTAAAGCATTTTGTCTTCATATTATCCCGAATCTATAATTATTTTTTAGATATTTTGGCATTTAAAAGTACGAACTGACATTTGGAACCCTGTACTGAAAATAATCAAGTCCCAAACTAAGTCAAGTCACAAGACAAATCAAGATACTGTGAGCGATTACTGCGTGCATCGGAACACCTTTTAGATTATAATTCGATAAAATTGTATCTCTAAATTTAAAACGACTGTGACCTCTGAGTTTGTTTCGGTATTTCTTCTCAGGGATAGTCTTAGGAAATACCGTCGCGATTTAGTTTAAATATGTATCAGAGACAAAAATAATTTTATGAATTTATCAATTATATGTACTGTAGACTGAAATAATTTTAAATAAACTGTTGAGACACCTGACACCTTAGTCCTCCTGCGACCACGAACGCTGCAAAGTGTTCAAAACGTCAGGAAAAACAAAAAACCAATAATACACGCGATTAATCCGGTTAAAAGTTATTTTATTATAATGTGTAGTGATCGCGCAAACCTAAGATATTACTATATTTCCAGTGTCAATCGCGCGGAATTATTTTCAAGAGTAAAACACCTGGATTAACAGAAAGGATTCTTTTTATCCGGACTAGACCCAATTCTGAAGTCCATACAGATGATATCGCGAACAAAAGCTAGTAATAAATAAAAAAGACGCAAGCTGCACATGTGTACATACATATATCAAGCGAAATTACATCTCTAGCGAGCGAGTAATACTGTGTGATGTTTATTAGAGAAAACTTTTCATTCTGTATTAGTCCCCGGGCTATCGTACGTTTTACAATTTTTTTACTGCATTCACACGCGAAATAAATCAACGAAAATAAACACAGGTTTTAGATAACAGCATCAATTCTGATGGCGATCGATCGATCTAAACAAAATTTAGAGAATTCCTGTGTTTTACTAATTGTTACTTTATGAAATAACTAGCTATGCCCCGTGGTTTCACCCGCGTTCATTTTAGGAAAAAACTTACTAATATATATGCCACCAAACCCCCTATGACCGCGCCTAGGACATCATAAGTGCGCCTGCCTCGTTGGTCTAGTAATCCCAAGCGCGACAGCTTAGCATGAGGTCCTGAGTTCGATTCCCGGGTCAGGCAAAGTGTTATTGGGTTTTCTATTAGGAAACTCTCGATAGCAGCCCGGAATTTGGAATTGTGCCCGGTAGATGGCAATAGGCTCAGCACCTATTACATGGGACTTAATAACAGCATTGGTAAGATGTGGATGTACAACTATGTACACCTCTGCTTTCCCCTTTAGGAAATACAGGCGTGATGCTATGTTATGTTATGTTACTTTATGGCGGGTCGAATTTGGAAACGTCAAATTTAAATACAGGCACGTAAAACTAAAATCTCGGAAAATTTTTAGTTGCCACAATTTTAGGTGCCCAAAATAAGACACATTTATTTAATTTATCAATATGGGTCTATGATTGGCCACCAACTTGCCCGATGGTACCGCCACAGTGTGGCCGAGGATGGAGCACGTCGATCCAAGAAAAAACTTTTCACTCTAGCCTTGCATACACCTAGATTGTATTCCTCAGGAAACCGGGAAGACGGCAGGGAGTTCCATTCGCAGGCAATATGTATTATGAACGTGGATCCAAATCATTGCAAATTTTCGCAATATTTACGAGGAACTTTTCCTTCTTATCTTGTGATTGATAAACAACCTAGTGTAAAATACAGATAAATTTCTGAAAAGCATTAACGCATGCTTACCAAACTCTGAAATTAAAAAAAAATAGAAAGGAATATATGGTCGTGAGCAGGATTCGAACCTGTGCCTCCTGGATAAATACTCCTGGCGCTCAGACCACTAAGCCATTTTGACTTCTGCTCTCTAACACGAATTTTTCTTCCCCATTTTAACACGTCTTTTGGTGACGTCATTGCCATCTGACGTTATTTAGCTGTACTTGTTAAGGTAATTGCATTTGTATGTCATTTTTATTAACTGAAAAGTTAGTCGTGTTGGTTCTGTTTCGTGTAAAGGAACTGAATAGATGGCAATGACGTCACCAAAAGACGTACCTATTCAATCAAATGTTAAAAATCATTAAATATAAAGTCAATAACGCTTTGCCTCACCCGGGAATCAAACCCAGGAGCCAACCAAAATTGCAACCGCTAGAATTAAGCAATTGTTATAACAACAAAAACATATAGGAGTAACCTTAAAATTGTGACATACCTCGCTATATTAACATAGGGAAACATTTTAATTTACAATAACGAAAGGCAGGAATGTAATTCAGGCAAAAATGTCATAACGCACAAAAATCCGGACATAGGTACATCGTGCCTACGATCGTACGTACAGGTTAACGATGCTGCGGACGCGCTCAGAATATTTTGCATCACGGAAAAAATTAAAGGGATCCCAAAAAAGTCGGTCGACGTATTCAATTAAAATATTATGTTACATTACGGCGTTGTTTTTGACATGACATGCACAGTCGGCAATATTAACAGATGTTTTCGTCATAAAAGTAGATTTAGATTCCGTCAAATGAGCCAGTTTGACTCGCGACATCGCCGCAGACTCAGCTCATGACTAAGGGCGTTTCGAGTTCAAAACTAATAATAATAATAAGTGTTTTATTCACATAAATATACACAAGTCTACTACCATGAGGTCCCTGACTCCTGAGCTAGGTTCAGAGACCTGTGTTGAGACAGAAGTCAGTGTCTTCTCCCATTTATAGTAAGCAATAAAAAAAAAATGTAAATAAAACCTGGTAATAATTGTGTGTTATGTAGTGAGTGTGAATATGTATTGTGTGTCCATGTGTGTAGGTGTGTGTGAGTTGTGCGGTGAGTACGAATGTGTATTGTGGGGGTGAGATGTGGGTGGGCGTGATGGTGTGTATTATGAAGTATGTAATTCTAAATATGACACCGGTTATTGTAATAACATTTCAGTTTGCTTTTTTTATTTTTTTTTATTTTTTTGGAATAGGGGGCAACCGAGCAGACGGCTCGCCTGATGGTAAGCGATTACCGCCGCCCATGGACACCCGCAACCCCAGAGGAGTCGCGAGTGCGTTGCCGGCCTTTTAAAGGGTTTGGGCCTCCGGTACCCTCCCTCACTGGGCGAAACACAACGCAAGCGTTGTTTCACGCCGGTTTTCTGTGAGGCCGTGGTATCAATCCGGTCGAGCCGGCCCATTCGTGCCGAAGCGTTTTGTTATATTCCGCAGCATTGTATTATGTTGCTTTGTAAGTAGTTCCAGTATATGTTTGTCTTACTGTCAATACTTGGCATATTTTATTTCGTTTCGAGATTTATCATTTCATAGTCGAGCAATCCCGAAAAATGCACATTACCGGTGAACAATACTTGTGTTATAACCATGACCATGCCGGTTTCCAGATTGTTTGCCTCATCATAACATCGATATACAAATCGTTACAAAATCTGACGCAAGCATATACTATATGCTGCGCGGAGTAATAGCTTGGGTCAGTACCTCCAAAACAGCAGATTATGGGTCAACTGCTCCAACTTAACTTTATACTTAACCGACATATTACTGTGTCATTTTGACAGAATTTACATAGAAAAGCCGTCAAATTATTAAAGTAACGCGTCGCTTACGATATAATTGGTTATAGTAACTCATTATTCTGACACATTTTCTATGTAACTTCTGTCAAAATGACACAGTAACGTGTTGGTTACCGTTAAAGTTTTGTTAATGCAATTGACCCTATTCAGTAACCTTTGAGCTACGGCGTAGCATTCATCTACGGCGTAGCACTCATCTACGGCGTCGAGGCGAAGACTGGATGACGTAGTTATATTCGATACCTTAAATTGCAATTCATTCTTGTAAGGGCCGATTTTTCAATCCTCGGATAAAAGTACGAATAGCTACCTAAAGAATAAAGTTATTAGTCTCTTTATTCGTCTGATAAGTGGTTGTCAATTTTTCAATACATATTTAACCTATGAATAACTATCTGACCGAATAACACATCTGTGAAAACGCTAACTTCAGGGTGGTGAAACAAATATACAGAATAGACGAATGTTAGAACGGGACGAACTATTTCTTTGTTTGGTGTTAATGTCAAACAAATAAGCGTCAGCGTGTTACTTTTATTTTCTGAGTTTATTTTGCTTTTATTACGTTACGAGGTTGTTAGTTTGGGTGTGTGGTGTTTTTCGTGTAATTAGAATGCTGCAGATCATTATTGACCTATCTCAAGTAAATTTGGAAAAAAATATAATAATAGACAATTTTTTTACAAAGCCTTTTTATTATCAAGTATAATTTTTATTTTAATGAATAATAAAACAAAAATAAATCAAACACATTAAAGTTATCGACCCTCGGTCTTACGATTCTTTCTTTTCATAGAAATGTATAATGGTTTCTTCCTCAATTGCCATGTCTTCAATACTATTCATTAAAATACAGTATCGAAAACTAACCTCAAACTAGTAACATCAACGTCGGTTATCTAAGGAATAAGCGGTTATCTGGCCTCAAAGAGTCAGATATATTTATTCCTCAGATAAGTGAATTATTCGACGAATAAAGCATATTTGACCATTGAACAACTGACTTTTTTGCTATCTATCGAATAAACCCTATCTGTCTGTTTATCTGAGGATTGAAAAATCGGCCCTAAGATATATGTAATACTAGCTGTGCCCACGACTCCGCCCGCGTGGATGTTGCAAATTAACACCATGTCGTGTATGAACAAAACATCATAATTAACAAATGTTCGATGTGATTCTTTAAATTGGTATAACTTTTTTATTTATAAACCGATTGACATGAAACAAACACTAAATGTTAAGTGAAGCTTACCACAATATATTAGTAAATACCGCATCTAAATCAGATAAGCCGTTTTTGATATTAGTGTGCACAAACGCACAGACAAACAGATAAACAGACAAAACCTCTAACAATCATTGTTTTGGGTGCTATTTGCGTTGATAAAGGTCCCAATAATATTTTTTCTCATATATCTTCCATGTACAGACAGCGATCCGTAACATTTTTATTATATGTATTGATTTACATATAAAATATCCTAATTTATAAATATCTCGTGTCATAGTGTTTGTTATCGAACTCCTCCGAAACGGCTTGACCGAAATTAATGTTTTTTTTTGTGTATATTTGGTAGGTTTGAGGCTGCGTAGGGGCTCGTGGCTAAGTAATAGCCGCACAGATCGATCGATCGAAGTTAAGCTGCGCTTGCCACGGTCGTTCTGTGGATGGGTGACCATCATTTCATACTGAGATCGGCCGTTGGTCCCGTCGGTCCCGGTTGTCAAATTAAGATCTATGACAGCCGTTACGGGTAGTCAGAGGCCTGAAAGTCTGACAACCAGTCATAAGATGATATCGTATTACCCAGTAACTGCGTTGTGGAGGTCATATAGGCAAGCGCTCCATGTAAAATATTAAGCTGCATCCGATTCGACTGGAAGCCGATGCCAATGTAATTGGGAAAAGGCTAGGCAGATTGATTTGGTAGGTCTGAGAATAGGTCGTAGGCTATTTTTATACCCCTAGGTGATAAGGGTGGCCCTATCCAGAAAATGTATATACCAGAACAACGTTTGCGGGGCATAGCTAGTAATATTACAAACAAAAAAATTACGGTCGAATTTCGACCACAGCGACCACTACTATATAAGAAATTTTCAAAAATAGTTGTTACATTTTTGACTCATCCAACGATATTAATATTTACGAGTAGAATTAGAATTTTTAAGTCAGCATAGCAGTATATATTTCACAAACATAACATAGCATCACGCCTGTATTCCCCAGAGGAGTAGGCAGTGGTGTACACATTTCGACACCCACATTTCACTACTGGTGGTAGTGCCATCTAACGGGCACAATTCTAAACTGTCAGACTGCTACTGAGTATTCTTACCAGTAAAAAAAAACAATAATTCTACCCTACCTGGGAATCGGACCAAGTACCTCATGCTGCGTAGTCGCACTTGGGACTATTAGCCCAACGAGGCAGTTTACATACACTCCAATTTATTACAAACTGAAACCCTTATACAAACAAACCAGCCAATTTAATATGAAATTTCAAACGTCAACCGTTAAAACAATATACGGGCTAACCCTAAACCTCTAAGAGTAAATGTGTAGTCATCAACAATGATTCACAGAACACGGCCGTAGGGTTGATATACGCCACCTCCTTGCTAAGATACAACTACGCCGGTAGCCGCAAGAGGGCGCCGTGAACACCATGATATACTGTTATTGGCCGGGGGCCCTTCGCCGAAATGAATGGTCAGGCACGAATCTAGATATGAGTAATGGTTTATAATAAAGCTAATGTCTTAAAGCTGGAACTACAAGCTCGAAATGGAGTGTAAATAATTTTAGACGTGACCGGCTTAGCTCTTTTTTAAGACGAAGCAGTGATTGTCTAGTAGTCTGATCATTGGACTGGCAAAGGTTGCAGGCTCGAACGCAAGTATTCAATATTAATTATCATTGATTAATTATTACTGATAAATCTTCCTAACTTATTATCATAACAGTTATATATGTGCAGCTGTTACTTAGCCGCGAGCCCAACAGCACAGGGTAGCAGTGATAGCCCTTAGGTATGACCGTTGGACTGACAAGTCAAAGGTCGCAAGTTCAAATCCAAGGCTCTGACTGACTTTACGAAGTCATGTGCGATAAAAGTGATAATAAACACTTTCTTAAAACGGTGAAGGAAAGCATCGTGAGTAAACCAGCACACCTGAGAGATGTTCTCGATGGTGTGTAAAGCCATGTCAGAGACCTAAGGTTGGTTTAAACTCTGACACTAGGTTGTTCATTAACCACACGATAAGAAGAAGAAGACGAGCCCCTCTAAATGCCAGTTGTTAGGAAAAGGCTAGGCAGAAAGAAAAAAACTTTCTCAAAACCACCCAAACAACTTGACTTTGACTTTGACTTTGAAACATATCTTAGGTCTGATAGTTACCAAGTGTTACTGATTACATTTTAGCTGTTGTAGCGGAACACTGACGCGCATATTATTGTAAGACCGTAGTCACACAGCGCTGGGAACTTTAGTTGTCCCGTACCCCGCACTACAGATTAGATAGTTGTAATATAAGTAATTAATAAATACAGTTAGTAATCTCAAAAGTTTATTTCTTTCTTCCTCTGTACACAAATTCTTCAGACAATATACGCACACACAAAACTGTTATTTACAATCTTATAAATAACAAACACAAAATACTAAACAAATCACAATTCGTGCATTATAATACGAAATACATATAACACGGAACTTGCAAACTATAAACCAACTTGCTTTTAAACTAGAAGCGGCATTTTCGCTAAGTGATATGCACTCTTAACTTTTCGGTGCTCTCTCGCTTCATCGGTTGGGGAGACAGATGCTCTCCAAATGCTCTTCTTGGAACAAAGTGGTAAAATTAAGGCTGTGCCGACGGAGAAACAGTTTAAACTAATTAGTGTCACCGAGACCGTTGAGTGCGACTCAACGGTCTTACCTCCAGATGAAGGTAGATGGTTCTCATTTAATTATTTGGAGATACGTGACCAGAATATTCGTATCGTCATGTGTGTATTAATGTTTTGATCGGTGACTGCATCGTTAGCTTAGGAGACGCAAGCGCGCCTGCTGAGTGTAAGGTCCTGAGGTGGATTCCCGGGACGGGGAGAGATATTGTTTTTTTTATATAAAAAATTTCCCAAAATAGTAATTTCTTTCTCTTTCATGGCTACGTTTACAGACACATTTCACACGCATACTCACCCCACCCCGGAACAGCTATTTGTAGATCATACAAATATTTGCTCTGTGCAAGAATCGAACCTGCAACATGCATAGCTGCCGTTCTCTCGACCATGGCGCATTCGGAACCGCGCATTTGGGTTTTTCTATACGGAAATTCTCATTAACAGCCCGATGTTTGGAATTGTGCTCGGTTGATGGCAATAGGGTCACCACCTACATGGGACTTATTGATCGATGAATTGTGGGTGCACAACAGTAGGTACTTTTGTGCCTTACCTCTTCGAGGATACAGGCGTGATGCTCCGTTATGAGACACAATTTTAAGTAATTAGAAACTGCCGTATTGCAGAACACATTTATTTCAAAAATTATCATTAGTTTAAGTATTATAAAGTGGAAAGATTTGTTTGTTTGTAATCGACAAACTCTGAAACTACTGGACCGGTTTTAATAATGCGATCACCATTAGAAGCTACTTTATCCAGAAATAACATAGGATATATTTTATTCATAAACTAAATTCCTATCGGGCGAAGCCGCGGGCACAGCTAGTCATTAATTAAAGATAAATTATTGTTCGCCGGTTATTACTCACGTGTTTTTTTTTTTCGGATCGCCCCATTCGTTTCGAACTTAAAAAGAGCCCTTAGTCATGAGCTAAGCCCGCGACGATTACCGCGTGAATTAGTGACTTTGCATTCGAAACTAGTCCGGCAATCCAGATAAATGCACGTGAGTAATAACCGTTGCACAGTAATAATAATTAATATGAATGTCTCTCACGAAAGTTATTAAACACAAATTAATTAAAGATGTTTATATTTCTTGTTTGTTCAACTAAACTTTAATTATGTAAGCAAGTAATAAAGTTTGTTCAGGGTTAGTTTTAGGTTCTTAAGAGCGAATGAAGGTTACTTGTAACCTTGAACCTTGCTAGATACTTTGTTAAAACTGCTAATTAAAGCTTTGTAAATACAAACAAGCTCATTTAGAGAAAGGCAAAGTTAAAACAACGGAGTTACAGACAATATAGAACATAATATATGTTAAAACAACGGAGTTACAGACAGTATAGAACATAATATATGTTAAAACAACGGAGTTACAGACAGTATAGAACATAATATATATTGGTGTTGGTTTTATCAACATCATGTGGGTACCTAAGGTCTGCCTCGTTGGTCTAGTGGTCCTAAGACTGCTGAGCATGGGGTCCTTCGTTCGATTCCCGAAGCCGAGCAGTGTTATAACGATTTTCTATTAGGAAATTATCGATAGCTCGGAGTTTGGAATTGTGCCCGGTAGATGGCAATAGGCTCAACACTTATTACATGGGACTTAATAACAGCATTTGTGAAATATGGGCGTACTATAATATAAGTAGCAGGGAATACAGGCATGATGCTTTTTTATTTTATTTTTTATCAAAAATGTTTCTACGTTTGGCAACCAACTCGCCTAATGGAGTGGCCGAGGATGGAGCACGTAGATCCAGAATAAACCTATTCACTCTTTAGTAGAGTGGATAGATTTGAGGAGAATGATAGTTGGGGAGTTAACCCGAAACATGACTTGCTTCACGGCATGACTTCGTCCGGTAGGGGGTAACCAGCCGTGGCCGAAGCCTCCCACCAGAGTTGTGTTGCCTGTTTTGCACCAGCCAGGGGCCACGTGTAGGGATTCCAGTTTAAGGGTGCACTCCTACGGACTCGGGCAACTCATCACCCAAAATTTAAGTTACATTAACTTAATATACCTACTTATTTCTATTATAACGCAAAAAAACTACAATATTGAGAAGGAATCAAAATAGTTTTAACTAAAACTCTCTTATCTCTATTAATTGAATATGAGCTAGTTTTGCTTTACTAAAGTAATTGTATTTATGACCACACAGTGTTTTTTTTGGACCTTGTATGATTATTAAGATCGGCTCCGCACGCAATATTAGTAACACGTTTTCTTTTAGTATTGATATAATGTAGAGATATGTTTTGATAGTATACTTAAAACTAACTTATATTTGTCAATAAATAAGCCTTGAACTCCGTCACCGAGTCATACGCGAAATTCAATTTCAATCTTATTATAGTAATATCATAAAATGTAACAAAAATATATAATATATCATTTATATATATTATGTAGATACTTTAATAAATAAAAAATAATTGCTTAAAGTTATTATATTAAATGGAAAAAGAATACGGTCGCGAACTGCGAATTCTTCGTCCATATTTTTAAAAAGACGTGTTAAAAATATGGAAGAAGTATTCGCAGTGGTGAGCAGAGGTCGAGATGGCTTAGTGGTCAGAGCGCCTGGAGTATTCATCCGGGAGGCGCAGGTTCGGATCCTGTTCGTGACCGTATTCTTTTCCCATTTAATATAATAACTTTGGAGTTCGCTAAGCATGCGTTAATGCTTTTCAAAGATTTATCTTGAATAATTGTTTACCAATGCTTTAAGTACTTACCAATGTTCTTTCTCTCTCCTAATTTTTGCGTGCCCAACAGGGTCCACGATGTACTATATTATTTTCCTTACCATCTATCCTTCCTTACCATTGTGGATAGCAAAACAAAGGTTTGAGTTTGAGTTTGAGTTTGAAATCCGAAGTATAACAAAAGTTCAGGCTACTACTAAGAATATCCTTACAGAAAACTCAATACTCGGTATCGAACTCAAGACCACACGCTCAACAGCCGCACTTGCGATCACTAGACCAACGAGACAATTCAATATTATGTAACACAGTTCAAATAGTATTAACTAACTACTCGTTACCGCAAGTAAATAGAATCTCTACCACATAAGACGAACGCGCTGCGACTAATTGATCAGGTAATTTGTGGATCGCAGGTGTGCAACCGCCTTTATGAATTACAAATACCTCTATAGCTAATATCCATTAGAGAAATCGAAGGCGTCTAACTATTTCATTAGTGAAGACTTCATTTATCAAATGAGATAGTAAGATCGAAGGGAATTAAATATTGATAGCCCTGTTTGTTAGTTGAAATCTTGAAGCGCTTGAAGGTCGTGACATGAAATATAGTACATATATATATATATAGATACATATATACTCCTTCCGACCGTATTTCAGTCACGGCGGCTTATCTCCACTGAGATTAGCCAAGTACGCAGGAGATATTATAGTGCACAACTGTATGCGCAAACACAGGTGCACTCCCTCTTCCTTCACTCTCATATTCCGATGGGACGGGAATCCAACACGACCAGAGAGAGATCAGGCACAGGACCGACGGCTTTACGTGCTCTCCGTAGCACGGGGGTGTCACACCACCAAGTTCCTGACTCCGGGCTGCTACTGAGAATTTCCTAACAGAAAAATTCAATAATTCTTTGCCCGATTTGGGAATCAAACCCAAAACCTCACGCTCAGCAGCCGCGCTTGCGACCACTAGACCAACGAGGCAGTCAATAGTACATACAGCCACAATATTGGCAGTATAATTTTGACAGTGTTTCAGTAAAAAAATGCAAAACTTACTGGACAATTTAGGCTCGGTTACGCTGGCAAGTTACTGTGTAATTTTGACAGAATTTGCATCGAAAAGTTATCAAAAAAAAACTTGTCGGTTACATAACATAACATAGCATCACGCCTGTATTCCCCGAAGGGGTAGGCAGAGGTGTACACAATTGTACACCCACATTTCACCAATGCTATTATTAAGTCCCACGTCTATTGCCATCAACCGGGCACAATTCCATACTCCGGGCTGCTACTGAGAATTTCCTAACAGAAAAACTCAATAACACTTTGCTCGACCCGGGAATCGAACCTGAGACCTCCTGCTTAGCAGTCGCGCTTGGGACCACGAGACCAACGAGGCAGTCTTACGGTTACGGTTATAGATAAGTTGGTTCAACCAAACCTTAGTCTAGTTAGCTGTGAAAATGTAACCATTAATAACCCATAAGCACCCACTGCATGGCCCGGGCCCTTTTCATACAGAAAAGGCATGAACATTGATCATCACGCTAGCTCACTGCGGGTTGGCGATTTCAGACCATTTAGTTCAGGTTTCCTCGCGATGTTTTCCTTCATCGCATGTCTGTGATGTCTTGAATTAGCTTAGAAAATACATTAAAAATGTGACATTGGTACATGCTAGGTTTGAACCTACCACCGGTGGCTCAAGAGGAAGATAGAACTTTTGCTTAGCGAACTGGCTCCATCTCGACCTCTGCTCACCACCTTAGCTTAGTGGTCAGAGCGTCTGGAGTATTTATCCGGGAGGCGCAGGTTCGAATCCTGTTCGCGACCGTATTCTTTTTCCATTTAATATAATAACTTTAGGAAGATAGAATAAAAAATAAATAAAAAAATATTTTGATGTGCTAGCCATAAAATGTTCTAAAAGTGTTTCCTGACCCCTAATTTAATAAAATCTTCCACGCATTATGCACCGGTATTTAGCACAAGAAACCAACCCTAAACTCAATATACCACTTCACTACCCTTAACCAAAATTCACGCACAGTACAAATAGGTAGAAAGTGTAACCGAAAGTCCCCTACCAATTGGCTCGAATCACATCCTGGGATTACATTCCTATCACTAGTGTTTATCACTTGCCCGGGGCCATTCGGCCGCCGACGAAATAATTTCGCCAAATGACGTTTAGGCGCCGAAAACGTCGGTAATTGCCATCTCGCGATATAAATTGGCTGAGTGTGTTACCGGCAGTGGGAAGGGCCATAGGTCCAACTAGGAACTCTCGATCTAATGGACAATAACACTTAAAAAAAGCGAGAAGAAAAGATTTGTATTAGTTAATGTTCATCGGTTATTACTCCCGTGCATTATTCAGGAAGATTTCGTTTAAAAAAGAGATTTTTTTCACTACGACAACCCAATAACACGTTCCTCAACCCGAGAACCCTATGCTCTGCAGCCGGACTAACCATTACTAGATCAATATGGAATTTTTATTTAGTATTTATTTCCACATGTTTTGAACTTTCTTTTACATTTACTTTAAAAACCGAGAGATCGTGGTCGTCATCTTCTGTGAGGACGTAATGTCACAGAAGGCAGCAGAAAGGGACAGAAAAATCTCGTCTACCCTTCCGATCCGCATCTGAAGAACAGGGCGTAAGAGAAGCGACTGTATGAATGCTCTGTTTCGATCCTCATAAATAAGGCCTGCAGGGGGTGGGCTTGGGAAGTCCGTCATTTATCACACAAGGCCCGAGATGGTGTTGCGTGCTGTTCGTGTGCACCTCTCACGTAGGTGAGTTTATAAAGGCGGAACTGCACAATCCTGTACTTTCAAGCTGACGCGTTGATCACAAGTCGCGACAACACGTTTCTTATTGCTGGGGTCGCAGATGAATTCCCAGCCAATAGGGATGAGGCGGAATAAGGGGAATTTTAGTGGGTGAGAGCCCCACATCACTTTGCCGAGAGGTGCAAGCGGAACGCACATTTTCTGCGCCTGCAAAAAAATTGAGGTCGAGCGGGCTACTATTCCGACGTGGGCCGTAAGTAAAACTGCGCGCGGAACATTTATTTAAAGTAAATTTGAATGTACTGGATCTGGATATGAATGATGATTGATTTATACTTTGTGACGTGTACAAAACAAAGGACGATGTGGGCCAAACATTCATACATGAATCTCATAGACTGTCTGGTGGTTTGAGTTGTTTTATGGGACCTTCGCAAAGTCCTACTGATCTGGTATCGTCTTATGACGGGTCGTTGACCTCCCTTAGTTATGGTTGAGCTACACGATGACTGATGCATAGGTACGTGCCGTCAGTTAGGACAGGTCACCTTAAAACGGCTATGGCTCTTTCCTCAAAAGGCCAATCTAGACGATCCCTGCATGGTTACACTCACATAGTTAAATATTATTATGTCTGGACTGTATAACAGACGTTGAATACTGAGTTTGTTTCGGCGTTTTTCTCAGAGATAGATAGAAAATGGAAAACACCGGCGTTATCTAGCTTATAAAAATGACTTGCAAAAGTGTCTTGTGACGTGATCTTTTTTCAGAAATGAAATCATTTATTTCTGTGTGTGTCACCCATCCATACAGGAGAAATGTCCAAAATAGGGCAAAATATAGATAAATCCTTGAAAACCATTAACGCATGCATAGCTAACTCTAACTTTAGGGCATAATATTTTCAACACAAAAAGAACACTACGATCGAGTACCCCTAGTAGTGATGTTTAGTAGCACTTCTGCAAATGAGGTTTGTCGATAGAACCGGGGCGGTGCTTCGCGCAATTACCGCACACCAGAGGGGCGCCACCGTCGCCGCGCGATGCACAGGAATTTAAGGGAGGCGTTTATATAACATGACACAAAAATATAAACGTAGACTTAGGGTACCTGTAACTAATATTATCTTTTGAGGTACACACAGCGACAAGACGATTATCACGCATCGAAATTGCACCGACTGTGGTGCTGGTAATTGTGATAAGATGACATGTCTTCTTGTATTTTCTGTATTCATTTGATGACAAGATTGCTATGTTTTGTACTCCATAATTAGATGAATAGTATCAGGGCTAAGCCTTTTAAAAAAATTGGTTTTGTTCACCGACTATTGTCGCTGACCATATTTATATTAATTGTTTATAAATAATTGTGTAATAAAATCATAAAATTAACGTAAAATCAGTTACACTCAGGTAACAAGTGTTGCTTAGCATAACATTAGGAACACTCACATTTCACCAACGTAGTTAATAATATGTACCAATAGGTGGCGAGCCTACAAAAAATCCAATAACATTTGGTTCGACCCGGGTATCGAACCGAGGATCTACTGTACCATATGAGGTACTCAGCAGTCGCGCACACCCAACAATAACAACTCTTCCCGTCACTACAAAATAAAACGTCATAGACGATCGTTCTGAAAACGTACATCACTAAGCTAACAAAACGCGAAATTATTCGATAGTCTCATAAAATCGATAAACCAAACACGAGTCTGTCAAATAGTAATCGAACATTCAATCTGATGCGTACAGGTTATAATCGGGGGTTGGATAATATAATCGGATGGAACGCACGCCGGGCGTGGATACAATATGCTAATTCAATGTTTGCCAAATGTACTGTGCCGATTCGATTCCACTCGGTGAACGTACAGACCTACGACACGCGCGCTGTTTACGAATAGTGATGTGATCAGAGCTTTGTAAAGCAATGAGGTATAGAATTTTGTGTCGGTACCCAAGTAGGTCAAATTTACTTGATATCGAGTTCAAATATAAATCGTACCTATGTGTGAAATATCTTCTATATGTAATATATCTCTATACTCGGTGTTTCATTATTATTTATCTTTATTTTATAGGTTTCATATACATAGGTGGTGATGGGCCTATTGCCATCTACCGGGCACAATTCCAAACTCCGGGTGCTAATGAGAATTTTCTAACAGAAAAACTCAATAATACTTTGCACAACCCGGAAATCGAATCCAAGACCTCATGCTCTGCAGTCGCGCTTGGCACTACCAGACCAACGAGGCAGTTTCCCTTTTATTGTTTCAAAGTGAAAATTTGCCTATAAATTTTTAATTATTATAAATAACCGTAGATTTTTTTATGTTATTTTACAGTAATCAATTCAATCAATTTTAAATCAATTGCTCTTTGTATACGGCATGGTTATAGATCAAAGTTTGTATAAAATTCCTACCACTGACCAGAAAATGGTAAACCTAGGCATCACTACGTGACGCTGTGTCAACACATAGCGCACAGCATAACGGACTGTAGGATGCTCTGAACGTAACGCGACCATAGTCGGTGATTGAACAAGAATCATATATGTATAAAGACTATCTGTGCCCACGACTCCGCCCACGTGGATGTCTGGAAATATTATCATGACGCTCGCCCGCAGTAACGGTTAGTACAAAACAGCAATGCTCTAAATCGGTCTAGGCATTTAGAAGTTATAGTGAAATAAAGACACACAAATATACATACTTACATACATACATACTCCTTTTTTGGCCAGTTGTATAAAAAGTAATAAAATTAAATATTTCCAAAGCAAAATCTCATAAAATTCAATACTGATTTATCGGTTTGTTTGTTACCTCTTAACCTCTTAAATACTTAACAAGTTTCAACGTTTCAGGGCTTAAACTGATATTTTCGGGGTCGTCTCCGACGAGCACATAGGCTGCTTTTTATCCAAAAAACTAACTTATTACGTTTTTATGAGATGGAAAAAATAGGAAATGGCCTTCTAGATTAAAAGTGACAAGTAAAAGAGTTTTATAAAGACCCGTTTAGAGAATAAACTATTTGATTTGTTAAAGCTTTTGATTATACGGTTATAGCAATGACAGCCTAGTGGTATGACCGTTGGACTGACAAGTCAAAGGTTGCAAGTTCGAATCCATAGCAAGCACCACTGTCTTTTCGAAGTCATGTGCGTATTATAAATAAATTATCACTTGCTTAAAACGGTGAAGGAAAACATTGTGAGGAAACCAGCACACCTGAGAGATATTCTTGATGGTGTGTAAAGCCATGTCAGAGAACTATGGGTGGTTTAAACTCTGAAACTAGGTTTTTCATCAACCACACTATAAGAATCAGAAGATTAATTGGTCCTAATATGACATGCTTTATTGGAAATCCGCTTTTTAAAAGACATAAACCAAGCAGGCAGCACTGCGAGTGATACCTAACACATAACACTAAAAACTACTGCATAAATCTTCATCTTAGACGATAAAGTTCAAGCGTTTAGTCATACTTATAGCCCGATCTCCTTTAGTGTATAAATTGTGAAGCAATTTGCTTCTCCAACATTTTAAGACGCGAATTACTCAAGTCTTTCGCCGGAAAATACTTCTAGGATTGATTAACTAACTAAGCGAACTAAAGCCTTGACATGATATATTTTTTAAACGCATTATCGCATCGTCTTAAGAAGTAGACTCTATAGTCTCTGTCTACCCCAATAGGAAACAGGCGTGATTGTATGTACACATGCGTATCGAAATCCAGTTATAATTCTTTGTAGAAAGACAAAAGCAGTCGTTTGCTGCAATTGAACCTGTGTCCCCGAGAGGGCTTGCTTGAAGTATTCGTCCGGAGGAACTCAAGCCTGTATTAATTAATTATCGTCATTGCTCTTTCGACGGAAATTTTAAAATTAAATCTTTTTATATGTACTGTTTTTTGTGAAAGCATAAATGACTTCCTTTTTATGAACAATGGATCTACTTTTGGCCACCAATTCGCCTGATACTAAGCGATGGTGTGGCCGAGGATGGAGCACATAGATCCAGAAGCAATCTATTCACTCCAAGTAGAGTGGATAGTTTGGGGTGAACTTTGAGGAGAACAATAGTCGGGGAGTCGATGCAATTGCCTGTCTCCCACAACGATTGCACCGGACTGCATCCCGAAATACGACTAGGTCGCTTCACGGCATAGCTTCGTAGGTGGTAACCAGCCGCGGCGGAAACCTTCCACCAAAGTGGTATTCCCACGTGTAGGGATTCCATTTTAAGGGTGCACTCCCACGGACACGGTCAACTCAGCCCAAGTTCTTTCTAGTTCTTTCTTTTTTTATTATATAAATAGCTACTACCCGTGCCTTAGCATGCGTGGACTTCAGAATTGGGTCCCTATAAAAAGTGTCCTGTGTAAGTTCAGGTTAAAATCTGTGTATTAATCCGTTCATTAGTTATTGCGTGATACAGTAACAAACATCCATCCATCTTCAACTAACTTTCGCATTTATAATATTGGATGGATAGATGTTTTATAATAAAACAACTTTTAACCGGATTAATCGCGTGTATTATTGGTTTTTTGTTTTTCCTGACGTTTCGAACACTTTTCAGCGTTCGTGGTTGCAGGAGAACCAATAATACACGCGATTAATCCGGCTAAAGTTGTTTTATTATAATGTGTAGTGATCGCGAAAATCTAGGATAGATGTTTGTTTCTGTTTCACGCAATAACTACTGAACGCTTTTAAAATATGGATTTTGAATGATACGGGATATTAGGACGAAATTCCCTATATCGAATAGATTGTCTCACTGGTCTAGTGGTTGCCTGCGCGGTGGCTGAGTAGGAGGTCCTGAGGTTAATTCCCGGATTTGGAAAAGTGTTATTGAGTTTTATTTTAGGAAATTATGAATAGCAGCCCGAAGTTTGGAGTTGTTCTCAATTGATACCAATAGACTCATGGTGAAATGTGTGTATGCAAGTAAATCTGCTGAACCTTTCGGGGATATAAGCGTGATGTTATGTATGTATTTATGTGTAATAGTTTATAACCCAGTATAATCCATAACAACAGTATGGATAAAGCCGGTATGGCTTCATTTATCTATCAAGGATGGCATGTAAACAGCGAACCATAACTTCATTTGGCTGAGTCGGCTCGACGGCGTTTGATTAAAATTTATCGACCTAAATTTTCATTTGTTTAGCCCTTTGTTCGTGTTACCCGTCCGAAGTAACATGGACAAATTATTGGTAATTCGCTCTTGGTTGGAGAGTTAGCTGAATTTTAGATTGTATTGACGGATGTGGTAAACTAAACTACTACAGAAAAACTTTATTGTTTATACAGAACCTTTTATGTACCACTAGAAAATTAAGAATTTGTATTCGTTGAAAAGTAAGACTAAAATGGAGTTAGCACAAAATAACTGCAAGGTTTTTATTAAATTGTCATTGTTCTAAAAATATAACTTATTCTATCGGTACATAGAAATGTTGCTTTGACTGCCATTGCTCTATTGGTTGCAAGCGCGGCTGCTGAGCGTGAGAATCTGGGTTCGATTCCCAGGTCGGGCAGTGTTGTTTAGTTTTTCTGTTAGAAAATTCTCAGTAGCACCCGGAGTCAGGAAATTGGTGGCGTGACACCCCCGTGCCTCGGAGAGCATGTAAAGCCGTCGGTCCTGCGCCTCATCTCTCCGGACGTGTCGGATTCCCATCGGAATATGAGAGTGAAGCAAGTGGGAGTGCACCTGTGTTTGCGCATACACTTGTGCACTATAATATGACCTGCATACTTGGCTAATCTCCGTGGAGACAGGCCGCCGTGACCGTAATACGGTCGGGAGGCGTATTATTACATAGAAATGTTAGTCTTCAGTTACCGTGATAGCAAATTTAAAAAGTTCTTAAGAATAGTGCTGGATATAAAATTACTGTTTTCAATTCTATTTTGAATATACGATATTTTGAATTTAGAGCATTGCTATCTTCTACTAACTGTTACTGTAAGAGCGAGATGTGATGAATGAGGACACTTCAAATTCAATTAATTAAACCTATTCAATGCAATTTTACTTTGACATCATTCATTTTAGAGGCCACTTAAAATTGAGCCTACACAAAATGTACGGAGATTTTAATTTGACGTGCCTAAATTTGAATTAGACGTCTCCCATCATGCTCATAAAGTTAAATTATCCTCTGGTAAAGCTGTTAAATTATCCTCTGGTGAGGGACGTTTTGCAGGGCACAGAGAAAGAGTCCACCAACGTGGAAGAAAGGATACCTCCCTAGATCACAGTTCGCTCGCTTTCCGCGGTTTGTCTATGGATGTATCATGTTTTCTTATCGAGACTCCTACGTTCCTCGGAGAGCACGTCAACCCGTTTAGAAACCCGTTTACCAATCAAAGTAAATAGGAAAATGGTTTATCCAAATGTCTTATATATAATTTAAAATATCCCCCCAATAATGATTACAGTTTACACCCTTTAATATACAGTAAAATAACCTTAAACATTAAAAAGCAAACCGTATAACAAAAACGTAAAGTCCAAAATCGCACACAAGTTAAATAAGCAAACATAATTTCGAAAGCTAAATAATGAAGAACTGCTTTGTTCCATTAGGGGCCCGCGATGTCGGGGCTGTTCTAACACGCACTAAGCTAGAAAGGTCCAAGTCGTTCAAAGAACAAACTTCCAAAGTGTGGAAAGAGGAACCCTTTCTTCGAAACGTATTTACTGAGCCATCGCATGAGATTTGTCAAAGAAAACTCGGGAGCTACACAAATAGAAGAGGTGGGAACGAATCAACTCGAGATAAAGGGGATTGTTTTTGTGCATTTAAATTGTACAATTTTGCTTAAAATGGAACATGCTCGGTTATTTGTCATGTTTTACGATGTTTGATTGCCTCGTTGGTCTAGTGAATAACGCCTGTTTCCCATTGCGGTAGGCAGAGATTATCGATTTCCTGTTGCTACGATTCTGGAACACCTTTTGTGTTCTATTTTAACCTCTTCGTGCATGCTAGTTGGTTTAGGTTGCTCTTGACCTGCCTTTTTGGGAATATCCGCAATTTAATTGTGGTACGTTTTCAATGTCGCTCACAAAAATCCAATACATACCTATGATTTATGTTCCTGTAATCTTTTAATCGCTTCTGCCCGAGATTTTGTCTGCTTGTACTAAAAAGTCCTATCCTATATGTTAATCGAGGTTATACACTAGTCGTTTTGTGCGTGACTGAGTAACAAACATTCAAACATACATGATTAGGTAGCAGGATGATACCAAACCCAATATCTGCATACAATTTTAATATAAATTCGTACGAATCTAACTTTTACATCGATTATACGAATTTGTGACCTTACATTGAGAATAAATCAAATACTAATTTCGCTTAAACAATGACAGAAAATATGCGTATATAATAATATAACTCGTGCATTAAATGTCAACCATTTTGAATGACATTCAGGGAGCGATCGATGGTAATAAAACTAAATTACATTATTTTATAAGTAAAATGAGTAGGATCATTTATTATACTATTTACCACGCGTATGATAATGAATTCCAAATAATCGATCGAAACAGAGATATAATTCATAGAGTTTCTATCAACTAACACCAGATCAGTGGTGGAGAAGATAAAAGCTGAAATCCCGCCAAACGCCTCCCAATCTGTCGCTGATAATATCGTGAACTGAATTGCAGGAAAAATCGGACGTTCCAAATTACATTGACATGTGTATGTACCGATTTAGGTATGTAACAATATCTAACGCTTTCACGATATCCTGACAAAAGAAGATTGAAATGTGCCTCATCGATACATAGTGCGCTGATGGCTTGTGATTTTGTAGCGGAGCGAAAATATAAAAAGAGATATTTGTACGAATATAAAACTTAATATAGCCCGTATTCCCCGACGTATACGGTAGGCAGAGGTGACCTCAGCTGTACACCTACATTTCACCAATGCTGATAGTTGTTACCATGTACAGGTACCACCACCTATCACTATAGGTGGTACCTGTACCTGAGCCTATTGCTCTCTACCGGGCACAGTTCGAAACTGCGGGCTGCGACTGAAAAATTTCGTGTTATTCGTTCCACAAAAATGTACACTTGTAGAATTCGCTATACATGCGTTCATGCGTTTGAACGTTAAACATTTATTTATATTCACTAAAGTAATCGCATATAATACAACATTGAATAGGACATATTTTATAATAAAACAACTTTTAACCGGATTAATCGCGTGTATTATTGTTTTTTTGTTTTTCCTGACGTTTCGAACACTTTGCAGCGTTCGTGGTCGCAGGAGTCCGTCAGTAATACTCGCGATTAATCCGGTTAAAAGTTGTTTTATTATAATGTGTAGTGATCGCGCAAACCTAAGATAGGACATATTTACCGGATATATTTTATCCCGAAGAAATGAGATAGTTCCTGTGGGAATATATTACTGCCACCTAGTCTCGTATATTTTTCTATAACCCTTCATTACCTGCGTTCGGCTCATCTAACTTAACTACAAGTTAAGGGGGATCCGATTGGTCGCAGCGTGAAATTTGATTATTTGCTTAAACTTAAACTCAGTTTTCTTTTTCGAGTACCTATACATGAAACCAAAAAAAATTATTTAAATCCGTTGAGCTGTTTTGGAGCCTAGTCGAAATAAACTTTCACACACAGACAAAAATTACAAAAACGGCCACTATCACTTAAATTATTACAGCGTTATTTTGAAATCACAGGCAAACTTCAATTTCATTTATTGGTATAGATTTATAATTATAATTAACAATGAAAGCGACTTATAAATCCAAAATGATTACTAAAGCAAATGCGAGCTGACCAGCCCCGACAAACAACACCCGTTCAAGAGTATGACATGCGTTTTGAAGGGAACTCAACGACACAATACATAACGCCACCATAACAAAAGACATTGCGATATTAAAACATAGTTTCCTACATACTACTTAGACCCTTGTTTTTCTTAAAAAAAAAAAACTCCCTTAATTATCTACTACATTTCACATGTTATGACATGCTTAGAGCAGTTCTGCTAAACTTATATATTTAAAAGAATCATAAAGCCACAATTATGTACTAAATTTTTACCGTGGGAGAGCCATCCATCGGCACGAACGGGGCGGCTCGACCGGAGTGATACCACGGCCTCACAGAAAACCGGCGTAAAATAACGCTTGCGTTGTGTTTCGCCGAGTGAGTGAGGGTACCGGAGGCCTAAACCCTTTATAAGGCCGGAAATGCACTTGTGACTCCTCTAGGTTTGCGAGTGTCCATGGGCAGCGGTAATCGCTTACCATCAGGCGATCCCTCTGCTAGATTACCCCCTATCCCATAAAAAAGCCGGCTGCTACCGAGCCCATCCCCCTTAACCAAGTTTCTCTCGAGCTAATATTAACAGGTCCTACAAGACAGCTGCCTACGCCTCTTGAGACTCCTCATCTTCATCGATTGGTAACATGTTTAATTATCCATCGCCTACATGTGATATAAGTTCATAATTTCCCTAATATATTAACTTACTCGAAGTGTGGAAGTATCGAGTTTATCGGGTTGAAAATTTAAACGTTTTCTGAAGAAACACGAAAGTAGTTGTCTGAATTCGATAATTTTAAAAACAAGGTACTCATCGGGGCTCCTTTGAAATGGATGCAAATAAATACTAATACAATTTTTTTTTTACGGCAAGTGTTAAACCTAAGGCGTAACACGCTTTTATTTTTTTAAATGAAATAATAATTTAACACGTTCGCGGACACGACGGTTATAGCAGATATCAGTCATTTACTCAGAGTGACGCGCCGGCTATAGCCGTATATTTTTTTCGCACTCCAGTGGCACAACGGCTTCAACAGACGGTTTTCTATACTGTTATCGTATATTTCATTATTAAGTGCCCCCAAACCGAAATTTTCAAATCGCTAAGTGTCATATAACATCTCTTTTTACACCGTCAAACGTGTCACTACTTGTCACTTTTTGTGTGCCCACGCACACTGACGCATCTGTCATAGCAGCGAGAGTTGTATGGCAATTTGTTCAGTTGGCCGGCGAGTGCCCCGTGAAGCGGAAGTATTGTGACTTTTTTCGGACGTGAGTTTATTTGTGCTGAAGCGGTGAGTTTATTTGTGCTGAAGCGGTGAGTTTATTTGATTTTACTGACTAAATATGAATAGTTTGTCACTAATATTTTATGATAATATCATAATGACAATATTTGCTATAAATTTGTCTGTATTTCTGTATTCTGGAATAGGTATTTATGCATAGTTTTGACCTTCTAAAATATGGTTAATCAAGCATGATTAACCATAACGATTATTAGTTTTATGGTGTTGTTTTGAATACGTATTTGAAATATTATTAAGTTTAATTATTAGTGCATTAAACGACAATACTTATATAATCACAAGCTCAGTACAATTTTACTTTTCAGATGTCTAGACAAGAACTAAATGAAAGTAAACGCAAAGCGTGTGACCCACATGAAAAAGAAAATGAACGAATATTGAAATTATTCAATGATGTCGATACCGACGAGTTGTCTTGTGGTTCAGAGAAACCTGAAACATTGAGCGATAGCGAATCATTGTCAAGTGAGTCGAAACAGGATCCCTATAATGATTATGATGGTGACTATGGTTCAGACACTAGTTACAAACCCAATGAAGGTCACTCAAAATGGTCAAGATGAACAAGTGCCTTTGGTTGACTCCCCAATTACAATAAAAGACTTAGGAATTCATGTTCATGCAATTGCAACAGCAATTGAATCTGCTGACTTAACTGAAGCAAGAACTTCAGTTGAGTCAGCAGATTCAATTGCTGTTTCATCCCCAGTTAATATGGAAAATGTACATAAGTCAATCCAGTCACTCGACATTATTAACTTGCGTTCTTTTGATTCTGATACCACTCCACCAAGATTAATAGAATCACAAACGCTTTTACAAGAGATTGACTGGATGGACAGTGAAAATTCAGTATCTTCTCAAAATATCGATACTACAGTACAAATGCCGAGATCGCAGGTGGTTGATAATCAGCAGCAACCTATGATACCTCTAGTGTATCAACAGCCTATTACATCAGCATTTTTAGTTGTACCTAGGGTCAATCATCAGCGTCCTAGGTCACCACGTATCACAGACGAAGAATGGCAAACATCCACTGCTCCTATACCAGAGTACTTATTCAAAAAGCATATTATAAGACCAAAGACTACGTTGCTGATAGGGATGTTTGGCTATAACACCTGCACATGTGGCTTCCTTGGCTACTCACTGACAATGTACGTGTAATTTCTATCACAGTTCTAATGATATTTTTACTTTGTTTTTTGCTTATTATACCTCTTTCAATCTTTGTTTTCTTTTTTTGTTTTTAACTTTTGTTAAACTTACTTATAATATTTGACGGATATTATGCATTGTTTTATATAGCTTCTTTAGCTTCAACATTTTGTGAATGTGAGAACGCCGTAAACTTGTCAAATGCGCTATTCATTTAATAAGGCTTATGTAAATATCTTTTATATTAGTGACTGCATCCAAGATTACGTTGTTTTTACATCCCGCCCAAAATGGTATCTACAGAAATTGTAAAAGATATACAGTTTAAAAGAGTAACCATGGAGTTTCCTGCCGGTTCTTCTCCATAGGAAGAGACTTTTTGGAACCGAGCACGTAAATTCTGACTTTTCATAAGTGCCTTTGTATGGTTTATATGAAATAAAAACCTTTGACTTTGTCTTTGACTTAGAGTTTGAGTTCAACGACAGCGGTGTTAGGCCTCAGTTTTTCGTTGATGTAAATACGTCTCCTATAGAAATATTTAATCGTTTCTTCCCTCTTTCAACAATAGAACAACTTGTAGATCGCACTAACAAGTACGGTGCTGCATTATGCAATATAAATAGACTACATACTAGACACAGTCGAAAAATAAAGTTTAATCCTACTTCCATAGAAGACACTATGTGCAAAAAACAAAATTAAAAATTAAACTAGCTTTAGGTGTAAAGGGTGCACCTTTTCCGCCCTGGATGTTTTGAGCAATGGCATTGCCAAGCAGAATGACTGGTAGATAATATTTAGGTAAAGTTTTTTTTTGTATTTTATTAATGGTATTGTGCTGTGACTCAAATTTAAATTAGGTATATTTCTTGGCATTGCAGGTTATAAAGTTAATTTAGTCTGATATAAAGTTGTTTTTTTGTAATTAATGATACTTTTCGAGTGCTGACAATACTGCGATTTACCCAAGTCTGATCTAGTTTTTAATCTAGATATGTTAATTAAAATAAGGAGAAGTTCTATGGTATGGTCCATAGAATTTCTCCTTATTTTAATATCTAGATTCAAAACTAGATCAGACTTGGGTTGGAAGTATTTTAGTTTATTTTTTGTTATTTTATGTTTAATTTCAAGAACGAGTTGTGACATTTGTAATGTATCACTATAATTTCCAATAAAACTTGGAAAATATAAAAAAATGTTGTGATTTACCAACAGATATAATTGTAAATTAAAATAATTAAGGAGATTTTTTTTATGTATGCTTTTATAACATTAAAATAAATAATGAGTGTAATTTTGTCTTTTCATTGTGAGTTTTCCAGTACCAATCAAACCAATATTAAGGTGTCTTTTAGTAGTAGCAATTTCTTAGGCTTAAATAACAATGAGACTATTTACCACTGCAGTAACGCCTATGCCTTTGTAACCATAGCTTTTGCACCTTACTACATACAAATAGACTAATTTCCTGAAGGGGAAACGGCAGAGGCACCAAATTTTGCATCCTATTTGTATAATAATTATTATTCACAAGTGACGTACCAGCTATAGCAGGCGTAGGCTGCAGATGCTGTGTCCTATTTATTGAGTATAACAACTTTTCACCAATGACAGGTGGTTATAGCAGGCAAAGGCTACAACCGGTGTGTCCCATTTGTATAGTAATAACTATTCACCAATGACACCCCTGCTATAGCAATCGAATGATATAGCCGGTGCGTCCTGTCTGTGTAGTAAAAACTATTCACCATTGATGCACCTGTTACGGCAGTTGGAGGCTATAGCCGGTGCGTCCTATTTGATAGTAATAAACCATTTGCCTGTGACGGGACGACAACAGCAGGCGAAGGCTATAGCCGTTGCGTCCAATGTATATTGTTATAAACTATTTACCAATGACGGACCGGCCAAAGCTTCTAAGATATCTATTGGTTAAATAACTGTTCATGTCTCCATCAGTAAAACCTACAGCACTAGCCGGAATGATATTGCGACAGCCGTCAAGAGTCCGGTGGCTCGCCTGTCCACAGCGCTATCTCGCTAACTTTTCTCGTTTAAACTTATTCCTTTTTATCTGCGAGTGGCCGACGTGGACCCCCCTCGACTTATCGCTCAGTTTTATTAAATTACTTGATAATTTCAATCCCTGTAATCTCGCGTGGCGGCTTGTTGATTCTTCTCCAAGTTTTGTTGAGATTGGACAATTTTTTTAATATGTTACTCAGAAAACATTTCTGTGTCTCGTTCCTTGAATTATTTGTTTATGCGTGAAGCATCTAGGAAATAACTAAAGCCGGAAAATATGCCTCCAACTGCATTAGTTATAATTTTTCGTATTTTACAAGGATATTCGTTTTTCTTTTTATCTTGTTTCCCTCTTTGCAGTTAGGTAGGTTTTGCAGTGTTAACAATATTATTAACGGATTTTTCTTGAGTAGATTTTTGGGATATTTTAAATAACTTCACGAAATCGTAAAAGGCCTCCACCCACAAAGGTCGCTGTCATCATCCAGTTTACATTGAAGCTAAAACCTCTTTATAGTGTGAATTAGTCCTGTGAAGTTGTAAATCGTTTAGTTCGCACTTTTGAAATAGAAAATCCATTTTACTAAATGGGTTAGTAAGTTAGGATGTAAAGAATCGCTTAAAAGTTAGATACAACTAAAACTTTTAGACTAAATAGACATTGTGCATAAGTAGTCACTGAACGAGCTCTGCTGCGAACACAACACTTGCATCTTTCTTGTCTAAGATAAAAACTTAAGAGGCAAGAGGGTGGCATTTATTCCCATAAGAACATATTCCCCAATTTCTTCTTTGAATTTTGAAACTAGCATAAATATTTATTATATACATACTAATAGATGGGGACTATAAGCATGCACCGACGTTTTGTTTTTATTTTTTGGCACAAGTTACACACAGCAAGAAAAGCCTTTAAAAAGAAAATAAACAAAAACAGTGACGACCTCTCATCAATAATAGCCAAAACTGTCTCTGTGCCTCCTGCAGTATAGAGACACTCAGATCAAAAATTCTAGCGGTCACGTATCTTCTGACTGACCTCGATCTTTAACTGACCAAAGATTGAACCAACTGAACCTCTCTTGTGTGCAGTATATAATAAACAGTTAAAAGAACAACTGTACTTCATAACAAGATCGCCTACAACGTCGAATTATAGAGAACCCATTGAGAACATACTTCAACTTTGCTGGTTTCTTCGCGATGTTTTCCTTCGCCGTGCTTTAGGAAGTGAACATTTCTAAAGCTGGCTTTCTACGGTGCTCGATTATTGCAGCCGAGGACCGCGGACAGCCACACACCGCACACCAAAGCTACGAACTTGCCTGCGCTTCCACAGACGTCAGTCTTCGCATGATCTGTCGGTGTGATCTAGTCTGCGTTCATCCGCAAAATCACGCACTATGGGAAGCCGTCTTAATACGCACAAAGTGGAAAAGTCAGTGTTACGTGGCTTGGATTGCGACTTCCGACCTTTGACTTGCCAGTCCAACGGTCATACCACTAGACTATCACTGCTCACAAACAAAGAATTCACGTCATATCATGCTGATGCTGACGCAATCACACACGCTCTCCAAATTCGAAAAGGGTCATTCCTCCAAATCGAATTACAGTTTTTCCAAGAGCAAATTTTTTAGATTGGACTCGGCAGGGCGTCAGATAGTAAAATTAGAGCGTGCCCGTAATTGTTTGAAGCGAACGTACGCTTGTTACCAATAGTTACATACAACGCTAGCCAACGATTTTCAACTCTATTCGTGTGAGATAAAGGCGATCGTGTATGCAAATATAAAGTTGGTGCTGATACCCGGAATTAGAACAAAGGGTTGTCACCGGTAGAACGTTGCTCAATAAAGTTTAATCAGGCTCGACAAGCAAATGTTACTTATGTTCAACCTTTTTTTACGTGTAGAAATCTTCATTTATGTAATTTTGTGCTATCCAAACTAGAGTATCGCCTAGAGGGCGAAAGTAATTTTTTTTTTTTATTTTTTTTTATTGATTAGGGGGCAACCGAGCAGACGGCTCGCCTGATGGTAAGCGATTACCGCCGCCCATGGACACCCGCAACCCCAGAGGAGTCGCGAGTGCGTTGCCGGCCTTTTAAAGGGTTTGGGCCTCCGGTACCCTCACTCACTCGGCGAAACACAACGCAAGTGTTGTTTCACGCCGGTTTTCTGTGAGGCCGTGGTATCAATCCGGTCGAGCCGGCCCATTCGTGCCGAAGCGTGGCTCTCCCCCGGGAAAAAAAAATCTGTCTATCTGTTTGTTACTTTTCACACCAAAACCGTCTAACCAATTTAAATGAATTTCGGTATAGAGATAGAATGGACTTTAGAGAAGGAAATAGGCTATCTTTTGTCACGCAGACGAAGTCGCGAGCTCCAGCTAGTATCTTTATATTACGGTCCAATAATTCCTACTGACTAAAACTATATTAGCCTTTACCGCGAGTCCAACATTAACAGCTGTATTCGCCGACACCCTAGATTCGTGAAACCCTTCACTACCGTCTCGAATAGAAGTTATCTACATAATATAACAGTATAACGCGTGTATTCTCCGAAGAAATAGACACACATGTACGCCCACATTTCCCCTATGCTGTGGAGTGCCACGTAATAAGTGCCTATTACCATTGACCAATTCCAAACTTCCTTCAAATCTTTCCACTACTACTCAGAATTTATTTACAGAAAAACCCAATAATACTTGATCCTACCTGAGAATTGAATCCAGGCCCTCATGCCGAGCAGCTGTACTTGTGTCTACTAGACCAACAAAGCTGACAAATCTGACCTCCACAACCTAGTTACTGGGTATATCTGGTATCATGGTAAGTCTAGTTTTCATACTTTCAGGTTTCTGTCTACCCGTAACGACTATCATAGATACAAGATTCGACAGAAGGGACCGACGGTTTAACGTGATTGAATTTTAACATGAGATTATTTTATACATACAACAGACTTATGATACTGATGAATGCGAACTGATGGCAAAACAGGTGTACCTTCCGCCTGATGGTAAGCAGTTACCATAGCCTATGGATACTCGAAACTCCAGGGGTATTTTGTCCAACCCAGAACTGTGTCGGAGTTACGAGTGGCGAACGTAGCCACAATCTCAGGACACCGGTAAAGATTAGTGGAGTACCAGCAGTCTCGATATGAAAAGATGGTCACCCATCTACAGGACAGCTAGCGCAGCTTTACTTTTATCGGTCGATGAATGCAACTGTTTCGTAGCCACTATCATCTCCTCAAGTATACATCACTGGTGCTAACATAAACGGACCCTGACGTATTAGCCATTCACAAAGACATTGGACGTGCGCGGGCTACTGCTACTAAACAAAGACTAGAATAGTCAATACGCATGAACCAACAGCAGACATCTTGTGAATCCATCCATTAATCATAATACTTAATTCGTTTACATCTACTGTCAATAGTTTAGTTTTAAAGTTATACATTTTCGTGAAAAAGTCGAAAATACGGTCGTGAGCAGGTCTGTGACGTCCTTTGAAAATGGTCTATAATCACTAACCATAATTTACATTTATTTTTCATTTTCACATCATAATTGTATTTGATTGCCAATTATGTAACACGTAACTAACGTAAATAAACTGAGAATACACAAAACATGCTATTTTTTAACAAAATTCTGTAAATTATTACGCTTACTAAAGCTCTGAGCTGTCGTAAGAATTGAGGTTAAATTCACGAACCAAGTATTGTGAAACATTCGAAATCGATACGTCAAAAAGCATTTCGGAGTAGCGTCAACGAACGCCAAAATGTCAAATCGCGAACTTCGATCGATCTATCGGATTCGAAACGCTTCATGGTAGCAAAACGTCCGATCCGTCAGTCGAAGCTTCGATGATCGGTTTTCGGAGTGGACACAAACTGCCTAGCCTTTAACCAATTATGTAGGGGTCAGCTTCTAGTCTAACTGGATGCAGCTTATCTCATATGAAGGGGCTACGTATCTGTCCTCCGCAACCTAGTTACTGGGTAAAAAAATATCTCTGGGAAGACTGGTTCTCAGACTTTCATATATTCATTTATAATGACTGTCATAGATTTTCATTTGTCAAATGGTAGCGACTAAGGTAACGACAGTGGAACATGCTCTCCAATATAGGTTTCTATATGAATAATTTACAGACCAACTGAGACAAGCAGAATTCGACCTCGATCGATCGATCTCTGTGACGGTAATTTACCCAAAGAGCGAACAAAAACACAAACACGATACACTCAAGTAGAAAAACGTTGCCCCGTACTATTTTTTTTCGTGCAGGAGTCAAACCCGAAACATGCAGTTGTATCAGCCGATCCTTGACCACATTTCTTATTACTAAAAATTATAGGCACATACATCATCATACACAGGTACATACCAACAACAACACAGTAAATATATTGTCCAAATATCACTTAATATATAATTTTATATACTCATCATTCGCCTCAATACCCTTTCCTTGTTACGGCTGACCCAATATCGGCAATACCCAATCACGATTCGTAATAGCTTTCCTGAAACTCAGCAATGTCGATTTTATATTATATCAAAAGCCGAATTGGAGATAAAGCCTTCAGAAAAATCTTTCCCCTTAGCCCCGCGAGCGATTATCAAACCATTTAGTTTTATTGCCATCGATCGCTCCCCGAAACTCATTCAAAATGGTTGACATTTAACGCACGAATACATTTCTAATTTTCCGTCATTGTTTGAGCGAAATTAGTATTTGATTGCTTCTCAATGTAAGGTCACGAATTCGCATAACCGATGTAAAAGTTAAAGTCGTACGAATTTCTATTAGAATTTTATGCAGATATTGGTTTAGGTATCATCCTACTACGTAATCGTGAAAGTTTGTATGTTTAGATATTTGGATGTTTCTTACTCAATCACGCAAAAAATGCTGAACGGATTTGGATAAAAAAGTTCCACGTAAATAGTTTTTAACCTGGATTAATACATAGGACGATGTATGTGTATGAACGTGGATGAAGCAAAAGGCATAATATGTAACAATCGTAGCAGGATTCAGAATTTATATATACATAATAAATGATATTTAAATGTTTTTATTTCTGTAAATAGATATTTTTATTTTAATAGAGTAAATGGCGCTTGCTGCGTTTTCTATCTGAGTATCTTTGAGAAGATACGCCGAAACCACCTGAATACAGGATACTTTTTGTCTCGCAGACGAAATCGGACTAGCTAGTCAGAAATAAGCTCGACTTTTGTATTACGTATAAATATAGGGTCTTGGAAGTACTTTTATTTCATAATCTCGAAACATGCTTGTATCCTCCGAAGGGTTGGCCAAAGGTCAGCAGTTGTACATCTACATTTCAACGATGCCGTTATTTAGTCTAAGGTAATAGGTAGTTAGCCTATTGCTATCTACCGGGCTCAATGCTGAAATTTTCTAAACTAACACTGCCCTACTAAATCGAACACAGGAGCTCTACCTTTGGACTAATAAAGCCGTACTGATTTGCTACTAAGCGTTACCTAATAATTATAATTTTATTCAACCTAACCGATACAAAATCTATTAAACTTCATCACGTATGTACAAAGGGAAAAAATCGATCCACGCAACATTTCACGAAACATTGCACTTGTGTTAGGATATTTTTAATCTAAATTCCATCCATACTCTCCCTTTGTACTGCCACAAGAAATTGCCTCACCTCCCCTCTTGGGCTGCGTATTGCCTACATTATGCTGGATAAGAATTTATTCCACACGAATAACCAAGAACACTTTAAAGAAATTGGGCAAAGGTCTTCAGCGAAAATACTCCTTTAAGACAAACTAATAAAATCTTAGTAGGGATATTCTACGTAAAAGTATAGAGACCAACCAACCAAGAATGTGTAGTGATCGCGTACCTGCCTGACTGCTGCGCGTGAGGTCCCAGTTTTGATTCCGGGTTGGCCAAAATTTTACAGTGTGTTTCTTTATAGGATTTTCTCAGTAGCAGTCCAGAGTTTGGGATTGCGGTCAGTTGGGACTTATTTATTACATACATTGGGATAAAACGCAGGAAGATTATTACTGATAATCTGACCGATAAAAACAATAAGTCGACTAAAAAGTCTGTAGAGAGGAATAACTGGAACTCCCCGACTGCGGAAGTACTTGCGCTTTGTAGAAAATTGTAGCCAAATTCACTACCACCCTTTCTACCTAACATAATATTGTGTTCGCCAGCGCTTCAGAGGAACCGATATGTTGGGTGCGGGGGACCTTGTTTTGTCTCTTATATTATTATGACGGCGCCGGTGATGCAGTGGTCGAGAGACCAGCTGCTGCGTCGCGTGCCGCAGGTTCGATTCCCACATGGGGCAAATATTTGTATGATTTAAAGATATTTTTCCGGGTCTAGTTGTGTGTGAGTGTGAGATTAAATATCTGTAAATGCACCCACGATACAGGAAGAAATTCATAGCGAAGGGCCAAGATTATAAAAAAAAATACTGATGCAGTGATTACTTTTATAGGTTCGGCAACACCCAAGTGATACCCCTCTAGTGTTGCAAGTATCCATAGACTACGATAACCGCTTACCTGATGGTGGGGCGTACGCTTATTTGCCAATTAGATAGTGGTATAATAAATCTCTTAAATACACAATTGGTATTACGCCAAACTAAACCATATCAATCATCATCATCCCCTGCCCTTATCCCAATTTATAGCATACCTATATCTGGCATGCTGCAAAATTTTTGGCAATGTTTTTTGACCGGCCGCCTGCCTGACGTCAACCCTATTTGAGAATGCTGTTGTTGGTGGTAACCGCCACCGATACGGTCTCCTTCTATCTAGCTATGCCATACCATATCAATATGTTCGTCAAATTGAAATAGTTTATTTGTAAATATGTAGGTCATTACAAAAATCTTTTGCATGTCACTTTTTATATCAGAAGTAAAATGAGAAGAGTAAAAAACTCAGAGTTCGTTTCTCCAAAAATCTAGACATAATTGTTTATGGTTATGTGATAGTAATCATGTACTCGTAGAGCGCCTGGAAAGGCCTTTTGAAGAAAGTGCCGTTGCAATTTCAAGTTAATCAGTTCTAACTGATGGCACACATGCATCAGTCATCGTGAAGTGATCGACCCGTCGCAAGCTGATACCAGATTGGCAGGACATTTGCGTAGGCCATAGTTAAGCTCAAAACTGCCAAACAGTTACAGTTAAGTAGTATGTTTTTAAACAAAACCTACTTATAGTGTCGTTTCAAGAAATACGCTGCTAAGTTTTGTCCAACTCCAGTACTAAACTCTACTGAAGAATTTGCTTAAGTGGGTGTAAAGAACAGCTTTACCTACGAAAATATTTGCACGAACTTACCCAGTTCAAAGATCTGCAGGTTGACAAATTATCTTTTATCTAATTACTAGCTGATGCTAGCAGCGACTTCGCCCGATGTCGGTTATCGCGACCAAAAGTAATCATGAAATTTTGATCCCGTTCCCGTTTCCCAATTACAGCTTTATAATTGCCCATTTTTTAAAGTATTAAAATGGTTATAGTATGTCCTTAAGAGATAGATAGCCATCCCGGACTTTTCTGTAGACCTTTATAAGATTCCACCATACATAATTTTGTTATATCTCAAAGGGTTTAGGCAGCGTTTTCGTTGAAAGCTCCCAGAACGATTATTCTTTTCCGACACCTCCAACAAATATCATTATATTTTAACCAAAGTAAAGAAAAACTTGACAAATTATATACTAAAACCTTTCTCGAGAAGCACTCTATCCATTAGTGGAAACAGCATGAAAATCAAAGCAGTAGTTTTTGAGTTTATCGCGAACAGACAGACAGACGGACGGACGCGGCAGAGAACTTTGTTTTATAAAATGTAGTGATGTATTTTGTGATATGTCAGGACAATAATATTTTACTACGTGGCTTTATCTTCCTCCGTATGGTTTGGTGCTAACCCAGTGTCTGAATTGATCAACACACCACACATGCCCGCACATCATTACGCTCCAATAGATTGAATAATTAACTTAGGTAAACGTTTTAAAAACTCACACGCTAAAAATATTGCATCTGCAATTATGCCACTGGACAAAAGTGTCATTTGGCGTTCACAAAAAGAAATTAACTACTGCCACACAACGTGAGGAAACCAGCACACATTTTTTATGTATCTACGCGAAAATTTGTGACAAGCGTCATTTGTTATGAGGGGAATAGGATATACTATACATATATATAAGAAGAATGTATCGACACCGTGACAATAAAAATTTTAAACATGATTTTTTAAGGTAGCTACAGCTACTGTTTCTTAGCTGTCATCATCAGACATAAAAAAATGACCTCCCATACAAAAGTCAGTAAGAATTTTTCTGTCTGGTTATTGTATGGAAGGTGAACATATTATGTGTTCTGAACCCCTTGTTTCAATTTCATTGATACTAACCTTAAAAATATATCGACACTAATTCCCGCCAGTATAGATTATCTGTAATTTTATTTTATTTTGTGAAAATTAACGAGCGCTTGAGCTGTGAAACACACAGCTAACGTGATAAACATTAGAAATGATAACACACGCACAGAATCTCAATCAGTGTCACACGGCTTCTTAAGAAAATATCTTGATTCCGGCTAAATTTAATTTAATTTGTCGCGCGAGGTGTTCCGACTTTTTGCACTCTAATGAGTTTTCGAAAAAAAAACTTTCCCTTTTTGTGAAATTAAGTCCAAAAATTGTGAAAAACTTGAGCGTCCTCCGGTCCCATGGTGGATGATGTTTGACATACATAATAATATCTTGCCGTCCTTGCTTGGCCTGGCAAGTTTTCCGTACATTTTCTACAGCTGTTTACTTAAGTATGCTCGGTGGACTTAAAACTTAGAAGAAAGTTGTTCCGACGAAGTGATTTCGTTAACTTTCGTTACGAAACTTTTGTATTTATGTAGTTGTGCGAGTAGGTATGTACCTATTGTTTTTTTTTTAACAACAAACAAAAACAAGTTTGTTTTAGGCTTTCACATTCACTACACATTACATTAAAACAACTCTTAACCGAATTACTCACGTGTTTTATTGATTTTCAACCGACTTCAAAAAAGAGGTTCTGTATTCAACCCGTATGTTTGTTTGTATGTCCGCGATTTTCCCAAAACCTTCCAATCCGATTTGGATGAGGTTTTCTTTATTTAAATATGTATTTTTCAGGGAAGGTTTTAGTATATAACATATTTGGATCTGATGAAGGTCTTCGGAGATAGACAACGGAATTCTTCAATAACTAACAGCAAATGACCCGCGATTGCTGCGATCGTATGTTTATGTATTATTTTCACCATACCATAGAAGGCGTTTTCGTTGAAAATAATTATTGTTTATCCTGACGTTTTATAGCAACACTTTGCAACATGGTATGACTACGATTAATCCGGATACACACACATTTACTCCTAGGTACTGGATAATTTCAGTACATAAACAAAGCTGAAATTTGTTGAAATAAAGAAATAATTTCGTGCACAATTGTTTCTGCCTCTTATTATGGATGCAAATAAATACAATATCTAGATACTTCCACAATATTGAGGGTACACGCGGTGCACTCGGTGGCGGACACTGCACGATCTAACAGCTCCTGATGGTGTCCCGTGGGGAGACAAAACACGTGTGGAGTAGTTGGTGGTAGTCGCAATTTTTCACCGCTTGCGTATGTGCATATATTTGCGGGCAGTCGGTGCATAGGTATTTGCATGACGAATTGACTACCGTCAATATTGTGGGAATAGCTAGATGGCTTGTTTCTAGGTCAAAAAATCAGCATTGCCATCCATCGTGGCAATGCTGCTAGTCTTCTGGAGTCTGGAGGAATACTTCGACGCATGAGTTTATCATTATTTTTATTTTAGTGTCGTTTTTAAGTTATTGTATACATGTAGATATACTAGTTTGTAAATAATTAGATTTAATTTTATTATTTAAGTTTTAAATTATGTAAATAATATAATAATAATATAGTTGATAAAGTTATTATATTAAATGGAAAAAGAATAAGCTAAGCATGCGTTAATGCTTTTCAAAGATTTATCTTGAATATAGTTGATAGTTAATATTTTAAAAGAAAATTTTATTTTTTCTGGCTGGATATTGTATTTATTTGCATCCATTGTCATGGATTTCCGCAAAGTAACGCCTGAATCTATTCAATGTTATTATATTAATATACCTTCCTATAAATATGAGAAAGGCATACCCAAGTTTCACAAAATGTAACTAAGTATTGCATGTTCACTGACACAAATAGCGAAGTATAAAAAAAATACCAAGCAAATGTGTTCAATCAATATAAACACCATTTAGCTTTGTTTAAATATAAATCAAAAATTAAATTAACAGAGTTAAAATATAATGTTTTAAAATACTTTAAACGAGGCAAATATTTAAAGTAACCCGAGAATTTCATTAAGCTGTACTAATTAAAGAGCAGAATTGTGGATGAAAATGCGGATGCGTAACATAAATGTGGCTTGTACAAATTATATCTACTGAATATCATGCGAATGAAAAGTTTAAATTATTTTATTATAATTTATGTACTGACCTAATCTACGATATTCATAGAACCTACTGTATATAGGGACTGAAAAGATATCGATAACGTCACCATTTTGGGGACTGGGTTGCCCGCGTCCGTAGGAGTGCACCCTTAAAATACACGTGGCCCCCGGGTAGTGCAAAATAGGCAACACAACTCTGGTGGGAGGCTTCGGCCGCGACTTGTTACCACCCACCGGACGAAGCCATGCCGTGAAGCGACCTAGTCGTGTTTCGGAATGTAGTCCGTTGCAACCGTTGTGGGAGACAGGTCTGGGTAGTTGCATCAACTCCCCAACTATCGTTCTCCCCAAATCTATACACTCTACTTAAGAGTGAATAGATTTATTCCGGATCTACGTGCTCCATCCTCGGCCACACCGTCACTTACCATCAGGCGAGCTGGTGGCCAAACGTATATCCATCTTTGATAAAAAAAATGCGTGTTAAAATGTAAAAGGAATTCGAGTAGTGAGTGGTAGGGAAGGCGTTGTTGGCAGCGGTTGGTAGCGCCTGGAGTATTTATCTGGGAGGCGCAGGTTCATCCTGCTCACGACCGTATTTTTCATTCCTTAAAAGATTATAACATATACCTATCTATGCCTAAATCTATAATTCCATTAATATGAATTTATCTAAGTTTCGCGTGTCCCTACATAGCATAGATATATAAATTAGCTAAAAAAATTGGGGGTCTCGGTATGCTAAGCAGTAAATTTTAGTACCTTTTACTACAAGTTCATTATTTTATGCAGCAATTTTAGTCATATGTGACCGGATTAGCGAGTCAAATATCACACAATCGCACCCAAAGAGTACCTACTACTACTATTATCTGAAGGTGAATTAGCTATCTCGGTTGACATCGAATTGATGGTCGCTTTGCAGTACATTGCGCCGTATGCTTTTAATATTTTTGATCATCATAGACAAGCTGTAACATAATACGCAATGTACTACAGAGTGGCTATCCGAGATATTTAATAGGTACGCTAATCTGTGACCAATGCACGCACATAATATTAAACGAACGCCCCCGCGGCCCACCAGGCAATACTTATCACCCGCCTGGTTGGAGAATCCTCACTTTTCAACATGTCTGAGATACCAACACAGAGGCCTCCGAGCTAGCCATAATTAGAATTCTCCAAAAAAAAAAACAGTAGTCATCTGAAAAAAAATGTGTCTCTTTGTATGGTGGACTTAAAGATATTTATATCTTACAACACACACACACCATACAAACTGTGCCACCTGAATAAATAGGGAGCCTGGAATCCGGGGGGCGCAGGGTCAAATCCTGCTTACGACTATATTTTTCTTTCCACCAAAAATTATACCTTTTAGAGTTCGTTATGCATGCGTTAATGCGTTTGAAAGAAGTAACTGTACGTTCCTTTCTGAAAAAAAAATTGAGCCACATTTATCAAAGTTAAAATAATAATTTATTTAACACTTTAATTAGCAAACATTCTCCAGAAGTTGAACTAAATTCAATCAATTTTGAGGAAAAACCACACCCGAATTGTTCTAGCGATCTTAATAAAGCGATACGACCATAAACGTCTAGATAAACCCGCATTTGCTTCGTGCCGTTTTTACGACACGAGAGGGGAAGGTGAACAAATGATATAGTAGAAACTGAGCAAGACGAAGACAGTTCTATTTCCTTCTAGGCGACGAAATATTGTACTACAATACAGTAGATCCAGCACAGATAATACTTTAGCGGGAACATATCCTCACGTACCCTCGCAGGGCATCTTCGACAGACTTGTGTTGCGAAGCCTTCACATCTTTACTGATATTGATACGGTAAACAACGCGCCAAGATGACAATTACTCGGTTCTATGGATGCGACCAAACTTGCTGGAAGTGCGTAATAAAATAATATATAAAAAAATTTGGCTATAGAAATATTAACTAGTACGGTGCTTCCTAACCGTTTGAATTCAATTCTTTGTTAAAGTTCAGCTTAGAGTCGAAATCAGAACCCGTAATTTTTCAAAATCGTGATTACAAATTTCATGGTTAGTCCTTAGGGCTAGTCGACACGCGACGATGGCTACCGTCGGTTAAGTACCGCTCGTTTGTAAGAGGCCTTAGGTATATATTCTTTTATTTATTTTATATAATAGGAGTTAACTATGATGAATAAAAACGTTGCCAACGTCAGAGGCTTACGGGCAGCTCGAACAACTGTAATATTAATTAAGTTCCTTACTAAACGAAATAAGTAGAAGAAGACTGTTCCATCCATGATCTGTTTCCAGATACGTTTCGTTTATGTAGTCAGAGACTATCAATTACGGACATTCTCAGAAAAGGACAGGTTGGGAGCAACCTAATCCGACGAGCATGCATTTTCATGCGTTCATGTCATGAAGAGGTTAATGAACTTATTTACATGAAGCGAAACGGTGTGACAGAATCGTGGTAAGTGGAAATCGATTGTCTCTATATTAACACGTCACAGTCTGTAGTAACACATATTTAGAAAAAGTTCATAAATGTGTAAGGGCCTTTTCCAGTGTTCTTTCTATATATCTACGGTACACGACAAAACTGCTGTATTTCCCAGGAGCGCTATCCACAACATACCGCGAAGAGGAATAACCGGAGTGAATGCAAAATGAATATTATCATACAAATTTCGCCATCTTATATGGACCAAGTATTACTGTCACAATATAAGTATGCAAAAATATGTAAGGAGGACGCGGTTGCTTTTACGGCGCCGCGAAAATACGCGACTGAATATTGGCTACGTACTTATTCGTACACGTAAATTTTCAGCATTTGTAATTTGCATCCGTAAAGTAAATAATTGTGGGATGTCTTTGCGGGGACTTGTGTCTTGGGGTTTGTGGCATTTACTGATTTTTAAATTATGTATCTCGGGCTTTTGTAGGTTTTTTTTTTAAATGTTATGGCCGGCTATATTTAATATGTTTTACTGTTTTTTATGTTTATTAGTTTTCATGGTTATTATGTCAATAAAATATAACTAACTAGCCAAGAGCATGTTGATCCACGTGTAGCCGAAAAGGAGGCCAGGAGAGTGTTCTTGCCTAATCGTCTACGATATCTCAGTAGGTACCTAATCGGCAGTTGGGTTCGACATAATAGGTATTTATTTGGCGACAATTGATTTCATATTTACCTACAGTTGGTTTGTCATGAAGCGATGTGACTTAGAGCCGTCGCAATGGGAGGCAATGGCAGTGGAACGGTCACCGTGGAGGCATACCGTGAGCACCAAGGTGATTGGGTTTGAAAGGCGACGTAAAGAAGAGCTCGATGCTAAACGAGACGGTCTGAAGGCCCGACCACCGGCGGCAATCCAATATAACTACATCGGAGGGGTGCTGACTTGCTGGGAATGTGGACGCACATTCACTGCTAAAATATAGGCTATATTAGTCACCTGAGAAAGTACCAGCAATGTTTTCAATAGACAGAGCTAACTCTTACCGTGGGAGAGCCATGCTTCGGCACGAATGGGCCGGCTCGACCGGAGTGATACCACGGCCTCACAGAAAACCGGCGTGAAACAACGCTTGCGTTGTGTTTCGCCGAGTGAGTGAGGGTACCGGAAGCCCAAACCCTAAAAGGCCGGCAACGCACTTGTGACTCCTCTGGGGTTGCGGGTGTCCAGAGGCGGCGGCAATCGCTTACCATCAGGCGAATCGTCTGCTCGGTTGCCCCGTATCCCATAAAAAAAAGGTCGCTGTGGCCGTAATCGGTCGGGATCATATACAATTTGTTTCTTACACTTTAATCAACGGCAGCATATAACTATTTGACGCTGAAATGCTATGATAATCAATACCTTAACTGGCGGTTGAGCCAATAAATTAATAATCAGGCGATTGATAGTCATTAAATTATACTGTCTCCGATCCCTAAGGTACCTAATCGACTAGAAATTTGACAACGTGTGGACTTAATCGGGCAAATGCAAACTGCTTTAGAAGAATATCATTATTGAATAACTGCCTCGCTGGTCTAGTGGTCCCAAGTGCGACTACTGAGCATGAGGTCTTGGGTTCGATTCCCGGGTCGGGCAGTGTTATTGAGTTTTTCTGTTAGAAAATTCTCAGTATCAGCTCGGAGTTTGCAATTGTGCCCGGTAGATGGCAATAGGCTCACCACCTATTACATGGGACTTAATAACAGCATTGGTGAAATGTGGGTGTACAACTGTGTACACCTCTGCCTACCCCATCGGGGAATACAGACGTGATGCTATATGTGAATAACTCAAACGCCTTCTAGTTAAAATATGCTACATCAACCTCACCTGACAGCCCGCGATAATTTTGGTCTCCAAATTGTCAGTAAAAGCAAAACCGATACTGAGAATTATCCAATCAATCCATCACTGATATTGTTCTAGTAGGTGGAACCGGTGTGACTGAATAATTTTCAATGAGTAGGACAGACACTGTGTTGAGAGGCTTCCCTAATACCTACAAATAGTATTTTTAAATAAAATTCAGCTTTCACATAAATATTATCTACTAACAATCCACCCCGGCTTCGCACGGGTATATAGAAAAAAAAGAGTTATAGTCGGGGTGGGTCAGTTTTCAATGAAGAGCTATTTTGGACGGTAAAATTTTTAATAATCCCAAGTCACAATACATAAACTTTAACAAGCGGCCATTATTGTTAACTCTCTACCTATCTGTGTACAATATCTGTCGGTATACACACAAGCCAATCATAGGACTTTGTCGCACACGCAGGCGCTTTCCTATTGGTCGGCGTGAGGCGCACGCGCTAAGCGTTCGGCTACGGTGAATACCGAGCAGGCGCCTTACCTCCATCTATGCGGCCGGGGACCTTGCGTTCCGATACATCGGCTATAGATTGAAGTTACGTTTAGCTTACGTAAGCCATGTTAATTGATTTTTTGGCGACTTGATTACAAAATATTCTGTTTTTCGCCTTATAAAAAAATTGTATTAGGCTCTATTTTATATATAAACTATCTGGGAAAAAATATCGAAACGATAGTAAAAACCGCATCAAAATCTGTTGCGTGGTTTAGGAGTTAGCGGATAAACAGATAGACGCGCAAAGCAACTGTTTTATACTATGTAAAGATTTATGTATTAACTGTAAGTATAGCCGAAATAATGTCCTGGTATCGTAATCACCCATTATTATTACTAAAGACTTGTGAGCCTGCCGAGGCATAATGAAGTCGACCGCAAATTTTAAAATAACATTGGCTATTCGCATGGTTGGTTCAGCCGTATAGATCAATTAATTAGCAAGCGGCAAGCGACGCACGCTTGATAAAATACTCAACAACTTTAAGAGCACCGATTTCTGTTAGTACCTACCTACGCCTACATATTTTAGAATTACTCATAAATAACTATGCGAATGTTTGTTGATAAAGTTCAACAGGCTGTCTCGAGTGGAGACGCAGGCGGCCGCGACACAGCGGTGACGATGTAGGTAATAAACTAATAGACGATTTAAAATGTAATATGCACGTCCAAATTGTTTGATTCCGGTTATAACTTTCAAAATGAAAGTAACTATCCCGGTTTGCAAACCAATCGGCTATATACCTATAAATTCATAGAACTTCAACACGGCCTTTTAGATACTATACTTATATGCAATTAATCTTAATATATAAAATTCTCGTGTCACAGTTTTCGTTGCCATACTCCTCCGAAACGGCTTGACCGATTTTGATGAAATTTTTTGTGCTTATCCGGTATCTATGAGAATCGGCCAACATCTATTTTTCATCCCCCTAAATGTTAGGGGTAGTCCACCCCAATTTTTTTTATTTATATGGCAAAACAACGTTTGCCGGGTCAGCTAGTATCGTATATAATATTTTGTGCATCCAAGCAGGTTGACCGACTATTTAATTAATTAACTTCTTACAATTGTTATTACATTATATTTTGTATGCGAAAGACGTAACTACTGCTTGTTTTTATAACACTTCTTGAGAAAGCACCTTATTGCCAGGGGCGGATCTATATAAGGGCTTTTTGGGCTACAGCCCAGGGCCCCGTGGATATAAAACGCCCCCAGACTCCATTGCAGACAATGGACAACGTTATTAATTAACCGTGTGGTTTTTAGTCTGGCTCAACGTTTATGTTCCAATAGTATTAGCCTAGGACCCCACAAACTCTCGGTCTGCCCCTGCTTATTGCCTCCCGCCATAACACATCAATTTCTTTTTCGTCGAGTGTTTACATAAAATTATTTGACAACGATAGACGTTTTTCTCGTGGCAACACCCAACGGTGAGATTGAGCGCCGAGTGGCCGGAGGATACGTGGTGGAAAGACCTACCTACTTATATTGTAAGTAAGATAATGGCTGTGATAACTCACTACTAATTACTAATCCAAAGTAAACGTGCTCTCAGTGGCGGATAGCCATAATGTTGGTTTTACTCTATGAAGGTTAGAATCCTGGCCGATAGAAGTTTGGCACTTATAGGTATACCGCCTGTCCGATACTGCGAATCCATATGCGATATTTATGTAGTTTAAGAGGTTACGTGAGCTTTAAAGTTATCCATTTTCGTGCTACGGATAAGTAGGAACTCAAAACGCTCCGACACAAAAAAATCTTGGCCCTCACTACCTCGAATTCTTTTTTCACATTTTAATAAGTTTTTGGTGACGTCATTGCTATCTATTCAGTCCCTGTACAAGAGACTATCATTTCTGTTTTGGTATATCGACTGCAGTTACCCCGACGTTGATGACAGCTGCAGTTACCCCTTGTCACCTACAAAGCGTCGCTAGTCTGTAAAAACCGGGCGCCTGTATTCCCCGGAAGGGTAGGCAGAGGTGTACTTTTCCACGGCATCAGTGAAATTTGAGCGAAATTTACAGATCAGTCTGTTTTTATTTATACTTCGACGGATCAATAAAAAAAAAGAAATATTAATTAGAAAATATATTTATTTCACAGTTATCAAAAGCTTTGTTAGCAATACATTATTGTACTTACGGCAAAACAACGGAGTCACAGAATAGTACGAAACATTGCTTTCACGGCAGCTACCAATAAATGCGAACTAATGGAACTTGCAGACAAAGTAAACAAATTTCTTAGGCCCAGATAAATAATCACTTAGCATGTGCTTTGACTTAGCTGTTTTCATCTCTATCTTGCACTTGTAGTTTGACAGTTGTGCGACTGTGACGGTGAATAATACAATGACGGACCCCGTCACTTGTGCAGGCCGATTCGCAGATGCATGGACATGGACGTGCCAGGACAGTCTGCCACTTAAAATAACGTAGATGCACCGCACTGTTCCTCTATTGTGGTGCGTTTCTGGACACAAATCTCAAATGCATGCATAGCCCAGTTAAGCAAAGGCACGTGCTAATTAATGGATTTTAGTTATCTCGGCCTTGTAGCTTCTTTACACCGTTACAATAGTAGTTGTAAAATTGTAATGTGGCGTCTAAGATAAAAAATATTTAAAGCGCAAGTATCCATATTATTATAAATGGGAGTCACTCTCTTTGTTTGTTTGTTACCTTTTTACGGCTAAAAGGCTGAGCGGATCAAACGAAATTTGGCAAGGAGTTAGACTGTATCTTGGGGAAGGACATAGGCTACCTTTAGTCGCACAGACGAAGTCGCGGGTACCAGCTAGTAATCTCATAAACATACAGTCATAAAGTATTGCTAACTCGTTTACGTCAGCGGCCGCAAGCATCATCGCCCGCCAGTTTCTTAAAATTCAGCATCTTTATGAAATATATGACCCCCAGTCAAATTTATAAGACCACTCAGTTAAATAGAACAAAAATATGTTCTTACAGACTTTAATGGCTCTGAAATCATTAATTTAAACTAGTTTTGCTCTAATTTTGGTTAGTTGTACTGAATCAAAATTTACGTTGTTGTATATCTGCGCATTATATAACTCGTTTGGTCCATTCATATGAATATTATGATATTGCTCACAAGTTCTAAAGACTAAAAGGATACATAGCTCCAGCTTTCAAGAATTATACTTTTTATTTTATTTGTCTATAATAATTATTTCAGAGCCATGAAAATCTATATCAACAGAATTTCTAAGAAAATAAGGGTCGGAACGCCGCATAAATTGTCTTAAAAATTCCGACTCGCACTTGACTGATTTTATACTGCACATTACGTCATTAGAAACCTCGTTTTTATTGTCCGAGTTCTTGGTCTGCATTTAACCAACAGATATTTGTATTACAAAATGCTTTACATAATAAAATTTAAATGTAAGTAAATACATTAATTAAAAATAAAATAAACTTATATGTAAATAAAATTATATAAGATAGTTACAAAAATAAGATCTTTTTAATTATCCCAGAATTATAGGATTTAGTTTAATGACAATCATAAGATCCAAACATATAATTAAAATTTAAAGTATTATTTTCAAGTGGAATATTATAACTTTGGCTTTTTTTAGTAACTAAGAAACTTAAATCTAGACTATTAAATCTATAAGTATTTATTTATTAATGCCACAATTAGAGATTCTACAATTTAATGGCTAAAAAGGCAGTTAATATAAAAAGTTAATCTGTGTTGTAAATGTGTTACCAGCCCCAAAATCATTTTATCACATATACACACTGATTGTTTACTAGGTATTCGAAATTAATAATTATATTTTTTAAGATTCTTTAAATATAGCTGTTTAACACACTATACTGAATTTTCCACATCCATTAGACATGAAGAGATAATGGGTTATTTTGGTGTAATAAAAAATATTTATAAGAAAAATTCTAAGATTAAGTTACAAATCCTCTCTAAATATATTTTACACTTCAAAAAGCGACACCTTAAAAGCCTCACTTTGAATATGAACACTTGGATTGAAAAAAGGAAGACGGCACGGATTTCCTGGGCAATACGTATCATGAACGTGGATCCAAATAGTTGTGTACGAATTTTCAGAATATTCCCAAGGGACAGGTAGTAGGTAGTCTGCCTACTCGTCTTGTAGTAAAAGGGTTATAATGGTATAACATAACATAGCATCACGCCTGTATTCCCCGAAGGGGTAGGCAGAGGTGTACACAGTTGTACACCCACATTTCAGCAATGCTGTTATAAGTCCCATGTAATAGGCGGGGAGCCTATTGCCATTTACCGGGCACAACAAACTCCGGGCTGCTACTGAGAATTTCCTAACAGAAAAACTCAATAACACGTTGCCCGACCCGGGAATCGAACCCGAGACCAACTGCTCAGCAGTCGCGCTTGGGACCACTAGACCAACGAGACAGTTGAATGGTATAAAGGGTGTAATACTTTAAACCCTAAAACATTAGATACACTATTTGTAAACTGTCCTGTAGTTACCACATCCAATCGCTATGGACCTATTATTATTTCTGGGGTTCTTACCCCTTCATGTCACAATGAATTGAATCGTCGTAGTGTGGCTCTAAATTATCATACTCCTGGTATGGAATCTATACATAAACAGACAAGGACTTTCGTGGGCAATATTAAGCAAACAACTTCAATATGGACATGTTGGACTCTCGTTATGTCCATTACCAATATAGTAATAATGTTTTCCATTATTGTTACATATTAAGTTTACTGTCAATACATTACGGTCAGGATAAATAAACGTTAGTTAGCCCGTACTTTGGTTTAGTTATGGCCCATCTCTATCTTTCAGTTTTGGGACAGTTATTGACGTAATATAACTGTGCATATCTGAAGTTAGTCATTCCAAAAGTTTACGCAGGTACATTTGTGTAGAAAAATGTTATCGTGGTGCTAAAATATTTAAATTTGTTAGGAAAATCAATACCACCGCGAAACTTTTATGACTTTCTTGGCGCTTGCGCGAGCGAGACAGATATATTGACAGAATGTTAAGGAGTGAGTGACATAGCACGCTGTTACTGCGCTCATTGCAGATCGCGCATGTGCCCTGCTGAGTTTATCGTAAAATTTACTACCGCGCAACATACTTGCGTACAACTTCAGGCATGCACAGTTACAATACGACTGCTGTAATATTTATTTATAACGCGCTAAGACCGCTGACTACTCTTAACTATCGATATTAGACCAATTAAGTATTTTTAAGAAATCTTGCCAATTTGCACACCCCCTGGGCCTTCATACCTATATAAAGATGGGACTAAACTTGCGGCTAGTCTGCGGGAAGTCTACTTAGTGTATTTACTGACAGAAATAATGGAAGACATAACCTATATCTATTTGAGAGTGATTCATAACTCCTTTGTGTATCAAACAATATTTAACCTAAAACTCATCATGGCGAGCGAGCGCTTCACCAAAGTCTGTTGCTTGCGAACCTACAAAAAGATCGTATTTGTCCAAAATCTCGTTTTTGGTAAGTTTCTCATCAGCATCAGTGTCTGCTTCAAAGACGAGGTGCCTCGCTTCTGCTTCGGCGTGGTCAAATTCTGGAGGAGCAATCCAATCTTTAACTTCAATTGCATCCATGTAGCCATCTTTGTTTGTGTCCCTGTAAAAAAGGCAATACGTTATTTAGTTCTTTTTAAAAAAAAAAAAAAAACGTTGCCCCGCACTAGGAATTTCTTCCTGTATCGTGGATGCGTTTACAGACATATAATCTCACAAGCACACTAACACCCAGACCCGGAGCAATTATCCGTAGATCGTACAAATATTTGCTCCGTGCAGGAATCGAACCTGCGACACGCAGCGCAGCAGTCGGTCTCTCGACCACTGCGCCAACCGCGCTGTCGTTGGACTGATGGATTTTCGTATTCATGAGTAAAGGCCATGGGCGACTTTGTATGGATCCCGTCCCTACCCTCCAACAGTAGTGGGATACACGTCAATACAGTACGGCCGATATGTCTTAGCCGCCGTGAAGTTTGTTCATATGGCTGCGCAATTAGAATATTGTGGAAGGAACCAATCAAATGACGGAGGTGCGGCGGGAGTGTTTCTTGAGCGAAAGTGACACGTCGGGTTTACTGCATCTTTGTTATGAGCTACAAAAGCGACTTATCTGTCACATTAGAAAAACCAATCAGGTTTATGGAGTTTCTTGCCCGTTCTTCTCCATAGGAATCTACACTTTGGAACGTGGCAACTAGCTTCTGACAATTCAAAAGTGCCTGTAAAGGGTCTAATTGAAATAAATGATTTGACTTTGACTTTGACTTTGTTTACAAAACAGCTTTCATCCTTATAATTATATTTTTTAACTGTGAAACTAATCGTGTTGGTTCAGTTATTATATTGTGATTGAAAAAATGACGCTGTAATAAGACATAAATCATAAACTTGAAATGAGATGATATATATGTTTCAAATCTACAGATAAATCTTCGAAAAGCATTAACTCTGAAATTTAAAAAAATTGGGGAATGAGTAATACGATTGTGAGCAGGATTCGAACCTGCGCCTCCTGGTTAATAATAACTGCAAAGTTAGTCCTGTCGGTTTGATCACCTGTATAGGGACTGAATAGATAGCAAAGACGTCACCAAAAGACGTATGAAAATGTTTCAAATCTGTTGGATAAGCAGGAAGTTTTTTCTATTCTTAGTTAATAACAAATCGAATAAATCCCATTAAATGTTTTCTTAATTCTTCTTTTTTAAATAAATGACTGTAATTTTCTGAGACATAAGATTACCCTAAAGTTATCCCTCAAAAAAGGATATACTGCATAAGTCATTGTGTTATCCCCTAAAAATGTTAGCCGCCATCTCAATTCAATCAAATGCAGTTTGCTATAACGAAACCCTAACCGAATCGAATCATATCTCAATTTAATCAACAACATACTTTGGCCGATAACGTTTACGATACGTAACTAAGTGCAGAAAATTAATTACTCGAATAATTAATTAGGTATTTGTTTCTTTTATGCAATTTAACCGATATTAACAATGACGCCATTTCTGTTGTAGCCCAACCATTCCAAATATGAGCATTGCAGTTTTTTCCTAATAATAGGCATGATGACTGATTTTGACATCTATCTATTTCCGAAAAACACATATTTCAGCAATAAACTCTATTTTAACGCATTTTAATCTATTTAATTTGAATTAAGCGAAATCGCTCATGGATGTCATGGCGCGGCTTATGATGGGTTGTGACGTCACGCTTCGATAACATTTGACATAACTTCAAGCAAAAACACGACGGTGATTGACATTCAATTGAGGCGTGTTTTATTGTATTTTATATTTTTATTGTATATTATATTTTTATTTTATAAAAAAAAAAAAAACTGCCTAGCCTTTTCCCAATTACATTGGGGTCGGCTTCCAGTCAAACCGGATGCAGCTTAATACCAGTATTTTACATGGAGCGACTGCCTATCTGACCTCCACAACCCAGTTACTGGGTAACACGATATCTCGTGGTATGACTGGTTGTCAGACTTTCAGGCCTCTGACTACCCGTAACGGCTGTCATAGATCTTAATTTGACAACCGGGACCAACGGGTTAACGTGTTCTCCGAGACACGGAGGGGTTTCGGTATGCTATGATGGTCACCCATCCACAGACCAACCGCGGCAAGCGCAGCTTAACCTCGATCGATCGATCTGTGCGGCTGTTACTTAGCCACGAGCCCCTCCCTCCCTTTATTTTATTAAAAATCATATTAATATTAATGTTTTTATTCAAATTAGGTCATTTTTTAGAATCCTGTGTACATATATTTTTCTCTAAAACCATTTATTCTTTGATTCTTTAATACTGTCATCATGCCTATTACTTCAATAGCGGGACGTATGTACTTTAATTTAGTCATGTCAACCTAAATTTTCCACTCAATTTTAGTTTGACATCTCTAATTTTATTAACCACCTAAAAGTGTGCCTTATTAAAATCTTCGGAGATAGGATCTTAGGTTTACGCGATCACTAAACATTATAATACAACTTATAACCGGATTAATCGAATGTATTATTGATTTTTGTTTCTCCAGACGATTCAACTTTTTTCCGCGTCCGCCCGTCAGTCATCCTGCGACAACGAACGCTGCTAAGTATTCGAAACTTCAGAAAAAACATAACACAACATACATAACTAACCCATAAATCCCACTAAAGGATAAGGGCTTCTACTCGTACAGAGAATGATCACCACGCTAGCTCACTGCGGGTTGGCGATTTCAGACCATCAAGTCCAGTTTTCCTCACGATGTTTTCCTTCACCGCATCTGTGATACTTAGATTAACTAAGAAAGTACACAACTATGACATTGAAAAAGTCATATTTAGTACATGCCAGAATTGAACCCACAACAGGCGGGTCACCAAGACACAGCAGAAAAAAACGAAAGTCAATAAATACACGCGATTAATTTGGATAAAAGATCATCGAAGATTTTAGTGTGGCTAGTCTAAATAAGAATTCGTCTGTTAACTCGTCCCGCCTCGTTCATATATTATATATTAGTAAAAGACAGCAATTCTCTACCTAATTTTAGTATAAGTATGATAGATCAGAATCAATCAATGTCATGGTAAGTGGAACAACGAAAATGTATGTTAAATAACCAGCCGACCTAAACGTTGATGACAGTATATTCAATGGAGCTAAATTGATATTATTGTGGTATGCCATTGCCCACTAACCAATTGGACGAACCAATCCACACAATAACGAGATTCGAGAAAATACGATTTCTAGTAGAATAATGTGTAGAAACTAAACTTCATAATAACTAATTATCACTTGCTTAAGCTGTTGCGTCAGTCATTAGCAGACACAATAGATTTTTATTGTTACAACGTACAGATCTGTACGTTACTGAGCCGAAAGGTTAAAACGGTGAAGGAAAACATCGTGAGGAAACCAGCACACTTGATAGATGTTCTCGATGGTGTGTAAAGCCATGTCAGAGACCTACGGGTGGTAACTCTGGCACTAAGTTGTTCAACCACACGATAAGATACATAATACGATAATATTACAAAGAGAAAAGATTAGATTTTTTGTTTCTTTGTTTGTAAGGATTTATATCAAAAACTACTCAACCGATTTTAAAAATTATTTCTTCAGTAGAAAGCTTCTTTATCGCTGAGCCACATAAGCTATATTTTATTTCAGTGATAATAAGATTCAGTCCGAAAAACCACGCGGTCAAAGCCGCGAGCACAACTAGTATTATATAAATTGAATAGTTTATTCTGTAAATAGGTATTTTCAAATTCTTTTACATTATGATCTAGAAGGTCTGCCTGTCCATTTTGTGAGAAGAAATGCCGAAACAAACTCAAACGTCCCTTCTCTCGAGTCATATAGAGGTAAAGTTTGTAGGTTTGTATGAAGGGAGTATTTTGGGAGAAAATTCTTATATTATATTACAACTAACCTGTAACCAGTGAACTGTTCCCTCTCCTGCTTCACCCAGTCGGGTTCTTCCTCTTCTTCCTCACCATCCTCCGGCTTGTACATATCTCCAATGTACTCATCCAGAGAAACTTTGCCGTCCTGCAAAACAGAATGAAACTAGAACAACGTTTGGCCGACGCACACGTCTAAGAAGTCTAATAGGTGCATGGGAAATTATGGCAGGGCTTCCCAAGCTGTGCGTCGCGACGCCCTGAGGCGTTGTGGCATTATCCCGGGGGCGTCGTGAGGCGATCAACATGTGGTATGGCGATACACTCGGTAAGTCAACAGACAGGCAATCTAATGTAGATTGCCTGTCTGTTGACTACCGATTAAGCGCCGACTATAAAAATTGTAAACGTTATTTGGTTTATTTTTGATAACTTGTTACTAGACTAGAACTACACACTGGTAGGCACTATTTAGCAATAGCGAACTCTCAAGGGCGTCACAGTTAAAATGAGTTTGGGAAGCCCTGTTCTATGGTTTTAAAAGGCATACGGTTGAATCTGTTTTAGCGTTTGGTACGTTGTGTCGTATCGCGTGTATATAATGTAGCTATAAACAACTGTTCGCCATATAAAATATATGGGCACTGACTCGCCCAGCAGCTGTATTGGCTATCTTCGATTACCAACGCAATGATGGTCAAGTTCGGGTTTTATACAAGGTGTAATTTAATTCATTGGAAATATGTTAAACTCGTATCGATAATGTATCATTTAGGCCTCAAATTTTGTATATCGAAATTGACAAATATAAATTAAAAACGTGATATCACTTGATACATGTATGATGATGTACTATCTCTTAGAATGTAGTTTTTTTGTTTTTTTTTTTGACATTGTTATATATTTCTGATGGACAATTTTTTTTTGTCTTGTTCTGTCCTAAATCTAATAATATTTCAAAATAAGTTTATTTAATAATTTAGCATTTCATTTTTATTATACTGTAAATGTGAGTACCATGTAATCATTTACATATTCTACATGAATATATATATTTGATTATTGTCTGGCAGCTAGAGTATGTCATGCTCACTCAAATGTCCGGCTGACGGTGGCGTTTGTGTTGGGTTATTAGATTCCCTACAATATGGTCGAGTTTAGTGATGCTGACGCTGGCGTCATGTTCGTGAACGGGCGCCGTTGGTTGGGGCTGGTCATCTCTAAACTGTCATGGCAAAGTTTTGAATTGTAACTAGACTCTATAGACTTCATATTACATTGTTCTCACATATGATTTCTATATTATAAATACAATGTAACTAAAATATTGTAATTGTTTGATGAAAAAGAGTAACCGTGGAGTTTCTTGCCCGTTCTTCTCCACAGGAATCTACACTTTGGAACGTGGCAACTAGTTTATTTTTTTGACAATTAAAAAGTGCATGTAAACGGTCTAATTGAAATAAATGCTTTGACTTTGACTTTGACTTTCGACTTTACATATTCCAATGAAGTCCGAATTAATACGTGAATTTAATCGATCAACATTTCAGACGCCGATTATCGATTTCGTAATCTACTATTGTAAACAAAACGTTTAGTTGATTTTCAAATACGTAATCGTTAATTAAGTGTTTTTGTTTATTTATGTATATATCATACAAAATAATATTATATGGTAAAAAAATATAATTCAATCTTAAATATTTTTTAATATCAATACTCGTGCAGGCCCTTAAACGCAGTAAGAGGAAAAACGCAGTTTCGAAAAGACTGCAAATTACATTAAAAAACAGCTAAAAACAGTATCAAAATGTTGTTCGCAGTTTGTTTCGTAACCTCGTTTTTCTCATACTGCATTTTAGGGCCTGCACGGCAGAATATTCGTCCGCTAGTAAGACTAGTAGGTAGTAGTTCATTTACTACGCGGTATTATTACTTAATAATATAGTACGTAGTAAATTTTGATACACGATATTAAACGCCTAAATAGAATACGAGGTTTCAATATTGCCAATGAATTAATTTACACTCGCTGTACACATTACCTGGTCTTTGTCGATATCTTCCATAGTCTCAAGCACTACGACATCTCTCATTTCAGAGTGGTCCTCTGGATGAAGGAACGCAGCGAACTCCGTACGGTTCAGCGCATCGTTTTGATCAGCGTCTGAATGCACAAAGAATGATAAAATATAATCCTTTCATTATTTTTCTATAATACGGTTGCGATGGGCGATAGTTACTAAAGATATCCGAGGTATTCTGTTTATTCGATTGCAATCGAATAACTGTCGCTATTATTCGATTATTACGAGTACTAGGCTGGTAACTTATACAGGTTAGTAATATACCACCGTACAATACTATTATCGTCATCAACTGAATACAATCTTCGGTGCTGCATTGTATATGCGCCAGCTTAGACGATAAAGGACCTTAAAATTGCCAATCTAATTCATTACTTATCTGATGGAAATAAGGTTTATACATATTTCAACGCCCGGAAGCATAGAAAAACATCGATACCTTATTTTAACATGGCAAGTATCATCTTGGCAACCGTAAAATCCTCCGCCGCGCCGTCCACTGGTTTTCGTCGAACCAAAGTGCACCTACTTGATAAGAAAAAGAGGTACTGCTACATTGCATAATACTTACCAGCATAAGTCCACCTCCTGCGATCCCTCTTCAAAAGGTTTGTGTAAGTGAAGCCTTCACTGTTGGGCATCTTAAGTTCTTTGGCGTCCATCTCATCCATAAAGCCATATACATTCTTTCTGTAAGCCTGTGTGAAAATATTTTATTTGTACTACCTACCTGATGAAAGCTGTTTTATTTTAATGTGATTCTCATAGTAAATGATCATACAAAAGCAAGCGAAAAGATGCATTGTAAAAAAGTTACTTTTCTCATTATAATATAAAGCTTCTGCTAGACTTGGAAAGCTAATTGAGGAGAGAAGACCTTATACTCATTTATCTTTCATATTTTAACTATAAATAATTGCAAGCAAAACTAAACTCTAAGTAGTCCCTAATAAAGAACGAAATTCGCCGGTTCAAAAATAAACTTGCTCGGTAAAATACCTACGCACGCCATGTAAGATGGCGCATGAGACACTTGAATCGATCTATATAAATTTACTGAGTTGAGATATCCATTAAAATGTGTGACAAAACTATATCAATTTTGATAATTAATGTAAATGATTATAAACCTTACCTCCCAAGCAATAAGTTCGTCATTATTAGGATTGTGCTGCCTCCAGTGCCTATCAACATCTTCATTGATGTATCGCTTCTGAGTGTACCTTATCCAGTCCTTGAGTTCTACCAATGACACAAATCCGTCCTTGTCCGCATCAATCTTTTCCACAATTATTCTAGAAGAAATACATTAAATTAATCAATGTTGCGACGATAATAAGGTCACTGACCTGTTATAGATAACATTTAAAATATTTTATAATGACTGTTCCGTACCCGAACAAATTTTTTACATAATTGTTTTTATGTATTATATAGTTTTTATCTCTTCTATGAGACAATTTATTTATCGGAAAACAGCGTGCAACAGGCATTCAATTAGAATATTCTGAGTAGCAGCCTGAAGTTTGCATTCGCGCTGGTTCACCACCTAATGACATGAGATTTAATAACAGCATTGATGAAATGTGGGTATACACACGGCACCACGCGCTTCGCTCACTCGGTTCGTACGTAGTAAGGTCACGGTATTGACCTATTTACCACCGGCAAGTCACTGATCGGATCTACCTGTACGAAAAAAATTCAGAGGATCTTGTCTAACTTTTAGTCTTACTGTATGATGCAATAAAAAAAAACATGGATTTATATTTATTTTTTCATCATGTTTTCGGACCCAAAATCCTTGCACATCCTTTAACCAACAAGCACAATAACAGTTTGCCCTTATCTATGTAATAATACGCTAATATTTTTAGAGCGCACAGCTTTCTTTAAACTGTGTATAATCTAAAAATAAAATGTGTACACGAATGGCAGAGCTGTTATCTACTTACTAGTTAAACTAACTCACATACTTGGTGTGGGTGAAATCATTGGCACACTGAGATAATTTTAAAATGCAGGAAATTAAAAGATCTTTTGTGCAACCCATACCATGAGAACTTAATAGAATACTAATCTTACTAACTAAGCCATATGACTGCTTGCAAAATAGGTCTTGTAGGGCTGACCCTAGAAATGGTACTAGTTACCCATAATATCAGTATTATGGGTAACTAATACCATTTCTATTATCCTTGTTTCTACACAAACTATAATAATTTTGCTTATTTTACATTCACATATGATACATGGCCACTTATCATACAAATAAAATAAAAAGCTTGGCTGCTCTAGAGAAATTAAAGATATAAATAAAATAAAATTACAAGGGATTTGGAATTAAAAAAGTCTGTAATTTCTTTTTTAGAAAAAATATTCTTTGTGAAGACTTTTTTTGATTTACATCGGTCACTATACAGACTGACAAACATAAATTTGGAATATAATACAAAAATAGCTGAAAAGATTTCGGTTCTCCACTTCCTATTACACTATATTGTTATGATGTTACAATAATTTAATAATAGAAACAAACCAAAACATTAAAATAGATTAAGTGTCTAACCCTAAGTAGGCCTAACTTATTGGCCTAGTTAGTGGTCCCAAGCATGTCCTCCAAGCAAAGGTCAGGAATTTCTACTTTTTTGTTAGCTCTTTCGTGCTTTGTAGATGCCAAATTTAAAATAGAACTTCAGAGATGTGGATTAACAAAAGTGTATACCTCTGCCTATCACTTTAGGAAATACAGATGTGACAATATGGTATATGGATGATACGGAACCATAAATGCACAAGTATGACAAAAAAAAAACAGCCACGCACACTTGTTGGATAGCTTTTATTGACTATAATTAAAAAATAATTATAAATCCTAGCACTAATACTAAAAAGAATTAATTTATTTGAAGTTATTTTACTATTGGAGCTAAGAATTCAGATAAAGGAGATATAGACAACATTTATAATTCTTCATAAATTTAGTGTTCATAGTGTTGCATGTAGTTTGACAACCCACTGACTGAATAGCTCACAAAATCATGGATTAAATAATAATAACTTTGATATTGACAAGAATAAAATAGATTAAAAGTTTTTATATTTATATACACAAAATCCACAAAAAGCGAGACTATGCGTATCAGATTTGAGGCTTAAACTTATGTCCTCCCACTTTCTTGGTACACAACGCTGTGTTCCATACCTTGATTTTTATCACCCAAGTCTGGACACTACTTATAACTGGTACGTTCTTAATAAAAACATATCACATTTATCATCTAGTATTTAAATTATGTGACACCGAAAATAAACTAAATTAACTTAAATAAAGTAAATAAATAATAAGAACTCACCCTAATCTCCTTTTGCTTTCCTCGGGCGGCAACTGATCAAATGTCTTCGCCTGATCCTCACCCAAAAAGGCATCATGATCAAACTGCTTGTTGTGGTGTTCATTTTTAAAATGTTCGGTCTCTGATAAGCGGTCTATAAGCCGCTTAGCCTCCTCAGGACTTGGAACCCCGGCAAATACAGCCGACACAGTCAAAGCAACGAACAATGACCTCAACATTGCGATCTAATACAAAGAAATTAATTACGATATTTAAATTAGTGTGCTTGCTAAAGTACTTTAGACATTCAGATTAATAAAGCACTAAAAAAATAATGCAAATCTCAACGATAAATAAAACACAACACATACCCGTTAAAATTCTGCCACGTCAACACGAACGCGTAAGCTTCCTTGAAAAGCTAGAAAAAGAACAACCAGTGAACTAAACCAGGACGAATGATAACAAAAATTAAACGCCGGGAGCCGGGAGTGCCGGGAGAAACGCAATCGTACGCAGTGTTGCCATATATTATGCCATATGCTGACCATAAATGTTATTTAAAAAATATATATGTCGCAGATGGATTATAGAATCCGCTGTTTTATAAAACTGCTAACTGATTTGCGAAACGGATCCGTCTTATAAAACGGCTGAACAACACGTTCAGATGTAATGTATATCAGATGTGATATATTATCTACAGTCACTAGTCAGAAAGATTTATTTAAAGTATAGGTATATACATACATACGTATATACATACGTATATACATATATATATATATATATACATGGACAGTCACCACTCAAGTAAAAGAAAATATATTGTATTCTGAATTGTCTTTCCGTGGCTGGGTCGACGGAGACTTTGAAAAAGTAAAGTAGTTAATGATTTATTTACGTCATAATGTTTTTTACTACTGACTTACAACATTTTAAATAGTTAAATTATTGTTGATAAGACTGCTGCGTATGCTACTTAAGCTGTGTAGCATAGCCACGAGCGGCAAAATTAAATACTAAAATCTGACATTCATTTCACGCTGTTTTACATAACCATTGATCGTTGACCCGCTGCATTGATACACGCAAAACGTTTATACAATTCTGCGTGTTATGGTTAGGGATGGCAATAACGGCTAGTTATGTTGGACAGCGCGGTTGGCGCAGTGGTCGAGAGACCGACTGCTGCGCTGCGTGTCGCAGGTTCGATTCCTGCACGGAGCAAATATTTGTACGATCTACGGATAATTGCTCCGGGTCTGGGTGTTAGTGTGCTTGTGAGATTATATGTCTGTAAACGCACCCACGACACAGGAAGAAATTCCTAGTGTGGGGCAACGTCTTTAAAAAAAACGGTTATGGAATGATAACTGTTATTGTAAACTGTTATCGTTATTCTGTTATACATCCGCTCGGCAATGAACTTTATATGAGTAGGTTTTGATAAAGAATCATGCTGAGATTTCTACACTAGCAACAAATCTGTTACTGCAATAATTTGTTATTCAAAATACTGTTTGTCAAAAATCGACTATAATACAATTATGTTAGGTACAAAATCGTAACTCTAAATATCACGGATAATAACAGAGCAAGGCAATTATCGAGAACCTTCAAGCAAAAGTATACTTTATGTCTTTGGCAGTAAGATCATAATCGTTAACATTATCCGAATAATACCATTATTGATGTCTACTCGCTGTTGTTTTAGAATTGTCATCGTCAATTATTGTCAGTTGTCATTATCATTATCGTTTCGTAAGATTATCAGACAACAATGTTATTGCAATAACAGGATATATTCGTATTCAATAATGTGTTATAGATTACGGAAGAATAATGCATTATGTAATGTGTTATTGCAATAACGACCATTACTAGTTATGGTTCAGTAATTATGTAAAAGCACTAAACATCGTTTAGCTGTTTCACATAACAGCACTGTTTTTTATTAGATATATGGAGAGTTTTTATATATCTACAGCAAACGCTGAACGATATTCGCTTCATCTCGTTTTCATACCCGGTAACGTCATCAGTTGGACAACGAGTAGGTGAATATCTAACCACGGGATAGATATGATTATGAGAAGTTGTGTAAGCGGATATGGATAGTTAGTTTTTCGTTTAGCTCGATATGATTTGATCTTAAACGAATTAGTACTGGAGTAGTTTTAGCAGGCGTACCCCTCTCGCCACTGGCATATGATTCCCAATCATATAAAGGTCACCTTTTACCAGTATGGCTGCAATGATAGTACACGATTTTAATCGTTTGTAACATAATTTTTTGTTTGTGTTTAACTTTTTATGTATTTTAATACTGTTAATGTAATGACGAGAGCTATTTTCGCTTAGTACAAGTTCTTTTGTGCTTGTGTGTTACCTCATCCCCCGTCAAAACTGGCGAGCAAATTTGTTCGATACTTAGTCAGAAGGCGTCTCCCGCCTGGTCCTCTAAGGATTTGATCGATATTGTAAAAACGGTTTTCTGAAAACCGATACGATATGATATATGTGTATATCCGTTTTTAGTTACGATATGATATATCGGACTCATGTCAAAGAAGAAGAAATTAATAATGGAGTAGAGCCTCTTATGTGAAGAATACGATGCTTAGACGATGTTAGAATATTGCTAATGACATACTGTAGTTTTTATTCTATTATAAACATAGACTACCTATGTCAAATACCAAAAATCTCTAAGGTAGAGAAGGACGCTCAGATTATATATTGTTAAGATTGACAAAGATATAGATAAAGTATCTATTAAGGTATCGGTAGACTAGTCAAACTTTTTGTGTTCAAGGTACATTTAGGAAAGCGGAAAATTTTGGAGGCATTGAATAAATTCAGGCGTTACTTTGCGGAAGCCCATTACAATGGATGCAAAAAAATACAATATTGCGTGTATTATTGGTTTTTGTTTTTCCTGAGGTTACGAACAATTTGCAGCATTCGTGGTCGCAGGAGGACTACAAAGTGTTGTGTTGGAGTACAAATGAACCCAAGCATAAAACAATGTTGGATTCAAAACAAATTTATACAGTTTTTGCATTTGAACGTATCCAGGTGTTTCAGGATATCACCTGATTTATCCAACATTATTTTTACTTGGCATGGTACGATACCATAAATTGGAATTGAGAAGAAAAGTAGCACTGGCCATATATTTGTTTAAGGTGTTTCGAGGTAAAATAGATAATCCAGATATTCTGCTGGAACTTATGCTATGCATGCCAGACAATTAGGTGGGGTAAAGGTGGCGGTCGCAGTTGCTAGTGGCCGTGCACGAGCACCAATTGGCTGATGAGGGTGCGACTCAGCAGCCAATTGGTGCGCATTCCATGCGTGTGCTATAAGAAAACTAATCAGTATATCTTATTAAGTAAACTTGAGCATATGGGAATCGGAGGCTTACCACTTCAGCTTTTATCAGATTATTTACAAGGAAGGAGACAGGTTGATAAGGTGGACAATTTGGTGAGTGATGAGCTTCCTAGCGAATATGGTGTTCCGCAAGGTAGTATTCCTGGTTTACATAAATGAAATATGTTAAACCAGGCTTACAAACGATAAAATAATAAAATTTGCGGATGATATTGCACTGATATTTCATGCTGAAACTTGGGACGAAGCATACTTCCTCCCAAGTTTCGCTTTCTATGTTCTGTACTGTTTCCAAGAACGATGTTTGTTGAGAATATACTTACATAACACGCGTACCCCAATAAACAGGTATCATCATCGTATGTATGAGAATGATGGAAACTTGTTTGTGTACCAACACAATAGCAAGGTATCCTCTTATAATAACACTGCTTTTATATAAAAATCCCAAAAAATATCGTAGCGCAAGACACTGATTGACATTCAATGTACCAGATTATGATGATGATGTTAAACAGGTCGTCTAAAATTCCACGCTTGGTTCTGGACCAACCTTGGAATGTAACAAAATTTTTCACACAAAATTAGTGTTGACTTTTTCTGCAAGCGTAGCGTCGTTAGATTGTTTAAAGAGCAAAGAATATAATCACGTTTTTATATGCTTATTGAAAATTTCTATAGTATATAAAGTGTGATTTATTGTTGTGTGCATTAATCGGAACCCAAAAGTAAAAGCTTTTCTTTCTTCTATAGATAACAATACCATCTCCTCTTTTATTCTTTACTCATTTGATAACATACATATAATATAGCTTGTAGCGTGCGTGTCTGCTGTGTACAAGTACAACAAACTTGGAGTTGGAGTTTTAGGGGGCGTACCCTTCTTACCACTGGCAAAGATTCTAAATAAAATAAAAAACATACCTTATTGCCTTTTACCTGTATGGTTACAATGATACTACGATTTTATTTATGTGTGACACAAAATGTTGTATTTAATTTTTTATGTCTGTTGATACTTATAATATAATGACGAGAGCTATTGTTGCTTTAGCGCTAGTTCTTTTGTTTGTATGTTAACTTCACGACAACAAACAACAACCAGCAATAGAAGACCAGCAACAACCTCAAGGTAACCATAACCAAGCCCGTAATTTCTTCGCTTGTCTGTGGTTATGTCATAATCGTAGGTACTGTTGTACAGAAATCAGAATTAATGTGCTTTATTTTTCCACTTTCCAAATGAAATTCCAATTATGTTTGTAGAAAAAAGTGCAGCACATTTGTGAAATAACAAAAATTGGCTGTAACAACCGCATATTCAGTCTGTAAGTTTCTAAAACAGAATTGCAAATGTCAATATGTCAGGATCTCGGCCTTAATTTCCAACATAGAATGGTGAGAGAAATGCATGTTTATATAAATTAAAATTAATTCGTTTGTTACATTAAGAACATAGTTTACGTGTAAGAGTATTCGCTGTAAAGTTTTATTTTGGACCTGCCCAAAGGCGAATGCTAATGTAGAAGTTTGTAGTGTCTCTTATGTCGGCATTTGTAAGTGATAGATTTTTAATTTAATGTGTATGTTACTATTTCAGGGCGCAAATATATCACAATTAGAAAGAGATATCGGGTCAGAGCAGTTCCCACCGAATGAACATTACTTTGGTTTAGTTAATGTAAGTAGTTTTTATTTCCACAAAATACAACTTTATATGACATACATAAAAGTCAATGTATTTTGTAAATCAGATAATATGTAATATAAGCAAGGTCTGTCAGAATTGTAGAAGGTGAAATCAATAGTTTCTGCCGGGTAGGCAGAGACAATTGATTTCACGTACTATCGGAACAGGTGTGATTTTAAATATGTATAAATATATGGTAAGTGGTGTCTAGAAATCAAAACAAATCTATTAGCTACCCCAAAAAACATGATTGATTTAGTACTATTAATGTCTCTTTTGAGTGTTAACAAATATTAGGAGGCCACTATAAATAAGAAAAAGATTGTACTTATTGGACTATAATATCATAATTATTTTATTTAGCTATTCATAGTTATAGGGAATCATCATCATCATCCCCCTGCCCTTATCCAAATTTATTTGGGGTTAGTGCTGCATGTGTTCTTCTCCCATACATCGCTGTCAGCAGCAATAAGGAATCTGCATGTGATTTAAATATAGGTCTTTATTTTTATTTGTAATCTTTATTACAAAACTGAATACATTGAAAAATATAATACACTAATAGGGTATGAAGTATGGGTAAGGGTATGAGTAGAAAATAATATATAAATAAGTACTAATTATAATATTTTATTTCAGTTTGGTAATACATGTTATAGTAACTCAGTGTTGCAAGCATTGTATTTCTGCCGCCCATTCAGAGAAAAGGTTCTAGAGTATAAGGCCAAGAATAAGAGAACAAAAGAGACCCTTCTAACATGCCTCGCAGACTTATTTTATAGTATTGCCACACAAAAGAAGAAAGTGGGTTCCATAGCGCCTAAGAAGTTTATTGCTAGGTTGAGGAAAGAAAAAGGTATGGTGTAGTCCACAGAAATCTGAATAATAAATCAATAGAAGTACTAAAGATGCATAACTTTGTCACCATGCTTATGGTGTGTAAATTGTCTATGATGTGTAAGTGTGTGTGTGTTCATACGCACTATGCTTTACTCCGTGTTAGAATAGCTGCAGATATGTAGTTGCTATAGTATATAGCATATAGTTGCTATGTATAGCTATTCAATTGACTTATTATTAAGATTTCTGTGGTGTAATCATAAATATTTTGTTTAATAATAAAAATAAATATCAAAGTCTGACAGTGAATGGGTACGATGACAACAAAAACTAAATACTTGTCCTTAAAGGACAAGTATTATTGTTTTCTATGCCACAATATTATTGGCAGTCAAAGGATTGTTAAACATTTCTGTGAAAAGAAAAATATGAACAGGATATGAACCGGCACCCTTTAGATGAATTCTCTATCAAACTTTTTGGTCATCACTTGTATACATTATGGAATTCACTAACCTATTGAGTAGGTATTGAGTTGACTATGTCAAACAGCATTCTAAATATCAATTTTTATCAATAGGCAACTATTAAAAATATATGTTACCAGAATGCTCAACTTCTTACTATGGCCAATAATGTCTAAGGTATGGGGAAAATGGAATTAAAGAATCAGGGTACTTTTATTCTGAAATAATGAGAACAAATTTACATGTTTGTGTCAAAAATGTTATTACAATGAACATATTAAATTTATTAAAGATAACTCTTTGAAAATCATTAACACATTCTTAGCGAACTCTAAAGTTATAAGAGATACTCCAGGAGTATTTATCCGGGAGGCGCAGGTTCGAATCCTGCTCAAGACCATATTCTTTTTCCATTTAATATTATAGCTTTACATTAAAAAAATTCATTTTTTTTAATTTTTTTTACAAATCAGATTCATTTCGCAAATAACTTCTTAATAAAAGCTACTAAAATATAAAACAACACTATATTACAGAGTAAAATAAATAAATTACTTAATACAAAATAAAAATTACCATAAAAGCATTCCAAGCGCTCATAGCCAGTAGTAGCCTCTGGTCAGTAAACAATTGATAAAAATTAGGCTATGCTTGACATGGTCAGTCTGGAGATGGGGAGACCAATGGAAGCGTTATTATCTGATTTTTGAAGCATTGATCTTCATTTTGGTTATTAAAATATAGTGCACAAGTGTATGCTCAAACACAGGTGCACTATTCTGATGGGACGGCAATCCGACACGACCGGAGAGAGATCAGGCGCAGGACCGACGGCTTTACGTGCTCTCCGAAGCATGGGGGTGTCACAACACCAAAAAGTTTTTTATTGTTTTTAAATTTTGGTTATACTCAGCTGTTGTTAATTAACAGAAGTTTCTAAGCTAAGCCAAGTCAAGCTTTTCGGTGGTTTGAACAACTCTCCACATAAAGTTGGCTTCTCTAAACTACATGAATGATCTAAAAATTACAATTTTTGTTCAGTTTTAAATAGTTTTAAATTACAGAGATTCAAAAATACATATCTTTGAATCTCTGTAATTAGTGATGAAATTATTCAGAAACAAAAAATCCTTCTTTAAACTATAATATTTATTTGTTGGTTGTATAACATAATCAGCCCATAACTGTCACTGCAGAGAAGGCACAATACATTCATCACCACACTAGCTCAATGCAGGTTGGCGATTTCAGACTATTAAGTCCATGTTTTTTCCTTCACCATAGTCTGTGATGTCTTATACTAACAAAAAAGTATATATGACATTGAAAAACTCACATTGAACCTACAACCATTTAACCACTCAGCCACCACAACACTATTTACTAGTAATTTTGTATGTGTGTTTGTTTTCTGTTACAGAAGAGTTTGATAACTACATGCAACAGGATGCCCATGAATTCCTTAATTTTCTAATCAACCACATAAATGAAATTATTTTAGGTAAGTCAGTGATTCATTTAACACTATTTATATTATATTAAAGAGTATATATTTACCAAATATTATGTAATACTCTGCAATAATTAATTTGGATTTTAAGGAATATGTGAATGAAATTTATGACTGACTGACAATCAATATTATGTCTGAAAGTGTAAACTATCAAAGTTTTACTATTTTTTTATCATAACTTACTGTGTAAGGAGGCATTAATGATTAGGGTATATTCATTTATTATATTTTTATTTCCTGTGCCCTTATCCGAATTTAATTGTGGTCGGCACAGCATCTCTTTTTCTTCCATACTTCGCAATCCGTCATTTCGGTAGTCACTCCTACCATAGATTGTTTCAAAGATGATATAGTTAGACTTATACCATCTTTCACAGAATCTGTCAATACACTGGTAAAATACCGTAAAAGAAATTATACTTGTGATAATAATATTATTGAGCATAAACATAATGCAATCAGTTTCGAACGTTTAAAACGCCTTCCGCCTTTATTTAATGCGTTTCCTGTGACGTCAGCGTACGCTTATAATTTTGACCTTGTTAATATAATGAACCAAGTCGAGAACAGAAACTACTATCCTAGGTCTAGTGGTCCCAAGCGCAACTGCTGAGCAGGAGGTCTCAGGTTCGATTCCCGGGTCGGACATCATTTTATTGAGTTTTTCTGTTAGGAAATTCTCAGTAGCAGCCCGGAACTTGGAATTGTGCCTGGTTAATGGCAATAGTCTCACTACCTATTACATGGGCCTCAATAACAGCATTGGTGAACTGTGGGTGTACAACTGTATACACGTCTGCCTACTTCTTCGGGGAATACAGGCGTGATGCTATGTTATGTTATATATAAATGTAAGACCCTCATTTGCTCGACAGTAAAATTGTGTATAATAAATTACAGCTGAACGCAATCAAAGCACTCTGAAAGTTCAAAAGAATGCGTCTGGCGAGAACGTCACGTGCAACGGTACCGCGCCACAGAACGCCGAGCCTACGTGGGTGCACGAGATATTCCAGGGTACTCTCACTAGCGAGACCAGGTGCCTCAACTGTGAGACTGTTAGCAGCAAGGACGAACACTTTTTTGATTTACAGGTACGTTATATTTTACTATACAAAATAATATCAAAATTTTTCTTGTTTATTTATTTAAAAATGGATCTACATTTGGTCACCAACTCGCCTGACGGTAAGCAACGATGTGGCTGAGGATGGAGCATGTTTATCCAAAATAAATCTATTGACATAAGTAGAGTCGATAGATTTGGGGAGAACGATAGTTGGGGAGTTGATGCAACTGCCCAGACCCGTCTCCCACAACGGTTAGCGCTGCCAAGAAAAACAAAAACTGATACACGCGAAAAAATATAAAATAATATTTTTTTACGTTTTTAAAGCGTGTTTTTGCTATAAAAAAGTCTCTTGTAGCTATCTGCTAAATGGAACCATAATGTATCACAAAAGATACTTTTATCCATGGTAAATAATACCTACCATATGGCTGTAGGGTACTAGTGTCCTAAATATTGATACATATTTTTATTCTATTTGTGCAGGTTCAAATCTTGCTCACAGCTGTATTCTTGGACACATCTGGTGGTCAGACTTTCAGGCGTCAGAGCACCATATGTATATATGGTGCTCTGACGATCTAATTTCGCCCGGGACGGACGGTGTTACGTGGTCTCCGACACACGGAGGTCTCAAATGATGGTCATCCATCATCCGACCATGGCAAGCGCAGCTTAACCTCGATCGATTAACCTGTGCGGCTGTTATATAAACCACGAGCCCCTCCTCCTATGTAACATATTAATATAGGCCTTAATAATATTAGCATACAAATCTTTTTCCATTTTTAGGTGGACGTTGGTCAAAACACAAGTATAACTCACTGTCTTAAATGCTTCAGTGATACAGAAACACTGTGCAACGACAACAAATTTAAATGTGACAATTGCAGCAGCTATCAGGAAGCCCAGAAACGTATGAGAGTGAAAAAGCTACCCCTTATATTAGCATTACACCTTAAAAGATTTAAGTATATGGAACAGTACAACAGACATATTAAGGTGTCACACAGGGTTGTATTCCCTTTGGAGCTGAGGTTGTTTAATACGGTGAGTTTTATTAGTTACTAGTACCTGGATGACCGAGCTTTGATAGGTTTTTTTTTTGGTAAAACAACGTTTTCTAAAAATGAGACCTAGCTAGATCGATTTATCGCCTCCGAAACCCCCTGCATACTAAATTTCATGAAAATCGTTGGAACCGTTTCTGTGATTCAGATTATATTTAGAATTGCTTGTTTAAAGGTATTAGATTAGATAGATATAACAGCACATTATGAGTCCACTTCCTTTTATGAGGTTAATATAGCGTGTGTAGCGGGTTGGCGATTTTTGACCATCAAGTCCAGGATAACTCACGATGTTGTCCTTCACCATATTTCTTACATTAACTAAGGAAGTACACATGATATTGAAAAAGTCACATTGGTACATGCGAGATTTGAACCCACAACCTGTAATTCAAGAGGCGGGTCCGTTACCACTCGGCCGCCACATGTTCACAAAATCATCCATACAAAGACAATTTATTAAATAATTTCTACATTTCATTAAGTACAGTGTTACAGTGCAATTAAATACATATGTTATAGCATTTTCCCTTACAGTCGGACGACGCAGTGAACCCAGACAGGTTGTACGACTTGGTGGCAGTGGTAGTGCACTGCGGGTCCGGGCCCAACCGGGGACATTACATCAGTATTGTGAAGAGCCACGGCTTCTGGTTGCTATTCGACGATGATATGGTAGATGTGAGTATTTTAGACCAATGTAATAACTTGTCGTCAGTATACGTTCATTTTTAATCAGTACAAGTAACAAAACCGTTATTGAAAATTGGCGGTATTTATGCACCACTGCTGAGTATGAGGTCTCGGGTTCGATTCCCGGGTCGGGCATTGTTATTGAGTCTGTTAGGAAATTGTCAGTAGCAGCATGGAGTTTGAAATTGTGTCTCTTAGATGGCAAAAAGCCACCTTTTACATAAGACTTCAGCATTGGTGAAATGTGGTTGTACAACTGTTTACCCCTCCGCCTACCCCTTTGGGGAATGCAGGCATAATGATAACCATGTTATCTTACGCTATACCGCTAGAGCAATGAAAAACTACGCGGCCCTTCCCCTACACGCCTTGGCATGTAAACATAAGTAATCGCTGACATTGTTTTTTTTTTATTTATTTTTTCAGAAAATTGATGCCTCTGCTATAGAAGACTTCTATGGCCTAACTTCTGATATACAGAAATCTTCTGAAACCGGATATATATTATTTTATCAATCTAGAGATGCTAGTTGTTAAGTTTATTCAATTAATTTTAGTAATTTATATTAATTATTGAAGATAGTGATTATAATAAATCATGTTATCATGCCACATTTGTTAAAGTTGAAAAGGCATATGATTATTGAAAAATCGTTTAACTCCATTTCCATTGATTATAAATATAATTCACATTTTTAATGGTCATACAGTTGTAAATATAATATACTTTCAAAATAAAGCGTTGTGATCTTTTTCCGCATGAATATTTTTTTAATGTATTTTATACCAAAAATTTCTGATACAAACAGAATTCTAATTATAGTACATGAAGCAAACTTTGGTACACCTTTTTACGAAAATTACGCGGGCGGAGGAGCAGGAAATTTGGCACAGTTAAAGTTTACACGGAGAAGGAGTGCAGAAAACGAATGTTTTTATATCATATGCATTAGAAATATTTTAAATTAATAAATAAGCCACACTAACATGCGTTTGACACACACGCACACATAAATATGTTTGACAATAGAACCTTAATAATGTATTTTTTTTTAAGAATTATGGTCGAAATTTCGGCTACGGGGCGACCACTGGTTCTAGTTAATAAGTCAATTGAAACGCTATAAACTTAATTTTACTACCGAAAGGCGTGATGCCCGTTCCAGCTATTCTAACATACAGTAAAATATACCTATTAAATAATTTACCCCGTTTGTCTAATAGTCCACCACGCGACTACTGAGCATGAGGTCCTGGTTTGATTTCCAAGTCGGGCAAAGTGTTATCGGGTTTTTCTGTTAGGAAATTCGTAGTAGCAGCCAGGAGTTTAGAATTGTGCCCGGTTGCCTCACCACCTATTACATGGGACTTCATAACAGTATTGGTGAAATGTGGGTGTATAATTGTGAACGGCTCTGACTACCCTTTTGGGAAATACGGGCGTAATGCTATTTGTTTATGCAATAAATAAACGCCTATCTACATGTTTTCCTTTTCATTTAAGTGGAGAGGAAACCCTACTATAGGTGTTACGTTGAATTAGGCATTTGATGGGCTTTGAAGTTGCATACCACATTCAGTCAGTTATGTAAAATACAAATATAAAGTTGCATCCGGTAAGACTGGAAGCCGAACTCGACGTAGTTGAGAAAGCGCTAGGCAAGTAGGCAGATGCTTCTCAAAGTACAAAGCACATACCATGTTTTTTATGTACGCTTCAATTCCATTAGGTACATTGATAATGGTTTAATTTAGTATACTAGGTACTTACACTTGTGATAATACTTTAATTCAAATAGGTACATTTTCATACCAATAATTAAATGGAAATAAAAAACTGTTTGTAATTACCACAGTACCAGCTAAGCAAAAGCAGCCTTACAAACGGCAAATATTAAGAAAAAAAAATAGAATTTAAAATCCTTATTTATTACACGTTGACTTCATAAAAGGAAGTTACCTAATAAATAGGGTATTATATATTATCGTCCGATATAAGTTCAGTAAAATGCGAATAGTTATCCTTAAATCTAAGAGACCTACACATGAACAAAATCTCAATGTCGCAAGAAGTACTACGGCAGAGCCTTTATTGCCGATCTTGGCAAATACGATATTTGCCGCCCCTTACATAGCACATTTAATTACACCTAATATTTGTGCAACCCCGCACGACATCTCTCACCGACTCCGTCTATCCCGACCCGGGTAAATCTATCACTCAGATAGGTCGGGGCCTCATGGTGAGGGTAGGTCGGCACTCCATTATATATTAGTGCTGCCCTGATGTAAACCAATGTAGGGTTTTAAAAGCTTTGGCGATGTCCAGAGACACCGCCTCGATAACCCCACCCCAAGATATTGCGTCCTCCGCCAGAGCCCTTATGCACCCTGGATAGTACTTGTATGCGCTCATCATCAAAATCAACCGACGAGCTAGGTAGTTCTCTGCCTAGCGGCAGTTTGTGGAACTACAGTATCTTGGTTTCTTGAAGTACTAATGGTAAATCTTTTCGCATTTTTTTTATATAAAAACTGCCCCACAAGGAATTTCTTCCTGTATCGTGGGTGTACAGACATATAATCCCAGATGCACACACACCCACACCCGGAACAATTACCTGTAGATCATACAAATATTTGCTCCGTGCAGGAATCGAACCTGCGACATGTCGCAGCAGTCAGTCTCGACCACTGCGCCAACACTATTTTCACCCTTAGCATATCAAGACATAAGGAACCCCTCGAAGCAGAATAATTTCAAAGTACCTACCTATGCCTGATACAACGCTCGTTGTTGATACAAACACATTGCGCGAGCGATGTTTTCGACAATTACAGCAAAAAGATTAAGATTCAAGTCAGACCCTGGTCTTCTGCCGTTGCAGCATGTACTTTGTCTCACCGTAGTGTATTTGGCTTCGTCAGTCCGTTCATTACTTTGTACGTTTCGCAGCCACATCTCACTTTTGTGGATTGAAATATAGTGAGTGAGTTTAATACGACAGGTGAGGACATTTCACCTCCAGATAATAATAATATGATCCTCCTTCGTTGAATATTGAAGTGCCGAAGATTACGATGTAATTAAAAACGGAGACGGTTTACAGCGGTAAATTAAGATCAAATGCTTGCTTAATCAATATAAATCGTCTACCAACAGTGTTCTTAATGGGAATACGCGATTCTCACTTCTCTGTTGACTTCTCAAGTATTTTTAAAGAGAAAGAAAACTTCAGGGAATTATCATGGATGACCTTGACCTTTGATGACCGTGAACGTCGGTGACTTTCACATCACGTTACTTTGACTTCAGATGAGCTTAAAGCCTTCGAACAAGTGATTTATGTGTGTTCCGCGAAGATTCGCTTCGCTCGCTCACCTACCTTGCTCGGCTCAGGCCCTACTGCGCGAGCTTCTCGCTCCACGCTTACAAAAATACTCTGGGGGTAGGCCACCACCACATTCTGACCACGTTAAGTCGGGGTGCTCTAATTCGGATTCACAGTTAATTTGAAGACCACATAAGTCCCCCAGACAACCTTAAGTCACACATACAAGGTAAAGGTTAAAAAATATTTCCGAAATTACTTCCCTATACCTCAACCTTAAGATGGCATCACAAAAAGGAAGGTTCTGGGAAACGAAATATTACCCAAAATAAAGTTGAAAGTTCCCGATGGTTTGATAATGGAGTTCGGTTTTCACGCCCTAGCAGGTTGCGGAGCGGTCGAAGAAAAATAAATCTGAGAAAAAGGATTTCCCTATACTTCAACTATACAATGGCGTTAAAAAAATGGGAACTTGTCCCAACTCTTTATTGGCCCGTTTCTTACACACTAACCGAGAAGTTAATTAGGAAGAGGATGGGATGATGGTTTTCAGTAAACTGTTAATTAATTAAAAATATGTTTATTTTTAAGCTACAAACTCATAGGGGATGGGTGCGAGTAGCACTGGTTTTTCAGTACCACTGACAATATGGGCAGGCTTAGGTCCAGCAGGTTGTCTCTTTAGGTTTGCAATCTTGCCAGCAGCTTTAGCTTCTTTCAGGAGTCTCTCGTTTTCCTTAACCCTCACGAGGAAGTCCTGTCTGCACTTGGAGTGCTTGATGTGCTCAACGCGGACATTGATACGTTTAGGTAGAATCCTACCACGGACACGCTTGTTCACAATGACACCAAGAGCATGCTGTGTCACATTGTAGACACGGCCAGTCTTGCCATGGTAGACTTTGTGTGGCATTCCCTTTTGGACAGCACCATTACCCTATAACAACAAATATGTTAAATTAACATCTTATTAATCTTTAAGATTCTTTTGTAACTATTGGTCACTGAGCCAATAAAGAATCTTCATATAGTTAAGTAGAGCCTGGCAAGGTAAGGTGACATAAGATGATTTTATTCTGTCATAAAATTTGGGCAGCTTTGGTTTTTATGACAATTTTTGTACTATAACTGCAAATATCTGAAGTTTGGATGTCAAAATGGCCACAGTTTCTTTATAAAGAAATACAACTCAACTGTGAAACATTTATAGCATTGACTGACTTGGACGAGGAAGTAGGATACATGTAATAACATTATCATAAGGTGTGGGGCTACAGCAAGGTGTTACTGCATTTGATTTTATAAAAAGAACTACTACTGTGCAGTGTTCTTGCGTACTACTTCAGGCATGCACAGCTATAATACAACTTTAAGTTTATTATGATATAAAAACTGCATTGCAGTTTTTTATATAACCCCCTTCATATGTGTATCAAATGATAGAGTGACAAGTAGTTTTTAGTTTATAAAGCATATCTCAAAATATATTTTTATTTGTGTTAACATAATTATTACATTTTATAATTAATGCAAGAAAACCCTTTTTTAATTAAAATAAATAAAGCTAGCTAGTTATGTATGAAGACTAGTTCACTCTCTGGTGTTTAGAATGCAAACATCAGCCACCTTCTTACTAGCTACCTATATTATTGCAACAGACAAGACAACCAGCTGTACAACAAGAGCTTGGAACTCAAACATAATACAACCACTTTGTTGTTACTACACATTGACTCTGTCTAACATCTGCAGCTGAATACTGAGGCATATAGGGCTATCACTTATGAAAAATGTTGCAATAAATGCAGTATAAGCTCTGACTGATCAGTGCGGATGTGACTTATCTAGGACTACATTTTGTTTTGAAAACACAATATTTATTATTTAATTTTCCAGTCTGTCAATAAACCGATACCACAAAATCAGTTTATTGAAAGGCTGGAAGTACCCGATAGGTATTTCTAATCAACAGAAACTTACCCTGACGTCAACGATGTCGCCAACTTTGTACACTTTCATGTACGTCGAAAGTGGGATGGTTCCATGAGTGCGGAACCTGCGAGCGAACAAGTCCCTGGTACCACGACGATAACCCTTAGAGTTCGTCATTTTAATGCCTGAAAAAGATCAACTTTCGATCAGTCGTACACAACACGTGGAGTTCCGGTTACAAGTGAAAAATAAGTGTGTATTGTTGATTTCGTTACGTATTAACGATCGAAATTTTATACGTGCATTCTTTCACAAAAAACCTTGTTATTTTTAACTTATTAGTTGATAAATTACTTTTAACTCAATATTCACCTTGTGTTTCAAAGCTTGGCGAAATAGAAAAGAGGTTAGGTTATGTTCACAGATTAGTAATGTTGGTATCAAGTGTTGCTAGTTCTACCGCATTCGAGTTGAAAACTTCATTACATTTGTTTCCTGCATTTTGCTGTAAAAGTTTAAATTCCCTTTTTTAATTATAAAATCAAATAGTACTTCCACTTAAAATTTTAAAATAACACTTTAAACTTCTAAGTAGACTGCACTGCTCGTACGATAAGTCTGCGCTTGATATTATTACTTTGGTCATGAAGTTTTATTAGTGGACAAAACACTACACATTGCTACTTAATTTGACCTCGAATATTTCATATCTCTTTCTAAATAGGATATTTCTAAAACGGACATTTTAAAGGAGATAGAATTTTAAATTTTATTTTTCGGTTTGTTGTAGCAATGCGTAGTAATATCTCCACTTTTAATCTAACTTCATAGTTGACGTAAGTAAATATACAAAGTAACAAGAAGGTAAAAGTGGAGAAAGCTCTTCCAAACATTTAGTAAATACAGTTTTGGTGACCTTGAAATAGTTTTGTGTCTCATTTGATGTATACCTGTCTCATTCTAGTAGTGTCCAGCCGATGATTATCTTAATTCTGGACATTTACTTATTTACTATGTTGCTACCTAGTATAGTATTATAATTATGATTTGTGGTTACTACTTAATAAATTTCATTATTTTAGAGAAATACTTTGAAGTTTATTGTTTGTCACTTCGTAATCACACTTGAGTTTAGTACTCTAAAAAACTTAATAGTTTTCATTAGTTTGTGACGGATTTGATAAAAATATGAATGGAACCTTGCCTTGTCAAAAGCGAAATATAGATTACGCACACACACATAGATTACACGCAGCGTATTGGCGCGGAGTGGATGAGTTTTAAGTATTTGTATGCGTTTAGCTCGTGTATGACAAGCGAAATTGGATTTCTAGGCATGCTTCTCACATGTCGTACGCAACGCTCCATCCATATTTTTTTAAATCCATGGTTTGTGTATAATAGTAGAACACATACACTATTGTCATTTTTGTAATAAGATTTGGTATAATTGAGGCTATTGTAACAAACACATTCTCTGAAAGTTTCAACTTGTATAAATGAAAGATATAGCCAGATAGTTAGTATAATAATAGGGTACCAAATGCACATATTTATGTTTTGAAAAAGCATTAACGCATGCTTAGCGAACTCTAAAGTTACAATATTAAATGGAAAAAGAATACGGTCGCGAACAGGATTCGAACCTGCGCCTCCCGGATAGCTCCAGGCGCTCTGACCACTAAGCCATCTCGACCTCTTAGACCTCTTAGACATCTCGACCTCTAGAAGACTATGCAACTTTAGAGTTGCACATATTTATTTAAGACATACTATCTTTGGCTTCCGAATGACGCATCGACCGAAATTCATAACTGTGATGGATGCTGCTGATGCTGGAGGTGTGTTCTACTTGGGACGAGCAGCGCCATGACCTCACCCGGGCAAAATCTTTTACTGAAGTAGGGTTGTTCCGTTCATGTTATGAGGATAACAACGTGGAATTATAGAAGGAAGTCCCAATATAAGTAGAGAGAATTTTGTTTTGCTGAGAATACTCGTTTAGGACATGAACTGATCTAGTAATAACTCGTCCGATCGCTCACATATTATCATGGTCACCCTATTGAGTTATGTACATTGATGTTTCATTTATTAAAAAACAATGAAATAGATGTATAAATATTTGTATTTCACGATACATGATAATTTAAGATGATTTCTTTGAATACAAATAGTCAAATTGTTGAAAAACAATGAACTGACAAACAAGAGTAAGCAAAATAGCGGTCAAGAAAAACACTTCGATCAAATGAAATTTGATTTCCGATCCGGGACACCACTCACTCTTACATCCACGTAAGTATCATTTTACACATTAAACTTGTTAAAACTCACAAAACGCGACAAATTACCGCAAACTAATGCAAATAACTACGCCATGATTATTTACTGTTAAATAACATTCTGTGTCTAGTGAGTCTAGTGTTGTATTAATAAGATATTCCCACATCTCTTTAATTATGGGTAATTTCTCCGAGCCTAATAATAAAGTAAAACTATTGAAATGTATACTAATGACGTTTTCACGTGAACAGCATTATATATGTTTTTGTAAAACAAACTAAACCTTTGTTTGAATGTGATGTTATTAAGGAATTGTTATTAATTGTTAATTTAATAAAAGAAATTGACAAAAAAGGGAAGTATCGATATTTACGTGGACAACATTAGAAAGAGATATTGTCATTGTTAGAAAGTGACAGGTATGCATCAGAAAGTTCAAATGGGCTTCAGTAAATATTGAGGCGTGTTCCCTCCACTTTTATATATAACTTTCTTGCAAAGTAAGTAATACCGAGGGCATAAAGTGCCTGGCTGTCAGAACCAGCTTACATGAAAGTACTTCTAATCTTCTCTTAATGGTTACCCATCTACATATTGACTGTGCCACTGAAACTGTTAATAGCTTCGCTTGCTCTTCCGATATCAGCTGTGCGCAGACTTTGAAAAATTGAATTATCTGGTTACTAAAATTATTAGTTACTAATGAGATTGTGAGTATTAATATCATTATTGTCTATGAAAAATGTATTTGTGACTGGTTGGTTGTCCGCCAATATTTAGACACTTGAATATTTCGTTCAAACAGCGATGCCATCTTAGGGTATTTTACCCTAGATTTAGAATAAAACTTAAGTAACAGGGTAATTTTGAGGGTATAAATGTAATCCGGGTAATTTTTGGAGTAATTAATTTGCTACGGGTATTTTTTGGTGTAACAATCATAAATTACTTAAGAGCTTTCAAATCACAGCCACAACGAAAACATGTAATTATTTTTAAGGAAAGTTGGGTGTGACTATTGTAATAATATAAATAAAATGGCGTCATTATTGGGTGTAACGCGTTAAGGTGTGAAAAAGAATACTCAAAAATACTGCAAAGATTGGGAGTTTGATCCTAATTTGAAAGGTATTTATAACAAATGTGAATGTTCAGTTTTCATTAAGCATACTGTTATAAATTTACATTTTGTATTACCTACATTATTGTTACGAACGGCAAATCAAGTTTGTTTGATTATAGATAAATCTTTGAAAACCATTAACGCATACTTAGCGAACCCTAAAGTTATTATTTAAATGGAGAAAGAATACGCTCGCGAGCAGCATTCGAACCTGCGCCTCCCGGATAAATACTCCAGGTGCTCTGACCAGTAAGCCATTTCGACCTCTGCTCACCACCGCGTATTCTTAATCCATATTTTAGCACGTCTTTTAGCGACGTCATTGCTATCTATTCAGCCCCTATAACTACTTAGTTTGATCTTTATGGAAAACCATGTTAGAAATATTTAGTAACAATATTTATGAGAAGAAAAAACGATGAAGAGGAGACTTTTATGGAAGTTGTTAAGATTTATAATAAAATTTTAAAATTTTGATTAAAAAATATGTTTCATTGGAAGCCGATCTAAGCTAGGGTACTTTTCCATTATAACTTAAAATCTAGGGTAAATTGAGATCAAGCAATGGGTAAAGTGAAAATATGCCTTGGCAACACTGCGTTCAAAGATCAAAAGCGGGAAATTTCAATTATATGCAGTCGCGGTTTGAATTCCATAAATTAAATTAGAAACAGTTTTGTGTGTTGTGTTAATGAATATATTTCAGGTAAGTTTTTCATATTTTGTATGATTTCATTCTATGTAGTATGTTATACCTAAGTTATAATTATAAAACAATGTAGGAATATTCGTATGCCTCTTGCAGAGGCGGATGTATTTAAACCTTTCGGCTCAGTAACGTACAGATCTGTACGTTGTAACAATAAAATCTATTGTGTCTGCTAATGACTGACGCAACAGCTTAGAACTATACTTTTATGTTACCAACTTTTGTACCATATCCTTGACGAATAAATATCTTTTATCTGTATAAAACGAGAATAAGTCAACCGATTTGGGAACACAAGGATCCCATCTTAATTCAATATGCTGGTATGAGAACTGATAGAAAACGATGGTGCAGTTTGAATCTGTAGTTATTTATTTAAGTGTCTAAATAAATTTATGAAAAGCAAACACCGCATTCTGCAATAAAAAAGGGAGGAAAATGAATTCTACCTACATAAGTAGTATCAAATTCAAAAACTTTTATTACGGATTCCAACTTTAGTGTTACATAAAACTGTGTTAGTAGTTAATACATACATGAACCCTCTTCTATAATTATTCCGAGCACCGGGTAGACAAATGAGTATTTATCTAGTGCTTCAGTATAGGAGTATCTAGCTTTGCAGCCATGACCTGTGTTAGGACTCCCAAGCTTATATATAGCATACCTAGCATAGTCGCGGCAACTCTCTTACGCATTTTTTTTTTTTTTTTAATTATTTGTTTGGTTTTGTCGCTTAGCGACCATATCACCCATAAATGTTTTTTGTATGCGCGACTGCAATAATCGTGGATGCGCTACAGTAGCGCGGTAGTCCCAACAGTTTCCTGCAGGGACCGGACAACCCCGCTTAAGGATTAAGCCTTTTGATAGGGTAACCCGTACATAGGGTAACTCATATCGCAGTGTTACCTTTTGTTCGAGTTACATCCTCGAAACCCAGCGAAATGGTTAACACCTTTATTATGGTAACAACGTAAAGGGGTTATAACCCCTTCAATTACTTAAGCCTTTGAGGAGGTTACCTTCAGGAAAAGCTTTTATTCGTGTTACCCTGAATTACTTAATAAACTTGAGCTGCATGTAGGGGATACTTGCACCCGAGCGGCGGCGGCGGCGCCTCATTGCCTACTGTACCTACTGTAGTTAAACAAGCAAAATTGAACTGTAAGGTCATATAGACAATAATTATTATTCCAAGCTCGGTACATGCAACAATGACGCCGCCGGGCGGTAAGATGTCACGTGCGGCCGTGTTTATGCAATTTTTAAACTAATGTCGATTACATAAAGTGCATAATACAATGTCTTAGGTTGGAATGGCTTACCCAGTTACAGTGTTACAGGGTATTCAAATATGATACTGAATGCCTACAGGATTCTGTATTGTGTGTGTGTACTTATGTTATAGGCCCTCTGCGTTTATTTCACCCAAAGTATGCACTTACCGAGAATCCTAAGATCTTCCAGTAAATAAATAAATACATAAAAATAAATTATGTGTAAGTTGTGGATCTTATTTATAGACGATAAATATTGAATAGTTTGTACATAACACTTGGGTTTCATACTTTTTAGAGCATGATTTTTCAGTAATCGGGTTTTACTTTTTATATACTGATAAATCTTCGAAAAGTATAGCGAACTCTAAAGTTATAATTTTTTGTAGAAAGAGAGTACGGGCGTGAGCAGGATTCGAACCAGGCGCCTCCCGGGTATATACTCCAGGCGCTGTGACCGCAAAGCCATCTCGACCTTTGTTCATTACGGCGAATTCTTCTTCCACATTTTAATACGTCTTCTGGTGACGTCATTGCTATCTATTCAGTCCCTATACAGGTGACCAAACCGACACGACTAACTTTGGAGTTAATACAATGTCGTACAGATGGTTTTACCTTAACAAATGTTGATAAATCTTCGAAAACCATTTTAGTTTATAATATCATTGATTAACGCATACATACCGAACTCTAAAGTTATAAATTTCCGTGGAATCAAAAATACGGTCGTGAGCAGGATTCGAACCTGCGCCTCCCGGATAAATCCTCCAGGCGCTCTCACCACTAAGCCATCTCGACCTCTGCTCACTGAATTCGGAAGCGCAGGTTCGAATCCTGCTGACGACAATATTTTTGTTTCCACAAAAATTTTATAACTCTGTACTATGTTCTACAAATTACATCCCGAAGGATAAGGAGCGACAGTAAAAAAAGAACACCAAAGGTTTAAACTGCTTCACTTGTGCCTTAATACATACTCGCCATCTTAGGAGGGATGACTTTTGAGTCTTCTCACGCTCATTTGTGTTATCTGTCTTGTTGCAGGTTTGGCCCTCGTCGTTTAAATTATCATATATAAGGTCCTATTTTATTAGGTAATTTCCTTTTAAGGGGTCAATGTGTAAGTGATAAGGATTCGTTTAAGCCATAATTCAATTTTTTTCAACCATTTTATTTTTTTCTTAATGTTCGCCGTTCAAGGAGCAGTTTTCCTCTTGCTAGTACTATGTTAATTACAAATAATTTGTTATATCCATTTAATTTTTAGCTAAAGTGAATGAATTTGACTTATATATTATCCCTTTCAAAGGAAATTACCTAATAAATTAGGACCTTATATATATACATAAAAATATATAAAATTAGCCTAAGTAACTACTTATATAGTCATTTACCTGCCAGTAGAATCTTATCAGAATCAGTCTAGCGGTTTCGAACATTAGCCGGAACAATCAGACAGACGGACAAAAAAATTTAAAATACATTTTTGTTCATAGATACCTATCCTGCAAATAGATAACTCTATGAGCTTTAAAAATAACTATTATTTTGTCATTACAAATAGACACTTCAATTTTATTTATTTGTATTGATGATATATATGGTCTCCGTTTTGTCTTACAAACTGGGAAGTTGATGCCGAAGTCGACGGTCGTACACTGACATATTCTTAACTTTGATCAGTTACTGCATATCAAAGGTTCCTAAAATCAATCTTTAACACTTAACATACCCAATAATATATACAAATATAACATAGAAAATAAATAAATATTACACAGAATCTTTTCTAGATCCACTACTTGTCCACTACGATGCGGTTGATTCATTTTAGCAATGCTTGCAAGACACATTCATAGAAATTGTTACGTGGTCGCGCGCCGTTCTATGCGCGTTATTTTGAAAATAATACAGCCTTTTCAAAAATTGTGAAGTAGGTGAAATAGCCAGTGTCCTAATGGGAAATGAAATAAAAAGTCAACTGGTACCCGCAATCAAAAAATTTTCCACATAAACAAATTACTTTATTTAGTCAATATAATCTGGTCGCATTGCACTATGTTGTTTTGGAAACTGCGCTTCTTTTTCTTTGCTTAGCATAAAAACAAACTAAACCTTTGTTTGAATGTGATGTTATTAAGGAATTGTTATTAATTGTTAATTTAATAAAAGAAATTGACAAAAAAGGGAAGTATCGATATTTACGTGGACAACATTAGAAAGAGATATTGTCATTGTTAGAAAGTGACAGGTATGCATCAGAAAGTTCAAATGGGCTTCAGTAAATATTGAGGCGTGTTCCCTCCACTTTTATATATAACTTTCTTGCAAAGTAAGTAATACCGAGGGCATAAAGTGCCTGGCTGTCAGAACCAGCTTACATGAAAGTACTTCTAATCTTCTCTTAATGGTTACCCATCTACATATTGACTGTGCCACTGAAACTGTTAATAGCTTCGCTTGCTCTTCCGATATCAGCTGTGCGCAGACTTTGAAAAATTGAATTATCTGGTTACTAAAATTATTAGTTACTAATGAGATTGTGAGTATTAATATCATTATTGTCTATGAAAAATGTATTTGTGACTGGTTGGTTGTCCGCCAATATTTAGACACTTGAATATTTCGTTCAAACAGCGATGCCATCTTAGGGTATTTTACCCTAGATTTAGAATAAAACTTAAGTAACAGGGTAATTTTGAGGGTATAAATGTAATCCGGGTAATTTTTGGAGTAATTAATTTGCTACGGGTATTTTTTGGTGTAACAATCATAAATTACTTAAGAGCTTTCAAATCACAGCCACAACGAAAACATGTAATTATTTTTAAGGAAAGTTGGGTGTGACTATTGTAATAATATAAATAAAATGGCGTCATTATTGGGTGTAACGCGTTAAGGTGTGAAAAAGAATACTCAAAAATACTGCAAAGATTGGGAGTTTGATCCTAATTTGAAAGGTATTTATAACAAATGTGAATGTTCAGTTTTCATTAAGCATACTGTTATAAATTTACATTTTGTATTACCTACATTATTGTTACGAACGGCAAATCAAGTTTGTTTGATTATAGATAAATCTTTGAAAACCATTAACGCATACTTAGCGAACCCTAAAGTTATTATTTAAATGGAGAAAGAATACGCTCGCGAGCAGCATTCGAACCTGCGCCTCCCGGATAAATACTCCAGGTGCTCTGACCAGTAAGCCATTTCGACCTCTGCTCACCACCGCGTATTCTTAATCCATATTTTAGCACGTCTTTTAGCGACGTCATTGCTATCTATTCAGCCCCTATAACTACTTAGTTTGATCTTTATGGAAAACCATGTTAGAAATATTTAGTAACAATATTTATGAGAAGAAAAAACGATGAAGAGGAGACTTTTATGGAAGTTGTTAAGATTTATAATAAAATTTTAAAATTTTGATTAAAAAATATGTTTCATTGGAAGCCGATCTAAGCTAGGGTACTTTTCCATTATAACTTAAAATCTAGGGTAAATTGAGATCAAGCAATGGGTAAAGTGAAAATATGCCTTGGCAACACTGCGTTCAAAGATCAAAAGCGGGAAATTTCAATTATATGCAGTCGCGGTTTGAATTCCATAAATTAAATTAGAAACAGTTTTGTGTGTTGTGTTAATGAATATATTTCAGGTAAGTTTTTCATATTTTGTATGATTTCATTCTATGTAGTATGTTATACCTAAGTTATAATTATAAAACAATGTAGGAATATTCGTATGCCTCTTGCAGAGGCGGATGTATTTAAACCTTTCGGCTCAGTAACGTACAGATCTGTACGTTGTAACAATAAAATCTATTGTGTCTGCTAATGACTGACGCAACAGCTTAGAACTATACTTTTATGTTACCAACTTTTGTACCATATCCTTGACGAATAAATATCTTTTATCTGTATAAAACGAGAATAAGTCAACCGATTTGGGAACACAAGGATCCCATCTTAATTCAATATGCTGGTATGAGAACTGATAGAAAACGATGGTGCAGTTTGAATCTGTAGTTATTTATTTAAGTGTCTAAATAAATTTATGAAAAGCAAACACCGCATTCTGCAATAAAAAAGGGAGGAAAATGAATTCTACCTACATAAGTAGTATCAAATTCAAAAACTTTTATTACGGATTCCAACTTTAGTGTTACATAAAACTGTGTTAGTAGTTAATACATACATGAACCCTCTTCTATAATTATTCCGAGCACCGGGTAGACAAATGAGTATTTATCTAGTGCTTCAGTATAGGAGTATCTAGCTTTGCAGCCATGACCTGTGTTAGGACTCCCAAGCTTATATATAGCATACCTAGCATAGTCGCGGCAACTCTCTTACGCATTTTTTTTTTTTTTTTTAATTATTTGTTTGGTTTTGTCGCTTAGCGACCATATCACCCATAAATGTTTTTTGTATGCGCGACTGCAATAATCGTGGATGCGCTACAGTAGCGCGGTAGTCCCAACAGTTTCCTGCAGGGACCGGACAACCCCGCTTAAGGATTAAGCCTTTTGATAGGGTAACCCGTACATAGGGTAACTCATATCGCAGTGTTACCTTTTGTTCGAGTTACATCCTCGAAACCCAGCGAAATGGTTAACACCTTTATTATGGTAACAACGTAAAGGGGTTATAACCCCTTCAATTACTTAAGCCTTTGAGGAGGTTACCTTCAGGAAAAGCTTTTATTCGTGTTACCCTGAATTACCTAATAAACTTGAGCTGCATGTAGGGGATACTTGCACCCGAGCGGCGGCGGCGGCGCCTCATTGCCTACTGTACCTACTGTAGTTAAACAAGCAAAATTGAACTGTAAGGTCATATAGACAATAATTATTATTCCAAGCTCGGTACATGCAACAATGACGCCGCCGGGCGGTAAGATGTCACGTGCGGCCGTGTTTATGCAATTTTTAAACTAATGTCGATTACATAAAGTGCATAATACAATGTCTTAGGTTGGAATGGCTTACCCAGTTACAGTGTTACAGGGTATTCAAAGGGTAACCTGTTCGGAAGGGGTATCATTACACCCGTTCGAGGGTGTAACATGTATCATAGGGTTTCTTTTTTAAGCGCTTAAATAAACCCTTTGAAAAACCCTTTCAACGAGTATCCGGCCGGTCCCTGGTTTCCTGAAGGCATTATACATTGGATGCGTCTCTACGTATCTAATATGATACTGAATGCCTACAGGATTCTGTATTGTGTGTGTGTACTTATGTTATAGGCCCTCTGCGTTTATTTCACCCAAAGTATGCACTTACCGAGAATCCTAAGATCTTCCAGTAAATAAATAAATACATAAAAATAAATTATGTGTAAGTTGTGGATCTTATTTATAGACGATAAATATTGAATAGTTTGTACATAACACTTGGGTTTCATACTTTTTAGAGCATGATTTTTCAGTAATCGGGTTTTACTTTTTATATACTGATAAATCTTCGAAAAGTATAGCGAACTCTAAAGTTATAATTTTTTGTAGAAAGAGAGTACGGGCGTGAGCAGGATTCGAACCAGGCGCCTCCCGGGTATATACTCCAGGCGCTGTGACCGCAAAGCCATCTCGACCTTTGTTCATTACGGCGAATTCTTCTTCCACATTTTAATACGTCTTCTGGTGACGTCATTGCTATCTATTCAGTCCCTATACAGGTGACCAAACCGACACGACTAACTTTGGAGTTAATACAATGTCGTACAGATGGTTTTACCTTAACAAATGTTGATAAATCTTCGAAAACCATTTTAGTTTATAATATCATTGATTAACGCATACATACCGAACTCTAAAGTTATAAATTTCCGTGGAATCAAAAATACGGTCGTGAGCAGGATTCGAACCTGCGCCTCCCGGATAAATCCTCCAGGCGCTCTCACCACTAAGCCATCTCGACCTATGCTCACTGAATTCGGAAGCGCAGGTTCGAATCCTGCTGACGACAATATTTTTGTTTCCACAAAAATTTTATAACTCTGTACTATGTTCTACAAATTACATCCCGAAGGATAAGGAGCGACAGTAAAAAAAGAACACCAAAGGTTTAAACTGCTTCACTTGTGCCTTAATACATACTCGCCATCTTAGGAGGGATGACTTTTGAGTCTTCTCACGCTCATTTGTGTTATCTGTCTTGTTGCAGGTTTGGCCCTCGTCGTTTAAATTATCATATATAAGGTCCTATTTTATTAGGTAATTTCCTTTTAAGGGGTCAATGTGTAAGTGATAAGGATTCGTTTAAGCCATAATTCAATTTTTTTCAACCATTTTATTTTTTTCTTAATGTTCGCCGTTCAAGGAGCAGTTTTCCTCTTGCTAGTACTATGTTAATTACAAATAATTTGTTATATCCATTTAATTTTTAGCTAAAGTGAATGAATTTGACTTATATATTATCCCTTTCAAAGGAAATTACCTAATAAATTAGGACCTTATATATATACATAAAAATATATAAAATTAGCCTAAGTAACTACTTATATAGTCATTTACCTGCCAGTAGAATCTTATCAGAATCAGTCTAGCGGTTTCGAACATTAGCCGGAACAATCAGACAGACGGACAAAAAAATTTAAAATACATTTTTGTTCATAGATACCTATCCTGCAAATAGATAACTCTATGAGCTTTAAAAATAACTATTATTTTGTCATTACAAATAGACACTTCAATTTTATTTATTTGTATTGATGATATATATGGTCTCCGTTTTGTCTTACAAACTGGGAAGTTGATGCCGAAGTCGACGGTCGTACACTGACATATTCTTAACTTTGATCAGTTACTGCATATCAAAGGTTCCTAAAATCAATCTTTAACACTTAACATACCCAATAATATATACAAATATAACATAGAAAATAAATAAATATTACACAGAATCTTTTCTAGATCCACTACTTGTCCACTACGATGCGGTTGATTCATTTTAGCAATGCTTGCAAGACACATTCATAGAAATTGTTACGTGGTCGCGCGCCGTTCTATGCGCGTTATTTTGAAAATAATACAGCCTTTTCAAAAATTGTGAAGTAGGTGAAATAGCCAGTGTCCTAATGGGAAATGAAATAAAAAGTCAACTGGTACCCGCAATCAAAAAATTTTCCACATAAACAAATTACTTTATTTAGTCAATATAATCTGGTCGCATTGCACTATGTTGTTTTGGAAACTGCGCTTCTTTTTCTTTGCTTAGCATAGTTTTATAAATTCGTCTCATTTTAGAATCAAAGATTTCCATTTCATTGCTACTCAGCGTGGTTTGTTTTCCTGTTTCTTCCAAAATGTCAAGAAGAGACATTATATAATTTTGGTTTTTATTATATTCCACGTCGACTTCGATTTCATGTTTATCATAATCATTTCGCCTCGAATATGGACGGCGGTCAGTCAGAGTTCTTCCCACAGGGCTTAATTTCTTTCCTAGTGTGTTTTTCTTATGTGGCGTAATATTATTTATAAAACTATTAAATCGTGATTCTATATGTGTGTTCAGAGAATTCTTTTTTAGTATTCTTGATGGCTGAAACAAGTAAGTATATGGTTATAACACAAAGTCAAAGTGCGGCTCTGCCCAAGCCGGGATTTACGCGATCCGATACAGTGCCGAATTCCGATGAGAACAAAATTTAAAAGGAAGATCATCAAATTTTAGTTTAGTTAATTCCTTTAGGTGAGGAATTTGGATAAAATTTGTAAAGACTTATTTACAGAATAAACAATTTGAAACCCCGGGTGCAAGGAAAATTTCTTCTTGAGCTCCCTTAATATTAGTCAGTAGAAGTGCACTGAATAGATACCTTCTCAATCCAGGGACGAGGCTATTTAAAGAGAGAGGCGGTTTAGATTGATCGAATACCACTTTGCCTAGACTTGCGCATCATCAACACGAATCCCCGAACTCGTGGTCTCCAAGCTCTACCTTCTAGCCTCGGTTTCACGAGGTTCTATTTGATGACCCTGCTTTCGAATTTTAGACAGTACCTACTTTAACCAAGAGCACAGCAAGATGTATGGGTCCCCCGTAGCTTAATTATAATAGGTCGGAGAAAATATACATTGAATATACATATTCAAGTTAAATAGATATAAAATCTTGGGATTTTTGATAAAAAAATCCAAGATTTCTACAGCAACGGGATTATGTCACTACGTACAAGGTGGCAACATATTACAATTAAATGCAATTAAACCTTGCACAAAAAAGTCTTGAATCTGTATAAAAAATACGAAGCAATTTTTTCCCCGACCTAATATGTAAGCAGTCCTGCTATACTCGTACATCTAAAGTCAGATTTTCGCTATCAAGTCTCAATTATGGCAAAAAGATAACGGTCATCTCGATCTTCATTCGCCGACATCGGTGAATAAAATTATTTTGACTTACTATAATAACATAACATGTAGGAAAACCACACTTTATTTAAACACGCTGATTACGCAGCCAGTATAAGTTTGGACATTGCCACTAATCAGATCATAATCGGTGCACACCTCTACTTCTGGTTTTGGTTTAGGTCTTAATTCTTATGATCGGAGACGTATAAAATTGTACTTTATAACAATAATACGTATTTACGGAATACAGGACATGCTTCCATTCCTAGATTAGTGTTATCAAGAATAACAAATTGTTAATTACCACTTTAGATGTGTGCTCGATAAAGTTAACTTCATTCATTGATTTAACTCTCGATGTCGAAGTCATGCCAAATCTATAAAAAAAACATACCAATTACAAATAAATAAAAAATCGCTTAAGATTTGATTCCGACGATATATGCGATTTAGACGAGTATCTAAATAAACCGGGTCCGTAACATTCTACAACTTTGAATACATTCGATTTCGAACATTGAAGTTTCGCGAGCAACATTAGGTAGGTATTAAAGTTTCTTGTAAGTGCCATATCTTTCTAGAACATTCACGTACACTTCGCTACTAGATTTTTTTTCGTGTTTCCTATGAGAAAACAATGTGCTATTGTAACTGTGACTAACCATAAGTATAAAGCAGTGGATAGTTGTGGATATGTAAGTGATAATCTTACGAGTTGTTGAGCGACTCCGCCTGCGTGGATCGTGGATCGGAAAGTAGAACACAATGTTGTTGTTCGTCACGCCAAAAGTCTTTTGTACGCAGATGACTTGAAGTTGTTCACTGAGGTAAACTCCGAAACTGACTGTTATGCACTGCAGTGAGACGTCAACGCGGTATTTGAATAGAGTGTCCAAAACAAAACGGAATTTAAGTCTTCTAACTGCTACGAGTACGTTATGAGTTTTGGACGAGTAAGACACCCAATCACTTTTATGTACACAATTGATGGAAACATTCTTACCAGAATGACGGGTATGAAGGATCTGGGTGTCACTTTTGATTTTAAACTGACGTTTCATGACCACATACTGGAGGTTGCAAAGGAGTCATATAGGCGGTTAGGATTCATACTGAGGAATGCTAAAGATTTTAACAACATCAGCGTTAGTAAAACCATTTTTAATGTGCTTGTTCGCATTAAGCTTGAGTCTAGTACAAGTGTCTGGCATTAGAGAAAGTAAAAAAGGCCTACCTTAGGTACCTATATAAAAGAACATATGGATTTTATCCATATGTAACCTACAATTGTTTTACTTGACACATTAGTGTATAATTCCCTGGAGGTCAGAAGAAACAATGAACAAATAAAAAATAGCTAATACATATATAAATAAGTGCAAAATCCTTCATAGTCATATATCAACGTCATATAGATCAACTATTTTGGGCCCATTACTGTTCCTACTATATATAAATGACTTGCCGCTAGTCATTGACCATAAATGTATTCTTTTTGCGGATGACGTGTCCGTTGTAGTAACCGAAAATAATGAAATGACAACAAAATCAAAATATAACCATGAACTTTTAATTAATTCAACAACTGACTCAATAATCAATTGGCTAGACATAAATCATCTAAACGCAAACATTTCTAAGACAAAATATATAAATTTTCGAAACTATAACTCCATAGAAAACAAATATGAAGTTGAATGTAGAGGACAACAAATAGAAATGACTTACGACTATAAATTTGTAGGTATATATGTAGACCAACATTGCAACTGGAAGACCCACATTAATTACATTTGTACCAAATTAAACCGCTTTGTGTTTGCATTGAAAAGATTAAGACGTACGGTAAACGAAGGAGCAGCACTCACTGCCTACCACGGTTACGTGGCATCAGTTCTTCGGTATGGTTTTTTACTTTGGGGAAATTCTACAGATGTTACTAAGGTGTTTTTAGTGCAGAAAAAGTGTATAAGAGCAATATGCAATGCTCATCCACTTGATTCATGTAAACCGTTATTTAAGAAACTAAAATTTCTGACCTTGACCGGACTATATATTATGCAGATTGGAATTTTTGTGAAAGAGCACCAGGACATGTTTGAAAAATTAGAAACCTATAAACATTTCCAATTAGCTAGCAGAGACCCTACAAGGTTAAAGATGATACGTTGCGCAACGACTCTGTGCCAACGTAACTGCAAAATAATGGCGACAAAAGTATTTAATAAAATTCCAAGAAATATCAGGGAGCTCCCACTCAAATTCTTTAAAGCACAACTTCACACATGGTTAGTCGAAAACTGTTTCTATGACATTAAAGAATTTTGGAATGTAAAATATCGATAATAGAATTACAAAATGATTATACATATTATTATTGACATGTGTATTAAAACTATAATTATTATTGACATTTTATTGTATTGACATCTTTAAATTGAATTCTGTAATTGATAATATCCGAATAATTGAATGTTATAATATGAATACCACCCCTGATGTGACGACCACGACCACTCTGCCAAGAGTGTAACGACGAAGAAGAAGAAGATAATATGAATTAAGTAATAATTGTAATCCTAATCTTAATTTTGTATTATTTAAATACTTACTCTTTGTATGCCAGTTTCTGATGAAGCATGCAGGACTGTATACTCTTAACGTACCACCATATTTACCTTGCTTCATGCAAATAAAGAATTTCAATTTCAATTTCAATTAGTAAAATCGATACCCCTGAACTGCATGTCAAACTGACCCGTTTATTTGTCCCCGATAACCATAGCCGTAGTAGGAAGCACAGATTATTTGCTGTGCCCCCGTGTCGTACCCTCTTGCGAGCTCAATCTCCCGTTCCTCGCACACTCTCTGCGCTAAATGGTCTCTTGGAAGTCAAGCCTGAATGTGACGTGTTTGCGGATGAATAGAAGAGCCTAATGTTGGTACTTGGAGTACTGTGAGATGAGACTATGAATGAAATGTCTTTAATTTATGTAATTGGCCTCTGGCCGTTTTAATTAATTATAAATAAATAACTTTATTACGTCCCGTTATACTCACCTACGGTGGTAAGGTATTACTTGGTTGCGTGTTATGGAAATGACTGGTAGCATTACGATTAGGTTGTTCGATTTACGTGTAACTGAGCGTGGTTTGAAGTTTACAGTTGCAATCCACTGTGCAACTCCTTGTGTCGGACCTATAAAATCAAAATATAAGTTTTACACCTGTTTCAATGCCTAACCGCTCGTGAATATGTTCCAATTCATATTGTTTCTTTCTTCCATAAAGATTAAGAAAAAATATTAGGTAAATCTGTCATAGCGGCGCTGACTTCAGTGCATTGAAGTTATGGAGGGTAGAAGTAAGAAGTAAGTGGCATCTCAGTGTATGAAAGTGTCCGTTGAAAAGCGGCAAATTAAGGTGGCGCCACGGTAGCAAGTAGATAGTAGGTAGATTAAAGAAATGGCGCCAAAAGTTATTAGACTAGGATAGTAAATTATAGAAGGAAAGAAAGACTTCCGTAACTTTAGAGTTCGTCGATACATTCCATGAACCATAATCTGCTCATATTGCGACGAATGTAATTGTGATTCCGATCCCAGTAAAGATTTGATATCAGTGACTCTAAATAAATTGGGGAAGCCATCTGGCTACACGAGGTCATGGTCGTTTTGACTGAATGGTAGCTACATCGATTCTTAGAAACCTGGTTCGTTAGATAATTTGTTGGGTTGACGGCATCGACAAACTGAATAAGGCATGCACAAGATGAGGGAGGCTGGCAACAATGGAAATGCGCCTTTAAATGTAGTTTTTTCCATGAAATCTAACTTTTGATCAAAATTGCCTAATTCCGACATCAAAACCAAAATTTCTTTTTTCAGATTAGGCTAAAATTACCGCTTTTTGAACGTCTAACATAAAGACAGCTGCCGCAAAACCCACCCTTAACCGCTTGCTAGTATTTTAGCTGACTAACTAACCCTCTTTGGGAAAGCCGTACCCGCATACACGTGACAAATCTAGCCAAGGCAAAGTTTGAAACTCATTTTAAACGCGTTTTCATTCAAATAGTCTATTATAAGACCAAAGACTACGTTGCTGATAGAGAGATTTGGCTATAACGCCTAATGCATATGTGGTTTCCTTGGCTACTCACTGACAAAATAGGTATGCGTGGTAACCACTCCGAATAATCGGATGAAATTTTCAAATTTCTATCACAGTTCTAATGATACTCTTTACTTTGTTTTTTTTAATATTATACCTCTATACTATCTATCTATACTCAAATATAATTATAATTCACAAGAAAGGAGAAAAGTCAGATAAATAATTATAGGCCCATCAGATTGATTTCCCATTAAAAAAAACTTTTATCAAGGTCATAGAAAACCGAATATCTGGTAAACTGAATTAACAACAACCACCTGAACAAGCGGGCTTTCGTCCAGGCCTATCTACCACTGATAATTTACATACAGTTAATCAAATAATAGAAAAACACCAAGAATTTAAAAATCCACTTTATATCTCCTTTGGAGACTACGCTAAGCCTTTTGATAGCATCTCCCAGTCTGCAATATTCAAGGCTCTTAATAATCAACAAATTGATCCAACTTCCATTAATCTTTAAAAATATATATATATACATAGCACAGCAAATTTGAGAAAATTGGTCCAAAATTTAATATTTGAAGAGGAGTCAAACAAGGGACCTGCTATCTCCTAAATTGTCCACCTGTACTCTAGAACAGATTTTTAAAACGCTGACCACCAAATGGGAGAACATGGGCATCGTCCTCGGCGAGACAAGATTAACCAACCTTCGTTTCGCCGATGGCATTGCCCTATTTTCTTCCTCACCCTCACAGCTAGAGAAGATGCTACAAGACCTGAGCGATGCGAGCCTTGACATTGAACTTGGAATGAACATGTCGAGGACTACTAAGCTTATGACAAACTCTGCAAAGCGTAATATTCAGGTAGATGGGGAGAAAATACAGTATGTCGAAGACTACATATACTTAGGCCAAGTAGTCTCCTTCCAGGCCAGGCGAGATAAAGAACTCACAAGACGTACCGAAAACGCCTGGAGGAGCTACTGGTCTATGAAAGAGCAGTTCAGAGGCAAATTGTCCATGTCACTTAAATGAAAGCTCATGGACATTTGTGCATTCTCCCCATCTTGACATATGGCGCACAGACTTGCTCTTTGACTAACATTCAATAGTCTAAATTCAAGGTTTGTCAAAGAGCAATGGAGCGTAATATACTTGGTGTTAAATTAACGGATTATGTTCGAAACAATACTACGCTCCAAACCTCAAATTGCTGACGGGGCCTTAAAAGCTGCCACCCAGCTGAATTAGGAATGGGCGGGACATGTCTGCCGTATGTCCCATAAGCTGTAGGCCCACATAGCACAGGACTGAAACCTCGAGACAGTGAGACGGGGCCGCGGCAGACCTCGAAGGAGATGGCGGGACGAACTGGATGACTTTCTTGCTAATTGGCAAGACGCAACACAAAACCGGGACAGATGGAAAAAATGGAGGGAGGCCTTTGCCCAGCAGTGGGACAAAACAGGCTAGTAATAATAATTATACCTCTATCAAAGTCTGTTTTTTTGTAACTTTTTAAATTTATTAATAATATTTGTCGAATATTGTGCATTGTTTTATATAGCTTCTTTAGCATTTTGTAAATGTGAGAACGCAGCAAACTTGTCAAATGCGTTACAATTCATTTAATAAGGCTAATATAATTATCTTTTATATTAGTGACTGCATCCAAGATTACGTTGTTCTTACATCCAGCCCAAAATTGTAAAAGATACAAAGGTTAAAAGAGTAACCATGGAGTTTCTTGCCGGTTCTTCTCCATAGGAAACGACATCTCATAAGTGCCTTTGTATATGAAATAAAAACCTTTGACTTTGACCATGGATTACCGTGGGTGTTTTTCACCACGAAAATGATGATCATTCACCGTGATGAATCTTGATAATGTTTATTAATTTTGTTAAGTCTTGAATTATTGCAGTAAGTGCATGGTTTGTATAGATTTAAAAATGGTGGGTCCTAAAATCCGAAAAACAAAGAGAAGACACATTAATTAAAAAGAAGTTAGTCGAGCGCCAAAGACGAAGAAAAATTAAATCGGATCTTGATTTCAATATAAACGTTATTGAGACTGATGAAGATCAATCAGATAGTATTAATCACTTCACAAAAATCATAGATGCGAAGCATTTATAGCAATGTCATGCGCTGAAATACCAGAGGAGTTGCGTATTTCTTTGACACATCCATCCATACTTCCATACTTATTTTATAAATGCGAAAGTAACACTCTTTGTTTGTTTATTGTTTGTTACCTTTTCACGATTAAACAGCAGAACAGATCTTGATGAAATTTGGCAAGGAGATAGAATAGACCTTGGAGAAGGACATATATATATATAACTTTTGTCACGCAGACGAAGTCGAGGGCACCAGCTAGTTTTTAATAAAATCAGTCGTTGATCAGTCTACAGAATCATAACTGACCCTATAATACCAGACCCTGCTGATGTTTCACTTCCCGTGTCACACTATACTGAAGGACCTATTAAAAAAAGACACGAAATCTGTACTAGTTGATGTGAAACATCGATAGCGGTGGGTCAACGACGGTTGGCGTGACGACGCGTCTCCACGCTATATGATAGTATGTATGCATGTATGTAGTATGTATGTAGTACGAAACATCTAAGCGACGCGTCGCCACGCGCATAATTTCGTTTCAAATCAGCCAGACGCCTCGCGACTGCGCATTTTTTTTTCCAATATGTGTGGTCGTTTCTTGTCATATAAAGACGAAAAAAATATTATTGATTGGGCAAATTATATATTCTGATTCGAATGACTAACATTATACAAAATATGTAAGAATTTTTATTTATTATTTATTATCGTTTTTACAGACAAACAGAAGACACAAAGATGCACTATATAAAGAACTCAAGAGCCCTATTTAACAGAAGAGGTCAATTATTACTGACATCGAGAATTTGTCATTCGAAAAGATTGAACAGAATTATAATAGTACATAATGAATTATAATACAAGTGCCCTAAGCAGTGGCTTGCATTGCATATAGGCAAATAAGCCTATATGCAATATACTTTGCTACAAGAAACCTATAAGTATCACAGTTTACTATATCTGTATATTATACAAATACAGTAAACTGTGTATATTATACAGATATAGTAAACTGTCATATAGGCTTCATTTTAGTAATTCTTTTGAGATAGGCACTGCTTTTTGCCTATATGCAATTCACGCCACTGGGCCTAAGTTGGTCATTACAGTCGAGGTTGAATTGCTACCCGAGCCTCTAATGTGGCTAGCAATGATCGAGACTTGTATTGGCTATTACGGTACACGTCTCATACGACGTTTTTTAACACTGCAGCAAAGAGTTTACAGACATTAAAACCCTTTGCTTTAAAATATTTTTAAATTTAAGCAAATAGTTTTAATTTCTAAACACAGACAGAATCGAGAGTACAGAAACCAATATTCACGAGTTTTATACGACGTTTTTTAACACAGTTGCGAGCACAAGCAGAGGTTTGACGAAGTTGCTTGAATTTTAGTTAAACATCTAAGTATATTTTATATTAAACTAGCTGGTATCAGCGACTTTGTCTGCGTGACAAAAGGTAGCCTATGTCCTTCTCAAAGGTCCAATCTACCTCCTTGCCATATTTCATTACGATCCGTCCAGACGTTTAGTCGTGAAAAGGTAACAAAAAACACAGTTACTTTCGAATTTATAATATTATTATGGAATATAAAGAATGTTCACTTGTTGACACAAATAAATAATTTTAAGAATCAAAATGTTTATTTGTCTTAATTAAACTAGCACAGTCACAAAAATTTTAAATCTCATCAAGCAGTTTTTAATCATAATATGTCTTTGCTGAGATTTAAAAGTAAAAAAAATACGTACTTCATAACAATAAAAATCTATTGTGTCTGCTAATTAGCGAGCCAACTGATTACAGGTGTCTCATTTTTTTACATTACCGCTTTAGTGCAGTAATGTAAAGAAAGTCACGCGTCAATAATTGGTGTCATTATGAAGTTCGTTACATAACAAACGACGCCATGGGTTGATGGTATTGCCGACAAAAGATGTGAGATCTAAATGGGTGCCAAGTTCAATTGCACTTTCTCAAATGAAAACTAACTGAAAACATTGCCCCACTCTAGGAATTTCTTCCTGAATCGTGGGTGCGTTTTACAGACATATAATCTCACAAGCACACACACACCCAGACCCGGAGCAATTATCTATAGATCGTACAAATATTTGCTCCGTGCAGGAATCGAACCTGCGACACGCGGCGCAGCAGTCGGTCTCTCGACCACTGCGCCAACCGCGCTGTCCATGAATGATAACTAGCTGGCTTTGTGAGCTTTTCCGTGTTTCGTACATGATTCTAACATATTTTTGAAAACGATTAAATAAATTTTATAACCTGGAAAATTTTATGTCGAATGAATTGATTAGTAATGTGAATCGGTTAAGTCACCTTCGTAAGAATTTTAAATAATACGTAAATATTTAGATTAAAACTTGCGTCACCTACAACATTTCATGTCTGTCCTACTAACCATTTAGGAGTTCTCTAGTGAGGACCCAACCCTGAGTGCAGCAACAATATTATGGTAAAACTTAAAACCGGCTATAATAATAAAACGCGTAGATACACAAAATTTCGTGTATGTGCTGATGACCATTGAAGAGTTTCTTTATCTGGAGCTGATCCTGGATGTCGATTCAGATCATCCTTACCATAAAAATGCATTGTCATTAGAACCAAAATGTGAAAATTCACCTACGGGAAAACTGGAAATTTTAGAATCAGTAAAAGTTAGTTGGTTTTCAAATCAATTTTTATTTTGCAGGTGAGATGTCTGTCGTTCAATACATTCCAACTGCACATCCATACAACTGTAGATGCTTACAATTTAAAGATACATTAATGTATGTTGTCTTACCTCTTAGTTGTTTGGTCTCATACATTGGCTGATTATACGCTGCTAATGTGGAAACTGCTAAAAATAAAGAATAATATTGATATGATAATAATCAGATTTATAAATAATCCTGCAGCTTCGTACGCATTTTACGATATAAGAGTACTCTATGAATAGAATAGAATAGATCATTGATTTGTAAAGTTTTTAGTGTAACATAAAAAGGTGTTCAGGGTACATTACGTTCCTTAAAAACTTGCCATTAATGGCATACAAATGTTGATATAGGTATAACAAATTATCTTAGTAGTCATTAGATATTATGGCGACGTCATTGCAATCAATTCAGTACTTATACAAGTGACCGAACCGACACGACTAACTTTGCAGTTAATACAATGTCGTAAAGAATGCAATTACCTTAATAATTCAAGATATGTCTTTGAAAAAGCATTAACGCATGCTTAGCGAACTCTAAAGTTACAATATTAAATGGAAAAAGAACACGGTCGCGAACAGGACTCGAACCCGCGCCTCCCGGACAGACACTCCAGGCGCTCCGACCACCAAGCCATCTCGACCTCTGCTCACCACCGCGAATTCTTCTTCCATATTTTAACACGTCTTATGGCGACGTCATTGCAATCAATTCAGTACTTATACAAGTGACCGAACCGACACGACTAACTTTGCAGTTAATACAATGTCGTAAAGAATGCAATTACCTTAATAATTCAAGATATGTCTTTGAAAAAGCATTAACGCATGCTTAGCGAACTCTAAAGTTACAATATTAAATGGAAAAAGAACACGGTCGCGAACAGGACTCGAACCCGCGCCTCCCGGACAGACACTCCAGGCGCTCCGACCACCAAGCCATCTCGACCTCTGCTCATCACCGCGAATTCTTCTTCCATATTTTAACACGTCTTATGGCGACGTCATTGCAATCAATTCAGTACTTATACAAGTGACCGAACCGACACGACTAACTTTGCAGTTAATACAATGTCGTAAAGAATGCAATTACCTTAATAATTCAAGATATGTCTTTGAAAAAGCATTAACGCATGCTTAGCGAACTCTAAAGTTACAATATTAAATGGAAAAAGAACACGGTCGCGAACAGGACTCGAACCCGCGCCTCCCGGACAGACACTCCAGGCGCTCCGACCACCAAGCCATCTCGACCTCTGCTCACCACCGCGAATTCTTCTTCCATATTTTAACACGTCTTATGGCGACGTCATTGCAATCAATTCAGTACTTATACAAGTGACCGAACCGACACGACTAACTTTGCAGTTAAAATATGGAAGAAGAATTCGCGGTGGTGAGCAGAGGTCGAGATGGCTTGGTGGTCGGAGCGCCTGGAGTGTCTGTCCGGGAGGCGCGGGTTCGAGTCCTGTTCGCGACCGTGTTCTTTTTCCATTTAATATTGTAACTTTAGAGTTCGCTAAGCATGCGTTAATGCTTTTTCAAAGACATATCTTGAATTATTAAGGTAATTGCATTCTTTACGACATTGTATTAACTGCAAAGTTAGTCGTGTCGGTTCGGTCACTTGTATAAGTACTGAATTGATTGCAATGACGTCGCCATAAGACGTGTTAAAATATGGAAGAAGAATTCGCGGTGGTGAGCAGAGGTCGAGATGGCTTGGTGGTCGGAGCGCCTGGAGTGTCTGTCCGGGAGGCGCGGGTTCGAGTCCTGTTCGCGACCGTGTTCTTTTTCCATTTAATATTGTAACTTTAGAGTTCGCTAAGCATGCGTTAATGCTTTTTCAAAGACATATCTTGAATTATTAAGGTAATTGCATTCTTTACGACATTGTATTAACTGCAAAGTTAGTCGTGTCGGTTCGGTCACTTGTATAAGTACTGAATTGATTGCAATGACGTCGCCATAAGACGTGTTAAAATATGGAAGAAGAATTCGCGGTGGTGAGCAGAGGTCGAGATGGCTTGGTGGTCGGAGCGCCTGGAGTGTCTGTCCGGGAGGCGCGGGTTCGAGTCCTGTTCGCGACCGTGTTCTTTTTCCATTTATTATTGTAACTTTAGAGTTCGCTAAGCATACGTTAATGCTTTTTCAAAGACATATCTTGAACATTAGATATTAACTAATTAAATTCAATTATCCATACTAAAATTATAAACTCGAAAGTAACTCTGTTTTTTGTATGTTTGTTACCTTTTCACGACTAAACGGCTAAACTGATCGTAATTAAATTTGGCAAGGAGATAGATTGGACCTTGGAGAAGGACATAGGCCTTTTGTCACGCAAACGAAGTCGCGGGCGCCAGCTAGTTAAATATAAATTAAACGGATAACAATTAAATATGAAAATAAATTGCAATTACAATAAAATAATGTTATAATATTACAACTAAATCAATGTCAAACATTACACCAGCACACAGATTTTACGACACGTCAACGTAGCAATAAATATTTATTTGAATAAAAACAGCATTCCATGAGCCATATTTGTGGTTTACTTTTGAACATTTGTAGCAACATATTGTTATTCTTGGTCATTATCTAACCATGTTCTTTTTAGATTTCTCATGAGAAATCATACAAATACTCACAGATTCTGCCAGAAAACTCCCCTAATATCAATGGCAGAACAAGTTAACTGAGGATGGACAGCACAACGGAATGATATTTTCTATGTATAAACAATTGTACACTTTAATATAAGACTAATATTTATATTCGTTTGTAGGAACTGGTTTAGATCTTTAATAGATTTGTGTACATGAGAATTGTGCATTATAAGCTCGATAATACACATTGAATACGAGCGGCGATATTATACGATATTTCTTTTCTTTATTTTATGTATGTTCTCATTTCTATTATTTTTCAGTATCAGTTTATTTAAGTTTTTATAAATTGTGAACAAACATCATTGTATAAAGAAGGCACTGATCTCTAAGATACAGTTTTGTGGAACATGTTAGAAGAGAAAATAAAGGTTATTATTATTATTCCGTGAGTCATACCGTGTATAGAAAGCCCACCCACACAGAAAGATACTTGAACGGTGAATCTCACCACCATCCTTGTCAGTTAGCTACTGTCGCCAAATCTTTGTTAACAGGCACTACGACGCCAACCACTTGGCAGGGGAACTCAACCATGTGAAGCAAGTTCTCAAACATAATAACTTACGAGCTCCACATGCCCGTCGTAGAAGCCGCCCAAAGCCCACCATAGTTGATCGCCGACCTACTGAACACATCTTGAAGCGTGCTTCTACCAAAACCTACTTCAAGCCACATAGAACGATCATTCCCTTACAAGATGCAGGGGTCTACAAGATTTATTGTGATTGTGGGCTATCATACATAGGGCAAACAAAGCGTAGCATTGGCACTAGGTTGAATGAACACATAGCTGACGTCAAGAATAGACGCTCAACAAAATCTGCAGTCTGTGAACATACAGCAGACAAACCCAACCACTTTCTATGTTTCGATAAACCCCAAATCCTCGCGAAAGAAAACCGATATATACCGAGAATGCTCCGCGAGGCTATTGAAATTAAAAACACCCAAATTTCAATAGAGAAGATGGTTTGCAATTACCACCTGTTTGGAACCCTGTACTGAAAATAATTAAGTCCCAAACCAAGTCAAGTCACAAGAAAAATCAAGATACTGTGAGCGATTACTGCGTGCATCGGAACACCTTTTAGTTTATAATTCGATAAAATTGTAAAATTGTATCTCTAAATTTAAAACGACTGTGACCTCTGAGTTTGTTTCAGTATTTCTTCTCAGGGATAGTCTTAGGAAATACCGTCGCGATTTGGTTTTAAATATGTATCAGAGACAAAAATAATATTATGAATTTTATTAATTATATGTACGGTAGACTAAATAAAATAAATACTGGTATTAAGCTGCATCCGGTTTGACTGGAAGCCGACCCCAATGTAATTGGGAAAAGGCTAGGCAGATATATATATGTACGGTAGACTGAAATAATTTTAAATAAACTGTTGAGATGCCTGACACCTTAGTCCTCCTGCGACCACGAACGCTGCAAAGTGTTCGAAACTTCAGGAAAAACAAAAAACCAATAATACAAGCGATTAATCCGGTTAAAAGTTGTTTTATTATAAAATAATGAAATCTATAATAAAAACAAACTACGAGCAAACGGACACGGCGATTTCTTATTGTGCTCTGTTTTATAGATATTCTCAAATCCCTTCCTTCCACATTTATATTTCGAGCGCGGGCGCATTCATTCCACGCCGGGGCAGCCGCCAGTGACTCGTACGTTTTAATCATTGTCTTACTAGAATGTATGTGAGAACGCCATTTAATTGTGATTTACACTCCTTGTTTTTTTTTGTACGCTTACTTTGAGCCATTTACAACGGCTACCTTTTAACGGTATTACTACGGTACCTACATTTGTAAATAATAGGTGGTGATGTACACTATCGCGGACATCAATCCTTTTATTCTTGCCTTTCTATTATTTGGATCATTAGTAAGTAGTCGCTTTAATACTAGTTTCTTCCTATTGCCTACTAAGCCTAGACTAGCCTTTTAGCAGTTGCCAACCTTTTTCTGTAAGGCTTGCAATTTTGGCTTAATCATACACGTTGCTAATGCGATTTTGGAACGGTGGTTCCAGGAATTTCTATGCAGCTGAAGATCTGCGCAGCTGGTCGGCTGAATAACTCAGACGACATTGCTCCTCTGGGCGGCTGACACCGAGGCCATCACTGACATCGCATTATATCACCAAGCAGGAGAGTGCGGTTACTTAAATATTATTATTTACATTTTAAATTATATAATTAATTTTTTTTTGTTACCCTAATTGCGATCGTCTTATTTTTATAAATTTTAATTTTATAAAAATGAACATGACAGGTTGAAAGGCTATTTGGCTCAAGTGACATTTTTGTAAAATATGTAAATGCCTCTAAAGAATGTTATTATAAGGTTTATTTTTTTAAATCGCAGAAATGACCCTCTAACCAAATAACCTTTCAACCGTCGTTTAGTTTTGTCAAGATTAAGTGTCAACAAATGATTGTCCAGCCATGAGGTCACTAAAGCAAAGCCTTCATTTGCTGCTTCGGTTACATCTTTCCACGTGTTGGAGCTGAACAATAAAACTGTGTCATTTGCAAATATTATTATTTGACGTATTTCTAAAAGCAAATTGCAGAGGTCATATATTGTAGGTATATATTGAAAACAGCGTAGGACCCATTACACTGCCTTGAGGTACTCTGAAGGTAACATTGTCCTCATAGCTTACACTGTTAGCAATTTTTATAACCTGTTTTCCGTCTTTCAAGTAATATTGGAAAAGTTGGAGAGGTCTTCCTCGAATACCACCAACTGGTAGTAGTCGCAATTTTCACCGCTTGCGTATGTGCATATATTTGCTTTGCACAGGTAATGCATGACTACCCTCTATAATGTAGAAGTAGCTAGATATTGTATTTATTTGCTCCATTGTTATGGACTTCCGCAAAGTAACGCCTGAATCTATTCAAGAAGTTTATGAGTTTCTAGGTAGTGGTTTAGTCTCTTATTTATTATTATTTTCCAAATATTTTGAAAAACTATGAAGTAGAGAGATAGATCTATAATTTAACACCAAAGTTTTTAAGCGAATCTGGAAATAATCCTTTTGAAAAGCAAGCATTAGATATGTGTGCGGATACCCTTATTGCACCACTAGGTGCAATAAAAGTATCTTTGCTTTCTTATTAAAAAACGTGGAGATACCGTCTCAATTCGATGAATTCTTAGATTTTAAGTTAGGAAACAAATTGGTCTGTTGGGAGAAGCATAAAAGAGTTAAGGGATCCGCTATTCGGTTTTGGTCTACACCGCTTGCTCAGATCTATCTCATTTGTGGGGGTCCTGAACAAGGTGGAGTTTGCCAAATTACTACCGACATTGACAAAGTACCTATTACCTACCTATTTGAATATGTTATACGCACAATATTGTACACAACCGGAAGCAGAGACTGGCGATCCAATTGGTTATATAAGTATTTGCCACCAATAATGAGAGCTTGAGCTTAAACTGGGTTAACTAAAAGTCCAATAGATTTAGCCCATGTGTTAATATTTTCAAGTACTATTATTGATGGCACTAACAGCTTTAGCAAGCTCTCCTATTTTAAAGTCAAACAACTCCAGATTGTCTGCTTAGAGATGATAATTAGTAATAAGTAAGGATTACAGTGATTATGTTTATGAAAACGGAGAAAAGAAGAGGAGCGAGGACACCATCCTGAAGGACAACTGATTTGAGTTAAACAACTCAATTAGCGGCGAAGATTTAAGAGAGGATAGGATACCTATGAGGATTTCAAAATCAACTGAGTTAAAAGCACTGCTGAAGTCCAGTAAGACCGCTACTGATAGAAGTTTGTTCTCCATGACTGGTCGTATGTCGTCGGTGATTTTGACAAGTGCAGTTACAGTACTATTGGCCAGGACGGAAACCAGAATTGGTATGGACTCAGCAAGCTATTAGAAGACAGGTTATGTGACAGGTATTTTTGGACAACGCTCTCAAGGACATATTATTGGAAGAATGGAAATTGGACGAAACTGGAATAAGGAGGAGGGATTCGATACTTTAGGAAGCGGTAAAACGTGGGCCTTTTTCCAAGCTGAAGGCTTTTATGCAGAGAGTAATTTATTATATTGGTTATGTTGGGTACATACCCAATATAATAAATTCATATATATATATAAATATGGTCATTTAGGACAGGTAAAAGCACCTGGAGCCATAGCAGCTTTTGTGGAGATGGCTTGATAATCAATTTAAAATGATAATTTCTCTAATACTCGAAAATGTATCAATATTTTCTATCAGAAATATGCAAATGGCATGGGCACCGCCAAGCCTTACTGAGCTGCAGCCGCAAAATTTTTTGGTCGGTGGCTTCTTGCATTTAACGAGGCAATATGATGCCTCCTGCCAGAGCATATTTTAAATTAAGCAACACCACTCCTTGATTTAGAGCGTTGCTGGGGGAACATTTAGGATCTAGCTGGATCAGATCGGTTTCCGCATTATAAGGGTAGTAAGTTAAAGCTACTGACTCAGCGTGGGCATGAACAAGGATTGGGCAGGGACAGCCGCTACTTTTGATTTGAAAAATGTATAAATAAATTTTTGTTCGTTTTGCATTTTATAATAGTTAATTATCTTAGGATTGTAAATAATACCCGGACTTGTAAAAAACTGTATGAGCCACAATTTGTTATTATTTTCGCCTTATATGATACAGTCGATTTAGATATAATTGATTGAACCTATCCAGACACTATTTTTCATAATTTTCAGTAATTATTGCGACGGTAAAACCTTGATTATGTGAAAATATTGTATGGGACTATATGTACTCTATGAGTTACATCTAGAGAATAATATGTCCATAATTGAGACATCATATCATCACAGTTAGATTCCGCATTTCTTAAAACTTGCACCTGAAATGCATATTTTTTTTATGAATACGTCTTTAAATGAGATCATATTTTTTTATTATTTCCACTTTAACGACGCATTGTTTGTCAAGTATGGAATAAGAAACGATGGATTATTCACTTACTTGTTGGCCAATATTCTTCGCACAGGCATCCTTTGGTTTCCCTGGTGCCTCTAGGACAGCCACACTTGGAGAAAGGATATTTCGGATCAACTGTTTTATACACTTCAGTTTCTGATGGCGGAGAATGTGACAAATAGCATAAATAATGCCACTTAAATTCCTATAAAAGGAAATAAACAACATTACTACTTTTAACCTTTCGGCTCAGTAACGTACAGATCTGTACGTTGTAACAATAAAAATCTATTGTGTCTGCTAATCACTGACGCAACAGCTTAATATGCAATCGCAGTTATCTCTCTAAATCTTAATTCAAGAAAAGTTTTTGTGTAGGCTACGACTCTACGACTCACTTAAGTTTTTCACATACAAATCGTTTTTTTTTTTAATAAACGATAATCATCTTTATGCAAATGAAGACGTAACGTAGTTAATCGACACTCCGCCAAGTGTTTCCGGAATGTTATTTTTAGCAGCATACCTACTCTTGACCTCTTGTGTTCGTATGAGGAGCAGTAGCCTTCCAAAAGACATCTGTCATATCTGTCGCAGATGGATAGAAGAATCCCCTGTTTTATAAAACTGCTAGCTGATTTATAAAACAGATCCGTTTTATAGACATTCAAATGTAATAAATTTGACATTTACATTTTAAATATGATTATGATTATTCTTTCTGACTCTGATTCTCTGATATTTATTGATCCTTTGAAATGTGAACGTGAGTACTATGTGGGCCAGCAATTCACGAACGTCAATAACTGTCTGGCGGTTTGTAGTTCTTTTATGTGACCTACGCAAATGTCCTTCTGATCTGGTATCATCTTGTGACGGGTCGTTGAGCTCCCTTAGTTATGGTTGAGCTACACGATGACTTATGCATGCGTGACGTCAGATAGGACAGGTCACCTAAAAGCTGCTATAGCTCTTTCCTCAAAAGGCCATTCCAGACGACACCTGCATGGTTACACTCACATAGATATGCACTCTTTTGGTCAAAACATTCCTCGACTTAGCAAAAGCATTTAAACAGCTATGGGGATTCGGGGAATTCAGCTTGATCTGCTGGCAAGTTATCTTTCGGATCGAAAACAGTGCGTTAAAATTGATGACCAAACTAGTGATGAACTTCCAATTACGCATGGAGTTCCTCAATGCAGCATTCTTGGACCCACATTGTTTTTATGCTATATTAATGAGTTATGTCAGCTTTACATTCAAGGATGCAAAATGATATTTTATGCAGATGACACCGCTTTAACATTTGTGGGAGACTCCTGGGTAGGAGTATTTTCATTGGCTTGCTGCAAATGCGCTTACATTAATCGCTGACAAGACCAAATACATGATGGTTTCGATTCGCGAGTCTACAACTTACCTGGAAAATAAGTTCAATATATACGCTCATCAATGCTCATTTCCTCCCCAAACGCAGTGCAACTGTCCACAAATTGCAATGACGCAGAGTATGCGCTATTTGGGTGTAATTATTGACAGCAAGATTTCATTGGAATAACACATAAATAATATTTCAAAAAAAGTACGTAAACTCACCTGCATATTTAAATAGTTAAGATATATAGCAGACAAACAACAATAAGGATGGTATACCAAGCACTAGTTCAATCTATCTTAACATACTGTAACATGGGGAGGTACAGACAAAACAAAATTACTGGAATTAGAAAGAGCCCAAAGGCTCATTCTAAAAGCAGTTTTTTCCAAACCTCGTTTGTTTTCAACAGTAGAACTATACAGAGATACCGAAGTCCTAACCGTCAGACAATTATATATACTGTTAACCATTCTTATGTAGCACTCAAACCTTGCGTCCTTTAATAAAAAAAATTGCACATCTAGGAGACACTATGAGATTCGTAACACGTATAAGGCTAGAACAAGTTTGGAACAATTTTTTTTTTGTTTCGATGCCCCTTGTTATTTAAAAAAGCAAATCAGGATATAGGTGTGTTTAAAAATAATAAAATAGATTGTAAAAAGAAGTTAACTAGTTGGCTATTCAAATTTGACTATTGTAAGACTGAGGATCTCCTACATATAAAATCATGAATACCCCCCAAAAATAAAAACTCGCTCACGAACTCCCACGCACTAGACAAACACATTCACACACATCAACACACCCACAAACTCAAACACTCCCATACAGTACAGACACCCTGACACACATATCTCTTGAACCCTAATATCCTCTCACTTCCATGTTGATTCTAACAAAATAAATTAAGATGTACACTATCAAAATATATACCCACATAAATAGTATAAATGTAACCCATGCAATATGTTGTTATCTTTTCATTAGAGGGGGTCCTGGTGTCCTAAGATACAGGCTTAGGCTTAGTTTAGGCACCAGTCTCCCGCAAATTAAATTATTCATGTTAACGTCTTATAATTTTTGGAAGAAAATAAACATATTTTTTATTTATTTTACCTTGATACGTTGACCTCTGAGTTTGTTTCGGCGTTTCTTCTCAGAGATAGTCAGATAACAGCGAGGTACGTTTTCCTACGTACGTGCGCCGCGCATCATAAGTATGTGCCCCGCGGTTTCACCCGTGTTAATTTGAGGAAAAAGCCTACTAAAGTATATTCCACCTGGCCTTTGTTGCGGAGTTATATTTAAACTATCATATCTCCTAAGATATTCATTGAAATCAAATGATGTCAAGGTCAATTTAGTTCAAGATTATATACTTGTGATGACTAACGTATTTATTTGGATAAGGAATAATATCATGTTTCTAAAGACACCTTCGCAAGTAATGCATTATTTTAGAACAAATTTGATAACAATAAATAAGGTTATAGTGAGTCAACCTTAAAAGATAGACGTAATTATACTGCTGCGGACTTTTTTTTTTTGAAATTTTAAAGTTATACAATTCCATCATACATGATTTTTGCGTAAATTTAACCGTTTATGCAGCACATGGAACGAAAGCTCTCAAAAGGAATACCTTCCTTTCCTGTTTTTGCAAGATTTTAGATTTTACATTGATACCTCTATTGGTCGTAGTGTGATAGAATATAGCCTTCCTCAATAAATGGACTATCCAACACAAAAATATTCTTTGAATTCGAACCAGTAGTTTCTGAGATAAGCGCGTTCAACCAAACAAACTCTTTAGCTTTATAATATTAGTATAGATAAAGTATAGAAGTATAGATAATAAAAGCACTCACTTTTTTGTCAGTAATATATTCGCTAGTTGCGCATCCGATGTGTGTAAGTCTATAGTTCAGTAATCGGAGGAAATACTTATAGTGATTATCCCTTAAAAGAAAACACACTTTTTAGTAAAATTATAAGGACTAGCTGTGCCCGCGGTTTTATTCACGTTAAAATACATACGTTTCCCGTCATCCCCTGTGTGTTTAAGATTTTTCTGACCTTACATATACAAAAATAGGAGCCCCGCCAAGCGGGGTTCCGTCGACCCGGCCCCGGAAGTATAATTCAGAATACAGTATTTTTACTGTTAATTATTGTTCCCCGGTATGTAGTTGGTAGTAGTTGTTTTATTCACGTGTATTTTTCAAGATTGGCCGTCTAGTTCCGAACTTGTACGGAGCCCTTAGTTATGAGCTGAGGCCGCTGCGATGCGCGATGTCGGGAGTTAACATTTTGAAAATTACACGCGAGTAGTAACTGGTAAACAAATTAGATTAATATAATAATACTACGCCTCACGAAAGTTATTATACTTATAAAAACAGTATATTTTCTTTTACTTTAGTGGTAACCGTCCATTTAATACATACATATACAGGGGTATTTTAGAAATATATAAATCGGGTCTATATCGCGATATTTTATATAAAAGGCTTTTACGATACCTTTTTGTTTCCCGACGTTTCGACCGAATTGCACCGGCCGTGGTCACGGGCAGACTAGCAGCGACAGAACATCATCTTCGTGTAGTGAGGGTTTTTTTTTTTTTTTCCTCCACCCTCACTTGTTCTTCATTTCCGTCGGTACTTCGACATACAACGCTAACGACGTCTTCACACTGGCGCACTACGGCATAACGGTGCCGTTTACACTTACTTATGACCGGATTCCAAGATGTTGACAATTTGAAACCATCATCCCGATTGAAATTTTTGTGTTTCTTGATTTCAATCGCTTCACGTACATACCATTCGTGGATAATAGTGACGATCAGTGGAGAGGATTTTTGGATCGTGAAGTTCTATCTAATGATTGGAACCGGACTCCAGCAAATGCTCGGCTATCGCAGACTTATTTGTTTGGCGGTTTGACAGCGGCAATGTGTTCCTTGACCCTTTCAGCTATCGTTCTTTTGGTCTGTCCAATGTAGGAACTACCGCAGCTGCAATCAATCTTGTAGACGCCAGGTGTCTGCAGAGGAATAACATCCTTTGGGCTGCGCAGATATTTCCCTACTTTAGAAGGCGGACTATATACGGTCTTTATGGCGTATTTTTGTAATACCGTGCCAACTTTGTCCGTTACTCCTTTCACATAAGGTATAAAAGCTGGCACTCTGTTGACCTCAGGTTGTTTTTTCCTCTTTTTCGGAAGTCTCTGGTACCTCCTGTATCCGTTTTTCTTCAGCACCTCCTGAACATGAGAGAGTTCTCCTTCTAAATGCTCAGGGTCACATAGGTCGTATGCTCTGTTTGTTAGTGAGGCCACAACGGATTGCAGGTGACGCGGATGGTGATGCGACTGAGCGTTTAAACAAACAGCGAGAAAAGCCAACGATCTGTCTACCTCCATTTCAAATGTAAATTTGATGCTGGGATGAATGGAGTTTAGGTAGCTTGAAAAAGTATTTATAAGTCTATATAGTTGTTTTAGTTCTAGCGCTAGCACTATAAAATGTTAACATGCTAGATGATTCTATCGCTAAATCGCGATAAGACCGCCGATTGTACTTGTTTTTGTAAAGTGTTTTATGTAGCTATGTGTATTTTGTTGTACAATAAAGTGGATTTATGTTTATGTTATACATGTCGGAAAAAGGTTGTAGAATACGATCGGAGGTCTCTATGTCTGGCAGGATTTAAAGGTAATAATAGTAAATAAAACCAACATTAAGGCTCTTCGCCACTGAGAGCAAGTTTACTTTGGGTTAGCGATTAGTAGTGAGTGACTTTATATTATAATGTAGATATTAAAATATGAAATCAGAGGTCTAGATAGATAATTCAGGGTGTAGAGGTCCGTCCGCCACAGCGGCTCGCAAGAGACTGACGTCCGCCCTCCACTCGCCGTAGTTGCCGACCGCGCACCCGTAGCGCTCGGTGTTGCGACATTAATAATATAAAACAGTGTTGCCATCTCCGACATACATGCTACTTTACGACGGTGCTCAAGGCTTTTCGGCATTAAAGCAGCTTCTTGGCGACAAGTTGCTCATCACATCAGCCTCCTAGCGCGCCCGTTCACCGACTCCAAAGATTCCAGTTAGTACTTTGCCGCTCCATCAAAAGGGGTGCAACAATACTCCACACACGATCGAACTTGTGCTTGATACAGGTGAAGCAACTGCCCCGGTGCGAAGTAACGACTAACTTTATTGAGGATGCTGAGCTTTTCGCCAGCCACTAAAGCCTTTAGACTCGTGGTAGGCCCCAAAGCTCAATGTTGGATTCAGGGTAAATCTAAGTAGCTTTAAGTGGTCTGCCAGTGGTACGAACACATTCCGGAAAATAGGAGTTAATTGGAACCGATTCTTTTTAGCGAAGAAAAGGCAGGCTTATGTCTTGTTAGCGTTGAAATTGAAGAGATTTTCATTTATTTCGTAGCCCCAATCGGAAACAGCTTTAAGAGCTTGATTCATACGCTCAACCATGCCTTCTCTCAGCGCCTCGTCAAACACAACGCAAGCGTTGTTTCACGCCGGTTTTCTGTGAGGCCGTGGTATCAATCCGGTCGAGCCGGCCCATTCGTGCCGAAGCGTGGCTCTCCCACGGTGAAAATGTGTTAGTTTAACAATGTAAACAAATAATATAGTGAAATATTTCTAGTTCTTAACTTGTACCTAACTTAGGTTATATGCAATAAAGCTTTTCAGTAAAGTGTTTCATTTATAGCCAACATATTCGTGAAAACTGATATGTTTATAGTTTCAACCCTTTTATTTTAGCACTTTTGGACTGTCTCGTTGTTCTAGTCGTCCCAAGTGCGACTGCAGAGCAGGTGGTCTCGGGTTCGATTCTCGGGTCGAACAAAGTGTTATTGAGTATTCCTGTTAGGAAATTCTCTGAAGACTTTCAATAAAAGACGTGATATTAAGTTTTGCGAAAGTAATCTATATTTTTGTCTCCGTTTTTTGTTTAAAACTTACCCAATGTCATATAAATAAACGGCTTTTTCAGAATATTTAGGTACATTCTAAGGAGACGGACAGACACCCATTGTAAATTCGGCAGACCTATTTATGTTCGCGGACATAGTAATAATTAAATCATTCGTCAAAACACACCGTTTACAATGAAACCAATTAAAATTAATGTTGAAGTAAATTATTTTGCGCGTGGTGTCTTTATTTAGTCTGTTGCATAAATATTTCCGCGAACGCGGGACCGCTTATATTAAATGAAGGACTATAAATTTGTTATGAAACATAGACATGCCTATGTCCAGCAGTGGATTGCGATAGTCTAGGAATCAAGGTGATTCATACATTGATTTCGACAAACTAAAGATCATACCATATTTTTCCTTATACGAGGGGCGTTCAATGTATTCTCGGTATGGGGGTGATTTAATAATGATGTGGGTAATTTGACTAATTAATTAAGTAATGACATTATCTGAGGGTATAAATATGAAATTTCATATAGTTCTGATCATTAGTTTGCTAGTTACCCTCAGTCAACGACAACTGGAATGGCTAACGTGACAATGTCGAAGAAAATCGAGCACCGCGCTGTGAATTCCTTACCAAACAAGGAAAAAGTCAAAAAACTATTCACGAAGAGATGGTGGCTGTTTACCAAGATTCTGCACCTTCGTTATCGACAGTACAAAAGTGGTCAAGTGAATTTAAAAGGGGCAGAGAGAGTATTGAAGATGACACTCGCTCGGGCGGCCCGGTTACTGCCTCTACGGAAGAAAACGTGAAAAAAGTTGAGAAGTTAATACTGGAGGATGCCCAAATGAAGGTCAAAATTATAGCAGAGATGACCCACCTCTCCGTTGGTACCGTACACACTATTCTTCATGACCTTCTTAACCTCTCAAAAGTCAGTGCAAGATGGGTGCCGCGAATGCTCACGGCGCCTCAAAAACAAGTGCGAATCGAGTGCTGTAGAGAGTTTTTAGAGCTCTGTGGTGAAGACCCATCAAGTATTTTCGATCGAATTGTTACTGGAGATGAAACGTGGGTTCACCATTATGACCCTGAAAGTAAGCAGGAGTCCATGCAGTGGCACAAGAAGGTTAGTGCCCCCCCTAAGAAATTCAAAGTCGTTCCGTCTGCCGGAAAAGTCATGGCCACGATGTTTTGGGACTCAAAGGGAATTTTGTTGATTGAGTACACAAAAAGAGGTGAAACCATAAACGCAGCATCCTACGCATCAACTTTGAGAAATTTACGGGAGGCAATTAAAGAAAAAAGACGGGGTAAACTGACCGCCGGTGTGTTGCTTCTTCACGACAACGCCCCAGTCCACACGGCGCGTGTTGCCAAGGCTGCTGTGCGAGATTGTGGTTTCGACCCTATAGTCCAGACTTAGCCCCTAGCGATTATTATTTGTTCCCTAATTTGAAAAAAAATCTTCAGGGAAAACGATTTTCCAACGATGAAGAGCTTAAGGCGGCCATAAATGCGCATTTTTCAGAGAAGGAGGAAAGTTATTTTTTACAGGGTATTGAAAAATTTATTTCGAGATGTAACAAATGCATTGAGGTTATGGGGGATTATATCGAAAAATAAAAATAATTTTATTTGAATTAAGATGTTTTTTCTTACTGATACCGAGAATACATTGAACGCCCCTCGTAACTAGGATAAAAAATGAAAAAAACTACCGATTTTCTTCGAGTTTCCTGCAACTGTAGCCAAGGGGCTAAGCCCCATATATGTTACAAATAACAAAAAATTTACAACACTGCTAGCTGATTTATAAAACAGTACTCTTATGAAAAACAGCTGCACGACGTTTAGCGGTTTTACATAATTACTGAACTATAACACGCAAAATTGAATGAACGTTTTGCGTTTATCAATACAGCGGGTCGACGATCAGAGATTATTTATAAAGTGTGAAATGTCAGATTGTTGATTTTAGTTCGAAATTTTGTCGCATATGGCGCTGTGTGTCTTTTATCAACAATAACCTAACTTTATTTTACTTTTAAGTCGGTAGCAAAAAAAAGATGAATATTTAGAATGACGTAAATACTAAACCACTATAATAGTCGACAATATATCGGGATTATGAAAGAAAATAAACGAAATTGATCCATGAGCATGCGAAGCGAGCTCTGGAGTTTCGTGTATCCCGACACGGACAGGTTAGGCTCGAAGTGTTTAGATTTTTTCTAACCTTACAGACACAAAAATAGGAGCCACGATTCGCGGGGCTCCGTCGACCTAGCCACGGAAAGTCAAATCAGAATACAGTATCTTTTTTTTTACTTGAGTGGTGACTATCCATTTAATGTACCTATACAATAAACAAGCCTGACCCACAGTAGATATGTCATTCTGCATTACGTCTAAAGGTGGGTAGCTGTTTTGTTAAACATATCGCAATGGCAATCCAGCTGAATGTCGTTAAGCTGTTTTATAAAACAGTACTGTTTTGTAAATCAGCTAGCAGTTTTGTAAAACAGCAGATTCTACTATCCATCTGCGACATCTACATATAATAAAAATTTATCGGTTCGCTGTCTGTACATGGAAGATATATGAGTAAAAATATGAATGGGACCTTTATCAACGCAAATAACACCCAAAACAATGATTGTTAGAATTTTTGTCCATTTGTCTGTTTATCTGTTTGTCTGTGCGTTTGTGCACGCTAATCTCAGAAACGGCTTATCCGATTTTGATGTGATTTCGTTTTATATATTGTGGTAAGCTTCACTTAACATTTAGTGTTTGTTTCATGTCAATCGGTTTATAAATAAAAAAAGTATGCCAATTTAAAGAATCGTCTTCTATACTAATAATATTATAAAGCTGAAGTGTTTGTTTGATTGAACGCGCTAATCTCGGGAACTAATAGTTCGAATTGAAGAAACAAATGTGTTGAGTAGTTAATTTATCGAGGAAGGCTATAGACTATATAACATTACGCTACGACTAATAAGACCGGAGCATCAATGAAAAATGTCGCAAAAACGGCAAAAAAACCTTTTGAGACCTTCCGTTGCGTGCGCTGCGTAAACGGTTAAAATTACGCAAAAATCATGTATGACAGAATTATACCTCTATTAAAGTTCTAAAAAAATTACGGGACAGCATATGCCTATATTTTAAGTTTGACACTATAACATTTTTTATGGTTATCAATTTTGTTCTAAAATAATGCATTAATGTGTTTTTATAAACATGATATTAATTCCTATCCAAGTAAATACGTTATTAATCACAAGTATTTAATTTTGAACAAAATTGCCGTTGACATCTGTTTATTTAATGAATATCTTAGGAGATATTATAATTTTAAAATAACTCTGCAACAAAATAATGGTCAAGTACCACGCGCGCATTTATAACATAACATAACATAGCATCAAGCGTGTATTCCTCGAAGGGGTAGGTAGAGGTGTACACAGTCGTACACTCACATTTCACCAATGCTGTTATTAAGTCCCATGTAATAGGTGGTGAGCCTATTGCCATCTACCAGGCACAATTCAAAACTCCGGGCTGCTACTGAGAATTTTATAACAGAAAGAGTCGAACCAGAGACCTCATGCTCAGCAGTCGCGCTTGGGACCTTTTCTTTCCTCCTTCCGTCCTTTCTTTACATATGCCTTTTTCTTCGTCCACGTTCATACATCTGGTACATGCGTGGCGGTTGCGAGTACTAGCACCTTACCTTTTTGGAGGATATCACTAATAAGGCTAGTGTATATTCTTCTAGGGCGTCCCCTTCCGGCATTTCTACTTATACCAGTCTTGTTAAGCGTCTTTCATTCATTCTCTATTCTACTTTCATGTATCTTTTGCCACACCCAACATTCACTTCCATATATAAGCGTAGGTACCAGCACAGTATTGTGGACAACAAGTCGAGCCTTTTTGGACATGACTGATTGGCCACCACCACATGAATAGCACGATTCCCTTAATTTTCCGCATTCACTCTCTTTTCCACATCTGCATAATTTTTTCCATCTCTTGTGAACATACTTCCCAAATATACGAACTCGTTAACTTGTTACATATTTTTATCATCTATTTTTACATATCAGATACATACTCTTATCTTTCAATCACCATAACCTTCGTATTATTTACATTTTTATTCATCTCCTTCATCTTTTATGCTGCACTCATCACAGTTCCCATGTCTTGCAACTGTTCCTCTGACGATTCAAGTAGAACTTGATCGTTTGCTTAACGAAGACATTTGACAGGCAACTCATTCATCATCAATCCATACTCACTGTCTTTTAAATCTGTCAGACAACTATCCATGTTGAACAGTCATGGTTACGCCCTGTGAATGCCCTATTTATCCTAACACAAGCACTGGTTGTTTGTATAAATAATAATAATAAATAAATAATAAATAGTTTATTTCCATTTCAGTTGTACATTAACCACTTACAAATTAAGTTACTTTTAGTATTTTACCTACAATATAACTAAGTAAGTAGTGTTTGTTGAACACTGGTACTCAAGCTAAGATTATACTTGTGTTATGAGTACCAGCACTCTCACATATTTGGGTCTGTACGTTACATTGCATCTGGATGGAACGTGGTTGGAGGTTGGTTGGTGACATTATATTATTAGAAATTAATTTACTCAAGCTGAAAAAATTAAAAGGAAGAGCCTCAAAAATGTGTCTTGTAAAGCGTTTGCGTATTGCGTTTGTATGCGAGTAAACACGTGCGCGCTGTGTATATGTGGTGTGTGGGTGTGAGTGTGTGTAGGTATGTGTGTGTGTGCGTGTGAGTGTGTGTAGGTATGTGTGTGTGTGCGCGTATCTATGTTAGTTGAGTAAGTGTTCGTCTGTGTCAGTATTGGTTATGTTATAGGATCGATAATTTTATTAACTTTTCTGTCTCATCATAGTTTAGTGTCAGAAGCCACTCATGAACTTTTATTTTACTGAAATGTCTGGGAAGAGGAAATATATTACATAGTTTATTGATTTTATTGTACAGGTCATTTCCAATAATATGATAATGCCGCTGAGCAGTAGCTGTATTAGATTTGTGAGTAGGGCAGACTTTATAGGACCGACGCAGCGCTTACATCGCATTTTAGCAGCGCTTACATCAAATCTTAGCGTACTATGTTTCCTAAGGATGGTTTGGAGCACAAAGAGCTGTCTCACTGTCAGAACCTTACACTCTGTGTATAACAACGTAGTAGGATGTCTAAAGAGTTTGAAGGTCATGACTTTGAGAACAGCCCTCTGTGCTCGTTCAAGTTTAAGAAAATACATCTTTGGTGCCCCACCCCATACCGTAATACAATATGTGAGTACGGATTGGCATAAAGCATAATATACTGATTTAAGTGTGTCAGGATCTGCAGATTTTCTAAGTTTTTTAAATATACAAATTAGCTTTCGAACTCGTGAGGTTAGATTTTCTAAATGTTGTTTCCAGTTTAAGGAGTTGTCGATAACAATCCCAAGATACTTAACCGCAGTAGTCCTTATTAATTGCGGGCAGTTGCATGGTGAGTCGGATGAATCTAGAGCACAGGTATTTATATGGGCTTTAAGAGCTTGGGAGTCAGGGAAATTAACTGTGATGGGTTTTAAGGTAAAAGGCATGTACACTGTTTTACTTAAGTTAATCGTTAAATATTTGCAGAAAGCCAGCTCATCACCAACTTAAGGGCATTTTCCGCATGTATATATGTTTCTGACCAGTCATTGCCATGCAAGAGCAATGCCGTATCGTCCGCATAAGTAAAAACAGAACAGTTTGTTAACGAAAGCTTGCAGAGGCTGTTTATGTAAATCAAGAATAATGTTGGGCCCAAAATCGAGCCCTGGGGCACACCAAAATTCAATGATTTAGTATCACTCACAAAACCATTTATTTTAACATATTGTGTTCGGTCATTGAGATAATCATGAAATACTTTATGAGCAACACCACGGATACCAATTGCTTCTAATTTCGAAAGAAGGTGTGGAACAGACACAGTGTCAAACGCCTTAGAAATGTCAAGAAAAATACCCAAGCACTTTTTTCCACTATCCAGCTTATCAACAACGTGGTCTACAAGTGAACTGACAGCGTAAACAGTATGGTTTGACTGTGTAGCTGTTGAGTCCTACAGGCGACTGGTATTTGTTTTACGTAATGCACGAGGTTTTAATGATCCCAACCATGTAAATTTTTTTTACAACTCCTTGGTTAGGAGTAAACTAGAATTTGCGGCATGTGCGTGGAGTCAATATGAATCCTCCTACACTTTAATAATAGAAAAAGTTCAAAAAGCTTTCCTATGATACTTATTTATAAGAAGTTACGGGTACTACCCATTTTTGTACCCTACCCTTCTCGTGCTAGAAATGCTAGGTTATAATTCCCTCGTGGTACAACGAAATCGAGACTAAATCATTACTGTTATAAAGATCTTGCGAAATGTAATAGATTCCCCCGGGCTACATAAAATACTTTACATATTCTATGTACCAAACAATTATATACGCCATAGGCCAAATCGTTCGCACAGATTATTTGCGTCAGCATGGTGGCGCATAGTGTCGCGTGCGCATTCCCAGCTGTGTCGCACGTATTAACAGACAGCTTAGGCTTATTTGTGTCAGCGTGTACTGAATTTTGTGAAAGACTTTGTGTATAAATTTTAGTAGTAGGTACGTACGTATTTCTTCTCTGCATGTTAAATTAATTACTTTTATTGATAATAAGCCATTGTAATTGATTATAAATAAATAAATATAAAAAGAAACTGGAATCCCAGTATAGAGATTTCAGTGCTCGCACTAAGCGCCAGTCCACGCCATACACTGATAGTGTCCATAGTTCTTTCCTCCACACACTGTCATAGGACTTCTCCAAGGCAACGAAAGCACAGTAGACTTTCTTATGTTTTGCCAGATGTTTTTCAGTATTTTTTTATTTCGGAATTTATGCATCTTAAGGAGAAGATCTGATCCATATATCCCATCCCCTCTCTAAATCCTGCATGAACATCCCATATTTTCTCATCTGTTACTCTTATCACTCTATTAATTATCATTTTCGCCTGCCTCGTTGGTCTAGTGGTCGCAAGCGCGGCTGCTGAGCGTGAGGTCCTGGGTTCGATTCGCAAGTCGTGCAAAGTGTTATAGTGTTTTTCAGTAAGGAAATTCTCAGTAGCAGCCCGGAGTCAGGAAGTTGGTGTTGTGAGAGCCCCATGCTTCTGCGCCTGATCTCTCTCCGGTCGTGTCGGATTGCTGTCCCATGGGACTATGAGAGTGAAGTAAGTACACGTGTGTTTGCATATACACTTGTGCACTATAATATCTCCTGCGTACTTGGCTAATCTCCGTGGAAATAGGTCGCCGTGACCGCAATACGGTCGGGAGGAGTATTATAAATTATAATTAAAATTTTAGCCGTATAGTTTGCCGACAACGCTCAAAAGACTAATAAAAAATAAAAAAAAGACCCCGCGGAACTCTGGATTTTCACAGATGGATCCAAAACTTAACAGTTAAAAAAAAAAAAAAAAGACATGTACAGGTACTGGATCCGGGATTTTCTCGGAAAACCTTAATATACACCTAGGTCCTACATTCCTACACCACTAGGTCTCTACTGCACAGATTACAGGCTGAGTATCCTTCTGGCAGCATGGTCGTGACCAGAAAAGGCACAGAATACCCAATAATAATACTGTTAGAAAGGATAACAAAATTATAATGTGTACTTTCTCATATAATAATATGTATTACGAACTAAAAACTTTAAATTATCTAAAGGTAAAAAGAAAAATAATCGGTTTTATATATTACGATTTTAGTTTGATTAACGTCTGGTGTAGGTGTAGTTAGGGATGACTGGTGTGTGATCGATAATTATTTTTACATTTTAGTACACTAACATCGTCTATTGTAACGTATTTATAAAACCATTTAACTTTTTTTTATTGTTAGGTATTTTCTACTAGGCGTTCGGATGCTTCCCCGCGTCCTCTCGCCGGCCGGGCGCACATTACCCGAAAATCTGTTTCCTACTTTTTATTATTCACGTTATAATTTTTTTTAAGTGTTGCTAACTCATGCTTTGGTACGGGACCCTTACAAAACTTACCCAGTCCATGTGGAATATGGTGTAGTCTTGCGAATGTCTCCAATCACTATATTTTTCAGCCAATTATCATAATATTCGTACAGCTTGCTACTCACGTATGGCTGAAACATACTTGCGGACGTAACATGGGACGCCTTAAATTTTGCTGAAATACGAAGGGCAAAATATAATGAATATGGTTTGTGTGGCGTAGCACTAAATTATTATATATACAGGCTATGGTTTTGAACAGTGGCCATATTGTAGGAACATATACAGGAACAAGTAATATGTAGTATAAAAATAATTAAATCAATAATATTTGTATTATATAGGCATATTCATATTAATTATTGTTCACCGGTTACTACTCACGTCTATTCTTCAGGTTTGCCCGATAAATTTCGAATTCGAACGGAGCCCTTGGTCATGAGCTGAGTCCGCGGCAATGTCGCGAGATTGACTGCCAGTCTGACTCGCTTGACTTGAGTAGTAACCGGTGAACAGCTGACGCTTCTCTGTGAAATTTTCGTATACTAATCACAACGCAGCAACGAGCGCGCCGTCCGACAGGAAGTTTTTTTTTTCAGAATCAGAATGCTTTATTTGTAAACATAGGTCAAATTACAACAGTGTGTGAGATGTTACAGATAGTTAGCTCTTCTATGTTTTGCCCAGAGGCGTACAAAGGTATTTAATTATTATTGTCAAATTTTTACTTTTTATCCGACTTCCAAAAAGGGGGATGTTATCAATTTTTTTTTAATGTTTGTTTCCTCAAAACTGCGTCGTTTATGAACCGATTTGGAAAATTATTGGAAAGGATTTACTTTCAGATTGGTCCCATTGAAATTTTATGAAAATTGGTTAGGTATTTTGGTATTTAAATCAAAATAACTGAAAAATAATACGTGATCCAAGTAAACGAAATGGTGTATTTTGCTTTCTTGTGACTTTTCAGTGGTGTTTACAGTCTCTAGAATAGTTCTTATGAACTGCCTATTTTCCAGCTTCATCATCAGATGATGATGATGAAACCGGAAAGTAAGCACCAGAACTCCGTCATTTTTTTTTTGTTAATTTTAATACTTTTTAGTGTAAGCCCGCAATCTCAAACGTCTCTTTTTACACGACTGCCAAAAAAAGGAGTGTATCTAAGTATGTATGTATGTATGTAAGTATGTTTGTAAGGTTTTTTACCTATTCCACCATAACTTCTAAATGCCCGACCTGATTTCGATGTATGGGGTATCATTAGAATCCTTACATTGTCCCGTGAGTAACATCGCCTAGTCAGATTTTAATTTATTTTTTTAATTAATTTCATCTTGTTTTACGCAGTTCACTACTCTCTTCTGAAATAGCCTTAGATCTAGATTTCCTACTTTGATATAGGCGTTTCTCCCCTTCTTTGCTCGTCTCAATTAAATGAGCCTGTCTCATATAAACAGCGCGTTGAGTAGGTCTACCGATATTCACTTCCGGTAAATCAGTTCGGTAAAAAAGTATAATAAATTAATTTTTAACAAAAAAAAAGAACCGACTCCAAAAATCTTTCTGATAAGTAAAAATGCACTAAATGGTAAAAAAAAATTACATTATTTACTTACTTCAATTTACATACAAATATTTTAAAAAAATTAGAGGATTCTGAATAATATCAATTTATTAGGACAATATTTACACAGAGTAGAACTTTCATATCAGTAATAAAGTCAATATTAATAGGCACATGCATAACAATATGAGTTTTAAATACAATCGATTTCAATAAATTTCCAATAGATTAAGTTACATGTCAAACAAAATAGTTCAAAGTCATCGAAATAGGTGAAGTGATGTACAATTTTCTGAAGCAGTAATTATAGAATTGTCGTCTAAATAGTCCTTCAGTGAGTAATAGCATTTATTTATCAAGATTATTAATAGTTTTCTTTTAAAATTGTCCACATTCAACGTTTTTATTTTTTCAGACAGTTTATTAAATATTTTTGGCCATACAGAAGGTACTTTTATTCATTAATGCAGTTTTGCCATAAGTCACTTCGAGTTCTGACTTATTTTTATCGCGTAATTTTCTGTAGTAACTTTTAGTAGCTGTTTTTTTATAATGAAATGTTAGATTTGATAAACACATTTGTTTCGTATATGTACAACGATGGTAGGGTAAGAATTTTTTGACGTATAGAGTACAGTTGGCAGCTGTCTGTGCTTTTAAGGCCACACATAGCTCTGACACATCTTTTTTGGGCTTTCTAAGTCTACTGAATAGCCCCAGTATATTACGCCATTCCTAAGTGTTGATGCAACATAGCCGTGATAGGCTGTTAGTACGGATTCTAGGCTCACTATTTTAGATAGTTTATAGAGAACATAGGCAAATTTATTAATCTTTATACATATTTCGTCTGTCTGGGATCTCTAGGTCAAATTGTTGTCTATTTTAATACCGAGAAATTTTGTAGCAGTAGTTGATTCTATTTTTGTCCCTAAATAGCTAATGTCCAAAATTTTATTTGGGATCCTTTGATAAAAATGCATAATTTTAGTCTTTTCTAAGTTTATATTTAGATTGTTGTTGTCAAACCATGATATAATACTATTTAATGTCATATTTATTTCATTTTCATAAGTATTGGGATCATCACACTTAATTACTACTGTGCTATCATCGGCGAATACTACCATAGGGTGGTTTATTTGCCCTGGGGACTTTGAGGGTCTTGGGGGGTTTGAAGGTCATTTATGTATAGCAAAAAAAGCAGGGGTCCTAACACGCTACCCTGAGGAACGCCGTATTTAATTATCTCTGTTTCGGAACGGTTGCATACAAGTCAACGTTATAGACCTAACGAACATATAATGACTACAATGTAGTTTTATGATTGTGTTTTTGTCTCATTATTGGTTTCTAAACTTCCATTCACAAATTATAGTTTTTTTTTAGATTACGTGAGTACAATATTATTACCGCGAGATACAGTCATTGTCATCTATTTGCTGTCAAGAGATTAGATCTTTAGCTAATTACGTAACACAATTACATTGATTAGATAGTGTTATCAATAAGTATAACGTGTAGTTACCGATATGACAGTTTGTTGAAACACTGGGCGCATTGAAGGCACAGTTGGCGCAGTGGTCGAGATCAGCTTTTGCGCCGCGGTTCGCGGGTTCGGTTATGTTCCAAGTCTAGGTGTAGGTATGTGCATGAGAGATTTGTTTATGTAAATGCTTTGAAATCTAAGTGCAAGTGAGTTACAAGATTAGGATACTGGGTTATTAAATTATTGGTATTAAGGTCAACAGATCAGCCGACCGTGCTCACGCGCGAATAATAAAATGTAGGTACTTAATTACTAACCTATTGAATGTTTGCGACGGAACTTATGTTACTCGTAACAATTGTTCAAAATGTGCACCATAACGAGCGATACATAGCTGGGCACGTCGCCTGTTGTTGTCTTTTGAACTACCTAACACCAGCCCACTCCCACTCACGCACGCAATTGCACTACTCTTGTAATTTCATCGGTGTACACTAACTTCTTTTTATGTCACCCCACAAATAAAACTAGGGGCGTATGGTCCGGGGACCGAGGAGGCCAAGGCACTGGGCTACCACGTCCAACCCAGTGTGCCCCGACGTGTCGTTAGTAGCTGCGCACTACATGTCCATAATGTGGTGGTGCACCATCATGCTGGTAATACAGGTATTTCAAACTGCATGTAATGCAGTCATTGTGTACCAGCCAGCATCGTAGCATGCAATGGCGTCTGCCGGACTGGCCATCTCTCCACGTACATACGCACTGAACAACTCAACCTATCACCAGCGAGGGCATAGGTACATGCGTACCATATCAACGTACTCACAGTTTGAAAAATGCGGCGTTGCAGGTACCAGATCGCGCGATTTCAATATGTACGCTCGTTCGCGTCAACCGAAAGACTAACGAATTTCAGTTCACCCGCGGTGCCGGCGTTCGCGGGTAGCTACGCAGCGCGAGCACGAGTGCCCCGCCGGAATGCGCCGTCTGTCTTTGGCAGCAGGTACCGCCAAACAACCTACGCCGCCGAGCGTAGGTAAGATCGGCCTTTATCAGCGCGCAGTGCCGTATTTGTACCTAATGCGCCGGACGCGGCGATGGCTATGGCACGAAGTATACACAACAAACAGTAATACTGCGAAATTAATTAGATTTTCTAAGATATACTTTTTTAAATTGTTTTGTAATCAGTTACACCTATAGAGTCTTATATATACGTCCTTCAATTTGGCCACTGTCTAGAACCATAGCCTGTATACAGGGTTATTCATAATACACCTGCAACTAGTTTGAACAGAATCAGTTATAGAATTGATTTTATTTTTACACCATGTTATATGTTGACGAAATAATATTTAAAAAATCCTATAAGTTGGACACAGTAGGTACGCGGACCAACTGATCGAGTACCAGGCGCCATGTCGGTGTGTCCGCAGTGCACTCAACCTGCGCTGACCTTGCACTGACCCCACGCCGCCGTCTCAGTCGCCCGGAACTAGCTTCCTGGTGACAGGTGGCGGCGCGGAAGTGTCGTGTTGCGCCCATATCAATCGTCATCATTATTAATAATAATAATGAGGACGCCGTGTAGAAGGGAGAAATAATTATTGTAAATTGTGTTGATTAATATTATTAAACACGCCAAGAGTCTGTACTTACGAAAAAGTACGTAAGTACATGATCATATCTGCAATTGACCATTATGAATTTATGATTTATTTATTTTAAATTTATAACATCATGACTACTAGTGTACAACGTCAGACGTGCAGAGTTATAATAAGATAGCTGTACAGGGATAGATTGCTGACTTACCCGTATGTGCACAAGATGCTGCAATACTACATTGTTTTATAACAAGGTGTGCCATAGCCGCAAGTTCACTGTCCCAGTGCTGTAAATTGAAATACATTCTATTTGTTTATTGCATGGCAGTGTATCATTATATTCAATTATCATCGTATGATTGTAAACATGGTTAATTTAAAATCTTTCTCGAGATTGTAAACTGTCGATAAATTATCAACTGTACTATACTATATATATTACAATATTAAAACGTATAAATTTAATTTTTTAATAATATATCAAATCGTCAAATTGTGAACAAATCTGCATTTACTGACAGGGTTCACAATCTGTCCGATTTTATCACTCGTAAAATTGTAAACCGTTGCTGGTTGGTTAGTCTTGGGGGTTCTGTGTCCATACAGTTAGAAAACAAAACATAAAAATCAAACGAGGTAAATTCTCATTTAATTGTTTGAAATCAATTAATTACTTCAATAAATATTTTTTTAATAATTAAGGTTATATTGATAACAGTTCACAACTTATCTACAGTTTGCAATGTACTGAACACAGACATGTAAGAAGAAGCAGACTAACATTCACTAAAACTCGCGTAGCAATTACACATGCATGGGCAGTGTTCGTGATGAACAGAAGGAAAGATAGAATAGTTGGTTTAAGACGATACATTAATTTTGGGGTTTTTACAATGGTTGCAATGTGGAGTGGGTTTTGGGTGCATTAGCGAGAACAGAATGTTCTGTGAATGTCTGTCTGGATAGTGCGTGTGACGTGTACTTGGCTTTGGTGAAGTGTGATTGGTTAAGTATGGCTCGATACAAATAAATAAAAATAGACCTTATTTCGTGAGAATAAGGTTAAAGTTGGGAAAACCGGCGTTGACAGGCAGTATTGTTAATACAGGGCTAAACCCCAAGGCCAGTATCTTAATGAAATGGCAATTTTATTTATTAGAGAAATATCACTCATCACGAAATCTCTTTAACCGATGTAAATATTCGCTGAGAAAAAATTTGCGATATTCACTCTCCAAAGCGGTAAGATAAAATGGTAACTTTTTGATGGCTGATTCTGCAATTGCTGCCATGAACAGCGACCTGGATAGAATCAGTGAGTAGGAAGGTTTTACGGTCTTTGGATCAGTCCCACTCAGGCTATGATCATTGGCGGTCGATCTATACGAAAATCGCTGATAGTTTCGTCCTTCCTGCCATGTCTTGAGCGAACGAACATTCAACATCGCAGCGGTCTGTGTCATCGTGAACTACATACATGCCAGATCCTGTGATCCACATTTAACATTAACAACGCAGCGGTCTGTGTCATCGTGAACTACATATATGCCAGATCCTGTGAATAATATTCAACATTATCAACGCAGTGATATGTGTCATCGATCTCAGGTGGACGTCATCTATACGGATTATAGCAAAGCTTTTGATCACATAGATCACGTGATTCTTTTGCGGAAGCTTCTTGCTATGGAGATTAGAGGTAACCTTTATAGATGGTTTTCTTCTTAAGATAAGAACAGGTGCCAAACTGTTGTCCTAAATGAGTTTTCATCTCGTTTAATGTGTATACCATCTGGTGTACCGCAGGGCTCCTTATTGGGGCCACTGTTGTTCAACATTTTCATTAATGATATCTCGTCGTGTTTTAAACGTTCTAAAATCCTTCTATACGCAGATGATATGAAAATCCTGTGCCCAATCATAAACAGTCATGATACTACACTGTTACAAGATGATTTGACAAATTTTGTAACTATTGTTACGCAAATAAATTAGAATTAAATGTCTCTAAATGTTATGTTTGCTCGTATACACGTAAACCAAATCCTATAAGGTACATCTATAACCTCTCGGATACCCTCTTGGGTCGGGTTAACACCTTACGTGATCTAGGAGTAACCTTCGATTCGAAACTACTTTTCGATAGCCACGTATCCACAATCGTTAGTAAAGCATCCAGATCACTGGGTTTTATCTTGCGGTTGTCAAATGAATTCAAGAATATTAAAACGTTTAAAATATTATACTGTGTTTTTGTCCGTAGTCATCTCGAATATGCGTCGCAAGTTTGGAGTCCAATATATAATATTTATACCAAACGCATTTAAAAAATCCAAAAATGTTCCTGAGGTATGTACAATACAGGTCTCAAACTTATTTACTGGATTACTACACCCGATGTAAAAAATTCCACCTTCATCCGTTGCTATAGCGAAGAAAAATTGCTGATTTAACTTTTTTGTTTAAAGTCATGAATGGTATTTCCGATTGTCCTGACCTACTTGACAAAATTGGCCTACGCACTCCCTCGGCATTGTTAAGAAAACATAAGCTCATAAACACTCCCGCTGCCAATAGGCACACACGGTGTACAATAGTACATACAGGCAAAATTCCTATCTGGTCCGGGTGTGTAGATGTTATAATGACACGAGTCAAAATGTGGATATTGACCTTTTTAGCACCAGTATTTATAAACTTAGAAAAGTGATGTGTGATAACTATTTCCGACAATCCTAGTGCTTTATTTGTTTGCGTCTACTGGTGAATAAGTGAATTATATTGTAATTTTTCTTAGCAGCGAAAACTTGTAAATGGCCCTCTTGTGTTTATTTACTTGTTTAGTTTGTGTAATTAGCTGTAAGTCTTCTGAAGATTAAAATAAATAAATAAATGTTATTTTCTTTAATAACAACCCAGAAATAGGAGGTCCGCAAGGCAGGGCTGCGTCGAACTATTTTGGCAGGTGGTAATCAGTTACTAGGTATTAGGTTACTTATTAGAATTTTTTTTTTTTTTTTTTTTTTTTTTTTTTTTTTTATTTCGGAACATATACACTTTTTAACAAAAACACACTAATCGAAGATAGCTACAAAAGTATAAAACTGTGGCGCAGCTATCAACGCCCATCTCCACTGATTTAAAAACATTGTTCCACATGAGATCAAACCAAGCTCAAAATAAAACTTAAATATAAAATAAAAATTACAATTTAAACAAAAAAAATAATAAATTACTATTATGTATGAATAGCGCACGCGCGCCTGTGTGTGTGTGTGTGTGTGTGTGTGTGTGTGTGTGTGTGTGTGTGTGTGTGTGTGTGTGTGTTATGCTTATATTTCCACAAGTTGTTCGGTCTCTATGTATGTCAAAGATTTAAGCCATTCTGTCAGTAACTTTTTCAGTTCCATACTCCTTAATGAGTAGATATTTATTTCTTTGTTAATCTTATTATACAACTTGCAACTAATATGACTAAAATGGCGACTTGCTACCACTGTCGTACAGGACGTATTCCTACATACTCTGTCTGAACGACGTTTAGTGGACCCAAGATTAGGATCGTAAGGTAGGAGAACGTGTTTACGTAGGACAGTTTGTAATACAAACAATTGTCTGACAGTAAGGACTTTACAGAGTGAGTAGAGATTGATAGTGGGGAATCTTATTGGTTTTCTTGCAAGCACCTTCAAAACGGCTCTCTGGGCCCGCTCTAGCCGCAGCATGTGTGTCCTTTGGGCTCCTCCCCACGCCGACAGGCAATATCCTATTACGGATTGACCAAGGGCATGATAAACTGTAATCAGACACTCGAACTCAGCGGCCGACCTGAGTTTTTTAAATATGTAAATAAGCTTACGTACCCGCGCTCTGGTTGATTCAATGTGGTTATTCCATTTTAAGAGGCTATCAAGTATAACTCCTAAGTATTTGATACTATTTGTACGATTGATGAATAGGCAGTTACAGGCACTGGTAAGGTAAGTGTTGGTACAAGTATGAGCTTTTATTTCAAATAATATTGGGGGCTGACTAAGAACACTGGGGGAAAAAGGGACGAAATTCGTCTTACTAATGTTAAGCGTTAGGAGATTCGCTGCTAACCACTTCATCACGACATTTAGAGCAATCTCTGCGTTTTTTCGTGTTTCGGACCAGTCTCGTCCATGAACTATAAGAGCTGTGTCATCGGCGTAAGTTACTATTTTGGTATGTGGGAGAGATAATTGACACAGCTCATTTACGTAAATGAGGAAGAGCGTCGGCCCCAGAACACTGCCCTGCGGTACACCAAAAGTCACAAGTTCTTCACAGCTTACAAAATTTTCAAGTTTTACAACTTGTTTGCGATTGGTTAAATAGCTTCTGAAAATATCCAGGGTTATGCCACGGATGCCAACATTTTCCAACTTAGAAAGAAGTTTAGGGACAGAGACAGTGTCAAAAGCCTTAGATAAATCCAGAAAAATACCGACAGTTTTATGTTTGCTATTAAAATTTTGAATTATGTTATCTGTGAGTTCTATTACTGCATCCTCTGTAGACCTACCAGCTCTAAAACCAAATTGATTGGGAGCTAAAATATTGTGTTTATTTAAATAATTTGTAAGTCTAACGTTTATTAATTTTTCGAGAATTTTTGAAAGAGTATTAAGTACAGATATGGGTCTATAGTTTGAGACACTGTCCCTGTCACCACTCTTAAAAATGGGGTGGACAATCGCAGTTTTGAAGATGCTTGGGAAGATACCTGTTGTGAAAGCAAGATTGAAGACATGGACAAGGACAGGGATAAGCGTGTACCTAGCAGCTTTAACAATTGAGGATGGGATTCCATCAGTGCCTACAGCACACTTGTCTTTCAATTTAAGGATAATGTCTTCTACCTCGGCGCTATCCACATCATATAAAACCATTGATTCTACCGGACTGTCTGAAAAGTTAGCCGTTATTTCAGGTTCAAGGTCTAAGGAATTTTTAGGTACATCTGAGTTTAAAATTTTGCATGCAAGATTACTACCCACATTTGCAAAATACTGGTTAATTTTGGTAACTGATTTCATGGGGTCACTAGTGCAGTTTAACAACTCTGAGGAGGTTATATTACTGTGGTCTAGGTTTGTCACCTGCTTAATAAGCCTCCACGTAGCCTTTGGGTTATTTTTAGCCATTTCGAATTCTCGGCGCTCATAGTCACGTTTTACTTTTTTTAATAAATTATTGCAATAATTACGATAGCGAAGGAAAATACATTTATCAGTGTCACTGTCAGGGTTTTTTTTCCAGAGTCTATACAATTTGTCTCTATGGCGAATACATCTTAGTAGGCCAGTCGTGATCCAAGGCTTTATAATGCGCTTTCTGCTGGGAATTACTGTGGTGCGTGTATGGGATTTAATAGAGTCTGACAAAATACTAACCAACGACTCACTAGCAACATGAGGACAATTGCACAGGAAAATATGAGAAAAATCTATTTTACCGATGTCGCTTACAACTCCAGGTATGTCAATTTTGGGAATTAATTTATATTTTGGATATGTTATTTTTGCGTTTGGGTTGCACGAGAGAAAAACAGGGTAATGGTCTGTTATAAGGCAATCCAGAATCAAGGTAGTAGCAATATGTGGAGATTTAAGCATAATGTGGTCGAGACAGTTATTGAGTCTGGTTGGGAAAGTATGGGCAGGAAGGATTTCATGAGACGCTGTAATGTTAAGATAGTCATCGCTATTTGGATCTGCATTACCCGGTGCAATGTTTATGTTAATGTCACCAATAATGGCGATTGTTTTATATTTTTTTAATAGATGCAAGATATTATCGAGGCTAGTTAGAAAAGGTGAGAGATTTCTATGCGAAGGAGAACGGTATAACGCGATCAGAGCAACAGAATCAAATAGTTTTAAGAGTAGGCAATTTGCATCATTAAACTCATGGGTCTCAACTGAGCACGGGAGATCACTTCTAACATAGGCAACGACTCCATCGTTTTGATTTTCGTAAGTGGATTTATGGGAATTAAAACCAGATAAATGAGGAATAGAATCACATTTGCTCAACCAACACTCAGTCAACAACACCACGTCGAGTAGACAATTAAATCTACTAAGTAAAACTAACAGATTATTAAAATTACAATTTATGCTCCGAATATTTAAATGCAATATTTTAAGTGTGTTTGTAGATGTTTTAAAATAAATTTCGGATTGTTCTGGTGAACAAATAAAGGAGTTGGAAACAGATACATGATCCACCTCACTATTTATCACATCTAGATCATCCATATTTAATGTATATAACAAACAAGTGTGCAAGGCACTCGGTGCATCGAGGTAAATTATTTGTGTACATACGGGATATAAGATTTGAACGAATACTGATGTTTGTGTGGTTGTAGTAGACGTCATTATTAGCTTGGACTAAATGGGTAATATGCAAACATGAGCTAATTAAAGTTGTATTTTCGTGAATATGGAACTTGTGGTGTTTTATGTAGTTATGGGTGATAGGGAGTATGACTGTGTATGTCTGTATCACGTGTAGAGTGTAGTTTAGTATAATATGTATTTGATTACAAATTAGCTTATCAGTAAATAATCTTAAACATTCAGGAATATGTAAGAACGACACGAATGAAACGAATGACAGTAATGAAAACACAAGTAGGTACAACACGAACCTCGTGAAGTGTTTTGTTCCTAATTTAGGGGAGAGTCATGCTACTTTCACTATACTTGACAAGTCTGCTTCACTCTTTATTTCTAGATGTTTACTTCCTTCTTTTTCCCTAACGAATATCTTGCCATGCTTGACCCAACAAAATTTATAATTATTTGAGTTGGCTGCATCTCGAGCTAAGAAAAACAATCTTTTGTTTCGTGCTGACAAGTTCTCAGATATAAAAATCGGATTTGCCGGGCCACTGAATTTTAGATGTTCTGTAGTTATCTTAAAACTCTCTTTAATGTGTTTTCGGAAACTCGCAAGGAAAGCTTCCTTACGTAGAACGGTAGTGAAGTCTATTATAATTGTTTTATTGGCCGGATTCTTTGATTTTATACGGAAAACATCTTTCACGTCATATGGTTGAAGTTCAAAATTGAATAAAGTGCCAGTTTTTTTGATCGTGTTCAATAGCGAAGACTTTGTTTCGGATTTAATGACCGGGACATTGCGCATTTCTAAGCATGTTGACCTGGAGCTTTGTTCATAGTGCTCGAGCTTAGTTTCCAGCTTATGAATGTACGTCACATTTTCCTTACACTCAGTTTCCAAGTGTTCTACTCTTGAGGTAAGCCGGTCAAATTTCTCACCCATCATTTCGACGCAGGCGCGCATTTTGTCTACCTTAGTACACAACAGACCATACCTCTCGTCCTGTTGCTCCTTAAAATCAAGGAACATTTGCTTCATTTCGGACATAAAGGTTGTCAATCTATTTTCTTCCTCATCTTCTAGACGCTTGCGCTTTGTGTTTCGAAAAGTGATAGCGGGAGATGCAAGATTTGTCGGTGAATCCATATTTATATTAAGGCTTGGTTCTGAGGAGCTATATGGAGTAAAAAGCACCGGCTGCGGAGTACTAAAGAGCGTTGTTGGTGTCGTCGGTGGCTGTTGTTGTTGGGAGGCTGGCGGCGGGGAACGTTGAATAGGCATTTCTATTTTATGTAAGAATGCTGCACAAGTACCAGGCAATTAGCGAAGGCAGGAGGTTAAAACACGTAGAGAATTTCGTCGCTAACGCGGGGCTCAGTTTATGTTGGTCGCGATCGACAGATCAGACAAAAACAGCTCTCCGTCCAGCTTAACTAGACCCCCACCTGTCTCCTCCGCTCAAGTAGTCGTGTCCTTGTCAGTATAATTGTTGCGCAACACACACAGACAGGTAGGCCCAAAATTCATTAATGGATTGCCGTAAAGATTGTACAAGTTTACGCACAGGGGCGGGGTCATAAGTTGTCTATCATATGACTCACGCGCTGCTGGGTTAGATGGTGTCCCGTCAGTAGCTGTCACGCCGGGCGAGTTCTTCACGGTTTATGCAGTCCTATTATAGTGGATGAATTTTTTGGCGACAAATTTAAATTTATAATTATATTTTAAGTAAAAGCAATTAATATGGTCACTTATGATACGTCTGAACTGCTCAGAGGTCCGGGAGGAAGGGAGAATAAATAGGTTTTATGTCTTTTGAGTGGTATATCAAACAATTTTATATCCAATGTATGTTATGCTTATAAAAATTGGTTATTTTAAAATTATATCAATCGTTTATTAAATTAACATAACAAAAACATAGCATCGCGCCTATGTTCCCCGAAGAGGTAAGCAGAGGTGTACACAATTTTACACCCACATTTCACTAATGCTGTTATTAAGCCCCATGTAATAGGTGGTACAGTTGTTTTATCTCACGAAAGCGGGTGAGCCATACTTGTAGTTGTAATGCGTGTAGACACGCGCTCTTGTGTGCGTAACTACCGGTAGCGTTAGCAAGCCCATCGCTAATGAAAAAATAATAAAGTTATTCGATTTTTGCTGTGTATAGATAAGACATATACAATACAATAAAAAAGAAACTTAATTTCAAGAAACATTTAATTTTAGCAATATCTTGAATACAATTTATATTTTATTTAAGCTAGTATTTCAAGAATCGTAACTAGAGTCTTCTTCAGAGTCAGTTTCTTCTTCACTGTCATCTTGTAATTATTAATTCAGAATCAGTGTCAAAATATTTCATATATTCAGATTCTTTTTTAATGACACTATTGCAAGTATTACGCCATGTCTCACTTGTTATTTTTGTAATACTCTCTTGGATAAGTTGTTCTGTGTTGGTCATATTTTGCTCAACGTTTCTTAGAGCAATGTAGTTTTTAAGGACCCCCCAGATGTTTTCTATGGCATTGAGCTCAGGGTGGTAAGGAGGGAGGCGTAATACTTTAACTCCTTTACTTTTTATGTAGTCATCGATTTTGTAAGTGATAAAATCACTTTTATGGTTTTTTATTATGTCATATAACTCAACTTTGCGCAAATTTGTGTCGAAATGTATACCCTTAGAAGTGAGCCATTCTTGCATCTCAGATTTTGTTGACGCTGTTGTCGGCAATTTCTCAGCACGTGAATTGTGGTACGATGCATTATCAAGTACTATTACGGAACGATCTGGCAAATTTGGCAGCAACTTTTCATTCAGCCATTTTACGTAATTTTCAAAACTCATGTTGGAATGGTAGGTTCGGTTCCAGCGTGTACTAAAATAAAACGAGTACCTTGACTTAGTTTTTTACAAAATGGAGATGGTTTGTCTTTTTGGGCCCAGGTGTTATCTCGAACATGTGTTGTCAATACGTAACTTTCGTCAGTATAGACAATAGGCCGACCTTGAGAGCGGTATTCGGTAATTTTTTTTAAATATTTTATTCTCCACATCTGGATATCATGCCGTCCAACTAATACGTTCCTATTGTTATCGGTTTTGCGCCACTTGTAGCCCAATTTATTTAATAACTTACGTAGCGTTGCGAGACATCCATCGAAACCAACTTTTTCATTCAAGACTGACCTTAGTTTTGCCAATGTTGGAATTTTGTATTGTGCTCCGTACAACATCAGCTGTAAATCCATCAATGTCTACTATATTTCCTCTTTCTTCGGTTTTTCATTGGTGACATAAAATTCGAAGATGTACTTGCGACATCTCGACGGGTGCAAAGTGAAAAGAGTTATATACAAAACAGCTATTTTTCAGGAGAGCACTTATAAAGAAAAAGTGCTTTCATTTTGTTAATTTTAAACCAAATTTGTTGAAATTTTCATAACTACTTTATTTTTCAATGAGACATTTGTGTCTATATTTAGTTTTATCTAATTATGTTTAATTTATGAGATATTGCAGTTATCTGCATCTACATTGTACTTTAAAATACGGCAACTGTGATAACTACCACTTGGTCGTGTCTACACGGGAATTAAAAAATCTGGATTTAATTCATATATTTTGAGGAAATACTAAAATTGTAACATTTTTTATTATTCAAATTCGTTTTTGACTAGGATCGATCCTAAATACACCAAGTTGAGAACATAAATGCGCAGATGTCTTTTTCTACGTCTGAACTTTAGTGCAAGGTACAAGATTTAGAAGGACGTCAAATGAAATATTAACTAAAGTTTTTTTTTTTTTTTGAGAAAAACGTAGACTTGTTATAACTGTGACTGATTAATTAACTGACTAAATATTTATGAGGTAAATGCAGGTTCTTTGTTTTGTTGAATTTCAAAAGACTCAACAATATAAAGTAAACTTTTTATAACATATCAAAAGAAAACAATAAAAATTAAATCTAGAAAGTATTGATACTTAAAAATAATTAACATCAGTCTAATGATCATCACCAACATCAATATTTTAGTCGTTTTAATTACTTAGTCCTACCTATCTCAATTTTAGTAGTAAATATTCTGTATTTTTAAAAGTAATACGAATCGTCGAAGTTATGTTAAGTAGAAAACTTTATTAAATATTAAACAATCTGAAATAATATTGTATAATTTACAATATATTGCACAAATTATTCAGTCTCATTACCGTCAGTATAGCAAGTATGTTTCAAATTTTTATAAAGGCTATGATATCTAGGAGGTATTATATTTTGCTGGCAGAAGCTTTAAAAGTCTTTGTACTTGGCAGTTGTAATCTTAATTGTTTTGTTATAAATTTTTTTGGGATCAATAATTGTAAAGCCACGATGAGGACGAGTGTTTCTTTAAGGTACTAAGCTTCGCTGAGCATGCGTTAGTGATTTTCAAAGATCTATCTGAGTCTTTCTTTTTTGGAGCAAGTCAATTCGCTTAGGTTCTGCTTCATGTAAATTATATTTGTAAAATATTGTGTTTTTGGATTCTCTGCCTTAACTATTATTTCTCGTACTTGATTCCACTTAAAATTTTCACTACCGGTATTTTTTGTGAATATAAAATCATTTAAACACATTTTGAAATCAAAAACTTCGTCTTGTGTTATTTCTATTACCTCATAAGAATCGCCAGACGTTTTACACCATCAAACGAGTGTATACCATTCCTGAGGACAGTAAATAAATTTTCGAGATATTTTTGAGAACAGTATACATACTTGAGAAATACTATGCGGTTTCTGTTTTGACCACCGCAATTATCGGACCACCGGCGAACATCTTTGATACCTTTTTCAGGCCACATGTAACATATTCCTTTTTAAAGTCCCATATCAAAATCTGTAAAATTGTAGGCAGAAAGTTTACGCTTGTAATAAAATGAACTGGTTTCTCCGTGTGGCGTAGTTAATATTTTTTTGAAAATCAAACGTAGCCGATGTTACAGTTTCAGGATTAGAAATAGCAATAATTTTATCTTGTTTCTTCAAGGATTTCGCAATGTTTTTATCTTGTATATGCTTATTGTATTGATCTATTGCATTCGTTTCTGAAAGAGGGCAATTTTTAAATGCTGTACATAGACAAGTCGCACTGATCATTTTTTGGAACGTAAAAGGCTATGTTCATTTCTTTCTTTACTATATCCCGGTACTGGCGTACTCTCTGTACTCTGCCCACAATATTATTCTCCTCTGCCCATGTCTTATATAACTTAAACATTATAGACAAATTTAAGTCAGCCAGATATACTTTGTTTGAGTCTTTTCTTGTGTAATGGGACTCTGTATGAAACGAGTACACAGTTCTAGGGCTATTTTCTTTTAAATCGAGTGACAGTCAATAGTTTACATTATGGATGCAAATAAATACAATATCTAGCTACTTCCACAATATTGAGGATAGTCATTCATAACCTGTGCACCGCCCGCCCGCCCGCAAATATATGCAAATATATGCGCAAGCGGTGAAAATTGCGACTACCACCAACTACTCTACTCAAAATGTTTATTATTATGATAACACTTTCCCCACAAACTTTATTACAATTACAAGCAAAAACGAACAATGTTATTGCCGGCCAGTGAAGCGCATGTTACCTGACTGATGACACAATATGACTGACCGCGCGCCCATCCCGCCCCCTGCGTAAATACAGCTAGCGGCAGATAAACGCATCTACGTTGTGCAATTTTAAAAATAGAAGTAGTTGTCGTTTTTTACGTGACAAAAGTTCATTAAATAATGGCAAATTTGTAATTTTTATTTTGCCATGTTGTAGACCATTATATTTTTAGTAAGTTACTGCAATAATAAAAAAATCGCAAAATTGCAGTTAACTTTTTTTACTTTGCACCCGTCGATCTCTTCCTTCTTTTAATATTTTTTGCACTGTTCTTTCACTTACCCCCGTCGCTGCTGCAGTGCGTTTTGTTATATTACGCAAATGTGATAAATCACAATTTGGTTCTCGATGAAGTTCCGTGAATTCATATTCTTCTTTGAGAAAACTATAAATATTTGCAATCATTTGGCGAGCCTAAAATAAACAATACATTATTAAAATCTTGTTTAACATGTTCTTATTAAACTAACTAATACATTCATTCATTACACACAACATGAATACACACATGAACATTAATTTGCCTTACCTCACTGCGAACAACTTTTCTCCGTTTCTTCGTACCTTCCATGCTGACGGTATTCGATAAATAATTTTGGCGCGAACCAAGAAGCACTACTGACTCGGCCGGCGTTTCGGCCACGACTGGACGCTCCTGAGCTTACGCACGCAAAGACAGAGTGCATGTACACTTACACACACAAGTATGGGTCACCCGCGTTCGTGAGATAAAACATCTAAGCAATTCCAAACTGCTACTGAGAATTTTCCAACAGAAAAACCCAATAACACTTTGCCCGACCTGCGCATCGAGCCCAAGACCTCATGCTCAGCAGTTGCGCTTGGAACCGCTAGACCAACGAGGCAGTCCAGTCGGTCAGTAAATTAACTGATCGTTATATCAAATAAAAGTAGGTATAGGTTTTTGTATTTATATCATAATAATTATATTTATTAAGAATAACTTAATCAAACAAAATTATTAGAACGGCCCTCCTCGGGTTCCATTAGCTTCACCGTGGGTGACCAAGCCACGGCTACTAGAGCCCCCCCCCACCACGACAAGGTAGAACCCCTGGGGGGGCTGCCGAAGTCCTGCAATTTTCCCATCCCACATGTATGTATAGCATATGTATGTATAGTCGACCACGACATTGCTTTACCATATTTGACAAAATCTTCCAGTAAATTAAAATGTCAATAAGGTTGTCAGTATCTGACTGACACTTTGATCTTGTAAGCGCAAATGGACCTTGTCATTTTATTAAGATGTGCAAACAAAATTCAGTATTGGGTGGTAAAGCAATTGTATGGTCGACTATACCTATGTAATATATTTAATTGTAGTTAGTTACTTGATTCGTTTTAGTTTTTCATAACTTTATATTTATTTTTGGTTACACACTGTTTACTCGTACTTCTTTTTGTTAAACTCTCGAGTCACAAGTCTGCTGGAAGAATATTTTTAAAGAAATGAGTGGTACCTTTGTGCTCCGCTTTACTTTAAACAATGTTTTAATTTACTTTATTCAAGGCCCTCTAAATGGGCGATTGTTTCAGACACTATAGGTCTGAACCTGCTTTGGTGCACGTTCACTCGTAGAAACCCACTGTCTTGACTGTTCTTTGGTCTCTGGTGTGTTGTGATGGATCCATGTTTTGCCCACTGTTAAAAAACGGCGCAAAATCTCGTTCGCATTGCGGCTACTCGCACTCCTTTGAAGTTGTCATAGGGTTGCGCTTTTGATCGAGTCTGAGCAGTTTCGGCACCCATCGCGTGGATAGATGTTTCATGTCCAAATATTCATGTAAAATGGAATGTATCCGCGCAGTTGAAACGCCTTAAGCCTAAGCTACCTCACGCACTTTTAATCTCCTGTCGTCTAATATTATTCCATAGATTTTATATAGTCGAATTCTGGCGTGATGACCTCTTTGGGGCGACCCGAACGTTCGGCATCATTTGTGTAAGACCACAACGGAAAAATTGGTCGTGCAGAGTTCCCATAATATTACAAATCTTTTCTTGGTTTCAGTAAAAAAAAAATACGCAAGCTATAACGCGTAAGGTTGCCGATTTGGGACTGGTTACCCTGATGTATAACCTTAGGATTTCGATGAATTGAACATAAACGGTTCGGATGTGCGCCGACTTTGACTTTACGTCCCGTGCGGCACGGTTGCAGGACGGTTATTGGTTTAAATCCTCCTCTTCGGCGTTTTCGCCTTCGTCATCGTGAGTGGATTCATCTGAATCATCACAATCATCGATGAAGTTGATTGGAGGAGATTTAGGATTGGGCTGAGACCCAAAGGATTTAATGTAATCCTTTTGAGAAGTATTCGGGTAACGTTTTTGTCGTTTCTGACAGTTATTTATATCTTGACCAACTTCCTTACAATATTTACATGTTAGGTTCGAGTCGTGTTTAGGATTGCTACCCGACGTACTCGGTTGCGAGGATAATTTCTGCGGGAACTTACTGTTACCTTGACTCTGGGCAGAGAGTTTAGGTTTGAAACCGATTTTGGTTCGCCTGCTTATCTTGTTGAGAGTTATGATTTCGTTTGTATGTAGTTGTTAGTTTCTTGGATCCTTTCCTCCGAAATAGCTAAGTTTACGGCTTCGTTGAATGTTTTAGGCGCTCTACACCTTACAATATTTGAAACGCGGGGATTTAAACCCATAAGGAAATGATGGAGAGTTAGGTCGTCCATGGCCGCCGTACGACCTGGTATTTCCTTAGCCTTATGATTAGACAATGATATCTCTGTAAACAATTGAGAGAGGTAAGTTTCCATTCAAAGAGCGAATTTACCTACATTTTCGGATGAAGATTGTTTGCTTTCTTTTAGGTCTGTGTATAATGTTTCCTTTCTGAAAATTGAGTTTTAAGAAACTCTTTTTATTGTTCCCAAGACGTAAACTCTTTGATTGAACAAGCAGTTTCGGCTTTGCCAGTAAGTTGACATAGTATGTACTTAAATAGGATTGGTTTCTGTGCCTCAGACGCTAGCTCGTAAGTATTATTGCAATTATTAATGAATGAGTTTAACTGCTCGCGACTGCCGTCATATGGTTTCACGAACTTAAATAAAATACTACCCGCCGTGCGGTTAGTCCACAGACGAGAGGTTCGCCTCCTACGTGTTCCAGTAAGTCGATGAACATTTGCTAACTGTAACTTTATCATTGCTAATACTTTTATATCAATACATTGTGCTATTTATAGTATGAAAATTGTATGTTATGCCTCCTAAAGTGTCTAAGACAGTAAATTACAAATTGACATTCCATCAGAGTTTCCGGAACAGAAATCTCCAATTCTATCACCCAGAATAACCAGGCAAACAGTTAAGGGCTAGAGCTGAGAACAACTGCATAGCGACGTTCACACACAGATAACACAACTACTCTTAAGTTCACCGAACACTTTTAGACACTATATGAAATACTCGCGGATTTTGGGACGAAGGTCACAAGGTAACACGTATGACACTTGAAGGAAACCGATATTCGTAGATACTCGCAGGACTCCCGAAGGATGTAAAGGATGCTCGAAGAACTCGCAGAACTCTCAAAGGATGTGAAGGATGCTCGAAGAACTCGCAGGATACTCGAAAGACTCGCAGGATGCCCGAAGGACGAGGACGCGCTGGATGCCCGAAGGACGCGCAAGATGCCCAAAGGACGAGGACGCGCTGGATGCCCGAAGGACGCGCAGGATGCCCGAAGGACTTTATTTTTATTCGGTTGCGGGATACGGAGAGTCTATTCATACACGCAAATATTGTTTCGCGAATCGGCACTGGGGATTTCCGTATCCCACCGCTGCCACCAAATGTTATAGGGTCCCTCAATAAAAGGTTTTTAAAAAAAAGATATTTTTATAACACAAACTTTATTTTTATTTCATACAAAGAAAAGGGACCCAGATACAACCGACCGATCTAGAGGTTGCGAATAGATAGGAGTACTTATCGTCTTCTTAACGATATTTCATATAATTATGTTTACAGGTTACTCATGAATTAGCTGAGCTAAACAGATTCATGAGTTTAGGGTTCAGTACTCGGTTATAACAGTGCGCACCACTGTTCAGTTTCGAGATATTCGCGTAAGTATGTGCCTCCTTGATCTTTGGTTTATGAATTTTATAATTTATTTGGTCGTTGTTGCTTAACCTATGGTTGCTTTCTACCAGCTGTTTTTGTTAATTAAGTAGTACGTTTATATTTCCAGTGAATGGTTTCGTTGCCATGATTGTTTTAACACTTAAATCTAATTTCCTTCGTACTAATTTCCATGTTTTCCGTGATTACCAAAATTACCATGGACATTATGAAATACCAAGAAAATTATGTAATGTATATTGTTTGTATCCTAGATTACATAACAAATACGTAAGACGAAAGAAACAAAATTAAATAATTCATGTAAGAGAAAAAGAGATTAACAGAACGCAGAATTATTATAAATAATCAAAAATGATCCCCAAACGAAGGATTCACGATTTCTTATTCTTATAGCAAGCAAACGAGTCTGCGTGCCACCCGATGATAAATGATCCAGCCAAAAGGAGTCACTAATTTTGTTTGGCAATTGGCCAAACTTTTTAAAAGACAAATGGCGCTCTTTCCCTGAAGGCCCCCGTGTCGTATCTATTTGGAACGGCCGCTGACGGAAGTTAATTCCAGAATTTGGTGGTGTAAGCTAGAAGATGCTGTGTGAAATGCGATGGACTCATGAAGATGAATCATCAAGATGGTGTTGATGAATTTGTGGCAGTTGGTTCGGTACTGGAAGTCAGTACGGCTGGTAAAAAGTTGAATAGTTCGTTCGAATCTCCCAGTTGTATACGCGATGGAGAATGAATACAGAGGCAACATATTTTCGCAAGGCTAGAGGATCAAGTCGGTTTGGGTCGCTCTACGTTGAATGCGGTCAAATGGAAGGAATTGGTGCTCGGGTAACCCAACCTAGAGCTGAGAACAGTATTCGTGATAACGATGATGTCAATGTGAAAGTTTGATTTTAAATTCACAAAGTTTTCAAATTATTTAACAGTATTAGTCAAAGAAAATAATTAAACGGCTCAAAAAAACATTAATCTTAAGTCACGTGTGATACCAATTAACACTTTATTTAATAATCAGTCAGTATCAGACTCAAAAGAAATATTAACTATCTGTGCCCCGCGGTGTCACCCGCGTTAATTTGAGGAAGAAACCTACTAAAATTCCACACATGACAGCGCAGCGCATTTCATTTCCCCACCTCATGACCGCCCGCCTTGCACATCATACTCGTAAATGCGCGTGTGGTACTTGATCATTATTTTTTTGCGGACTTATTTTAAAACTATGATATCTCCTAACATTCAAGATATGTCTTTGAAAAAGCATTAACGCATGCTTAGCGAACTCTAAAGTTACAATATTAAATGGAAAAAGAATACGGTCGCGAACAGGATTCGAACCTGCGCCTCCCGGATAGATACTCCAGGCGCTCTGACCAACTAAGCCATCTCGACCTCTGCTCACCACCGCGAATTCTTCTTCCATATTTTAACACGTCTTATGGCGACGTCATTGCAATCAATTCAGTACTTACAAGTGACCGAACCGACACGACTAACTTTGCAGTTAATACAATGTCGTAAAGAATGCAATTACCTTAATAATTAAATGGCGGTGGTGAGCAGAGGTCGAGATGGCTTAGTTGGTCAGAGCGCCTGGAGTATCTATCCGGGAGGCGCAGGTTCGAATCCTGTTCGCGACCGTATTCTTTTTCCATTTAATATTGTAACTTTAGAGTTCGCTAAGCATGCGTTAATGCTTTTTCAAAGACATATCTTGAATTATTAAGGTAATTGCATTCTTTACGACATTGTATTAACTGCAAAGTTAGTCGTGTCGGTTCGGTCACTTGTAAGTACTGAATTGATTGCAATGACGTCGCCATAAGACATGTTAAAATATGGAAGAAGAATTCGCGGTGGTGAGCAGAGGTCGAGATGGCTTAGTTGGTCAGAGCGCCTGGAGTATCTATCCGGGAGGCGCAGGTTCGAATCCTGTTCGCGACCGTATTCTTTTTCCATTTAATATTGTAACTTTATCTCCTAACATATTCATCAAAATCAAATGATGTCAAGGGCTTGTGATAAATAACGTATTTATTTGGATAGGGATAAATATCATGTTTATAAAAACACCTTCGCAAATAATGCATGGTTTTAGAACAAATTTGATTGCCATAAAAAAGGTTATAGTGAGTCAACCTTAAAAGATAGACATGCTGTCGCGGTTTTTTTTTTGATGTTTTAATGGGAAACAATTCCGTCGTACATGATTTTTGCGTAACTTTAACTGTTTACGCAGTACACGCGAAGGAAGCTCTCAAGAGGAATATTCTTTCCCGTTTTTGCAACATTTTTCATTCATGCTACGCTCCTATTGGTCGTAGCGTGATGTTCTATAGAACATCACTAGGCTATAGCCTAAAGCTTTCCTCGATAAATGGGCTATGCAACACAAAAAAAGTTTTTCAATTCAAATCAGGAACTACTCCTGAGATTAGCGCGTTCAACCAATTAAACAAACTCTTCAGATTTATAATATTAGTATAGATTGATTGCAACATAGAAGAGCGCCTGAATAGGGCACTATATATTATTTATGTTTCATTATTTGTATTTATATAAAACATAAAAAAACTTGTTGCTGTATAATATTTTGCAAAGATGGCCACAGTTTGAAATCACGGCCTATGTAACAAATACATACCAAGCGCATCAGTCCATATGCTCTAGGTAGGTTGTCTTTACCTTTCAGCTTACCGGTGGCCGCTAACTCTCTATACCTACAACAAATAAAATAAAAAATTAAGTTCAATATCAATGTATCTCGATAGCTGGACGGCAGCCGGAACCCGCGTCGACGCGTTTCGTGTCGCCGAGCTGTCGTCAACAACGTGCCGCTCGTATAAAAGAGCCCTAACAAGCAAGTAATAGATACTATTCGTAATCATTGAATATTTTATCGGGGTGTACGACTGGTACACCCCAAATACGGTTGAATATTGTTATTCTATTATCGTGGTTGTTTATTTGCGTGGAAAATAACAATGGTACCTACAGTGCAAAGTGTGCAAGCTATCATTAGCGAGAGTGAAAGGGAGAGCATAACTAAATGCAATGGTTCGTTACCCCCGTACCCCGTATTTCATAAAAAATACGCGGCAAAAATAAATGTATTTATTGAAACAGGAATGTGTGACAAATGTCAGATCATTTTATTTATTATAGACCAATATACAGGCACTTATGAACGTCAGAATTTAGGAGCAAGTTTTGAAATTTGTCGTTTCCTATGGAGAAGAACCGGCAAGAAATTCCAAGGTTGCTCTTAAAATAAATAATGTTACAATTCAATATATGTAGTTCAACTTTACATAGAAGGTGAATAAGTAATTAATAAAAATGAGTTGGGTTAACACTGTAGTTTACCAAGTAGGACTATGAAGTTCTCATATTCACAAAAATAAAAGAAAATACAATATATAATCATAATTTTGAGAAGTTAATAGATGCACATTATATGTACCTATAGATAAAACAGTGCCAGGGAAACCACATGTGCAGAAAGAATTAGTAACATACATGCCTATCTTCAACGTAATCATTGCACTTATTTATAACAATAATTGGTTCCTTGCTGAACTCATACTTTCCAGCCTTTCAAATTCTTGCGTGTCAAAAATACAGAAAAATAGAAAAAAATGGATCGCGCTCACCGGGATTGCAGTTTTGGTCTGTAAATTATACTTCCTACTGTCCACACTGATTTTAATGTTCTGTTTAATGTTCAAATGTTCCCGCAAGTGACTTGCAACCGCAACTTGTTGGCAAATCCTTCAGCAGAGGTATCGTACCTCTGCTGAAGGATTTGCCAACAAGTTTCGTAATTATTAGCACTAATGTTCATGTGCTGTATTAAACCGGGATTGCAGTTTTGGTCTGTAAACTGATGGTGACTATTCACTTGCGGGAACATTTGAACATTAAACAGAACATTAAAATCAGTGTGGACAGTAGGAAGTATAATTTACAGACCAAAACTGCAATCCCGGTGAGCGCGATCCATTTTTTTCTATTTTTCTGTATTTTTGACACGCAAGAATTTGAAAGGCTGGAAAGTATGAGTTCAGCAAGGAACAAATTATTGTTATAAATAAGTGCAATGATTACGTTGAAGATAGGCATGTATGTTACTAATTCTTTCTGCACATGTGGTTTCCCTGGCACTGTTTTATCTATAGGTACATATAATGTGCATCTATTAACTTCTCAAAATTATGATTATATATTGTATTTTCTTTTATTTTTGTGAATATGAGAACTTCATAGTCCTACTTGGTAAACTACAGTGTTAACCCAACTCATTTTTATTAATTACTTATTCACCTTCTATGTAAAGTTGAACTACATATATTGAATAGTAACATTATTTATTTTAAGAGCAACCTTGGAATTTCTTGCCGGTTCTTCTCCATAGGAAACGACAAATTTCGAAACTTGCTCCTAAATTCTGACGTTCATAAGTGCCTGTATATTGGTCTATAATAAATAAAATGATCTGACATTTGTCACACATTCCTGTTTCAATAAATACATTTATTTTTGCCGCGTATTTTTTATGAAATACGGGGTACGGGGGTAACGAACCATTGCATTTAGTTATGCTCTCCCTTTCACTCTCGCTAATGATAGCTTGCACACTTTGCACTGTAGGTACCATTGTTATTTTCCACGCAAATAAACAACCACGATAATAGAATAACAATATTCAACCGTATTTGGGGTGTACCAGTCGTACACCCCGATAAAATATTCAATGATTACGAATAGTATCTATTAAAACCCTGCTGACTGCGTGACACGTGAACTATCACCCTCGCGGCTACATAACTTTTCACTGACGTTTGATGGACCTAAATGGCTGCACAGCGAAGAGATTCCTGAAACAATTATGTACATATTCATAACTCGCTGAAGGAATTAATGGAAGAAACAAAACTCGCTGAAATTTCACAACATGACGTCCACCAATATGTTGTTTCCTACACTTCGTTGAGACTTCTGGTGGTGGCAGTAGTTGCGGCGGGAGGAGTCTATGTGTACCGAAATGCCGTCACAGGCGTGTCTGCCAGATTACCGCCGCTGAAGCCACAGAGGGCCACATCACGGAGATTACAGACGGCCACGGAAGATATACGATAGAGATGACCACCATGAGGAATGCTACCTACGCAATACCTCACGCGTTTAGCATCTAGCGAACAATTTAATTATTATATTTTACATTTATTAATTTAATTAACATTAACATCTATTCATTTTACAACAATTCAACATTATATGTAAGGCTTTGCCCTTACACTAGGTGTGTTAAAAATTTGTGAACACATCACATAATTCGGGGAAATATTAAAAAAAAAATATAAAAAATGAAATTATGTTCTAAAAAATAAAACAGCTAAACATTCAAAAAAATATATAAAATAACTATTGTACCTTATTGTTTTCATGCATGCCCAATTTGGCCACTATCTAAAACCATAATCTGTATATTCAAAATCGGCTATTTACTGGCTTTGATACCGATATTGTTATAAAAACAAATATTGTTTTATTTATTTACGCAATATTTTAATATTGTTGAAGCCTATATGACACCGTATATTAAAACCCATCAAGCCGTTTAGGCGAAAGAAATAGACATACATAGATACATAAACTCGAAAATCATAACTCTCCTTCTGGGTCAGACTGGTACAAAGTTATTTTTTTATGTATAATAAGTTAAATAAGAATATTAATTGGTAATTAATTTAAACAGTTACGTGTTTCAACAATAGTATTGTTTTATTTTTACGGTGATAAATTTATGTATCTATTGAACTATTGATACCAACATCACATAATTATTATGGAAAAAGACGGGACGTTGCTACTGCACGTCGTGAATCAATACTGTGTTTTACACCACCCTCCGTTCAACTCTGGTACGGTCAACCCGGTGGACAGGCGATTACTTATTTTTCAGAAGAAACCTTTTGGTACCGCCTAAACTTATTAATTTACTACTTACCCATTAAATTTGTTGAGCATGAAGTCTGCATATTCAGTTATTGGAATGAGTTTAGGTTTTCTGTCTTTACAGTCAGGGCCGAATTCGATATTCTGTAAAGTATAATATAATAATCTGTTTAATCCATAGAATTAGAATATTTTTGGTACCCCATAGAAGGACATAGAGCTAATTTTGAATTGTTAATGTGTGCGTGCAATAGTAATGTACAACGTGGAAATATTGACACATATCAATTATGGATAAACATTATTATATATATATTATGGATAATATTTCAGATGTAATTATATATTATGGATAATACTTCAGATGTAAAGAATTGGTATACAAAATGAAAAATTTTCAATCAAATTATGTTAATAAAACTAAAATCACAAGGGTAGGTATTATTTAATGCACTTAATTAATTAATTACATTATTATGATAAAAACATTTCATGCGCTCACATTATAATTATATTTCATTGGTAATAGGTACTTTGTAAAGAAAGCAGCTTTTAAGGTCCCTAAGCAGTGTATAGAGTATGACTGATTGAGATGATGATTGACTGAATGATTTTTACCTACCTATCTTAATACCATTGCGGAGGTGGTCTGGAATCAGCGAAGCACACGCTTGAGGTGTGCCCTGCCTAGGCCGCTGAGCGGCGGGTACTAAGAGCCAGTATCGTGCGAGACCTGTCTCTGCCGGCAGTAGTGAGGGCTACGCTGGCAGATAAAGTGAACTGGAGAGGAATTGCTTCCTTTTGTGAGACTGTTGTCGTCCAGGAAGAGACCGCTGAGCGATTGTGAGAGGGCGGATCCCTCTCGGAGAATAAAGCGTCTAGGAGGCAACCGCCTTGGCGCCAAACAGCCGAAACCCCGCCTGTATGATTTAAGATAGTCAGACCTTTGGGGTCACAGATGCTTATTCTGTTTACCCATCGTGATCACGGAGAAGACGGTGGCATAGTGGTAACACCATTAGACTTTTTGTTACCGTACAAGTTTTTGTTCTTTATTTTCTATAGGGAAACTTAATTATGGGACGTTTCGATCGTTTCGATGTGATTTTAATTTAAAGTCATTTCACGTCATAAGCTACTTACAGGCTTATAAAATTTGCACACTACGTGTGATGAAGGTGGATTACAGGTATTTTTCGGGCAGTATTTTTTCGGGTCTATCTTGTCCACTGTAAACGTAAAACTCGCCAATTTTACAAAAATTGTACTGAATAGGATCTGGAACAATATACACAATTATTTATGTAACTGACTCAACAACATGGACCTAACACTACCGAAGTTAGTGTAGCAGCGTAGCAGTCTACATAGTAATATACTTGCAGCCGAGACAGAGCGCGGCCGCTAAAGTCGGGCATCTGGCACAAAATCGTAATCGAAAAGTTATCACCAATTGGTATAAAGTCGCTCAGACAACTGGCATTTTTTTTTATACGTTGCTCCACACTTGGAATTTCTTCCTGTTCCACCCACGGACGCATCCATGCACCCATTTACTGACATATAATCTCACATGAACACACACCCAGACCCAGAACAGTTTGTAAATCATACCATTATTTGTTCGAATCGAACCTACGACACGCGACGCAGCAGCCGGTCTCTTGACCACAGCGCCACCCGCGCCGTCTTTGAAATCAAAGTAACCCAGGTAAATAACGTTACTGATGCTTGGTGCGTGATAAACCGACTTCCATATCTTGAAAATCTTCCAAATGTCTACTCAAGGAAATCTCTTTGGCGGCCGCACACTGAGTCAACCACCATGGCACATAAGATGTCTAAGCGCTAGAAGCTATTGAAATGATCAACGTCAAGTCGCATTCCAGAGTTTTGGCGTGACAAGCCTCGTCTTTGGTTTAATTAGTTTGAAGCAATGATTGTTGATGACCCGAAGATCGGAGATGAAAGATAAATATGGTTACGAATCTTACGAAGCCTAAACTGGAGCAGATCAGTGATATCATTATGGCTTCTTCAAATGTTGGAAGATGTCAAGCAAAGGTTCAATAATCGGATGGAAAATATCTGCAGCAATCACTAAATGAAATGTACCAGCCGCGAAATAAGATGCCTGATCCCACGCTTCGAATGCTATAGATTGGACATCTGCCAGCGGTATCGTCGGTAATCACAACGCTTCAGGTGCGTAATCTCGCAAATCTCGAGATTGAGTGGCTTTTTGACGCACAAGCCCTTGCAATTTTAAAAAGAATACTCACCCAGGAAATGAAGAAGACTCAAGTAGTGGCAGTGGCTGAATTCGATAACCCATCTACGTATCGCCTATTCATAAGAGGCATTATAAGGGGACAATAATTGGATATCTCTTCGACATGGGTGCAAATGTCTCCGTCTTAGCCGTCAGTGTGAGTGGAAGAAAGAACTGGACTCCGAGCAATAACATTTATATAGCTAATGGAACTACGATTAGTGAACAAACTGTTGGAATAAATCGACGTCACTGGTAACCGTTACTCTCTAGTACGTCTCGTAGATGGTTTAACTGGTACTGAGAATCACATAGACTGGGTACGGAAAATAGGTGTAAAGGATAGTCATTTAAGTCTGTGCGGAAGATCCGGTCGGTGTGAGTCGGTTTTCTGTAGACAGTGTGTAACACACGATCGTCTGGTTCTCGGATGACGACTCTTCGAGGACGAGGAGACCCAAAATATGGTTGATTTGATGATCCTGTCACATGCGTTATGTTCGTATACGGGCGCCGTCAGTTGGGACTAGTCATCTCTAAACTGTATGGCAAAATTATAATTGCTTAACTAACTTTTAATGGTTTTTTATTTGCATCATCTTTCATTGTTCTCATATATTATTTTGCAATGGAAGCAGTTTAACCAATACATGTTATTGGAAAAACCTGTTTCAGGAAAAAGAGTACGTACTCTTGTTACTTTTTACTATGGTTACGTAACCATGGAGTTTCTTGACCGTTCCCTCCATAGGAATCTAAAGTTTGAAGCGTGGTAACAAGCTTATTGGGCATGCCTGATTTTTCCTAAGACGTGCTAACGGAAAAACCATTTGGAGATATTTTTATTATGTGCTATATTTTGTTAATTTCCACTCATAAAAGTAAGAGATTACAAAATAAAAGGCAAAAATAACTAATAACCTTCATTTGATCTGAAGCGCTTGCAGTGACGTCAGATGTTCATATTTTATATAATCTGTGGACTGAAGGTATGTTGTCATTTTTAGTGATGCCAAACTACGTAAAAGGAATTTTTTCCTGGAATTTTTATAGTGAAGCTATTTTAACTAAAAACGCATTTCATAATACGAATGTATTTTATATTTGTATATATATTTGTACAAGTATATCAAAATAGATCTATGCCCAAAAACGTAAAAAAACATGCGTTTTATATTAATAAACATCAACATTTTAATACAAGAGCTGGGAACACTTGGGTTTGACATTTGTGACCTTCATTTGACATAACCAACTGACATGAAACTGACAGCTGTTTGTTTTAGTTCGTTTAGAAACAAGGTGTGTTAAAAATTTCTGAAATCATTACGTCATTTGGGAAATATAAAAAAAAAAAACTTCTAATAAATTTAATAGCCAAATTAGTTTCCCATAATTAGATGAACAATCGAAAAAAAATATTAAAAAATACCTAATTAAATATATTTTTTCATGCTTGCCCTATTGAAATAAAGATTTGACTTTGACTTCGTTGAAAGAATGTGGAGTACATATACCGGGGAGTACGCGTCAAACATCTAGTCCTATTTCTCTATCCACAAAAAGTATTAATAAGAACTTTTCCTACCTCACTTTTTGTCATGTCACTGTGTGAAATCCATCACAGACGAGTGTCACACTCCTACACATTAAATTGACATATTTTTTTCTCACATTAATCCACTAAATCCACGATCGTCCACCTCACCTAATAACCCCGGGAGCCCCGGGGCTTCAAGATCGCAGCTACATCCCTGAAAGACAGGATTTTTAGCTCTTAATTACTTGCTCTATAGCTGGGCTGAATTTAAAACTTACTTTCAAAATAATTTTCATATTTTCTAATACGCTGCAACTATGTTGAAATACTACTGTAGCAATAATTCTTATCAGATCACGCACAATATCAAAATGTGTTTATATTACTTTTTGGAAACGACTTTATTTATTGTTATCGATTGGTCTTTTAAAGCAAGTCTTTTTATTTAAGATTATTTAAGTATACATATATCTAATGCAACATAATCTAGAATTCAATAAATATTTACGAAATAAAAATTCAAGAGTATGTAAATTAACCTTCGTAAATTTAGCGATTACACAGAGGCCACTGCCGTCTTCACATGATTTAATAGGTCTGTACTGTTAGGATCCTACAGGGATCCTACAGGATTCAAATAAAAACACAACTGAGTACCAGTTTACGCAGTCCAAATTACTTTAATAAGTGAATATTATCTGGACGTACTGTACTATATCTATTGTTTTGTAAACTGCGCTTCTTTTTATGTGCTTAGCATAGTTTTATAAATTCGTCTCATTTTAGCATCAAATATTTCCATTTCATTGTTACTCAGCTTAGTTTTTTTTCCTGTTTCTTCCAATATATCAAGAAGAGACATTATGTAGTTTTGGTTTTTATTATTTTCAACGTCGATTTTGCTTTCATGTTTACCGAGATTGTTTCGCTTCCAATATTGGCGGTGGTTACGCAGATTTCCTTCCCCATTGGTTAATTTCTGGCTCAATGTTTTTTTTCTAGATGGAGTAATATTTTTTATGAAATTGTTAAATCGTGTCTCCATACTTGTCTTCATTGAAGGCTTTTTAAATAGACTTGATGCCTGAAACAAATAAACATAGTGTTAGTGTTTCGTTATGTTCCGACTCCTTAGTCACTTATTAGAGTTTTGGTCCCGGGCAACATGTAATCCGGAATCACGATAAGAATAAAAAATTAAAAGGAAAACCAGAAATTATTTTTTACTCATGTCAAGGCCATGTTATGCCTGTATTAATATGAATGAAAAATTAAAAAATATAGACACGAACGGGACTTGAACCCGTGACTAAGAGACATACTAAGTTATGGTGATCTTCTAACTGAGTAGCTCAGTCGTGTCACATATTCGATCTATTAAATTTCGAGTTCCCTGCTTGTCGTCTTCAGGTGTGGAGGCGATATCAACATTTAGTTACATTACTTAAACCTTTTGATGAGAATCTTGAAGTTTTAATAGTTATGGTATTTATAAGTAAAAAAAGTACAAAGTACTAAGTACGTACAAGTGAATTGATTTAGATACGAATAAATAAATAAATAAATTCTTTATTTTCTCAAAACGGATGTACAATTTTTCTATCCAATAAAATCAATTAAAGAGTTAACGACAGTACCTGCGCTAATATAAACTGTGTGACAGACACTGGCGCCTTCCTCCCACAACTTAAGCTGTTGCGTCAGTCATTAGCAGACACAATAGATTTTTATTGTTACAACGTACAGATCTGTACGTTACTGAGCCGAAAGGTAGATACAATTTATGAACAATTGATGTAGTAAACTAAACTTAAAATTTGTCTTCTATATAATAATACTTCTTAATTTTAAGGTAGATATGTGATTTTATATAATTTAAGTATCGTAACTAAATTTAAACTCAGCATGCAATAAGAGTGTAAAATAAGATGTCTGTATATGATAGATGTGTTGTGTATGTGTACGTGTTTGTATAGAGTATGCATGTGGTATTGTGAGAATGTGTGTGTTTCAGTGTTTGTGGTGTGCGTGTGATTCTTAGTTCAGTATTTAAGATGCTCTCTGAAACAAGCCCTCCGTGTTTTCACACGATCTGTGTTGAAGATATCCTATGCTAACATTTTTGCATTCTGCTTTTGATGAAGGAAATAAGTGACACACCTTATTAATTTTGTTATAAAGGTCTCGCTCAGGCTTTGGTAGTGTCGACTTGCTAAGGCTGTCTTTACAGTTATGGTTGAACATACAAGGTCTTTCCGGCCTTTATTCCTCAAGGACTGAGGATTATAAGGGAATGACGAGTACCAGTGATATGCAAAATAATGTGAAGCACAGAGAGCTGTCTCACAGTTAATACAGGAACATCTTTATGTAGTTGTCTGGTGGAATACCGATAAGGCCTATTTAGCATTACTTTCAAGATAGCTCCTGGGCTCTTTCCAAAAGAAGCATGAAATTTTTGAAGGTGCCAACCCACATTGTTGTATAATAGTTAACAAGTGACTGGACTAAAGCTATTTAAATAGTCTTGGGAAGTGGAGTGTCCGAAATATTTCAATTTTTTTTCATTGGAAATGATACGCGTATTCTTGATATATTCTATTTATTCAGATAATTGAATAGTATTTATAATAAAATAACTAAGTGTCAGCAGACACATACATAAAAAATAACAAATAAAATATAAACACACAACTATAATATTTTATGGGGCGGCCGTACGCAAGCATAAATAATAAAGTGCTAACAGAAACATTAGCTTGCGAGCTCAAGATACGGTCACATCAATTTGTTGATGCCCACTCAGTGTGCTATCAATTTGCACTCCCAGATATCTCACACAGGCAACCCTGTGAATAGCGGGGCAATTACACGCTGTCGGTATGATAGAAATACAACTATGGGCTTGAATATCAGCGATGTTTGGTTGGGTTGAAATATTAGATGAAAAGCTAATGTAATGGGTTTTATTAACATTAAGCGTAAGCAGATTATAAGTCAGCCAGATCATTACAACCCGAACAGAGGAGAGCGCAGTATCCCAAGTGTAACCACCTACAAGGAGCACAGTGTCGTCTGCATATACAAGTATTTTACAGTTAGGTATAAATAGTTGGCAAAGTATATTTACGTATATAAGAAAGAGTGTAGGACCTAACACGCTACCTTGTGGCACTCCAAAGCTAAGGTTTACCTCACTATTTATGTTATTTTCTAGTTTTACGCTTCGGGTACGATGCGAAAGTTAGTCATTAAATATAATTAGAGCAACACCTCGAACACCGAGCTCCTCTCTCATCTCTTTAATGAGGATGGGCACAGAAACCTACATACTATATACCGAAATACGAATACTACATACCGGGGCACCAGTCTGTTCACAGACTTTCCTGTGTCGGTATTAATTGAAGAGGTCAGCTAAGCTGCTAAGCTAATCCAGCGGAACAACGACAACGGTTTACGGAAGCAGCATTTCTATAAAGTATACATACGGTTTGTATTGAAATTTTAGTTTGGTTTCTTTTTGAAAGTACTTTGACGTGAGCAAACCAAAACTTCCATAGTTATATTTTACATTAATTATTGTTGTTTTAGGACACAGTTAAAATCCTTTAGGCGATGCTATTACCTACTTATCTTTTTAACATACCTGGATAATATTGCTCGAATTCGCGCCGGTTCAAATAATACCAAAAAATTGCCTATTTTTATTAGTTTTACATAACTTAGTACTTGTACTCATGGAAATATGCGTATCTCTATACTCTACAAACTCTACATCTTGATTAAAAATATGGCTTGGCCGTGTCGTCATTCAAACTCAAACTCAATTTTTTTATTTAAAATAGGCCATATTACAGGCACTTAAGAAAAGTCAAAGCTAGGTGCAGGGTTCCAAGAAGTTGGTCTTATGCAGAAGAGCCGGTAAGAAACTCTATAGACACTCTTTTGAAATTATGTGTTCTTTACAATTAAAATTTATTAATGTGAGAATAATGCAGGTTAATGTTGAAGAAAAGGCAGAATTTTAATTATATAAAAAGCTAAAATAATAACCAAAGCTATTCCGAGCTGACCAGTCCCAACAGACAGCACCCGTTCACGAGTATGACGTGCGCATCAGCATCGCTAAACTCAACCATTTTGAAGGGAACTCACGACCCAATACACAACGCCACCATCAGCAAGACATTTTAGTGAGCATGACAAACTCATAATCCCTGGTCATAGGCTGTTATATGCGAGATGTTTAATGTAAAGATTAACATTAATGTCCACATAATGCTCACATTTTACAGAACAGTAATGTCATTGTCGCACAAACTGTTCCTTATGGACTTAGGTCACGTAATAGTTCCACGAACATTAAACGGCCAAGCCATATCTTTTAACTAAGATGTAGAGTTCGTAGTGTCAAAGCTTATAGATAGAGTTATTTGTTATTATTTGTTATAAATGAGGTTCAGTGAAGAGCACGTAGAGCGTACTTTGGACTTTGGATAGGCCCGTAGACTTTGACGCGTAATAAAAATCCGAGCTCGCCTATGAGTTCTACTAGAGATCTCATAACTTTTTAACAGTGAAAGCATTATCGGGCATTATGAGTCTTGGCAACCAACATTACATGAAGTGTTTTTGGTGGCATTTATTTATTTCGCCTTGAAAAATAACAGCCCCGACATCGACACGACCCGCTCACCTCACCATTCGAGCGCTAATAAATTTGGATTTTGAGATCTTACTTATATTTTTAGAACACAGGATCCACTTGATGTATTTCTTTCTATCCTTCAAGTCTGTCACTGTGTTGTCACTGTTATCAGGTAAATAAAAAGTGTTAATTACCTCTTTTAACGTGTCCTTGTTATAGTCAACTTTGTTAATTGACTTGACTCTGGGTGTCGAAGTCATGCCAAACCTATAAAAAAAAGTATTAATTATGTGTAAAAAATTCAGGCAAATGGGAATACATATATTATAATAAAACAACTTTTAACCGGATTAATCGAAGACTACTTCGATTATACCGAACTGATTAATTTCGGTATTTCTTCTCATGGATACTCTTTGAAAATATAGTCGCGATTTCGTTTTAAATATTTATCAAAGACAAAAATTATTTAAAGAATTTTATCCGTTATATGTACGGTAGACTAAAATAATTTTATATAAACTGTTAAGACGCCTGACACCTTAGTCCTCCTGCGACCACGAACTCGAAAGCGTTCGAAACGTTAGGAAAAACAAAAACCAATAATACACGCGATTAATCCGGTTAAAGGTTCGTTTATTATAATGTGTAGTGATCGCGAAAACTTATGATATTACAGTCGACGAAATCTAATTAATTCCACATTTGACACTATCAATTCATCCAATTAAAGGAAGTGAAGCTTTCAAATCGGTAACAAACTTAATCGATTTTAAAATAAATCGATTTAAAATCTAAGAGTACTTAATCGTTTAAAACTAAGTATAATTAAAATATTGAGAGATTCATTCTGTTAAGGAATTTATAATATAGTAGGCACTAAATATAAGAAATTGTATTTTGTATCTTCTTAGAGAATTAGAACATTAATTTATTCGAAAGTTTTATTTATTCACTTTTCTATGTAAGTATATAATTTCTTGTATCAATTTTCATATTTGGATTGATCACTGTATATAGCCTATAAAAAGATTTTAATATAAAATGTTATATTGATATTTTAAACGATTATAACGACTCTAGTGGTCATATCACTCTATTTAAAAAAGGATTGACGGAGAACGTAAAATTTTATTTTGACAGTACATAAATACGTATTCAAAAATATTTAAATGCTTATACAATACGCTGGAAATTACATACCACGCTAATTATACGTGTCTCGAAGTGTTATAATAATTTCATAATTATTAGCAAGTGTATATTCAAAATATTTTTTATTCACGACAAATATTAATATTGTCAAGTTACATTCTATCCTTTTTTATATCTGTCCAATGTTGCTACTTAGATCTCGTCAACTATACTACTGCCATATTTTTAAATTGATTAAGGCATGCGTAGAGGTCTTTTAAGTTATACATTTTTGTGCATAGAAAAATACGGTGGTGATCAAGACTTTCCTCAACTAAGCTATCCTGACAGGTTATCATTAATCCGTTTTTTCCGAATTTACTTATACTTGTATTCTTTATAGAGCTGGAGGTGTATAGTCGATGAAATGAAAAATAACCTGGAGTATTTATCCGGGATATGCAGTTTCAATTCCTACTTCCAACCGACTTAGAGTTATAGTCAGCGAAGATCATTAATTGGCGCTGATTCAAAATTAGTTAGTCTCAGGTAATATGACTAAAATACATTTTTATACAGACAAATCTTCGGAATAGCATAGCTAACTCTAAAATGATAAATATTTGTGGAAAGAAAATTGTATTAATTGCAAAGTTAGTCATGTCGGTTTAATTTCCTGTAAAAAGACATAAGCCGTATTAAAATGTGGAAGAAGAATTCGGAGCAGTGAACAGAGGTCGAGATGGCTTAGGGGCCAGAGCTGCTGGAGTATTTTTCCGGGAGGCGCATGTTCGAATCCTGCTCACAACCATATTTTACTTTTCCAATAAAATTTATAACTAAAAAACACATTCGTTAGTTTCCATTTTCAGCGATTGAATTTTGCTAAAGGATTTCAATTAATTAACTATATCTATATATGTCCGATTAAACTTACCTACGGTGATAAGATATTACTTGGCTGCGTGTTATGGAAATAACTGGTAGCATTATGACAAGGTTGTTAGGTTTACGTGTAACTGCGCGTGGTTTAAAGTTTCCAGTTCCCCGCCACAGTGCAACTTCTTGTGTCGGACCTATAGAAAATAAATAAATAATAATAATAATTGATTAGGATCAGACGCTACCTTGCGGAAATTCATTACAATGGATGCAAATAAATACAATATGTAGCTACTTCCTTAATGTATATTGACGGTAGTCATGCAATTATCTGTGCACCCGTCCGCAAATACATATATGCACATACGGAAGCGATGAAAAATTCCAACTACCTCTAACTACTCTACGCATGTTTCGACCCAGTTGGCCGGGAGTGACGGGAGGCAGAGGATCACCAGGCTCCCTGAATTGTGGGAGTGAAGATTCCCACGTCAATCTCGAACAGGTTCGGTTGGTCTATTGGTTGGGTGCTAGGGGTGCATTGGGATTTTAAGCTGTCATATAGGCATGAGTAGCGGCCATCAACATTGGGATCAACATTGGGATCAACAGATTGACAGCGACCCAGACTATTCTTGTCTTCTATCACGAGCTCACTGGTGACTAGCAAAACCAAACCTACTTTAAACTACATTAATATAGTTAGGAAACACCACCAACACAATTACAACATTTTTCTCATGTTGCTCGGGAAATATCATGGAGACAGGAATGCCATCAACGCGCATCACGAATTCAAGTTTAGGTTGGCGTGATTTCACGTTGTATGGAACTAAGTCGTTTTCTAATATAAGTACATAATATATATTCCACTGTCTCTTGGTCTAGTGGTGCGAAACGCGACTGCAGAGCATGAGGTCCTGGGTTCGATTCCCAGGTCGAGGAAATTGTTATTGGGGTTTGTGTTGCAGCCCGGAATTTAGAATTATGCCTGGCAGATGGCAATAGGCGCACCGCTGGCTATTACATGGGACTTAATAACAGCATTGGTGAAATTGGCGAATTTCCCTCAGGCATTTATTTCAGGGGGCCATCCCCCCTCCATGCCTTTTTTTTCACATAAGTATGGCAAAACTCAAATCCAAGAACTAGCTTTTGAACTATATGATACATAAAAGCGAGGCTATGGGCGAGGCTGTAAGCATCATCGATGCTGTTTTTCTTAAAGGAATACCTGAATATATGAAGAACTGTCAATTTTCTCACTGTTGAATAGTTCTAACTCACGCCTGTCACAGCCTTGAGCTGTAGCTACATAGAAATATAACTAATATCTTAGCATGTAGCTATTCACATCTAAGTGAATACCAAACTAATTTTCACCGGTGCGGCAGCGCTGCACGCAAGGCTGTTTCCTTAGAGAATAGCTCGGCCGATCGTATTCATAAATATTAAACAAAAGCTGTATTCATTGATTATAGTCAGTAAACAGGTTTGATATTTTTTTATCTCAGTGAAGAAGCAACATCTGTTATAGACAAATACCGACCGATGCTATTAATTTAACTTTGTTTATCTAACAATCTAATCTCATCAGAATGTCACTAGCCAGAGGTGGCGCAAGGCGTGGGCGACGTGGGCGACCGTCACTCAACACGGCCTCATGGTCTGTTTTGTTCCTAAACTAAGGGGAAGATGAAGTACCACCGATTGAAGACTTATTGTTTGTAGACAAATAGAAAGCTAAATAACGATAGTAATGCATTTTATGCTAGTGATGTTTCGGAATCATCGAAATCAGAACTGTAGGCTTACTCTTGAAAATAAAATCGCTCGATTGACACTGGAACTATGTCAGTTTATACTTTTAAATGCAAAAATGTCTTAAAAATAATTAAAGAATCAGGATACTAAATAAACCGACATGCTTTAAAATTAAGATAACTATGATATAGGTAAATTTATTTTAACATGAAACATTGTTTTATGGCACTAATTTAATATTGGAATTGGATTGGAATTGGTATTAACTTCAAGAGTAACCCCCCTGATGTGATTATTTAAAGAATTATACAGATTAATATTCCACAATATGTTATCCCACATATTTGCAAATAATAAGTCTTTAATGGTGTATATCCTTCTAAAAAGTGATGATTGTTTAAACATTATGATAATAAAACTAAACGTAAAAAATATATATTTTAGGTTCGGAAGATTTGACAAATTTGCAAATGAGTATATTTTCGAGCGTGTTGAGCTCGAAAATAGCGTACAGTTCCATTCCAGGGCTTGCTTGCGAGGTCTTCAGGATTCAGTTCAGTAAAGACATAAAATCAACATCATAGAGAAAACGTAATTTTATTTATTTTTGCTTTATTTTCCGAAATATAAATATGATACATGAATATTTCCAGTCTGACTCGCGACATAGCCGCGGACTCAGCTCATGACTAAGGGCTCCGTTCGAGTTCGAAACTAGTCGGGCAAACCCGAAGAATGTACGTGAGTAGTAACCGGTGAACAATAACTAATATGAATATTTCCTACTAGATTAAAACAGTCTATAGTCAAACCGCTATACAAAAAAGGTATGTCATTTTTTTTTAATTTAAAATAGAACGGCCTAAACCAATTATACTATTTAAAAATTTAATTAATTTAACACAGTCATGCATTCTTCTAACAAAAATTCAAACATTCTAACAGTATCATCTTCCATTCATTCGCAAACATATCGAGATCTGTGTTTGAGTTCAGGAGAGCGTCAATAGCAGCTAATGTCCGAGGAATAGGTGACTTGGAGTGTGCAACAGAACAGCAAGTTGGAGGAGCCAGTAACCGGTGTTTTCTGTTACGACATTAATTGTCTCGGACAAATATATTGCAGATTTCATTAAGTAGATCAGGATCATCAATAATTCCCCTAAGAATTTTTAATATTGCAGTCATCTGATCGCGTGACCGTCTTACTTCTAGGGAATTTAAATTTAAGCAACCCAACAGGAATTTTGTGGGATACAAGAGAGGATAATACACGTACAAGTGCTTGTAAAGGTATCTAAGGAATGCTTTCTGAACTTTTTTTAAAGCTAACGCATACGTCTTCTCAAAAGGATTCCATACGCACGCACTAGACTCAAGTTTGCTACGGACTAATGCCCCAACAAACTTGATAACGTGGGGGTTGTGGAAGTCTTGACAGTTCCTTAGAACAAAGCCAAGGTGCCTGAAGGACTCCTTAACGGTGGATGTGATGTGGTCGTGAAACGTAAGATTACGGTCAAATATGACTCCCAGGTCTTTCATGGAATCAGTTCTTGTAATTGTATCTCCATTCAGTTTGTATAGAAAGTTGCCTAGGCAGGGCAAATTTTAGACCCATTACATTGATCCCCATCCTATCAAATATTTTTGAAAAGGCAATGTATGGGAAAATAATCATGTTTTTAAATAAAAACATCATACTTACTGAGAACTAATTAGGTTTTAGGAAGAATAGTTCAACTTCATTTGGTTGTTTTACTTTAGTCAAATCTTTAGTTAAATCAATAATATCTGAAGCCCTCAATAACAAGATGTCTGTATTATTGGTATTTCTAGATATGAGCAAAGCATTCGATTTTGTCCCACATAATCGCCTACTTTGCAAAATGGAGAAATACGTGACAAGGCGCATGATAAGCTTAAAATTGATTTATTGAGTCGCCAACAAAGGACAGTAGTATCAAAAGTTGACAATAACACAAAAAAAATACAGCTCAGAGCTAAAAATTAATAGTTTTAGTGTTCCTCAGGGAAGCGTATTAGGGCCTCTATTATTAATAATATATAAAAAATAGTTATAATATTAAATGGAAAAAGAGTTCGCTAAGCATCCGTTAATGCTTTTCAAAGATTTATCTTGAATATAAAAATTACCTTAGCAAGAGCCTAATACATAATTGTACACTATTTGCTGATGACAATAAAATCCTCACACAATAAAATCTTCAAATAAGAATGACCTACAAACAGACACTAACAATGAAATACTAAAAGCAATGAAATGGCTGGAATCGAATAATTTACGAGTAAGCGTTGAGAAAACAAAGTTAGTACAATTTCAAACATACAATTCTTTAGCAAAACCACCTCAAACACACTGCAATTAATACAACTCTAAAATTAATAAAAAAAACTTAATTAATAAAAAAATAATAAAGGAACATGTAAAAAAAGTCTGCACTCGACTTGACAAATTTGTGTTTGCTCTTCGAAAACTGAGACAAATAGCCAGTAAAGAAATGGCCCTCAATGCTTATCATGGCTATGGTGCATCAGTGCTGCGTTATGGCCTCGTGATATGGGGAAATGAACAGAGCATTCATTGCACAAAAATAATGTGTCAGAGCTGTGTATGGAGCAGAATATTTAGAGCATTGTAAGCCATTATTTAAAGCACAAAAAAATCTTCCACTTCCTAAACTTTTTTTTTTTTGAAATCCGTATGTTTATAAAAAGTTACTCGCACATGTTCCCATTGTGTGAACATATTTCTAAAACAGATGCCCAAATTAATTGCTGGGTACCACCTAGCCCGAGACTACATTGTATAGCAGGAATTCCAACAGTACGCATCAGTGTGATTAATAAATTCAGGAAAGCAATATTGGCTTGGCTTTTAGACAACTGTTTTTATTCAATTAATGAATTTTTTAATTATAAATTTTGACATTACATTTTATCAATACTTTGTGTATTCTTGTATTCATAAATCACTACATAGTATAAAACAAAGTCCTCCGCCGCGTCTGTCTGCCTCTCTGTTCGCGATAAACTCAAAAACGACTGCACCGATTTTCATTCTGTTTCCACCAATGGATAGAGTAGTTCTCGAAGAAGGTTTTAGTATATAATTTGTCAAGTTTTTGTATACATTTAATGATATTGTTGGAGGTGTCGGAAAAAATAAACTGTCTTAGAGCTTTCAACGAAAACGCTGCCTAAACCCTTTGAGATATAACAAAATGATGTATGGTGGAATTGTGTACTTATCTGATATAGGTCTACAGAAAAGCTCTTAAGGCTAACACTTTATCCATTTTAATACTTAAAAAAATGGGCAATTATAAAACGGTAATTGGAAAGTGGGAACGGGATCAAAATTTCATGATTACTTTTGGTCGCGATAACCGACATACACGCGGGCGAAGCCACGGGCATCACCTACAAAAAATTTAAAAATTTTGCCTAAGAAGCTTGACATGGTATAAAAATTACCTATTTTCTTCACAATGTTTTTTTTTTATTGATTGTATTAATGGGGATATATCTTCTTCTTAGCGTTTCGATGATAAATAAATTGTTGTGGCCTAGAACTTGGTCATTTTGACTTTGTAAGTTAATGTCAATATTTCTACACCAGCAACGGGAGTGTTTGTGAAACTATTTAATATTAAGATCTTAATGTACCATATCCTCAGAAACAAATAAATTATATTATATTCTACTCTATGGCAAATTTTCTATGATTTGAAAAATTTCGTACAAATTTTACCTAACATAAATTAATTTTTAACAAAAAAAAGAACCGACTCCAAAAATGCACTAAAAAGTAAAAAAATAATTGCATTATTTACTTACTTCAATTTACATACAAATATTATTTAAAATTTTGAGGATTCTGAATAAAATCAATTTATTAGGACAATAATATACAATTATTATTATTTTCGGAGTCGGTGCCAGCCAAACTTGCAAAGTATATTTAAAGGTACATTAACCATCATTATTATTACGATAATATAACAATACCTAATTGAAACTATTTACAAATGAACACAAAAACTGCCTAAAGCGACAGCTTAGTTACGTAATGCGCTACTTCATGAATGTACTTACACATTTATTATCCTTTGCTGGCACCGACTCCAAAAATAATAATAATTGTATATTATTGTCCTAATAAATTGATTTTATTCAGAATCCTCAAAATTTTAAATAATATTTGTATGTAAATTGAAGTAAGTAAATAATGCAATTTTTTTTTTACTTTTTAGTGCATTTTTGGAGTCGGTTCTTTTTTTTGTTAAAAATTAATTTATTTCTTACTTTTTAGTGAATCTTGCGTTCCATAACTGATTTATCGGAAGTGAATATGGGTAGACCTACTCAACGCGCTGTCCATATGAGACAGGGCCATTTAATTGAGACGAGCAATGAAGGGGAGAAACGCCTATATCAAAATAGGAAATCTAGATCTAAGGCTATTTCAGAAGAGAGTAGTGAACTGCGTAAAACAAGATGAAATTAATCAAAAAATTTAATTAAAATCTGACTAGCCTATATTACTCACGGGACAATGTAAGGATTCTAACGATACCCCATACATCGAAATCAGTTCAGGCATTTAGAAGTTATGGTGGAATAGGTAAAGAAACTCACAAACATACTTACATACATACTTAGATACACTCCTTTTTTTGGGGAGTCGTGTAAAAAGAGATGTTTGAGAATGCGGGCTTACACTAAAATTTATTAAAATTAACACAAATAAAAAATAATTGCGTTATTTATTTAAAAATTACACATGTTTTAGACGACATAAATCAGATAAATCTATTACGACAATAATATACGATTATTATTATTTTAGGGGGTCGGTGCCCACCAGGTTTTTGAAGAAACGTGTATTAATGAAGTACGTAACTAAGCTGTCGCTTTTGGGCAGTTGTTATGTTCATTAGTCAGTAGGTTCAATTAGATATTATTCAATTATCATTTATCGTATATACTGTTTACGGCCAATGAAAAATATTTTTGATTGTAAAAATTGACCCGGTACTCGATAGATGGCGTTGGTATCGAATTAGATCGCGCTATGGTTTCGTTCCCAACATTGGGCGTAGGTCACTGAAATTTACTTACTATAATTCCTGCTTAATTGAAGAATACTGTATTGGTGAATTTAGAAAATTTTAGTAAACTTATTAAACATTCTTTAAAAGCCTGGTGGGCACCGACTCTAAAAATAATAATAATCGTATATTATTGTCGTAATAGATTTATCTGATTTATGTCGTTTAAAACATGTGTAATTTTTAAATAAATAACGCAATTATTTTTTACTTTTAAGTGCATTTTATCCTAGCAGATTTTTGGAGTCGTTTTTTTTTTTGTAATTTCTTTTTTTTTTTCTTAGTTTTTAGTGAATCTTGCGGTCCGTAACTGATATAACGAAACAAATATGGGTAGACCTACAAAACGCGCTGTCCATATGAGACAGCGCCGTTCAAATGAGACGAGCGATGAAAGGGAGAAACGCCTATCTCAAAGTAGGAAATCTAAATCCAAGGCAATTTCTAACGAGAGTAGCGAACTACGTAAAAAGAGGCTATCACAAATGCGGGCTTACAGCAAAAAAGTATTGAATAGTGAAAACATCGAAATGCGTGCCCACCGTCTCAGCTTGATTTACGAACGCCTATCCAATGAGACGGAGGAGCAACGTGCCCACCGTCTCAGCTTGATTCACGAACGCCTATCCCATGAGACAAAGAAGCAATATGCCCACCGCCTCAGCTTAATTCACGAACGCCTATCCACTGAGACGGAGGAGCAACGTGCTCACCGTCTCAGCTTGATTCATGAACGCCTATCCAATGAGACAAAGGAGCAACATGCCCACCGCCTCAGCTTAATTCACGAACGCCTATCCAATCAGACCGAGGAGCAACGTGCTCACCGTCTCAGCTTGATTCACGAACGCCTATCCAATGAGACGGAGGAGCAACGTGCCCACCGTCTCAGCTTGATTCACGAACGCCTATCCAATGAGACGGAGGAGCAACGTGCCCACCGTCTCAGCTTGATTCATGATCGCTTATCAAACGAAGCGCCTGAAGATCATTTGGTTCGACTTGATGTAATGAGACAAGCCAGTCATGTACGTAGGGATATAACAAGTGAACAATCTTTTCAAACGGCTATTAATGTTTTCGCCGATGTTTCATGCTCCGTTTGTAAAAAGACTGTTTACCCACAACAGCGTTTCAATTTACAAACAGATGTGTATAGTTCACTGTTACCCGAAGAATTAGTTGCTTTAGGTACAATAAGTACGTGCTCCCGGTGTAATAATATTATTAAAAAAAGGAAAATTCCATCTACTGCATATTGGAATAAAATGATGCCCGCAGAAATACCTCCTGAAATAGCTACATTGACGAGCGTTGAAGAACGATTTTTATGTCGTATTGTACCGTTTTTAAAGATTGTAAAACTTAATAACCGCTTCAGTCAAAATTGGTGTAAGGGGCAGGTCATTTTATTTGCAAAAGATGTTGTAGAAATAGCTGAGCAGTTACCTCTGACACCAAACCAAGCTGGTTTAGTTTTGGTTGTGGAAAATCTCGAGAATCTTTCATCCTCTAAAGAATTCGTCGTGGATATTCAAAAATTAAATCGAGCTTTAACTTGGTTAATTTCCAACAACCATCTTTACAAAGATGTTAAAGCCTATTTTGGAACTACGTCGAACATTATTCCGTTAGTCCAAATAGCTGAAAATTGTATTCCAGAAGAGGGTGGTGTTGGCTCAGAAACTTTTTTGAACCATTACATTATTTTAAATGACAACAAGGCGATATTACGTGGGTCATTCCACCAAGGTGACTTACGATTCGATTCATCTCGGGGTAAACAATGTACTGGGATAGCAGCTGTTGCTTGTGCAGCATTTAGTATATTAGATCCAAACGTGTGGGCCAAGAGTGATATCGATTATATTGTAATCATTGGCGATAAGTAGTACAATGACTGCATTCTTGCTAGAGATAATCCTGCGTCCGGCGAAGTAAACCCTGACTACCTCGCTGTAAGGGATCTTATGCCAAGAGTAATATTTAATAGACAAAATGTAGCAATCACAGTTCTCGAAGACACAAATTTTAATGGTCACATAGACAATGATAACAGTTCCGATTGCTTCCCTAACCTAAAAAATGCTTTAATAAGTTTTTTCAGAGAACATTCGTATGGGATACTTACAGCAAACGCCATCTCAGTAGCAGTACATTGTAGTAATTTGGCTGAAATTCAAATATACTGGTTATTTGATTCCCACGCGCGTGGTCCCAAAGGTGTTCCAGCCCCCAAGAATGGTGCCGCTTGTTGCATGCGCTTTAGTGATCTTGATGATTTACATGCCGTGTTGCGACGCAATTTATTTGTATCTCCAAATAAAGTTTCGGAAGGCAATCTTCGTCACAATCTTAATGTGTTTTCGTTAACATCATTAATTATAGCTCTAGACAATCAAATACAATCGTCTAGGCCCGTAATGGAACAATCGGTAATAGTAAGAATAGAAAGTCCAACGTATACACCAAGCAGTCTAGACAACCAAATACAATCTTCTAAGCCCGTATTGGAACAACCGGCAATAATAAGACTACATAGTGCAACGTATACACCAAACAGCAATTCCGGCCAACCAACAACACAAGTCAGCGAGTCTCTCCAAAGAATGAATCAAACAGCATCAACTCAAAAATCAACTCAAGAATCAGACATACAGTTACCAATAACAATCCATAATTCCTTGGAAACCATTTATATCGAATCAACAAGTATGCTCTGTAACATAGATGATAATATACCTAATTTGGAAAGTGTTGTTAGAGTGAATAGTTCTTCAACCGATACAATGAGATTGGCTACAATTTCCAGAAAAACTGCACCACCATTGAACTTGGAACGTGAACGACGTATGGAGGAATTGTGCTGGTATTTTCTTTTTCCAGATGGCATGAATGGCTTTGGTGAGGAAAGAGAAAATCCAATTACTCCCCTGGACTACTTCCAAAACCGAGTAATGTGTGGTGACAAGAGGTTCAACAGAAATGAGTATTTATTTTATGCTCTTTCCATTGTTGAATATTTTCGTGCAAAATCAAGTGTTTCTGTGTCATGTCGAATGCGACAAGGCTGTGAAGAACAAACACCTCAAGGGCTTGTGGATAACATTCACCTTACTATGCGAAATATTAGAGGATCAGCAGCATATTGGCAAAAATGTTCCTCTGAATTGATTGCAATGGTTAGAACTTTAGGCCCTCCAACGTGGTTTTTAACGTTTTCCTGTAATGGTCTGAATTGGCCAGACATGATAAAAGCCTTATTAATCGCCGATGGACGTGATGTCAATGTCGCCGAAAGCCTGACATTCCCGCAGCGCTTAGAATTAGTGCAAAGATATCCGGTAGTGGTATCGCGACAGTTCACACTGCGTGTTAACGCTCTCATGCGATTTTTAAAATGTAATCACAATTGTTTGGGTGGTCCTATTGAAGATTTTTGGTATCGAGTAGAGTTCCAAAACCGCGGAAGCCCACATCTGCACATGTTAGTGTGGTGTAGTAATGTTCCGGAATTCTCTACTCCACAAGGAACAGAAGTAATTGAAAGGGTAGTTTCATGTTCATTAAAGCCTAAAGACCTTGTATTGCGAAAATTAGTTAGGGCTTTGCAAATCCATAAACACACTGCGACATGCAAAAAAAATCGCCAAGACGATGGTTGTCGCTTTGGTTTTCCAAAGCCAGCTAGTGATAAGTCTGTTTGCCTAAGCCCAGATGAAGCACTTAATAACAATGGAAGATTCTGTTTATTAAAAAGAACCCCAGAAGAAATTTTGGTAAACAATTACAATGCAGTCCTTTTAAATATGTGGGAGGGAAATATCGACGTGCAACCGTGTGGGAGTGTCACCGCTTTGGCCTACTACGTCGCAAAATATGCGAGTAAATGCGAACCACATGATACAGGTGATGTGATACGAGAGGCTATTACGAAGGCTAAGAGACATGGTGGTGATGTTTGGCAACAATTATTTTCAGTATCAATGGTTATTTTAAATCAACGCTTGGTCAGCGCACCAGAATGTGCATACAGATTATGTCATCTGCCGTTAAAAATGTCGTCACGAAAAAGCGTTTTTGTAAATAGTTGCAGGCCGGAGGAACGCTTCAGACTTTTAAGATTTGACAGTGATGAAACCTGTATTTACAATAACATTTTTGATCGTTATGTGTTACGTCCAAACGAGCTGGAGGATTTAAGCCTTGCTGAATTTGCCGTCCGATTTGAAACTATCTCGAACACCTCATGGTCAGAGGACGATGGTGATGCGGAACTAAGAGACGAAGATATTACGCCTGTGGGGTATATCAGATTGCAGGACAATACAAGAATGCGTGTACGAAATAAGCCTGCAGTATTACGTACCCGCTACTATACAATTAATAGTAACAAAGAAGCATACTATTACAGTTTAATAGTATGCCACATACCATATCGTGATGAAGGCGAGTTATTGCTCGAAAATGAAACTGCAGAAGACTGTTTTATAAGACGTCAAAGAGACTTTCGCCCGTTGCAAGGCAACATCAACGCAGAAGAATTTGCTCATGCTGAACAAATAATTCAACAGGCTCTTGCCCAAGTTACAGCACTTAATGCTGCGCGTGAAACCCACGTGGACAGCGCTCATATATTATGTATTGGTGAACAAATCGTAAATGACGATGATTCCTTTTGTGAACACGTGGGAGAACGAGCTGTCATGCCAGATGAACTGTTCCTAGGAAGTATTAGAGGATTAAATATCCAGCAGAGGGACTTATTTCAGAAAGTTTCAATGGCAATTGATAACGATTTGCACGGTCAAGACAGTCAACTGTTACTTTTTATTACGGGCGGTGCAGGTAGTGGTAAATCGTTTCTCTTAAAATTAATCGTGGAGCATATTAAGCGTTGTTACGCACCAACAGTTGATACGCTGCTGAAGCCTAATTTTGTGGAGGTTGGGTCATTAACTGGGGTGGCCGCTCGTCAGATATTCGGCAAAACCCTACACAGTATTTTCTTGCTTCCGATTGAGAAAGGAAATACTATGACATTTAAAAAAATTACCGGACAAACACTTGAGAACGAGCGACGTAAATGGCGCTTTATAAATTGGCTTATCATTGATGAAATTTCTATGGTATCCTATGAAAACCTAAGAATAATTCACCTACGACTTCAGGAATACAAGAATAACGAAAAATTATTCGGTGGAATCAACATTTTGCTCTTTGGTGACATTTTTCAGCTTCCTCCGGTAAAAGGCCATTGGTGTTTTATGCAAACGTCTTGGTTCTCAGCGGAAATCAATTTGTGGCATCAATTTTCATTTTGTGAACTGACCATAAATATGCGACAGCAAAATGACACTGAATTCATTGATTTATTGAACAGTTTACGTGTAGGTGAACTTACGACGGCTCAGCTGGAGCTACTATGCGAGAGGAGGCACGTGCCTTTAAATGGTGAATTTGCAGATGGAGTCGCCGTTCGTATTTTTCCTACGGTCAGGCAAGTCGATGCATACAATGACAAAATGAGCAAGGAAAATGCAAATTTGCACCATACTTATCAAATTAACGCAGTGGATGAGTCTCGCGAAGTAGCTACGTATGGCAGGAAACCACCAGATAACGTAATTCCCAAAGACGTCAATAACTGTGGTGGTTTACTGTCACTGATAAAAATTAGCGTAGAATCCCGAGTGATGTTGAGACGTAATATATCCGTCTCTGAAGGACTAGTAAATGGATCTATGGGTATAATAAAAAAAATTCAATGGCCGGCCCTAAGAAGAGATCAGCTGGAGTATGGGGAGTTACCAGAAGCCATGTACGTTCAATTTGATGATGAAAGTATTGGTCTTAGGCTAAAAGATAGTACTGGTTGCATACCCATACCTCCATCTTGTACTACGTTTCAGGCAGCAAGGGGTTACGGAGATGTGGAGCGTCGTATGTTGCCACTAATATTAAGCTGGGCAGTCACAGTTCATAAGCTACAAGGTACCACCCTTGAGAGAGCAGTGATTGACCTTGGTAAAAAAAATTTTGCAAAAGGGCAAGTATATGTTGCATTGAGCCGTGTCAGAAGTTTGGAAGGCATAGTGTTGTCAGATTTGGACGCGAACAAATTATTAAAGCGACCACACGACGACAGATCGTTAGCGGAAATAACGAGGTTACGAAATCTGTCTGCTGACCATTAAAATCATACATAATACACGACTAATTTACAAAAAAAAAACCTGTTTCGGTGCCAACCTGCCGGTTTCATCATCATCATCTGATGATGAAGCTGGAAAATAGGCAGTTCATTAGAACTATTCTAGAGACCGTAAACACCACCGGAAAGTCACAAGAAAGCATAATACACCATTTCGTTTACTTCGACGACGTATTATTTTTCAGTTATTTTGATTTAAATACCAAACTACCAAACCAATTTTCATAAAATTTAAATGGGACCAATATGAAAGTAAATCCTTTCAAATAAAAAAAATCGGTTCATCAACGACGGAGTTCTGAGGTAACAAACATAAAAAAAAAAAAAAAAAGAAAAATTACAACCGAATTGATAACCTCCTCCTTTTTGGAAGTCGGTTAAAAATAAGAGTTTAACAAGATTTGCGTAAATATGAACCCATGTATTTTAAATTGTTTTTATTTAGTCTAGCAATATTTGCTGGCGTCACGAGGAATCCCTGCATGCTAGAACAGCGTACGCTGTGGTTACATGTTTGTTTTGGTGGCAGTATTTGGTGTGAAAATTCTGATGAACTGACGTTATAGATAGCAATAACGTCACCAAAAGTCGTATTTAAATATAGAAATGTATTCGGTGTAGAATACAGTGGTTGAGATGGCTTAGTGGTGAGAGCGCCTGGAGTATTTATCTGGGAAGCCCAGGTCCTGCATCCTGCCCACGACCGTATTTTTATTTCCACAAAAATTTATTAAATTTAGAGTTCGTTATGCATGCGTTAATGCTTTTCAAAGATTTATCTGTTTTTTGTTAACAATAGACAGAGAGGCATAGAAGATAGACCATTCCCCAGCAGAGGTACAAGGAAGGCTAAAAAAAAATTTTGTGTGCCACTAAAGAGCCTCGCAAAATATACTTCGCCCACATAATATTTTGTTGTTGCCCCGCCACTGTCACTAGCAAATATTTCTATGGTCACTAGCTACCAGACTTTAAAGAGAATCTGTGGTAATTCGTTACCAATTATTAATCCAATTTAACCAGTGCTAATCCCAAGTTTATTCATTAAGTGTATCAACAGTTGTAGTATAATTACCTTAATGATAAGATCCAGGAAGTTGACGTTACAAGATTTCTGGGTATAAAGATAGATACAAATTTAAATTTTAAAGAACATATTTGTTCATTATGCACTAAACTGAATACCTTTTCTTATGCACTATTTAAACTAAGACAAACGGTTAGTACTTCTACTGTTCTTACAGCATACTACGGTTATGTTGCACCTATTCTAAAGTATTGTGTTATTTTTTGGGGTAATTCTACTGAAAAAGAAGCTGTATTTAAAGCCCAGAAGAAATGTATACGTGCCATTACTAATATAAAGCAAACTGATAGCTGTAGACCATTATTTTTATTACATTACCATGTATATATATAATAGAGGTTGTACTGTTTATAAAAAAAAATATAAACTACTTCAAAAAATTGAATAGCAAGAGACATAAATTCAATATATGTTTACCAGATAATAAAACAGCATTACTAAATAAAAGTATATTATGTATGGCTCCACGCATTTATAATCATCTACCAAACTCAGTCTTAGAGATTAATGATTTAATTTTATTTAAAAACATAATCAAGACATTGTTACTAAAAAAAGCATATTACTCCGTCGCTGAATATTTACAAGATAAACTTATATAATTATGCTTCGAATGTCTTTTGTTTTCATTATTGTTTAAATTATAGTTTTATAAGTCCCTATGTATTTGTAATTTGCATGCCTCATGGTAGGATATGGCTAATGGATACTATTATTTGTACTTTTAAGAACTTTTTTGTACCCATATTCGCAAATGAATAAATGATTTGATTTGATTTTGATTTGATTTGATAATTAGCGACAAAAGTCGATGAACAGATTTAATGTTCCAAAACTCGCTAACACCGTAAGCCTCAAAAGTCGCTGAATAGCTGTGGTTACATAATACGGTGACCGTTATAAAGGTACAAATAGCGGTTAACATCTTAACAAACAATTACATAAACACACTAATAGTATAAAAGTTGGTTAAACATTTTTAAATTTGATATTTTGATTCTTGTATAAAAACTTTCGTGAGACATATTCATACCAAATAATGTTCACCGGTTACTACTCACGTGCATGCCGCGGCGATTTGACCTGCGACATCACGGCGCTTAGCTCATGACTAAGGGCTCCGTTCGAGTTCGAAACTAGTCGGACAATCCCGAAACATGCAACTAGTAGTAACCGGTGAACATTAATTGATATTTTAGTCCTTGTTAATAGACTTTTGTTGAATCGTAAATTCAACAAAAGTCTATTACCTAACGTAATGTTCCAAGTAATTTTGTTACTAGTAGGAAAATGAGTGGTACAGTAGGACTATGATTGATACTATCCTACTTCCTACTAATGTAATATATTAAAATGAGTGGTTCAGTAGGACTATGATTGATACTATCCTACTTCCTACTAATCTAATATATTAAAATCTAGTGTCACAACGTTTGTTATCGAAGTCCTCCGGCTTGACGATTTTTATGTTTTTTTTGTGTATATTTGGTAGTTCTGAGAATAGGTCGTAGGCAATTTTTTATACCCCTAGATGATAAGGCCTATCCAGAAAATTTATATAGCAGAATAACGAAATTAATTAATGCGAAAGATTGTAATGTAAGTATGGGTGGATGTTTGTTACTCTTTCACACAATAGTTACTAAACGGATTTCGATGGAATTTGGCACACATGTAGTTCATAATCTGGATTAACGCACAGGATACCCCAGCAGGCTATGATCTATCAAAATCATCGACGGGTCCCGTCATCAGTGCAGGCCGGGTACAGTTGGTGCCGTTGGTACCCACTAGAGGTATGTGAGGCTCACAGTGGGCGGAGATCATTTAGAGCCCTCCGGTGTCTGGCGCGTCTTCTGCGATAGTCGTCGCAGTGATGGCACCTCGACGTCGGCTCCCGGTCTATGCGACGCAGATACTTCCCAAAGCACCCGTGTTCAAAGAGTATCTGCGTCATCCGGAAGCTGAGGACTCCATGTCTCCTCTCCAGCCACTCGTCCATTATGATCCTCACCGCCACTATTACGGCGTGCCCGACTTGACATAGGGACTGGAGTTATTCATCTAGGGGCACAGATCGCATTTACTCCAGAAGATTTATAAAAGCTACGTATGCGTTAATGCATTTTTTTAAATATTTGAGTTTATGAAGAAAGTAATACAAATTTAAATGATGGTCATGGTGGAAAATTCACAAATATGGCCGGTTATCGGGACAATCCGACATCTTTCTGCTTAATAAAACATTTTCCACGACAGACGATTGGCGCCTATTCCATGTTGCATTTGATTATTTATTTAATTTAATTATCTTTATCTTTATTGGTTTTGTTTGGCGCCGACTCAAAATTTGTAACACTCAGTAAGATTAAGATAAAATTTACTTTTCAGTTTCCTTTTTCAGCGGTTCATCGTTTTGTAATATTTTTTTTGTAGCTATCATCAACAAAACACAGCCAAGTCTAAAATTCTCGTCAATGACAATGGCTCGATGAGTTGATGCCCAAACATAAAGTAGCTGTTGTAAACCGTTGAGTTCCCTCGACTGTCATTCATTTCTGATTTAATTATCTATATATATATTATATCTCTCATTATGTTAGTGTTTAATATGGGACCAACTTTGAGGTATCGTATCCAATATAAAAAAAAAAAAAAATTAAAACTTCTCCGTAAAAATGCATGAAAAAAACAAATACGCTTCATAATATGCGTCGACGTGAGAATCTCCTCCTTTTTCCTTCGCTTGATAATGTCCGATCCAGAGATAACCGCGTTTAAACAAAATATTCTTTCGCTTTATAATATGATAGCTGGTGCCCGCGACTTCGTCTGCGTGATAAAAGGTAGCCTATGTCTTTTTTCAAGATCTAATCTCTCTCCTTGGCAAATTTCATTACGATTCATTCAGCCGTTTATTCGTGGAAAGGTAACAAACAAGCAAATAGAGTTACTTTCGCATTTATAATATTATTAGTATGGATTATAGATTTAACATAGGCATAAGTACCTAGTACTTAATCACTTGTTTCCCCTTACTTTTAATCTTTAAAACTAGTATTATTAAACCACTAAACTTGTAAGAAGTGCAACAAAATTACATGAACACGTAAATTCAACAAAAGTCTATTAACTAGAACTAAAATTATTTAACACATAGATAATAATGAGTAGTTCTATGCTTTCCCACATTACATACTGTGTAGCTTCTTCATTTAATTTTCAAGAGTTATGGTATGTAGGTCAATGACTTATATCCTTGATACTATTATGAGGATATAAAGATGCCTCACAGTGGGAACCTGACATTCATTGTAGAGGTCTGTAGTTTGGATAGGTATTTAAACGGTTTTGAGATCATCAACTTCAGAACTGCCCTTTGGGCTCTTTCGAGTTCTAAGAAGGCAGTTTTGACGGGGAAGTCTTCTTCTTCTTACCATGTGGTTGATGAACAACCTAATGTGAGAGTTTAAACCATCCGTAGGTCCCTGACATGTCTTTACACTATGGGGAAGTGTACCTATGAGAGAAGAGATTGACAAAGTGCTGAATAGATCAGTTTAAGCGTCTCCCTAATCACAGTTGGCACAAGCTTAAAAAAATATAGGTATATATTTTTGTTATCCTAGAAGCACATACAGACCGTAACCAATAAAACTGGTAAATTACATATAATTATAATAGAGTAGATGTCTATATATATATGCATACCTCTTACTCGTTTGGCCTTGTACGTCGGTTGATAAAATGCTGCTATTGTGGAAACGGCTGAAAATAAAGAATATTCGTTATGATAATTATCAAATGTACAAATAACTAGCTTCTACCCTATTTACGAACATATCTAGGCTCACACTTAAATTTTATACGTAAAAACAGGCACCGAGCGTTTGAAGATATTTTTTCCACCCACGCACATATACTGCTATCGCGTTATCTCTTATGTTTTTCTCTTCCGCCAACAACAAGCCTTCCTAGATTAGCAAAGTTCGCCAACCACGGCACGCTCTCCTCAGACCCGATGATAGGATGACTGTAACTTAAGAGTTCAGCAGACACACAAGCACACTCCAATGCGCTCGACCGCCTCGTTATAGACCTCACCGGCGAGATCCGCGTCCGTCCCGAAAAATCTCATCATGCCCGCCCCTACCCTTGCTTGAGCGGGCCCACGCCGAGCCAGTAGGTTTAAATTCGTGCCTTAATAATGAGACTGATCTGATACAGCTAGTCCCTAATTGTCCCCCCAGCAACGCCTAAGCCGGGGCTCATATCCCGCAGGGGATGCCCTTAGCACTGTTGCTTAGTTTGTAATAATTTGAAATATGCTCTGGCTGGAGGCATCAAACTACCTCGTCCTATCCTCGTCCGATTACGCAGACAAAACCCCTCTGAAAGTGGTCTGGTTTCTTCAACAAGCCATCACAAAAACGACTGTAGATTCATTCTTTTTTCACTGTTCGTGGAGTAAACATCCTGAACTGGAATAAGTTATTTCCTTTCAAGAATATTTCCCTCTTTCTGTCTGCGTGTTGCTTTGACGTCAACGGCGATGATGCGCCGACATGTACGAATACATACTACTGTTTATCGACTGGTTCTTATGGTCTATGGTCTTATGGGTACGACTGGTCAATTTCATTTTGGCTGGGCTTTCGCATTTTTTTATAATCAAAGTAACTGTGTGTTACATTAGTTACTGCTCCATGGATTGAGGTGACGATGAAAATTAAACTCTTGGATTTTTCGTAGATTTTATTGACTTTAAATTACAATGGTAGGTAAAAATTGTGGTATAACAAAAGACGTGTAGACCGTTAGATGGCGATCGCGAAGTAGTTTTTTTAAAATAATAAATCGGTGGCCGATTCCGTAGGCCGCGGCGCTCTCATTGGTCGCCAATCAATCAATCAATCAAAATATTTATTTGTAAGAATATGGTACAATAGATGTTACAATATTGGTTCCAGCATATCCTGCCATAATATGGCGTACAAATCTTTCTAAAAATCAAGGCTTATGTTATTAATTTATTAGTAATTATACATTAATGAATGAAAATAATATAATATTGTATTAGAGAATGAAATTGTATTTTATTAACAATATTAACAATAAATGAATAATAGTGAGTACAGTGTTATTGTTGGATATGGTAGATTGAAGACAATTTATTTTATTTTATTATGTTTCCAACGACTTATCCTCTAAATATTCTTTAACACTGTAATAATTTTTCTCTAATAACAGTCGAAATAATAACGTTTTGAACTTTGACAATGGTAAATCTTGAATATTATTGGGCAAGTGGTTATATAAATAATAACTGCCATGCAGTAAATATTTCTTTTAAATAGACTTTGCACAGAATTATTACTCAAAGGAATTTTTCGGATAATATCTGCGGCCGGTTTATGAAGCACAGTAGTTATTACTTCCTTTATTGTTGGCAAAATTAACTCTTCTCCGATGTTGTGTGGTTTGCCTTTTTGAGCAATTAACAAAGAGATATTGTACGAAGCTCGAAGTCCGTCGTCATCTTGCTTAGCAGCCGCCGAAAATAGTTTTGATACACTTGGCTGAGTATTCTACTATTTATTTTATAGCTGTTTTTTTTCAAATACATTTAATTATTTTTTTACATACATGCATGTTTCAAAGATGTAAAGACATGGTAAAGACAGTATTTTTAGTTTTTGGAATAATGGCTTACAGCTATCTAGAAAGTGGGCTTAAAAAATGTATCCGGGCACATTTTTTTGTCCTTTAAAAACTCTTTCGACGTCTACTGAGTTGCCCCACATTATAAGGCCATATCTGAATAAAGATGCTACATAAGCATGATAAGCAACCATGGCGGTATTTAAATTAACCGTTTGTCTTATTGTTTTTGGGACATATACAAAGCGATCTATTTTTTTGAGTATTTTATCTATGTGTGGCTTCCAGCTGCAATTTTTGTCGACGGTTATACCTAAAAATACACATTCATTAACAGTATTTAGGACGGAATCGTTATACTGAATGTCTAGAGTATTTGCGTTTGTGTTGAGTGCTTGAAATTGTAGTATATTTGTTTTTGTCTTGTTTATTCTCAAATTATTATTTTTTAGCCATGTGATTGCCTTGTCTAATGCTTTAACAATACGTTTCACTAAGTCTTTGTTATCGTTACTTTTATTAATCAAGGTTGTGTCATCAGCAAATAGTACGCACTCTTCATTAATTGCCTCTGGTAGGTCGTTGATCTATACCAGAAAGAAAAGAGGGGACTAATTCTTCCTTGAGGTGTTCCGAAGTTGTTTTGTTTGTATTTTGGTCTATATTGTTTTTGTTCATTTTGGCAGGTTCTTGTTATTTCTACGCATTGCAGTCGGTCAGTAAGAAAGCTTTTGATCCAATCGTCAGCCTTCCCGCGGACTCCGTAGTGAGAGAGTTTAGAGACAAAGTCAAAGGCTTTTGTCATGTCTAGAAATACACAGCCTATTTTGGATCTTTGGTTCAGACTTTCAGTTATTTGCTTAATTAAGGAGAAACATGCTGAAGCAGTAGAACTCCCCTTTCTAAATCCAAACTGTTCTTTTTTAAGGATGTCACACGATGTCAGAAAGTTCTCTATTTTATTACAAATAACTTTCTCAAATATTTTTGATAATATGGGGATTAAAGTGATTGGTCGATAGTTACTCATATACGACTATAAGCCTTTCTTGTATAAAGGCTTAACAATGGACATTTTCAGTCGTTGTGGGAATTCTCCTTCATTTAGGGATAGATTTATTATGTAGCTTAGAGGCGAGACTAGACTCGATGCACATATTTTTAACACTTTGTTATTTAAGTCGTCATAACCAGTTGCGTTCGTATTTTTTAAACTATGAATTATTTTATACACATCTGTTTATATCGCGACGTATATATCGCGTCACTGACGACCAATCGTAGCATGTGAATATAACAGGATTCAGCGACATACTCCCGGCTTTGGAAGCATCAGGTTCCAATATAGACGAGAACATTGAAGGCATCCATCAGCTCGCAAGGTCATAAGTCATCATGTAGGGGAAGCGGACAAATCTTGGAAAATGCTCGTTTGACGATGCCGTCCGCCTTTCGTATATCAGCGACACGCGATATACCCTCTTTGCCTGGATATGTTTTGAGGATTCTTCCTAAGCTCCACTTTAATGGTGGCAAGTTGTCATCTTTGATAAGGACAAGCATATTCTCCTTGAGGTCGTCTTTATGTTGTTGCCATTTTCATCTGGTCTGCATCTCCGAAACGTATTCTTTTGACCAGCGGCTCCAGAAGTGTTGTCGTACTTGTTCAACTCTCTAGTATCGCGTAAACCGGTGCTCTGGGACATCTTGGACGTCGGCAGATACAGGTGCAGTCAGTGGACGACCAACCAAAAAATGAGCTAGGCTGAGGGGAAGGAAATCTCGTGGATCTGTGGACATAGGAGTCAAGGGTCGGGAGTTCAGGATAGCTTCAACCTGAGTTAAATTTATATTTTATTGCTAATTTTATATGTATTATGTTCGCTAATTGATGGTCCCTATGCTTATAATGAGTCTGGACTATTTTATTATTGTTATTATCTACACATACATCACAACACGTGCAACTAAACACATCGATAGCGTCAGATGACGTCACAACAAAACGCCGCCATATTGTGCCGTCGCCATTAGGATCTCGCACACGTACACAAACACTGTACTGAACTCTTCGAACGTCAAATGTGCATTTCCAACCACACGCCGCAACCATGAGTCCTACAAAGTTTATCCCGTTATCGGAAAATATTCCGAGTCGCTTTCCACGTCTGGAAATAAAACGTTTGAGAGATAGAAGGTAAGCATCTGATGAGAGGTCACTAACCAGCTCTAAATGGACTGCGCACGTAACAAAACATACAAATAAGCATATGTATGATTTTTTGCAGTCTGGCCCCTCTACCTTTTCGATTCAATGTGAACACTGCCCCGGCATAATCTACACCACAGCGTTAAAAAGGAAAGCCTGAGTCTAGACGTTCCCGTGGCAGGTTCCCCATTATGGGACTAACCGTCGTGGTAGCGGACAGTCGGGCACACTTAACACAAGCATGCACAACCTTCTTAGCGAGGTTACGCCCACCGACCGGCCACTACGCTTCCCTCATCGTGCACAGAAGGAGCTGCGGCGCTGCGTGCAGTGTCCGCAAGTGCTCGTAACGAAATAATATAACTGAAAACCAATGTTTAGCAGATATTAATATTGGATGCTTCTTATTAAAATTAAAGTTAGGCGAATTTTTAATGCGCTCCCGCCAACTCGTATTAAATTATTTTTATTTATAAATAAATTTATTTTAATTAATTGTGCATTTTTCTTCAAAGCCTTCTGATTTATAAATGAATCATACGCCTTGGAAAATTATTCTTGCTGGCTTAATGTAGCTAGTGTTATTTCCGAATATCTAAGCTCATCTACTGTCAATGAGCCAGCTTAACGGTTAGTTTTATTGCGTGTATTGTGTATAAAGCGAAGTACATAAGCGGCGGCTCGCTTCATTCGCATATACTGTGAAAACCTATTAAAAGGAAATAAAACATTATCACTACTCTCATTCATCGTATGATAAAGAACATTTGATTTTAATTTGGGTAAATCTTGCGCTGATAACTGGCTGATAGTGGATATTATTCACTATATTCGGTAATATAAATTAACTTCTACCGACTACCGTTGATAAGTGGTCCTTGACCTAGGACAACCCGCAAATCGCCCGCTGCTACGCACACACGTGTACTAGAAGGAGTCCGTGACGCTTACCTCTGCGCACATACATAACACATTCGCTGCAATCTACGGAATCTACAGAGACCAAACACATATAACTAATATTATATAATTATGTTTACTTGTGCGAGTTGCAATGTGGAGTGTACGGATGGGGCTGCAAGAAACAGTATGATTTTCCATGCTCGGGAGTTACTGAAGGTGGATATAGGAAGCTGGGCGATCGTAAGTCAACTTGGCGCTGCCCGAAATGTACTCGTAAGAACATAACGGCGGTAGCGTCCCCGAAACCTGCTACTCAACTGCACTCGCCTGCGAGTGACCAGCTTACTTTGGAAAATGTTCAGGAAACGTTGCGGGGCATAAAAGAGCAACTTGCCCCGCTAGTTTCATTAGCTGAAGATATCAAAACTATTAAGGCAGAACTCTCCAACTTACAGTCGTCCTTTTCTATGGCAAATGACACAATTACGAAATTTTCGGAGTCTGTAAATTTATTGCAAGAGCGAGTGAAATTAGTCGAGGATGCTACGAATATAATTCCCACATTACAAGCGGAAATATCAAATATCTCGAATAATTACCGTGAAAACGAACAGCGTGTTCGTATCAACAATGTGGAAATAAAAGGAATACCCATAAAACACAAGGAAAACCTTTTTGAAATTGCTACAAAGATCAGGTCATTGATAAAGGTTCCCATTAAAAAGGAGGATATTAATTTCATCACCAGAGTCGCATCACGTCAGTCTAACACTGAGAAGTCTATAATAATGTCCTTCGTTAACTTTCGAAGGAATACGAAGGAGAATTTTATAGCAGCATCCCGGAACCATAAGGCAATCGCCCTGCACCAACTTGGATTTTCGTCAGATGGCTCAGTCTACGTCAGTCTTTCCCAACGTGGGCGATAACGCCTCCTTGTGGGCGCTGCAGGCCTAAAGGGGGGCGGTAAGAGACCCAGAAAAAAAAGGGGGCATTGTGTAGGGCTTTGGGGTCGATTTATAATTTCATCTACCTAGCTAGGAAGACTCTTAGACACCGACTGAGCTCTCGACTCTCGACTACATCTTGTGAACATCAACTAATATTAATTAAGATATAGCTCAAACTCGGTTCGATATAAAAGACCGCGGGCAATCATGTTTTAACAAGTTTTTGAAAAATAATCCGAATTATACATTCCTATACCAATCGGCTGGTTCTATAATACTTGTTCTTGCTTGTCGAGTACGATTGGGCGTCGAATGAGATAAACGAGTTTATGCACGTTTGTCTTATTCCTGTTGCTGCGTGCTGCTTATGCAATCCTATATAAACGACGTAAATTTATTTTATTTTTGTTTGCGGTTTCGCGCATAATAGATAAGCAGTACTTGATTTCAACACTTACGTATTTCTTAAAACAAAACAATGTCGGAAGTAAAAAAGAAGAGACGGCAATACTCTGCGGAATATATTAAATTCGGATTTATTGAAAATCCCACAAACCCGTCGTCGCCTTTGTGTCTTCTATGTCTAAAAACATTTTCGAACGAAGCAATGAAGCCTTCAAGACTGCAAGATCATTTGAATAAAATGCATCCAGATAAGACAGAAAAGAATGTAGCATATTTTCAAGACCTAGAGAAGAAGCATAATACTCAGCCAAGTGTATCAAAACTATTTTCGGCGGCTGCTAAGCAAGATGACGACGGACTTCGAGCTTCGTACAATATCTCTTTGTTAATTGCTCAAAAAGGCAAACCACACAACATCGGAGAAGAGTTAATTTTGCCAACAATAAAGGAAGTAATAACTACTGTGCTTCATAAACCGGCCGCAGATATTATCCGAAAAATTCCTTTGAGTAATAATTCTGTGCAAAGTCGAATTGATGAAATGGCTGAAAACATTGAAGAATCATTGTGCAATCATCTGAGGACTATTCAATTCTCAATTCAGCTCGATGAGTCCATTTTACCAACTAATGAAGCGTTGTTGCTATCTTACGTGAGGTTTATTAAAGATGAGAAAATACGTGAAGAACTATTGTTTGCCAGAAATTTGGAGACAGATACAAAAGGCGAAACCATATTCAATACATTGGCAAAGTTTTGTGAAGAGAAAGAGATTCCTTTGAAAAATATTATATCAGTTGCTACGGATGGCGCTCCGGCTATGACAGGGCGCCATAAAGGCTTCATAGCATACTTAAAGAATAAAATACCAGATGTCCTTGCTATACATTGCGTTATTCATAGACAACATTTGGTTGCTAGAAACTTAAGTGAACGACTATTTCAATCACTGCAATATGTCATCAAAGCAGACAATAAAATCCGTAGCAGCTCTTTGAATGATAGATTATTTCATCAGCTTAAGTGTTACTAATGACGAATATTTCAACCGTTTGTTGCTTCATACTGAAGTTCGTTGGCTGTCAAGAGGCAATTGTCTGATTCGATTTTACAACCTGTTTGACTCTATGATAGAGTTCTTGGAAACTAAAGATACAGAACTGCGCAACAAGCTCATAAGATCAAAGAATGATATAGCTTACATGACAGACCTGTATAAAATGTTCAACGACATGAACCTCCAACTGCAAGGCGATGAACTAAATTTAATTAAAACAAAAAATGTCGTTGCTGCTTTCGCAGCCAAACTGCTTCTGCACAAAAAGAATATGGGCAGACGTGAGTTTCACAATTTTCCGAGTTTATCAGTATACTGCAGTAACGACGACTTGTTTGCCTACTGCCAACATTTGGAAAACCTCCACATTCTCAGACTTCACCGAACGATACCAGGACATTTTAAACTTGGAAATACCAGACTGGGTGGATCCGTTTTCAAATGTCAACACAGCAATGTCACCTCAGCTGGAAGAAGAACTTATAGAATTGACAACAAACGAAGAAATAAAAATCAAGTTCAAAAATGGATATCAAGAATTTTGGCTACAAAAACCGATCCCGCAATTGTACCCTGGATTGTGGTCAATTGTTCAACGATTTTTGATAGCATTCCCATCGTCATATTTGTGTGAACGTGGATTTAGTGCTGTGGCAACGCTGCTTACTAAAAAGAGAAATCGTTTGCGTGTTACCAAACGTGGCGACTTGCGGCTGTTTTTGAGTAAATTGGAACCTAATATCAACAAACTTATTGAACAGCTTCAGATTCAACCTTCACATTAGTTTTTATATAAGAATTGATTATGTTTGTTTTATTTTCAATAAAAGATACTCTGTCCGAATACTATAAATTTGTGTTTCAATAATCAGTTATAAGTACTTAGCGGTTTTTAAGTATGTTTAAAAAGGGGGGCGTTAAAAAATAATTTATTCTTAAAGTGGGCAGTAGACAAAAAAAGGTTGGGAGCCCCTGACTCTAGCTTCACCGTGGGTGACCAAGCCACCAAGGCTACTAGATCCCCCACACCACGACAAGGCGGAACCCCTAGGGGGACTATGGGGTACAGAGTGGGGATCTATCACTCGTATTGACATTGATTTCTGGGGAGAAATCAACGTCAAAACGGATGATACTCGTGCAAGTTATCAGAAAAATATAAAAAAAACTTGGTCATTATTGTAATTTTCAAATTATAACTCTCAAAAAATTAATCGGAAACCTTCAGCTGTAATGTAAGCTGTACATCTTCTAAATATGATAGCGTAATATGACGGGCGTATCTTCTCAAGTTGAGGTATTCAGTGGCTTCTGCAATTCTGCAGACGCAGCTCTTGAATGGGTTTAGAGTATTGTTTTGCAGCTGAAGGCAAACAGTTTATTTTACAACATTTGTTGTAAACCTAATTCACCTTGTAAATCTAATTCAATTAAAATCATAACTGAAGAAATCCAAACAATTAAGTTTTTTTTTATCCTGCTCAGCACAGCGATCTGTTTATCACATTTAGCTGCTAGTTTCGTTGACCAGACTCTGGGTATGACATTTAGCTAGGAGAAGACCTCACTCACTATATTATGGGGAATCGTATTGGAGGGTTGGAACACTATTCCTCCTCAGTCTTGAGTATACGGTACTACCAGAGCCCTTAAGGTTTGTCGCTTAAGCATCGACATGTTTAGATAGCTTGTTCTGGTATTTGAGACTTCTTATGAGTATTTCTTGCTTAACAGATGTTGGGTTCAGGTCTTGTAGGACGTATTTGTTGCTGATGCATTTTGAAATATTGAACATGAGTCTCATGGTTTTGGTCTGGAATCTATCCAAGATTTCAATGTTGCTGTTAGATGCTGTGCCCCAATTTTGAGTATAGTCTTGTAGATCGCCATTTTGCTTTCATTATTTAGCTGAAGTTTTCTTCCCATGAGCCAGTGCAAACTTCTTAACTTTTATCGAGCTGTTTCCGCTTATTCCAAATGTGTCTTTGCCACGTCAATCTCATATCCAGGTGCATGCCTAGGTATTTGGCGGTGTCTGATTGCGGTATTTGGTTGCCGTTTAACGTCACTGGTGGGCAATCGCGTCAGTGTCATCTGCATATGTGGCTATTACCTACTGTTTATCTTTTTAAGGGATGTCAGCCGAGAATATGAGATATAACACTGGTCCTAAGATGCTGCCTTGTGTTACACCTGAGCCGATTTCGAACAGTTTGAAGTTTCCCTGTTGAGTTTGACTTCAAAGCATCTTTTGTCCAAGTAACTCTTTAATATGGAATAGAATGAGTGCGGTGGACGCTTCACTTAATCTTGAATAAAAGACCAGTGTGCCAGACTTTATCAAAAGCCTGACTTATATCTAAGAAAACAGCTGAACAGTACTGTTTATTTTCTAGAGTTTGGCTTTGACAATCCAATAATTGAATTTTATTTTAAACTTGCACTCAAATTAACAATTTAATTGAAACACCGTGGTATCGGTATTCACATTGTCGAAATGTCGTGTACTTGTTCTACCTGAAAGTTATGGACTTCAAGAAGCCTAGGCTGCATACCAAAATTTTAACTAATTAAACAAAATTGGAATAAAATCACGTTCCATTTTTTTTGCCTTCAGTTAATAAGTAATATAGAAATGTCATAACATTTTGGAATCCAAACTTAAACGAACAATCAACACAAAAGCGAACTGTAATTTTTTTTATTTAAAGAACAGTTGGTTAGTCTTATAATGTAAATTAATATCAACAATTTTCGAAAAAGCCATGTGTGACTGGGTCTATAGCTTCTGCGAGAGATTTAAAATTTTTGATGAGGGACAAATGGATTCCGAAAACAAAGATCAACAACACTGGCAGTTTATAAATATATCCAGGAAATAATCAATATCTTAAACGATAAAAAATACGCAGTAGGTGTACGGCTTGATATGACTAAGGCGTATGATAGAGTTAAATTTAATATATTATTAGTGTTGGGGTATGATGCCCAACAGTGATAAATGTTTGTTGTTATGTTTGTTAAAATGTTAATGTTAAATGAGTAGAGGACAAATTTCTGTACTGGTTTAATTACTACTAAAAATAATATATAATGTAATAATACACAATGCATGCTAACTTAAATAATTGCACCGTTTGCGTGTAGATGTGACGTATATAATATAAAGGTCAATGTACTGCGTAGCTCGTACATATTGCCCACTCACAAAAGAAAAATTATACAAGCAAAACTGTTAAAAAAATAAAAATATAACACTGAAATGTAAAAACGTTAATTAAATTAAATATAGCCTTTTATAATGATAAATCGCAATGCGTAATGGGCGATGTTGCTTTGTTGAGTGTGCGTGCACTTGATAAGTGCAGTGCACAGCTACCGTCTGTGACGTGAAATACAGCATTGTCTACGATGCTTGCAGTCGATCTCCGCCGGGGTGCAGGCTCGGGAACAGGCGGTGCCTCAGGATGCGGCTGACTCGTACAATATTTGCGAAGTCGAATGTAAACATAGATAGCGCCTGCTAGTGTTGCTACTGCTGCCAATAGGTATATTACAACGTATTGGTGAACATCGTGGTATGTGGCCTGATCTGACAGAATGCCTTCTGCGGCCGCGGCTTTCAGCTGTTCCACTTGTTTTCCGAGATCTCGCATAATTAATGTCCTCTGCTCCATTCCCGTCTCATGTTATGAACACGTCATGTTTGAAAACCGGTACCGGTAGGTTGATGATGTTATTAATTGAAGGAATTTCTACGGGTCCTTCATCGACCTGGGCTTGAATTGTATTCATCTGTTGCTTCTAAGGATATACTGCGAAAGTTTCACTGTTGATTACGCAATTAACTTTGAGTTTTATGACCCCGGCCTTGTGAAGTGACTGCGTTGAAACTTGATGCTCACAAATAATCCGTATTTTGCAATGTTGACAGCAAAAATATAGGTAGCTATTTATAGTGTTTAATTGAAACCACATATCTTGACAGGTTTCATATTTTGTTTGGGAGTGAAAAGAGTCCTTTTTTCTTATACAGAGGCTCTCGTCAGACTTCATGTGGTAGATTGGTGTCTGTAGTGGACACAGTCTAGTCGTACTGTCATGTTGTACATATTGATGTATCTCAGGTACCGTCAATAGTATGTAGGAATCCTTCTGAATGTTTATCGCTAATATGTCAGATATAGGTAGTAGGGTGACCATGCCCCCATCAACCTCTTTCGGTACAGGTATTACCCGGTAAACCTCGTAGTTATTTCTGCTGGTTAACCTTTACCTCGATTATAAGGTATCGCTGTGTCATTTCAGCCTTTACTTGCAGAAGATGATATAGACGAAACAATTCTGTGTGAACATTGGTGATAGGAAGAATCAATTCCTTGGATAATTAACCCGAGATTATGTTTAATTCATCCCGCAGCTGTTCTGGTGCAATGAGGTGTAAGTTCATCTTGCCATTATAAATGTTTGCTACCGTATCTATAAGGGTCTCCTGAACGTTTCTTAGATGCTCTATTAGGCTGTTAGCGGTAATAGCAGACATCGCAAATTCGATTGCCAGTTCTTAAGAATTTATTTCCTTCTGAAGATTGTTTGCAAACTTCTCTAAGTTCAGCAAGTGTTGGTTAAATAGTTTGTATTGTTTTTCTACGGCTTGTTCCGATCTTCTAAGTAAATTATATTCGGCTTCTATTACGGACGTTTGATTTTTCAACAGCAATGCCAGATGTTTCTCGTTTTCCTTGAGCAGGTCAATGTCTTGTTCATACTGTACTGCGAATTCGTCATCTAATACTCCGAACAGGGAACGAGCAATAGAACCGACACCGTTGATAAACCCACGTTTGTTTCTCATATTCACTCGACCTTGCGGATTCAGCAACATGCGGTTATAGTGATCCAGTTCAATGAACGAGTGTTGTAATTGTAATAAAATTACGTTGCATTGTGTTCTCTGTTTTATTTTATCGCAGATGTTTTCTAGGTCATCGGAGAATTTACTAAATACTGTTATCCCGTGCCAGTAAGGTTTGACATCGTAGTAGACAATAATTTTCCATTCGCCGCGTATGAGTTGCATATTTGTCAATTTATCAAAATATAGCCCTTGTTGAAGTTCAATAATGTTTGTTGAGTTAGTGGCCGTAACTGGATTTGATAAATATAATAATGCCATAACAAGTCCAATAAAATTCAATTTTCTGTTAGATGTTGTGGAGCGTTGCGGACTTGTCGACTTTTTATTTGTTTGTTGATATGACTCATCGCTTGTTTTTATAGTGGTTCGTTGTTCCGATTCTTTGTCGCTATTTATAGGCAAAATGGATAGTTTTATTACAGGTCTTTTCATAAAGCCGTTTTTTGTTTCAAGGCTTACGACACGAACATATCCATCATCTCCAGGGTGAAGATCTGTTATTCTTTCACCGTGGGAGAGCCATGCACCTGCACGAATGGGCCGGCTCGACCGGATTGATACCACGGCCTCACAGAAAACCGGCGTGAAACAACGCTTGCGTTGTGTTTCGCCGAGTGAGTGAGGGTACCGGAGGCCGAAACCCTTTAAAAGGCCGGCAACGCACTCGCGACTCCTCTGGGGTTGTGGGTGTCCATGGGCGGCGGTAATCACTTACCATCAGGCGAGCCGTCTGCTCGGTTGCCGACTATTCCATAAAAAAAAAAAACTGCCCATTAACCATTTTCCAGCTAAAGTTATTATATTAAATGGAAAAAGAATATGGTCGCGAACAGGATTCGAACTTGCGCCTCCCGGATGAATACTCCAGGCGCTCTGACCACTAAGCCATCTCGACCTCTGCTCACCACCGCGAATTCTTCTTCCATATTTAACACGTCTTATGGCGACGTCATTGCTATCAATTCAGTCCCTATACAAGTGACTGAACCGACACGACTAACTTTGCAGTTAATAAAATGTCGTAAAGAATGCAATTACCATAATAATTCAAGATAAATCTTTGAAAAGCATTAACGCATGCTTAGCGAACTCTAAAGTTATTATATTAAATGGAAAAAGAGAATACGGTCGCGAACAGGATTCGAACCTGCGCCTCCCGGATGAATACTCCAGGCGCTCTGACCACTAAGCCATCTCGACCTCTGCTCACCACCGCGAATTCTTCTTCCATATTTAACACGTCTTATGGCGACGTCATTGCTATCAATTCAGTCCCTATACAAGTGACTGAAACTCTTTTTCCATTTAATATAATAACTTTAGAGTTCGCTAAGCATGCGTTAATGCTTTTCAAAGATTTATCTTGAATTATTAAGGTAATTGCATTCTTTACGACATTGTATTAACTGCAAAGTTAGTCGTGTCGGTTCAGTCACTTGTATAGGGACTGAATTGATAGCAATGACGTCGCCATAAGACGTGTTAAATATGGAAGAAGAATTCGCGGTGGTGAGCAGAGGTCGAGATGGCTTAGTGGTCAGAGCGCCTGGAGTATTCATCCGGGAGGCGCAGGTTCGAATCCTGTTCGCGACCGTATTCTTTTTCCATTTAATATAATAACTTTAGAGTTCGCTAAGCATGCGTTAATGCTTTTCAAAGATTTATCTTGAATTATTAAGGTAATTGCATTCTTTACGACATTGTATTAACTGCAAAGTTAGTCGTGTCGGTTCAGTCACTTGTATAGGGACTGTATTGATAGCAATGACGTCGCCATAAGACGTGTTAAATATGGAATAAGAATTCGCGGTGGTGAGCAGAGGTCGAGATGGCTTAGTGGTCAGAGCGCCTGGAGTATTCATCCGGCAGGCGCAGGTCCGAATCCTGTTCGCGACCGTATTCTTTTTCCATTTAATATAATAACTTTAGAGTTCGCTAAGTATGCGTTAATGCTTTTCAAAGATTTATCTTGAATTATTAAGGTAATTGCATTCTTTACGACATTGTATTAACTGCAAAGTTAGTCGTGTCGGTTCAGTCACTTGTATAGGGACTGAATTGATAGCAATGACGTCGCCATAAGACGTGTTAAATATGGAAGAAGAATTCGCGGTGGCGAGCAGAGGTCGAGATGGCTTAGTGGTCAGAGCGCCTGGAGTATTCATCCGGGAGGCGCAGGTTCGAATCCTGTTCGCAACCGTATTATTTTTCCATTTAATATAATAACTTTAGAGTTCGCTAAGCATGCGTTAATGCTTTTCAAAGATTTATCTTGCATTTTCCAGCTGGTAGATGGTCGTCATGAATAATCACTAAGTAACCTATCTTCAAGTTTTTCTGAGGCTCCTGCCACTTTGACCTGACTGACAGCTGGCACAAGTATTCAGTTCTCCACCTCTTCCAAATTTCTACGAAAATTTTCCTCGTTAACTCCCATCTCGTTCTGGCGTCCTCTTGTGTTTCTATAATTGTCAACCCCAACCTACCCGATAAAAAATGCGCTGGCGTCAGACAGTCTAGGTCCTCCACATCTTCACTCAGTGGGCACAGAGGTCTGGAGTTTAAACAGGCTTCTAGTTTGGTCAGGATTGTGGTGAACTCTTCAAATGTTAGTTTTTGTTCACTCACAACTCGTTTTAAGTGATGTTTCAAGCTTCTCACTGCTCGTTCCCACAATTCTCCCGCCGATGGCCAAGCGGGGGCATTAAAATGCCACTCAATGTTCATGTCAGTAATTTATTTTTGTAATTGTTGTTGTTTATAGCTCTGTTCAATTTCCTCGTATTGTTCCATAAGTTTTCTATTAGCACCGACAAAGTTTGTTCCATTGTCACTGTATAAATGGCGAGGGGCACCTCTCCTTGCTGCCATCCTGTTTAAGGCTGCCGAGAATGCAGAACTGATGAGATCAGATACCAGTTCTATATGCACTGCTTTTGTCACCATGCATATAAAGACGGCGACATAGCCTTTTGTTGTTTTTGCCCCTCTTCCTTTGTTCATTTTCACGTCTACAAATCCTGTGTAATCCACCCCTGTGTGGTAAAAGGGAGGGGCTGGGTTTGTTCTTGCACTCGGTAGTTCCCCCATCAGTTGGTGATGTTTTGATGGATTGTTCTTACGGCACGTCACACACTTTTGGATTTGCGTCTTCGTTGCTCGGTTACCGCCTATAATCCAATATTTTTGGCGAAGGTGTGACAGAGTGAGTCTTGGGCCACCGTGGAAAGTCATTCGATGAGCTTGATCGATGAGTAGATGTGTCAAACGACTTTCGTACGGAATAATCATCGGATGTTTCATATCTTCGCTTAACAAGGCGTTTTTCAACCTTCCCCCCACACGTAGTATCTCTAGATGATCAATAAATGGACTGAGTGCTAATATTTTGCTGTTAGATAAAACTCTGCCATGTTTTCGTAAGTGACAAATATCTGTGTCAAATACCTTATTTTGAGTGTGTTTTACAAGCACCTTAATTGCATTATTCAATTCTTGCAACGTAAAATACCTCGGCAGTTCACGCTGTTTTGGGTTCAACGCTCTAAGTATCCATGCAATAATTCGAATAATATGATTAATACAACTGTGATTTTGTAATAATTTTTCCACAATGTTCGTAGTTTCCATGTTTTGTTGAGTTATATTAGTTTGTTTTCGAATTGTTGTTTTTTCTTCTAGCTCTGTTTTAAAGTTATGTTCTTCGATGTTCTTTGTTTCAAACAATGATAACCATACCGGCCCTTGCCACCACAGGTGATTTTCTTTCATTTGACTGGCGTACTGACATCGGCTTGCGGCGTCAGCGGGATTTTCATTCGACTTGACGTAATCCCAACAAAAACGCGGTATGACATCAGTAATTTTTTGCACTCTATTTTCCACGTATGCTTTCCAGCGTGAAGGATCACCTTGCAGCCAGCCTAAGACTACCATTGAGTCGGTCCAGCCGTAGACTCGAATTTCATGTTGATTCAAAGACTCCTTTACTTTGATCATCAATTGGGATAGAAGAAGAGCTCCATTTAATTCCAGTTTAGGCTATGTTATTAGTTTTCGATGTGATACAATTTTTGACTTGCCAGCGACAAGTACGACTTTTTCTGAAGAATGAACCCGTGCATCAATAACACATGCGTAGGCATCCAGGGAGGCGTCACTGACCCCATGCAGCTCAATTGCTTGTTTTTCGCCACACATAAGCCATCTCGGTACCTCACATGAGTTTATTGCCTTTATATCCGCTTGTATCTTGCACCACTCCTTATGTATGTTATCGGATACATCATCATCCCATTGTAACTTCTCTTCCCACAGTTTTTGAAATAATAATTTCAATTTTGTTGTTATAGGAGCTAGCCAGCCAAGTGGGTCAAACAATTTGGATATTTCGGCTAGTAAACTGCGTTTTGTTTGTTTCTTGTTAACATCTGTAATTGAGCATTGGAAGGTCGTCGTTATCGTCCTTTGAATTCCAGCACAGGCCTAGTGTTTTGGATGTAATCTCAGTTTTAAAGTTGTAGACAATCTTTTCGTTGTTATCTCGTTCTGAAATGCCGTCCAAAAGGGCCTGGTTGTTAGATGACCATTTCCTAAGATTGAATCCTACACTTTTGAGTAATTGTTTTAGGTCCGAGATCATTTTTTTTCCTTTCTCTGCTGTATGCGACCCATGAACGAGATCATCAATGTAAAAGGATTCCTCTAAAATCTTTGCAGCGTCCGGAAATTGTTTACTCATATCCGCAGCCAATCTCTTTAATGTCATCATCGCTAGGAACGGCGCTGCCTTAGTGCCATATGTTACAGTTGTTAATTGATATGAAAGGATAGGTTCGTCTGCAGATTCCCGCCATATAACTTTTTATAGATGTTGATCAACGGGGGCGACCAAAATCTCACGAAACATCTTTTCAATGTCCGCTGTGTACACATATTTATATCGCTTCCACATAATTAATAATGTTTGTAGATCTTGTTGAAGATTGGGGCCTTTGTACATCAGGTCATTTAATCTGCAACCTGTAGATGTTTTTGCGGACGCATTAAACACCACTCTGTACTTCGTTGTTGTTGATTCAGCGCGTTGCACGCCGTGGTGAGGTAAATAACACTCAGGTGTAATATTACATGTTGATTGTTTCATATGACCTAGAATCTCCGACGTATCATCATCCTTTGATACATGGGAAGAATTTGTTTGTTTTTCGACTTTGTCCTTAGTACATGCATCATGCATCAATGTATTATGTCGAGCTGAGCACTTGCGACATCGGTAACTTGACATACATTTCTTTCCGTTATGACTGAACAAGCAATTAACGCAAAGGTTCAGTTTATTCACAGTGCCAAGTTTTGTGTGAATCGGCATTTCTAAAAATTGTTTGCAATTGTACATGCCATGTTCTTCTTCGCAAAGAGGGCATTTAAATGTTGACACATGGAATGATTTCGTAACCTTCCTGTTACTAGCTTGACTGCTGTTGTAACTATTGTTAAATTGTTTTTTGGAATGTGATGACTCTTGGGTTTCATTTGGCGATGAAATTGGTTTGCGGCGCGTCGTTTCCAATGAAATAAACTTCGCTTCTAGGTAGTCCAAGAAATCCTTTAATATAGGCAGCTCTCGGGAATTCTTCAAAGAATCGATGTAATCGGAATATGTGTCTGTATCCAATTTCTGTAGGTGTTGATATCCACTCCTAAATTTTTTATGGCATGTAAGCATTCTATACTGACGTCATGAATTTTCTTTATATGTGCCATTGACTGTTGTTGCATGTTCGGCAGATTAAATAGCATATTAATGTGGGTTGTGAAGATAAGTTTTTTATTGTAATAGCGGTGATTGAGGATATCCCAACAAACCAGATAGTTATCCGAACTTATCTGTAAGTGTTGTATCAATCTTTCCGCTTCCCCTTGAACTTTGCTCTTCAGAAACTGCAGCTTCTGAGCAGGCGACAGAGAAGATTTTTTATGAATTGCTTCCGTAAAAAGATCTTTGAATGGGATCCACTGATTGTAGTTACCGTGGAAAATTTGTATTTCCAATTTCGGTGTTGTTCTTTCTCAATGCGTACCGGACCACATTTTCGTATTCAAAGCTCTTTAAACCTGTTTTAAAATCGAGTATAGCGTTCTTCATATACTATGTTCTTCTCTCCGTTGACTTCACACTCTATCTCCCAGTGTAAGTTGTCAATGGCAGACCAGCGCGATTGTAGTGTTTGCAAATCATCTTGAAATTCCCATTTTTCACACAGAAACTCCACTTGAATATTAGCGACCGCTCTCATACGAGTAAATGCTTTGAAGTCCGCCGATTGTTTACGCCACATGTCGTCCAACTTACTGTTCGATCCCGTATGCCTTTTTGCATCGCCTTGTTGATCTTGACGAGAAGGCGATGGTTCTCTGTTGTCATTACCTTGATCAGTGTTACTGCTTTTGTTTATAAATTAAACAAACCTTGAATTATAACTACTATACTCAAATAATGTTACATTACTTTTTAAATCGTGTTGCCTTGATATAAATTTATATAAACGTGCGTTCAAAGCGATCGATATCGGCGGAGTGGCGGCAGGGTTGACAATCTTAGTAGTGGCAAACGAGAAATTGTTCAAATATAATACTACAAAATTAGGTTGGACTCCAAAAGTAACGTGAATTCATACCTTTTAGGTCATTTTAATTTGGTATCATTACATTGCAAGGAATTTAGAAAACCTTTGCACAGATGGCGCTATATATAATTTAATCACTATCTCTGACTATGTAGTTATAATAAGAAACTTAAGATGGCGCGATTACGATTGTAGGTGCTAGTTCCCTTTGGTGTGAACGTGTGACCTGCCATAGCTCGATTTTCAACATGTCGATAATTCATGTCGTAAAAAAATCACAATTCTTGTATCATATACGTCACATATTTCTAATGTAATGAAATTAAATGTAAAAAATAATTTTGTAATGATGATAAGATTTTTTTTTTGCAACACTTGCTTCTGCAAATGTCAGTTGTCATGAGACATTTTCTTTCAAACAAAATTGGCCGTTGGATTGCCTATTTCAATTTCGTTGTCTTTTATGTTTTTCTAGATTTTAATAATCCTAAAGTTTTTCCACCTAAGCCCGTTGAGTTGAGCTTTCCTCTAGATTTAGGGCTCGGTTGATTAAAGTCTAAGTGTTGAGATATGACTCGTTTGACTTTGAGTGTGATTTTTATTTATCATGTCTAATAGAAAATGTTGCGTCCCTGGATGCGAAAATAACTTAGGTAAGTGTTTTATCAATAATAAGCTGCTTGGTCAGTGTCATCATAAACAGGGCCGTTGAACCTAGGATGGATCCAGGATTCATTTCTGAGAAGGGTTCGAGTCAAACAAGTAAGGATTGCCCCCTACTATTGCACTATGCCTTTATTTTATGATTTGCTACTTGGGGTGTTATGCACAAATAAACGAATGATAACAAAACGTTATAGTAGATATTAAACTCTCAGTCTCAGCTCCCTATTTTATCAGAACCCTCTGAAGCAGGCCCACCCTGGATATAGGCATAGCAAGCCAGGTGTAAATTTATTGTAAGTTTTAACTTTCGTCACTACTGATTACTTACCCTATTATTTCAGAAACCCGAGGTGCATTTGCATAAAATCAAGCTATGGTTAAGGAGCTGTTTAATACATGGGTATATTCAATTTATGGTGATATTTTGCAACTTGAAAATAATCACATCTACACTTCGAACAAAAATATAGGTGCCGGAATAATCGATTGAGCAAAGAAGCTGTAGCAACAAAAAACATGCCAGGTCAGTGATAGTAAAATATCCAATGAACACATTGAATCCAGGTGTTGTTATTAAAACCACTGTAAATGTAGGAATTTTTTTGCTTGCTAGCACCTCGGAATCCAGAACAAACCAGAAGGCTCCACCTGTCCCTCTTCCTACCTGTGTAATATGGCTAATTTAGTAAATTTAACAATTTTCAAGGGAACGTGTTTTCTTCTTTCTGTCACATGCACATAACATAAAATTTAAAATAGACAGCTACATAAGCATAAAGGTTGACAGATTTTCTAAGTAAGACACTAAGTATTTAAAAGTAGTTGTGATTGCCTCAGTACCATGCCGGTTTATATTGTCCGGTTTCTTCTGTATTCTGTGGATTACACACATACTTATAATTGATTACTTGACTAAATCAGCATACATGTGCTTTAATCTGTGGGTTCATTAATTGCCAGACACAATAGGAACTAATTGTTATGAAGTTCAATTTTCTACTAGTCCGATTCAAATGGTTTACTTAACATGTTTATCTTTAAAAAACTCTTTGAAAAACACAGGTGAATTATTTAGATGGGAATGAATGGGAAACTCCCAAACAATGAGAAATACAGTATATAGTTTAAAGTTTTAAATTTTAAGAAAATAAAAACTGCTTCTTAAGCTGTTGCGTCAGTCATTAGCAGACACAATAGATTTTTATTGTTACAACGTACAGATCTGTACGTTACTGAGCCGAAAGGTTAAAGCAGGCTGCTAATAGTAGCAGCCTGCAGTTGTCAGTCACTACTGAGCTTACACACATAAAAAAATGTGTTTGTGCATTAGACATACACCATTTTAAGCACCTCACTTACCCACCCTTCTGAGGTACTACATCTATATCATTTAATAACTTGCTGTTGCACATTATTCAAAGCAAACCAATGTTTGTTACCAGTTATGTGTATTTGTCAATTCAATAGGTTTCTTATTGGTTCAGCTGAACTTAAAATCTTTGTATAAATATTATTCTAATATATTTTCATTATCTCTTATTAAATTTTGCACTGAAATGAATGAATGACAATTATAAGAAATAAGAGCTAGAGAGAAATAAGAAAGAAGAGCTTTGAGACCTATGCAGATGTCAGAAGCATCTACATAAAAAGGTATAATAAACTGAAACACATTTTATAAAAATATATAATATGTCTTTGTTCTTAAGGTCCCAAGCGTGACTGCCGAGCATGAGGTCCTGGATTCGATTCCCAGGTTGGCAAAAGTGTTATTGGATTTTTTTCAGTTAGACATTCTCAGTATCTGCCCGGAGCTTGGAATTGTACCCGGTAGATAACAATAGACTCACCACCTCTTACGTGGGACTTACTAACAGAATTACAAAAATAGAGTTAGACAACTGTGCCTTCTGGCTTTTGGGGATTACAGGCATGATGCTGTTATATGTTATGTTATATAAATAAATTATTATTATTTATTTAATAATACTTACATATTTAATTGCAGGAAATTAAATGTTAGCAAATACTCCAAAGTAAAGTTCTAAATATTTTAGCAGAACCTGTAGCTCCACCAAGTTTAAATGATAAATGATTTTATTTCTGTAAATACTCATAATAAATTGGTTGTAATTCCAGTACCTGCTACTGGTGCTACAACAATGGATTCGAATTTTGAGGCTATGCAGCTAGAAACTCAAGGTGCACCAGAGGATAAGCAAATGAAGTAGACATGAGTCCGATATATCATATCGTAACTAAAAACGGATATACACATATATCATATCGTATCGATATGCTACACACAGAAAACCGTTTTTACAATATCGAATAAATAATATCGAACTAAACGAAAAACTAACCATCCATATCCATATCCGTTTACGTAGCTTACTCAACTTCTCATATTCATATCGTTAGATATTCGCCGTCTCTCTGTCCAACTGATGACGTTACCGGGCGTGAAAACGAGACGAAGCGAATATCGTTCAGCGTTTGCTGTAAATATCTAAAACTCTCCATATCGATATCTAAAAACGGTTTTTCATATCGATATGAAAACTTCATATCGGATATGTAACCGTTTACAGAAAATACCAAAAACGCCCATGTCTAAAATGAAGGAAAGTTTCGGTATGTTATTATAAACCAATATTATACTATCATTTAGTGGGCCACTTTGATTGTAATTTTTATCCTATTCTATTCATCTGCTTGAGTGTGTTTGTATCGCAATATCATAATAATTTTCAAAATAATAATAGTAGTCTGAATTAAATATAATAATAACTTTTGTGAAAGATAAAACATTTTTGATGAAAGCCAGAATGGCTTCTGAAAACAATGGTCAACTGTACTAGCAGTATACAAATATATTTAAGAGGCAATATTATAAACGATAAAAAATATGCAATCCAGTTATTACTCGATATGACGAAGCGTACAATAAAGTTTAATATTTTATTATACAAATTATATGGTATAGGAATCCGCGGAAACACATTAATGGTGTGCATCATATCTGAAAGATAGAGAACAGTATGTCGAATTAGAACATTTCGGCTATGTAAAAAAAAAAATCCACTTAGGATTTTTTTTCTGATCGGTGTGATGCTATGTTATGTTATATAATAATACAAGTTACATTATATGTAATAAAAATACCAAAAAAAATGCCAAATATTTTTTAATTTTTTGTACTCTCCTACTTTTGCTACAGGGTCCATAATGATTCCACTTTTATTTAATGTTAACATCCTATGGACATTATGGTATGCAAATAATATGAATATGAAGGATAATTTGAAATAAAATCTTTTGACTTTCTCTATATGGGGCTAAGAAAGGATTAATAAAATTAGGGGTACAGAGGTGAAATGTGATGAAATACAAAAAAGAGTAATGCCTTTTCGAATACTACAATAAAGCGTTGATTGTAAATTATGTATTGCATTTAAAAACATTTATGGCAAACTAATTAAAATATACCCTTATTTATTCATGTTTTAATAATGGATTTTGCAATGTTTTATTGATAATAAATTTTGTTTAATTTTATTGCAGAGACACACAGAATTGTGACTAAGAAGCAAGTGAAACGTGTTGCAGAACTCAATCTGAGCAGGATCTATACAGAAGACTTTTGCTAGTTGGAGTGAAACTCAGTAAATGCAAATAAAATCAAGTCACTGCAAAACATAACTACAAATCAGAGACCATAAAAAGGGTAAATTCGGCCGTAGTTTCACGCTAGAAGAAAAAAAAATTTCTTTGTCAATCCTTAAGCAATGTCCTAAAGGATACAGATTTCTTAGAAAAATCTTTATTCTTCCATCACGTCAAACTCTCATAAAATTGAACAGATAAGGAAAAGTACCGTTTTTTTTTATTGGAACACATATTATGTATTGTTCTGTTTGATGAAATGTCGCCCAAATGTGACATTTAATGAAAGAAAGGATAAGGGTTTGTCACAAATAGCCATTAGACACTACCTAAATATGCCAATCGTGTATTATTTAATTATGTCTTTCCTAACGATTTTTATAGATTTTTAATTTTATTATTTTATATTTTAATAACTTCTTGCTTTTTATAAAGATTGTGTGTGAATCAATCCTTTGAATTTTTGACACAAAAGAATAATTAAATAATTATGATGTGTGTTTTTATATTCGTATTGTTGATAAATTAATGTCGAACGGAGTCCAAATAACTCTTGAAACATATGAAATTTATTAATAGTTAAATATTAAATAATGAGCATGTTCCCACATTAAATAATTGGGTGTGGACTCTAGAGGGTATAGAATATGTAATAAAAATTATTGCAACAAAATTTGGTGTATCAGGATCCAATAGAAAACTTTGTTTGGTTCAATAAGGAGCCACGTATACCGCAACGTAAACCCTATATTAGAAAGATTTGAATCAGCATTTACCATATTGCAGTTAACAGCCTCTCTAGTGTTTATGCCCCTGGGGAAAATTGTGAAGATGACATTTGTTATGCTTTGCATGAAGTACTCATCACAGGTGGGGGCACCAAAGAACAAATAAATTGTGTACCCACATCACAATCACAATCACATTCGTACCCCTTGAAGAAAAAAAGTGACCCTGGACAAGTTGGAGGCCGTCAATATGTTACGGGATATTTTGTTAAATTGCCAAGAAAACAGTCTTCAAGGGGTGTGATCAACGTAATAAAAATTTGATGTCCGACCATGAACCTGAATATTTAAGATACAGGGAATATGCAAATAAAAATGGCTTTGCAGTCCCAGCGACTTTCTCTTAAATTGTATATCGAATATGCAGGATATAAATCATACAATATTTAAAAAAAACATTTAAAAGAGTTGATTTAAACTGTAATTTTAATTCATGTAGATTTTAGCTATATTATAGGATTATAGCATAGAATGCGCCATTCACAAAGAAAACCTAATAGATATTTAATAAAAATATCCTGCTGATTCTTCATATCTAATTACTGTAAAGAAATAAATAAAATATTATTAAATAAGAGAGAGTGTGATGATGATACCGATTTGCATAAAATAAAATCAAAGAAACTGTATATTAGGTCTTTAAAACGAAATAATAAATAATTATAACATAGATTAACATTGTTTTCATTAAACAAAACTATGTAGCTATAAACTAGCTCGGTAGGTATATGCGTACACATATTGCTATATATATGATTGGCATTAGTTCCAAAACCCGTGTCCAGAGGGCGCCACTTTGCATTACTCAATTTGACCGCTAAGATAGACCTCTATTTCAGTATATAAAAAAGTACTCTGCGAGTGGCGGAGGGCCGTCGCTCGCCGGCGCGGCCGCACACCTCCCGTCCCGCGTCTCCCGCAGGCCCCTCGCTGCTCGTAGTGATGGCGTAAACAGCTTTCGTCTTCGTCCTCACTCATATGTGATTCTTGTTTCTGTTCTGTTTTGTTTGAAGCAGCTCCACCAGCTTGTCTTGGTTAGCACCTTCTGAAGTAGTTGGTTGTCCCGACTGTCCGCCCAAGGACAGTACGTGCGCCGACATTTGTTGATGTTGTTGAATAATAAGCTCCCTTACTTCTTTATAGCACTGATGCGTTCTTTTATATAAATCGCTAGTGAAGTAAGGATGACTCACACTTTCCTCTGTAGACAGACGATCGTGATTGAACTGGAAGTCAGCCCATAAGCTTTCCAGCATCTGCATACGCCGTTTGAAATAGTCAGAGTTCTTTCTCTCCCAGCCATCTTTCCTGATGTTTATGCTGACCTTTTTTTATGTTTTCATAGACTTCGTTCTGATTCTGATAAATTTCAGATGAAGACATTTTGTTACTGTTGTTTTTTGTTATTGGCTTCAAGACGAACTTTCTTTTTACGAGCGTAGACTGTAGTGCCACACTCCTGATTCTTGGTATTATGCAACCTGTCACTCACGATATGCGCCTACTCAATTGGTGAGACTCGCTTCTGAGAGGCCAGCCCAACTGATTCGCGTCCGTAAAACAAAAATTACACAACACTATTGCTCGAAGGACCAAATGTTGGGGTTTGATGCCCAACAGTGATAAATGTTTGTTGTTATGTTTGTTAAAATGTTAATGTTAAATGAGTAGACGACCAATTTCTGTACTGGTTTAATTACTACTAAAAATAATATATAATATAATAATACACGATGCATGCTAACTTAAATAATTGCAGCGTTTGCGTGTAGATGTGACGTATATAATATAAAGGTCAATGTACTGCGTAGCTCGTACAATTAGACAAATTATATAAAATAGGAATTCGCGGAGTCACTCATAAATGATTTCAGTCATACCTTAAAGACAGAGAACAATATGTAGAAATTGAATATTATAACCAAGATAATAACGAAATAGTTAATATAAGATCAGATAGACAAATCCTAAACTCATCAATTCCACAAGGCAGCGTTATTGGATGTTTATTATTCCTTATATATATCAACGACCTTCCAAAAATCATGAATGAGCCTTGTATACTATTCGCGGATGACGTCTCCCTTCTTACTTCATGCCGTAACGAAACAGAAATAAATACACAGCTACAAACTATACTCAATAAAACTACAGAATGGATGGATCAACATAACTTACAAAAAAACAAAAATTATGACTTTTTACCCCTACCAAAAATCTCCAATAACTTCTCTACAAATAATATAAAAATAGACGTTGTCGACGATTTCACGCTTCTCGGACTTACAATAGACACTCACCTCAACTGGAAGACACACATCCAAAGCAATAAATCCAAGATTTCCAAATTTACTTACGCTTTTCGAGAATTAAAAATAACCACAGACCTACCAACTGCATTGAGTGCTTATTACGCTTACGCTCACTCCCGATTCAGCTACGGCATCATGTGGGGCAACAGCACCGACGCACCATCACTCTTCATACAACAAAAAAAACTAATCCGAATACTTACGAACATTGAACAAACAGACAGTTGTAAACCCTATTTCCAAAAACATAAAATACTTACGTTGCCATGCATTTATATTCAAGAAATATGTAAATTCGTTAGAAGGTACTCCACCTTCTTTACAAAGCGCGGAGACAGACACACAAACAGATCACTGAGACACAAAAACATGCTTATGCTACCTACTTCCAACATGACACTACACTCAAATAGCCCATATGTAATGTGCATCAAAATATATAATAAATTACCCAACAAAATAAAAGATGAGCCTAGCGACACGAAGTTCCTAAACACCCTAAAGCAAATATTAATAAATAAAGCATACTACACGATTAGTGCATATCTTACGGATAAATCAATAAATTAACAAACACCTTTTCCTGCTAAAACCCATACATACTTACCTATAATTTAAATATAATGAATAATAAATAAATACATAATATAAAAGTAAACATAAATATAAAAAATTAACAATAAAATATTCAGTTGTAACAAAAAATTAAAAAATAAATAACAAATATACCACAATCAACAAATCTAAATGATACAATAAAATAAATATAACACAATAAATTTATACAACATTTTGAACGGATAACCTAATAACATACCTACTAAAAAATACAAACATAAAAACAATACCATACATACTTAGATACATTAAAAAGGAATATGAATACTTGAGCATAAACAAATATTTCTATATATACCACGCCTTCCTCTCTTCTAATTTACTATTTGCTGTGCCCATCAGGGTCCACGATTGCTACCATGTTATTTATATCACCATCTTATCTTTACATTGTGGATTTGCAATAAAGAATATGATTATGAATATGATATGATTATGATTAATTATTTTGAATTAAATCTTCGGCAAAAATCTAACATTTTATTGAAAACTGAGGCGGTCATATTTTAATTTTAAACTGTATTTTACAGAAAAAACTACTCATGCTTATATTACAGAAAAAAATAATCGAAGAAAGGTTAATATTTGTAACCACAGGACTTGTAAGATCATCACAAGGTGTCAGTTTTTCCGATATAGTTTTTAAAACTTATAATTGGAAAAGTACATGATAAGTTATTATATTAAATGGAAAAAGCATGCGTTAATGCTTTTCAAAGATTTATCTTTAATGACCCGGTGTACTTCGTATCACCTCGAAAGTCAAATTTTTTACAGGAAAGTAGGTAGAACAGTTTATAGTTTATACGGACAAATGAAATTATTGGTTTTACTATCTTTCTCGCAATTTTTCTACCTTTTTTCACCGTTTAAACCTTCCCTGGACTACGACAAACATTTCAAAACTAAAATCAGCTAAATCGGCCCAGCCGTTCTCGAGTTTTAGCGAGACAAACGAACAGCAATTGATTTATATATATATATATATATATGTCGCAGATGGATTGTAGAATAAGCTGTTTTACAAAACTGCTAGCTGATTTACGAAACAGTACTGTTATGAAAAACAGCTGAACGACGTTTAGCGGTTTTACGTAATTGCTGAACTATAGCACGCAGAATTGAATGAACGTTTTACGTTTATCAATGCAGCGGGTCAACGATCAGAGATTATGTAAAACAGTGTGAAATGAACTGTCAGATTGTTGATTTTAGTTCGAAATTTTGTCGCATGTGGCATGTCTTAACAATAATAACCTAACTTTATTTTACTTGTCAATAGCTAAAAAAAGATGAAAATTTTTAATGACGTAAATACTAAACCAATACAGGATGTGGTTTTGTACAGTGGCCATATTGTAGGAACATATACAGCAACAAGTTATATGTTGTATAAAAATAATTATAACAATAATAGCCAAGAGGTCAACGTCCTATTCGTCTCGTAACAGCGCCGCCCGACAAGTAGATAGGTTGCATACAAGTCAACGATAAAGACCTAACGAACGTAATAAGACTACAATGTAGTTTTAGGATTGAGTTTTTGTCTCATTATTGGTTTCTAAACTCCCATTCATAAATGATAGTTTTCTTAGATTTCGTGAGTACGATATTATTTCCGCGAGATGCAAGCTAATTACGTAACATAATCACACTGATTAGACAGTGTTGTCAATACAGAGAGTCGAGATCTTCTGCGCCGCGGTTCGCGGGTTTGGTTATGTTCCAAGTCTAGGTGTAGGTATGTGCATGAGAGGTTTGTTTCTATAAATGCTTAGAAATCTAAACAATGCAATGCATCGCAAGTGAGTTACAAGATTGGGTTATTAAATTGTTGGTATTAATATGGGAAATCAGAGCGGACTCAGAAAGAAAAATGGCAGAATAACGTTATAGGTTTATATTTAATCAACAACTGCACTCAAAATACAATTACCGTTACTTTTATACAGTTTTTACACCTTAAACTTATCATAGGTGGCGTGCCGAGCTACTTCCGGGCATATTATTTAAAATATAATTATTAAAATGACTTTGCTACCGACTTCCGTTTCATAATATTTAGCAGCGGAAGTCAGGAGCAAAAACAAATACATTTCTCATATTAAACGAATTATCTACAAAATATATCGATACCCACCATTAACTACTTTAATAATTAGTCAGTATAGTTTAATTAAAAATATAAAGCTAACATTCGGCCTTCCTGACATTTAGTTTGTCCTCAAACTATAAATAACTTAACCACTATAATAGTAATCAGGATAAAATATCTAATACTCAATATTCATAATTATTTTAAAGAAATCTTCAGTTTATCAATCAATGCAAAAACGATGACATTTGGCAGACGTATATTACTGTGACAGTGCACCGACACTCCAGCTTTGTGAACAGGTAAGTTATAAGTGTAACCTTTTATGCCATCTTAATTTTATCATTCCATTATCGTAATTTTACAAATACCACTCATTGCACCGCAAGCTTCACTGGTCAAGCACTCTCACTTGCCAGTCACTGTACGACTTCCAATAAGTGCTCCAAGTCTTATTCTCCACTTATTCATAATTTAATTATGACGTCAAACTGCATCTGCCACAGATTGCATCGCAAGCTTCACCGGTCAAGCCCTATATAAGCTTACCAGCCACTATACGACTTCCAATATGTGACGTATGCTTTAGGTGAGAGATGCACCGTGGGACTTCGCCAGCATTTGACCACTCAACGTCTTCCAACCGTCTCTGGTTGCAACGTGAGCTTCGCCAACTCTATCGAGCCGACCACCCCACGACTTCCATCTCCTATGATACATCATTTATCACTCTGGTAAGTCATTTTCAAATTTCCTTTCAGCAGGTTGCAACATTTATGCAGGTAGATTATAATAATAACCACTATTTAATCATTCTGTTTTCTAGCCTAATTGCGATATGCCAACTCTCAGTAATTTGGCTTGCTACATTATAATGTGACATATAAATTTAGTTATTCACAATTGTCCTAGTTCCTGTCTATAATCGCATCTAATATCTTTATCTATCTCTATATATATGTATATAAATATACTATCCAAGTTAAGCTCATTTCTCAGCTCTTCAGTGATCACTTAATCACTAAGATTATATAATTAATTCACACTTTTTATTTTCAGGTTCTCAGTATACATAGAAACAAGGATTAACATTACTAAGATAATTTACCTTTTTATTTGTAACTAGCAAACAATTAAATGTTTATTGTTCTGTTTCTTTAATTTAACATCCACCCATTAATTTAATCATTCTTTTTCAGATTCAGATTCTGAACTTAGTTCATTAATACTCGTGCTAATCCATGGTTGTATCTGATCTACAGCCCAAATATTACAATAATGCTTTTTGCCAATACTAGATCCTGGGATACTAGAGACTTCATACCTATCGTTATCTAAAACATTTGAGATTCTGTAGGGACCCGAATATACTGGTAATAACTTCTTACTTTGACCATCATTATGACCGATTTGTTTTTGGATTTTGACTAAATCCCCTACACAGTATTTATTAGCTTCTTTACGAGTCCTATCAAACCTATCTTTCTGTTTTTGTTGTTCTTGAGATATATGATCACTAACGTCACTTCTTATGTCACTTAAGTCTTTATCTACCTGTCTCGTGTCTGAAAATATATCATTCATAATATTTTCACTACAATGAGTGAAATTTCTACCAAACAGAGCTTCAGTTGGAGTTTTCCCTATACCTTTGTTTAGTGTATTATTTAGTCCCCATTGAATATTTCCTAACTCAGTATCCCATTTGGTTTCTCCTATTTTATCAGTGTATGAAGTTAACGCGCCTAATACCGTCCTATTATAGCGCTCCACCTGGCCATTGGCCCGAGGTGAAGCTACAGCATTCAAAACATGATTAACGTTGTGTTTTGCACAATATTTGCGGAATTCATCAGAAGTAAATGAGGTGCCTTGGTCGGAAATCAAACGTTTAGGATACCCAAATGTAGTAAAAACATCATCTAATGCCTTTATTGTTAGACTTGACCTTAAATTGCGTAATGGTTTTAATATGCAGAATTTTGTAAACCCGTCTACGATAACCAGTAAATAAGCATTACCCCTTGAACTTTTTACGAAGGGACCCAGGTGATCAATATGAATAGTTTCAAATGGGATATCATTTTTGGGTATTGGGTGTAAATAACCTTCTTTTTTACCCGCGGGCGCTTTACCATATGCACAATGTAAGCAAGATTTTACATATTTCGTAATAAATTTCTTCATCTTTGGAAACCAAAAGTCTTTTTGAATCTTTGATAAAGTTTTGTCAACTGAGAAATGCCCGATGTCGTCGTGATTCTGTTTACATATTTGCGACCTGGCTCCCTTCGGAACTACCCATTTTAATTCACCCTTTACTTTTCTAAACAATCTATTACCTTTAAATACAAAATTTTGTTTTATATCAATAATCTCTTCGTATTTTGGGTCATTTAAAACATCTTTAATAAAACATATTTTAGAATCCGTTAATTGAACACTAAGTAACCAATCTTCTTGCGTTAGGTTGAAAACCCTTAACGAATCAGTCTCAGAATTTGTATTAGAATTTTCTTGTGGGTTTCTACTCAATGCGTCTACATGGGTCATACTGTGGTTAGGGCGATAAATAATGTTACAGTCATACTCCTGCAAGGCCAGCCACCATCGAGCTATGCGTGGCAAAATATCTCGCTTAGAAAAAGTAGATCTTATAGCATTACAGTCTGTTACTATAGTAAAATTTAATCCAAGTAAATAAACACCAAATCGCCGAAGTGATGTTACTACTGCCAATGTTTCCAAATCATAAGCGTGAAACTTTTGTTCATCAATTGTAGTTTTTCTACTGAAGTATGCAACCGGCTTTAGGGGAGCATGACTACTTTCCTTTTGCAAGAGTATACCTGCCAATCCAATCTTGCTCGCATCAGTGTGCAATTCTGTATCATAGTTGGGATTATACAAGGCCAATAAGGGTCGCTCTATTAATTTAGTTTTAAGAGTCTGGAAAGCAACTTTCTGATCATCTTCCCATTTCCACCGACAGTTTTTCCTTGTGAGATCAGTTAATGGTTTTGCAATTACCGAAAACTTCTCTATAAACTTTCGAAAGTAACTAGCTAAACCTATAAACTGTCTGACTTCATGCACGTTTTGGGGTACAGGAAAGTTCTCGACTGCATTAATTTTAACTTTACCCGGCTTAATCCCTTCATTATTAATCTCATAACCCAAATAATCTATTGAAGTTTGAAAAAAATAACATTTTTGTATATTTAACGTTAAATTGGCTTTATTGAGCATTTTGAAGGTATTCTCCAATTTTTTAATTCCATCCTCAAAGTTTATTGAGGGTATTATCAGGTCATCCATATAGGCTATGGCTGGTTTACCGATATTATTAAATTCACTCGCTCTGATGCCCTGAGCAAAATTCAAATTAAGAGCCTGATTCATAGTTCTCTGGAATACAGAAGGCGCATTTGCCAGGCCAAAAGGCATCCTCTTAAACTGATACAAACCATCAGGCGTAATGAAAGCTGTGACGTGTCTATCCTCTTTTTTAATCCGAACCTGATAATACCCACTCATTAAATCAAGGGTTGTAAAGAACTTACAGCCACTTAACTGATCCAACTGATCCTCAATTAATGGAAGCGGGAAATGATCCTTTACCGTTCGACTGTTTAATTTTCTGTAGTCTACGCACAAACGATGCCCTCCAGTTTTCTTTGACACAAGTATGATTGGACTGGCATGAAGAAGACTCTACAATAATGTCATTTTCTAATAGCTCCCCAACCATTTCTTGAACTAGTTCTCTCTCTTTATAACTCAATCTGTATGGTCTATAAACTACGGGGGTGTTATCGGATAACTTAATTTCCATTTCCCCGAGGTTAGAACAACCCAATTCTGAAAGGTTTTGAGCAAAAGTTGTTCTATACTTTGATATCAAATTTTGAACAATTTTTATTTCTTCTTTTAGTAACTGAGAATTAATATTAACTTCACAAGCATTAATGGGACTATATTGTGATCTTAAATTTGAACAATTTATTTGTTTAATGTTATTATCGTAAATAATTTCAGAAGCTCTAACCAATAGCATATTTCTTTTCAAATGTAACGTTGTATTATTTAAAACTACAATAGGAATATCACAATTGCACCCCGTTATTTTATAGACTCCTTCTTTAATCCAATATTGACAATTATTGTAATAACGATAGCTACCTGGCACAAATATTATGGAAGTGTCAATTGAAGTGAAACATTTAATTAAGTCTGAATTTGAGACAGAATAATCTGTTAAAACATATAATTGGATATATTTCTTACATTATCATGTTCAATATCTGGCAAGATCCCGTCACAAAAATTATCACGGTTTAGTATATCGAGGCGACTATTAGTCTTTATAACTAAAGTATGTGGCAGTTCAGTAAAATTCTGCCCTACTAGTAGAGGTACATGTAATTCATTAGATGCAACAACATATGTCGTGATCAAAGCTTCAACTCCATCTATAGATAATAGAAGGTCAGCCTTTCCAATAGGTTCAATGTGGATTTCACCTACCCCTTTAATAATCGGTAAGGAACTGGAAACAATATTCAACTTGTATTGACATGCTAAGGTATTACTAATGAGTGTGCATTCACTCCCAAAATCTATAAAACATTTAACTTGATGAGAACTATTATTAATAAAAGCAGTTTTGTAATATTTATTCGATGAACTTTCTAAATTGGTTGAAGTTGTCATCATAACTCGCTTGTCTTTATTACTATTTTGAGTTGCATTCTTATTTGAGAAGCAGTCCTCAGTTTTGTGTCCATACCTTTGGCAATTTTCACATTTAATAACAGGTTTTGGACATTGTAGAACCCTGTGACCGGTCTGTTTACAGTTAAAGCATAATGCCATATTATTTGATTTTCTACATTGATTTGCACGATGACCACTTTTGTTACAAATAGTACAAACAATAGAAGAATAATTAACTCTCTTTGCTCACGACACATGTCTTTAAGGTATTTTAACAAGTCTTCTGGTTCAGTAAAACGGGCTGAAGATGCACCTGCTCTAATAGTGCGATCTTCAAGACCGTGAATAATACAGTCTACAGCTTTCTTGCTTGATATATCACATGCATTCAAAAGTATCATTTTATCATAATAGTATTCATCTAGAGAATCACCTATCCTATATTTCTTTTCTAGCATTTCTGATAGCAAGGCACCATAATTAGTATCAGAAGGAAAAGCCCTCTTCAAATGATCCTGCCATTCTAACCATGTGTGTTTTATTGTTTTAAGACCTTCATACCATTTTTTGGCATGACCTACTAACCGTGGTAATGCAAAATGAGTAGTTTGTTGATCAGACCAACCATAGATTTGAGAACATTCATTGACTTTTAACCAAAGTCAATGAATGTTCTCATGTATCTATTCTATGATTTTTAACAGATGGGTCAAATTCAGGAATTATATGTTTATCGTATTTAAATGAGGAATGATCGAGTTTCACATGAGACGATATAAAGCTTACTAAATCTTGCAAATTAATAGGTAAGTTTAAATTTAACGACTTACTGCTAGTATCTTCTTCCAAAACTCCTTTTGAAGAGCCTGGTTCCGCCTCTCGTTCATTGTCCGTGTTGAAGATACCAACAGCTACCCCCTCATTCGCAGCTGCTGGAGTTCTGATCTCTCTGGAGGACCTAGTAACGTTGGTAGTCGACATTTTCCTTATCGAATCTCCATCGGGTGTAGTTCCTGTCCTGCTCCTATTTCTCTCCCTCGACCGGCGTGTTCTTTTTGATTTTTTTCGTTTGTGAGTGCGCGTTCGACCACTAGAATGTGAATGATGCCTTTTATCCCTCCGTTGTTGCGAATGTCTCTGTCTAACCGATTCATCACTCATATCACTCGATGAAGAGTCAGCAAGTGTTCCTCGAGTACGTTTTGGCATATTCAAGTTCGTGACACCACTCACAATAAAATCTGTACCAACTTTGGACACACAAAAAAAAAATACACTACAGTCTATTTATTATTCACTTAGGTATATCCCACTTCTGATATGGGAAATCAGAGCGGATTCAGAAAGAAAACTGGCAGAATAACGTTATAGGTTTATATTTAATCAACAACTGCACTCAAAATACAATTACCGTTACTTTTATACAGTTTTTACACCTTAAACTTATCATAGGTGGCGTGCCGAGCTACTTCCGGGCATATTATTTAAAATATAATTATTAAAATGACTTTGCTACCGACTTCCGTTTCATAATATTTAGCAGCGGAAGTCAGGAGCAAAAACAAATACATTTCTCATATTAAACGAATTATCTACAAAATATATCGATACCCACCATTAACTACTTTAATAATTAGTCAGTATAGTTTACTTAAAAATATAAAGCTAACATTAAGGTCAACAGATCAGTTGACCATGCCTACGTGCGAATAATTAAACGTACTTACGTATTAAATGTTCACTAGTGAACTTATGTTACTCGTAACATAACGGGCGATACATGCTACGAGCACGTCGCCTATTGTTGTCTTTTAAACTACCTAACACCAGCACACTCCCACTCACGCACGCAATTGCACTACACTTGTAATTTCATCGGTGTACACTAACTTTTTTACGTCACCACACAAATAAAAGTCTAGCGGCGTAAGGTCCGGGGACCGAGGAGGCCAAGGCACTGGGCTATCACGTCCAACCCACTGTGCCCCAAACGTGTAGTTGATGGTACACCATTATGCTGGTTGGTAATACAGGTATTTCAAACTGCCTGTAATGCATCCAGTACAGTATTGTGTAGCAGCCAGCATCGTAGCATGCAATGGCGTCTGTCGGACTGGCTACCTCCCCACGTACATACGCACTGCACTACTCAACCACTATCACCAGCGGGGGCATAGGAAAATGCGCACCATATCGACGTTCCCGCAGTTGGAAAAATTCGGCATTGTAGGTACCCAATCGTAACTTGACCGCGCGCGATTTCAACATGTACGCTCGTTCGCGTCAACCGACACACTAACGAACAACCGTTGAGCCGCGCCGCTAGCGTGCACGGGTAGATACATAGCGCGAGCACGAGAGCGAGCGCCGCGCCGCGCCGTCTTTGGCGGTACCTACGCTCGGTCTCTGTCGGCGCGCCGTGCCGTCTTTATACCTACTGCGCGAGACGCGGCATAAACCCAAAAAACAGTAAGACTGCGAAATTAATTCGATTTTCTAAGGTATACTTTTTTTTATTGTTTTGTAATCAGTTACACCTATAGATTCACCTCCTTCAATTTGGCCACTGTCTAGAACCACAACTTGTATAATAGTCGACAATGTATCGAGATTATGAAAGAAAATAAACGAAATTGATCCCTGAGCGAGCGAAGCGGGCTCGGGAGTTTCGTGTATCCCGACACGGACAGGTTAGGTTCGATGAAGATGACGTTGGCCAGTGAGCGAGCTTAGCGAGGGAACAGCCTCCGTCATCCTCATCCGTCACAGACACATAAATAGACGCCCCGCGGAGCGGGGCTCCGTTGACCCAGCCACGGAAAGTCAAATCAGAATACAGTATCGTTTTTTACTTGAATGGTGACTATCCATTTATTATAACTACAATAAACAAACCTGTCCCACTGTAGATATGTCATTCTGCATTACGTCTAAAGGTGGGTAGCAGTTTTGTTAAACGTATCGCAATGGCAATCCAGCTGCACGTCGTTCAGCTGTTTTATAAAACAGTACTGTTTTGTAAAGCAGCTAGAGATTTTGTAAAAAAGCGGCAAAAAAATCCATCTGCGACATATAGATTAAGTTAAATTATACATTAAATTTCGGTACAATGACAGTTATCCAAATATAATTTAGATTAAATAGACAGATGTACCATTTATGTCATTAACTTTCTAAGTTAGTCGCATGGCAATATTTATTGTTTTATTTTGGGAGTGCTCAATAAAAAACCGCCCTGCGTGCCAACCCATGTTACGCCGCCACTGATCGCAGTTATAATTGCGTATTACTTAAAAGTCGGTCCTGAAAAGCATAGATTTTTGTGAATACGTCCTTAACCAACTTAAAATGATTTTCCTCATAGTTAGAGTTTGGTCGAAAATCGGGACATTTGGCGTCCCGATCAAGGATAAATCAGGACGCGTCCACAGAGTCCTGAAAATCGGGACATTTGGCGTCCCGATCAAGGATAAATCAGGACGCGTCCACAGAGTCCTGAAAATCAGGTCGTCCCGCGCTAATTAGGGCACCTGGCAACAGTACAAACAGAAGACATGCGTCCACCTCACAAGCTTCTTAAGGAGGCATAAACAAAACATTTACTCTATTCTCTAAGAGACCAATTGTAATTAATTCAAGATAAATCTTTGAAAAGCATTAACGCATGCTTAGCGAACTCTAAAGTTATTATATTAAATGGAAAAAGAATACGGTCGCGAACAGGATTCGAACCTGCGCCTACCGGATGAATACTCCAGGCGCTCTGACCACTAAGCCATCTCGACCTCTGCTCACCACCGCGAATTCTTCTTCCATATTTTAACACGTCTTATGGCGACGTTATTGCAATCAATTCAGTCCTTATACTGGTGACCGAACCGACACGACTAACTTTGCAGTTAATACAATGCCGTAAAGAATGCAATTACCTTAATAATTCAAGATAAATCTTTGAAAAGCATTAACGCATGCTTAGCGAACTCTAAAGTTATAATATTAAATGGAAAAAGAATACGGTCGCGAACAGGATTCGAACTTGCGCCTCCCGGCTGAATACTCCAGGCGCTCTGACCACTAAGCCATCTCGACCTCTGCTCACCACCGCGAATTCTTCTTCCATATTTTAATACGTCTTATGGCGACGAATCGTCTTGTGACGAGTAATCTGGTTAAACGTTATATTATTATATACGTATTTATGTAAGTTTATGTATGTTAGCCTATGATTGTGAACACCATTAATTTATAACATATCTCGCTAGATTGTAAACAGTCGATAAATTGTGGACTTTACCATACTGTTTACAATATAACGTATTAGTTTTCACTAGTTTATAATCTTCCTGATAGTAGGTATATATTAAAATTTGGCGGCGCGATTGGCGCAGTGGTCGAGAGACCGGCTGCTGCGTCGCGCGTCGCAGGTTCGATTCCTGCACAAACAAAAATTTGTATGATCTACAGATAATTGTTCCGGGTCTGGGTATGTGTGCTTGTGAGATTATATGTATGTCTGTAAATGCATATACATGCTATACATGAAGAAACTCCTAGTGTGGGGCTACGTTCTAAAAAATAAATAAAAAATAGGTACATAATATACAGAGTGAGGATGAACTTACGACATTAAATTGAAACACAATTATTACTAGTCTAAAGAAACATTATAAAACATGTAACTAAATTATTAGGTGAAAATTAAAAATTTGAAATTTTCGAACAAAATAATATTAAAACGATTGGAGTAAAAAAATAACAGCATTTGTAATTATCTGTCAATGAAAAGTGACCGACCTGTTGTTTGAACGGCAACGTCGCCACGTCATGCAATTTGAGACCCCTAGGTCGGTTTCTTTTGTCGGTGATAAACAAAGCAAAGGTGTAAGCTCATTTTACGTATTGAGAACTGATAAACACTGATTGTAACACATAGTTTAAACAATCACAAAATGACAAAATAAACAATTCATTCAAACAAAATAAATGCATTTTTTTATAATAATATCTACTTTTCTCTATTTCTCTATATAATATATAATTCTGCTCTATGATTTTGGACTCGCTTTAACACATTCTTAACCGTTGCTATACGTTTAAACTTTTCAAAAATAGGAGTAATTTTGACTTTGAAGCTTATTTATTGTGTGAACTCAGTATTGATAACACCGAGTGGGGCTTATTTGAAAGCTTATTAAAAAAAAATGAAATGCACTTACTTGTCGGCCAAAATTCTTCGCACAGGCACCCTTTGGTTTCCCTGGTGCCTCTAGGACAGCCACACTCGGAGAAAGGAAACTTCGGATCAACTGTTTTGTACACTAGTTTTGGTTTTTCAGGTATATGTGAGAAAATACATGCAACATTCAGCTGCATGGTCTAAAAAAGTTAATAAACGATAACAGTGGTATTAGTAAATACTTATAATAATTACAAAAATAGCGGGTAAGTACCTACTCAAACTATAAATAATGATTATACTCTTTTTCCATTTAATATTATAACTTTAATTATTATACTCTCGCTCCACCGAGACAAACTAGCCAGTACTAACGCTGTAGTGTACCAGCAGCAGCATCACTATATTTCAAAGCTACAAAAATAAAAGTTCTCTCGCCTGGCAACCCTCCAATCGTTTTCTTTTTGTGCGTAGCGCTGTCACGTCATTCTCTCGAAAAAACACAAATAACTAATTTTACTTTTTAGAGATTACTTAAGTGTAAAGTAATGTGGTCGATCATGATGCTGATGTTCGTCTAGCGTTCTTTCAATACGTTTTAAGATGATCTTAGCGAAGATTTTGTAAATGTTTGAATGATACATAAGACATAAGACTGATGGGACGATAATTTCCGATTTCATGTTTATCTCCTTTCTTATACAACAGGATAATGTTAGATTCTGTCCATTGCTGGGGAATTATTTCAGTGCTTATAATATTGTTAAACATATCTGTCAGAACAGGTGCCAACACTTTCAATAATTGTCTTAAGATTTCGTTGCTTATGCCATCCGGCGAAATCCAGGTCCACATGTTTTTCTTATTTTTCCTGAACATAGTATTTGAGATTGTTAGGTTATTTCGTAGTGCGAAGTTTGTAATATGTTCTCCGTTTCTACTTCTGGGTTTATTACTGTATGTGAAAGGTCCTAGTTACTTTTTTCTCTTCCGGGCGCCTTTCTCCAAGTTGGCCATTACAATCTCCCATTATTATAAGGTTTTTATGACAGTACTCGTGGATTGCATTATTTAGATCAAGGTAGAATGTATTTATTGTATCTAGACTCGATTGTTCAGTAGGCGAATATATTTGTACTGTTGACCAAGGATCTTTATATCCGGGTAATTTCAAATTCATTATCGCAATACGCTCCGATATACCTACAAATCCTTCCACATGTTCTGTTATATATTTTTTAACAATAAATCCAACCTCATGGAGTATTGGGGTCTCTCCTATATGATAAAATGTGTAATTTGGATAAGGTATGATATTTTCACCCATTCTTCTCATTTCGCTGAGGCCAACAATGTCCCATTTGATGTGTTTTAAAGCAAACATGAGTTCTGTAGGGTTTTCTTCACTTTTCAGAGTAAGTACGTTGAGTGATGCGATAGAGATTTTGGATTTTTGATTTTTGTCATTATTTTTGTTTTTTGTTGTCACTTATTGTTGGAGGGTTGTGGTCTCTTTCCCCCACGAGGACCAGTCGGCTTGGGGGAGGTCGGTATATTCTTGTTTCATTGTTGCCAGTTTCTTCGGTTGGTTTTGGTTTCCGTTTGCCGATTTTTAATTGTTATTGTGTTCCTGTAGTACCTATACCCCGCATCATATCGAAGACATTTGTCCTGTTTGCTTTGATTGAAGCTACAATATGTTGTTTTTTGGATTGGTTAATAGGTGATAAGGGGTGATAAGCAGTGGGTGAGGTAGATGATTCTCTTTTTCGTTTATCTTGGCTCTTTTTATTCTCTTTAACGATAAGTTTATCATATTTCAGATACGCTAAATTGCCTTTTTTCCTTTCTTCATCTAGCTTGGCTTGTAGAGTTTTTTCCAACACCTCCTAGGAGTAATCTTCACTGATATTAATTTTGTTTAAGTTCTTTTTATTTTTAATTATTTCGTTCTTTTTCCAATTGCCCTTTCGGCTCAGTAACGTACAGATCTGTACGTTGTAACAATAAAAATCTATTGTGTCTGCTAATGACTGACGCAACAGCTTAAAGAACATAGCCTTGGTTTGTTAATTTCTCTATTTTTATTGCCTAAGCGGTAAATTTTGTTGATTTCGTAACCTTCTATAGTAATATTTAGATCTTGTTTCAGATGTTCCTTAAATTCTTGAAGTAATTCAAATGTTGATGTTTCTTTTTCTACTAGGCCAAATACTATGATATTACTTTTCTTCTCCACTCTTTTCAGAAACTCAATTTCTTTTTCTAATTTTTCTACTTTGATTGTTAGGTTTTTGTTTTCTTCCACTAAAGGGATTAACTTTTCATCCATTTTGTACATAATACTTTTTGTGATAGAATCCTTCAATTCAGCGGTTTGGCTTTCATTTTGTCAAATAATATTTGAAATTGACTTTCCATTTTATTGTTATAAAGTTGTATTTGCGTATGTTGGAACGTAATATTAGATATGGTAGAATTTATTCTTTGGTTGGCAACACGTGTTATACTGTCAGTGCCGCAAACGTCAGTCTTGTTGACGTTGCTATGACAGATGTCGATGAATAATGTTTGTCGTGCTATGTAACCTCAAATCAATTATGACATTGTTTTTCTAATTTATCAACGATGACCCACAATCACACAAATCTGATTATCTCTAAACACTTCACAGATGTTTTGCTTGAGTTTTGTGGCGAAGTTTAAACCAAAAGCTCACTGTAACTATTTTTAATCACTTAATTTCTTCAGTAGTTTATCCCTGTGGTGTTGACAGTTCTAACGCCGGAAACGGAACCCAGCTCAATACTTAGATAATATAAATATCTAGATAGAGTGTCGCACAGCAAAAGAACTACAACAAACAGGCCAAGTTTGAAATACTGGTGTGCCTGACAGGTACGTATTACACTCGCGCCATGTCATTAGTATGCGTGCGTAATGATACCAGTTATGGGTATGGAGAAATGTATCATACTGTGAAGTGTATTTTTAATCTACAAAAATATGACTAAGGACCAAATATATTTAAAATCGGGATAAATTAACAACTGATAACTAGAGTCTCATAACCGGAGAGAATAAATTGACCACCACCGGACTGTGCTACCGTGTCGTTGTTCGATACTATTAAATTTCAAGCTTCCTTGTATTCGTCTTTAGGCGAGGCCTGGCAATATTTATTTAACAATAATTTACAGATTTACTAAACTCAGCGTTACCACTTTACCGTTGTGAGGCGCCGAACAACATCCCAATCCTTTAAATCATATATAATGATATATATATATTATACATTTTAGCCCCATGTAATGCCTAGATAAAAAGTTTTAGATCCACTCACACATCAGACACACACAAACGCACACACACACAGACATATAAACACACAAGACTCACACACGCATTGACGCAAACACTATAACACACATTGGGAGAGCTGTTTCTTAATTTTTCTTACTGCATGATGTTATTACGTAAAATTAATTTATTATGTAATCTGGAAATAAAGTATTTTATTATTATAATTAGTTACTTAACTAAACATTCTGTTTACATCGATATTAATTCTTTAGTTTTCTAATAGATGAAGTTAGTGTTATTACTCCGTCCAGTTGATAAAATTCACAATTGATTTTATAATTTTCGGCAGATGGCGTTAGCAATACAATAAAATTATAATTAATTAATAAATAAAATTGTTATACCTTCTATTTTTTTTTAATGAGGATAAAAATATATTTTTATGATTGTTATCACGTATTATCACACATAGTTTTTCTATTCATTTCTCGCATGAATAGAAAATACTATGTCAAACCCCAAACCTGAAAGTGTCATATGTAGTTTCTCAGTAAGTGTACCACAAAAATACATACACTGTGGAATAATGTTAAGGCTCGCTTCGCTCGCCCTGATAAATTCTTTATTATCTACTAAGATAAGAAAACTACTTACTTTCTTGTCATTTCTCAGATGCTCTAGTGCTCCGCACCCCATGTGTGTTAATTCATCGTTAACTATTCGCATAAACAACCTAAAACCACTTGGAAAAAAATATATTGATCAGTAAATTATCTATTGTATTTAGGAACTTTAACTGCCTCATTGCTCATTGATTCCCGGAACACGCAATAGTGTGTTTGAAATTTTCAGTATTACTAGGGACAGATTCAGTTTAAATATCAAACAGTTTTGGGCCTTCGACCCCCGTATCGAAATGCTTTGGGCTTAAGGTTAGGGTTCCGTTCGATTAAATGGTATTTGCTAGGTAACAGTTTAGTAGAAATTAACCGGTTTAACTCATACACAATCTATTTCAATTTGTGATTTATCTAATCGCATTTCAACTATATATTTTACAATTTCCGAAATAAATTAATAAAGCATAAATTTCATTACAGTCAAAGCTCCTTATTCACGCTTCCTTCATTGGCGTTTTCACTATTCGCGGATTAAAAAAATGCGACGTAATTTGATATTCGCAGCTAAAGATTTCTTTATTCGCGGATCTAATCGGTACATCGATACATACACATTGATAAAGAATTCCAATATGTAGGTATCCAACCGAATATCCTTTGTAAACGCGTCGTCAAATGGACTAAAAAAAAAGTAAAATAGGTCGTTAAATGGTCGTGCTTTAAAAAATCAAAACAAGGACAACCTGCCAGTGTTTTTGTGACTGGTTCCGGAATTGTTTTGTTTCTGAAGTTTAAACATGTTTAAAAAAAAATGACTTTAAAGCAGTTCTCGTTTTGGACAATGCACCAGGTCATCCCCGCGAACTTGAAACGATGCATCCAAATATAAAAGTGTCATTTTTACCTCCCAACACGACAGCTTTGCTTCAACCTATGGACCAAGGAATAATTCAGGCCTTTAAGCACATTAGACGAACCTTTAAAATCATATTGGATAAGCTGGAAGAAATTTGACATAGCAAAATGCATCGTAAACATAAAAGAATCATTGTAAGACCTGAAGCCATACACATTAAATCATGCTGGAAAAAACTGTGGCCTTCTCTGACTGCTGAAAATTACGAAGAATCTGTGCAAATTCAAACTTTGACTGCAAACATAGCCGAAATTGCGAATGGAATAGGACGAGATGGGTTCGAATAGATAGAATCAAGTGACATTCAGAAGTTGCATGAATCACAAGATGAAGATTTGACTGAAACCAACTTGGAGGTAATGTTAAATTCGCAGCCCATTGAAGAAGAGGCTTCAACAAGCACGGGAAACAACACATTTAATTCGAAAACATTTAGTGAAGGTTTAAGAATGGCAAATGAGCTTTGTGATTTCTTTAATTAACATTATTATTTTTTATGAAAATTTATCCATCTATGGAACGATGTCTTATTTTTAAGAAGCAAATTGCTAATGCCACTGCTGAATATCAATCTGAATTGAAGGAGCTTTTAAAAACTGCCAAGCATGAAAAAATTACAAAATTCTTTGCCTAAGCCCAAAGATAATAATTAATCAATATGGTCAAAAACTTTCTTTTTTTATATACTTGTTTTTTATTTTGTCACCTAGGAACGTATCCCCTTTAATTCCATATAAATTATTCCATATTCACTGTTTCTGTATTCGCGGCATATTTACGGAACATATACCCCGCGAATAAAGAGCTTTTACTGTACTTTGATGGGTAATTAAGGAAGAAAGACAATCCATAGCTATAGAACTGCAGCTTTTGAATAAAACAAAATTGACGTTATGGACAATGAAAGTGTGATTTAACATTTGTGCAACGGGATTTTCAACCGAGGGTATTGGTGAAGCAAAAACGTTACTGTTCGAATAACTGTCGGCGAAGAAGAAAATCTTGAGGTGCAAGGAAAAACGTTTTAAAGATCTGGAGGACATTATAACATTGTACAAGAATACAGATCCTGATATAAATCCTATACCTATAATTGTAGTCAAAAATTTAAGCAAATTTCGTCCCGTAATATTTAATCATATCTATGTTACGGGACTGTTAAAACAGATAGTGCTGGTAAAAGCTGATGTGAAAGAAATAAAGAATAATTATGCTTTTGTGAAGCAGTTCGAAAAATAAAAGCAGAACTGCATACGTGCAGATATGGGTCAATTATAGGACTAGAAGATTTCAACGGAAATAAAGTTCGTCGTGGTGTATTTTGTTTAGATAATGGGCCAGTAGGGACATCACCAGTCATAAGTACGATTACAGTGCCGTACACATTGTCGTGGGACAGAGAATATACCGCGTAGGTTATCACTTTCTGGCACGTAGTTGCCCAAAGGATGCACGAGTAAGACAAAGAGGTGTGAACGTGAAATAAAGGATACGGTGCGCGAAGCGGGGACAGTCGATATGCCATCAGTTGAAAAACGGGTGTCAGAACTGTTAACTCAAACAGCTGACGGTTTTATACATAAAATAACCTCACCAAGTGTACCGATACTTAAATCGACAACTAAAAAACAAACTATGGCAGAGGTAATACGTACGAGTAGAAACGATGTATTTTAGCAAGAAAAACCGAGTGAAGATTGGTTTCTTATGCAAAAAAGACGGCTGCGCAGTCAGTTTGGTGGGCAGTTAGACAAAGCGAACACGTAGCCACTTATTAAATTCCAGACAACGGACTCTAAAATACTCTTGTTTTTTAACCGACTTCCAAAAAGGAGGAGGTTATCAATTCGGTTGTATATTTTTTTTTATGTTTGTTACCTCAGTACTCCGTCATTTATGAACCGATTTGGTAAATATTTTTTTTATTTGAAAGTATTTACTTTCAGATTGGTCCCATTTAAATTTTATGAAAATTGGTTCAGTAGTTTGGTATTTAAATCAAAATAACTAGACATGGGCGTTTTTGGTATTTTCTGTAAACGGTTACATATCCGATATGAAGTTTTCATATCGATATGAAAAACCGTTTTTAGATATCGATATGGAGAGTTTTTAGATATCTACAGCAAACGCTGAACGATATTCGCTCCGTCTCGTTTTCACACCCGGTAACGTCATCGGTTTGACAGAGAGACGGCGAATATTTAACTACGAGATAGAGATGAATATGAGAAGTTGAGTAAGCTACGTAAACGGATATGGATATGGATAGTTAGTTTTCCGTTTAGTTCGATATGATTTGATCGATATTGTAAAAACGGTTTTCTGTGTGTGGCATATCGATACGATATGATATATGTGTATATCCGTTTTTAGTTACGATATGATATATCGGACTCATGTCTAAAAATAACTGAAAAAAAATACGTCATAGAAGTAAACGAAATGGTGTATTTTGCTTTCTTGTGACTTTCCGGTGGTGTTTACGGTCTCTAGAATAGTTCTAATGAACTGCCTATTTTCCAGCTTTATCATCAGATGATGATGATGATGATGATGAAACCGAAAGATAAGCACCGGAAATCCGTCATATTTTTTTTGCTATTTAATACTTTTTAGTGTAAGACCGCATTCTCAAACATCTCTTTTTACACGAGTGCTCAAAAAACGGAGTGTATATAAGTATGTATGTATGTAAGTATGTTTGTGAGTTTCTTTACCTATTCCAACATAATCGCAGAGTACATTTGTATATACTGAGAACATAACGCAGAAATGAATGAACGTTTTGCGTTTATCAATGCAGCGGGTCAACGATCAGAAATTATGTAAAACAGTGTGAAATGAACTGTCACATTGTTGATTTCAGTTCGAAATTTTGTCGCATGACGCATATGGCTCTGTATGTCCACAACAATAATAACCTAACTTAATTTTACTTGTCAATAGCAAAAAAAATATGAAAATTTTTAATGACGTAAATACTAAACCAATAGTCGACAATATATCGGGATTATGAAAGAAAATAAATTAAATTGATCCATGAGCGAGCGAAGCGAGCTCGGGAGTTTCGTGTATCCTGACACGGACAGGTTAGGTTCGAAAAGGATGACGAGCGAACAGCCCCTGTCATCCTCTTCGTGTTTAGGTTTTTTTCTAACCTTACGGACACAAAAATAGGTTCCGTCGACCCAGCCACGGAAAGTCAAATCAGAATACAGTATCGCTTTTTTACTTGAATGGTGACTATCCATTTAATACACCTATACAATAAACAAACCTGTCCCACTGTAGATATTGCATTCTGCATTACGTCTAAAGGTGGGTTGCAGTTTTGTTAAACGTATCGCAATGGCAATCCAGCTGAACGTTGTTCAGCTGTTTTATAAAACAGTACTGTTTTGTAAAGCCGCTAGAGATTTTGTAAAACAGCGGATTCTACATCCATCTGCGACAGATATATATGGACAGCGCGTTGAGTAGGTCTACCCATATTCACTTCCGATAAATCAGTTATGGTACGCAAGATTCACTAAAAAGTAAGAAATAAAATATGGAGTCGGTGCCAGTACAGGATAATAAACGTGTAAGTACATTCATGAAGTAGTGTATTACGTTCGCTTTAGGCAGTTGTTGTGTTCATTTGTAAGGTTCAATTAGGTATAATACATTATCGTAAAAATAATGAGGGTTAATGTACCTTTAAATATACTTTGAAAATTTTATAAAACTTCCTAAATATTTTTAAAGTTTGTCTGGCACCGACTCCAAAAATAATAATAATTGTATATTATTGTCCTAATAAATTGATTTAATTCAGAATCGTCTAAAATTAAAAAAAATATATATATAAATTGTAGTAAGTAAATAATGCAATTATTTTATAAGTTTTTAGTGCAATTTTACTTAACAGAAAGATTTTTGGAGTCGGTTCTATTTTTGTAAAAAAATATTTTATTTATCTCAAATGTATATAAAGACACCTCAGAGACTGACATTATTGAATATATACAAACAAAAACACAAGTAAGCACAAAGTATATAACTATTTCAAATTGTTGGTATTACAGTATAGGGTACATTTATACCTTGATATTAACCTAAACCTAGACTAGAGTCAAGAGCAAACCAAAAAAAACCTGTGACTCGATGGAATTACTGTCTGTTTGTGGATACGAGAAGAACTTCATGAATATATTATAATGGATCACAGTGTGTTAATGAGCTATAATTGTGAAAATGTAAAGCGGAGCATGGATTGTTTGGGAAAGATGCGCAGATCGGCTGATTTAATAGGCCTACAGGAAACAAACTATTTACACAAGATTTGCATATTGTTACATTGATAACAACTTCAGCTACATGTAATGTTACAAACAACATCAGTTCAATGTTTAACTTTCTCTTAGTAGGTCGTTTTTTGGGTAAATTTTATTTAATTTTGATGGATATGGTTTGGAGTGGGTTGCGATCTACCTCCTAGCGGTTCACCCCGGGCAACGGCACCACAGGCTTGCCTGTGGTACGGCTGAACGATTCCACGTAAGCGGTGGTAGGCTCCGCAAGGAGCCGCCTGGCTCGTGACCACCATCCCACCGGAGTGCGATGTCAAGCAGCTTGCTGTGTTCCGTCGGTGTGTGGGAGTGCCAATGCCTTTGGGGGAGAAGGAAGTTGTGCGCTGTTCAGAACGGGTCTTGGTCTCAGGGACAGTCTTGCTGGGTATTTTCATCAAATAATTAATTCGTAAATATTCTAATTTCAATCGTTTACAGAGAGTAGTTGCTTATTTACATAGATTTATATTAAATTTTAAAAATACAGATAATAGATCCCAAGGTTCCCTATCCAATCAAGAACTTAATAATTCACTTATTTTTATTATACATCATGATTCAAACTGATATGTTTTGTGAAGAGTGTGCTTTATTGCAATCAAGAAAGTCATTGCCTCGTAAAAATAGACTCATATCACTGAGTCCCTTTATAGATAAAGAAGGTCTCATTCGCATAGGCGGGAGACTTGACAACTATTTTGTTATGTGGTAAACACCACATTACTAAAATAATATTTCATAAATATCACATTGATTTATTACACGCCGGCCCTCAACTACTACTGGCAAATATCAGGCAAATGTATTGGCCTCTTGGCGGCAGAAATCTTTCAAAAGCTGTAGTCAGAAAGTGCATTAAATGTTTTAAATTCAAGTGTCAAATTGTGCAACCCATAATGGGTCATTTGCCTTCTTCTCACCGCTCACAGCCTCGCCATCTGCGATCAGCTAACAATTCTGGCCCAGCATAGTCAACGCTACACTTTAAAAAGGGAAATTCTAAATGTAGGACACATTTGAGAGGCTGACATAGAGGCTGTGAGCGTATAAAGACGTACCTATACATTTTTTTTATCTTGCTGTTAAAGCTGTGCATATCGAGCTCGTTACAGATCTTACCAAAGAAGGTTATATGGCTGCCTTAAACCGTTTTGAGGCTCGTCGTGGCAAGCCCCGAAGTGTCTTGTCAGATAACGGCACCAATTTTGTAGTACTTGTAAGGAATTACAAAACAATTTACAAGTTCTACGATTCTAATCTTATTTTTAAGTTGCTCTGAAGGGCATCGAATTTACTTTGCGCCACCTTATTCTCCCCACTTCAACGGCATTGCTGAAGCTGCCGTCCGCTCAACCAAGCATCATTTAAAAAAGGCTTCTTAAACTAACGCATTTTACATATGAGGAGATGGCCACATACTTGACTCAAATAGAAGCAGTCTTAAACTCTCGTCCACTTACCCCTCTTTCCTCTGATCCTTTAGATTTTACTGTCCTAACTCCTTCACATTTTTTTATTGGACGACCACTATGTCCGTTCCGCATCCACAGGTAACTGATATAACCATCGGGCATTGGGAGTGTTACCAGAGAATGGAGCACGTACAGCAAAATTTTTGAAACAGGTTTCATTTAGAATATGTTTCTCTGCTCCAGCAAAAAACCAATTGGGCATGTTCAACAGGGCAGCTGTCGCTTGTTCTTATCAAAGAGAGGTTCCAGCCGCCACTGGTGTGGCCTTTGGGACGAGTCATCAAGGTCTTCCCTGGGAGCGACGGGGCCAACCGGGTGGTCGAGCTGAACACAAATAAGGGGACGCTGCTGCGGGCCTATAAAAACATCTACCCGCTTCCTCTACATTGAATACTTCAACCCTGGGAGGATGTTCGGGCGCTGTTGGCAATCATCGTGAGGCGACGAATGAAGGGGGTGCACGGGACGTGGTAACGGCGGTCCACTACTTCGCTACCGGTCTCCAGCGACAACACACGCGCACATCTATATTTATTTTCACCAATTGTTACTGTCGTAATATATTTATAGTGTTTACAGTCCACTAGTTTCATTAAATACCTTAGGTCCCTTACAGCAACCTTACTTTTAATTCGTCCAGTAAAGAGTAGAGAAACCTACCAACACCATCTAATATCCCCAAGACAGAAACAGAAATCAGAAACTAAATCGAAAATCTACGAACACACACAGAAAATATAGAAACAGACTGTATTGATATCTAAACATACTACAATATCTTGGAAAGAGGCGTAACAGAGAGCTTAAAATACAATAACAGTACACATCCTCATCAACAGCAGGAAGCACTTTTTTTTCCAAAGACACAATCCAACTTATAAAAAGACGCACGGAACTAATACACACGAGGAATAAAACCAAAGATATGAAATAAGAACTCAGCAGAATATACAAAGAGACTAATAGGTCAATCCGTAAGGACTACAACGACCACAGATACGAGATTATTTCAAAAAACATCAAGAATTTTAGAAGTGGCAAAACAGCCTACAAGGAATTTACTACACACAAGTCATGGATTCTCATGGATAAACTTGAGCATAACTCACTAGAAACAAAATCTAGAAAAGATGTAATAAACCATGCAACAAACTTCTACAGGACACAAAATAACACTGAAATGAAGCGCAATCAACTCACATGAACACGACTGACTGCATCAGACAAATTGAAGACTCCGAAATTTTCGAACATATAAAAAAGCTGAAGGGTGGGAAGAGCCCCGGACCAGATAGATTATGTAATGAGGCCCTTAAAATAGGAGCACCTATTTTAACACGCCATTTTACGCAATTGTTCAATAAAATACTAGACGAAGAAAAAGTACCAAAACAATGGTGTACATCAGACATAATTCTACTCTCCAAGAAAGGAAGCTCCTTGGATATAGGGAATTATAGACCCATAAGCCTGCTGGCAAGTATATACAAATTATTTTCATCCAAAAGGTACAAATATAGAATACGTCAGCGGATATACAAGCTCAAAATGAAGATGAATATACAGTGGCCAAATTGAAGGAGGTGAATCTATATGTGTAACTGATTACAAAACAATAAAAAAGTATATCTTAGAAAATCGAATTAATTTCGCAGTCTTACTGTTTTTTGGATTTACGCCGCGTCGCGCGCAGTTGGTAGGTATAAAGACGGCACGGCGCGCCGACAGAGGCCGAGCGTAGGTACCGCCAAAGACGAGCGTCGCGGCGCGGCGCTCGCGCTACGTACCTACCCGTGCACGCTCGCGCCGCGGCTCAACAACGGTTGTTCGTTAGTGAGTCGGTTGACGCGAACGAGCGTACATGTTGAAATCGCGCGGGGTCAATTTACGATCGGGTACCTACAATGCCGCATTTTTCAAACTGTGAGTTCGTCGATATGATGCGCATGTATCTATGCCCTCGCTGGTGATAGTGATTGAGTAGTGCAGTGCGTATGTACGTGAGGAGATGGCCAGTCCGATAGACGCCATTGCATGCTACGATGCTGGCTGCTACACAATACTGTACTGGGTGCATTACAGGCAGTTGGAAATACCTATATTACCAACCAGCATGATGGTGCACCATCAACTAACCACACGTTTGGGGCACAGTGGGTTGGACGTGATAGCCCAGTGCCTTGACCTCCTCGGTCCCCGGACCTTACGCCGCTAGACTTTTATTTGTGTGGTGACGTAAAAAAGTTAGTGTACACCGATGAAATTACAAGTGTAGTGCAATTGCGTGCGTGAGTGGGAGTGTGCTGGTGTTAGATAGTTTAAAAGACAACAATAGGCGACGTGCCCAGTTATCTATCGCTCGTTATGTTACGAGTAACATAAGTTCAGTAGTGAACATTCAATACGTAAGTACATTTAATTATTCGCACGTAGGCGTGGTCGACTGATCTGTTGGCCTTAATACCAATAATTTAATAACCCAATCTTGTAACTCACTTGCGATGCATTGCATTTTTTAGATTTCTAAGCATTTACAGAAACAAACCTCTCATGCACATACCTACACCTAGACTTGGAACATAAACAAACCCGCGAACTGCGGCGCAGAAGATCTCGACTCTCGACAATCTACTCGGCAACTGCACGTTATACTGTATTGATAACACTGTCTAATCAATGTGATTATGTTACTTGCTTGCATCTCGCGGTAATAATATCGTACACACGTAATCTAAAACAAACTATCATTTATGAATGGGAGTTTAGAAACCAATAATGAGACAAAAACACAATCCTAAAACTACGTTGTAGTCTTCTTATGTCCGTTAGGTCTTTATCGTTGACTTGTATGCAACCCACCTACTTGTCGGGCGGCGCGCTCGTTGCTGCGTTGTGCTTAATATGCGAAAATTTCACAAAGAAGCGTCAGCTGTTACGAGACGATTAGGACGTTGACCTCTTGGCTATTATTGTTATAATTATTTTTATACAACATATAACCCGTTGCTGTATATGTTCCTACAATATAGCCACTGTTCAAAACCACAGCCTGTATAAAAAAATATTCAAATAGCAATGCAATGGGTACAGGAATTACCTCTAGTACTCCTAGGGTTGCGTTCAGCAGTTAAATTAGACTTAGCATGTAGTCCATTTCAATTCTTATACGGCTGCAGTCTTAGACTCCTACAAATAATATTAATGCTCGCGGATCCATTAAGCGTTTAACTGAAACATTGTCATCCGTTCCTAGTCTTGCACATTCAAGTTCACATAGCGACATGACAACAGAGTACTCATGTATTTGTTCAGAACGAGGCACGGCGATCCTTAGTTCTACCGTACGAAGGTTCATTTAAAGTCATAACACGACATCCTAAATATTATACATTAGACTGTAATGGCAGGTAAGACACTGTGTCACTCGATCACCTCAAACTAGCTTATCTATTAGAGTTTGATAACGTGTCGGTCCAACGCCCAGAGAACTCAATCACTTCACCCGACACCGTCTCACATTCGGAGAGCGTTTCGACTTCATCGTACTCATCAATCAAGTATCAGGTACTACGACACCGCCGGTCACAACGAAATCGGGTCGCATGGTTAAGAAGACCGTGAGATTCGACATGTGAGCCGCCGTCGTCATGGCCATTATCAGCCATATACTTCTCATAATTGTCATACATTAATGATCACTCGCCATCATCGCATTCATACCTTGGGGCCTAGACAAAATCCAAGCGTTTTCTGTTTTACGCGTTTTCCTTTCACGCTAAGGAGTTAACGTTAGCGTGAACATATTGGTAGATAAGTTACACAAGGAACACGAAACGCAAATTCCGCAGCGTCGCCCGAAACACACTATATTTAGTGTATGGAATAGTGTGTAGCAGATGTCAAACAAGTGTCAAACAAGTGTCAAACAACAGCGCGCTAACAATTTAAAAGCGCTGTAGTGTGTTCAACAGAGTTGGAAGTGATTAAAGTATTAAATCAAAATACAAAGAAACTAAGCAAACGGCTTTAAATAATAATTTAAGTTATTACTAAGAACTCTTAACTAATTATCTTTGAAAAAGTTGAATATAAATACAGTTAATTTAACAAACAAAAGAGTTATCATTGGGTTGTGTAATTTTTATTAAAAAAATAATTTTGATGGAGCCTAGACTACATGCGAGTACCGAGAAATTTAGTTTGCTGATAGAATTCATGGAAGGTTGGTTTATCCTTAGAATAATAACTAATATCTTTGAGGGTTTGTCTAATATTTTGTCATTTATTCTTAAATGTCATTCCCATTTGGTACTTGAAATTATGAAATGCATAATGTAAAGAACGAGCCTACAATGGTGCTTTTAGATGATTGTGGTGCTTCATTTGTTATTCTTTTATAAATAAATTGAATTCAAACCTTAATACTTGTTACATAGATAGAGTATTAGAATGCCAGTACCAAAATGTTTGAAATATAAATCTTATCATGAATACTATTTTTAGCCATAGTGATCTTTCAAGGCCACAACCTGGCCTTCAAGGCAAGATAAAAAGTGAAGGTCTGTGGCAGGAGTTAGAAATTTTAAACTCAGTGGGTGGTGGTGTAAACAAAACCGCAGACAAATGGAAAAGGATGATAAGATTAAAACGATGAACTAATTCCAATTCTTCATAATTTGCTCTATTTTACGCCGATTTCTTCTTGTTTGACGTCTTTCCAATGCTTCTTTATTATTAGCTGCCCATAATAATCTCAAACTATGTTTTTCTCTTTTCTACGGTTAGCGTGAGGGTCCGAGCTACCGCTAATGAAGCGTGTTGTGGAAACGTCACAATAGCATTTGCAATTGCCAAAAGTGGCTTTTGTCTACCATTTTAGTCAATTACATGTTGCGCTCACGCTCACGCTCGTTTCGACGTTCCTTTCCGCAGGAGGAATAACGCTTTGTCTACGAATTTAGCAGCAGTCATGTGACATCCCTAAAACAAATGTCAACTCCATACAATTCGATCTTTCTGTTGGCGTTAACGTTTACAGAAAAGGGATTTTGTCTAAGCCCCCTGTCACCAGGCAGACATCATGGGCCAACCAGTATAGTAAAATTACTATCGTTGCGCAGAATAGCGCAGCCGCCGGTAACAAAGCCAGGGTAGAAGAGGAAATTCTCACCAACAATCGCAAGATGTTATTGTGTGTGCGTGTATTGTGTGAAGGATTTGTGTAAAGAGAGAGAAATAAACTTTTGAGAGTACTAACTGTATGTTACTTCAATTATGACAATGCTAATGTGGCCTAATGCGCGCGTCTGTAGTGCGGGGTACGGGACAACTCCGGTCTTACAATAATATGCGCGTCAGAGTACTTTAATTTTACAAATTAATTATATTTATATATAATTAGATATTTTACTCAGCCTCTGCCATCCAATTAACCTTAGTTTTATTTTCGCGTTTCGAATTACCTAAATGTATGCGGTATATATGCGCCCAATAAAAATTTTATATTCCCAAAAATCTTCTAAGTCCTTCTATTGAATCAGGTTTTGGAAAAAATATTATTGCCTTTACCTTATCTTCTAAAGATCTAATTTCTTCAATTGAGACTTCATATCCTAAAAATTCTAATTTTTCTTTACCAATATTAAATTTAGGAAAAAATATTGTTATTCCATATTGATTAAATCGTTCAAAAACCTTTTGCAAATGTTCTCTATGCTGCGTTTAATTTTTCGACCCTATTTAAATATCATCAACGTAATTAAATAAAAAATCAAAACCTTGTAAAACTGTATGATGCATGAAACGTTGAAAAGTTTGCGCTGCGTTACGCAATCCAAATGGCATACGCATGAATTCAAATAAACCAAAAGGTGTTATGACAGCAGTTGTCTCTATATCATTTTCGGCAATCGGTATACGCTCTATTTATATCTAACTTCGTGAAAAGAATCTTGTTAGCCAAATCATACGTAAAATCATGAACACGGGGAATCGGATAACGATCCGGTTTAGTAATTGCATTTAAGCGTCTATAATCTCCACAAGGTCTAATATTCCCGTCCTTCTTAGGTACTACATGCTAGGGACTTGTCCAAGGACTATTACTCGACCTACAAATACCAAGCTCTTGCATAATCCTAAATTCATTTTTGGTTTTTATATACCTGTCAGGTGGTAGCTGTCTCGCTCGCGCGTGTACTTGACATCTCTATATGATGACAAACTGCATGCCTAGGTGTCTCCTTATAAGATATAGGTTAGTTAGTTAGGCTTAGGAAATTTACATAACAAATCATAATAAGGGCAATTTTCAACTATCGTCTTCAAGGTGGGTTCAGTGGAGTTGGAGAGATTACATTTTACATTTAAATTCAAATCAACATATCTTCGTCCGTTCATATCAATTAACAACATATGATTAGCTAAAAAGTCAGCACCTAATATTGGTTGCTGTACGTCCGCTAACGTAAATAACCAACGGAACTCTCGTCTAAAATTTAAATCTAAACTCATAAAATGTGTACCATACGTATTAATCGCGGTACCATTCCCAGCGTATAACTGAAAACAATTACTATTAGAATTACCTATTTTGTATACTACCTTATGTGTTAACACAGACACTTTTGCACCACTGTCCACTACGAAGTTGAGACCCAATTTCCTGTCCATGACACAGACGGTAATTAGGGTGAACACTGTCACAGCCTCCCGTCGCCGACTCCACCGACTCTAGTTTTCCGATTGCTTGCCGTCCTTCTTTTTCCAATTGCAAGGTTCGACACATTTACTTGCTTTATTCTGATACTTGAAGTGATAAAAACATAACCAGTTTGAATCTGCAGGTGTTCTCGCAAGCCTCGTTGTCCTTGAATTCGTTCTTGATCGGGATCTAAAGCGTTTATTGTAGCCTTTCTTCCAGCGACCTCGTAACCTTGTCTCTAAATTTCGTAATCTGTCACATAATTTGTTCATCTCTGCTATGACATTTGCGTCGCTATTTGATGGTTCTGGCATTTTTTTTGACGAATATCGGTATCCTTGCTGAAGTAGGTGGGAAATGATATTCCTCGGCGCTTAATTTTATTTCTTCCGACGACATTGCCATTCTTTCGTTAATAACCGATTACCAACGTGCACGATTTTTCTTTATCACCGGCACTACAGACCGCATAAAATGAGTTACCCGTTTCTAGCTGTACCAAAATTTTACAATGTCCAAATTCACTGAACTGTCCGGTTTTTCGAAATCACGTCGGGGTTACCAATTTTGTGTGTGCGTGTATTGTCTGGAGGATTTTTGTACAGAGAGAGAAATAAATAAACTTTTGAGATTACTAACTGTATTCATTAATTACTTATATTACAACAACGCTAATGTGGCCTAAAGCGCGCTCTGTAGTGCGGGGTACGGGACAACTAAAGTTCCCAGCGCTATGTGACTCCGGTCTTACAATAATATGCGCGTCAGCGTTCCTCTACAATGTCATTAACCGCAGTCGTCTTAGTCAGCGCAGCAGTAACCTATGTATCCTATGTGTACTCTATGCGGGGTGACGTTACTGCAAATGCCGCATCGAAGCCGCCGTTGAAGTGAGGATCAGCAATCACGCACCATGACAGCAGCACTCAATCAGTGATGCCTAACACAGAGACAAATCTCGCGAAGGCAAACCTCAAACAAACATATAGTGTAGTGTTAACAAGTGCAACGCTACCGCGAGTGACTAATACCGTAAACGCAATTATCGTTATAGACTTACGCGTAATTTTCTCAAACAAATTGTATTTAATCATATTGTATGCTTTTTGGGATTAATAAAAAAAACTGTCTTAATAAAAATAACTTTTTGTTTAATGGAGGACGGGGAGGACTGTAACGCGTATGTATAATAACTTATAATAAGTTTTGAATGAATGAATGAATGATCTTTATTTGCAAGAATATATGTTGGTGCATTTAGATGGTATATAATATTATAATTATTTGGATACAATATATTCGCCGCTTCCGTCACGCAAATATTTAAGATGTTTATCTGCTTTTTAACAACAAGTGTAGTAATTGTACTGAAGATATTAAAAACCTTCTCAATTAAAATTTTGGCACATTACAGTCATGTCACGTTTCATAGTCATATTAGAAAATAATAATTCAAAATAATAGTTAAATAGGATGTCAGTCCATATAAAATTAGAATAAATATATAAATCAAGATTATATAGATTTTAAGTAGTTATCATTAGTATAAAACCATCTGTTATATAGGCCAATTAAAGAGTTTCCTCTTAATTTCTGAATTAGCAGCTTCTCTGAGTAATTTATTATAGATTTTGACTGCCATACTGAAGCAGTTTTTATCACATAGTTTTAGTCTATTTCGTGGCACTACTAGTGGTTTTTGTACGATTTTTCGTCTTAAGAAAACCTTTTCGTCTTACCCAAAGAGCGACAGATTTTTTCTTACAAACTTGCACGTTACGAGTATATATGAAACGGAAGAGTAAGTAGCTTTTGTGGAATAAATATTGTTCTACAAGAATCTGTCCATTTCATATTAAAAATTGATCTGATGCATGTTTTCTAGACTATGAATGCTCTCTGGGCATTTGTGGAATTTTCACACATGACTATGATATACTACTATAGTTGGTAAGTTTTTTTATTTTTGTATGTGCAAAACCCAATTTATTTATCTTCTTACACACGTTATCTACTTGAGCTTTCCAGTTACAAAATCTATCAATAATTATGCCTAAAAATTTAATAATGTCATTATTATTATATTTAATTGCTAAGTCAATCGTATCCCCATTACTATTAGGTAAAATATTTCATAAATTTAGTATTTTTGGATTTGTTTTCAAATTGTTTGCTAACAGCAGCCAGTCAATTACATCTTTCAATGCTGTGTTCGTAATATTTTTTGTATATACAATATTCCGTTCTTTAGTTAGTCAATATGGCAGTATCATCTGCAAGCAATACAGTGCATTCAGTTTGGCAGTTCGTTAATATATATAATGAACAATATGACGCACACTCCCTTGTGGCACGCCATTATGGTTTTCTATCTAATCATATTTAATAATCAGTGTTTATACTCAAACTGGCTTTGCACAGTTTATGCAAAGAATACCTACGCCGAACACACTTCAACATATCTTGTCCCTCGGTTAATTAACTACTTACCTCCCGATATGCGATATAATATTACCTCAAGAAATGTTAAATCAAAACTTAAGTCGCCTTTTGTTGCACTTAACTTTAACTTTTTTGCTACTTTTTTAACTTATCACTTTGAAATGTACTTACCAACTTTCTGTACAGTGTATTTGTGTATACATTTAATATGTTATGATGCTGAATAACTGTAGCATCAATTACAAACCTTAGTGGTTTACGAATGATATGTTTTTCTAACTATCTCCTGTATTCAAATTTGATAAATAAATTTAACAAAAAAGCTGTCATGGTTTTCGAGAAATTCCAGTTGTTGCAAACCTGACATCAACATAATTATACTCGTTGTTGTCTCGTCCTCGATGATGATAGAAAACAAGTGTAGTCCCGGTCTCGTCAGTCACTGGCGTCACATAATTTTGAAGAAATAGATAAAAAGGAACGCACTCCTACTTGTGCTGCCCTCTGTCTCTGTAATTATCTTCATTCGGTTTTTATGTCAAATATCGGCGTCACTTATTTCTCTTTATTTTTCATTCTTTTGTGTAAAAAATATTCAAACGACATAAAAATGGGGAAAAGAAAGTCAGAAGAGAAAAGAGAAAGATCACATTTAAGATTAAAAAACTCAAGAAACGCATTAAATACTTGGAATCTGATTCGAGTGAAGAAGGTAAGATTATTATTTTTCGGTATAATGTGATGTTTCTCCTGCTGTTGCGTACTAAAACATTGATATAAACATATCAATTACACAGTAAAATAACACAACAAGTGTACCTTTCGGCTCAGTAACGTACAGATCTGTACGTTGTAACAATAAAAATCTATTGTGTCTGCTAATGACTGAGGCAACAGCTTAACTATTTTATAATTGCTATATATATCGCGCTAAGTGTTATGCGGCTATGCACGTGGTTACAACCAAGTTTGAACATTTGATTTTCCTTGAAACGACTTGCTTGACCTGTGGGGCGTTCTGCAGGAACGCACGTGGTTTTAAAACAGTTATGTTGTTAACTAAGCGACCTGTGGGGTGTTCTTGAGGGACACACGTGGTTGACTTTTTATTATAACCTTAAAGGGAAGTTCTGCGGGAACTTACATAGTTATATTTATGACGTGCATGTTTAATTATGCTGCACTAATTATATGCACTGCACGCATATGCTTTTACAGATATTGTAATAACTCCAGTAAATAAATCACCTGACATGCATGATGCGAATGTCCCTCCGGAGTTGATAGACAATGTGCAATCAGATGTCGAGATTGAAAACACAGAGTTGTTAAATGAAATAATTGAGGATGATATACCTAAGGAAGATACATTAGATGATCAGGTACTGGAAATATTAGGTGTGGCTCCTCAGCCAGAGAATGTAGGAGAAGAACTACATACTCAGATAGTCTAAAGGTGGGACATTATACTTAAAAAAGGCTTAGCAAAAGATGAGAAAGACAAAATTCAAAAGGAAAATCCACCATTTACCAATCTTAAACAAATGGTGCCACCAAAATTAAACCCAGAGGTTTGCGCTGCAGTTAATGAAATGTCAAGGAAGCGAGACCAGCTTATACTTAAAAGGCAACAACAAATTGCTACGGCACTGTCGTGCCTAGGCTCAGGCCTTCAAATGAGTCTGAAGGATATACAAGGCCAGAAGATAGAAATCATAAAAAAATTAAATGATGCATCACGCTTATTGTGTGACTCACTATATCTAGATACTAGGGGACGTGGATCCCTCCTACTATCAGTTATCAACAAAGATATGAAAGAGTCTCTGCTTCAGTTGGAGTCAGAAACTTATCTGTTTGGTGAAAATCTCACAGACAAAATAAAAACTGCAAAATCTGTACAAAAATCTAGCCAAGAACTGAAGGTTGTTGAAAATAAGAAGTTCACTCAAAGACAGAACATATCAGGATTAAATACTGCTAAAAATAAATCTTTAAACTGGCGGGGCCCTCCTCGCAAAGAAGTGAAGAAGAGGGGGGGGCCATCACCCAGAGCACCAGTTGTGGACAGAAAGAGGGAAGAGAAGAGGAACTATCAGCAGGGTCGCAAGTAACCATACAGGTGGGCAGACTTCAATTTTATCATAGTAATTGGAAACTAATCACCACTGATCCTGTTATTCTTGGTTGGATTGTAGGGTATACAATTCCCTTCCATACTAAACCTCACCAGAGTTATACTCCATTGAATGACAATTTCTCTTATCTAGAGTCTTTACAGATATCATTGGAAATTAATAAATTACTTTCTCTTAAAGCTATAGAAATTTGTCAAAATACAGATAACCATTTTTGTTCACCTATTTTTCTTGTTAAAAAGCCCAATGGGACGAATCGTTTTATTTTAAATTTAAAAAAGTTAAATACTTTTATTAAGATAGAACATTTTAAGTTAGAAGACTACCGAACAGTATGTAAACTTTTGCAAAAGAATGACTTTCTAATAACATTCGATTTAAAAGATGCTTATTACATGGTTAACATTAACAAAGATAGTAGAAAATACCTAAGATTTTATTTCAAAGGAAAATACTATCAATTTAATGTTTTACCTTTTGGATTATGTACGGCTCCTCTAACATTCACTAAAATAATGAAACCTGTTATAGCTTCCTTAAGAGATAAAGGTTTTATATCAGTTATATATTTAGACGATTTTCTTTGTATAGGAAATAGTTACAAACAATGTTTGAAGAACATGCAGTCAACAATTAATTTATTAGAACAGTTAGGTTTCATAATTAATAAAGAAAAATGTGATTTAATACCAAAACAATCTTGTAAGTTTCTAGGTTTAATTTTCAATACCATTGATATGACTCTTGAAATCACTAACGAAAAAAGAAATAACTGTTTGAGTTTAATAAAAGAATTGTTTGATAAAAATCATATTAAGGTTAGATTTTTAGCTCAAGTTATAGGAACTCTAATATCTGTTTGTCCAGCTATTAAGTATGGTATTCTTTATACTAAAGAACTTGAGCGACTTAAATATCTCACATTAAAATGTAATGATAACAATTATAACATCAACACTACACTAAATGCTACATGCATACAAGATCTAGAATGGTGGTCTCTAAACATAACCGCAGCAGGTAATCCCATTAGAAAAATCATTTTTCAGCTAGAAATATTTACAGATGCCTCCTCCACAGGGTGGGGTGCATCTTGCGATTCTCAGACTGCCAGTGGGCAGTGGACTGAGGATGAAGCTCAACTTCACATTAATTCTTTGGAATTAATTGCTGCTTCCTTCGGATTAAAATGTTTTGCTACACATTTAAGAGATTGTGAAATCCTGTTAAGAATAGATAATATTACAGCAGTATCATACATTAACAGATTAGGAGGAGTTCAATATCCTCACTTACATAGAATTACTAAGAATATTTGGCAATGGTGTGAGTCAAGAAATTTATGGATTTTTGCTACCTACATAAATACTAAAGATAATGTGATAGCAGATTTTGAGTCCAGAAGGGAACTAAGCAATACAAATGGGAACTAAGTGATACACACTATCAAAAGATTACTTCTTCATTTGGTGAACCTTCAATTGATTTATTTGCATCACGCACCAACACAAAGTGCCTTGATTATGTCTCATCGTACCCAGACCCAGGAGCGGTGGCAGTAGATGCATTTACTTTACAGTGGTCTCAATATCATGTATTTTATGCTTTCCCTCTGTCGGCGACAAGACCCCGTCTGCGCTTCATGTCACAAGTAGTGGTAGGGACAAACCAGTTGTGAATAATGTATGTTAGATATTTGAAAGGAAACGAGACAGAATCTTATTAGATTATGTTTTTCTTTAACTCTCTCGTTAAATTTGTAAGGTTAATTTGCGCTTAATAGTTATTATAAGAATCTATATTTGATGAATTTCTATAGTTTATAAGGGATTTTTTAAGTAAAGATTTGTATCGAGTATAATTACGTAACTTGAAAAAGTGAAAAAAAGTGAAGTTTTTTGTTTATATAGATATCGTTTTAAATTTAGTGTATAATAAAAGGTCTTTTCATAAAAACAATATTACAAAAAGAATTAGGTTAATAGGAAACTTAGTTGAGCAGATATAAGGAAAAATGTATAAAGAAAATTTGTCTTGTTGAAATTGTATAAGTATTTGTTCTAGAATTTTTTTATTCTTTAGAATTAAGTAATATATGATGATTTCATGTTATAGATTAGGATTCTACGAATCGAATCATATATAATATGTAAGGGTTTTGTGATAAAAATAATAAATAAAGGCTCCAAAGGTTTCGGCTCAAAGTAAAAATAAAATGCACGGGTCTCGGTAAGGTAAGCACGGCCCGTATATAAGGCGAGTCGTTGGCCGACTCAAGTCACGACACTCTCGCTCCAGCGCTCGCCGCGCACGGATGTGTCGCTCCTGTGATATCGACCGTGTTGTGTCTGTGATCGTTGTTCGCTACGCCCTGCCGTAGCAATCTCCGTAGCTATCTACTAGCTACGATCACTATAAATCAAAAGCTGCCTTTTTCGAGGCGGCGGCTGATTATCTGTCTTTTTTCAAAGTACAGTCAAAACGTGTGTTTATTTACCTCTTCTAGGAAAATCCACAGTTTCGTGGTTCTCGGTTGAAACCTTACGGTGTCAACGAAGCCGGGAGGGTGTTGACCCGATACACCCAGCTGAAACCCCTTCAGGGTGAGGCAGTCAATTGGACGGGAGCTAGATAACCGGCCTTGGGGGATCTCCTAGTCGGCTCTAGACTCTGGCTTCCCTTTCAGCTACTCACCTAGTGTCGGTCGGGTGTGTCTACACCCTTCGCACTAGACTGCTCAGGGCCCCGTTCGCACAATAAGACTGGCGACGGGTTACAAGCTTAGGGCTCACCAATAGGTACACACCTCCCTGTCTACACCCGGCAGGGAGGGTTACACATCTCCGGGCCCCTCCACCCGGGGAGTTAGGTTTATTAGGAGTTTTAATGATAATTCCCTTTTTTTAAAACCTTTAAAATGGACGCAACGCTTATTGTAGCGTTCCTTAAAAATATCCTTTTAAAGGACTCCGATTTTGATAGGAAATACGGTAAAGATTTCGCTGTATTACTACAGCAAGTCCACGCGCAAAGCCCCGGTAACGACGCTACCGCGCATCCCAAGCCTGCTTCAGGTAGTCGCGGCGGCATATCCAAAGCGGTCACACCTGCGCCGCAGCCCATTGTTAACGATTCTCCGGAATCAGCCGAACCGTCCCCGCCTTTGTCTCTAGCTTCGCCTTTGTGCGAGCGCAATCCTTTGTTTAACGAAAACAATGGTCTCGGAAATTCTTCAGTTCCTTTGTTATCGTCAACAAAGGAATTACCGGCTCAACCCGACCTCATGGATGTTGCCATGGAGTCATCTGCTTCCGAATCTGAAAATTCTGATTCATGTTCGTCAACTTCATCTGACGGCTATGTCACCGTAGTCGGCAAGAAGAGCAAGGCTAAAAAAGCCGTTGGCCAAAATCCCGCGAAAGCCTTCAAAACTGTTGAGGCAGCCCTGTCCCAAAACCCTCAGCCCCAGTCTCCAATGCACACAGCGCCAGTTACCCGGCCTGTTAGTCCTTCTCCCGTCAATACTGAGGCACCTAAAAAGGTACCTAACCCCCCGCCTATCTACATCCAAGATAAGGCGAAATGGACCGACGTTTCCAAGTGGTGTATTGATAAAAAAATCAACTACACACTTGCAAAAAGCACTCAGCAGGGCATAAAAGTCCAAGTACCTGCCCCCAGCGACTACCGCTCCCTAACCAAACTTCTCCAGGCCAAGACAGTGTCGTTCCACACGTACGCACTACAAGAAGACCGTCTCATTCGCGTAGTCATTCGCGGAATACCCGTGGAGATTGACACTCCGTCGATCTTAAGCGACCTTAAGTCGCAACAAATTCCGGCTCTCGAGGTGCACCGTATGCATCGCAGTCGCGGCGGCGCTCCATACGAAATGGTGTTAGTTGTCTGCGAGCAAGGTGCAGCCACCAAAGCAATATATAATTTAAAGACCCTGTGCCACCTTTCCGGACTCACAGTTGAAAACCCACATAAGTCAGGCGTTATTGGTCAGTGTCACAACTGCCAACTATACGGTCACGCACAGCGTCATTGTTATGCGAAGCCAAGGTGCGTCAAGTGCCTTGGTGATCACGGCACAAATGACTGTGAAAGGCCAAAAGATAGGACGCTTTCTACCGAACCTCTCAGCTGTGTATTATGCGGCAATTCGGCCACCCGGCCAACTATCGCGGTTGCCCTAAGGCACCAAAAAAAAACAAAAAACTCTAAGCTTGCGAAGCGCTATGCAGAATCAGAATCAGAATCAGAATCAGAATCTTTATTTGTGTGATTTTGGGTATACAGGTATCTTATAGTTAGCTTATATAAATATAGGTGTCCTTATAATATAGGTGCAGAGCGGGCGATTAGGGAACAGCCCCTTACAAAGTTGCCTGAGCGACTTAGCCCTCAACGGCCTTCACCCTGGAGCGTGCTGAATCATCAGCAAGCGTTCCCGGCCTTAAGGCCCTCACAAACCACTCCGCCTTCAGCCATTCTATCACTGATGGAGACTCCTATCCCCGCCCCACCAACTGTGCCGGTACAAACCCCTCGGGTCGTGCTTGCATCCGCCCCTAAACAGGTGCTCGCTTCTAGGCCATCTCAAGCTCGCTCCGGTAGTCAGCCAACGACTGGATCGGACCTGGAAGTGGTACAGAGCGTGTTCTCGTTAATTAGTTCTGATAGGTTTAGCGCACTAGCGCAAAAACTGCGCTCCCAGGAAGGCAACGGCTTTACCATCCTCCAAGTGATGCTTGAATACAAAGACATCACTGACGCCCTAGCCAACATTAAATTTAACGGTAACTGATGGCTACCGAAAATTGTAAATTCAAGCCCCGATGCCTTAAGTTAGGCTTCTTCAATGCAAATAGCATTAATGGACAACGTGACGAGATCGTAACTTTTTTACGCGACCATCAAATCGACATCTTCCTCATACAGGAGACTTTTCTGAAACCCGCCCAGAGGAACCCTGGAGTTGCAAACTATAGAATAGTGCGCAATGATAGGACCCGCTGCCAGGCAGGCGGTACACTCATTTATTATAAAAAATCATTATACTGCATCCCTATGGACCCCCCACCTCTTTGTCACATAGAGGCCTCTATATGCCGGCTAGGCATGACAGGACACCAGCCGATCACCATAGTCTCGGCATACCTTCCACCTAAAGTCTCATCGAACGTTAACTTAGCTTCCGACTTTAAAGCCTTATTCGCTCTGAGCAAGTCATCATTGCTGGCGACCTTAACGCCAAAAATGAATCCTGGTGTTGCAATACGACGACCACACGAGGCAGACACCTCGAACGATTAGGTATCGAACTTAATTTCGATATCATCGCTCCAATGAGCCCCACCCACTTCCCTGACAACGTAAATCACCGACCTGACATACTCGACATAGCTATTCTTAAGAATGTGAACCTCGGTTTACGCTCTATAGAGACGCTACAAGAGCTCGACTCTGACCATAGACCAGTAATCCTAGAATTAGGCCCCCGCTCAGGTCCCTCTAATTCAGATCAACATGTCCCCACTAAAACCATCACGGATTGGAGAAGACTAGAGGAACGCCTCAAGTCGACCTCTTCTGTGCACTTAGACTCAATTCCCGATAGTATAGTGTCTGTCGCCGACACGGTGACTGCGATCGACTCCCTCACCGGTCACGTGCAATCCGTAGTGAACGAATGTTCACGGCAAGTTCCGGAGGTGGACGAACACCGCTGGAAACTGCCGGATGACGTGCGTGAGTTGTTGACGGAAAAGATCGCAGCTATCCGTGCCTACGACAGTTTCCCCAACGAAGCTAACCGTATCCATATGCGCACCATGCAGCGTGCTGTGAGGAAGCGCATATCGGAAATGCGGGAAGCTAGATGGGACAAAATGCTTGATAAAATAGAACCCACTCATCAAGCTTTCTGGCAATTGCAGCGAAAATTAAAATCCGACGAATGCGCCGCTATACCCCCGCTCAATAGACCTAATCAACGACCTGCTTTCGATGACTACGAAAAGTCTGAAGTCCTAGCTGACAGCTTAGAAACCCAATGTACGCCAAGCGCTCTACCAGTAGACCAAGCTCACCTGTCCAAGGTCGAGGCCGAAGTTAAACGTAGAACTGCACTCCCGCCCTCAGTCGAATCCGACGATCCCTTGCCCCCCGTAACCGTAGACGAAGTCAGAATGATCGTGAAGGACCTCAAACCCCGGAAAGCCCCTGGCTCAGACGGGATCACCAACAAAGTGATTAAATACTTCCCCGCACCCCTGATAGTACTCATGACCGCCATCTTCAATGCGGCACTGAGCAACAACATCTTCCCACAACCAACACAAACAGGCAACTGTTATAGGTTTTCCTAAACCCGGTAAGCCCAAGTGCGAGCCGACCAGTTATCGTCCCATCAGTCTTCTCAACGTCTTTGGGAAGATATATGAAAGGCTACTTTATATTCGTTTAAAGGATTATGCCGAATCTCATAAGCTTCTTCCTGACGAGCAGTTTGGCTTTCGAGCTAAACACTCTTGCATTCATCAATTGCACCGTATCGTTGAGCACATAAGCGCAGGCTTCATGCGTAAAATGAAAACGGGCATATTGTTCTTCGACGTAGCGAAGGCTTTCGACAAGGTTTGGCACAACGGCTTAATCTATAAGCTGTATCAATTCCAAGTGCCTGACCGTCTCATACTCATCATACGAGACTTTTTGTCTAACCGTAACTTCCGCTATCGCGTAGAGGGTGTTCTATCGTCCCCACATCAGATCCTAGCTGGAGTCCCTCAGGGCTCTGTGCTTTCACCACTCCTCTTCGCGCTGTACACCAGCGATATACCTAAAAACGGCAAATCCAAGTTGGCTCTTTTCGCCGACGATACGGCCATCTATTACACCGGTAGGAGTCTTGACTGCATTACTCGATCACTTCAGACCTCGGCCAATGCCTTAGGCGCTTGGTTCAGGAAATGGAGGATTGAGGTCAATCCAGACAAGAGCGCCGCCGTTCTTTTTTCTAGAACGGGCGCTGAGGCTTTTCTTCCCCAGTTTCGACCTATTACCATGTTCGGCAAGCCAATCCCTTGGGAACTGCAAGCCAAATACCTGGGTGTGACCTTAGATCACAAACTATCCTTCCGTCCGCACATTAAGATAGTCCGCGACCGCGCGGCCTTCGCTGTCGGCCGCCTTTTTCCCATGACAAATTCACGCAGTAAACTGTCTCTTAACCTTAAGGTCAGACTGTACACTATGTGCATTCGACCCATTATGACTTATGCTAGCGTCGTGTTCGCACACGTTAAGTACTACAAAATCCATAGGATGCAAACCCTGCAAAATCGATTCCTTCGCAAAGCGACAGGCGCCCCATGGTTCATTAGGAACCTTCAACTCCACCTCGATCTCAGAATTCCCACCATTAGGCAATTTATTAAAAGGGCATCGAAGAAATACTTCGACTCCGCCGCTAACCATCCGAATCCCTTAGTTGTTTCTTCCAACGACTACAGGCCGTCTCAGATCAGTAAAGTCCGCCGACCACGTCACGCTCTCCTCCGTCCCGATGATAGGACCACTGTAGTTCAAGAGTCTAAAAGACACACAAGCACACTCCGACGCGCTCGACCGCCTTGTTATAGACCTCACCGGCGAGGTCCCCGTCCGTCGCGAAATATCTCATCATGTCCGCCCCGACCCTTGCACGAGCCGGCCCGCGCCGAGCTAGTAGCTTTAAATTCGACCCTTAATAATAAGGAAACTGATCTAATCCAGCTAGTCCCTAGTTGTCCCCTCAGCAACGCCCTAAGCCGAGGCTCGCGTCCCGCAGGGGACGCCCTTAGTGCTGTGTTGCTTAGTTTGTAGTAATATAAAATATGCTCTGGCTGGAGGCATCAAATTGTCTCGCCATAGCTATTGTTCGGTTACGCAGATCAAACCCCTATGGGTTAACTGAAAGAGGCCACGTCCAAAAAAAAAAAAAAACGCCTCAAGTCAGTAGCAGCACAGCCGTCGAAGAGGCAACAACTAGAAGAAATAGGAAGCCGAAACCTGAGGAACCGGAAAAATTCAAGAAAGAAAAGTGTTTTATTTAGGCCTCTATCCTATCTCTTTGCCCCGAGGCCCTCCGGGATCATTCTGTACTCTCATACCTACGCATTCAGGGGTGCGTGGTGACGTACGTATCCAACGTAAGGGAAGCAAGGAGCGTACGTCAAAAAACTGGGAGATTGTCTCAGGACGACAGTGCGGGCACTGGACGTGTCCCTGCCGTCCGAAACACCCTCCATTCTCAATGGTTCTCAAAACTATAGAAAAGATCATTACTGACAGAGCAACTGGTATTGTAGTTGTTCCCTATTGGACCACTCAACCATGGTTCCCAATATTTAACAGATTGTTGATACATGAACCCATAATATTTCAACCTTCTAAAGAACTCCTCACCTTGCATCATTCCAGATTACTACATCCCCTACACCAGAAATTGAAATTGATGGCAGGAATATTATCAGGGAAACATTCTTAAACTTTGGAATCTGTGATGAGGCAGTAAATTAAAATTATGATAAGTTCATTATCTAAAAGTACATTAAATCAGTACTCACCTGCAATTATAGCTTGGGCAAAATACTGTAAGTTAAAAAATATAAGTATTGCCAGGCCTGCTATAACCGAGGTTATTAAATATCTCACAGAGAAATTTCAGGAAGGTTGTTCCTATGGAACCTTAAATTGCCTTAGATCTGCTCTAGCTTTAGTGATAGGCCCACATTTAGGTACAGACGATAAAGTCAAAAGACTATTCAGAGGCTTCTATAAATTAAGACCTCCAAAACCTAAATATAACAATACATGGGATGCATCTGGCTTACTTAATTATATTGAAAATAACTACATTAACGATATTAATTTAAAAATGGTCACTAACAAGACTGTGACTTTGTTATTTCTAGCTACAGGCCAAAGGGCGCAAATAATCTCATTAATTAATATTAAGAATATAATTATCAAAGAAGACTGTATTATGATTAAGATGGATAAGTTATTTAAAACTTCAGGGCCAAATAGATGCCAATCTTTTCTAACTGTACCCTTCTTTAACAAAAGAATAAGGGTATGCCCGGCTACAGCTGTGGTTAATTATTTAAAATTAACTAAAGGTCTGCGAGACTGTACTAATTTGTTTATATCAACAATAAAGCCCTATAAAGCTGTGAGCTCTAGTACAATCAGCCGCTGGGTCAAGAAAGCAATGGAAAATAGTGGAATTGATATTAGTATGTTCTCAGCACACAGTACCCGGCATGCAACAACATCCGCTGCTTATATTAAGGGTGTTAACATTGATGATATTAGGAGAGCGGCTGGTTGGACTGGGGAGTCAACAACTTTTGCAAAATTTTATAATAGACCTATAATCAACGATAGAAGCTTCCCTGACGCAATTTTTAATATTAATGAAAATGATTAATTGCCATTTTAATTATAATTTTATAATACTTGCCAACAATTTTGATTGTTTCTTTGTTTTAATAATAATGTTAATTTAAATAAAAGTTTATTGATTTTACAACTGATCTTTGAACATCTACACTTGTTTTCTATCATCATCGAGGACGAGACAACAACGAGTATAATTGAATAGTCAAACGAACTTACCTGTAAGTGAAGTTCGACGGTAATTATACGAAGTTGTTGTCTTGTCCGAAGATGATGAGTCCCGCCCAACCCAAGCATTGCATGCTATATGTAGATACCTACATGACAGTGGCCCTATGTTGTAAAACCAATAAATCGCTATGAACTTAATGAAGATAATTACAGAGACAGAGGGCAGCACAAGTAGGAGTGCGTTCCTTTTTATCTATTTCTTCAAAATTATGTGACGTCAGTGACTGACGAGACCGGGACTACACTTGTTTTCTATCATCATTTTCGGACGAGACAACAACTTCGTATAATTACCGTCGAACTTCACTTACAGGAAAGTTCTTTTGACTATTCAATTGTCTCCAGTCTACCCTAATCTCGTTTTGTTCTGTTTGATTTATAAGGGTACTTCTGGGCCACACTATTATGTAGACAAACCTATTACATGGGACTTAGTAACAGCATTGGTAAAGTGTGTGCACACCTCCGTGTACCACTTTGGGTAGGATTAGCAGGTCTTAAAACCGAAAAACTGGACAGACCAGCCAGTTTAGCCGGATATTTGGGCAAAAAGCCGGACAACCTTTCTTAAATTCTAATGAAACAACAATAAAGTTGAGTCTTATTTATTGTAATTCGTTCTATATAAAAGGTGAGGCAAGCAGAGCGAAAACAAACACATGAAAAAAAAAATACAAATTTAAAAAGTCATCCGAAAGTCGGATCGTCTTCTCACCGTGTAATCTGCCGCACATGTAACCAAAAAGCCTGACTGTCCGGCTTTATCCGGACGCCTGGCAACCCTACGTTAAGGGAATACAGGCGTGATGCTATATATTTATATGCAGACAGCGTAACAGCGATAGCTACTTGAAATTATCACAGAATAAAAATGTAACTATGGCAAATAATAAGCCATGAACGACATACCTCGTCCATTTCCACGAAGCCTGAAGAATATCTTCCCTCGTCAAACCTTTTAACCATCCTTCATATTTACTTTTGTAGACCATCTTTGGCGCATAGTTTGGATAAATCATAACATCCCCAGTAGAAAAAAACGCGTTGAATTTTGCTGAAATATGAATATCGATAATAGGGTAAAATTATAGAGGATAGAGCACGGACCCTGAGGTACTCCTGCTTGTATCGAATAGGGGGGTGGATAGCACCCCCTCGATGTGATTCGTCAAAAATCTCGTACGACGACCGCGAGATGGTCAGGCACATTTGAGTTGGTAGAGCTTAATGTAATAAGCCGTTGAGCTAGATTTTGCCAAATGCTTTTGTTGTGTGAAAGAATAATATCCCCGTCATCGTGTTACATTGGGAGCCATCGCTCATGTACTCATCGATGCGAAGAACTTGTTATACGCTAGAGTATTGGTTCGAAAACCAAACTGTTCGTTGAGAAAGAGTCTGTTTGCTTGGGTATAGTTTTTGAGAGATTTATAGATACTTAAGCCTTTCCTACACTTCGCCAAGGACATTGAGGAAACTAGGTAATAGGTTAGTAGCTCGAGGGTACATTCTTATGCTTGCCTAGTTTAAGGATATGGCCTCCTTCCATGCCTGTGGAAAGAGGTTGTGATTAGTCACAACCTATAATCTGCACTGTCGCCATTAGGGGCGCCAGTGCAGATTACACGGCGGTCATTAATATTATGAGAAGGGCGGAGAGGGGTTTAAATACCTTGTTAGTTATACGGTCTGAGCCAGAGACGTTTCAGGGTTTCGATGATCTCGTGCACTTCATCGAGACTTACGGAGGCAAAGGTTCATCATTTAACCATAGAAAGGTGAACTTGGTCTACTAGTTGGTGGGAGCTATAACGCAACTGAATGTAAATAATACGAAGCAACTTACGTCACCAAAATTGTGTTCGTTTGGCTTCACCTTATAATATAAATGAAGTTGATTACAATGACAGACTTACCAGTATGTGAGCAATAATCGCTCCAAACACATTGTTGTACATTAAGTTGTGCCAATGCCGCAAGTTCACTGTCCCATTGCTGTAAATTGAAATACTATTCATTTGTTTATTTATCAACATACCGGTTTATGGTTTGGGTGCTGAACGTGTTATTAATGAACCGATCAAAAACCGCAAATAACAACTGAAAATCAAAAAACATAAAGACAGCGTCTTCCTTATCAAATTGCAAACAATTGCTGTGGGACTGGCTGATAAAAGTATCATACAGTGAAACTACAAGTTTTCTAGCGTTATTCACTACCAAATTTAGCACAGTATGCCGCACAAGGTACATAAAATGCGCGCGGATTTAAGTCTAAAATACGTTTTTGTAAACCTATTTTTTTTTCCCTTTCATATTTGCACCATCATCGTAACCTTGACCACGCATATCTTGTATGTCAATTTCGTTTGAGATTCTTTATTCTCATGATAATGTGCTTGCAGAACTCATTGCCCTTATTAAAAAATCTGAGTCACGCCTAATTCATTATCTTTGCCATAATATCTAAAATTAAAATAATACATTTATTAGGAGGAAAAATAAAAATAACTATTGTTTTGGAATTAAAGCAATCCAAATATTTCTTCTTTTCTTTCTGGGTTTTTTTTTCTATTACAGACACTACTGGTCAGGGCTTGTCTCTAGATTAGAATTATCTAAAGATAATTAATTAGGCGTGACTCAGATTTTTTAACAAGGGCAATGAGTTCTGCAAGTACATTATCAAAATAAGAGGTATTATGTATCAGTTTTAAAAAATTACCATTTTCGGAATCGTTAATTTTTTCAGACGATCACAGTAAAGCCAGACTGCCTCGCTAAAAAATGAATATGTACCAAGCCGTTGGCTCGCTAATTAGCAGACACAATAGATTTTTATTGTTATCAAGTATAATTTTGTACGTGGCAGAGCGAAAGGAACATCAGAATTAAAAAGTTAGCAATAAAAACAATAAACAGAATCAGTCGATTTCTTTGAGTATATAAACCAAATGAGACGCCCTTATTGTTTATGATGGTGCATTTACGAGGCGTACAACATAATTATATTTTTAGCTCTTAATAACATATACGACGCAATGCATGAAAGAAAAAGATGTAATGTACTTTAGTTTGACAGTTGTTGTGACATCCTACTGGAATTTTTGGCGGGCGTGGAAATAGCGTCCATTTTTTAACCGACTTCAAAAAAGGAGGAGGTTTCTCAATTCGACCGTATATATATTTTTTTTTTTTTTTTTTTTTTTTATGTGTGTTCGGGGATAACTTCCTCCTTTACGAACCGATTTTGATAATTCTTTTTTTGTTGGAAGGAAGATATCTCGACGGTGGTACCATGATAAGGAAACCAGGATCTGATGATGGCATCCCCGAGAAATCGAGGGAAACCTTCGAAAATTGTAGGGGCGAAAGTGCATTTGTTAATTTTTTCATTAAGTATTTTAAAGCACTACTATTTAATGAAGGTGTGGAGTCGATCTGATGATGGAGCTGAAAGACAGTCGAGGGAACTCTTTAAAGATTTACAGTAATTACCTGGTGTTTGGGCTTGATTAATTTGTATTGATGAGAACTTTACACCTAGATGGGTTGTGACTGTAATTAGGGGTCTGATGATGAAGACGAAGGACAGTCAAGGGAACTCCTCAACGTTTTACAGTAGCTACCATGTTTTGTTATGTATGTCCGTCGATATCTTTGTTTGAAAGAGTAGTCCCCAGAGGTGGCCCCATTTAAATTTAGTAAAGATCTGATGAAGATCTTCGAAGTAAGACGATGGAACTCTTCAATGAATTATAGCAAATCACTCTCAATTGCTGTAATCGCATGTTCATGTACAGTTCATACCACTCAATACATGCATAGCATCATGCCTGTATTGCCCGATGGGGTAGGCAGAAGTGTCCACTGTTGTACACAAACATTTCACCGATGCAGTAATTAAGTCCTAGCGGCTTTCGAAAGCCTACCCATATTATTAAATTTCTAAATTAGCTTATTTATGAAGTATACAAACTTATATATGACCTATACAATATATATATAACACACTTAAAACTAAAAAGACTAAAATAAATTAATTTTAAACATAAAATGAAAACCGCCTTCAAAAATCTACTACACTAAAAAGTTTAAAATAATATCAAAATTTGCTTATAATAAAATCATTTTAAAAGAACTATATATAATAATAATCTGTTAATTTTGGAGTCGGTGCCTGATGTATGTGGGGTTTACAACCAGATACAAAGGCCGGTAACATAACCACAGCACAACGAACATAAGTGACTAACAAGAGGAAAACAATAACCCTCTCCCAGTACAGGCACCGACTCCAAAATTAACAGATTATTATTATATATTGTTCTTTTAAAATTATTTTATTATAAGCAAATTTTGATATTATTTTAAACTTTTTAGTGTAGTAGATTTTTGAAGGCGGTTTTCATTTTTTGTTTAAAATTATGTATTACATATTCTGACATATTCACTCGTTGTTGTGACATAATTTTATTGTAAACAGTATCTTTGCCATGAAGAATTTGGGATTCATGAATAAAAATAGTGTTATGTCAGCATTTTTTGTTATTGTGCAAGTACATTACTGATATCGTTATTATTTTACGGAATATTACAAAGTTTATGGTTTTTACATTAATAATAACGTATGTAGTGGTTAATTCTCAATCAGATTCATGCAAGAATCACTCGTGTGTTATTTTCAATCATGTAACTAGTAAAGTGGAACTAGTGTCATATTCGTTATCGATACAATATCGATATTTATTTTATGAATATTAGAAGAAATGTTACTAAATTGGCTTAATAAGATCTAATACAAATTTAATAAACGGAGAGAGTTAATTTTAACAGTAACATGTGTAGTATGTATTATTAATTAATATAAATTATGTTTGACACCATATTATAAAAAAATGTGTTGTAAATACAAAATAGTCAGTTTAATAATAACTGCGTCATTGCTCTAGCGGTCGCAAGGAAGACTGCCTAGCGTAAATTAAATGAACTTTTGGAATTGTGCCCGGTTGATAGCAATAAGCAGCTCCTATTATTATGGGACTTAATATACCGTATGACTTTTTTTACCGTGAGGAAAAAAATATGTTAGGATAACGGAGTCGAAGCATATGACGTAATTATTTCAGTTTTTTTTTATTTTTTCTTAAACATTATGAAATTGAATAATCAATAAATACTCCTCATTACAAGTAATAATTTCATACAAAAAACGTAAAACAATTTTTTGTGCTTAGTACTTTTACTGAGGTCGAGTGCGTGAGTGTGCGTGTAGCCGACTCACCGTTGGTAAGTGCGGATAGGAATCATCCTCCACTTGAGGTGACATTAAATCTGCACGATGGCCCGCTGCAGCGTTCTAATGTGTCACGATCACAACCCTTTTTTTTACACACACCACCACTAGATAATATGAGAGAGGAAAAATTGCAATGGAATTTTAACAAGGCTGACTTCTTTTTACTATATTTACGAATAGGTGCCATTGACTGGACCCCCATTTATAATTTTGGGTTAGATGCAAGCTTAATCTTTTTTTATGATAGTATTAACGGGGTTATAGATGACTGCGTTCCAAATAAAAAGCGAAGTTGTGTTAACTCGAAGTATAATTACCCCGAGTGGTACACATTGGAAATTATTCGCGACATTAAATTAAAATCGGCTCTTCATAAAAAGTATAAATTGAGCAGGGCAAGTTGTGACTACGTGGCATTTGCTAAGTGTGGGGCGGAAGTTAAAAAACAGATAGAAATGGCTCATAAACAGTACCAAGAACGTCTTCAATATCAGTTCCTTGAAAACCCCATTTCGTTTTGGAATTATGTCAAATCGAATAAAACCAGTCATGCACCAAAAATAATATAAAAAAACGGGGAGGTACTTGCTGACGATGTAAGTGCTAGGGAGTTTGCAGAATACTTTCATTCGGTGTACAGCACACAATGCGCGGAGCTTAGTGTGGAGGCAGCAGTAGGCGTACCTGGGAGCACAAATGATGGTGCACGGGTCCATCTAGAGCGACTACATCTTGATGAGGTACAACAAGCCCTTCAAAAACTTAAGCCCACAAAATCCACGGGGCCCGACGGAATTCCACCTTATATCCTTAGGGATTGTCGATCTGTACTGGCCGGCCCGTTATTACATATTTTCAACCTTTGTCTGAATATGGCAGTATTTCCAGAGCAATGGAAGATTACCCGAGTGGTACCTATTCCAAAAGGAAGCTCCGGGCAAACGGTGGAAGGATATAGACCGGTAGCAGTGCTGTCTACACCGGCGAAATTATTTGAGTCTACCATTCAGAAAGCAGTATTTTCACAGGTAAGTGCGCAGCTATCGGAAACGCAACACGGTTTCCGACCGGGTAGAAGTACCACCAGTAATCTCCTTACATACGTAGCTGACATCATGCCGGTAGTCGATGGAGGGGGACAGGTAGACGCTGCTTATTTCGATTTTAGAAAAGCTTTCGACCTGGTTAATAATGACATTCTACTCGAAAAATTTGCAGCCATTGGGTTTACTCCGCACCTACTGAGATTTTTTGCAAGCTACATGAGAGATAGGCGGCAATACGTAGAATATGCCAATCACAGCTCGGAACCCTACTTAACACGGTCAGGAGTAAGTCAGGGACCAGGCAACCTTGGACCTCTCGCATTCATATTAATGATTAATGATCTGCCGAAGGTGGTACAACATGCCAAATGCTTACTATTTGCTGACGACCTTAAGCTTTATCTCCCCGTACGTAATTTAGATGACTGCATGAAATTACAAAGCGACATTGACAGGGTAGTGAAATGGAGTCAGGACAACCTTTTAGAATTTAATAACTCGAAGTGTGTAGTTATCAGTTTCTCTCGTGCTCGAACGCCACTGCAATACGTTTATTGCATTAACACCACTCCCTTAGACCGTGTGTCTGAAGTAAAAGACCTAGGAGTGACAGTTAATAGGTACCTTTTTAGCGATATCGTATTAATTGTAGTATAGTATATATAGGTATAGTAATTGTTCAAAATGTCCACCGTTTTTTTCTAAGCATAAACTAGCACGTCTTTGCAAATTGTTTGATAAACTGAAGCGTGTCTCTATCACTTTTAAGAATATTGAAAGCGTCTATATTCTCTGTTTTAAGTCATTTAGACTACGAGCTTCTTCAGTGTACACTAAACGTTTTAGTTCAGCCCATAAATAAAAGTCTAAAGTTGTTAGGTCTGGTGATCTCCCGGCCACTTCACTTGTCTACCGCGACCTATCCACCTATCACTGAACTGACTATCCAGGCACGCACGCACGCACAGAGTGAGCTGGACATCCGTCGTGCTGGAAATACATGCCTCGTAGATACAGCACAGGAACGTCTTCCAATATTGTGTTGATAACGGAACATATCATTTCTCGATACGTTATTCCCGTCAATCGGCCTTCGATCCAAACTGGGCCTATTATGCGATCGTGTATAATCGCGGCCCAAACGTTCACATTGAACCGAATTTGATGAACATGTTCTTTAATTTTGTGTGAGTTTTGAAAACTCCACTAATGCTCATTATGCACGTCGTAAATACCAAGGCGAGTAAATATGGACTCATCGCTCCACAAGATGTTCGCTTGCGGACTCTGCAGCCAGTGACAACACTCTATGCGAGGTCCGGGGTCCGGTGCATGCAAAGCTAGCTCGCGTGAGAAATGGTATGGATGCATGTCTACTGCATGAAGTAGTTTCCATACCACATACTGGTTTACACTAAATCGACGAGCTGCTTGCCGAGTGCTCCTCGTCGGGTTTCTCTGGAAATAATCCAGTATGGCGTCTTCAATGTGTACGCACAGGGGTGGCCGACCTCTGCCTGTGGCATGACTCGGAAGCTGGAACTGGCCATGATCACGTAACCGGTGATACGTCCGTAATATTAGATTAGTGCTGGGAATTTGAGGAGCAGGGATACCGTTCCTTCGCAACAACTGTAAGTGTTCTTGTTCGGGGTACATTCGCCTCGCACTTTCTAAGTTTTCACCAGACAGGATATAATATCTCACCATTGTATCTCACCATAATATATCGAACCGACACGACTAACTTTGCAGTTAATACAATGTCGTAAAGAATGCAATTACCTTATTAATTCAAGATAAATCTTTGAAAAGCATTAACGCATGCTTAGCGAACTCTAAAGTTATTATATTAAATGGAAAAAGATCGGTCACCCGTATAGGGAATAACGTATCGAGAAATGATATGTTCCGTTATCAACACAATATTGGAAGACGCTCCTGTGCTGTATCTACGAGGCATGTATTTCCAGCACGACGGATGTCCAGCTCACTCTGTGCGTGCGTGCGTGCCTGGATAGTCAGTTCAGTGATAGGTGGATAGGTCGCGGTAGACAAGTGAAGTGGCCGGGAGATCACCAGACCTAACAACTTTAGACTTTTATTTATGGGCTGAACTAAAACGTTTAGTGTACACTGAAGAAGCTCGTAGTCTAAATGACTTAAAACAGAGAATATAGACGCTTTCAATATTCTTAAAAGTGATAGAGACACGCTTCAGTTTATCAAACAATTTGCAAAGACGTGCTAGTTTGTGCTTAGAAAAAAACGGTGGACATTTTGAACAATTACTATACCTATATATACTATACTACAATTAATACGATATCGCTAAAAAGGTACCTATTAACTGTCACTCCTAGGTCTTTACTTCAGACACACGGTCTAAGGGAGTGGTGTTAATGCAATAAACGTATTGCAGTGGCGTTCGAGCACGAGAGAAACTGATAACTACACACTTCGAGTTATTAAATTCTAAAAGGTTGTCCTGACTCCATTTCACTACCCTGTCAATGTCGCTTTGTAATTTCATGCAGTCATCTAAATTACGTACGGGGAGATAAAGCTTAAGGTCGTCAGCAAATAGTAAGCATTTGGCATGTTGTACCACCTTCGGCAGATCATTAATCATTAATATGAATGCGAGAGGTCCAAGGTTGCCTGGTCCCTGACTTACTCCTGACCGTGTTAAGTAGGGTTCCGAGCTGTGATTGGCATATTCTACGTATTGCCGCCTATCTCTCATGTAGCTTGCAAAAAATCTCAGTAGGTGCGGAGTAAACCCAATGGCTGCAAATTTTTCGAGTAGAATGTCATTATTAACCAGGTCGAAAGCTTTTCTAAAATCGAAATAAGCAGCGTCTACCTGTCCCCCTCCATCGACTACCGGCATGATGTCAGCTACGTATGTAAGGAGATTACTGGTGGTACTTCTACCCGGTCGGAAACCGTGTTGCGTTTCCGATAGCTGCGCACTTACCTGTGAAAATACTGCTTTCTGAATGGTAGACTCAAATAATTTCGCCGGTGTAGACAGCACTGCTACCGGTCTATATCCTTCCACCGTTTGCCCGGAGCTTCCTTTTGGAATAGGTACCACTCGGGTAATCTTCCATTGCTCTGGAAATACTGCCATATTCAGACAAAGGTTGAAAATATGTAATAACGGGCCGGCCAGTACAGATCGACAATCCCTAAGGATATAAGGTGGAATTCCGTCGGGCCCCGTGGATTTTGTGGGCTTAAGTTTTTGAAGGGCTTGTTGTACCTCATCAAGATGTAGTCGCTCTAGATGGACCCGTGCACCATCATTTGTGCTCCCAGGTACGCCTACTGCTGCCTCCACACTAAGCTCCGCGCATTGTGTGCTGTACACCGAATGAAAGTATTCTGCAAACTCCCTAGCACTTACATCGTCAGCAAGTACCTCCCCGTTTTTTTATATTATTTTTGGTGCATGACTGGTTTTATTCGATTTGACATAATTCCAAAACGAAATGGGGTTTTCAAGGAACTGATATTGAAGACGTTCTTGGTACTGTTTATGAGCCATTTCTATCTGTTTTTTAACTTCCGCCCCACACTTAGCAAATGCCACGTAGTCACAACTTGCCCTGCTCAATTTATACTTTTTATGAAGAGCCGATTTTAATTTAATGTCGCGAATAATTTCCAATGTGTACCACTCGGGGTAATTATACTTCGAGTTAACACAACTTCGCTTTTTATTTGGAACGCAGTCATCTATAACCCCGTTAATACTATCATAAAAAAAGATTAAGCTTGCATCTAACCCAAAATTATAAATGGGGGTCCAGTCAATGGCACCTATTCGTAAATATAGTAAAAAGAAGTCAGCCTTGTTAAAATTCCATTGCAATTTTTCCTCTCTCATATTATCTAGTGGTGGTGTGTGTAAAAAAAAAGGTTGTGATCGTGACACATTAGAACGCTGCAGCGGGCCATCGTGCAGATTTAATGTCACCTCAAGTGGAGGATGATTCCTATCCGCACTTACCAACGGTGAGTCGGCTACACGCACATTCACGCACTCGACCCCAGTAAAAGTACTAAGCACTAAGTCAAGAATACGATTATTGCAGTTACCTATTTAATTACTTTGAGTGAACCCACAGTATAACTGAAAGAATTCGTAGTAATTAGTCACATATGAAGAACTGGGATATAAGTTAAAATCTCCTACTACAATTACTTCACTATAGCGGTTACAAAAATCTTCAATTATCTTAAACAATAACATATATTCCTTATCACTGCAACTCGGCGGAATGTAAATAACGCAACATAGAAATAAAAATCTATACCTATGATAGACCGCCGCACAAATCAGTTCGAACACTCGCTCGTCTATGTTGACGTCACACGGTACCATTACTCGTCGCAACTGTAGTCGCGGTGTGGCCACGAGACACGCACCGCCATGTTTACGCCCATCCATACGATCGCATCTCAAAATAGTGTATTCGGGTGGAGCTAATTCCGCATCGTATATAGATGGGTTGCAGCCTGTTTCTGTGATGGCCAAGAGATCTGATGATGATGAGGCCACACTGGTGTAAAATTCATTTAATTTAGTGCGAAGACCCGCTACGTTTTGATAGTAAATTTCGATTTGATTGGGGTTATTGTTTGTTGGTTGGTCTGCGAAACCATACCCATTCACAAAATTCTATATTTACTGCCCAGTTTTCCGGTAGACACAAAGTATCATATTTGCTTTCTGGAACACCTATGATAAAAGAGGAATAATCCCTCTCTGTTTTATGTTTTATTTGGTCTACTATTACAGGGATATCTTTGCCACAGATATTCTTAACATGTTTTTCTATGCTTTCGGCCATGGTTTCCTTTTACAAACGCCAAACGTGTAAATACTTTTTCTTTTCCATTCCCCGTATTTCAGAATTACTAGTGTTTCCTCCTTTTCTCACTTCATTTGTACGGTACCTGTTTTTTTTCTTATAAATTACTTCCGACCACTCTTCTTTACTTTCCTTATCACTACTGTCCAGTGCAATTGTAAAATTTTCTATGCTGCTTTTTATTTCCTTAATACTTGCTTCTTTAAACTTTTCTTGACTTTCCAGTGGACCAGTCAATTCTGTGGCCACAGAATTCTTTTTTAATATTGCTTTGTCTACTATTTTACTGTGTATGTTTCTAATGTTTTTTTCGGTCACCAATACATTTGCTGGTTTTGTGGCCATACACCTATTTGTCGAGACGGCTTTGTTGTCATTTTTTTCTTGATTTACCTGCACTGTCTTTGCTTAGGATACTGTTTGCCGTTCAGACATTTGGATAGGTCCCCTCATATCCTTCACCTGGCAAGCCTTCATTTGTTTATATCTCTCTATGAAAACCCTAACTTTTGATTCTAGATTTTCAACTTTATCGGTTTTTTCTTTAACTACCTTCAGTATGTCTTTTAATTCTTGCAACTCAGTTTCCGTTTTAGTAAATCTATTTTTTAATATAGAATATTCTATTACTTGGGCATCCATTCGCATTTGCATCTCTGCCCGAAACTCTTGAAGCTCCTGTAGGATTCTACTCTCTTTGTCCAATACCGGCACTTCATTGGGATTGTGACATGTAACAGGAAATGTTTGGTTCATGATGGGGATTGCGCGGACTGGTGTGTCCGAATTGTCCCTTTTAGGCATAGTACGTACACAATCCGGGCATACCCATTTAGTCCTGTCTTCGGGGATTAAATCCTCAAACTTTTCTATCGTCCAGCCAAGGCACTTAAGATGGTATAGCTTTTTGCAGTGTTCTTGCGAGCACTCCATATACGAAATATCGAAGATTCCTCCCTCGCATCCTCCGCATTTCGTACCCATAGTGAAATATCCACAATAACAACTGACTTAATTTTTAATAATATTGCGCGCGCGTTATTTGTACACGTCGGACGATTCCGACGTGTTCCGCGAAATGTTCTAACAATTTTTCTAGACTCCTTATGAAACTGTCAAAATCTTTGTCGTTAGGACTTCTGTAACAGCAACCAACATTTAATCCAGTTTCAAGATCTTTTACACCACAAATCTCAAAACTTTCTGATCTGTATAACTTCTGTATTTCATCAATATTTTCACACTTTTTATTCATATACGCTAAAATAAGACTACCACCTCTTTTTTTTGTCCTTGTGTTGTATGATACTAGGTTATAATTGCTTAATTGAAATAAATTAATAGATTTATCATTCAAAAAATGTTCTGTTATACAAACATAGTCCAAGTTTTTAGAAAAAGTTTCAATATATGATTCAAGTTCAAGTTTTTTATTGTTTATACCACATACGTTTTGGTGAAATAATTTTAAACAAATCGTATCAGATAGCAAGGGGTCTGAAACATTTTTGTGCAGCAAATAATATTTTCGTGATTCTACTTTATTCTCGAAAACAAACAATGTCGCCATAATTAAGGGAATTATTAATCTGTGTAGAAGAAGCAGAATCTATTAATAATTGGGGTGTTTTATCGTCTAATTTCTCCCTGCCTTCAGAATTAAAATACGTTTGTGTGCATGCATCTCGTGATTGCATTTAAAAAAAAAAAAACATCCCATTGAGCACATTTTCCTTGTAATTTAAATAGGTAATTGTATATCTCACATGTAGTATTTCTCTATATATCAACTTGCATGCAATTTGCTTATTAAAAGTTCTACGGTAATTATCATAGTCATTGTCTAATATAATAAATTTTGAATTATTGCAATTATTACAGATAAATTTTAACATATTATTAATTTCAATACATTTATAAAATTATTACAATAGACCTTACCGACTAAGATATTTGTGTTTCGCATATTCTGCAAAGTATGATGTAGAGAGCTTAGAACTTGTAGCGTCTGCGTTGTCATTGGAACCTGCTATTAATAAAACGAAATCTGAGTTGGTAAAATCCTTACACATAGACAAACTTGAGCTTAATATATCACTAAGAGGCGCATTTGATTATTTATTTCCTCATAAAGAGTAACGTAATTTACACTTACATGAGCAAAAACTATAAATAAATAACAGCTGCAAAAACCTACTAATAAATAAGAACAACAATTTTTTATAAAAAAAACTGTGGTGTGCGTATCTTAAAAACACAAACATTCGAAACATTGGATCAACCATGTTAGCAGTAAATACATACAAAGATCAAGCGTGAAGTGATCTAGAAGCGACTAAGCGGTTTGAACACACACAAGACACATTTGGTTCCAGTAATTTATGATTACTAATTTGATACATGAAAACTTTTATTTGCTAGTTATTATGGCGAATTTAAGAATTTTATATTAAAATTAATTAAAATATTCTATAATACTGCAAATCCAGTACATTGATTATTTATTACATTGTGTATTTTATTTGTTTACATGTTTAAATATATTTTTTATATCTATAATATAAAAATGAATCGCTGAATTTTTTGCTAAGCGCAAATCTCGAGAGCAGCTGAACCGATTTCGCTAATTCTTTTTTTATATATTCCTTGAAGTACGAGGATGGTTCTTAGGGAGAAAAAAAATAAAAAAATTGCATGAAAAATATAAAATAAAAAAAATTAAGAGTCGACTGTTAGGCGGTGCGTAGTTCGCCGGGTCAGCTAGTGCGTTATATATTTGCGTAGTGTATTTAGGTTAATTATGAATTTATTAACCTATTAGATTATGAACATATAATATTAAAAATAATGCTATAGATAAAAAAGATGTGACTTTTTAATAATTTCTTAAAAGTTTGCATGTTTTTTGTTTCTTTCATCACCTTAGGCAGCTGATTATAGATTTTAGCACCTTCATGTGATTTTTTAATAATTTCTTAAAAGTTTGCATGTTTTTTGTTTCTTTCATCACCTTAGGCAGCTGATTATAGATTTTAGCACCTTCATACATAATACACCTCTTTCCATAATTTGTACGTGATTTTACCAGAAATATACCATTCTTACTTCTCAGACCGATTCTAAGCACATGCTATTTTTTGTAAATTGTTTTTGTAGATGTATATTATTGGTTAGTATTTTTCTTTTAAGTATACAATTATAATATTTGTATGTCTGTAGTTAATTGTTAGTATATTACTAAGAAACCACACATCTCACCTTTTAGTCCTAGTTGATGTATATTATTAATATTATATGAGACATAGCAATTGGCCCTTAATTGATCCTTGCGGCATACCTTATGTAATATTTTTAGGTTTACTCACACTCTGCCCTATTTTAACGACCTGTCGACGACCAGATAGATAGGATTTTAACATATTATATGCAACCCCGATGTTAATGCAGTTGGTAAGTTCTTCAAGTATCAAAGGGGACACACATTTGAGACATTTGGTATTCATACCATCCAGGCCTGTAGGTACTGGTATTGCTATCTAGACTCTGAATTATTTTGGCAATTTCAATTGGATTAGTATGAGAAAATTGTATATATGTGTGTTTACTGTCACTAAGTTTATCTACTCCCGATGAATTAGTGTAAATTGTACAATTATGGTATCGTTTTGGAATTTGATTTGCTAAAGTTGAACCAATATTTGAAAAATATTCATTAAAATGATTCATAATCTCTACTTCGGTGGTAATAAATCCCTTTGGCGTTAAAAGTTTCAGTGGCCTGGTATTGTCTTTTATCTTGTTCTGAGATAGATTGTTAATAAAACTTAATATCAGTTTTACCAGTAATATCCAAAGTACTAGAAAAACTTATAAATATTAGACTATTAAAATATCTAAATAAATATAACTTATCACTTCTCACCCACTCAATTTGGATTCAGACAGGGTATATTCACTGAGGACGCAGTGACTGCACTAACCTCGCTAATAGTCGATAAACTTGATAGTGGAAATAAATGTGTTACTGTATTCTTAGATCGAAATAAACATTCGACACCGTCGCTGTCCCTATCCTGGAGAACAAATTGAAGAGGTATAGGATATAAATATAGAATATCAGAAAGGTAACAAAGAGTTAGAGTTGGGGATTACATCGGTGATGATGCAGATGTATCATACGGCGTACCGCAAGGAAGCGTATTAGGCCCCACACAATTTTTAACCTAGATTAACAACGGCTTTACTTCGACCATTTTTATACCTATATCGTGATTTCTGTCTGAAATATTTTATTGTTTCGTTCTTTTTAGATCACTTATGTTTATTCGTAGTCGGGCTACAGTTTCTTAAAAAAAAATTTATCCTTTATTTTTAGACAACATAAATACGAGTAATACGATAGGTCAGTAATTAACATACATTATTTACTCTTGACTTAGTGTCAGTGGTAGTGAGAATGAAAGGGAGATTTGTGGATGTGTCAAAAAGACGTATCTAATCGTGCTTCACATATTATAGTTACTATAATTACTTATTTATAGATAAATAAACATTATTAACAAATGCTATATACAAATTTATGTATACGGATGCAGGGCGGCTAAGGGCTGATACGACTGCATAGCATTGCGATTTTATATATTCTGTGGGTATATTATGCGGTTACTGAGTTCGTAGAGTGAAGAGATTCTCTTAAGGAGCCAGAATTCAACAACTTAAAGCTATCTTGAAAAAAAGAACGATACATTGTCATGGTCATGCAGGGTCGCATTCCATTTCTCATAAGTGTTAAGTCCCTACATTAGATTACAATCTCACACTGCACGGACCTTGAACATATATATTATGACGCAGTTCACTTGGCAGCCGTTCCGATCAGAATCAGAGGCCTGAAAGTCTGACAACCAGTTTTACTAAGAGATATCATGTTATCCAGTAACTGAGTTGTGGAGGTCAGACAAGCTCTCAACAAAGTTGGGAAAAGGCCCGGCAAATTGAAATGTCAGGGTGACGTTGCCGCTGATGTTAATTTATATTTTAAAGCTGTTTATTAAAATGTATACATGTTCAGTTCAAACTTATAAAATTAGATTCATAGTCCATAGCGAAATATTCATATCTTACTTATTGTATGTCACTTTTAATAATTTAGTATGTTGCAGCAGTTAAATTAGTCATAGTCACTTGTTATCTATTTAATTGTTCGTTTTTACTATAAAAGTTCATAACTTTGGACCATGGTAACACTGTCACACTGGTTTCAGGAAATGTTGGCACTGATTGTAATTCAAAATCTCGTTTCACAGTGTTTGTTATTAATTTTTTCGTTGTCTATATGCATATCCTAGCCTACATACCAATTTTAGCCTTCTAGGGCTTCAGAAAGTAACCGAAACTGAACGAATTTGGATGTATTTTGGTGTAAATTTGGTGTAGATTTTTGATTAGTTGGACCTTAAAAATGGCTTGGCAGACACCTGCTAGTCGTTTTTAATATAAGTTGTTGGTGTATAGTTTTGTAAAATATGACCACCGAAAAAACCAAAGTTTTTATAATACATACCAAGCGCATCAGTCCATATGCTCTCGGTAGGTTCTCTTTACCTATCAGCTTACCGGTGGCTGCTAGTTCTCTAAAACTGCAACATAAACATTATTTTACAAACGAGCAGCACTGTTCACGGGTTTTGGATCTGTTGAAGTATTGGTACGAGAACCAAGCCAATTGCGTAAAATGGCTTATATGCTATCCAGCAAATATAGGATACGGAGTGAGTCATGGGGCCTGCCTTATATCTCCAGACCCCTTTTTTAACTTTATGTAAATGACTAGATTGATCCGTGTTTTAGATTACCTTTTCTGCTTGACTACCGAATAAATAAGAAATAGACAATTCTGTCTATTTCTTAAAACGTAACTTTGAAGTCTTCAATTTTATGTATTATTATACTACATTACATACATTTTATTATACTAGCTGTGCCCGCAACTTCTTCCGCGTGTATGTCGGAAACTAACACACAGCCTGTGGAACCATAATTCGGAGTAACTTAGGCTAATTATAATATAATAGCTGTGCCCGGCGGTTTCACTCCGTTAATTTGAGGAAAAAACCTAAAATAAATTTAAAACGACGATATCTCCGAAGATATTCTTCTAATCCTGACAGCCCCGCTATTGTTATAAAAAGCGAACTACAATTAAAAAACATTTCTGTACCTAATACCTTATGACTTGTAGATACTTTTGAAGGCTCACTATATCACGTTACTACTTATACTAGAATTATGTTAGTTTACGTTTTATATTATTTTTCAGTTGTTAATTCTAAAATTGAAAATCCAAACACACACATCTACTACTTTTCATTCTCTTACACTAAAAACGCATTACGCTCATTCATACATACGACGTTTAAACACTTCTATATTACACAATCAACAGTTTAAACACTTTTATATTACACAATCAACACTCTATGCATTCTTCCCAAAACACTTTCTACTATACATTAACTGCCTTATGCTGACCTACTTACCCTTTAACTTAAAACAAAAATGTCTAATAACATTATAGATGTAATTGCAACAGCCGATGAATTTTCTTTATCAGCGACTCACTTAAGCACCCCTCAACAGACTCAATCATACATAAAGAATATTAGGATCTGGATCACAATACTAACACAAAATATTCGCTCCATTAATTGTAATTTCTTAAACCTACAAACACCGCACAAATATTGATTGTGATCTGATGGTTCCTACGGAATGCTGGTTGCCTTGCTCAAGTAACACCTGCATTCCAACCCTACAAAATTATATAACATACAAAACTACCAAACACCTCAACCAGAGTGACGGAGTTCTTGTCTATGCTAAGTCTACCCTGACAATTACTTGTGAGGAGCCCGACTTTCACGCATCGGCCTCGGGGCTGCTCTTGAAGCTAAATCCTGACTTGGCTATTCTCTGTATTTACCGTTTACCTTCAAACGAAAACATTCATGCATTCCTTATGGCACTCAATAACATACTTCCAGCAGTCGCGAACTATAAATCAGTACTTATAACTGGAGATATGAATTTGGATATCAAACCTACCACACAAGATACACGGTCATATGAATATCTTAGCACCTTAGCGTATCATGGTTTTCTGCCTGCTCATACACAACCTACTAGAGATAAAAACTGTCTAGACCATCTTATGATACGAACTAAGACTACAACTCTGACACTAATCTATAATACAACGGTGACAGACCATTGCTGTTCTCTCTTGTGTTTAAACAAAAAGAAAACCGAAACTAGACCACATACATTAATCCATAAAATTGACTATGACGTTCTAGATATTGTTATGGATAAACTAGATTTTACCCCCTCACTTATCTTGGATCCCAACATTGCCATGGACAAGTTATTGAAGTTAACCAAAATGCCATAACAGATTGCACACCAATTACAAAACTACCTGCAAGACACACGATTCTGAAACCATGGATGACACAAGGTCTGTTACGATGTATACGGAATCGGGACTCTTTACACAAAAAAGTTAAACAGTCACCAGACAACCAAATATTTATTATCACATACAAACGCTATAGGAATTATTGCACTACACTATTAAAAAAAGTAAAAAGAAAATACGATTCTGAAGAATTAAGTAAGGCTAGTCACAACCCAAAAAAGCTTTGGGATACAATAAAAGACATCACTTACACACAAAAATCTAAGAACCCCTCTAATCAATTATTATCACACTCAATCTCACCGACACAGTCATGCAACGAAGTAAATAAGTTCTTCGTCAGCATTGGAAAAAAGTTAGCAGAAAACTTCATGGTCGGCCAACACCGCTTACCACCCCTTACCTCAATATTTGGTCAGTCCTTTGTGTTAGAACAAACGGACCCAGAAGAAATTACATCCACTATAATGCAACTGAAGGTCTGCGCAGCATCTGGATGGGATGGAATCCCTCAAATCTTCCTGAAACGTTACGCCCGGCTTCTTGCACCTTCACTTTGCCGCATATTCAATCGTTGCTTTGAAACAGCTACCTTTTCCTCTTGATTTAAAAGGGCAATCATTCATCCCATCTTCAAGAGTGGAGACGGGAACTCGCCAAACAACTACCGCCCCATAGCCGTTCTTAGTGCTTTATCTAAGGTATTAGAACGTCTCGTTAACAAGCGACTAGTGCACTATCTCGAACACTTAAAACTCTTATCATCTCAACAATTTGGCTTTCGCAAAAATAAGTCCACATGTGACGCTGTCCATGATTTAATTAACATTGCAGAAAACTTAAACAGTCATAAAAAGATTCTCCCGATATTTTTAGATCTTGCGAAAGCATTTGACACCGTTCCCGTTTCCATTCTTCTACACAAGCTCGAAAGCGTGGGTATCATTATACACTTGGCTTTTTTGAAAGTTATCTTACTGATCGTTCTCAGTTGGTCTGTGTGGACAATCACATGGGTGATGAACTTCCTATTCGGTATGGCGTACCTCAGGGAAGTATCTTGGGGCCCACACTATTTCTGGTCTTCATTAACGATCTCTGCAATCTGAACATTCCAAGCGCCAAAATTGTTTCATATGCAGATGACACAGCCGTCACCTTCTCTGCTAACTCATGGTCAGAACTACAGACTACTGCACAGAATGGCTTTAATACTGTCCTAAGCTGGCTGTCTACACACACTCTTACCCTCAATGCCAACAAAACTAATTACGTCACCTTTTCAATCAACGTTGATGCTCAACCAAAAACCCCAATTTCCTTAAAAGTTCACTCTTGCTCCTCACAAACTCAACATATTGTCTTTGTTCAAATCTAACCTCAGTGGAACAAATTAAATATCTTGGAATAATTCTAGACAAACATTTAAATTTCAAATCTCATATTAACATCCTTTCTGGCCGGGCCGCAAAGTAACATTCATATTTAAGACCCTAAGACAAGTAGCCAACCCATTCATCATCCGAAATGTATATTTTGCATTATGCGAGTCAATCCTTACTTACTGCATCTCATGCTGGGGTGGTGCTGCAAAGACCATACTTAAGCCTCTGGAAATTGCTCACAGAGCGATATTAAAAGTGGCAACTTTTAGACCAATTCTGTTCCAACCACCGAATTACATAAATTTTGCGACATACTTAACGTAAGGCAACACTATATCCTACAGATCTTACTTGAACACCGAAAAATACCATTCCTACAAATATCCAAACGTCACAAAGATAAAATTTGCACTATTCCCGCTGCACACACATCTTTTATAAAGAAATTCTCTTCATATCTTGGCCCCTCACTTTACAATAAAATGAATAAAGAAATCCCTATCTATAGAACCACATACTTTAACTGTAAAAAGACTGTCCGCTCATACCTTCATAACCTTAACTACGATGAAACCGAAGAATACCTGAAGAAGTGATTAGAGACACATGATTTGTAAAACCACACACTCACCACACTAACTCATACACTCTACTCGCAAACTCACTCATTCAGTACGGCCACACACGACACACACACACACGCGCACATATTCAATGGCACACTTACATGCATACATACTCATACACAATTTTCATACCCATTTTTTATTTTGTAAATTTTTGTATTTTGCTCTTGCTTTTTAATTAGTCCTTTTCTTTTATTTTTATGTCTTTCACATGTTGTTGATCGAAATGTAAAACAAACGGATGCTTATCTTATTCATATTGTTAGGGGATCGGCACTGTCTCTCCTAATCACAGGTTATTCAGTAGCCTATCTAGGAGAACAGTACTCAACCCAATAACTAGGTTAAAATGACGTTGTAAGCATGTGCTAAATTTACCTTACCATGTAATCTGGTCTAAGTTTTATTTTTTTATTTTTTTATATTTATTTAAATCAAATGATGTAAAGGGCAATTTTTTGATAAGGATTAATATCATTTTTATAAAAACACCTTCGCAAATAATGTATTATTTTAAAACTAATTTGAAAATATCTTAGGTTTGCGCGATCACTACACATTATAATAAAACAACTTTTAACCGGATTAATCGCGTGTATTATTGGTTTTTTGTTTTTCCTGACGTTTCGAACACTTTGCAGCGTTCGTGATCGCAGGAGGACTATGGTGTCAGGTGTCTCAACAGTTTATTTAAAATTATTTCAGTCTACCGTACATATAATTGATAAATCGATGGCTCCTACGTATATAATTGTATGTTTGTAATGCAAACTTTATAGGACAGAGCTATAAAGATGTTTTCTTTAACTAAATCGTCGAATTTCAACATTTTGTTTTAAAATTTACACTATGCATAGATAATACAGATAGTCACAGTATAGTGTTAGAATAAAATACTAATTAGTCATAGATTTTATGATATTGCAGTTACGACATTTTACTTCGAATATGCATATGGTGAAAAAATTTTAAGTGATACTTACGATAATTTACGCCTCCATAACAGTGCGTATAAATATCGTATATAAAACATACAATACTTTATATTGATCCTGAGGATGAAAAGTTTTGATGTAACTTACACATACCATGTTTTACTTTATGCAATGTGTATTTATTTATTAGTGTATTGTGAAGATTAGGTTAGCAAAAATATGTTAAAATATGAAACGGGCTTTAATTTTTCCTCCTTTAACCGTTAAATTAAGATGTAAATAAAATTATAACTTCGTATTATTTATTTAAAGTCGTTTTATTAACTAATCACTCAAAGAACCATAAAAATTACGTTTTCTTTTGTCAACACAACTTAAACATAAACAATAATAATTCAAGGCAGAAACTGTAAAACAAAAATGTGTCAAATATTCTTCTTATTTCATGTAACAGTTTAAATATAATTATATTAAAAAAAAAAATTCGTTTCAAAAATTATTATTGAATTATTTTCTTAAAGTACTGGAACATTTAATAAAAATTAAAAAACCTGTTACACCGGTTACTACTCATGTTCATTCTTTGGGTTTGCCCGACTAGTTTCGAGCTCGAACGGAGCCTTTAGTCATGAGCACGTGAGTAGTAACCGGTAACAATAATTAATATGAATGACTTACGAAAGTTATTATACAAATCATTATTCCGATTTGCTTTCTAATCTAGAACAGTAACGTCCAAATAATAATATTAATATTAGGTTTTCACAGCCTTTACAAAAGAGATCTAAACTTTCATGAGAAACATAAACCCGTATCTATAAAAATAGTAATATTAACTACCTAAAAACACAATCATATTTTATAAACTAGTATTTTGTACTCTGAACTGTACTTTTACACAATATATATTATGAATTAGTATCACATCTTTTCTAAGGTAATTTTAAAATCAAGAATTGTAGGTTTATTTTAACTTATATATTTAATATATATAAAAAACTACATTTATAAGGCAAATATAGCAACTTTCATGAGGATCAATCGGCTTTTGTAAACGTGTGAACATGACTTACTCTGAATCAGTCTCATTAGTATTTAGAGAGGATGAAGGTTCTACTCGAAGGCTTGTGTAGAAATCGTGGTGAATTATTGGAGTAACACCACTTGTACAAAGACTAATCAAATAATTTTTCTTCGCTTGAGATATTGGCAACGAATTATGGTAAAGTAGATCTACAGAAAGGTTGTTTTGTCGTCGGCGCCTGGTATTAATTTTCGTCACAATTATCATATATAATTCAAATTATATTTATATAGAAGTTTATTTGGTTGTCCAGCAAGTACTTTTAATTCCTTTATCTTAGTCCACTGAAAACTATTACCCTGCAAATTTTTTGTCCAATTTTTACCTTGTAGTGTAGACTTGAAGTCAAGAAAATTTGTATGATCCATCTCAATAACTTTGTATGGTCGTCCATCTGTTTTAGACCACCGCACTAATGTGAACCATTCAAAAGGAGTATATATTAATTTACTCTTCGAACTTCTCTCTATTAGCGCATGAACACTGTCTCCTTTTTGCTGAGTATGTCCTTTCTCTAAATATAATATAACGATCAAACATACCTTGTTTGATCGTTATATTATATTTATCCGCCAAAAAAATATACGCAGTGAACACAATGCGGTTTCTGTTTTGGCCATGGCAATTATCTGACCAAAATCGGAACTCTACTGCCCCAGTTTGCACATCATATGCTATAAAATTCGCTAAACAACTGGCCACGTTGTTTGCTCCTCTTTTTCCTTCCCCTTCATGCCACATGTAACAAGTGGCTAACTTTTTACAAACACGGTGAAATTCATAATACCCAACTTTCGTTTATAATAAAAGACACTAATTTCTCCAGAAGGTGAGTTTAAAACTTTTTGGCCTTTACAGCTTAAGCTTTACCAAGATTTTTTAAAGTTTCTCTTTTCGTGTGGATCCATTCTTGTTCATGCCTTCTTCGAATATTGCCTTTATCTTTTCTACTTTTAGTTCTCCTAGAAACAGGAGCATTAGAGTTAACTGAATAATTAGACATTGGCGTATTTGCTTGAGGTGTTGAATAGCCAGAAAAATCGGAAAGCTGAGAAAGCGGTTCATGTATAGTATTAGTACCGATAAAATACGGACAAAAATCGTTAGTGCAATCAACATCCAAGTGGTTAATAGAGCAGCTCGGAGAAGTCCGGTGAGGTGTTTCATTATTGTTATACTGATGTCAATACTGATACATCTTCTAGTTGCTGCTTATTCGGTGAAGTTATCTCGAGAAAATCGTCATCTGAAAATTAAAATAAACATCAACATACAAAACTACCACCGCACTAATGAACAATTAAATTTTCAAACTCATAGCAAAATTCAAAATAACATAATAACCATTGTCACAAGTTATCAATGTTAGTGGTGTATATGAAAAATCATCACCCAAAATTTCAGAAAGAGCTGTAATATCTATTAGGTCGGCTCCATCTGGTAATGGAGAGTCTGTAACAAAAGAATAACACACATAAGACACCAATATATTTTTAAAACCCACGTATACTATCGTATTGTTAGTTAAGGTAAAAGATTGAGCGACGTAAATTGTGTTAAGTTGTAAATACGATACTAAACTCTTTTAATTGAACTAAGTATATAGTCGCATGTATTAGATACGTTATAAAACTTTTATTAATAAACGACGTAAACAATCGTTTGTGTGACATACGATATTAATTTACATGAAAGAAACAACGTACATAATCGTTTGTGTTACTAACGATAGTCTTATGTGACAACTAAAATTATATAAAAACCTACGGGTATATCAAAAAACATTTAAAAACTTACCCAATAATCTTTTTTCGATGTCACTGTTTGAAATGCAATGATCCTCTTCATTTTCGTGTACAACATCACAAACATTGTCGTCATTTTGAACCGATCTACACGCAATATCACAGAGCTTTTGTGCTCGTGCATATTGCCTTGAATAACTTTTTGAATTCGCATTACTCATTTTTAATAAAACGAATCAATAATATTATAACAAAGTGTACAAACATCTAGATGGAAACATGCGCACGCTCGACGTATCGACCGGTAAGTGATACATACGATGCGCAGCACGTCACTGCGCCCGCACACTCGTCCCCCGTAGAATGTTGCCAGAGTCAATACGATTATTCACACTGCATGCAAAAAGAACATACGACAGAAAACTGAAATGTAAAATTGTTATTTTTTATTATTTGACTTTCAAATTTACATAGTTCATAGTACTTATCAAGATCAGTTAGTTAACACAAAAAAGTAAAAATGGCAATATTGTGGGATACGATTATTTACGTAGCAGCCATCGAAATTCATAAAATTATTTTGTCTCTGATACATATTTAAACTAAATCGCGACGGTATTTCCTAACACTATCCCTGAGAAGAAATACCGAAACAAACTCAGAGGTCACAGTCGTTTTAAATTTAAAGATACAATTTTACAATTTTATCGAATTATAAACTAAATGGTGTTCCGATGCACGCAGTAATCGCTCACAGTCAGTGGCGGTACCTTCATGCCCGGCATGCTTTACTAAAATGCTCGATAGAGAATCAATATCAAACTCGAACTATTTAAAAGTTCGCGCGCTTAATTCTCAAAGTATCTATATACCTATGCCACACTACTACACATCGCGATTGTTCGCGAGCAGAGTTTCGCATTTGCAGCATCTACATATAGCTATCTCGCTTACACATACCGGCTTTTGCCGGGCTTACAAATACTATCTCTGTCACTTTCGCACTTATAGCGATGTGCCGTATAACGAGTTAGAACCTTGTGTGTCTACAAATCGATCAGTATGGAAGATTTAAGCCGTGCATGCGTAAGAAGTTGCACGCGTATGCGTGACCTTGTCACCTTGCCAACTCTGCAGTGTTGCCGTTTTAGCGACGTTGTGAGATCTTGGAGATTTTTAACGAGTTTGGGGACTTTTTTTAAGATTTAGCAACAATAAAAACTAGCGACTTTTTAAAATAACGAAATTAAATATTCAAGCAATATCTTAAAAATAAAAAATTTGCGACATCTACCTAGATTTTTTATATACCTGGCGACTTTTTTTGCCTAAATGATAACACTGCAACTCTGCGTAAGTAGTTCCCGACACCCGAGTGCAACTCACTTCAGTTTCATTTGCTCGAGTGGGAAAAGTTTTGTTGTTAAAGTATTTTGGGTGTTTTCTTAGATTTTCTCAGTGATACAATTGTTTTGGTGACTTACCTACAACAATGGCAAATGGTAATTGTACCTTGTGAGGATTTAAAATGCGTTCAAGTTTTGATTGGCGAAGATAAGGTAAAATATTTAAAATTTGCTCAGAAAAAACAGTTAATTTCTTCATTAAAACCGACGCCTAATCTGTGTATTTCTCAGACTAGTAAATCGCATAAACGAAAATTTAATTAATAGATCAGTGTATAAAACTAGTTGTATTGTTGGCTGTTCGCACACTAATAAGTTGTATTGCTGGTGCTGCATATTTTTTTCGAATGAAGATTCCGTTTGGAATACATCTGGTTATAATGATTTAAATAACATATCTGGCGCCATTAAAAGGCATGCAAATTCCCATAAACACCTGTGTGCAATGGTTTCTTTCGGTAATTTTGGTAAACAACGAATTGAGACATCTATATCAAACCAGTTATCTGAAGAAATTTCAAAATATAACACGCGCGTTGATAACAACCGTAGTGTATTTCAAAGATTAGTCGACGATATATAATAATTATATTATATATCGTCGACTATTGATTCCATCTTGCGCGAAACCACCTAAACTGTACGGGTTGCCTAAAATACACAGGGAGAACGATCCACTACGACCAATAGTGAGCCAGATTGGCACACCAACCTACAAACTGGCACAACACCTAGCGAAGATACTCTCAAAACTTCGTGGACAAACTAACACATATGTGAAGGATTCTTATCATTTCATCAGCCAGATCAAAGACCTAAAACTGACTGAGGCTGAAGTGATGGTTAGCTTTGACGTGCAGTCCTTATTTACCAACTTACCAGTTAAGGATTGTTTAGAAATTGTCAAGAAGCAGTTGAGTGACCATGACATGCCTCTAGCATATGCAGAGTTACTCGAGCACTGCCTTACCAGCGGCTACCTATTGTGGGACAATGAATTCTACCTGCAAGTCGACGGTGTGGCCATGGGTTCACTGGTCTCCCCGGTGGTTGCCGACATCTTCATGGAAGATTTTGAAAGGAGAGCCCGCCTGACGGCCCCGGCGATGCCGAAGATTTTCAAGAGGTATGTTGATGATACTTTCACCATCTTGCCTCACAATGGGGTCCCTGCATTTTTAGACCACCTAAATTCCATACATAATAAAATTCAATTCACTATGGAATTAGAGAAAACCAAGTCACTGGCCTTCCTTGATATATGACTTATCCATAATCCTGCATTTTTAGACCACCTAAATTCCATACATAACAAAATTCAATTCACTATGGAATTAGAGAAAACCAAGTCACTGGCCTTCCTTGATATATTACTTATCCATAATCCAGATCATTCTGTTAGTCACACTGTGTATAGAAAGCCCACCCACACAGAAAGATACTTGAACGGTGAATCTCACCACCATCCTTCTCAGTTAGCTACTGTCGCCAAATCTTTGTTACAGAGAGCACAAGGCATCTGCGACGCCGATCACCTAGCAGGGGAACTCAACCAAGTGAAGCAAGTTCTCAAACATAATAACTTACGAGCTCCACATCCCCGTCGCAGAAGCCGCCCAAAGCCCACCACAGTTGATCGCCGATCTGCTGTCCTACCTTTCATCAAAGGGGTCACCGATAGAATTGGTCACATCTTGAAGCGTGCTTCTATCAAAACCTACTTCAAGCCACATAGAAAGATCAGCCAACTTCTCAGACGAAAACGGTGAAGTGCCACATTCCCTCACAAGATGCAGGGGTATACAAGATTGATTGTGATTGTGGGCTATCATACATAGGGCAAACAAAGCGTAGCATTGGCACCAGGTTGAAAGAACACATAGCTGACGTCAAGAATAGACGCTCAACAAAATCTGCAGTCTGTGAACATACAACACACAAACCCAACCATTTTCTACGTTTCGATAAACCCCAAATCCTGGCGAAAGAAAACCGATATATACCGAGAATGCTCCGCGAGGCTATTGAAATTAAAAAACACCCAAATTTCAATAGAGAAGATGGTTGGCAATTACCACCTGTTTGAAACCCTGTACTGAAAATAATCAAGTCCCAAACAAAGTCAAGTCACAAGAAAAATCAAGATACTGTGAGCGATTACTGCGTGCATCGGAACACCTTTTAGTTTATAATTTGATAAAATTGTAAAATTGTATCTCTAAATTTAAAACGACTGTGACCTCCGAGTTTGTTTCGGTATTTCTTCTCAGGGATAGTCTTAGGAAATACCGTCGCGATTTTGTTTAAATATGTATCAGAGACAAAATAATTTTATGAATTTATCAATTATATGTACGGTAGACTGAAATAATTTTAAATAAACTGTTGAGACACCTGACACCATAGTCCTCCTGCGACCACGAACGCTGCAAAGTGTTCGAAACGTCAGGAAAACAAAAAACCAATTATGAAGAAAGCACCAACTGGTACGTCTTTATAGATTTATTATTTAAACATACAGAAATCTATCCACTCAAATATACTGATTAAATAAAACTTTGCTGATCGTCTAGAAAACCGTCTTCAACGAGTGCTCGAACCAAACTGCCTCTCGCCCAGCGCAACTGACCGAACCATTGATAAACCGTTAGCTCGTTTTTTTAAATTATCAGTGTTGCCACAACGAGAGAAATAAAATTACCGCGGCGTGACTCGTTGCCAATATCGATATTAATTTTAAACAAAACCTAACATTCGTCCATCCTGACCTCCTGCATGTTAGGTTATCTACCGTGCATGTCCTCATGCCCGGTAGATAACCTAACATTCGGTCAGTTGCACCATTTTTAGAATACCAAGACAATTATTGTACTTAATACATTGATTCGAATATATGTATAAATATAAAACAACATAACATTTGTTTTATCTGTTTCAATAATTACAGCTAACAATCTCTTTATTAATAATCCATAAAACATTAATTATTTACATAACAATTCAATTCTGTATGTAAATATTTACAAAACTTATATATAATATATGTTAATATATATGTTTTTTTTTGTTTTTTTTTTTTACTCATCCTTTCTTACAAAATTATACCCTTACAGAACGAGTCGTATTTGCAAACCCTTCAATTCCTGCAAACACGATACGTTCCATTTGTCTTTAGTATCAAGCATCGCACCGACCCGGTTACGAACCCATCCATTTTCGAAACCAAGTTAAGCAATACGACAAACTGTGAACCCATCCATTCTCACAGTTATGTCAATGTTTCATAAATTTTACAATAAACCATAAATTTAAGAAAGTCACATATCATTATTGGATTGAGTCCTATTTGCAAACCCATCAATTCTTGCAAACATAACACACTCCATTTATCTCTAGTATAAAACACCTCGCTAACCTGGTTATGAACCCATCCATTCTCGAAACCAAGGTAAGCAATACGACAAACTGAAATCATCCATTCTCACAGTTATGTCAATGTTTTATACCTGTACGACTACTTGAAATACTTATACTTTACATATACAGTTGTATAAATGCTACAGGCAACAAGTACATTTTATTAATATTATTATCTATACAATAACACATTAGCACTTGAAAGTATAATTCAACGAGTACAACAATAATTAATCGATTAGCTCAAATAAATCAATTAACTCGGTAAACTAAAATAAATTCTGTACATACATTTAATTGTCACTATCTGTTCTATCTAATTGTTACTTTCCTGATTACTATCCATCGATTCAGATTTATTGACCTCTAGGGCAGCTATATTGACCCATGGCAACATTCGATCGGAACCTACAGTTGTCCGTCGTTTATTTTTAGTTCCTGTTAGTCCCGGAATAGCTGCTACCCTATAACTATCGTTTCCTAAAACTGAAACTACACGATATGGACCTATGTATGAGGGAAGAAGTTTCTTGCTCTTGCCGTCGTTATTAAAAGAGGTCTTCGTTATTTTAACTAACGACGTAACCCGAGCAAGACGTCTTCCCTTGTCATAGTTTAGTTTTTGTTTTTCCTGCTGAATGTCAATTGCATCCTTTGCCTGCTCCCTTATTGTTGACAAATCATTTATTTCTTTAGTATCCTGGCGCACTATATTTAATTTAGGATTTATTACAGCATTCATACACGTCCCAAACATTATTTCGGTAGGTGTTCTGCCAGTGGATTTTTGGTATGTATTATATAATCCCCATTGCACCTTCCCAACCGCATTATCCCAATCTCTTTCATTATGATTCAAATTTTGTGCTGTTAATGAGTTCAAGATGGTGCGGTTATATCTTTCAACCTGCCCGTTTGAGCGCGGACTCGCTACAGCGTTGAGAACATGCCGCACACCTTTATCTAGACAGAACCTTTTAAATGAATGCGATGTGAAACATGTTCCCCTGTCGCTGATAATACGGTCTGGAACACGAAAAGTATAAAATATATCTTCTAAAACTCTTAATGCACTTTGAGTTTTTGTATTACGTACCGGCTTAGTGAACACGAATTTGGTAAACCCATCAACTATCACCAAAAGGTGGGAGTTTCCCCGTTTTGATCTGACAAAGGGACCAAGGTGGTCAATGTGCAGCGTGTGGAATGGAACGCCTACTTTTTCAATCGGATGTAAGTATCCTTCTTTTGTAGAACTATTTTTCTTGGCATAAGCGCATTCAATACAGGCGTTAACATATTTTTTACAAATGATGACATTTTTGAAAACCAGTAAGATTTTTTTATACGTTCTATTGTCTTTTCGGTTCCAAAATGACCTATGTCATCATAATTAATTCGACAAAGCCTTGCACCCTTAGGCACTACCCATCGAATATTATTCTTATCCCCGTCTATGTAACGATACAACTTGTTGTCTTTAATCAAAAAATTAACCCTAATATACTTTAATCCATCTGTATCAATTCCTGAAGTAAGAACATCTCGTATCCTACCCATCTCTGAATCGCCTAATTGCAAAGTATGTAGCCAATCCTCATTCGTAATAGTCATGACCGATGGGTATTGTTCCAAGACTTTAGAAGTTTCGTCATCCCGAATTGGATTGCGTGATAGAGCGTCAACATGTGCCATCTTTGTCCCTGGACGATATTCGATTGTACACTGAAATTCTTGCATAAGTAACCACCATCGGGCCACTCGAGGGAGGATGTCTCGCTTTGAGAAAGTAGAACGAAGAGCACTGCAATCAGTGACAACCTTGAAACGTTGACCTAGCAAATACACCCTGCACTTTTTTAATGCACATATCACGGCAAAAGTTTCCAGCTCGTAAGCATGAAAGTTCTTTTCTTCAGGTGAAGTCTTACGGCTGTAGAAAGCCACTGGTCTGAAAGTATCACCATCTGACTTTTGCAATAATACTCCTCCGACCCCTAATTTACTGGCGTCGGTGTGAAGCTCCGTCTCTGCCGAAGGACTATAAATAGCGAGAATAGGTCTCTTTACCAACATACCTTTAAGAGTTTTAAACGCTCTCTCTTGGTCACCCATCCAAGTCCAAACTGCATTCTTAGTAAGTAGCTTCGTTAGCGGGTCTGCCAATGCAGCGAAATTCCTAATGAACTTTCGAAAGTACCCCACAAGACCTAGGAATTGTCTCACCGTATGCTGATTTGTAGGGCAAGGGAAATCAAGCACACATTGAATCTTTTTATTGCCTGGTCGCACACCAGCAGAACTTATTTCGTAGCCTAAATAATCGATCTTGTTCATAAGAAACTCACATTTAGCCAGATTAAGAGTCAGATTGGCACTTTCCAACAACTGTAAGACATTTTCTAACCTAGCCAAACATTCCTCCACATTTTTACCATAAATTAAAACGTCATCAATGTACGCTGTTGCTCCATCATAGCGTGATGCACCTAGGACGCGGTTCATCATACGCTGAAAAACTGCCGGAGCGTTTGCCAGACCGAACGGCATACGGTTAAACTCGTATTGGCCATCCGGTGTGACGAAAGATGTCAGCGGTCGTGATTGCTCAGCTATAGGGACTTGATAGTACCCTGACGTAAATCAAGCGTGACGAAATAAGCCTGACCAGATAATCGAGCAATTTTGTCATCGATGTTAGGCATCGGATACCGCTCCTTTATAGTTAACGAGTTTAACAATCTATAGTCGACACACATTCTTAACTTTCCATCTTTCTTCCGTACTAAAATTATTGGGCTTGCATATTCTGAAACAGACTCTCTAACTATCCCTGCTCCCAACATATCGCCTATCATATCCCGTACTTCTTCTCGCTCTTTGTGAGAGAGCCTATAGGGTCGATAAACAACTGGTTTCTTACTGTTGAGTTCAATTTTCATTTCTGTGACATTAGTGCAACCCAATTCCTTTAGCGAAGACGCAAAAACAATGTTGATACCGCACAAGTAATTCAGAAATTTGTTGTCGCTGATTCTCGTCAACATGATTCCCTACACGAACCTTGTCCTTATCCAAAATTCTCGAATGCTCTGAAAGCTCTCTCGGGGGTGTAACAATACGATTCACTACCTTAACTTGTAAAGCACGACTGATGACCATTCCATCTCTAATACGACTGTGTGTTGACATTGGGGAAACGAACACATTAACAACGCCATTCTTGACAGGATACACACCTCCTAAAGTAACTATTTGTTCCGACAGCTTACCAATTACTTTACTATCTATAAGAATGTGATTTTCTACTTGCGGGTCCACGACAGCTTTTATACTTGCTGTTCCGTAAAGAGTAAAATTAGCAGCAGCAATAATCTTAACGGAATTGTTATTTTGCACATCAGTTTCTGACAATGCCATCTCACGACTAATATCAAAGAAACTAAGGTCATCTGCGGTTTTGTAAACAGCAACATGCGGTTGTTCCGTATAAGATTGTCCTATAAGGAGTGGTTGCTCCAGATATCGATCATCAACCACCTGAAAAATGACACTTGCGGTCACTCCATCAACAGACAAATCAACAGTAACACTACCATTGGTACGAACTGTATTATTACCAAAACCTTTTAAAACAGTCGACCGATCGTCACATGACAGTCCCAAACGAGATACATGAGACACTTTAATTAATGACACCTCGCTACCAAAATCGACGAAACCTTTCGCTGGGATATTGTTAATAAGAACCTCTTTAAAGAATTTAGAACTAGGTTCTGAACCGAATATACACATAGTTTTATGAACTTTGTCACCATTGTTGCCATCTTTCATATTGGGGAAACAATTTTCAGCCTTATGCCCCCTTTTATTACATTTATTACACTTAACGATGGGCTTGGGACATTTTAAAAAGGGGTGTCCCTTTTCTTTACAATTGTAGCAAAAGATACTATTATTACTATTTTTGACACTAGATTTGTTGCTAGTTCTAATTACGTTATTATTATTCGTGCGATCAATAGTTTGATAAAATTCTTTACTACTCATTAGAAACTGTAACAACTGATCCGGATTTGATGCGTTTAATGTTGTAGCGCTAGACTTAATTGTTTTATCCGTTAAGCCGTGTATTATACATTCGACTGCACGTTCCCCCTCAATGTTGCATTGGTTCAATAAAGCTAGTTTTTCATAATAATAAACCTCAATAGGCTCAGTAAGCCTACTCCTACGTTTCAACATGTCCTCGAGAGATTTTGTTTGCCATTCGTTCCAATTAAAAAGAATTGTCGGCAAACTCTCATACCATGTTTTGGCCAATCCCTGGAGTTTTTGCATAGCGAAATGTATGGTCGTTTTATCGTCCCAGCCGTAGACGGTTGCGCATTCATTCACCTTTTTTAACCACACATCTATACGTTGGTTTTTAGACGATGGATCAAAGTCGGGCAATATGTTTTTGTGGTTATTAGAATGTAGTGCGACAGACGTCGACGGCTGTGACCGTAAATGTTTGAGTGAACCAAGGATATTAGCAAGATCTTTAGATGAAAACGAAGGGCTAGAAGATTTCTTTGATCGCCTATTATGTTCTCCAATACGACTTCTCCGTGGCTCAGGGCCTTCATCGGCATCTACGTCCGAACTTCTCTGCCTTCTTCGAGATAGTACTTCACTAGTAGAATGGCGATGATTTAAATGTTTAGACTCTCGAAGATTACTCACGGTACGCCGCATCCGGTCACGCTCTGTGTCTAGTTGTTTCTGGAGGTCCCGCAACCGGTCCCGTTCTTGCTCCATCTCTCGTTCTATCACACGCAGCCTGTTGCCTTCGTGAACTACACTGAGCTCATTGAGGCGGCTGCGACGGCACCCGGAGCTCCTGTCTCGTCGTGAGCGGCTACGGCTACGCCTAGCTCCGTTGCTTGATCGTAAGGAGCGAGAGTCAATACGGTCCGGAGTCATCAGACGTCGAGACTGCGATTTATTTCCGCTCTCCATTTTGTCTAATGCTCGGAAACAAAAACTACGCATTAATTAAAATTAAATTAAAAAAAAAAAAATCTTTTTTTAAACGAATTTTTCCTAGCCATCATAATGAAACTATGTGTCTCCTTTAAAGCCATACCATGTGCATACCCCTACCAATTGGACCTCAATATAACCTTAACCCCACAAATTCCAAAATGATTATTTAAAATAAGCATGCTAATTTTCTAGACTTCAACACAAGACACTATACAAGTAAAGATTAAGTATACACTAGTCATAGCATACTTTGATATGACCCTACACTATGCAAAGATATATATATATATCGGGGAGGGCCCCGACCAATCGTCTCCAATCACATTAAGGACATTATTAGGGAGTGCCCTAATCAAAATATCCTCGTGTCTGATCATAGCTATGGATGCGCATTTTCAGTAAAAATTATTATCGGAGGGTACCCCGATCAAATACTTAATACTTATCCCTACTTAAAATAAAATATATATATCTTCGATACAAAGAATTATCAGGGTGTGCCCTGATCGAATTCTCAGCACCTATGAGTATAGTTCAAAACAAATATCAGGTAAAAGTATTATCGGGGAGTACCCCGACCAAACACTCAATACCTATAAAGGCCTTAAACAATATAAATTATTATATTCAAAGTTTTCGGTGTAATGTATTATCGGGGAATACCCTGATCAAATACATAATGCCTGTGTTTGTGTGTTTAAAACGAAAAACATTTTTGTAAAAAGTATTATCAGAGAGTGCCCTGATCAAATACTGAATACCCACGCATGCATCTTAAGCACACAGTATCTATGGAAATAATAGTGTGTAAGCTAAATCTAGAATATCTAGTATAATAGAAATAGAACTGGCGTGTATATACCACTTCTGAATTATGAAGAAAACACCAACTGGTACGTCTTTATAGATTTATTATTTAAACATACAGAAATCTATCCACTCAAATATACTGATTATATAAAACTTTGCTGATCGTCTAGAAAACCGTCTTCAACGAGTGCTCGAACCAAACTGCCTCTCGCCCAGCGCAACTGACCGAACCATTGAAAAACCGTTAGCTCGTTTTTTTAAATTATCAGTGTTGCCACAACGACAGAAATAAAATTACCGCGGCGCGACTCGTGGCCAATATCGATATTAATTTTAAACAAAACCTAACACAATAATACACGCGATTAATCCGGTTAAAAGTTGTTTTATTATAAAAATATTTTTTCAATTCGAAGAAGTAGCTCCTGGGATTAGCGCGTTCAACCAACCAAACAAACAAACAAACTCTTCAGGTTTATAATATTAGTATAGATTTTTTCCCTACACATAACAGTTAACTACTTACTTATTAAATGTGTTGAGTATCGCGCCCGCATATTCGGTCATTTTAATTATTTTAGGTTTTCTATCCTTACATGATGGGCCGAATTCGTTGTCCTATAAAGTAAAATTTAAAAATCTGTTTATCTGATGAATAGCGATTGCATATTCAAACTATTAAAATTAAATCTAAATGAGATATATCCCGATATTTCATAACATACTGTGGGTATAATATGAAATAACGGGAAATATCTCAATAAAGTTCATAGCTAACATAAGTTTGGTTTATGCCAAAGGTAATTAAAATATAATAAAATATATATAACTGTCATTAATACGATGGAAAAATCCGAAACTTTTATTAAGGACTAGCAGATGTGTCCGAGACTTCTTTCACCTGGATGTCGGACAATAATATCATATATATATATTGAACACAAATCAATACAAATAAATATAATAGAAGTAGTTTTTTTTAGGTCACATACTTATTTGTACCTGTGACTAAAAATCAGTTTTTAACATGTTAGCCTGTCTTTTTTTTATTCTGTCTAATCTTCGAAACGGCAGGACCGCTGACTATATAAGGAGTTTTTAGTTATTATACCATAATTATACGCGGGTGAAACCGCGGGGTACAGCTAGTTTATAATAATTTAAAAGAAAAAAATTTACAAATTAAACACAAAAGTGAAAAGTGTTTGCTAGATTCAAACGAGATAGTTGTGATTGTTGTGAGTGATTTATTGTTTTCTCGATCACTCAGAGCTATAGTGAAAACTTCAATAAAATAGGTTATTACAGAAGTAAAGTAACGTAAAACCACCGAATACCGTCCTCCTAAGGCCTGTAGATTTTGTTTTATTTCGATATAACAGCTGTTAAGGGAGACTAAAATTATAATAATGTCATATTAAAGTAAGTTTTATTGTTTATTCAATCTAGCGAGAATTATAATTAAACATATTTCTATTGTATTGATATGAACAGAAAAGTAACAAGAGGTCTTAAATATTCTACGAGCTATATTACCGTCCACAAAAATCCACTGTTCTAAACTACCGATCACTAGTATACCTAATTCCGACCCCTTACGAGGCTTGAAATAATTACCGAGTTTCATAAGATTATTACGATAGTAACTAACTATAGCTCCTTCATTTAATGAATTAAGATAATAGGAAGACAAGATGATCAAACCATCTGCCTAGCCTATTCCTAATTACTTGACGGTCGGCTTCTAATCAAACCGGATGCAGCTTAATACCAGTATTTTACATGGAGCGACTACCTATCTGACCTCCTTTATACAATAAAACCATAATAAACATAATTCTAAAGAAAAAATATGACAGAACAACAACGTAAAAAATAATTATAAGACAAATTTTCACTTTATACTTATCCTTATATTTCTAAAACTAAATGCCCTATCGACTTAAATGTTTCTGTAATATTGTTTTTACGTTAAAACCTTTCATTTAGCATTAATTTATCAATATCTCCATAAACAAAAAATCACCATTTCAAGTTACGTAATTATTTACAATACAAAGTTTTACATAAGAATTTCCTTAAAAAGTATTAAAATACGTTATAATTGGATATTTTCTTGTTATATAGTATTATTCATTTTACATAGGTTTTAGTGAACTAAGATGGAGCTGGAAGGTGCTAATAAGTACTCTTCAATCTTTCATGATAAGCATTTTAGTAGACCGATTTTAAACTTTTATAATTTTGTTATTTTCAAACCAATTTGCTATAAAATCAATACTGATACAAAAATATCTTCTAGATAAACCAATAAATTAAAATATGATCGAGTGGGAGTATAGTTTACTAAAAATCATGACCATTGTGTTCTTGTACATGAGAAAACAGTGTTTGTAATAAAATTTCTGAAATATGAACTCAGTTATCTAAACAATTATCCAATTTACAATAGGTCGGATTTCGGTCTCAATATTCCTTAACTAATAGATTAACAATTAAAATACATTCTAGGCCGTAATTATAATCAATCGTAAATAATTTTAATACTTGAAGTGTACTAGAAAAAACCGCTATACCGTACACCGGGCGGTGTTCGGTGTGCACTTAGTTGACCAATCATACCACCCGACCACATTATTTGCATAGTTTTTCCATATTAATGATAAATAAATAATCAAATAAACAATTTCTAACCCAAGACTAGTAATAATAATACTATGTATTTGTAAACTTTATGATCGTTGCACACCTAGATTTGAAGTTTTGACTAAAAATAATGATGAAATCGCTCCATTTTGGAATAAACTATGAAATACCAAGAACAAAAAAAAAAAACATAAAATCTCATTGTGTATTGCAAAGGGTAATTTAATCACTTTCAAGTCGTAACAGCATCTAGCCTAAAAATACAATGTATTTAATCAAAAATAGCCATTACAATTAGTGGACATATTTCGGTGGGAAGTCGGATTATGGTGACTACGTTACCTACTGTCAGTCAGTACAGAATGGCTTCTGTATTGACAGTTAACATATTAAAATTATATATAATAGTATATCTAAATAAAAAATTTGGGCAAAAATACTACCTAGTGATACTGTTGGAGACCAGTGTGAGGATATGAATGATGGACATTCGCACTCCAGTTAAAAAGTATATAAAAAATATCGATGAAATGCATTTTCATGTTCTTAAAAAATCTTCCTTGTAATATATAAATTACTAATTTATTGAATATCGTGAACACACAATACGAGCATAAATATGAGAAAATATTAACATACGAGTATACATATACCTTTCTTTATTCGGACTTTTATAAGTCTATTATTTAATAGTGTACCTACCTTAACATTGATTAATTACCGATTACATACCAAAGTTTATTGAAAAAGGCCTTAACTTAAGTTAAATTAAGTTTGCTTTAGAAGTTTTTATTTTATGTTTTATAGAGATTTAACTACAGTTGATTATGACATTGTTTTATTTAATAGGTTCGATCAAAGTGGGTTTATTTTTTAAAGTAAGTTAGAACTTTAAGTATTTTTTAACGCGTTTTTTTTGCATAAATGGAGCTTGGCTAGCGGCTTGATTTTTATGTTGATTTATGGAACCTATACATAAGACTGAAATATTAAATTTGTTGATTTTATCTGCTACTTGTGAAGGGTGCTGCAATAAAAGATTGATGATTATATTATTGTATTTTAATTAATAAAAAAACGCCAATATTATGTTTGTTCACGGTCTGCTAATTTGAATAAAGTGACTCAATCTCTAAATGTATTTTCTTATAGTAATCATATGCAGACTAAATACTGAATTAGTCATTGTGAATAATAAATGATTAATGGTAGGGGCTCATGGCTAAGTAACAGCCGCACAGACCGATCGACCGGGGTTAAGCTGCGCTTGCCGCCGTCGGTCTGTGGATGGGTGACCATTAGTAATTTCATGCCTCGGAAAGCACAGATCTAGCTTTAGTTCAAGAGATCCCAACATAAATTACTGTGCATTACTTTCAGCAGCGTGCCGAGAATTTAATAACATATGCCCAATTAAGAACATTAAAATTAGTAACAAATCCAAATTTAGTGAATGGGCCACTTTAGGTATTAGGAAAAGTACAGATATTCTATACCACTTGTATTACAAAAAATCGTTGACTTCTGATCAAGCTTTTCATAGTTACGTAAGAAATTACTCAAAAATATTTAAGAAAGTTTGTATTCAAGACAAATCTAAACTAATCAGTAACAAAATAGTTTTATCTAATCATGAGATTAAAGCTGTGTGGCAGGTAATAGGTTACAAAGCCCCTTGCATCTTCATCAACATTAACTATATATGTTTTGTTGATAGGGATGTTTGGCTATAACACCTTCTGCATATGTGGCTTCCTTGGCTACTCACTGGTAATGTATGTGTCATTTCTATCACAGTTCTAATGATATCTTTACTTTGTTTTTTGCATAATATACCTCTTTCAATGTTTGTTTTTTGTTATTAACTTTGTTAAACTTATTAATAATATTTGACGGATATTATGCATTGCTTCTTCAGCCTCAACAGTTTGTAAATGTGAAAACGCCGTAAACTTGTTAAATGCGCAATTCATTTAATAAGGATTATCTAATTATCCGTTATCTTAGTGACTGCATTGGCTATCTCGGTTACCAACTAATTTATGGCCAGTTTGTCATCCACAACGTAATCTTGGATACAATAGCAGTAGTACTAGCTGTAGCAATATCAGTCAGCTGTCATATTTTTCTTACTGCATAAGCAGCGGAACTCAACCTATTTGACAGAGCAGTAATGTGAGCACCCCACTGCAATTTTGAGTCGATCGTTATACTCAAAAAACGGTGTCAATACTAATATCTAGTTTTTTGCCTGCAAGCTTTAAATTTAAATCTACTTGGGGAACATTCGGCAAGGAGAACTTAAGATATTTTGTTTTACTGGCGTTAAGTAAGAGATTATTCGCTACAAACCATTTCAAAATATAAGCTAAGCTTTCGTTGATATTTAAAACATCCTTATCCTTTCTATCTATTTAAAAATTCGGGAGGTGTCATCAGCGAATAAAATTATCTCTGCCGAATTAGTCATCATATAAGGAAGATCATTGATATTTGCCAGAAATAAGAAAGGTCCAAGGATTAAGCCTTGGGGCACGCCCGTCCTCATTTATGACACCGAAGAAATCGTACAGTTAACACCTACTTTTTGCAGTCTATTTGATAAATAAGAAAAAACAAGATCTGCAGCGCGCTCAGGAATACCGTAATGGTGTAGTTTACGGATTAGTGTACGGTAGTCAACGCAGTCAAAGCTTTGGAGAGATCACAGAAAATGCCCTATCCCATGACTCTAAAATGTGAGTGACTAACTTTACCACCGCGTCTGTGGTAGACCTGCCTTTCGTGAAACCGAACTGTCGACTATGCAATAGTCGTTTATGTTGAAATGTGACATCATCTGATCAAGGATGACTTTTTCAAATACTTTACTTAAAGCTGGAAGTATAGAAATAAGTCTGTAATTAGATGGGATAAGCTTGCAACCGGATTTGAAAATTGGTATGATTTTACTACATACATTGATTAAATATGCCTGTAAGCACAGGAGCAATGGTTTCAATGATGACTCCTAAGACTCTAACAGAAATAGCCCATAAGTCTTCGGTGTTTTTTATATTGACTTTTAAACGCTTTTTTTATAGAACTAGATGAAATATTTTTGAACTCAAACACCGGTATATCTTTACAAAAATACTGTATAAGGATGGATTCTGTTAATGTTGATGAAGAAGCAAGGGGCTTTGTAACCTATTACCTGCCACACAGCTTTAATCTTGTTATTAGATATACCTATTTTGTTACAGATTAGTTAAGATTTGGCTTGAATACAAACTTTCTTAAATATTTTTGAGTAATTTCTTACGTAACTATGAAAAGCTTGATCAGAAGTCAATGATTTTTTGTAATACAAGTGGTCTAGAATATAAACTTTTCCTAATACCTGGAGTGGCCCATTCACTAAATTTGGATTTTGTTATTAATTTTCATGTTCTTAATTGGGCATATTTTATTAAATTGTCGTTACTCTGCTGAAATTAAGGCACAGTAATTTATGTTGGGATCTCTTGGACTGAAGCTGGATGTTGAAAGTGTATTTGAAATACTGTTGTTAAATTTTTGTAAGTTGTTTTTGGTGAGCGCCCTTAATTCAACAGTTTTTTAATATGGTGTCTTTTTATTTATATCAAAGGACACTAGTTGACCTGTATGGTCAGATCTGACGCTACTTATTAAACACGAGTCTATTATCTGACAGTTAGTGAAAACATTATCTATGCAAGAAGCTGACGTAGCAGTTATTCTGGTAGCTTCTTTAAATACATATTTTAAATTAAAAGTTTTAATCAGTGAAATTAATTTACATTAATCTGGTGAATAAATTAGTGGATCAACGTTTAGGTCACCACAGACTAAAGCTGAGTTATTATTTCTGGAAATTTTGCTTAATCTGACTTCCACTGTGATTAAAAAAATAATGAAAGGTTTGATGATGGTGGTCTATACACACATAATATTGTGTATCCTTCTATTTCTGCACATGCTACCTCACATAAGCGATTAACAGAACAAGCAGTGATGTCCTTTCTTTCCTTATATTTAAGATAATTATTACACATAATCAAAGTACCACCCCCAACTGAAGATCTGTTGTAAGCACTGCCAGCAGCGAAATTACTAACATTAAAAAGCACACGCATCTCACAGAAACATAAAATGTCTAAATGATTTATCTATTAACATTTCCACATCTAAGATTTTGCCAGAGAAGCGGTTAATATTTTGGTGATAAAGTAAAATATTATTATGCTTCTCTTTTGTCGAATCTAATAGTTTGAACAATCTAACACAGTATTATTAGAATAACTACATTATACTCCTATACATTATACTACTTATACTAGTAACAGTTTAATTATTTATAACTGCATTAATACTATATAGGCTATCAATGTAGCTAATAATTGTCTATTTTTCTTGGGAAGAAACATATCATCCCGAGTGAATATAAAATTTGATACTAACAAATTATTATTATTAGAATAACTACATTATACTCCTATACATTATACTACTTATACTAGTAACAGTTTAATTATTTATAACTGCATTAATACTATATAGGCTATCAATGTAGCTAATAATTGTCTATTTTTCTTGGGAAGAAACATCCTCTCGTCAGTGGGGCGCCGCCATTATGAAAACCCGCGTCTGTGGAGGAACCGACAGTCGGCTCATTGCAGCGTTCGAGGCATGACGCGTAAATAAATGCTCAATTTTCGCGGTAAAACGTGTTAGTTTCCATAAAAGTGTTATTATTAGTGTAAATTATTAACTACATTAACTATATAAACAAACAAAAAGTTGTATTGTGCAAGTTTAGAATAAAAATAACGTAATTCAAAATTACGTAATGATGACGCAATAGTAGGTACAAGGTCGACGCTCCGCCACGTGTTTGTTATCGTAATATCTTTTTATTTAAAGCGATGACCTACCTTTTTTATTGTTATAACGCAGTGGTAATATAGTGTAGTATTTGATTTAGTGAGTGTAGTGAGTGAGTGATTAGTGATTACGTATATTTTGATAAAAACAGTGGGCGGTACCCAGTACTGGTAAGTACCTAGATTAATTTCGATAAATATCCTAATCCTTATAACTGTGCATTAATATGAGTTATCTAATGTGTAGATTATATTCTTATGTTCACAAAACAATAACAATATAGCCAGTCGAGCGAGTATTCTATAAATAGAATTCCACTTTCCATAACGGGGCAACGAACTCCGCCGGCCGTTATTTTTTGATAACGTGTTTATTTAATAAAAATGTATGTACGGGTATCAATATTATTCAATAGATTAATGTAAATAGGTATACTGTATCGGGATTAATAGTTTTTATCGTTACAAAATGATAATTCATATGTATTATAATGTAAAATAGGTAAAAAATTACGATATTTTGCGTTTACCGCCAAATTTAACGTATTTTTCTTTTTTTTTTGTCTATCATGTTATATACCGTATTCAAGGAAATTTAATATACTTTAATTCTTCTATACATCACCATAGTGCTTTCCATATCAAAAAACAAAGATATCATAATGTATACGTAAGGAGGTAGCACGCTGTCCACCCGTGAACATATGGCCCCACACACGCGCCATATTGCCAATCGACCGACTGTCGGTCGCTCCACAGACGAGAGGACATCCCGAGTGAATATAAAATTTGATACTAACAAATTTGTTAGTATCAAAAATCAATAAACTGTCACTATGACGACATGTCAATGTATGCATAAAATTATTCAAGTCAAAAGATCTTTCTATGAGGACTTTCCTACTTGTTGTTGACGCATAACATTTAAACAGATTAATTAATTAATCATGAATTGTGTTTTGAATGTGTGATTAACTATAGATGAGATCTGATATTATTTCCCATCACAAATTAGCTGTGTTACATACGCCTCAATGACAAACTGGCCATAAATTAGTTAGTAACCGAGAAAGCCAATAGGTACATACCTATTGGCTTTCATAGGCCTCTTTCACCCCATGTGCTGCCGGCAGACGCATGGTGCCTATGCGTGTTACTACTTCACACTGTCGTCATATATGTGCGGTGAGATGATGGTTCTTTTTGTCGATTTTAATCGTCAAATTTGACTTATAAAACTGATATAATTCAATACATTTTAACTTTTATTGACTCGACAAGTTTGTCGACAAAGCTACTAAGTTCTATAACTGGTAGTTTATGTGCTGTAGATGGATGTACTAACTAATCCAGATCAGCCTTAGACTACGCGGGCTTCCACCATATCTTAAAAATACAACAACAAGTATTCCAGTCCTGGGTTTGTTTTTGAATCAAATAATTTTATACTTCTATAGGAAATTAAACACACAGTACTCTCAGATTTCATTTATAATTATACGTATAGGGGAACTAGAGACAAAGATTAGGTACTTAATAAAGATTTTGATTATAAAATAATACTTTCATAAGTTTGCGTAGTGATAATATTATTACGTAAAATTATGTAGGTAACAATTATTAGTGCAGCAGATTTTATTTTCGCGCTTTCCAAGATGGTCCCATAGTAAAAGTTGTTGATATACATGGGCATATTGACCCCCTAAAATATAACTACGGACTTCTGTTACACGTTGTATAATATAAATAATAACACTGTTTTAAGGGTTTACAGTTTCTACGTAAATATTGTACAACATACATAATTTGTCACTTAAATCGATCGATATAGACTAATCTCATTTAAAAAGACAAGACCACATCAACCAATCACAGCGCTAGCCGCACTGGTTTGAGTTGTGAGCTACACTAAATGGAAAAGAGCGAAATTGTGTACAATGACCAATTTTCGCGGTGGGAAGAGCCCCTACCATCCTGTCGGCATGCGATACAAACTCAAAAATGTATCGGTGAGCTGAATATATACGCTAAATAGTTAAACAGGAATTACGTCTCTAGGTTTTATAATTAAGGATTTATTAAAGCATCACCATTAAACTTTTTTGTTACCGTAAAAGTTTTTCTTTCTTTCTGTTCTACATAGTATCCTTATGTTTCAGTCGTTTTGATGTGATTTTATAGACCTTTCGCGTTAAAATCTACTTACAGGGTTATAAAATCTGCACACTACATGTGATGTCGGTGGATTACAGGTATTATTGGGGCAGTATTTTTTCCGGTCTATCTTGTCCACTAAAAACGTACAACTTGTCAATTTTACAATAATTGAGCTGAATAGGATCTGGAACAATAAACACAATTATTTAAGTATTACTCATCTAAATTATAAAATATACTGACTAACTGACTCATCAACGTAGAGCTAAAATTACCGAAGTTAGTCTAACTAAGTTGTCAAATTAAGATCTATGGCAACCGTTACGGGTAGTCAGAAGCCTGAAAGTCTGATAACCAGTCATACCACGAGATATCGTGTTACCCAGTAACTGGGTTGTGGAGGTCAGATAGGCAGTCGCTCCATGTAAAACACTGATATTAAGCTGCATCCGGTGTGACTGGAAGCTGACCCCAATGTAATTGGGAAAAGGCTAGGCAGATAGTCTAACAGCGTAGCAGCCTACATAGTAGCAAATATTTATTTGCATAAAACATGGTATACATGTTACAATTATTATAAAAGAGCTTACATGTTTTTCCAGAATTTGACATAGCATGCAAATCTTCCACTTAGTTCTAACATGAGATTTTCTTGTCCATAAATTCTTTAAAACTATAGAAATTACTAGTATTCAACCAGTCAAACAATTTATTCTTAAATAATCTAGTGTTTAAGTTTTTTATGTTCCTCGGTATCCTATTATATATACGAACACGTTTATTTTACTTTCCAGTTTCAATCCTCATCAATAAACAATGGCGTGACAAATCTTGATTTCGATTTCGATCGGGATGAAAGATAAATGTGGTTCTTATGAAGCCTAAAGTGGAGCAGATCAGTGATATCATTATGGTTTCTTCGAATACAGGAAGATGTCTAGCAAAGGTTCACGAATCGGATGTAAAATAGCCGCAGCAATTACTAAATAAAATGTACCAGCCGCGAAACAAGATGTCTGACCCCACGTTCGAATGATAAGACATCCGCCTGTTTGAACTCGTGCAGTATTAGCCGTTATCGAATGATCCAATCTAGAATCTTTAGCCACCAGATAAAATAAGATGAATGAGCACATGAGGAAGTAAACTTAGTATGTTCCTGCCAGAATTAGCCTTGAACATTACATCATTCAGTAAAGTCAGTTCAGACTAAAACATCATCAGTATGATTGAAAATGTGACAGAAAGAAGTAGCTTCGCAAAAAATGGATCGTGCAGGTCACTATTGTCGGTAATCACATCTCTTCAGGTGGTGCGTAATCTCGCAAATCAATCGAGGAAAAAGTCAAAAGTGGTAAACGTGGTGTAAAACGTGTTACTTTCATCAGAAATTCGGCAAAGTGGCTATTCAATACACAAGACGTTACAATTTAAAAACAAATACTCAGCTGGGAAATTAAGAAAACTAAAGCAGTGGCAGTGGCTGAAGTCGATAACCCATCTACGTACCGCCTATTTATAAGAGACATTACAAGCGGACAACGATATCTTTTCAACATAGGTGCAAATGTCTCCGTCCTAACCAGTCAGTGTAAGTGAAAGAAATAACTAGACACCGAGGAACAACCTTTATGCAGCTAACCGATCGCAAATACCTACATTTAGTGAACCAACTGTCGTATTAAATTATATTTGCATGCATCGTTACCACTGGTAACAATTTTCCTGTAGTACGTCTCGTGGGTGGCTCAACTCCACCGTCCACATACTGAGGATCGCTCAGACTAAGATCAATTAACCAGCGATCTGGATACAGAACATAGGTGTCATGGATAGTGAGACTGCGCGGAAGTTCCAGTCAGTGTGTGTCGGTTTTCTGTAGACAGTATGTGACACACGACCGTCTGGTTCTCGGATGGCGAGAACATCTACAACGACGGTTACACAGTACTCACATTGTATTTAAGTACCGTCTAAATAAAAAATAAAAAAACTCTTGCATCTTGAGTAGGCATGATCATTTAAAATCAGTGGCGTATCTGTTGGGCTGTTCGATTCCCCACAATATGGTTGAGTTAGATGATCCTGACACAATCACAATCCTGGCGCCGTCAATTGGGACCAGTCATCTCTAAACTGTCTGGCAAATATTGTTATTGCTTAACTAAACTTTTATGGTATTGGGCATCAATTTTCATTGTTCTCATATATTATTTTGGAACGGAAACAGTGCAACCATTACCTGTTATTTGAAAAACCTGTTTTAGGAAAAAGAGTACGTAACCGTGGAGTGTCTTAACCGTTCTCTCCATAGGAATCTAAACTTTGAAGCGTGGTAACAAGCTTCTGCTCAAACGTGCCTGTGAATGGTCTTATTGAAATAAAGATAGATATTGACTTCGTTGATAGAATGTGGAGTACATATCCTGGGGAGTACGGGTTCAAATATCTAGTCCTATTTTTCTATCCACAAAAACTATCATTAAGAACTTTATTATTTAATTAACCTCACTTTTTGTCATGTCAGTGTGTGAAATCCATCACAGACGAGTGTCACACTCCTACACACTAAATTTACTTTTTTTTCTCACATTGATCCACTAAACTCACAGTCGTCCATCTCACTCAATACCGGGCTCCAGGATCGCAGCCACAGCCCCGAAACAGGATTTTTAGCTCTAAATTACTTGCTCGATAGCTGGGCTGAATTTAAAACTTACTTTCAAAATAATTTTCATATTTGCTAATACACTGTAGCTATGTTGAAATACTACTTTAGCAATAACTTTTATCAGATCACACACAATTTCAAAACGTGTTTGTTTTACTTTTTGGAAACGACTTTATTTATTGTTATCGATTGCTATAAAATGCACTTTTTATTTAGGAATTTTTTATATACTTTTTTTTATCAAAAATTTGTTCTACTTTTGGCCACGAACTCACCTGATGTTAAGCGACAGTGTGGCCGAGGGTGGAGCACGTAGAACCAGAAGAAATCTCATCACTCTAAGTAGAGTGGATTGATTTAGGGAGAACGTTAGTTGGGGAGTTGATGCAACTGCCCAGACCCGTCTCCCACAACGGTTGCACCGGACTAGATCCCGAAACACGACTAGGACGCTTCACGGTATGGCTTCGTCCGGTATAAGCACAACGGTACAAGTGGGGACACGGGGGGATTTCATTTTAAGAGTGCACTCCTACGGACGCGGTCAACTCAGCCCTCAAAAATATATACATATATCTAATGAAAAATAACCTAGATTTCAATAACAATGAACAAAAAAGAAAATGAGTGATTAGCGATTACACAGAGGCGACTGCCATCTTCAGATGAAATAATAGGTCTGTACTGTGAGGGTCCTACTGGGACGTCAAATAAAAACACAACTAGTACTCGCAGTCCAAATTACTTTAATAAGTGAATATTATCTCGATGTACTGTACTATATCTATTGCTTTGTAAACTGCGCTTCTTTTTATGTGGTTAGCATAGTTTTATAAATTCGTCTCATTTTAGCATCAAATATTTCCATTTCATTGTTACTCAACTTAGTTTCTTTTCCTGTTTCTTCCAAAATATCAAGAAGAGACATTATGTAGTTTTGGTTTTTATTATTTTCAACGTCGATTTTGCTTTCATGTTTACCGAGATTGTTTCGCTTTGAATATTGGCGGTGGTTACGCAGATTTCCTTCCACATTGGTTAATTTCTGGCTCAATGTTTTTTTTCTAGATGGAGTAATATTTTTTATAAAATTGTTAAATCGTGTCTCCATGCTTGTCTTCATTGAAGGCTTTTTAAATAGACTTGATGGCTGAAACAAGTAAACATAGTGTAAGTGTTTCGTTATTTTCCATTTTCCGACTCCTTAGTCACATAATAAAGTTTCGGTCCCGGGCATCGTGTAATCCGGAATTACGATAAGAATAAAAATTAAAAGGAAGACCATAAATGATTTTTTACACATGTTAAGGCCATGTAAGGCCTGTATTAATATGAATGTAACATTCAAAGTCAAATCATTTATTTCAATTAGATGCTTTACAGGCAATTTTGAATTGTCAGAAGCTAGTTGCCACGTTCCAAAGTGTAGATTCCTATGGAGAAGAACGGGCAAGAAACTCCATGGTTACTCTTTTTATAAAATAGGTTATTACAATAGCAGGTATTGAAAAATTAAGACACGAACGGGACTGGAACCCGCGACTAAGAGACATACCAAGACATAGTAATTTCCTAACTGAGCTACCGTGTCGCATATTCGTATCTATTAAATTTCAAGTTCCCTGCTTCTACGTACAAGTGAATTGAATTAATTAGATACGAATACTACATACCGGAGCACCAGTTTGTTCAAAATAATTAAAGGGGTCAGCTAAACTGCTAAGCTAATCCAGCGGAACAACGACAACCCTTTACGCAAGCCACATTTCTTTAAACTATAACATACGGTTTGCATGTAAATATTATTGCAATTTTAGTTTGGTATCAGAAGTACTTTGACATGAGCAAACCAACAGGTACACCCGGGTACAACTAAACACATAATTCTTACTTTAAGTGAGGGCTACCATTACTATTTGTAGTTCTGTAGCTATATTTTACATTAATGATTGTTGTTTTAGGACACAGTTAAAATTCTTTAGGGGACGCTACCTATTACCTATTTATCTTTTTAACATATATATATATATATATATACTATCGCTCGACTTCACCTAAAAATCAAAGAATAGCAAAAAATTGCCTATTCTTATGACGATACGACCAAGCCATACTTTTCAAATAAGATGTAGAGTTTGTAGAGTATAGACCATGAAAGAAAGAAAGAAAGAAAGAAATAAGTTTATTGGCACATAACAGAAAAAAACCAACAAAAAAAACAACAGATTACAATATTAGACACTTATACAATACTTATGGTATAACAATATGACAGATGTGGACAGATGTTTCTGTCAAACACGACAAAACATTGTAGTGCCAAAAGGTCCGCAGCTCAGCATAATGTCGGGAGGCAGTAATACTGACCACCCGACGCTGGTTTTCAGCTGCAACCCACGAGTGCTAAACGCTCGAAACTAATCTTATTAAATACATAAAAAGGTGTTAGTCATTGTGTGTGTGCGTGTCTGTGTATCTAGTGTTATAAAATTAAAGATAAAATGATATACCTACTTATATATTTCATTATGAATGCTTTGATAGAAATTCCATTATAGCCTATGACAGTAACTACAGCTAAACACCACACAAAACAGGTGGCTAGCTCGTTCACGAAACACAGATCATTATGAAGGTAAGTACTAGCTAGTAGTATGCGAGCGCACGCAGCCAGTATCGGATGCGTAGTCAGCTGTCGCACGAAATGTGAAAAAAAATAGTAATGGTAAATAACATTATGCCTTGACCCACAGCCGCACCCTACCCTGTAATAATTTGTATTATTTAATATTCCCTGTCATCAGACATAATCGGCCATAGTGTGGATGCCATGACCACTCGGTAAGTACCTATCTTGGACATGATTTTATTTTATTTCAAACCTATATTGATTTGATTATGATGAAGCAATTATAAAGAGGAGATGTTCTAAGGGCCTTTTCTAAAGGGACACTGCGTGACGATTTGCGGGGTCCCCCCTCACCCCGCACTGTCAAACGCCGAAAACGCCGCCCACTTCTACATTCTTCACCTAGCGGTGAATAGGGAAAGCTGAAAGTTAAAATATTCATTCATTCTTACGTAATTCAGCTAAATTACGCTAGATGTCTCTAGTGTCTTTAAACTTTATTAAGAAATAAGTGTTCGCACCGCTAAAAAGAATTATATTGTAGTCGTGATAGTATTGAAAAAAGTTAATTAAATGACATATGTATTAAATGTTATGAAATATCATTATCAAAACATCGTAACTTACAGTACGACTCGGCTATTCAAGGATTGCTTTTTCTACACTGTAGATGGCGGTTATTGAATATTCTATCATTAGAAAATTTGAATTAATGATAAATCTTAATACGATATTTTTTTGGCAAACTTAGTTTTGTATAGTGTTAAATCTACTTTCATACGTTTAATTATCAACTGAAAAGTATTTTTCTATGACATTTTTAGCTATTTAAGTGATATTTAAATGTTTCGACGTCTGGCGGCGAGTAGAAAAACTATAGAACAAATATGACGTTTCATAGATTTTTCTGGAACTTGCCTAATAAATTGCGTCTAAAATTACTTACGAATGAAATGTGATGCCTATCATGGCATCAGAACGTTTATCCGAGTCATTCTTGCAGGATAAAATACAACAGTTCTTTATTTCTCATAATAATATCGAAGGATATCAAAAAATACTATGTGATCGCGATCGTCATATGCACAGGATGACTGCTGGCAGACTGAGCATGAGTGGGCGTGGCTTGACCGGGCCACACACACAGTTGTTTGACGTCAGGACTCACTTGAAATCACGGTGCACATTCGCTTAAGCCATGTCCTCTTTATAATTAGTCCATGGTATAGATATACGCAGAGTTCCATGAGTACAAATACTTAGTTGTGTAAAACTAATAAGAATAGGCAATTTTTTGCTATTCTTTGATTTTTAGGCACGAAGTCGAGCACATAGAGCGTACTTTCGACTTAGGATAGGCGCGTAGACCGCATAATAAAAATCCGAGCTCAGCTATGAGTTTGGCTCTACTAGAGATCTCATAACTTGTTAACAGTGAAAGCAATTAGGAGTCTTGGCAAGCAACATTACATGAAATGGTTTTGGTGGGATTTATTTATTTCGCCATGAAAAATAACAGCTCCGGTATCGACACCACCCGCTCAACTCACCATTCGAGCGCTAATAAATTTGGCTTTTGAGGTTTTAGTTATATTTTCAGAACACAGGATCCACTTGATGTATTTCTTTCTGTCCTTCAAGTCTGTCACTGTGTTGTCACTGTTATCAGGTAAATAAAAAGTGTTAATTAAGTACCTCTTTTAATGTGTCCTTGTTATAGTTAACTTTGTTAATTGACTTGACTCTGGGAGTCGTTGTCATGCCAAACCTATAAAAAAAAAGTATTACTTAAGTATAAAAATTTCAAGTATACCATACATATGGGTAGTTATTCTACCCATAGAACAAAAAATAACAAGAAATAAAGAATTGAATTGAACTACTGCCATATTATAATAAAAAAACTGTTAACCGGATTAATCGACGATTATACAGAACCCATTTATTTCGGTATTTCTTCTCAGGGATGGTCTTAAGAAATATCGTCGCGATTTAATTTTAAATATGTATCAAAGACAAAAATAATTTTATGATTTTTTATTTTATATATTATATCTACGGTAGAATGAAATAAGTTATATATTTATTTATATTATATATGAACTGTTGGGACGCCTGACACCTTAGTCCTCCTGCGACCACGAACTCTACAAAGTGTTCGAAACGTCAGGAAAAACAAAAACCAAAAACCAATAATACACGCGATTAATCCGGTTAAAAGTTGTTTTATTATAATGTGTAGTGATCGCGAAAACTATATTACTACTGTCATATTTTTAAAACTGATTAAAGCATGCGTAGAGGTCTTTTAAGTTATACATTATTGTTCATAGAAAAATACGGTGGTGATCAAGATTTTCCTCAACTAAGCTATCCTGACAGGTGATCACAAATCCGATTTATTCCGAATTTACTTAAACTTGTATTCTTTATAGAGCTGGATGTGTATATTCGATATGTTATTGTGGTATTATTCTCAATTCCTACTTCCAACCGACTTAGAGTTATAGTCAACGAAGTTCGCGCTGATCCAAAATTAGTTACGCTCAGGTAGGTATCAAGACTAAGATATATTTTCATACAGATAAATCTTCAAAAAGCATCAACTCATGCATTGCAAACTCTAAAGTTATAAATTTTTGTGGAAAGAAAATTGTATTAACTGCAATGTTAGTCGTGTGGGTTCAGTTTCCTGTATAGGGACTGAATACATGGCAATGATATCAACAAAAGCCGTATTAAAATGTGGAAGTAGAATTAGGGGTCGAGATGACCTAGGTGTCAGAGCGCCTGGAGTATTTTTCCGGGAGGCGCATGTTCGAATCCTGCTCACAACCGTATTTTACTACTTTATCCACGAAAATTTATAACTTAATAAAAAAAATCAATTTTATTATTTTATTTTTGTGGCTGTAATCTTCTGAGCCCGGCTAGGTCTTAAGTTCTCATCAAGATAAATGAAATAATCCCTAACTACTATGTTGCTGCCGTAATATGATGAGGAGTTTCCTTGACTGTCTTTCTTCTATATCATCAGATAAATTCTAGGTATTCATTAAGTTGTAGTGTCATCAAAAATATAATACACGATGTATGAAAAGTTGTAACAGAATTTAAAAACGAACTAAATAATAATCATTGAAATTGGACTAATTTCAAAACTGCTGGTAATAAAAATAATAATTAAATTACAAACATACGCGTCAACTTGAGAACCTCCAATTTAAACGGGCCAAGTCCGGAGGGATTTGCAGATATCCATAACGCATGCGTTTTAAGTAAACAAATCACAGTCATCACCCTGATTGTGTACGCACCGTTATGTGTAGAAAAGTTCTATTTTAAATCTAATTTATGTCTGATTAAACTTACCTACGGTGATAAGATATTACTTGGCTGCGTGTTATGGAAATAACTGGTAGCATTATGACAAGGTTGTTAGGTTTACGTGTAACTGAGCGTGGTTTGAAGTTTCCAGTTCCCCGCCACAGTGCAACTTCTTGTGTCGGACCTATAGAAAATAAATAAATAATAGTAATTGATTAGATTCAGGCGTTACCTTGCCGAAGTTCATTACAATGGATGCAAATGAATACAATATGTAGCTACTTCCACAATATTGAAGGTAGTCATGCAATTACCTGTGCAATATATGTTTGTGCATGGTGGTAGATATTGTATTTATTTGAATCCATTAATAAAACAATTTACACGCCATTAAGCTCATGAATAGGTTCTAAATTGATTCAAGCTGTCACAGCGGCGTTGACCTCCTCATTATTACTCTAACTAACTGTAACTAACTATTGCTGCTATTAGCTGATATAGCAGACAGGATTAAGGCCACAAAGATCCCCACGGCACAAGTTGATCTAACCAGTGCTAATGCTCAAGTTTATTAATTAATAGTGTATCAACACCTATAGTGCGTTTTTTCGTCGTGTCGTATGTGCGACAAAAGTCGATGAACAGATTTAATGTGCCAAAACTCGTTAACACCGTAAGCCTCAAAATTCGCTGAATAGCTGTGGCTACATAATGCGGTGACCATTATAAAGTTACAAATATCGGTAAACATCATACCAAACATTTACATAAACACACTAGTATTAGTAAAAAAAGTGGTTAACATTTTTTAATTTGTTATTTTAGTTCTATTTAATAGTAGACGTCTATTGAATCGTAAATTCAACAAAAGTCTATTAACGTAATGTTCAAGTCATTTGTTGCACTTCTTAAAAGTTTATTATTACTAGTAGGAAAATGAGTGGTTCAGTAGGACTAAGATTAATACTATCCTACTTCCTACTAATCTAATATATTAAAATGAGTGGTCCAGTAGGACTATGATTGATACTATCCTACTTCCTACTAATCTAATATATTAAAATGAGTGGTTCAGTAGGACTATGATTGATACTATCCTACTTCCTACTAATCTAATATATTAAAATAAGCGGTTCAGTAGGACTATGATTGATACTATCCTACTTCCTACTAATCTAATAAATAAAACTCTAGTGTCACAGTGTTTGTAATCGAACTCCTCCGGCTTGACGATTGCGATTTTTATGAATTCTTTTGTGTATATTTGGTAGGTCTGAGAATAGGTCGTAGGCAATTTTTTATACCTCTAGGCGATAAAGGTGGCCCTATCCAGAAAAAATATATAGCAGAATGACGTTTGCGGGGCACAGCCAGTAATATATATTATCAATGCGAAAGATTGTAAGTATGAGTGGATGTTTGTTACTCTTTCACACAATAGCTACTGAACGAATTTGATGGAATTTGGCACACATGCAGTTCATAATCTGGATTAACACATAGCAGCCCCAGCAGGCTATTATCTATCAAAATCATCGACGGATCCCGTCATCAGTGCAGGCCGGCTACAGTTGGTACGCACGAATACCCACTAGAGGTGTGCTCTCCAAAACAAGGAGCGCATTCGTCGCCCGCAGACCAATGCTCACAGTGGCCGAAGATCATTTAGAGCCCTCCGGCGTCTGGCGCGCCTACTGCGATAGTCGTCGCAGTGATGGCACCTCGACGTCGGCTCCCGGTCTACGCGACGCAGATACTTCGCGTATGTATTATATATATTATGCGTCATCCGGAAGCTGAAGACTCCATTTCTCCTCTGTAGCCATTCCTCCATTATGGGCCTTACCACCGCTAACAACACTAAAACAAATTTAAATGATCGTCATGGTGGAAAATTAAAATTAAAATTTTATCTTTATCATACTGGATTAAGATAAAATTTTATTTTTCACATTTCAGTTTCCTTTTTCAGCGGTTCAACGTTTTGTATCTGTTATCTACAAAACACAGCCAAGTCTACCGGATGACTTGATGCCCAAACATTAAGTAGCTGCTGTAAACCGTTCAATATGGGACAGTCAAATCAAACTACTCCACAAAATATCATGTGGGGTAATGCAAAAAAAAAAAACAAATACGCGTCGACGTGAAAATCTCCTCCTTTTTCCCTCGTTTGATAATGTCTGATCCAGAGATAACCGCGTTTAAACAAACAAACAAAAATATTGTTTCGATTTATAATATGATATGGTGCTCGCGGTAGTCTATGTCTTTCTCCAAGATCTAATCTCTCTCCTTGCCAAATTTCATTACGATTCATTCAGCCGTTTATTCGTGAAAAGGTAACAAACAAGCAAACAGAGTTACTTTCGCATTTATAATATTATTAGTATGGATTATAGAATTACCATAGGCATAAGTATCTAGTACTCAATCACTTGTTTCCCCTTACTTGTAATCTTTAAAACTAGTATAATTAAACCACTAAACTTGTGAGAAGGGCAACAAAATTACATGAACACTTAAATTCAACAAAAGTCTATTCATCATCATCATAATCATAATAATCTTTATTCAAGTATCAAGACTCAAAAATGGTTAGTAAAAACTTACAACTATGTTAGTAGGCACTGACACTAAACAAAGAACAACAATAGGTACATACAATACAATACAAAAAAAAAATTTGATCACCGCTGAGACACCCCATGCGTGATGGCGCAACAGCGACCCATGGACAAACAGTCTATGCGACTCGAAATCATGTTTAGGATACTGTTGGAGCTGCCCTACACCCTGTGCATCAGGGAAGATCACCTCTTCCTAATGGTTGCGTAGAAGTAATCAACATGCGCATCTGCGAACATTCCTGACGCACTACAGAAGCGGGGCCGCCCCACCAGCATCCTAAACGCGTTATAAAACTGAACGCGAAGAGCGCTGTACGATCTTTGCGTATATCTTGCCCACAGACTACACGTGTAGAAGGAGGTGCAGTAGGCTCGAAAGAGCGTGATTTTAACCGAAAGTGAGCAACGTGCAAACTTACGAGCCAGCATGTTCGCTCGAACCAACAACGCCCTCCGCTCCCGTTCAATGTCATCATCGTCTTTCAGGTTGGTTGTCAATATATGACCAAGATATTTGACGTTCAGGAGTCTCTTCACAGGCATACCGTTGAGAAAAACAGGTGATACCTTATCAGGACTTTTACCCCCAGCCTCAAAGACCATGATCTCCGACTTCTTGGTGTTTTATATGCCAAGCCATGTACTCTCGCATATGCCTCACAATGAGCCACTAACTTTCTTAGGCCACAGATTGCCATAGGGCGCTCAACGACCTGTCGCAAGGCGATACCAGATCAGCAGGACGTTTGCGTAGACCATATAAAAACCTCAAAACCGCCAGATTTCAAATATGTATAACAATATATAAAAAAAATAAAAATTAAGAAAAACTTCCTACATGATGCTCACATTCACAATTTCTGTAATATTAAGAATGTCACAATAAAAAATGTCAATTAATAGAATGTCAATTGTTATGATATTACAATGTCAATTTTATCTTATTTAAATGTCAAATTTTCTCATTATACAATGTCCAAATTTTTTCATATTACAATGTCAGGTAAAGTCAAAAGCAATATAATTAAGTATTTTTCATATCACTCCCATGCCTTTTTATCGCATAAACATTCCGAGATAGTGTAATACCCCTTTCGGCATAGTTTAGCTTTAATAGCTTTCTTAAATTTATTATAGGGTAAATTTCTAACGTTAATGGGCAGTTTGTTGAAAAAGCATATACATTGACCCATGAACGAGTTGCTTGTTGTAGTTTGAATGTTTTTGCGTACATACATTAAGTTTTCATTTATATATATATTGCGAGGCTACAGTCAGGACATTGATCTCTTTAAATTTTTCTCGGAGGGAAACTCTAGGACCCAAGTTCTAAATAGCACGAATAGCCCTCTTTTGCAAGACAAAGATGGTAGTGTAAGTGTACCTATGAAACACCATAGTAATTTAGGAGAGATTGACAAAGTGCATAATAGATCAGTTTAAGCGTCTCTCTATTTACAGATTGGTTCAAGCTTAAAAAAATATCGGTATATATTTTTGTTATCCTAGAAGCAGATACATAACCAATCAAACTGGTAAATTACATATAATTATAACAGAGTAGATGTCTACAACGTATATATGCATACCTCTTAGTCGTTTGGTTTCGTACGTTGGTTGATAAAATGCTGCTGTTGTGGAAAGGGCTGAAAATAAAGAATATTCGTTATGATAATTGTCAAATGTATAAATAACTAGCTTCCACCCTAATTACGAACATATCTAAGCTCACACTTAAATGCGTAAAAAAACAGGCACTGAGCGTTTAAAGATATTTTTTCCACCCACGCACAGATACTGCCATACTGCGAACTCTTTTATGTTTTTCTCTTTCGCCAACTACATGCCGCCCCAGATTATTAAAGTCCGCGAACCACGTCACGCTCTCCTCAGACCTGAGGATAGGATGACTGTAACTTAAGAGTTCCGCAGACACACAAGCACACTCCAACACGCTCGGCCGCCTCGTTATAGACCTCACCGGCGAGATCCGCATCCGTCGCGAAAAATCTCATCATGCAAGGCCGGCTCAAGCAAAGGTCGGGCCTTTGCTTGAGCCGGCCCACGCCGAGCCAGTAGGTTCAAATTCGTGCCTTAATAATGAGACTGATCTGATACAGCTAGTCCCTAATTGTCTCCCCAGCAACGCCTAAACCGAGGCTCGTATCCCGCAGGGGATGCCCTTAGCGCTGTTGCTTAGTTTGTAGTAATTTGAAATATGCTCTGGCTGGAGGTTTCTTCAAGAAGCCATTCCAAAAGAAACGACTGTAGATTCATTCTTTGTTCGCTGTTCGTGAAGTAAACATCCCGAACTGGAATAAGTTATTTCCTTTCAAAAGTATTTCCCTCTTTCTGTCTGTGTGTGTAAATGTGGTGCAAACAATATCTCACTTTGACGTCAACGGCGATGATACGCCGACATGTACGAGTAGGTACATACTACTCTGTGGTGGACTAATGGTCTTATGGGTAAGACTGGTCAATTTCAGTTTGGCTGGGTTTTCGCAATGTTTATAAACAAATCATTTTACATAATTAATTCTTCGTTGGTTTATTTTAGTGTAATATTTTCTAATGTTGAAATCTATACTAATACTAGCGGTCCGTCCCGGCTTCGCACGCGACTATAATTTGAGATTTAAACTATCCTATCTCTCAAGTTGGATCGAACTGCACATGGTGTGCGAATTTTATTATAATCGGTTAAGTGGTTTAGGAGTCCATTGAGGACAAACATTGTGACACGAGATTTATATATATTAAGATTATAAAGCTGAAGAGTTTGTTTGTTTGTTTGGTTGAATGGCGGTAATCTCAAGACTACTGGTTCGAATTGAAATTCTTTTTGTGTTGGATAGTTCATCGAGGAAGGCTATAGGCTATATAACATCACGCTACGACCAATAGGATCGGAGCATCAATGAAAAATGTTGCAATAACGGGAAAAAACAAGTATTCCTTCCGTTGCGAACACTGCGGTTAAAGTTACGCAAAAATCATGTATGACAGAATTGTTGCTCTTTAAAAGTTAAAAAAAAAGTAATCGACAGCATATGTCTATCTTTTAAGTTTGACGCACTATAACCTTTTTTATGGTTATCAAATTGGTTCTAAAATAATGCATTATTTGCGAAGGTGTTTTTATAAACATGATATTAATCCTTATCCAAATAAATAATATCACAAGTATTTAATTTTGAACAAAATTGCCCTTTACATAATTTGATTTCAATAAATATCTTTGGGGATATCGTAGTTTTAAAATAACTCGGCAACAAAATAATTATCAAGTACCACGTATTTATAACATAACATTATCACGCCTGTATTCCGCGAAGAGGCAGGCAGAGGTGTACACAGTCGTACAGGTGTACACCCACATTTCACTAATGCTGTTATAAAGTCCAATCTAAAGGTGGTGAGCCTATTGCCATCTACCAGGCACAGTTCAAAATCCGGGCTGCTACTGAGAATTTTCAATAACACTGCCCGAGACGGGTATCGAACCCGAGACCTCATACTCAGCAGTCGCGCTTGGGACCACTACATCAATGAGGCAGGCGCATTTATGATGTCGTAGGCGGGATCATGACGGGAGGGAGGGGTGGTGCTGGTGGAATATATTTTAGTAGGCTTTTTTCTCAAATTAACGGGGTGAAACCGCGGGGCACAGGTATTATATTATAATTAGCCTAAGTTACTCCGAATTAGGGTTCCACAGGCTGAGTGTTAATTTCCGACATACACGCGGACGAAGGTGCGGGCACAGCTAGTAGAGGTATATTTCTTTGTGTGCTCCTTTAAACTGTGATACGCGATTTTTAATTTCTTCGTATTTGATCATTTTCATCTTCGGACATGTCAAGCAAAGTATTCTTGGAACATTGTAGCGTTTGTGTGGCATCAGTTTCGTCAATGTCTGTATCTGATTTGATTCGGTTTGGGTAACTACGAAACGTAACACTTTACGAAGTTCGTTTTATACGTTTCTTAAAAAATATTTTAAGAAACGTAAAAAAGTTTTTCTTTTGTATCTTTGCGGCATTGACAACTTGCAAATTTATATTTAAATATAATAACAAAAAAATACTTTATATTACAGGACCTATTACTTACTTGTGTGATTTTATCTTCCAACTTTTGATTCCTATAGCGAACCTAAGGCGTTTTCTTGTGTTTAAAATAAATCCTTAGATTTTTAATAGTTGTGTTACGTTAGTACAACAGTAACCTATTTTAAGAAACACACCGTTTTTATGCTTAGTTCACTAGATATATGTATTATTAGCATAATTAGCAACTGTTGATGCGGATCCTTTAAGTTTTTAGTTTTATAACTATCCTATCCTTCCTAACTAATATTATAAATGCGAAAGTAAATTATTTTGTTTGTTTGTTACCTTTACACGACTAAACCACTGAATTGATAAGTATTCGAAAAAGCTATGTGCAATCAGCTATATATTTTCTTGGAAAAATTCAATATACTTGACGACTCACAAAACGGATTTAGAAAAAACAGATCAACAACATTAGCTGTATACAAATATGTGCAAAGGGCGTTATAACACATAAATGACAAACAACACGTAATAGGACTACTACTGGACATGACAAAAGCATATGACAAGGTCCTCTATGATATCTTACTCACTAAATTATATGGCTGCGGAGTAAAAGGCCCAGCTTATTCATGGTTCAAATCATATTTATATAACAGGACACAATTAGTACAAATAGAACACTACAACTATGACAAAAATGAAATAAAATCTTTTAGATCTCGAAATAAACAAATAACCCTTTCAATTCCCCTAGGAAGTGTTTTAGGGTGTGTGCTATTTTTGATCTATATAAATGATTTGCCAAAATCATTAAATATAGAAAAAACTTTAACAGTACATTTTGCGGACGGCATCTCAATATTAATAAAATATGACAATAGCCTATTATATACCCTATATAATACCCTAATCTTCTAGTACAAGATACTCTCCAAACTGTAGATAATTGGCTTCAGAATCATAACTTAGACATTAATTCAAACAAAACTAAAATAATACAGTTTAGATCGTACAAAAAACATCCCCTAAATTTAAACACAATATTCAGAAGCACACCCTTAGAAGAAGTTACTACATTTAGTTTACTTGGCATAAAAATAGATACACATATAAACTGGAAAGCACACATAGAACATTTTAAATCGAAATTTTTGAAGTTTTCATACGCACTTTTCCAAATTAAACAAAGCACTAACATACAAACAGCTCTGTCTACCTACTACGCATACGCATACTCATGGCTGCGATATGACGTCATGTTATGGGGGAATAGTGTTAACATCAATGATCTATTCATAATGCAAAAGAAATGCATAAGAATACTAGCCCAAATAGATAATACGTAGAGTTGCAAACCATATTTTAAAAAACACAGCTCTTAACACTGCCATCAATATACACTACCGCTCAAAAGTATTTGGCCACCTGCTTTTTGCTTCGTTTACAAATAAAACATTTTAAAGAAATTATTTATTAGGTTTCATTGTTTGTATAACATCGCAAAATACATATCTTCGATAAAAATTTAAACAACTTATTGTTATTTGCCGACTTCTGGTCACAAAACCAAAATAGTGTTATTGTCGGAATTTCTACGAAGTTAATCTTTCAAGTCGCAGTTTTATTTTGACGCACGATAATTAATGTGAAATAAACATAAGTAAAATATAGAGGAACTACTATCAATATTTTAACGTTATCTGATGCCATTTGACCAGAAAACACGCTCTCCGTAGCTCAGTACTTAAAGTCTAATAATATTTTATGATTTTCACTTCTGAGTTTAATTTTTTTAAGAAAATGGGTAAAACTAAGGAATATTCCCAAGAAATCAGGGGCATAATAATCGGTCTTCATAAATCCGGTGAAAGTAATCGATAGATTTCAAGACTACAGAAGATACCAAGGCAAGCTGTTGACTACATCGTTAAGAAATTTGCGCCTGAAGGAACAATTTGCAACAAACATCGTTCAGGAAGACCAAGAGCCACAACTTCGAGTGAAGATTTGAGTATAGTTATTAGTAGCAAACGGAATAGACGATTAACTGCACCGGAAATATCATCAGAGTTTAATGTGCATCGTGGTAAACCAGTTAGTGTATCCACAGTCAAAAGGAGACTTCGTGACGCAGGACTCAAGGGATGCATAGCGGTCTCAAAACCACTTCTTAAAGCTATTAACAAAAAGAAGAGACTTAATTGGGCCAAAGAACACAAGAATTGGACAAAAGCAGATTGGGAAAAGGTCCTCTGGATGGACGAATCAAAATTTGAAATTTTTGGATCCAAACGAAGAATTTTCGTACGGCGGCAGTCCAACGAAAGGGTGAATGATACTTGTACGGTGGCTTCAGATAAACACGGCGGAAGTTCTGTGATGGTTTGGGGCTGTTTTGGTGGCTCCGCCGTTGAAGATCTTGTGCGAATACAAGGAATCTTAAAAAAAGAAGGTTACAAAAATATATTGGAGAATTGCGCAGTGCCTTGTGGAACCCATTTAATTGGCCCGGGATTTATATTTCAACAGGATAATGATCCGAAACACACGTCAACACTATGCAAGGACTTTTTAAAAGGAAAAGAACAACAACAAGTGTTAAAACGCATGATATGGCCTCCACAGTTCCCAGACCTAAACCCGATAGAACTATTGTGGGACCAGCTGGATAGACAGGTGCGGAAACGTTGTCCTACATCTCAGGAAGACTTGTGGAGAAAACTGCAAAACGAATGGCAGAAGATAACCAAGACAACATTGGAAAAATTAGTAGCTAGGTTGCCGAAGCTTTGTGAGGCTGTCATTAAAAATAAAGGTGGACACATAGATGAGTCTAAAATTTAAATATTGTATGTCTAAAATTAATTAATTATGTCTAAAAATGGTTAATAAACAGTTAAAATAATTCTGAAGTAGTTTCATTCGCTCAAAATTTTACAAAATGTATTTTACTAGGTGGCCAAATACTTTTGAGCGGTAGTGTATATACTAGACATATGCGTATTTGTTTTCAAAAATAACAATACTTTTACTAAAGTCGAAGATACCCATATCAAACACCCGCCACAAAAATAGGCTTCATCTCCCGCACTCAAGAATAAAAATGCTTAACGAAAGCCCATATTACATGGCAGTAACAATATTTAATAAGTTGCCTAACATTATTAAAAACGAGAAAAAAACAATATTATTCCAAAAAAGGTTAAAACTATACCTAATCCAAAAATTTTTTTATTCAGTCGAAGAATATTTAGCAGTTTGAAAAAATAATGCTAAACAGATGTTTCGTCATTTTAACACCAATTGTATCTTTCATGACCAACAATATGGTTTCACCAAAGGTCGTTGCACCACCGACGCTGGTGTAACCTTAATAAAGCTTATTTATAGCGCGTGGGAAGATGCTCATGCCAGTGGAATATTTTGTGACCTCTCTAAGTCTTTTGATTGCGTTAGCCACGAGACGCTTCTACTGAAACTCGAGCATTATGGAATTAGGAATACGGATCTAAGTCTAGTAAAATCATACCTAGAAAATAGAACACTAAAAGTTCAAGTCAGCAGTGTAAATTCATTGGGCTCGGAAATTAAAATAGGCGTACCTCAGGGTTCGATATTGGGCCCGTTCCCTTTTTTAGTATACATAAACGATTTACCATATTTGTACCTAAATAAACCCGAAATGTTGTTATTTGCTGATGAAACCCCTTTAATTTTTTAAATTGACAGACGTACCCCAAATCTTGACAATGTGAATAACGCTATTCTTATGGTTCAAAATTGATTTACAGCAAAGAATTTAGTAATGAACGGGAAGAAAACTAAGTCTATAAAATTCAAGTGTTTAAATTTAGCGAATGTGACATTATATTGGGTAAAGACAAAATAGAATTTATAGATCAAACCGTTTTCCTGGAAATTACGCTAGCCAATAAACTGTAGTGGGGTCCTCACATAACATCCCTTGCAGGGCGGCCAAGCTCAGCCGCTTCCGCTGTTAGAAAAATAAGGCAACTAACAGATGTAGATACCGCAAGACTAGTTTACTTCAGCTACTTTCACAGCATTATGTCTTACGGTATTCTACTATGGGGACGTGCTGCTGACATTGAGTCTATATTTATTTTACAGAAGAGAGCTGTCAGAGCCATATACATATAATCTACGTCGTCGCGAATCTCTTAGGGATCTGTTTAAGGAGATTAATATTATGACGGTACCTTGTCAATATATTTATGAAAATATTATGTATGTAAGAAAAAATCTAGATCATTTTGATAAATTATGTGATAGACATAATTATAACACCAAAACTAAAAATAAAATTGCATGATTTAGATTGTCTAAGGTACACACATCATTTATGGGGTACGGTGTAAAATGTTACAATAAAATTCCCTCTGACATACTACAACTAAATGAAAAGAAATTTAAAACTCATATAAAACGCTCATTATGCAAGCAACCGTACTATGCATTAGGAGATTACATTGATGATAAAAATTATTGGCTAACAGCTGGTTCTGCTCCACAACTTCTGTTCTAGTTCTGACTAACGAAACAATGTTACACACATTAAACAACATCACTTCAACGTTTCACTGTCTCTTAGTAAGTATTTTTCTTTTGTTTTTATTTTTTATTTTGATGGACATTTTTTTTTCTGCAGTCCTCAATCTAATATTTTTTTTATTTTTTTTCTTTGATGGATTTGGTTGTTTAGCAACCATATCACCCAGTTATGTCAAAACAAAAAACAAATACACAAACATAAAGTAGATCACCTTACTGCTAACATATAAAAAGTTTAGCTTTTTCTGATAATCGAAATGCTAGTATAGAATTGCAAAAGCCAATGTCATAATTTTTGTCACGCTTAAATAACTTAACTCTAATATCTTCGTTTCGGACACATTCCATTAGAACATGGGGAACATCGTCCACCACACCGCAATCATTACCGTTAGGAGACAAAAGTTTTTTTATTAAAAATAAAAATTTGTTCGAAAGGTTATGTCCGGAGCGAAGCCTTAAAGCTATGGTGAGTATTTTTTTACTTAGAGCACAATCGACCCATGGAACACGTAAGATCTCTGGCTGGATAGTTTTGTACCAAATCCCTTAATCTTTCGATCTCTCATCAAAGTATTCTTGCCAAATATCTAAACAATGACTTTTAGTCTTTCCCAAATAGTCCGAATAAAGTGGAGCAACATTAAACTCTACTCCATCAACACACGTCTATTTTGCCAACATATCATCCCTATCATTCTCTTCTAATTGAATATGTGATGGGATCCACTGGATGCTCTAATAATATTTAAAAATACATTTGTTTAATAGTTTAGCATTTAAAGATAAGTCTTTGAAAAGCATTAACGCATACTTAGCGAACTCTAAAGTTATTATATTAAATGGATAAAGAATAAGGTCGCGAACAGGATTCGAACCTGCGCCTCCCGGATAAATATATTACTCTAGGCGCTCTGACCACTAAGCCATCTCGACCTCTAGTACTCGACTTCTAGTTAGAAAGTTTCTAGTTTTTTTGCAAATTTGTATCAGATTGTATGGTATTAAAAACCAAATAAACGTATTTACAGAATAAAAATCATTAAAATTATCAATAATACTATAATTTTCCTTACCATAACACTGATACCTCCCGAAATACAAATTGCAAAAAAGTAAGAAATTTATAATTAGCGTATTATACTTAAGGACGTATTGTATTATAGTCCAGTAGATTTAACGAAGCATAAAAAAATTACGTGAGTATTAAGTAATCATTATTGTTTAACAAGTGTTTGTAGTACATAATTATTATGATTTTAAGTTAATTTTTCATTTACTCAACTAATTAAAAATTATCTAAATGATATCAATATCGATATCGACATTTATTTCCTACCATGCCGCAATCTCTAAGGGACCTCGAGACTACCTTTCATTCATATTTAAGTAAATATGAATAAACTAGGCTCGTGAGGAGTGTCAGCTGTAGCGAGACAACGCCGCCATGTTTGTAGTCTCGCTACAGCTGCTGGCTTCCATACAAAGGCGCCAAATTCATTTTTTTTATTTGAAATCATTGATTATTCAGAAACCTTGACTGATAGCTGCGTTATTTTACTATCATGTGAAAGTAAATTCCATCTTTTTGCAAATTCGAAGTATTGGATATTTTAGGACATTCGAAAACTGCGCAATTAGGCATTTATTGGAAGCTTCGTTCGTAAGGAAAAGACAATGCGATCTGTGTCAAAATAATAATAACTACTCCTGTACTGATTCCTTCAAGTCACAAGCTGTCTGTTTTTCCGATTTAGTTTTTAAAACTTATAATTGGAAAAGTACATAATGAAGCTTTTTAAATTAGTCGCATAGTAATATTTATTGTTTTATTTTGGGGGTGCTCAATAGAAAACCGCCCTGGGTGCCAATCCTTGCTACGCCGCCCCTTATCGCAGTTATAATTCCGTATTACTTAAAAGTCGTTCCTGAAAAGCATCGATTTTTGTGAATACGTCCTTAACCAACTTAAAATCATTTTCCTAATAATTAGAAGTTGCTTAAAAATCGGGACATTTGGCGCTCCGATCAAGGGTAAATCGCCGTACACCTGGCAACACTACAAGCAGAAGACATGCGGCCACCTCACAAGCCTCCTAAGGCGGCATAAATAATACATCTACTCGTTTCTCTAAGAGATCAATAATTGTAAGTGATCCCAATGCTGTATGCGTGCTCAAGGGTGTTTTCAACATATTTCTGTTTAAGAAAATATTTTAATTGTTTGTGTATGTTACTGTATGATTGTGAGCGCCATTAATTTATAATCTATCTCACGAGATTGTAAACGGTCGATAAATTGTGGACTATGCCATACTGTTTACAATATAGCGTATTAATTTTCACTAGTTTATAATCTCCCTGATAGTAGGTATATATAAATAGGTAGATAATCTATGTATTAATAATACTTCTTATTAATAAAAAAAGATTGAGTTCCACTTACTTGTCGGCCAAAATTCTTCGCACAGGCACCCTTTGGTTTCCCTGGTGCCTCTAGGACAGCCACACTTGGAGAAAGGAAACTTCGGATCAACTGTTTTATACACTAGTTTTGGATCTTCTCGCATATGTGAGTAAATACATATAACATTCAGTTGCAAGGTCTAAAACGGTAATAAACGATAACAGCGGTATTATATAGTAAACACTTTTAATAATTACAAAAAAGCAGGTAAATACCTACTCAAACTATAAATAATTATTATACTCCTTCACCGAGACAAATGAACTAGTACTAACGCTGGATTGTACCAGCAGCACCATTACAATAATTCAAAGCTAAAAAAACAAAAGTTCTCTCGCCTGGCAACCCTGTAATATCATTGCATTTTTTTATGCGTAGCGCTGTCACGTCGTTCTCTCGAAAAAATACAAATATTTTTACTTTTTAGAGATTACTTTCAGGTAATAATCTCTAAAATTTTTGAAATTATTGATAATTACATCAGATGCGATGTTGGATTCAATGCTATAGGTATCGGCACTAGGTTTGTTTAATTGGTTCTTCTATAAATCAAAACAAAAGAAAGGTATGTATCTAATGAAAAAGAGATGAATAATTATTATCTTGAATCATCAATAAGGTAGGTAAGTTTTTTACATAACTATGAATTCTACAAAGTTATGAATGAGGACCTAAACATTAATTCATGTGCATAATGATTAAAGCTCGACACGAAACCCTACTAGGGCCTTTCCATGTTTAGTCAATCTTATTTGTATTCAAAATGATTCCGTGATTAGGTATTACAAGTACCAAGTCATTGCCACAACTTGCTTGTGAATTAGATCTTGTATTTTTTTTATGGTTAATGAGAAACTTAAGAACAAAAATTAATAATATTTTACTAACTAAAAATCACGCTTTTGTAACTAGTCGAACTAAAAAGAAGAAAATAATTTTCAATAAATTCAAAAACAAAATAGAATGATTATGAAAAAAACACTCGTAAATAACATATGAGTACATAAAAATTACAAATCCGCCATCTTTGGGATTCCGCCATGTTGGATTTAGAGTAACGTCATTTTATTTTTCATAATCTTCTCAGCAAACCCTTTCATTTGATACCCATATCGCGGGAGTGCATATAAAATTACTAGTCCGCCATGTTGGATTTAGAGTGACGTCAATTTATTTTATATATTTTCTAAGCAAACCCTTTCATTTGATACCCATATTATGGTAGTGCAAAATAAATAACTAGTCCACGATCTTTGAGAGTCCGCCATATTGGATTTAGAATGACGTCACTGCATTGTCATCCAAACTAAACGTTTATGCAAAATTTCAGCTCAATCGGAAACCCGGAAGTGGGTCAAATTTGACTTCCATGATTTTCTTACATACTGTAACTAGGTGAAGCTAATATCCTTTTCCAAAAGTTATAACATGCTGTCTGAGACATATTTTACGGTCGACGTTCGTTATATCCTAGTTGCCTCCGAAACGAATATAATTTCCCACTATAACTTCTCAATGCCTGAACCGATTTAGATGTATGGGGTGACGTGAGAATCTTTGCATTTTTTCGGGTAACATAGGTTAGAAAGACTTAAAAAAATATTATATTGTATCTGTGGTAGGTACACGAAAAATAATGAAATGAAAAATAATTAATAAAAAAAAAGAAAAGCTCGACTGCCCTGTATGAACTCAAAAATGAAAAGAAAGGTAGGTGAAGAAATTTGTTCGTAGTCATTCTTGTGTCGTTTCTTCACAGTAAAGCCCCCGACTGCGTTGAAAATTCTTAGGCAGTGCACATGTTTATAATATTTTTAGTAAAGTTACGATTAAGATTTTTCTATTTATGGATAACGTGGTTCAAGATAAATGTTTTTTTTGTTTATAGAAACTGTACCCAAGTTATCAAATTCATTACATACGACATGTAAAATTTATTCAAGACACCGATTTAAATGCAGCGAAATAAGTCTGATACTGCTTATTAGTATGTAAAGTAAACAATAAAAATAAAACAAGCCCAAACAATAAATGCTTTTGAAGTATCAAGTATAATTTACTGCATTTTAATCTGAATATGCGTTTTATATTACCAAATTTTGAGTGTGTTACAACAGTGTTTTTTTTTAATCATTTTATTTGTAATTTAATAAAATAAATGCGTGTTTTCTTTTTGATTCGTTCTTCGTATTCATTTAGTCCCAGTGGCAATAAAAAGATATATCATACATATTAGTAACATAGGGAAAAAAACATGAAGTTTTTCGTGGATTTCTCGAAACCGCGTTTTCCTTTCACTGCGTTTTAGGGCTTGCACGGCAGATTTGTACACACTCAATAGAACAATCACATATTATGTACACACAATTACCTGCTATCCTTACTAATATTTTCAATACAAAGAAATAAAATTAAAGTGCCTATTTGTAGTGCCAAAACAATAGCTCTTTTCTAAGCTCATACAGTTACTTGCACGATACCTGTGCCTAAAATACGTTTTTTTTTTTTATCTGGCTGTCTGTCCGTTTGTTTCAGCTAACCTTCGAAACGGCTGTACTGAGTCCGATAGGATTCCACGGGCAGGTAGCTGACTAAATAAGAGGTAGCATAGGCATAATTGTACATGGGTGAAACCGGGGGGCACAGCTAGTTTTAAAATATAATTTTGGGAATATATTTAGTTGTGCAAACAACGCGGGCAGGGCCGTGGGCCGGTGCTAGACCATAAATAAAACAAGATACAAATTAAATTCCGCTGCTTATCTATCAGATACTGTCGTAACCGTCTTCTAAACGTTCCTGTCGTATTGGCAGTTCTAATAGGTGGCGGTATGTTATTCCACACCTTGGATGCAGCATAACGGAAACTACCTCTAATATATCTCTATATATGCTGGCGCGAACTTTTATTTAGAACTTTTAAATAGGAACAATTCTGTCATACATGAGTTTTGCGTAACTTTAATCGTTTACGCAGCGCACGTAACGGAAGCTCTCAAAAGGAATATTTTTTCCCGTTTTTCCAACATCTTTCATTGATGCTCCGCTCCTATTGGTCGTAGCGCGATGTTATGTCTACAGCCTTCCTTGATAAATGGACTATCCAACACAAAAAGATTTTTTCAATTTGATCAGTAGTTCCTGAGCTTAGCGCTTTGAACCAAACAAACAAACAAACTCTTCAGCTTTATAATATTAGAAAAGATATAGTACAATATATAGTAATATCTTAGGTTTGCGCGATCACTACACATTATAATAAAACAACTTTTAACCGGATTAATCGCGTGTATTATTGGTTTTTTGTTTTTCCTGACGTTTCGAACACTTTGCAGCGTTCGTGGTCGCAGGAGGACTGAAAAACAAAAAACCAATAATACACGCGATTAATCCGGTTAAAAATTGTTTTATTATAATGAGTACAATATATGTTAATTAAATATTAAAGTTTCTAATATTTTACCATTTCTGGCATACAAATATTTTCCTTACACAATTATTTTATTATTTAAATTCTATCTTAATCGGTAATCGGTAATAATCAGAAGTAAATCAAATAATGTGCCTTCATAAAGATACAGTTCCTACTATACATGGTACGTTGGTTAGGTTAGATGTAATTTATTTGGAAACCTGTTATTCCTATTGACAACTACAATATTCTTTTCAAAAATATTTGGGTGTTTGTATACAATATGTACAGTAATTTCGTAGATGTATAGACCGGGTAGTAGTAAAAAAAATATGTTTTTATATACAGCTATCTAAGTAGCTCCATCATCCCGTGATGGGACACACATTCAGCAACCGATTCGAGTTCTGGTTAAACGTATGTCGCAACCTGGTCTCCAACGGTGTCCGTCAAAGAAACATAACTTTCATTGCGTGAAGACGAAGCAGAATCATTGGCAGAAAAGTATGATTCATTATCTGATATCATGGAATATTATAAAATAAAATAATATATAGATATAATAATAAAAAATACCAAAAAAAAATTGCGAATGTCCGGTGCGACGTTTGCATCTTTGCACCACCCGCCAGCTCACAATAACTTAAGAAAAAAAAAAAAAACAAATCTTTTAAAAAAAAATACGAAAAAACAATATTTAGAATTCAAAACATTAAATATGGAATCTTAACCTGAACAAAACCGTTAAACGGTCGTAAACATAACAATTAAAGAGAAAAAAATAATAATTACACAATTCACTTTTTCGGTACGTATCCGATTATTCCATCACTAATATACCTAGTCTATGACAATTTCATATCCATGGACAACTATAACTTTTACTGTTAAATAAATAATGTGTGGTGGGGGTTTTTTTTAGGCGGGAAAATGTAAAGTGCATGTTGTCGATTTTATATTGTTTTCCAAAACGTGTTTCTCTGAACTTTAATGTGTAATTATGGTGGATAATTAACCATTAAGTGTTCATGAAGGTGTGCGAGTGTGGGCAAATTATATAAAATTGAAAATCATGACTTTTTGTGTTCACTCCTAAACTCCATCGAAGACTCAGTAAAATTTCCACCGTTTTACTGGGGCAACCCGCGCAACAACTTATAATACTTCTGAAGGATGTAACTGAAGACGAGGCTTTGGCCTTACTTTTATTCAAGAACACTGAAGACGAGGCGGTATGGTCCAAGACCTTAGCCCGCCCGATTAGGGCGAAGGAAAAAAAAAAGAAAATGTGTGGTTGTTTAAAAATAAATACCTGAAGAGAAAAGAAATAAACATTGGCATACAAAGTTAATCATTATTGAAAGTAATAACTTCTCAAACATTCAATGGTGAGTATGAATTGATTTATCAGATCAAGTAAATATAAATTAGAAAGAACAACGACTAATGGCTGCCTGTCATGATTTTCAGATTCTCCTCCACTGACTCGACACTTCTCCTGTTCACTGGCAGTGTTGTGCCCGGTACCTTCGGATACCTCACCAGCAGAGTCCTCTGTTAGTAAGCCAGTTCTTCAATGTTAGTAAGTTTGTGTCCACTACCATGACTGACTTTGATCACAATGACACCGTCCTGAGTTCAACAAGATCGCATCCCAAAGTGCAGGTGCGCTTTACCATACAGCGATTGCCTGGCCTTGGTCAAGAACTCCTTAATAGAGATAGCTGAATCCTTCAGGGTTGTTTTGACCTTTTTGTTTTCAGGGTTGTCTATACAAGAAAACCGAACCAGTGTAGGTCTATGATGGTGTTTGTTCGGCGCCCCTAATCTGTGGCATACTTTTATGGAGGATGCAGTGAAGTGCTTAAGAGTCATCTTGCCTTGAAGGATGTCCAGGATGACTGCACTACTATTTTTAGTATCAGATTCCGAAATTCCCTGAAAAATTAATGCCTTGCATCTATGCTTGGTCTGAATACTGTCAACCTGGTTGGCACTCACTTATCTGCTTCCGGAGCAGCCCCAGCATGGCGAAAAAAAGTTTCCTGAAGGTCCGGAATTCCTCTGTTACCTTAGCAACAGTATGCTTTGCTGGCCCAACACTCTGCATTTGAGCTTCAAGTTCCCCATCTTCTTCAAGAAGCACTCCTCGAGACTCTGCTGTGTCGAAAGGATCTAAGACATTTGAGACGTGGTGATATTATGTAGGTGGTTTCAGTGTCAATAAATAGTGAAGTGTAGTGTATGAGCTGGCAGATGGTTTTTAATTTGCTTTAGTCACAAATATGAGTTGCAAACGTGAGTTGCAATGTGTGAGATTTATATTCTGGTTGTTAAAATTAAAACGCTACAAAAAAAATGTTTTAGACTACAATATCTAATTTAAAATAATTTTTAAATACTGAGGTATGTCTGTACTGTTTCTACACCTACCGCCGAAAAAAAAAGAGTATATAATGCTGTAAACAAGCAAACTAATATTTTTAGTCATAATAAATTCGAAAGTAAGACAAAAGTAAGAAAATTGCGCATGACATTTACCTATGACGAGACTGAAAAACTAGTGGAAACGTTATTGTGATATTACTGGACCCTTTGGCTCAGCCACGTACAAATACGAACTTCACAACAATGAAAATCAATGGTGTCTGCTAATTAGCGAGCCAACAGATTAAAAAGCTTTAGATCCACTCACACATCAGACACATACAAATAAACACTCACACACATACACACATACACATACACTACAACACACACTGGGAGAGCTCAGTTTTTTAATTTTTCTTTTTCATTTCATCGCTTTATTTTAAATAATGTTTATTGACCGAGCGAGCAGTAGGCATCCCTACTGCTCGCTCGGTCAACAAACATTTTAACATTATGTACCAGAGAGAGCCTTGGCACCCATAATACAAGTTTGATCTTAGCTTGGGTGCCAGAGGTTTATATATCTAGTGTTATCTTACAATTTTAATGTTTGTTACTGTGAATTTGTACTGCATGATGTTATTACGTAAAATTATATTTTTATGTAATCTGGAAATACAGTATTTTATTATTTATTATTATAATTAGTTACTCATTATTAATCGAAACATTCTGTTTACATCGATATTAATTCTTTGGTTTTCTAATAGATGACGTTAGTAAGAACTGTCCAATTGATAAAATACCATGAAGCAATTATAAAGAGGAGATGTTCTAAGGGCCTTTTCTAAAGGAACACTGCGTGACGATTTGCGGGGTCACCCCTCACCCCGCACTGTCAAACGCCGAAAACGCCGCCCACTTCTACATTCTTCACCTAGCGGTGAATAGGGAAAGCTGAAAGTTAAAATATTCAATTCATTCTTACGTAATTCAGCTAAATTACGCTAGATGTCTCTAGTGTCTTTAAACTTTATTAAGAAATAAGTGTTCGCACCGCTAAAAAGAATTATATTTTAGTCGTGATAGTATGGAAAAAAGTTAATTAAATGACATATGTATTAAATGTTATGACATATCATTATCAAAACATCGTAACTTACAGTACGACTCAGCTATTCAAGGATTGCCTTTTCTACACTGTAGATGGCGGTTATTGAATATTCTATCATTAGAAAATTTGAAATAATGATAAATCTTAATACGATATTTTTTTGGCAAACTTAGTTTTGTATAGTGTTAAATTTACTTTCATACGTTTAATTATCAACTGAAAAGTATTTTTCTATGAAATTTTTAGCTATTTAAGTGATATTTAAAGGTTTAGACGTCTGGCGGCGAGTAGAAAAACTATAGAACAAATATGACGTTTCATAGATTTTTCTGGAACTTGCCTAATAAATTGCGTCTAAAATTACTTACGAATGAAATGTGATGCCTATCATGGCATCAGAACGTTTATCCGAGTCATTCTTGCAGGATAAAATACAACAGTTCTTTATTTCTCATAATAATATCGAAGGATATCAAAAAATACTATGTGATCGCGATCGTCATATGCACAGGATGACTGCTGGCAGACTGAGCATGAGTGGGCGTGGCTTGACCGGGCCACACACACAGTTGTTTGACGTCATGACTCACTTGAAATCACGGTGCACATTCGCTTAAGCCATGTCCTCTTTATAATTAGTCCATGTAAAATACACACGTCTTATTGATTTTATAATTTACGACAGATGGCGTAAGTAATACAATAAAATTCTAATTAATAAAATTGTTACATCTACTATTTTTTTTTAAATGTAGATAAACATATATTTTTATAATTGATAACACAACTAGACAAGAATAGAAAATACTATGTCAAAGCCCAAACCTGAAAGTGTGATATGTAGTTTCTCAGTAAGTGTACCACAAAAATACATACATTGTGGAATAGTGTTAAGGCTCGCTTCGCTCGCCCTGATAAATTCTTTATTATCAACTAAGATAAGAAAACTACTTACTTTCTTGTTACTATGCAGGTACTCTAGTAATCCGCACCCCATGTGTGTTAATTCATCGTTAATTATTCGCATAAACCACCTAGAACCACTTGGAAAAAAAATATAGATCAGTTAATTAACTATTGTATTTAGGAACTTTAACTGCCTCATTGCTCATGTGGCCGCAAGCGCGGCTGTTGAGCTTGAGGTCTTGGGTTTGATTCCCGGAACACGCAATAGTGTTATTGGGTTTGAAAATTTCTCTACTACTAGGGACATCCACGTGCTTTCGAAAACAGGATTCAGTTTAAATATCAAACAGTTTTGTGCCTTTGACCCCTGTATCGAAATGCTTTGGGCTTAAGGTTAGGGTTCCGTTCGATTAAATCGAACAGTTGAGTAGAAATTAACCGGTTTAACTCGTACACAATCCATTTCACTTTCTGATTTGGCTAATCGCATTTCAACTATATATTTTACAATTTCCAAAATAAATTAATAAAACATAAATTTCAGTATCTCTTTGATGGGTAATTATGGAGGAAAGACAACCCATAGCTATAGAAATATTTGCTTGTGTACAAAACAAAATTGACGTTATGGACAATGAAAGTCTGATTTAACATTTTTGCAACGGGTTTATCAACCGAGGATATTGGTGAAGCAAAAACGTTACTGTTCAAATAACTGTCGGCAAGTAAGAAGAAAATCTTGAGGTGCCAAGAAAAACGTTTTAAGGATCTGGAGGACATTATAAAATTGTACAAGAATAAAGATCCTGAGATTATACCCATAGTTGTTGTCAAAAATTTAAGTTTTCTCCTGTATCATTATACCATATCGATGTTACGGGACTGTTAATACGTGCTGCTAAAAGCTGATGTGAAAGAAATAAAGAATAACAATATTCCGTGAAGCAGTTCGAAAAATAAAAGCAGAACTGCATACGTGCAGATATGGGTCAATTATAGGACTAAAAGATTGCAACGGAAATAAAGTACGTCGTGGTACATGTTGTATAGACAATGGGCCAGTAGGCACATCACCAGTCATAAGTATTGTACTTGTTGTACACAGTGCCGACACATTGTACTGGGACAGTGAATACACGCGTAGGTTATCACTTTCTGGCACGCAGTCGCCCAAAGGATGCACGAGTGAGACAAAGAGGTGTGAACGTGAAACAAAGGATACGGTGCGCGAAGCGGGGACAGTCGATATGCCGTCAGTTGAAAAACGGGTGTCAGAACCGTTAGATCAAACAGCCGACGGAGTTATACATAAGGTAACCTCACCAAGTGTACCGATACTTAAATCGACAACTAAAAAACAAACTATGGCAGAGGTGATACAAGGAAATTGTATTTTTGAGCAAGAAAAACCGAGTGAAGATTGGTTTCTTATGCAAAAACGACGGCTGCGCAGTCAGTTTGTTCGGCAGTTAGACAAAGTGAACACGGAGCCACTTATTAAATTCCAGACAGCGGACGCTATGATACCCTTGTTTTTGTTTATCTCAAATGTACATAAAGACAACTCTGAGATTGACATTATTGAATATATACAAACAAAAACACAAGAAAGGACGAGCTTAAGCAAAATAAACATGAAGTATGACAAGGGATATAGGGTCTTTGAAATTGTTGGTATGCCTTTACCTCCAAAGTTGAAGCCTGATGGGGTCACTGGCTCACCCTGCAAGTGAGAAAGCAAATTTATTTGCAACACTTTTACAAGCAATTCTCGTCTGGACGCTGGCTCCAAGCAACCACCAACTGTACCTCGTTGTGACTCATAGACGCCAGAGATCGCAGTTCACAATAAAGAGGGCTGAAGAGTATTATGCAGTCTAGACGTCAACAAGGCCAGCGAGCCTGACGGAATTCTAGCTAGTGTTGAGGCTTTTTGCGCCCGAACTGTCGCCTGTGTCGACACGCTTGTTCCGCCTCTCTCTTAAGAAAAAAGAACGGTGCCAAAATCCTGGAAGCTTGCAAATGTACAAACTGTGTCCAAAATGGGCGACAGTGCAGACCCTGCTCATTACCGTCCTATCGCCATTACCTCCATTCAAGTGCAAGGTTATGGAAAGGGTACTAACCAGTAAGTTGCTGACCTACCTTGAAGACAATGATCTCCTAAGTGACCGTCAATACGGCTTTCGCCAGGGACGGTCAACTGGTGATCTTCTTGTGTATGTCATGCACTGCTGGGGCAAAGCCATCGAGAAACACGGTGAAGCACTTGCTGTATCGCTTGATATCTCGAAGGCCTTTGACAGGGTCCGGTACGCAAGTCTACTCAGCAAGCTTCCTGCTTATGACATCCCAGTTGATGTTTGTAGCTGGATATCGGACTTCCTTAGTGAACGGTTGATCCAAGTAGTCGTTGACGACAGGGGGCTGGGGGAGGAGCTGCCCTCCTCTGATGCCTATTGATGCCGGAGTTACTTAAGGGTCTGTTCAATCTGCAACTCTTTTCCCCCTGCACATTAATGACTTACTTCAGCCTGGTATTGTTGGGTACGCAGACGACAGTACGGTCTCAGAGAGATACCTGTACAGCGCAAAAACCAGCGGGTATGAAGTTCGTTCCTTGAGAGAGGCCATAGTAGAGCGGACAAATTTGACCTTACGCCTTGTCTCCCGGTGGGGTGATGACAATCTGGTCTCTTTTAATGCCACCAAAACAAAGGCATGTCTTTTTACCGCAACAAGGAGTAATTTTGACTAAACTTCTACTTTTCGAGGCACATCTGCTCCTGTAACTGATCGGCTCGAGCTCCTAGGCACGGAGTTAGCATCCAGTCTAGTTGTGTTCAAAGCCCAAACTGCGGCAAAAACCGTGCATCCTAAATAGAGTACAGCGATACTTACGCCTGGACAGCTTTTAACTCTTTACAAAGCAGAAGTCCGATCCTGCATGGAGTATTCAGGATATATTCATTTATCACCAAACAGTTAAGTTATCCACTTTCTACGTTTGTCTGGAACAACGATTGGCTTGCGTAGCCTTAAACGTTAATAATATCAGTTTTACGGGCATAAAATAACTAGTAAAAAAAATAAGTCGTTGTGAACCAACACGCGTTAAAAGGTTAGTTTACAATTATGCTGCAGTAAAACTCAAAATTGGTATGCATTCATACAATAACTAACTTTTGTTAACATTCTATGTAATATAATTCGCTTTAAAAAGCTGCTCGTAAATTCAGTACCTATTTATATTAAGTACCGTGTTTTAAAACAATTTCTGGAAATATTTTAGGTTTTCGCGATCACTTCACATTATAATAAAACATTTTTTAACCGGATTAATCGCGTGTATTATTGGTTTTTGTTTTTCCTGACGTTTCGAACACTGAGCGATCGTGGTCGCAGGACCACCGTGGAATCCTCCTGCAACCACGATCGAGACGAGGCTACCGAGGCTCAGACTTTTAAGATACAGGAATATCCTAGTTTAGAAGTCAGCGTTGTTTTACTAGGAAGAACATCTTTTAGTCTTAGAATGATTAACTTATATGACTTTTGGAAAAATAAAGATTATTAAATTATTATCTTCTTCTTATCGTGTGGTTGATAAACAACGTCAGAGTTAAAACCGCCCGTAGATCTGTGGATGGCTTTACACACCATCGAGAATATCTCTCAGGTGTGCTGGTTTCCTCACGATGTTTTCCTTCACCGTTTTTAAGCAAGTGATAATTAATAAATAATACGCACATGACTTGAAAAAGACATTGGTGCTTGCCTTGGATTCGTGCTTGCGACCTTTGACTTATCAGTCTAACGGTCATACCACTAGGCTGTCACTGCTTCAATTATTATGAAAGAACACAATACAATACAATATTCTTTATTGTACACACATAATCAATTTTAAAAGATACAAAATCGTTAGGAGAAAGTACAATGGGCGGTCTTATCGCTAAAAGGGATCTCTTCCAGACAACTTTTGGATGGACAAGATTTGGACGAGATTTTAGGCAATGGGCAGTTTTTGGCGTACCTATTTATAAATAAATATAATACATCATAGATAATATATACATATATAAATACGATAAATAAATATTTTATTCATATAAATAGGATTAAAATCAATACATATAATAATTATAGATAGGAGAATATATAATAATGGCAATATCATAAAAATGCAAAAAAAAAGAAGAAAATTATTTGCAGAGGGACAGTTAATGTTCGCTAACTAAATATTTGAAACTATCCAGCGATTGAGCTCTTCTTGCTGATGCAGGCAATGCATTCCATAATCTTGGGGCCTGGATTGTAAAAGCCTGGTCATAAAACTTCGTGGAATGCACTGGTATCTCGAGCCCCAGTCTTCCGATGACCTCAAGCATCTTGTATGCGAGTCATGAAGGAACTTAAAACGTTCTTTAAGATACGATGGGGTTTTAGGATTGAACAGAATACTGTAAAGCAAGGAAAGTATATGAGTGTTTCGGCGAAGGCGTATTGGAGTTTGGTACGGAAGTTAGAGATATGATCATATTTACGTAATCCGAATATAAACCGTATACAATAATTTTGGAGTCGCTCAAGTTTATCGAGTTGTGCCTCAGTGAGATCAAGATAGCTGGCATCGGCGTAATCAAGTATTGGAAGTAGTAAGGATTGTGCAAGCGCAGTTTTAGCGGCAGTTGGCAGAAAATTACGAAGCCTATTCAAGGACTTTCCAGATGCAAATACCTTTCGGCTTACTTCCTGTAGCTGTGGTCCCCAGGAGAGGTTTGCATCCATGTAAATTCCCAGATTCTTGACCTTGCCACTAACTGGTATAATAGTTCCGTCAAAAATCACTGATGGCGTTAGTGACCAATCCACTTTGAAAAGGAGTCTAGGACTACCAACTACAAGAACCTGGGTCTTAGAGGGGTTAACTGTCAACCCATGCGCTAAACTCCACTCATGAGTTTTATTCAAGTCTTCATTGATAGCATTAATGGCATCCGATAGGTGCCCTGGCGGAGCCTGTGAATAGATTTGTAAATCATCTGCGTAAAGGTGGTAGGAAGAACGAAGTCGATTGGAGATAGAGATAATGAACACTGCGAAAAGTAAAGGAGATAAAACGCCACCCTGCGGTACACCAACTGAGGTATTACGCCATGAAGAAAATCTTTCTTCAATGCAAATACGTTGTCGGCGGCCAAACAGGTAATTACGAAACCAGTCAGTCACCGTTGGAGATATGTTAAGAGAGCGAAGTAGTGCAAGGAGAATATCAAAATCTACGGTGTTAAATGCATTGCTGAAATCAAGTAAGGAAAGCACCGTAAGATTTCCATTTTCCATGCTGGATCTTATGTCATCTGTAATCTTGACTAGCGCAGTGACAGTACTATGACCTTGATGAAACCCGGATTGGAAATGATTCAGGAGATTATTCTTGCAAAGAAAACTGTTAAGTTGGTTATAGACCAGGCGTTCGAGGACTTTGGAGAGGAAAGGTAATATGGAAATAGGACGGTATTCGAAGTGAGACGTAGGATTGGGTTTTTTAGGTATAGGAGTTATGTGGGCGTCTTTCCACGCAGATGGAAACACGCCACTGGATACAGAATAGTTAAGGAGATGGCAAATGACTGGAAGGATTTCGTCAAGGATCAGAAGTATCATTTTACGACTAACATTATCACTGCCTACTGCGTTTGATGAGACTGATAATATGCTTTTCTTAACATCACAAGCGGTGAAGTGACTAAAAACAAATTGAGGATAATAGGGAGTTGGAAGAGATGAAAGATGTTTTAAAGTATAAGCCTTAGTTGACACATTGAAGTTGGTCGACGATGAGAAATGTTGATTTAACAAATTGATATCGATATCTTTGGGAAAAGAATTTTGGCGAGATTTTCCAACCCCCATAGTTCTAAGGAATTTCCAGATTTTAGCTGGATCTCCGTTTTCAACAGAGTTGTGGATATAATGGCGTTGAGCATCCCTGCACACCTTATTGCAATGATTACGGATAGCTACATTTGTCCCAATTTAAAGGCGTGGACCGATATCTGTATCTTGTTTTAGCCATCGATTTCTTATACATAGTTGAACGAATCGCATCGGTAAGCCAAGGTGTTGGATAGTGTTTAATCTTGATTGGGCGGATCGGAGCATGCTTATCAACATCAATATCACAATAATATAAACAAAGTTATGCTAAAGAATTGTGTAACTACGGTTAATTTGTAATTATAAAAACTTTAAAAGAACATCATGATTCATACAATTACTAATTTCAAATAGGGGAAATAAGTATAAGAAATCTTATAAAAGATTAATTTAAAATAAAGACTGCAACATGCACGGCGCTGTCATATCCTAAATTATTCCATTTCCAGTGGTGAATTTCCGTGTACATAGAAAGAAGCCCAAATTATTCCTTTACCTAAAACCTCTAATCCTGCTTCATTTTCAGAATATCGTCCCATATCGATCTTACCATTCCTTTCGAAAGTCCTTGAACGCCTAGTCCTTAATCAGCTCAGCAGATTCCTTTCCAAAAACAATCTCCTTAATTCCTTCCAATCCAGCTTTCGTCCTGGCCATAGCACGACTACAGCCCTCATTAACATTACGGATGATATCAGGCCAGGCATGGAAATCTGAAAACTAGCGGTTCTTATGTTACTAGATTTTAGTAATGCGTTTAATACTCTAGATTTCGATATTTTGCTTGGCATATTATACTCTCTTAACATATCTCCATCAGTGATTGATTGGTTTCGCAGTTACCTGTCTGGTCGCCATCAACGCATTTGCATTGAGGATACGTCATCGTCATGGTGCAATACTACTGTCGGTGTACCGCAGGGTGGCGTTTTATTTCCGTAACTTTTTTCAATTTTTATAAATTCTATTTCTTTATTTGGCGATAATGTACAAATCTGTGACTGAGATGTGTTACCTGTTGGCGAATTCAGGATTAGACAGCCAGGTGATAATTGTGGATGTCGCTTGGGTGTTTCATTAGGCTCCAGAGTCTTGTAATCGTTTAGCGGTGAAAATCGTGATGTTCGCATCCTTATATTCGTAAGCTTTTTTAAGTATGGCGAGGCAGCCCACCGACTCGGATTCTTACAAGCGGGACTGTTAGAGTTTGAACTGCTGGCAACGTTTTTGAGAAATTTTATTTGGTTTGTTTTTTCCATTAATTCTTTCCGAAGATTAGAGCATTCAAGGTTAAGATGTGCTATCTCTTCATGAGCGCTGGCATTTTCATTTTTGAGACTTATAAGTTGTTGATGTAAGTGTTGAAGTTCGGCCGACTCAGTCTTCGTAGTCTCAGGAAAACTCTTTGTTGACAAGTCTAGGTCATCATGCATAGTAGAACTGAGAAGTGTATCATCATCCAAATATAATTCTGACATATTCATATCAGACTTAGTTCTCCGCATTGGTCTTCTCAGTGTGATGTTGTCGTTTTGCATGCTAAAGTTTGTGATAGCGCCCTCTATAGTATGATCTCCAAAGTTTCTTACCGGGTAGTGGACATGCGCCGCGCGTAGTGAAGGTTCATGTAAGGTATGCGCCGGCGCAGATGATTTTGCCCAAATCTACTAGATGGCAGCACTTTCTATGCAGTTTTCGAATACTAACGGTGGTAAAAAAAAATCCTATGACAACATCATAATAAATTTCACTTGACTGCAACAATAATAAGTCAGACAACTCACTGGTGCTACGTTCCATGCTCATATGATGAATTCCGCCTGTTTTGCTCAGTTCACATCACTTGAAATGTTGAATTGTTTGTTGTCAAGTCACTGTGTTATAATTGCGATTAATTTCAAAATGACGCAGCGTCGCGACGAGATAACACTTGTGCTGACGATTTGACGCGTTATCACTTCATTTATGTATGTTTTATTGGTAAATTTGCCACTTTTATATTATTTTGAATTAAGTTTTGAGGAGCACTGTATAAACTATGTTTACTAGATGAGCACCATCTACCATCACATAGTATGTATGTTTATAAGTAGTACGCCACAACCTACCTCAACAATAATTTCTTCTTCTCCATCCTAAGGTTGCCTGGAAGAGATCGCGGTAAGCGATAAGGCCGCCCATTGTATATTAATATTAAGCTAAAGTCCTTTCTTATTAATTTGGTGTACAATAAAGAATAAATAAATAAATAAATCGATGTTACCAATTAGTAGGTAGTGAGAGGTTACAAGTTATAAACTAAAACAGTGGCTTAGTACTCAATCCGAGAATCTGGAATTTGATCAAGGTAAGTCATCGATATTTGATGTACATCAATTATGTTATTAAGTCTGTCAGTGAGTGATGCTACATCCTGGTTAAACGAGTTTTTAAAGGAAAGTAGTCCAAATCTCTTACAAAACAACGATCCGAACGTAACCAAATAATTTAAAAACAGAAATAGTGGAATAGGGACCACACCACAATCTCTCAAAATCTCACTCTCCTTCCGTTCCATCGGTTCACTTCGTGAACCTCCGTCGCTCTCGGTGAACTAGAATAGCCCAATAGTATCGTTCTTCCTAAATATTTAGAAAAACTAGACATAAATAAATATCTTAAAGGAAAAAGTCATGAATTCTTGTTTTTTGGTGTGAAATTCGTCAAAGGCAGCGAGCGATACATTCGTGAATGTATCGCTCGCTTGCTCCTGATTCACTAACCAAAAAATCGAATATGGCCGACAAAGCAACAGTTTGCATCGATGTACGGTGGCGCAGTGGTTCCGCGCCTAAAGAAGAGCGGTCAAAACCTCCAAAAACTGATTTGCGTTATTCTTTATTGTTGTAAACGATGTAAAATATCAATACAAGACGTCCAGGATTAAATGAAAACGAATTTATTAAAATAAAAAATATTTTTAATGGTGTACAAGCATCAGAAAACTCGAAAACATAATATTTAAATCGTATGCAGTTTTGTTATAACATATCAATAAATTCTTATGTACTAAAGTGAAATACATAATCCTCATATATAAAAATTATAATTAAGTAAGAAATTGTGCTATGATTTGACAATACTGCTCTTTCTAACACTGCGTCAGTTGATGAAAAGATTGACATATTCACAAACACTCTAGTACAACTGTATGACCAACACGCACCTATACGACCAGTTAAAGATAATATCGATTACTTCTAACGCATTTGACATTTGACGTGAAAGATCTAGTAAACTAATTCACGATTCCATTTTATGTTGCACGTGACTCAGTGGCGAACGGAGACGCCAGTATACAGAATTTCAAAGACGGCGGCAGTTCGAGACCAAGACGCGACATTATTTTTGGTGTTTTTATTTTTTTTCCGTCATACAAAATTATGTTTTTTCTCATGGAATTAAATAGACTAATGATAAATTACTTGAAATACGTAAATATAAATACACACATCAACACGGTCTAGGGATATTTCATACTCAATTAAATAACTCGAAAAGTACTGGCCGCATTGGAATCTTTTATACACCGATTTGTTTGTAATTTATCTCAGACTAATTCCAAATTCAAATTTTTGAAAATTCTTTTGTTTCGGTGGCATAAAAATGTCTTGATATGTAGGAGAGGGAATTTTCATTTAGCGAAATTTAGAAAACAATACGAATTACATTTAGTTACAGTTTTTTTTCATTATTAAACGAAAGATAAAGTTAAAATTGAGGTATTGTAGCCATGCAACGCCAACATTTGACGAGGGCGGAGATGTTACGAGCTGTGGGAATGCTGGAAGCTGGGTCTGTTCAGCGTAATGTTGCTGAGGCCATAGGGACCCACCAAAATGTAATTTAAGATTGTGGACACGCTATCGTGCCACAGGTGAAGTAGCGGAGAGGCACCGGGGGCCAAGTCGCATCACTACCCCCAGACAAGACCGATTTTTGCAAATTACTGCGCGAGCCCAACCAAATGCAACGGCGACTCAATTGGTCCAAAGGCTGCGAGTGGAACACCAAGTGCTTGTGAGTGACCAAACTGTAAGAAGGCGACTGCATGAAAGCAATCTACGCTCTCGTAGACCACTCCGGGTCCCACCTTTACGGAGAGGCAATCGTGGACGACGATTAGAATGGGTTCGGAACCACGTGGACTGGGGCCGTGAACAATGGTCTAATGTGCTGTTCACGGATGAATTCAGGTTCGGCTTCCATGCAGATTCACGAAGGACGCGTGTTTGGCGAGTTCCTGGACGATGGAGCCGTCTTCAGAACCCTCAGGAAGTTCACCCATACCAAGGAGGAACAATTATGGTTTGGGCAGGAATTCGTCTTGGAGGACGGACGGATCTCGTTTGGGTGCGGGGCAATATGACGGCAGAACGATACGTCCAACAGGTGCTGGGGCCCGTAATCTTGCCCCACAGAACACAAATGGGGCAAGATTTCCTGCTCATGCACGACAATGCCCGGGCACACACGGCGAGAACGGTAGCAGCTTGGTTACATACACACAATGTTAGGGCCTTAGACTGACCTGCTCAATCGCCAGATCTAAATCCCATTGAGCATGCGTGGGATATGCTCCAAAGAAGAGCTCTGAAGGAAGTTCCTGAAAATCTGGCTACAGAAGATCAACTTTTTGCGCACCTCAGAAGGACATGGGACAATATTCCGCAGCAAGACATTGACAACCTTGTTCTGAGCATGCCGAATCGTTGCCGATGTGTTATGAACATCATGGGCGCTTTCTCAGACTACTAACTTCAAGTTTATAAACACAAATTAAATGAATTTTCTATTTTTTTCAGTTTTTACTCATAAATTAAAAGTTAATTCATATACGGTTTCCGTCTATGCTTCATTTTTTTTCCATAAAATCCTGAAATTTTAATCGAAGTACCTTAACCATTACTAGAAAATGGTAGAATATTAAATAACGTATCTTTTAAATATATACATGTCATATAAATAATTAACATATTGATAGTAATTCGCTTTTTTAAAAATATCCCTAGACCGTGTTGATGTGTTTAGTTAAAAAAAATATAATAACCAAGATGGATAGTCGAGATGACCAAGACCAGGAAAACGTTACGTTCAGACCACGAAATCTATTTAGAACCAAATCTTGTGAGTCCCTAACCAATGAACTAACATTTCTAGACTCAGAAAACGAGCTCCATATGAAAAAGTCTAGATTTATCAACAGGCCAAGAGCATGACTTGCTTGATAATATGCGAACCGAAATAACTCACCTGAAACAATAACTTTACACTGCAAACAATGAAATTGATAGCCTACTTCTAGAAAATAACCAACTTAAAAATATAATTTCCTCTAAGGATATGCAAATTAGTTCCCTGAAAGTCATTTGTATAAGTCCTAAAAGTAGTTTAAAACACACATATGAACAATCCACCCGAAAAGCATCCTACAAACCATCACCGTGTCGCATCTTCAATACATTAAAACATCCTGCTAGTTTACAACATCTCAAAAAGAGGTAATTCTCAACAAAAATTCGGTGAATTCAATGGTTCTGCTCCCACCTGATCATGCCGAGATTGATAATATTGTTATGGGTCTTCGGTGTGATTCTGCCCCAAGATGGGATGGAATCAGTTCAAAGCTACTGAAATTGAGCAGAAAAACTCTTGCGCCCCTTGTTACTCACATATGTGATCTATGTATCCCTGAGGGTATATTCCCGAAAGTTTTAAAAAGAGCTGTTGTACATCCTGTCCACAAAGCGGGTGACAGAGGCAGTGTCAACAATTATAGACCAATCTCTATCCTACCGGCTTTGTCTAAGGTTCTTGAGAAGGGCCTCAACAATCGTCTCGTATCTTATTTAGAAAAACATCATATCCTCTCTGACAATCAATTTGGATTTCGTAGGGGGAAATCGTGTGAGGATGCGTGCTCGGCACTGATAAACGATGTTGTTGATACACTTGATAAAAAGTCTAAGGTCCTAGGTTTATTCTTGGACCTTTCCAAGTCTTTCGATACTGTTTCTGTCCCCATTCTACTAAAAAAGTTGGAAAAAATAGGAATCAGAGGTCCTGCTCTTGCTGTCTTCGCTAGCTATCTCTCTGAGCGTACGCAGTTCGTTAAGATCGACGGGTATATCAGTGACGAGAGTAAATTGTCCTACGGAGTTCCACAAGGTTCCATCTTGGGGCCTACTCTTTTTCTGGTGTACGTGAATAGCCTCTGTGAGTTGGCACTCCCATACTGTTCCATTTACACATATGCAGATGATACTGCCCTATTGATACATGCTGAAAATTGGGATGAAGCCCGTTGCAGAGCAGAAAATGTTCTTAGCATAGTTATATCTTGGCTAACAGCGAATAGTCTTGCCTTAAATGTGGCAAAAACAAATAATATGACTTTTTCGCTTAAATATTCTTCGCAACCTGGCTCCTCCTTTTTGGTTAAAGCCCATATATGTGATACTATAAACTGGAACAACTGCTTATGCCAACCCCTTACCAGAACAAGTAATGTTAAATACCTGGGCATACTAATTGATAATCTCATTTCTTGGAATGCCCAGGTGCGGGTTCTCTCTGGCAGAGTTAGAAAATTAATTACCGTGTTCAAAGCCTGAGGTACAGTGCCGATATGGATACATTACGGATGGTCTATTTTTCACTTTGCCAGTCAATATTAACTTTTGGCATAGTAGTCTGGGGTGGTGCTCCAAAGACAACTATGCTGCAGCTGGAAAGGGCGCAAAGAGCTGTCCTCAAGGTCATGACATTTAAACATTTCCGTTATAGTACCGCACAGCTGTATAAAGAATGTCAAGTCCTTACAGTCAGACAGCTTTTTGTGCTAATCTGTACGTTGCGCAAACATGCTCTCTTACAGCTGGATCTCGATCACTTTGCTAAGCATAGGACCACTAACGTGTGTCCCATAGAGAGGCACAGAAGCAAACTTGCAAAACGTCAATTTAAAATTCTTGGTAGCCGTATTTACAGGTTTGTTAATAAAAAATGTAACATCTACAAGATGAATAAATTTGACTGTAAATCTCAAGTTAGTAGATGGATCATAACCCTTGGTTACGAGGAGGTTGAAAAAATTATCAATTCGTAGCTGTATACACCACATGTTCTTAAACCCACACACACACACACACACACACACACACACACACACACACACACACACACACACACACACACACACACACACACACACACACACACACACACACACACACACACACACACACACACACACACACACACACACACACACACACACACACACACACACACACACACACACACACACACACACACACACACACACACACACACACACACACACACACACACACACACACACACACACACACACACACACACACACACACACACACACACACACACACACACACACACACACACACACACACACACACACACACACACACACACACACACACACACACACACACACACACACACACACACACACACACACACACACACACACACACACACACACACACACACACACACACACACACACACACACACACACACACACACACACACACACACACACACACACACACACACACACACACACACACACACACACACACACACACACACACACACACACACACACACACACACACACACACACACACACACACACACACACACACACACACACACACACACACACACACACACACACACACACACACACACACACACACACACACACACACACACACACACACACACACACACACACACACACACACACACACACACACACACACACACACACACACACACACACACACACACACACACACACACACACACACACACACACACACACACACACACACACACACACACACACACACACACACACACACACACACACACACACACACACACACACACACACACACACACACACACACACACACACACACACACACACACACACACACACACACACACACACACACACACACACACACACACACACACACACACACACACACACACACACACACACACACACACACACACACACACACACACACACACACACACACACACACACACACACACACACACACACACACACACACACACACACACACACACACACACACACACACACACACACACACACACACACACACACACACACACACACACACACACACACACACACACACACACACACACACACACACACACACACACACACACACACACACACACACACACACACACACACACACACACACACACACACACACACACACACACACACACACACACACACACACACACACACACACACACACACACACACACACACACACACACACACACACACACACACACACACACACACATCTCATCATCATTGCTTTATCTTTGCAAAAATGAATATTATCCAGATAAAAAATTTCTGTTTATCATGTTTTATTACCAAATTGTTTGTTTTTTACTAATGTTTTGCATGAATGCCTTTATTTGCTGTATACTGATGCTCCGGACATATATGCATTTGTTTTTGTCAACCTAGAGAGCCCTGGCACCCATACCACAAGTTCAATCTTAGTTTGGGCGCCAGAGGTGAATTTTTATGTGTAACCTTATAATTTTCAAAAACTCATATTCTGTAAACCTAGTTGTTCACTTTTTGTAAGTTTGGAAAATAATAATAAAAAAAAAACAAAAAAAAAACGAACTCCCTAAGACTACGATTACGACTCAAAATACACAAACTGAAAATGATACAATATAAAAATTAAGATGTCAAAATGATTTCAAAATTATGTCAAAAACTACAACTAAAAATGTTTTCATCTTTGGTGGGAGACAACGCAAAGGATTATCAGTAAAGCTCCTTGAATCCCGACTACACAACCCATATGAAAACTATAAAGTGACCGGTTTCATCAAACCTGAAGCAACCACTGAATCAATACTCGATGCCTGTAATCTTCAAGAAATATCTGAAAACGACAAAATCATATTATGTGTAAGAGAAAATTACGTCAACCCATCAAAAGCGGCAATGGATTTGTATACAACATTAAAAAAACTACATACGTCGTAGAGTGTACGTCAAAATAAGCATTTAAGTAGAAATATGTTAAATAACGCGTTCAAAATGGTATGTAACTTATTGTCAAACTGTAATTTCTTAGACTTATCATTCATATATAATAATTATTACTATAGCTATACGCGCACCATGTATGAAATATGTAAACTCATAAACAGTATTATTAACCAATGTGACTATAACAATAAATTCTTGACTTATAGTAATCGAACAATAATTAAGACTACATACACAGGGCAAGTTGATAAATTTGAAACTAAAAACACAAACATTAAGAAATGCAAAGCGATAACAAATGATACCAGCGATCCACTCAAAGGCACTATTCCTTATTATTTTAACAGAATAACGGCCACTAAATCCGTAAACTGCGATATACCTACTCAAAATAAGCCTAGGAAAAATACGATCCCATATTATTTTAAGAAAATAGAACTTAATGTTGACAATCATGCTCTATTTCAGAATAAGGATCTGAACATAACATCCAATAATAATAATAATTTGTCATTTTTTCGAACAATTCTAATTTATTAAGGATCTCGGTGCTGAATCTTTCGTAAAAATAAATGGTTATGTACTAGCTTCAACTTATTCGAAGGAAAAATCTAGAGGTTGTGTCTGTATATTTATAAAAAAAGGTATATCATTCAAAGTATTATCTTATCTTAAGGAATATGCGTGCAATAATGTGTTCGAATGTTCTGGAATTGAGGTTACGGAATGTAATACAGTAGTAATATGTCTCTACAGAACACCAATTCAAATATTGACACATTCATGAGACACTTAGAAACGCTGCTATTTAAAATATCTTATAATTCAAAGAAAAAAATGATACTACTAGGAGATATCAACATAAATACATTTAAAGTAAATAAAGCTACATCTAAATTAATTGACATCACCACTAACTACAATATGCTTCTATTTATTAAAGAACTGACAAGATTAAATTTGTGCCTCGATCATGTCATAAGTAACGTGAAAAAAGTTACAGCTGAGTTGATAAGTCTGGCTTAAGACTGACAGACAGACCATAAGGCTTTCAGATCACGATAAAGCACAACTATTCAATATTCCGATGCCGTGTAATTTGATGAAAAATAACAAATTGTGGAATTTTGTACGAGATTACAGTAAAGAAAACCTAGAAAAATTTATTGAATGTTTAAAAAATATATCATATAAATAACTGTTTGCATATTTGGTGAATATGTGACTGGAAGGCACATATTCACCAAATATGCAAAAACATTAATAAGTATGTCTAATTACGTAAAACTGTGTCCTTAGACACAGCGCGGACAGCTTATTACGGCTACGTAGCGTCTGTTTTAAGGGATAGGTTGCTATTATGGGGTAACTCAACTGATAAACATAAAATATTTCTTTGCCAGAAAAAATGTGTGAGAGCTATAGTTGGTATACCGCCCTACGAATCATGCAAACCTGTTTCTAAAAACCTCAAAATTCTCACCTTGCCTTGCATGTATATTTATGAAATAGGTGTGTTTGTAAAAACACACAAAGATCTGTTTGTCACCGCAAAATAAATATTTCCTAGGAATACACGAAAAGGTGACAGATTAGTTGTAGGTAGAACACACAGAACCACGATTTTACAAAACAGCTCATAGTCCATGTGTATTAAAAATTTTAATGCAATACCAGAACCCATTAAAGCCCTTCCTATAAATAGATTCAAAAATAACTTAAATGTAAGGCTTCTGGAAAATATTTTTTATAAAGTAGACGATATATTTAATAATTAGCAATTAATTTGTGTGTGCGTGTGTGTTTCCTAGGATGATTGTTAATTGACATTGATTTGACATAAACAAGCGAAATACTAATTAGTGCTTTAATATAATGTAATCTATTATTAGTTTGTTATATACCATATAATATAATTTCACATGTCTACCTAAGGCAAAATAGGCTGACCAATTTAGTAGATTAAGACCATGATAATGTACCCTGTTTTATGTGAAATAAATGAATTTGAATTTGAAAGGAAATTATATTTACAGGGGAATTACATTTGGGGGCTGGAGCTGTTCGTGTCCACAGGCATGACCAACATCAGATGCCCCTACCACCCTGTACGTGCCCCTCGGGTGGTGCTAAACGAACAGCAACGCCGAGCATCAGGCGGTGGTTAAATAACCCGTATATCTAATGGTTACCGCAAACCATGAGGAACTAAATCCCCTAAAAAAGTGTGGCCATGGCGCCTCGGGAAAGTGTCATGGGACACTCCCACCACTTTTAAAATGAAATATGAATGTGAATAAGGAATTTGTTTTGTCATGCGATCCGGCCAACGCCCGGCGTTCCAGGTACCCGGGCATGAGAGTGCGAAATATGTTACCGACACAGGGATAGACGACCAGACTCCTGTGCCAGTTAATGCATCTGGTAGCAAAAAAATTGTGCAGCAGGCTTTTCATCCAGGTCTATTCCTAAGGCCAAGATCTGCTTCTCTGGGTAGTTCTCTAATACCTGGCTCTTTCAGTGCTATCAAAATCAGCAATGCTCACACACCACTGACATATAAATTAACAGTCCTATGTTGGATACCCATGCTACCTGTCCTCCTCCATGGCAACGAGTGCCTGAAAATAGGAATCCAAAGAGAAAGAAAATAACAACTAGTCCTCCACCAGAAACAATTAAGACTACTAATAGGTTTAGCGGACTGCAGATCGACCTTACTGAAGAAGACTGCGAAATTAAAGCAAAGAAACCTAGCAAACCACCTCCTATCATCCTATACGGTGTAGACGATGTCAACAAACTCACTGAACTGCTTCAAACTGTAGTTGACAAAAAGCTGTTCACATATAAGATTATTACCAGAAATTAACTTAAAATAAGCAGTGTAGATGTTGAAAACTACAAAAAAAATATTACTCTAGTCCGAGAAAAAGGGCTTATTGGTCACACTTTTAATAGAAAAGATCAGATGTGTTATAGAGCTGTAATAAGAAATCTCCATCCAACAACTCCAATTAATTCTATTAAAGAATAAATAGAAGCCACAGGGAAAACCGTTACTGGAGAGATAATAAACGCCGAGTACGGGCCAGAAAAAAAGGCTACATTCTTTGTCAATATTGCGCCTGGACCAAACAATTAATTTGTTAAGGAACTTAAATACATTTACCATCAGTCTGTAATCATAGAAGACCCTAGAAAACGTAAATCCATTGTCCAGTGCCATAGATGTCAACAATATATGATACTACTGATACTGCTACATGTTTGGATAATATATTCACAGACATTGTACCACAAAGTAAACAAATAATAAATCAACTAGATTTTTAGATCAGTAGAATTTGTAAAAATAGCGAAATAATGTATAAGTCCAACCAGAGAACTGTTACCTATGGAGTACCGCAAGGTAGCGTACTTGGCCCGACTTTGTTTACTATTTATATTAATGACTTCCCCACATCATCAACCTATCCTATGACCATGTTCGCAGACGATAGTACATACACTGGAGGCAGATATAAATTCTAATATTGAATCGGTTGTAAATTGGTAAAAAAAAAAAACTGGTTATAAATTTAGATAAAATAGTTGTAATGAAATTTGAACAGAGAATAAATCAGAATCTGAATTTGAATATAGAATACAACGGCAAAATTATTAATGAAACTAATGTTACAAAATTTCTAGGATTAAGTATAGAAAAAACGCTAAAATGGAATGTTCATATAGACAAAGTGTGCAATAAACTAAATCAATACTCCTATGCTCTGCATATGTTAAATAAAACGGCAAACCAAAAAACAGTGTTGACAGCGTATCACGGTCTAGTAGCGTCAACATTGAGGTACGGAATTATGTTTTGGGGAAACGCAACCGGTAAAGAAATGGTATTCAAATATCAAAAAAGGTGCATTAGAGCCATCTGTAAACTACAAATTACCGACAGTTGCTACACGTACTTCAAAAATATGAAAATATTGATTGATGCCCTCACTATACATATACGAAACTGCTATATTCGTCAAAAATGATTTAAATAAATTTTACCAAGTAACCAGGCATCGTCGTTGTGATCAGTTACATGTTATAAGATCTAAAACCACATTATACAAAAACAGTATTTTTGCAATGGCTCCTAAAATTTATAATAAATTACCCAAATGTATAAGAAACGAACACGATATCCGTCTTTTTAAACGAAAATTGATCTCATTTTTAATAGACAAGACATATTATTCTATTGAACTATTTTTCAATGATTGTGACATATACCTATATATATAATATCTCTATTGCATTTAATTTAATTTAATGATTTCATAACGTTTTATAATATAAACCACCTACTACAATATTATAAAAACGATTTGTACACCAATTTCATTGGTAGAACATAGAATTGCTACAATGTATATTTTTAAGACCTTTCTGTATTACCTGTGTTCACAAATAAATATATTGATTGATTGATTGATTGAAGGGTATATATAAAAGTAGAAAAAAACTATTTGAATTGTATGAAGAACGAAACTTCAATAAAAGTCATGAATTTTACCAGTATGTTAAAAAATATTCAAAGTTGTTTAAACATATTTGTCGTATAGCAGAGAGCCGTTATATAAGTGCAAAAATTCAGAATAGTAATAATAAAATTAAAATGTCTTGGGATATTATTAATAACGAAACTGGAAGAGATTAGATTAGAAGATATAGATTTAGCAAGGAAAACATGGTCAAAATAATCGATATTTTAAAGAATGACTTGCGTGTGGACAACCGAGGTGGTAGTATACCTGTGGAATTACAAGTAATGGCCGTTATTAGGTACTGGGGCAGGCACGAGGTAAGTAGTACATTAAATACATAACACATATGCCCTGTATTTTGTTGATATATGTTTGTGATTGTATAACTCTTCATTATTCAGATTCAAGAAGACTGTGCCGATATCCATGGTATGAGCCAGCAGACATTGTCACGCCTATGCAAAAAAGTGGCTATTGCTTTGGCAGCAAAAACCCCTTTTTACATAAAAATGCCTTCCAATTTAAATGCTGAAACAGAGACGATTCGCAAATTTCAAGCCATTTGTGGGTTCCCACATATTATTGGTGCAATAGACGGAACCCATATTAACATACGAAAAGTAGGTGGAGAAGCGGGCCAGTACTATGTTAACAGGAAAGGACATTATTCCATAAATACTCATCATCATCACATCGGAGGTTTGAAGAGAATGAATTTAAGGGGAAACTTATAGGAGATAGTGGTTACCGATGCACTCTAAATTTTTGGAGCCATTGCAAAAATACTGTTTTTGTTTAATGTGGTTTTAGATCTTATAACATGTAACTGATCACAACGACGATGGCTGGTTACTTGGTCAAATTTATTTAAATTATTTTTGACGAATATAGCAGTTTCGTATATGTATAGTGAGTTATTGTTCACCGGTTACTACTCACGTACATTCTTCGGGTTTGCCCGACTAGTTTCGAACTCGAACGGAGCCCTTAGTCATGAGCTGAGTCCGCGGCTATGTCGCGAGTCAGACATAGCCGCGGACTCAGCTCATGACTAAGGGCTCCGTTCAAGTTCGAAACTAGTCGGGCAAACCCGAAGAATGTACGTGAGTAGTAACCGGTGAACAATAACTAATATGAATATGCCTCACGAAAGTTATTATACAAATGTATAGTGAGGGCATCGTCAATATTTTCATATTTTTGAAGTACGTGTAGCAACTGTCGGTAATTTGTAGTTTACAGATGGCTCTAATGCACCTTTTTTGACATTTGAATACCATTTCTTTACCGGTTGCGTTTCCCCAAAACATAATTCCGTACCTCAATGTTGACGCTACTAGACCGTGATACGCTGTCAACACTGTTTTTTGGTTTGCCGTTTTATTTAACATATGCAGAGCATAGGAGTATTGATTTAGTTTATTGCACACTTTGTCTATATGAACATTCCATTTTTGCATTTTTTCTATACTTAATCCTAGAAATTTTGTAACATTAGTTTCATTAATAATTTTGCCGTTGTATTCTATATTCAAATTCAGATTCTGATTTATTCGCTGTTCAAATTTAATTACAACTATTTTATCTAAATTTATAACCAGATTATTATTTTTTTACCAATTTACAACCGATTCAATATTAGAATTTATATCTGCCTCCAGTGTATGTACTATCGTCTGCGAACATGGTCATAGGATAGGTTGATGATGTGGGGAAGTCATTAATATAAATAGTAAACAAAGTCGGGCCAAGTACGCTACCTTGCGGTACTCCATAGGTAACAGTTCTCTGGTTGGACTTATACATTATTTCGCTATTTTTACAAATTCTACTGATTACTGTTATTTGTTGTCTGTTCTGAAGGTAGAATTTAATTAAGCTTAATACATTTCCTCTTGCCAGCTCTCGAGGAAACCAACGTAATAACTAACCAACAGTTTGGCTTTAGACAACAACACTCAACCGTAGAACAAGTTCATAGAGTAATCGACAGGACAAGGAAATCCCTGGAAGAAAAAGAATACTGCGCATCCGTTTTCCTAGATATCCAGCAAGCTTTCGACAGAGTTTTGGCATAAGGGATAACTATATAAACTCAGAGTGTCCCTTCCTCATAGTTACTACTCATTGCTTACCTCATATCTGGCAGAACGTTTATTCCAGGTAAAGGAATCGGAAGCTACCTTGAAACTATTGGAAATCAAAGCTGGTGTCCCACAAAGCTCTGTTTTAGGTCCAGTACTCTATACAATCTACACAGCAGACCTACCTGATATAGACGGTATCAAAACAGCCACGTTTGCGGACGAAACAGCCATACTTGCGAGCAATAAAGACCCTACTATATCATCTCAAGTACTGCAAAGAAGACTACACAAAGTAACCAAATGGCCCCAGAAATGGAGGATTAAAACGAGTGCATCCACAACGGTACAGGTCACATTCACACTGAGAAAAGGAAACTGCCCTCCAGTAGTACCAACTAGAAAACGGCACTCTCCCGCATTATGACAGTGTACGATATCTGGGACTCCAACTAGGTCGGCGCCGGCAGAATCTGTTCTGAATAATGGGGAGAAACAGCAGCTAATATACAAAAGTATCCTAAAGCCGGTATGGACGTATGGTATACAACTATGTGGAAGTGCCAGCAACACTTACATCTCTACAGTACTGCAAAGAATACAAAACAACTTAAAACTTTAATAATTCTATAAGTTCCTTAGGTATAACGCTCTTTTTCTTTAGAGGAAGTTTCCGAAGACTAGATATAAAGGGGTCTCAACTCAGTAAACGTCGGTTAATGAAGTCTGTATTTGTAACTTCGCGTGACATTTTTCTGGTAAAATCTCGTCTGTACAGTTTTAAATGTTTGTTATTAGATTCTGCTGCTTCCTTGCAAAGAAGCTTCCCCAATAGACAAAAGAGCATATTTTGATACATCAGCACCATGAATGAGAACTTTGTGGACGGAAGCAGGCAGATTGTACCACGGATATTCTTCAACTAATTGACGCGCGGTTTCCAAATAATATTCTTTAAACTTGTGTTGCCAAATTAAGATCTATGACAGCCGTTACGGGTAGTCAGAGGCCTGAAAGTCTGACAACCAGTCATACCACGAGATATCGTGTGACCTAATAACTGGGTTGTGGAAGTCAGATAGGCAGTCGCTCCATGTAAAATTCTGGTATTAAGCTGCATCTGGTTTGAGTGAAAGCCGACCCCAATGTAATTGGGAAAAATCTAGGCAGATAGATTCTTTAAACTTATTAAACTCAATATTAAATCCTGATGACAAAGACAAGCAAGTAATTCTTTACGTAAACCCGTAATTTCTTCAGCAGAGACTGCAGAACCGGCACGGGCGCGGTACTGTTCCGGTTGCTGTAAACGGCACTGTTCAACACTTCTTGTCAGTTCTACAGATTCATTTTCATCTAACCAATTAGAATAATTATTTAAAACTCTATTTTTAGTACGTGCTGACCTTGTTCGGCATACAGATTTCCTTGAATTCGATGTTCTGGCCGTTCTGCTGACGGTGATATCCTAGTGAAGTAGTAATAATATCCTCCGGTGGGGCGAGGGCGACGACAATTCCGACGAGAGCCTTGCTTGTCCTTTCCTGTCCATTTTTCTAATATACTCAGAATACACTCATGTTTTTTACATTTCGGCATAACACTGTCGTACTGGTTGATTATAAAGTAAATAAACTTTGAAATTTGATTAAATTATAATAAAAAAACTTCGAAAAAAGTTTTTACAATGCTTCATTACACGAAAAAAAGGAATGAGTTCACAGATAACAACGAGTATAGCGCAGCGCGGTCGCGTTCCATTTTCAGCAAAATATTTTTTTGCTATTGCAAAGCTTTGAAAAATCGTGCGTCAGATCCATGGAAGAGAGGGGATTACATAGTGATCATCGAAGGCAGTCTGAAGTATAATAAGCCATGAACGACATACCTCTTCCAGTTCGATGTATCCTCAAGAATGTCTTTTCTCGTCAAACCTTTTAACCAATTACCATATTTACTTTTAAACATCTCCTTTGGCGCATAGTTTGGATGACTCTGAACATCCCAAGTACAAAAAAACGCGTCGAATTTTGCTGAAATACAAGGTTTTAGATAGATTATATAATACCAATGGTTAAAAAGCAGATTTTTATTTCTTTTTGTCGTCCTACTAAGGGTACAACCCTTACGTTCGAGCGGCACGTTGTCAACGACGCTCAACTGCAGTCGACGGCAGCCGTCGGTGGCAAAAGTTTGACGTGTAACTAAAATCAATTAACGTTTCATAAGTGCAAGTAATTTGCTTATGTGAAATACGAACTTTGACTATGTTCGATTGCAGCCGTCGACTGCGTCGTCGACAACGTGCCGCTCGTATGTAAAAGCCCTAAATTATAAATGCCTAAGTTTGTGAGGATGGACGGATCTTTGTTACTCTTACACGCTATTACTACTGACTGACTAAAGGATTTTGATGAAATTTGGCTAATAGATAGTTTAAAACCTAGATGAAGACATATCATCATCATCCCCCTGCCCTTATTCCAATTTATTTGGGTTCGGCGCAGCATGTATTCTTCGCTCGCGTGTGCGGAACCAGAGGGGTATGTTATTATATGTGTTTAAAGGCCACCTTCCTCAAGTATTTACTCAGCATAATTTGCAAAATATGAATTTGTCAACATTTAAAATATTATATTTAAATAAAGTCAATATAAATGTGTGTCCGATATTAATAAAAGGTGAAACAATACGATAGACGACACACGCTTAGCAATCTAGGGTGCTATTAGGGAGCGAGTGTACGTGCGCCTCAGGCAAGGACAATATCAAACTGGCGACCGCGCTGCCGCCGTCGTTGAAGCCGCCGACGGGTGCTGCGCTGGCGCATGGAATATTCTATCGAGTGGGTAACGGTCACGTTTTCAACAACGTGAAGGAATTGTGTGACAAACAGTAATCGGATTCATGCGAACGAATTTTGACAGCGCGGTTGGTGCAGTTGTCGAGAGACCGACTGCTGCGCTGCGTGTCGCAGGTTCGATTCCTGCACGGAGCAAATATTTATACGATCCATAGATAATTGCTCCGGGTCTGGGTGTGTGTGCTTGTGAGATTATATGTAAAAAAATTGAAACCCTTTTACAGTGGCATGACGTATTAATTTCGTTTAACTGAAGTTAAGTACGTTAAATATGTATTATATTATTTTAAGCTAAGTTATTTAGTAGAGAGTAAGCCACTCCCCGCGAAAGTGACAGCAATATTACGGTCATTATTCTTAATTAACAAAGTGGTGAAGGCTGCCGCGATTGGAAGTTTGGGTGGTGGTTCGAACCGCCCACCTTGCGCACGGGAGTCGATAACGTACACCGCTTCGCCGAGCTACGCTGACGCATCACCGCGAAATATCGGATCCCTGCCACCTGTGCTACGCAAAACCAACAACTGGGCTACGTACAGAGCGGCTACGAGTGCTACGCGACACTGACCTCGCATCTAATCACTGTACTACGTGCCTATCGACTACGACGCATTCCCTTGTTATTTTTATAAAGACTCAAACAGAGCATCTTAATTACCATGTCTAAAACACAACGTACACCGCCAAAAGAACTTCAACAATCGGCTTCCAACCCTGATATTACTAATATCTCTCGTACAAAAAAACCACGCGTTGAGCTACCTTCCAGCGAGCTACAAGATCTTAAAGATGAAATTAGGGAAATGTTATCATCGTGGAAAAAGATCAGGAAAAAATTCAGAATAATCTTAGCTCAGATGTAGCTGTAAAGTTGTAAAATGAAAAGATCCACAATTTCTACTCGGAAATGGATAAAAGTATCAAGTTTACAAATGCAAAATACGAGGAAATTAAGTCCAGTGTAAAGGATCTTGGTAATGAACGCATAAATCTACTAAATCATATCGATGATCTTGAGCGTAAAATTATGGATATGCAGGTTAGCTCCTGTAGCTCAACTATAGAAATAAGAAACCTGCTACCCGTTGAGAAAAAAATCACCACGATTGCCTTCTCTTATAGTTGATACATGCAAGGCTCTTAATATAGATATTCTTCCATCAGACGTCCGTGTTGTGTATAGCATTCCCAATAACGAAGGCGACAAGAGGTCTATCATTACTGAATTTCAGACCGTCACTCTCAAAAATAATGTCCTCGCTGCAGTCCGAAAATTTAATAAGAACCGAGATAACTCCGAAAAATTGAATACTGAACACATCGGTCTCTCTGGAACTCGAACACCGATTTACATTTCGGATCGATTGTCTGGCACCACAAGAAAACTCTTTTTTGAATCCCGCGCGTTCTGCTGGACCGCTAACGGTAAAGTACTACTACGCAAAAAAGAGGGTCCAAGGATATCCTACCCTATCCATCACCATAAAATCCAAGAACTGCTTAGAAAAACTTTGTGTTCAAAAGTAACTATCCATTGGAAATTATCCGTTAGTCATAAATAAGCATATACTTTCGTATTCCTTTAATCCATATCTTATCGTTGTCATTACTTTTCCTTTAAATAAGTTAGATTATATTGTATCACTTAACATTTACACACATATCACATACACTCTGCACACACAAAAATATCCCGAACACACCTCACACTACAACAATAATACAGTACATGCTTACATTATCACACGAGTTCACTATCAATACATAGTATTTTATGCAAGTACAGGAAAAACATCTTACAGTTTGTCTGCAATCAAATTGTATACCCATTCAAATATCACGCAATCAAATCACGTCTTTGAATCTTATGTTGTTTTCAAATGGCTTTAATGAATAATATAAATTCTGACCTCGACTCAATAAGCGTAGGCAATTCACTGACTTGTAACCCTGAAGACTGCCTTAAGTTTATTAAGAATTCTGATGGCACTATGAAAATCCTACATTTAAATATACAAAGTATAAACAAAAACTTTGAACAATTGCAGGTACTTTTGCATCTGACAAACATTAGCTTCGATATCATTGTTTTGACCGAAAGCTGGCTAAGTAAGGCAATTAACTTACGAATATCACAGGGTTTCCATTCATATCGTACGGACTCAAACTCGAACCAGAACGATGGAATCGTTATATATGCGAAAAAAAGTCTGCAAGTGTCAGTGAGGGAGCCTACGTTTATGGGTGGAAACTGCCTAGTTTGCCAAATAGATGACAAAAAAATTGCTATAGTGGTAGTCTATCGGTCTCCATCACACAGCTCTAGGGAAAGTTTTGATATGTTACTAGATAGTTTAAATAATATTTACACTAAACTTTCCACATGGCAGAACATTGCTTTTATTGGTGACTTGAATATTGATATTAAGATGAGCAGTAGAAATTATCGAAGTCTAGATTACCTTATACTTAATTTATCGCATGGGCTGCTACCACTTTTTACCTACTAGGCTTGAAAATTGTCTTGACCACGCATTCAGAAAATCAGTCTTACCTATCACTACATTAGTTCTTGAATCACACATCACAGACCATAAACCTCTTGTCCTTACTATCGCTAACGCAAGTCCCAGTCGCAAAACATGTAATAATTCTATTTCTGTAAATTATGAGGCAATAACGTTAGAGCTAGAAAACTTCAATTTTACGGCTGATTATCAATTTGACGACCCAAACACAATGATGGACACATTTATAACTATGATAACATCCGTGATTGCTAAACACACCAATTATATCAAGATACCAAGTAAAAAAAGGACCATCAAACCCTGGATAACTCTAGGCCTATTGAAGTGTATCCTAAATCGAGACAAAATGCATATACGATCAAATAAAGAACCAGATAATTTAATTCTTAAAATACTTATACAGGCTACCGCAATTTTTGCAATGACCTGCTTAGAACAAAAAATTGCCTACGAAAAGAATGAATTTGAGAAAGCAAAAATAACCCCAAAGCCCTTTGGAACACTAATAAAACAGTTACAAACACAGCAAAAGTAAAAACCAATCCTGTTGAATTACTGGAAATATGTGATAGTCCTAAAGCTTCCCTAAATGAAGTTTGTAAATTTGCGTTAGGTTGGGATGGTACATCGCCTATAGTGTTAAAAATGAGCCGTTTCACACTGATAAAACCTTTGACGTACATCTTTAATAGCTGTCTCCGTGCGGTTGTATTTCCGGACGCACTTAAAAAAGCAATTGTGCACCCAATCTATGAGGGTGGGAGCAGAAGTTGTATCTACAACTATAGACCCATTTCGGTTTTAAAATTCGGAAAAAAATAATTTAGGAAAGAATTCTTAGCAATCGCCTTAAGAACTTCTTGGATAGATACATGATCATAGCAGATAATCAGTATGGTTTCCGTTCTGGTTTTTCGCCTGAAGATGCAGTACTTGATTTTACACAGTTGGTCGCTAGAAATCTTGATAGGAAAAACAGGATACTTGATAGGAGAAACTAGGAATATTTCTAGATCTTTCGAAAGCATTCGACACATTTTCTGTTCCCATACTTGTTGTCAAATTAAAGCTGCTTGGTGTTAGAGGTATAGCACTGCAAATATTCAAAGACTATCTGAACAACCGTAACTAAAGAACCAAAATTGATAATCACTTTAGTGATGAAGAAACCCTGTACTACGTAGTGTCCCAAGGTAGCATTTTAGGGCTTATTTTATTTCAAATATATGTGAATGACTTATGCAGAATGTCCCTCCCTAACTCGAGGATCTTTGTATATGCCAATGACACCGTGGTTATAGTCGATATTGTGAAAAGTAGCGCGGAATTGGCACTACGTGAAATAATAAAATGGTTCAACATAAATCTGCTTACCCTTAACTGTAACAAGACATCGTATATTCCATTCGCCATCCGTCAGAGTAACGCACCGGAGCACACCTTTCGATAACAACGCACATTTGCTCACAATTGTCATCCTCATGCCAATGTCCAACACTCACGCGTACCGATGACGTCAAATACCTTGGTGTTCAAATAAATGCCGGGTTACGCTGGAATAAACAGATTGATGCCCTAACCTCGAGAACGCTGAGACTAATACATAATACCTTCAAGTCACTTAGAGTTTCTGCAAACCCTGCTACTTTAAAAGTGGTGTTCTATGCTGTGTCAGTCCGTTCTTGGGTACAACATCACTGCATGGGGCGGTGCAGCTAAAACTACCTTTCTTAGAGTAGAGAGAGCGCAGAGAGAAATACTGAAAGTGATGCTACGAAAACCGTATCGCTATCAAACAACTCAACTCTACTCAGATTGTAAAGTACTAACAGTTCGTCAGCTCTTCGTGTAGCAATCCGTTCTCAGAAGACACACCAGCGTCCCACCGTCTGATCCCAACAAACGAACCAATATTCCCCCAGGTACACGACACAAAACTGCTTTTACCAAATACCAATACTTCACATTAAGTACACTAATCTACAAGAAAATTCATAAAGAACTAAATATAATTGATTGCAATAAATTTAAATTGAAAGCTAAGATGGTGGAATGACTACTTCAACAGAACTATGCACAAACTGGATCACTACTCAAATATAGTTTACACGTTTACCCCTCCACACATAACACCTCAGATTCATTACCTACTTTCATACACAAACTCACCACACATACATCATAAACACATCCCCACACACATTCACCCATTCATATTACATAGATATTTAATCGTTATTCTTAACTATAGAATATACGTTGTAATATGCATAAAAGTAATATAAATCTGACTGTTAACACGAACATTAGATTGGCACATTCCGCAGTTGTAAATTCGTATTTTAAAGTAACCTCACAGCTGAACACTGTCTGTTAAGATACAGGTTATCCTAGTTTAAGAGGCAGAGCTCACAATATCTGTATACAGACTTCTGCAGCGTAGTTAGCATCTTGTTAATCAGTGTATACTAATGTATGTTTTCTTTGTGGCAATAAACTATATTATTATATTATAATTTTGTATAGCTCTTTATATGTTTATATTCATAAAATACTTACAACATTATTTTTAAGGAATAATTGTACAACGTTACAGTATACCCTTCATAACGAAAACCTTGATGTTCCTTGAAGGGTTATATGTATATTTATATACATATATACGCCTTTGCTATCCTACCATTGATGCATTACATTATTTTTCATAACAAAGATAGTTATAAAATCAATACATTGAAAAAAATGTTTTTAGTATCTGAATTTAGACGTAGTTCACTAACTAGCCTACGGCCGCATAGATATGCGTTTTTGACAAATTGCCCCACATGCCACCAAAATTTTCAAAACACACCGCCGGTTTGAGTGCCCTTGCCGATGCGCCGCCTTTAAATAGCTCGCGTCGCTATTAGTGGTCGGAAGTGATTGGAAGGTGGCGGCTTAGTAAAGGGCCTACCCCTTTAACTAAATCGCTGCCTCCATTTTCGATTTCAGATTACTACCGTTGTCTCCCGCGCAGATTGCTTCCGTATTCGATTGCGAAATCCATAACCTATATAATAGGGAATATGCATGTGATTCAAATTTAAGTCAAATATTTTTATTCGTAATCTTTATTGCTGTAGAACGACACCTATTCAATTACTTTTTTAATTAATCTTGTTTTAACTATCGAATATTAAAGTTGAAAAGTGAGAATCATGAGAGGGAAATTTAAAATATCAAAACGTACGCTATTGGTTGGAGTAAAACGTGATGTCACTCTACGCGATGACAATATCTCGAGTATATTATTACTGGGTGTTTATCATGTTTTGTGGTTCTTTTTGAGTTTTAACGTTATTCTATAAGAAACACCCTTCAATAAAATTTATAATTCGTTAATTAAACACTCCATTCTATAAGATATCTTTTAATCTGATGTCATGGAAAGCGCGCCCAGGATGTTTGAAACGCCGCTAGCGTTTCAAACATCCAGGTTTCAAACTGATTTCAGGTTTGCTTAATAATTTTAATACTCAATAATCATATTTTTACAAGCGTTATATTTTTTCACGGTAATGTACCAACGTATAAAATAAAACAGAAAAATAAAAAAATACATGCATATACTGCCGCGAACCGTTTTGTATTATTAAAAAAAAGTTTTGAAGTAGACATTTTAATAAATAAGTGTTTTAAGTGGCATAGATACTGGATTGCGTTAGTAACATTAAGTACCTTGGAGTACTTCACAGTATCTTCAGAGACTTAAAAAACAAGAGAAATTTCGGATTAGATAATTCATCTAATCCGAAATTTCTCTTGTTTTACCTCCAATATTAATAAAAAAATGTGCTGAAGAGATAGCTTTGCCACTTACAGTTTTAATAAACCAATCATTTTCGGAGGGTGGAGTGCCAGACCTATTAAAATTTTCTATTATCAAACCTATATTTAAAAAAGGAGACCCTACAGATTTTAATAATTATCATATATAGCACTTTTACCTTTTACGCAAAAATATTTGAAACGGCAATGTCAAGGCGCCATGGCTCATACTGTGTAAATATAACATCTTAGATGGGAGTCTGCCAGTAGACTGCCAGATTCTCACAGTGCGCCAACTTTTAGTCCTTCAAATAATATTAAGGAAACAATCAACATTACCATTTGATACAAGTTACTCTGAAAGACGTAGAACATATAAAATTTGTCCTTCTCACAACTTCAGGACTACTCTCGCCCAGCGCCACTATCAAATTGTTAGTATATTAACACACAGAAAACCTTCTCAAACTGTCAATACTTTAACGCAAACTTATGACCTTCACGCACACCACACATGCAAGCATACCACATATACGCACACACTACACACGTACACACGCCACGCACACGCACACACACACACATAAACATACAGACACAGAGAGAGAGAGAGAGAGAGAGACACACACTTCCCCCTATTTACACACACTGTTCTCTTTTTTATACACCATAACCTACACAACTACATCTACACTCCTGCGCACGCCATCTCCTGTGGTAATTTATTAGGTATACCTTACTGTGTACATCTTGTGAGAGCACTGGTATCCATTACACAATTTTGTTTTAGTTATTGTTCACCGGTTACTACTTGCGGCATGCAATGCGGTGCAGCGCCAGTCTGACTCGCGACATAGCCGCGGACTCAGCTCATGACTAGGGGCTCCGTTCGAGTTCGAAACTAGTCGGGCAAACCCGAAGAATGTACGTGAGTAGTAACCGGTGAACAACAACTAATATGAATATGCCTCACGAAAGTTATTATACAAGTTTGTTTATTCTTACTTTGGGTACCAGAGTTCAAAATACACTTTATTAAACGTATAAGGTGACAAACCCAAATATTTTATAGTGTAACTGAGTTCAAAAATGTAGTTATTAAAGAATTTATTATTTATTTATTATTAGTTAAATATTAGAAGGCGACCGGTGATTATCACCAACAACAGCATTTCCGATGAGGGTTGACGTTAGGCAGGTGGCCGGTCATAAAACATAGCCAAAAGTTTAGTTAGCAGCATGCCAGTACTATTTCTAAATGCAAGAATACGTGCTGCGCCCACCCAAATAAATTGAGATAAGGGCAGGGGGTGTTGTAAGTGTACATTATCCTTAAAATAATAAAAGAGTGCTGAAGAGATGAACAGCAAAGAGTGCTGAAAAGATGAACAGCAATACTTGCTTTATTCACGTTAACCCTCTAAATGTTTTGACTACATATTTCTGGTTAATGCGCATATGTCCTGCATGGTATCCGCGGAATGTAGCAAACTAGGTGTATTACCAAACGTATTTAGACGTGAATTTTCCGGAAATAGACTTGCGTATAATTTTTTTTTTCTACTGCGGTATTGAGCCAGTGCTCTATTCGACAAACAGTGGTTAAAGTTTGTCCTCATAATACGTACATCCGAGGTCTTACGCGTTCAAGCATCAACCAAGGCTATAAAATATATGCGTCATGCATTAAACCCTGAACCAGATATAGCAAGAGGTGGAGCGTCAGAAAATGGAATAAAGTATTCCATGGCTTGGTAATACGTCGGGTCGCAAGAAGAGAAGCAAACCTGCAGCCAAGGGTAGGATACGAATAAATGTCGCATCTCATCCCACTTTGCTGCCCTGCATCGCCATACCCGCCTAGTACCCCTAGGGCCAGGATTGGGTGGGGTGTAAGAAGATTTGATCCATACATCCTAAACCACCTCCTTTTATCCAACATGCTATATTTATATATTTTTGACTATTATTTTATTTTGGTGATACAATATCATCGACATACAATTCTTAGGATAAAAGATCATGTATTAGGGCCGGTTTCTTGATCCGTAGTCAAACACAGTATAACAATTTGTTAGATTAACCATACTCAACCGGTAACCAATGATGCCGGGGCTATTACGTTTTTGAATATCTATTTTAACAATAGTTAAACTTAACCATTGGCTATTATATTGCCAGTGTAATGATCATATCGTTTCCGAAAAATCGCTGTGGTTTTGTGAGTAATATTTTTATACATTACAACACTGGCAATAATGAGTGAACGAAACAAAAAAGAAGAAAGAAAAAAGAAAGTCATTTTTGACAGTAAAAAAATCAAATCGATAGAAATCTCGTGATAAATCGAGATGAGATTAATTAGCCGACTTTATTTTATATCACACTATTCACTCCGTGTTATTATATTGTTCGTGAGTTTTCACCTTGAAAATTGTCGGGGATTGGCCAACAACTAAACAAGTATCAAAGTGATACGATGTTTCAGTATGTTTAGTTTCAGTTAAAACATAAGTTATATAAACTTATAAAAATCACCGAAATACAGGAGTTTTCTAGTGTTTTATTTAAAATAATAGCTTACACAAATAGGCATGTAAAGCATTGTCACCTGACACTGGTTACCTGTATAGGAACTGAATTGATAGCAATGACGTCGCCAAAAGACGTGTTAAAATATGGAAGAAGAATTCGCGGTGGTGAGCAGAGGTCAAGATGGCTTCGTGGCCAGAGCACCTGGAGTATTTATCCGGGAGGCGCAGGTTCGAATCCTGTTCGCGACCGTATTTTTTTTCCATTTAATATAATAACTTTAGAGTTCGCTAAGCATGCGTTAATGCTTTTTAAAGATATATCTTGCACATAACTGTTTCTTTTGATAATCGATATCGTTGGCAAAAGTCTACTATCCCAGGTGTCCAAAGGTGGGTTACGTGGTCTAAAAATTTTCGGCCTTCTCAAAAACACGTACTCCGCTAAAATATCATCGCCTGATGAACTTTTCTACGGAACATCAAAGTATCTAACTATCTTATATTTAAATTCATGATAATTACTTTATTGCAAAGAATATTTGAGAAAACGTTGCATTGACAACACAAAAACTTGTACAAAACAGATGTTGTTGATGCGAAAAGTATGTAAAGCTATCGAAATAACCCGTCACCCGAATTTCAACAGAGACGGTGGTTAGACACTGCCTCCTACCTATAAAACAGCTTTAAAATCTATATCATGTTAAATTGTGTTAAGTCTGGAGTGTGACACAGGCAGCGCTGTATGCACCATCGGTACCACGAACACGACGACTGACGGGAATACACGAACTATCCCGACGGCGGCATTAAGTACATCATCGGCGCAAGCGAAGCGGCATGCGGCACGATGCAGCGCCAGTCTGACTCACGACATTGCGACGGACTCAGCACATGCCTAAGGGCTCCGTTCGAGCTCGGAATTAGTCAGGCAAACACGAAAAGGGTTCATGTAACTGTACCTATAACTATTACTAACATAGTTTTTAAGTATCTTTACTAACAGCAATGTATATGGATGAATGTTATCATGATATTAACCGAATTAAAAGATTTTGAATTGAATTATTATTAAGGATATATTGATTTTAATTTAATTTTATCACCATTCTTATAATTACAATCCTACCATTACAATCTCGGCAGACTTCATTATCATCCGTAGGATCATTACATTTCTTTCTTTAATTATAAAATTACTTTATAATATCTACACATCCGTTGTCCGTAGTTAGGTTTCCATCCCGATGACAGATTCACTGTAGCTCAAGATTCTAACAGATACACAAGCACACTCCGACGCGCTCGACCGCCTCGTTGTAGACCACACCAGCGAGGTACGCGTCCATCGCGAAATCGATGAAAGAACGTGTAACGAAATTCCAACTTCTGAAGGCGCGTAAAATAAATCAGTTGCTCCATAAATTTTCATCAATCACCATCGTCACAATAAAGACGTTTTGATTTGAACATTTCTATGGACCGCTGTTTTTTGTTATCGCGCATTTAGATGTTGGTATATTGTCCCGTCAAAGTATACAAAGTAGTGATATTATAGTAGTAGGGAATTATTTTATATATTTATTTCTCCGCATTCCTTTCCGTACTTCTATACTATCACTACTTTGTACACGTACTTTGAGGGGACAATGTACCAACATCTCAAGGCGCAATAAAAAAAAATTACGTTCCATAGAAATGTTCATACCTACTTGATCAATCAAATCAAAACGTCTTCATTGCAAAGATGACATTGTGCGCCTTCCGAAGTTGGTTCCATATTAAAAGTTGTTCGGTTACATGACTAGGTACTGTGGGAGCAAGGGTTTAGGCACTTACTGGGAGTCGGGCGAAGCGGAGTGGAGAGTGAGAACTTCGATAGCTGGAATGCGGAGAGTAGTGGATGGCCACTTCTTGATGGTCACTGGCTTGTTGCTACCCACAGTCGTTTTTGAGAATGTTCACACACAGCACAATAGTATTTTTGGCGATATTAGCGGAGCGGGGCACACGCGCGCTCGTTCGAGATGCACTTTTTACAACTAACTTATCAAGGCCGTAAGAAGAACCAACTAACCTTTCTATTCTTAAGCTAATAGGGTAAAATGATAGAGGAGTTTAAATACCTTGTTGTACGTTTTTTTAAGTACTCGTTATACGGTCTGAGCCAGAGGCTTTTCAGGGTTTCGATGATCTCGTGCACTTTAACGAGAGTTACGGAGTCAAAGGCTCATCAGGGGTAGCTCTACTTTAACCATAGAAAGGTGAACTTGGTCTACTGGTAGGTGGGAGCTATAACGCAATGGAAAAATAATGCGACGTAATTTACGCGATCAAAATTGCGTTCATTTAGCCTCACCTTATATTAAAAATGAAGTTGATTACAATGACAGACTTACCAGTATGTGCGCAAATATGGATCGTAGTGCATTGTTGTATAATAAGTTGTGCCAATGCAGCAAGTTCACTATCCCATTGCTGTAAATTGAAATACGTTTCATTTGTTCATTTATTAACATATCGATTTATGGTTTGGATGGAGGGGCTCGTGGCTAAGTAACAGCCGCATAGATCGATCGATCGAGGTTAAGCTGTGCTTGCCGCGGCCGGTCTTTGGATGGATGACCATAACTTCATATTGAGACCCCTCCGTACCTCGGAGAGAACGTTAAGCCGTCGGTCTCGGTTATCAAATTGCTGTGAGACTGGCTGATAAAACCATCACTCAGTGAAACTGAAAATTTTCTCTTACAAATAATCTAATACTTCAGTGAAACACGTTCATTAAAATTTTATTCAAAAACACCCACCCACGCAACTCCAATTACTACACGATGCCACGCACTCTTTCCTCATACACAACACTAAACATTTACACCTAACACTTAGGGCTCTTACATATATGCGGCACCGCCGCGCGTCGTCGACGATATTCATCTGTTGAAGTCGACGGCTCCAGTCAAATGTCGAACGTCGACGACAGCCGCCGAGCGTAGACGACTTCCACCGAGCTGTCGTCGTAAACGTGCGCTCGTATGTATGCGCCCTTACACGCAATTTTACTTATGTTATTTTTTTATGAACATGTTGAACAAACATTATTATTTATTGTGTCCGCGACTTTGTCGGCAAGAATGTCGAAACATAACACCTAAGAGTCCTTATAGTTCAATTGTTAACAGTCAGCTCAATGAAATCGCCTGTTAAAGTCTTAGCTAAGTAGTTTTTAGGAAAGCAGAAGATTTTGAATAAAAAAAAAACGATTATCATACGCTAGTCTAGCTAAACAACGATATAAATAAATAAATTATTAATGTGTGATTTCTCAAATTGTATACTTTTGTCTTGTGCTACTATTGAATGCAGCCAGCGATATAAAATTGTATTTGCATTGTTACAAACTCAGTAGGTACACATTTAATTAAAAATGATTTACCATTTGAGATTCTTAAATTTAATATCAAATAATAAATCGGCATCATTAAATAAGAAATTAATTACAAGTCACCTTGTTCTTGTAAGGAACTGAAGACTGAATTACTAAATATGCTGAATTCCTAGAAAGCCGATCAGGATGCTTTACTATCATCTTAAACCAAAGAAGTAACGTATCTTAAAAAACAGTTTACTGATATAATGTTTTTAAACGCAAGAAATACTATCTTGTACTACTATAAGTTATGCTAAGTCCTAAGTTAAGCAAATGTAATTTATAATAAGTAAGTTAGGCCGTTAAGCTGAACATATATTTAAATTAAGACCTGTAAAACCTTAACATGCAAATAACGACTTTGACATTGACTTTGAAAAAAAACCACCCTTGAGTTGGATAGTTGCATGAGTTCCATGAATATCTGGAAAAACGCTAAAGATGGGTGCATTAGCCACTTATAAAACCTAATTTATGATTTGACCCTTAAGTCCCGCTCGGCAAATGCGCAACGTACCACAAAAAGAAAACGAAACATCCAAGGACCTTGTAGCGATGGTAAGTAATGTAGGGAAAACCGTAGACCTGGATATCAACGAGTCTAACCTGCAGGATATCTATCGTTTACCTGGGAAACAGGGAAGCGCGTCTCGTTCGATAGTGACCGAAAGTACCTGTGTCTTGACGAACTCCCCGTAATCGACAAGCTTAATACACAAACAATCGGAATAACTGGTGATAAAAAACCCATTTATTATATTATTTAAACTATTTTACGAATCGTGTCAAATTGCAAAGAACCACAAACTATCTTGTTGGTGTTTAAATAGCAAAATCTACATGAAGACAAACCAATTCAAATCATATCCGAAGGCTGTATATCCATACTACTCACCAAAATATGACTACTGGTATGTCTTTTCTCTTACGTATCAAGCCCTAATCAAATGCATGAAATGCGTATTAAAGGGTTAATAGTAAATATTATTGCATGTTTAAATAATTTTATAATATTAACCTATTGTATTCATATTTCATTATCGATTTCATTTGTATTATCGCCTCGCAACATCGTCCACTTATCATATTATACCTAATGGTATTATACATCCTAATGACATCGATTCGCGTTACACCGGGACATGCTTTACACTTGCCCAAACGAATTCCATAACACCTCAAGTAAATTTTCATCATATACTCAGATTTATTTGTCTGCTGCAGCTTTCGGTATCACAACCAACACAACCAAATAAAAAAAATCCTTTGATAAACATTAACAAGTATTATTTTAAGACAACATCAATACGAATTCAGGAGTGTCCCCGCTTACCATGTAAATTTTTTGATTAAAATTCGATTGTAACACATTTCAAAAATATATTGATTTATTTACGGTGGGTTGATGATTGATTTTATAAAATATTCCAACCAAATATCCGAAGCCTAAATCGAAATCTGCCTGGATTACTACCCATTATTGTCAGTATAGTATAGTAAGTGGAGTGGACTGGGATTGCATCGTAAGATAAGATCTTTATTCGCATAAAATATGGTACAAAGGATGGTAACTACATTATAATACAGAATCACATATTTCGCCATTATAACATGACATGCAAATATTTTTATAATCATATTAGCCTAATTAATTAAAATTATTTAAATGTAACAATTGAAACGAATGTAATATTAAAGGAATATTACAAGTTTATAATACGATTAATTTAAATGTAATAAATCGAAATTGCAATGTTTAATGATCAGAAATTAATATTATATTATAAGTACTGTTGAGTTCAACTACTCGTCAGCCCAGCCACAGCGGGCTACGGAAGGAGCGGGGCGCGCGCGACCGTTCTACGTTCAACGAGTCTGCGCGGCCACGCAGTCAGTGAGTCGTGACCATGAAGCAATTATAAAGAGGAGATGTTCTAAGGGCCTTTTCTAAAGGAACACTGCGTGACGATTTGCGGGGTGAGGGGGGCTGTCAAACGCCGAAAACGCCGCCCACTTCTACATTCTTCGCCTAGCGGTGAATAGGGAAAGCTGAAAGTTACAATTCATTCTTACGTAATTCAGCTAAATTACGCTAGATGTCTCTAGTGTCTTTAAACTTTATTAAGAAATAAGTGTTCGCACCGCTAAAAAAGAATTATGTTTTAGTCGTGATAGTATTGCAAAAGTTAATTAAATGACATATGTATTAAATGTTATGAAATATCATTATCAAAACATCGTAACTTACAGTACGACTCGGCTATTCAAGGATTGCCTTTTCTACACTGTAGATGGCGGTTATTGAATATTCTATCATTAGAAAATTTGAAATAATGATAAATCATAATACGATATTTTTTTGGCAAACTTATCTTTGTATAGTGTTAAATCTACTTTCATACGTTTAATTATCAACTGAAAAGTATTTTTCTATGACAATTTTAGCTATTTAAGTAATATTTAAAGGTTTCGACGTCTGGCGGCGAGTAGAAAACTATAGAACAAATATGACGTTTCATAGATTTTTCTGGAACTTGCCTAATAACTTGCGTCTAAAATTACTTACGAATGAAATGTGATGCCTATCATGGCATCAGAACGTTTATCCGAGTCATTCTTGCAGGATAAAATACAACAGTTCTTTATTTCTCATAATAATATCGAAGGATATCAAAAAATACTATGTGATCGCGATCGTCATATGCACAGGATGACTGCTGGCAGACTGAGCATCAGTGGGCGTGGCTTGACCGGGCCACACACACACAGTTGTTTGACGTCAGGACTCACTTTAAATCACGGTGCACAGTCTCTTATGCCATGTCCTCTTTATAATTAGTCCATGGTCGTGACTCAGCGACTACGCTACGCGAACACATAACGCTCAGCCGTGCGCGCATAACTTTAGTTTTCATTGTTCGCGCCGTTACCTCATACGTCACATATTGTAATATACATTAATCATTATTATACAGTCCACTAGTGTTTTACTTATTGCTCCACGCAAGATCTATCGAAATCACACGAACATATGGTCCTTCACCCGTGAACTTTGGACCGAGAGGAAGACAAAGACTTTGGAATCGGAATTTGCGTGTTCGAGTCCAATTCTGTGATATTCGGATTCAAGTGATCATCATCCAGTTCTTCATTGTGTCTGCATTTTGGACTTTATGAATATTGGCACGGCTTCACAATTTTAGCCGTCTTAGCCGACTTCAACCCAACAGGAACAAAAGAAGAATAGAACTTTTGGAATTAAGAAGAATTAAGAACATCACGGAAGGCAAATACGCATCATCAGATTGTTGTCGGGCATTGAGTACATCGTGAAACATCTCCTCGTCACAGTCATCATCATTAGTGGTTTGCACCATAAAAACCGTGAGCTCGTTCCAATTCCTTTATTTCATACATCCATAAACATCTCTTAATCATATCAATTAATATAATCCACAACCTAATCATTAACTTAATTTCAACTCAATTTAGTTAGAGGTCATCGGTACTGCAAGTCATTCATTATTATCATTGTTATATTCAGTCATAAACTTTGAATTTAGACAGTTTCATCTCTTCATCCATTCATTTAGTAGTTAAATTAACCGTATTACATCATCCCATCTAATAATTATTCATTTATTTCCAGAATTTTGTCCACACAAAAAATTGTTGTTGTCATTACGAAGCAATTTCGATCAGTGCACCAAAACGCCTAAATTTTAGTAATAGCAATACATATTTTGCAAGCTTACTGCTTTAAGCCTTTCAACTTAATTTGTTATAACGTGTTGCAATAAATATTTTATCAGGAACATTTTTACTTTACCAGATATTTATCAAATACGTATCATAACACCATTTGCTGTTTCCTTGACATTTCTTGTTGCTATTAATTTTGCATCAGGCACATAAATATTGCTTTTTGTTTGGGTGTCTTCATAAACTTAATTAGCAATGACTGACATGAAAAGCCTTATTAAAAAGCGAGGTACAATCAAAGCCAAGGTTACAAAATTTACTGCTTACTTGAATGTTTGTCAATCATGTGATAAGTTGAGCGAGGTACAGATCGTCGAGATTCAGTATCGTCTTGATATTTTCGAATGCTTATATGAAAAATACGATGATTCACAGACCAACCTGGAGACTATGGTGGATGACCCCAGCGAGCAATATGCGGAGCGTGAAGCATTTGAGAAGCAGTTCTACAGCTTGGTGGCTTCTGCACGTCAACTAGTTAGCGACGCTCGCAAACTTCTAAAAAACGACTCCACATCTGAGGTTGATTCTTGTTCTAATCACACACACAAACATAGTACAATCCGTTTGCCGAAAATTGACTTACCGAAATTCTGTGGTAGCTATCATGATTGGTTGGGTTTTAAAGATACTTTTGTCTCCATCATTCACAATAATGATGGCATAGATAAAATAAACAAGCTACATTATCTTCGTGCTTCTTTGAGGGGTGGTGCTTCTCTGGTTGTTGATAACCTCGATTTTAGATCAGACAACTACGAAGCTGCCTGGAGGTTGCTGTGCGATAGGTATGACAACAAAAGATTGCTTGTCAACAATCATGTGCAAGCTCTCTTCAATGTGAATCCTATCAGCAAGGAATCAAGTAAGTCACTTCGACACATCATTGATACCACGAATAAAAATTTAAGAGCGTTATCTACATTAGGTCAACCTGTTGAACACTGGGATACGCTGATTATACATATTATGACCAATAAATTGGATCAGGTGACAAATCGTGAGTGGGAGGAGCATAGGAATTCTTTAACAGATCCACCAACACTATCCGTTTTTATTGAATTTATTAGCAATAGGGCTGACTTACTAGAGACACTAGAGGAATCTAGGTTTTTAAATACTAAAAGTGAAAATATGCATGTAAACAATAATAAACATAAAAGTTTTAATACTAAAACAACTTCGTTAGATAGTACAAATTATAAACCAGTGTCATGTCCCATGTGTCAAAAAGACCATTTCATATTTCAATGCGAGAAGTTTAGAAATCTTCCTGTACAAGCTCGCATTAAGAAAGCTCAAGGTACCAACTTATGTCTAAATTGTCTTCGCCCTGGTCATAACATTCATAAATGCAAATTGGGCAATTGCAAATATTGTAAAGAAAAGCACAACACTCTATTACATGTCGATCGTGATGTCAATAGTTCTGATCAGCCAACTATTGCCTTAGCTGCTAGTGACATTTCTACATCTCGAGTCGTCTTACTTTCTACAGCGCTCGTGAAGGTGTCGGACGCTGACAACAACTTTCACACTGCTCGAGTCTTGCTGGACAATGGGAGTACGGCTAACTTCATTTCAGAAGACTATGTTCGTAAGATCAATATTCCCACTTACCCTGTCGAGACCAAGGTAAGAGGTATAAACGATCAGTCTTCTCATGCTGCACAAGGGTGTTCAATTTCAATAAAATCCATCAGCAATGATTTCCAGGTGAATATTGAATGCTACGTCTTGTCTAAAATTTCATCCTCTGTACCAAATGCATATATTGACCCTCATAATATACGTATACCTACAAATATTGTTCTTGCCGATCCTCAATTTCATGTTCCGTCTTCGATCGATATACTTATTGGGGCGGAAATATTTTGGGGCGTTATCGGTACTAGCCGTATTTCTTTAGGTAAGTCCATGCCCAATTTATATGAGTCTAAACTGGGTTGGCTAATTTCGGGTGCAATTCATTTGACTAACTCCTCCTCTTTTCATTCATGTATGCTTGCAGATAACTCACAGCCAGACTTAGATCGTTTTTGGGAGTTAGATTCAATTTCATCTAAACACAAACTCACTTACGAAGAGAGAGCGTGTGAGCAACACTTCGTAGAGTCCACTTACCGCGACGCGGATGGACGGTTTGTAGTGAACATTCCTTTCAAGGAGTCACCTGACGTCTTAGGTGATTCTTACGTAATGGCTAAACGTCGTTTTTTAAGCCTCGAACGTCGTTTAGCTAAGGATCCTTATTTTAAAGGCCTATATGTGGTCTTCATGAGCGAGTACAGCGAGTTAGGGCATATGTCTGAATATACTCATCAAATATCTGATTCGACGTATTCAAATTTCCTACCACATCATGGTGTTTTAAAAAGAGTCGAGCACCACGACCAAACTAAGAGTCGTCTTCGATGCTTCAGCCGTCACTAGTTCAGGTAAATCCTTTAATCAAATCCAGATGATAGGTTCTTCCCTACAAGATGATTTATTATCAATCTTAATTCGGTTTCGTCAACATAAGATCGTCGTATCTGCCGACATCGAGAAAATGTACCGGCAGATACGTTTAAATGACCTTCATCGACCTCTACAAAAGATTCTTTGGAGGGCAGAGCCTACTCATCAATTAAAGACTTATACCTTAAATACTGTGACCTATGGCACCGCATCGGCACCTTTTTTGGCTACTAGGTGTTTGACTCAACTGGCTGAGGAGTGTGATGATTTTTCAACGCGATTTACGATAGCCCATGATTTTTATGTTGATGATTATCTATCTGGGGGATCATCTGTCACAGAAACATTACAAAAGTGTCGTAAAGTTATCGCTGTTCTTCAGTCAGCTAAGTATAACCTTCGTAAATGGCGGTCTAATTCATGCGAAGTACTACGAGCTCTTTGTGTAGACAATGCCACTTCCGACTTCGTCAGTCTCAGTGACAATGAGATGTCTAAAACTTTAGGTCTGAACTGGAGATGTTCAAGTGATACATTTTCTTTTGCTATCAATTTGACCTCCAGTGACATAGCTACAAAACGTAAAATTTTATCCGTCATCGCACAGATCTTTGACCCTATTGGCTTGGTGGTTCCATGCATTGTGGAAGCCAAAATAATAATGCAGCAGCTGTGGCTCACGAAGTGTTCTTGGGATGACACTGTTCCCGAACATATTCAGCGGGCGTGGAATGATTTTCAACATAGTTTACCTCTTTTAAATCAGTTTAGGATACCTCGGTGGATAACATGTGAATCAGCGTCTTCTTTGCAAATCCATGTTTTCACTGATGCATCTGAAAGGGCCTATGGTGCATGTTTGTATGTCCGCAGCGTATCTCAAAGTGGTGAGGTTCATGTTTATTTACTTACCGCTAAAAGTAAGATAGCGCCGGTCAAATCAACGACCATACCCCGACTCGAACTTTGTGCTGCCTTGTTGGGTTCTAGGTTGTATCTTAAGGTACGTCAGTCACTTACCTTACGTATTGATGAAGTGCATTTCTGGTGTGACTCCACCATCGTTTTAGGCTGGTTATCTGCTTTACCATCGCAACTGAAAACCTTTGTTAGGCATCGAGTTTCTGAAATTCAAGAAACTGCGGGTGGCAGGGCTTGGCGTTACGTTCCATCACTTGAAAACCCCGCAGACCTCGCCTCGCGTGGACTCAGAGCTGACAAACTGCTTGATTCGTCACTATGGTGGTCAGGGCCACAATTCCTTAAAGAAGACGTATATTCATGGCCTCAATTTCCTGTGCAACATCAACAATGTAAAAACTTACCGGAAACAGTCACATTGTCTTATCATGTTGACACTTTAAGTCATACTGAAAGTCTCATTTCGAAATTATGGTCAACATGTTCCGATTTTTACAAAATACAGCGGTTTGCGGCATATCTCATACGATTTATTAATATAAAGTTCAAGAAACAATTATTTTATTCAGGTCCACTTACATCTAATGAATTAAATAGTTCTTTACAGCTTTTACTTAGATTAAGTCAACAGGAATCATTTCCTGTAGAGTACAAACTTCTTGCAAATGGAAAAGACTTACCGGCAAAGAATAAATTCCTATCACTGTCTCCATTTTTTGATAAAAATACTTATTTAATTCGTGTTGGCGGCAGGTTAAACAATTCATTCTACGACTTTAACATCAAACATCCTATTCTCATATCAAGTTCGCATACTATATGCAGACTATTATTCAACATGTTCCATTTAAGACTCTTACATCCTGGACCTCAACTATTACTTACCACGATTCGCCACCATTATTATCCAATCGGTGGAAAGGCTTTAGCTAAAAAGGTCTCACATCAATGTATAAAGTGTTGTAGAATAAAGGCCAACACTGTCCAACCTATCATGGGCAACCTTCCGGAGCAGCGTCTACATTTAGAATTTCCCTTCTTAGATTCAGGTGTTGACTATGCTGGCCCAATCATGATAGCTGATCCTAAGGGCAGAGGTTGTAGATTAGTCAAATGCTTTATATGTGTGTTTGTGTGTTTAGCTACGAGAGCTGTCCACCTTGAGTTGGTATCCGACCTCACGAAGGAGGCTTTCTTGGCAGCCATGAGCCGTTTTATTGCTCGGCGGGGTAAGCCACGTAATGTCTTTTCAGATAACGGAACAACATTCGTCGGCGCTTTCAACGAGTTGGCCCGCCTTCTTTCACAAGTTTTGAACCTCGGCGACATCGACCCTGGTATCAATTTCTCTTTTATACCCGCTTATATACCACACTTTGGTGGATTATGGGAATCCGCGGTCAAGTCGACTAAACACCATCTCAGACGAATTCTAGGCTTAACAAATCTAACCTTCGAAGAGATGGCAACTTGTTTAATTCAAGTGGAGGCTATATTAAATTCAAGGCCCTTAACTCCACTCTCCAATGATCCTTCAGACCTTGTACCCTTAACTCCGGCCCACTTTCTAATTGGACGATCGCTCATAATGCTACCTCACCCACAGATCGAGAATAACAACGTTACCAATTTGCAACGGTTTCGCCGCATCGAGTATCTTAAACAACACTTCTGGGCTCGCTTTTCTCATGAGTATATTCTGTGGCTACAAGAGAGAACCAAGTGGTGCCGATCATCAGGAGAGCTTAAAGAAGGATCTCTTGTTATCATTAAGGATAAGACTACACCGCCTTTATTGTGGCTTTTAGGACGCATCACTAAGGTGTTTCCTGGCAGAGATGGCATCGCAAGAGTTGCCGACATCCGGACACGTAAGAGTGTCATTCGGCGGGCCTTCAACACAATCTGCCCGCTGCCTGTCTCCACTGCTGTTGAAGACACTTCAACGGGGGGAGTATGTTGAGTTCAACTACTCGTCAGCCCAGCCACAGCGGGCTACGGAAGGAGCGGGGCGCGCGCGACCGTTCTACGTTCAACGAGTCTGCGCGGCCACGCAGTCAGTGAGTCGTGACTCAGCGACTACGCTACGCGAACACATAACGCTCAGCCGTGCGCGCATAACTTTAGTTTTCATTGTTCGCGCCGTTACCTCATACGTCACATATTGTAATATACATTAATCATTATTATACAGTCCACTAGTGTTTTACTTATTGCTCCACGCAAGATCTATCGAAATCACACGAACAAGTACGTATTGACAGAGTGTTGTCTATTGTCTAATCACAATAGACCCAGTATAGATAGGTATAATCTTTTCGCCAATAATAACAACCTAACACAAAATGACTTTAGGCAGGACTCTCGGTCCTGCCTAAAGTAAAAAACCACGCCTTCATTTGTTTCGGTTGAGGAGCCTGAAATTAAAGATGCAAATTTCTGAATGATAAAACTTAATAATAATACAGTTATTAGCCATCTATCGCCCCCCAGGATACAAAAATATTTATAACTTTATCCATTCGTTAAACCACCTTCTTCAAAAATACTCCGCTATCCAAAACATTATTATATTGGGTGACATAATATAAATATCCCTGCAGACAGTACAGACTCAAATGTTTTCCAATATTTAGACATGATGTTATTCCATGGCATACTACCCGGACATAATTATTTTCAACACAGGTTAGCGCAAATAAAGGTATTATGAATCCATAAAACTGTATTCCTACATTATTTTCAACACAGGTTAGCGCACATACAGAGACTTCTAAGTCTTGTAAGAAAAAGTTAAATTTAGATTCAAATTCTATAGACAGTCCCTCATCTCGTGAGAAATCGATTTTTTCTTCTAAGAATTGTTCACGTGAGAAAACATTTACTATTAACTACATCAATAATAAAGTTTATTTACCTCACGTTTATCTAAAAACGAATTATAACGATAAGCCCTTGTGTTTTTTGATTGACACTGGTTCTACAATTTCAATTGTCAAACATTCTAGTTTACACAATAAACCAGTGCACCATGCACTGGTTTATTGTGTAAACTAGAATGTTTGACCTGAAATTATAAAACTTAAAGGTTTAAGTGATAACGATTCCTATTGCGAATCTCTCCCTTTTTTTTTAACTATAGAAATGTTGCTTTCTGCCATATCTATACTAATTCAGCCTAATCAAATAATCGTTAAGAAAATTTAAATTTAATTTCCATACGATTATATATTACTGATACAGCCTAATCAAAATAACGATTATTTGATTAGGTTGGATTAGTATCGATATGGCAGAATGCAATACCTGTATTTAAAAAAAATTAAAATTATTTATTACCAAGTATTTCTTCTCTTTTGGATTAAGTTCTTAACTATAATTTTAATATTTGAAAATTAAATAATAGAAGCCAATTTATATTAATTTATTTTGTCTATATGTCTGTTGGTCTACTTATGTTAGGTACTTATCTAACCTATGTAGATACAGTACGTGCAAGAGCATAAACATACAACGTGTAAGGCACTTTTGGAATACGTTGTTATAGTGCCTAATGCAAGATAATCGCTGTATGCAAAAAACTACATCCCAAACTAAAAAATTGGTTCATCGGCATCATCATCCACAGCCCGACGTCATTTACTGCAGGGCATTGACCGCCCTCAGCTTTTACTAGTCTTTATGATTCCGTGCTAGTCTCACCCAGGTTTTTCCAACGATAGTACGTATAGCAATATCATCTGTCAATCTTATCGCCGGATTACTGGAAACTTATATAACGGGGCTTGAACCCGCGACCCTTGACATTCTGTATCATCACTCTATAAACTGAGTTACCGTGTCTTTGTTCGAGGCTATTGAATTTCAAGTTTCCTTGTATTCGTTTTAAGGAGACGCCTGGCGATATTTATTTAGCAATCATTTACTGATCTACTAAAATTATTAATCGGTCAAATCACTTTAGAGCTTTTATGGTTACATCAGAAACAACATGCTAATATCTCTTCATTATATAGATTATATATATCATATATATTCTTCATTTCGTTATCCGCCGTCTTGGGCTGTAAAACGAATCTTATATTCGTTATTAATATCCCGATAATCACTTCCATATCGATATTTAAAAAAGATCCTCCATTTGTGATTTGAAAATTGATGTCATATTAGCAACAATCACACAAAAATGTCTCGAAAATGACACCCATATCGATATATCATCTTGCAAACCTTGGACTTTTATTTGTAATTAACACTTATTATAAATCCAAATATTTTGTGACACTACCGAAAAACGTTCCTATAAGAAAAAAAAAAACAAAATACCCATTCCCTAAGTTTTTTATTTATTTTTAAGTTGATTTCAGGCCCAAGTAAGGAAAAAAACAGTATACCAGCAAATATTGACATTAAGCAAACCTGAAACAAAATAAATATAATATTTTAATTACTTACAATATTTTAGAACAATCGATTTGAAAATTTACTCATTTTAGATAATGGATTCAAATTAATAAATCGGTTGACAGATTCGTATTCGATCGTCATTATAATTAAAAAATAAAATAACCATGGCCGACTGAGGCCCATCGGGAATACCAAACTGAGTAGTGATATGAAAGATTTCATATTATTTTATCCTTGAGTGCCATTTACGATAAAACTAGGAAATTCTCTTGTAATATATTAAGTTTCATAATGGATTCTGTCAGTTTTATGGCCCTACTCATTAGGTTTTGGTGTAATATTAGTTATATTATAAACAAGCAATGCACAACTGGCGTGAAATTTATTACGAGTATATAACTTTAGAGTTGAAAATCTTTGTTATCACTCCGGTTTTACCCTAATTATGGATGCCTAGATATAATAAATACGATGATGTGTTAGTTTCGTCCACTTTCTGTTAAGTTTGTTGAATCTCACCCCCATATTTTTTTGATTTTTAGGCCCCATGATCCCGGCTGTTATCATAATTACATACGTAAGTTCATAAAGGTAAATATTAAAATTTTCACGATAAAAATGATAAATGCACACGCATGTGAGCGTATTATCCTAGTATTTTAATTAAAATACAAAAAAATATATACGACGCACTGTTAAAGAATAAAAGTAGATTTCCTAGGGGTCCGGAATTACATAACTCTTGCGCCCATTTCTGTACCAGTTTCGAGTCAGCGGTGTCATCGATGTTGCGCCCAGAAATTTGTCAGCTACGGACTATATGGTTAAAATAGACATTCAATACTCTCTCCGAAATTGTATGTTTGTCGCAGATGGATTGTAGAATCCGCTGTTTTACAAAATCTCTAGCTGCTTTACAAAACAATACTGTTATGAAAAACAGCTGAACGACGTTTAGCGGTTTTACATAATTACTAAACTATAACACGCAGAATTGAATGAACGTTTTGCGTTTATCAATGCAGCGGGTCAACGATCAGAGATTATGTAATACAATGTAAAATGAACTGTCAGATTGTTGATTTTAGTTCGAAATTTTGTCGCATATGGCTCTGTATGTCTTAACAATAATAACCTAACTTTATTTTACTTGTCAATAGCAAAAAAACTATGAAAAATTTTAATGACGTAAATTCTAAACCACTATAATAGTCGACAATATATCGGGATTATGAAAGAAAATAAACGAAATTGATCCATGAGCGAGCGAAACGAGCTCGGGAGTTTCGTGTATCCCGACACGGACAGGTTAGGTTTGAAGAGGATGACGGGGGCCAGTGAGCGAGCGTAGCGAGCGAACAGCCCCCGTCATTCTCTTCGTGTTTAGGTTTTTTCTAACCTTACAGACACAAAAAAAGAAGCCCCGCTTGGCGGGGCTCCGTCGACCCAGCCACGGAAAGTCAAATCAGAATACAGTATAGTTTTTTTACTTGAATGGTGACTATCCATATAATATACCTATACAATAAACAAACCTGTCCCACTGTAGATATGTCATTCTGCATTACGTCTAAAGGTGGGTAGCAGTTTTGTTAAACGTATCGCAATGGCAATCCAGCTGAACGTTGGTCAGCTGTTTTATAAAACAGTACTGTTTTGTAAAGCAGCTAGAGATTTTGTAAAACAGCGGATTCTACAATCCATCTGCGACATGTGACATGTGACCACAAGACTAGCACACTAATTTATCCATTTTCACAGCAATATCTTAAACTTTAGTTCACAAATCACAGAATAAAGTGCATTAGTGCATTTTTACATAACAGAAAGATTTTTGGAGTCAGTTCTTTTTTTTTTGTTAAAAATAATTTATTTCTTACTTTTTAGTGAATCTTGCGTTCCATAACTGATTTATCGGAAGTGAATATGGTTAGAACTACTCAACGCGCTGTCCATATGGGTAGGGACCATTTAATTGAGAAAGAAGCAAAAGATCATTGATGATTTAAATGAGAGCAAAGAAGGGAAGAAACGCCTATATCAAAGTAGGAAATCTAGATCTGAGGCTATTTCAAAAGAGAGTAATGAACTGCGTAAAACAAGATGAAATTAATTAAAAGATTAAATTAAAATCTGACTAGCGTATGTTACTCACGGGACAGAGTAAGGATTCTAACGATACCCCATATATCGAAATCAGTTCAGGTATTTAGAAGTTATGGTGGAATAGGTAAAGAAACTCACAAACTACTTACATACATACATACTTAGATACACTCCGTTTTTTTGGCTCTCGTGTAAGACTCCGTGCCGAAAGAGATGTTTGAGAATGCGGTCTTACACTAAAAAGTACTAAATAGCAAAAAAAATATGACGGGTTTCCGGTGCTTATCTTCCGGTTTCATCATCATCTGATGATGAAGCTGGAAAATAGGCAGTTCATTAGAACTATTCTAGAGACCGTAAACACCACCGGAAAGTCACAAGAAAGCAAAATACACCATTTCGTTTACTTCGACGACGTATAATTTTTCTGTTATTTTGATTTAAATACCAAACTACCAAACCAATTTTCATAAAATTGAAGTATGCCATGGAATGCCATCATGTCTAAATATTGGAAAACATTTGAGTCTGTACTGTCTGCAGGGATATTTATATTAATGTCACCCAATATAACAATGTTTTGGATAGCGGAGTATTTTTGAAAAAGGTGGTTTAACGAATGGATAAAATTATAAATATTTTTGTATCCTGGGGGGCGATAGATGGCTAATAACTGTATTATTATTAAGTTTTATCATTCAGCAATTTTCTTCTTAAATTTCAGGCTCCTCAACCGAAACAAATGAAGTCATCAATCATTTCGTGTTAGGTTGTTATTATTGGCGAAAAGATTATACCCATCTATACTGAGTCTATTGTGATTAGACAATAGCCAACACTCTGTCAATACGTACTTATAATATAATATTAATTTCTGATCATTAAACATTGTAATTTTGAATTATTACATTTAAATTATTATTATAATTAATTAGGCTAATATGATTATAAAAATATTTGCATGTCATGTTATAATGGCGAAATATGTGATTCTGTATTATAATGTAGTTACCATCCTTTGTACCATATTTTATGCGAATAAAGATCTTATCTTACGATGCAATCCCAGTCCACTCCACTTACTATACTATACTGACAATAATGGGTAGTAATCCAGGCAGATTTTGTTTTAGGCTTCGGATATTTGGTTGGAATATTTTATAAAATCGACAAGAATCGGGAATATAAGACTCACACTGCTCCACATCACAGATTAACGATTCAGCCACCGTAAATAAATCAATATATTTTTGAAATATGTTACAAACGAATTTTAATCAAAAAATTTACGTGATAAGCGGGGACCAAAGATATTAGAAGGAAAGAGATATGTCATGTGTTTCAAAATGTACGAGAACCTAGCAATCCACTTTTGCACCTCCATACAATGAGCACAACGTTATAATTGGCTACTCACGCTAAATAAACCAAATCCACAATGTTAGTAGCCAATCATGCCGATCGTAGGTACTGCCAACGTAAAAATATTTAATTCAAATAGACCATGTAATTGTCGATAATTGTTATCGATATTCTATATAACATTATTGAAATATATAGTGTGCTTGATTCACAATAGTTTCCGTTTTCAGTTTCAATCATAATTTAAAAGTTTAAAATGATAGAGGGTATAAATTAACTTAATAAAACGACTATGTAATTACTAAAAAGAATTACAAATCAAATAAAAATAATACCTATTGAAAAATATCCATCTTGTAAACCATTTTACAATTAAGTAGAGTTATTTTAAAAAGATACGTCAAAATAATATGTACAATAGGCGATGTTATCGCTAGTAACGTTCTCTGAAGGACAACTTTTGGATGAACAAAACTAAAAATCATGGAAGACAAACAAGGGGAAATGGACTGCCATGGTATGCTTTATGTATATAAATAATAATTAAAGAAATATACGTTAGTACGTAATATAGGTATATTTCTTTAAGCAGACGAAGTGGTGGTCACCACCGGGACCGCCACTTCGTCTGCTTAATAGATTTTTTGGCGCTCAACCCTAATTCGTTTTCTAAAATTAATGTAGCCTAAGTTACTCCTTATAACATGAGCTATCTGCCCGTGGAAGCCCCGTCGAAAATTTGTGCAAAATTTCATGCTTCTAGATCGAGCGGTTGCAGCTGTGCGTTCATCGATCAGTTAGTCAGTGAATCAGTCAGCCAGTCAGTTTCATACTTTATATATATATAAATATAGATGCAACATTAATATATTGGTACTAACTGTACCCCACAGTTTCACCCGCGTGTAATTATACTATAATTACCTACTTAGCACCAACAAATAGGAAATAATTCACAGAATAATAATAATTATTAAATATTTAAGACTAGCTGGGAGGTGTATCCGAATGACTATACTATTTCTCACAAACTACCAGGCGAGACAACGGGTAGGCTGCATAAATTGAATGTGGTGCATCAAAATATGCAAGGCCTAGCCGGCAAAGAGCTAGAGTTAAGCTTATTTATGGAAAAATATGATGTTCAGGTTTTATGCTTAACTGAACATTGGTTAAAATGTCATGAAATTTCATTTGTTAATATTAACAATTATTCTGTACAAAGTGTGTTTGTAAGAAAAAATGCAATTCGCAGTGGATCCTTAATAATGGTTTTGAATAAGTTAAAATGTAAAGAGCGTTTAGACCTTGTAAAGCTTTCTATCGAGCGCACTATTGAGTTATCTTGTGTGGAACTCGAGCGTTATATTGTAATTTGCGTGTACCGACCCCCTATAGGTGATTTTTATTTATTTGAATCAGTGTTAGAGGACTCGCTTAATAAAATTAAATCTAGCAAAAAGGGTATAATACTATGTGGGGATTTCAATGTTAACATTCTAGATGTATCCCCAACAAGTATCAGGCTTATAAATCTGTTTAAATCATTTAATTTATGTAACTTATTTTTTGAACCAACTAGGATAACAGCAACTACATCCACTTGTCTGGATAACATTTTTAGTAACTGTGATGCTACCAGTAAAATAATTTTAACAGATTTGACTTCTGACCACTGTGGTCAAATAGCAAGTTATCCCAATTTTTTAAATAATAAAACAATTAAGTTTGAATGTAGGCCATACACTTTTAGCCGTTGTATGCTCTTTAAATATAACATTGCCTCAAAAATTAAACCTTCAGTATTGGAGTATCAGGATCCAAATCTTATCTACGGTGTTCTTTTCAATATAGTCGAAAAAGAGTTTCAGAGTACTTTTAAAACAAAAACATTAAATATTAAAAATTCGTCCGCCCCTTTTAACCAATGGGCTACTACAGGTATCTATAAAAGTAGAGCGCGACTATATGAGTTATATGGTATGAAGAAATACAAGTTTGACCCTCTGTTTCTAAATTACGTTAGAAACTATTCAAAATTGTTTAAAAAGATTTGCATATTGGCAAAATCAAAGTTTATTAGTGAGAAAATCAAACAGTCAAACAACAAAGTAAAAACGACATGGAAAATTATTAATAATGAAATGGGTCAATCACATAAACGAGAGAATCAGTTAGAGATTATCGATAACAATAAATTGATAAGCAAAACCTCGGAAGTAGCTCAGATATTTAATACGTTCTTTGCAAACATACCAATAACTACAACACGCTCCTTGAGCTCATCGTGTGATACCGCTGTTAATCTATTACGCAGTAGTGTGCCAGAATGTAACACTCTCTTTAAGTTTGAACACGTGACCTCCTGTGACGTAATACATATTTTTAAATCCCTTAATCCTAAAAACACAGGTGACTTTTGGGGCCTATCCGTTAAACTCTTAAGTAATGTAATTGATATAGTTGCCCCCTACCTTGCTATTGCTTTTAATAAATGTGTTGATCTAGGTAATTTTCCAGAGCTAATGAAACATAGTAAAGTAATACCTTTATTTAAAACTGGTAGCAAAAGCGATATTGGGAATTATAGACCAATACCTATATTACCAGCGTTCAGTAAAATTTTCGAAAAGTTAATACTCAAGCAGCTATTGAAACATTTTAATTTAAAAGGCCTTCTTCATAGTGAACAATATGGCTTTACCAAGGGACGCTCAACTACAGATGCGGGTGTTGCTCTTCTTAGACACATTTATAGTGCGTGGGAAAATTCACGGAATGCAATCGGTGTGTTCTGTGATCTTTCGAAAGCATTCGATTGCGTTCACCATGATACGCTCATACGTAAACTATATAATTATGGCGTTCGCAATGTAGCACTAAGTGTAATTAGATCTTATCTACAGCAACGATTTCAGTGCGTCGATATTAATGGCACTAAATCTTCTAGACTACCCATTCAATTAGGCGTGCCCCAAGGTTCAATACTTGGCCCGTTTTTGTTTTTGATTTATATAAATGATTTGCCGTACCACCTAAAGGGCATTTGCGATGTAGTGCTGTTTGCAGATGATACCTCACTAATTTTCAAAGTTGATAGAAAAAGACAACATTTTGACGATGTGAACAATGCACTCTCACAGGTTACACGTTGGTTTACGGTTAATAACCTAGTTCTTAATGGCAATAAAACTAAAACTATTAAATTCATGATGCCGAATGTAAAAAATCTGGGCCCGAATATTATACTAAATACTGAGATGCTTGAGGCTGTAGATTCCACAGTGTTCTTAGGCATAACAATAGATAACAAACTTCAATGGGGTGCTCATATCGCTTCTCTCGGGCGAAGGCTTAGCTCTGCTGCTTATGCTGTCCGAAAAGTTAGACAACTTACTGATGTAGACACTGCTCGTTTAGTATATTTTAGCTATTTTCACAGCGTCATGGCATACGGTATTCTGTTGTGGGGCAAGGCCGCAGATATTCAAAATGTCTTTGTCCTACAAAAAAGAGCCATTCGAGCAATTTATCAGTTAAGTGCTCGAGTCTCACTAAGAGATCTTTTTAAAGATATTGGTATTCTCACTGTTACTTCACAGTTTATTTTTGCCAACATAATATATATCAGACAAAACTTGAATTTATTTACTAAAAAAAGCGATGTCCATAATCTCAACACGAGAAATAGGCATAAATTATGCGTCCCATATCATAGGCTACACAAGGTACATGATTCATTTGTGGGACTTGGTATCCGCATTTACAATAAACTGCCACCTTGTATATTAGAGTTACCCTTTACTTCTTTTAAGACAAAAATCAAGACTAACCTTATGCAAAAGGCGTATTATACAATAAAGGAATATTTGAATGATAAAAATAGTTGGTCGCTGTGTTAACACAAGATGATTCTAGATATTTGAATTTATTCGTGATTGTATTTTTTGTTATTTCATTCATTTCAAGACATCTGATAATATGTAATCATATTTTAAGATCAAATTTATTTTGTGACATGTTCATAATAATTATATTTTTATACTTTTTCTCGTATATCAAATTTGATATTATATTCTAATATTGTTGCGAATTAGTGACCTCGGCGACTAGATTATGTTATGTTTTTATTTCTCAGTCTTTCTCTTGGTGGCAGGGTCGTCATGCTCCCTTAGATGTCATTGCTCGCGGTGGCGTCGGGGGTCGGGTCGCTCACTTCCCTCAAAAATGGCGAGGAGGGTGATGGCTGATCTTTGCGTCAATCTCGTGAACAGGTGCTGCTTGTGGTGACTGGTCGTCCTGCTCACCAGTGATAGTCTGCTTTTTTTAACATATAATTTATTTATTTTTTTGTCTTATTCATCAGGCTCGGGTTCTAATTCGTGACGCATGGTTGTACACGGAGGCGGGCACACCATTATTTATATAACGACCGATTTAATTAAATTTAAACGGAAGGCCTTAAACTAAATTATAATTGAGATATTGCTTGAGTAAAATTCAATGAGGTAAATAGTAGTTAATTATTTTTTTCTGTATTATGATGTGCCAGCTGAAATGTATATTTAAATATATTTTTGTTGTTTAATTTGTAACTTGACAGGCAGAGACGTGTAGCTGGGGAGTTTGTTGCGCCGCTTCTTCTCTCCAGTGAAGCACTAGGAAGCGGTGAAGGGTGGGCGTTTTGAGGGACTGTCTTATTGTTATGTATGACGTTCAAAAAGTACCATTTCTAATGGTCTAATTTGAATAAAGGTATTTTTGATTTTGATTTTTTGATTCACAAATCTAGCAATAATATAAAAAAAATTAAATCTCTCTGGCAGTTCCAGAGATTAGCGCTGTAAAACAAACATACAAACAAAAACACTCTTCCGCTTTACAATATTAGTATAGATTAATACAACTTATTCATAAAAAAGTAATACATATCATCAATATTCTACGATTACTATCGTAGATTATCGATAAATGTATTACCATCTGCAGTCTGCACGATCACATCACCAACGATTCTCTATTCAAATTTTCAAAATACCGATCGTACCACGCGACGCGTGTGTTTATTGAGAGTATCGGTCGCTGTTCTTTATATTACGTTTTTTATTGATCGCTTGCTAGTTTAATTAGTAGATAAGAAGCAATGTATTTCGTACAAAAATACGAATGTCGTCTTGTTCCATCAAGGCAAATGTAACTTAGTAGAATTAACAAGTTTTTTTTATTTATTGTTAATATAGTTAAATACAACAAAATTCGTGTAATTATATATCATACGTGATACCTTCCATAATAAAGGTATTAAAATCACTTAGATTTTTGCAGTATATCACCGCAAAACACGGCATTTTCACAACATTTCACGAACGTGGTCAAATGTGAACTGATCTATTAAAACGGCCATTTTTGCCGACGTGCGCAAGTTGCTCTTATCGCGATCACGCGGACACGCCCACTTAACATTTCTCGTCCATTCTTATTTCTATGGCGGGGACACTCCTGAATTCGTATTGATGTTGTCTTAAAATAATACTTGTTAATGTTTATCAAAGGATTTTTTTTTTATTTTGTTGTGTTGGTTGTAATACCGAAAGCTGCAGCAGACAAAGAAATTTGAGTATATGATGAAAATTTACTTGAGGTGTTATGGAATTCGTTTGGGCAAGTGTAAAGCATGTCCCGGTGTAACGCGAATCGATGTCATTAGGATGTATAATACCATTAGGTATAATATGATAAGGTGACGATGTTGCGAGGCGATAATACAAATGAAATCGATAATGAAATATGAATACAATAGGTTAATATTATAAAATTATTTAAACATGCAATAATATTTACTATTAACCCTTTAATACGCATTTCATGCATTTGATTAGGGCTTGATACGTAAGAGAAAAGACATACCAGTAGTCATATTTTGGTGAGTAGTATGGATATACAGCGTTCGGATATGATTTGAATTGGTTTGTCTTCATGTAGATTTTGCTATTTAAACACCAACAAGATAGTTTGTGGTTCTTTGCAATTTGACACGATTCGTAAAATAGTTTAAATAATATAATAAATGGGTTTTTTATCACCAGTTATTCCGATTGTTTGTGTATTAAGCTTGTCGATTACGGGGAGTTCGTCGAGACACAGGTAATTTCGGTCACTATCGAACGAGACGCGCTTCCCTGTTTCTTAGGTAAACGATAGATATCCTGCAGGTTAGACTCGTTGATATCCAGGTCTACGGTTTTCCCTACATTGGGTACTTACCATCGCTACAAGGTCCCTGGATGTTTCGTTTTCTTTTTGTGGTACGTTGCGCATTGCCACAAGACAAGCACAATGATTTATCCATTTTCACAGCAATTTCTTATACTTTAGTTCACAAATCACAGAATAAAGTAATATTTCGTTTCAAATCGCACTTAAGTAAAAATTGCGCGCGCGTTTAGTTAGAGATTACACAAGACTGAATATTCAATGTTGCCAACTACTTAAAACAAATACTTACTTCAATAACTTCCAAATACTTAAATATGTTTTTTTAAACAGTGAAAACACTGATAAAAATATTATATTTTCAAAAACGTTGGGTTTTTGGAAATATAATATTTTTATCAGTGTTTTTACTGTTTTCACTTCTTCTGAGGTTTCCGAGTTCTATAAATCACATATATGAATTATGCATTAATATAAAAACATTTATTAGCCATGAATAATAATTAGACTCCCATATTAATTTATAGTATTTAGACAGAAAGCCTGTTGGGTTCCTAATTTATACAAATTTATTTATAAGATTAGCTGCCCTGCGTTTTGTATACTTCTCGTAGACTATAAGACACTGTAGTATCATTGGTCTTAAAAAGCTAGTTTAATGTTCCCTCCGGTTTAACGTTAGCATAGAAATAAGAATATACGAGAAATGTTAAGAGGGCGTGTCCGCGTGATCGCGATAAGAGCAATTTGCGCACGTCGGCAAAAATGGCCGTTTTAATAGATCAGTTCACATTTGACCACGTTCGTGAAATGTTGTGAAAATGCCGTGTTTTGCGGTGATATACTGCAAAAATCTAAGTGATTTTAATACCTTTATTATGGAAGGTATCACGTATGATATATAATTACACGAATTTTGTTGTATTTAACTATATTAACAATCAATAAAAAAAACTTGTTAATTCTACTAAGTTACATTTGCCTTGATGGAACAAGACGACATTCGTATTTTTGTACGAAATACATTGCTTCTTATCTACTAATTAAACTAGCAAGCGATCAATAAAAAACGTAATATAAAGAACAGCGACCGATACTCTCAATAAACACACGCGTCGCGTGGTACGATCGGTATTTTGAAAATTTGAATAGAGAATCGTTGGTGATGTGATCGTGCAGACTGCAGATGGTAATACATTTATCGATAATCTACGATAGTAATCGTAGAATATTGATGATATGTATTACTTTTTTATGAATAAGTTGTATTAATCTATACTAATATTGTAAAGCGGAAGAGTGTTTTTGTTTGTATGTTTGTTTTACAGCGCTAATCTCTGGAACTGCCAGAGAGATTTAATTTTTTTTATATTATTGCTAGATTTGTGAATCAAAAAATCAAAATCAAAAATACCTTTATTCAAATTAGACCATTAGAAATGGTACTTTTTGAACGTCATACATAACAATAAGACAGTCCCTCAAAACGCCCACCCTTCACCGCTTCCTAGTGCTTCACTGGAGAGAAGAAGCGGCGCAACAAACTCCCCAGCTACACGTCTCTGCCTGTCAAGTTACAAATTAAACAACAAAAATATATTTAAATATACATTTCAGCTGGCACATCATAATACAGAAAAAAATAATTAACTACTATTTACCTCATTGAATTTTACTCAAGCAATATCTCAATTATAATTTAGTTTAAGGCCTTCCGTTTAAATTTAATTAAATCGGTCGTTATATAAATAATGGTGTGCCCGCCTCCGTGTACAACCATGCGTCACGAATTAGAACCCGAGCCTGATGAATAAGACAAAAAAATAAATAAATTATATGTTAAAAAAAGCAGACTATCACTGGTGAGCAGGACGACCAGTCACCACAAGCAGCACCTGTTCACGAGATTGACGCAAAGATCAGCCATCACCCTCCTCGCCATTTTTGAGGGAAGTGAGCGACCCGACCCCCGACGCCACCGCGAGCAATGACATCTAAGGGAGCATGACGACCCTGCCACCAAGAGAAAGACTGAGAAATAAAAACATAACATAATCTAGTCGCCGAGGTCACTAATTCGCAACAATATTAGAATATAATATCAAATTTGATATACGAGAAAAAGTATAAAAATATAATTATTATGAACATGTCACAAAATAAATTTGATCTTAAAATATGATTACATATTATCAGATGTCTTGAAATGAATGAAATAACAAAAAATACAATCACGAATAAATTCAAATATCTAGAATCATCTTGTGTTAACACAGCGACCAACTATTTTTATCATTCAAATATTCCTTTATTGTATAATACGCCTTTTGCATAAGGTTAGTCTTGATTTTTGTCTTAAAAGAAGTAAAGGGTAACTCTAATATACAAGGTGGCAGTTTATTGTAAATGCGGATACCAAGTCCCACAAATGAATCATGTACCTTGTGTAGCCTATGATATGGGACGCATAATTTATGCCTATTTCTCGTGTTGAGATTATGGACATCGCTTTTTTTAGTAAATAAATTCAAGTTTTGTCTGATATATATTATGTTGGCAAAAATAAACTGTGAAGTAACAGTGAGAATACCAATATCTTTAAAAAGATCTCTTAGTGAGACTCGAGCACTTAACTGATAAATTGCTCGAATGGCTCTTTTTTGTAGGACAAAGACATTTTGAATATCTGCGGCCTTGCCCCACAACAGAATACCGTATGCCATGACGCTGTGAAAATAGCTAAAATATACTAAACGAGCAGTGTCTACATCAGTAAGTTGTCTAACTTTTCGGACAGCATAAGCAGCAGAGCTAAGCCTTCGCCCGAGAGAAGCGATATGAGCACCCCATTGAAGTTTGTTATCTATTGTTATGCCTAAGAACACTGTGGAATCTACAGCCTCAAGCATCTCAGTATTTAGTATAATATTCGGGCCCAGATTTTTTACATTCGGCATCATGAATTTAATAGTTTTAGTTTTATTGCCATTAAGAACTAGGTTATTAACCGTAAACCAACGTGTAACCTGTGAGAGTGCATTGTTCACATCGTCAAAATGTTGTCTTTTTCTATCAACTTTGAAAATTAGTGAGGTATCATCTGCAAACAGCACTACATCGCAAATGCCCTTTAGGTGGTACGGCAAATCATTTATATAAATCAAAAACAAAAACGGGCCAAGTATTGAACCTTGGGGCACGCCTAATTGAATGGGTAGTCTAGAAGATTTAGTGCCATTAATATCGACGCACTGAAATCGTTGCTGTAGATAAGATCTAATTACACTTAGTGCTACATTGCGAACGCCATAATTATATAGTTTACGTATGAGCGTATCATGGTGAACGCAATCGAATGCTTTCGAAAGATCACAGAACACACCGATTGCATTCCGTGAATTTTCCCACGCACTATAAATGTGTCTAAGAAGAGCAACACCCGCATCTGTAGTTGAGCGTCCCTTGGTAAAGCCATATTGTTCACTATGAAGAAGGCCTTTTAAATTAAAATGTTTCAATAGCTGCTTGAGTATTAACTTTTCGAAAATTTTACTGAACGCTGGTAATATAGGTATTGGTCTATAATTCCCAATATCGCTTTTGCTACCAGTTTTAAATAAAGGTATTACTTTACTATGTTTCATTAGCTCTGGAAAATTACCTAGATCAACACATTTATTAAAAGCAATAGCAAGGTAGGGGGCAACTATATCAATTACATTACTTAAGAGTTTAACGGATAGGCCCCAAAAGTCACCTGTGTTTTTAGGATTAAGGGATTTAAAAATATGTATTACGTCACAGGAGGTCACGTGTTCAAACTTAAAGAGAGTGTTACATTCTGGCACACTACTGCGTAATAGATTAACAGCGGTATCACACGATGAGCTCAAGGAGCGTGTTGTAGTTATTGGTATGTTTGCAAAGAACGTATTAAATATCTGAGCTACTTCCGAGGTTTTGCTTATCAATTTATTGTTATCGATAATCTCTAACTGATTCTCTCGTTTATGTGATTGACCCATTTCATTATTAATAATTTTCCATGTCGTTTTTACTTTGTTGTTTGACTGTTTGATTTTCTCACTAATAAACTTTGATTTTGCCAATATGCAAATCTTTTTAAACAATTTTGAATAGTTTCTAACGTAATTTAGAAACAGAGGGTCAAACTTGTATTTCTTCATACCATATAACTCATATAGTCGCGCTCTACTTTTATAGATACCTGTAGTAGCCCATTGGTTAAAAGGGGCGGACGAATTTTTAATATTTAATGTTTTTGTTTTAAAAGTACTCTGAAACTCTTTTTCGACTATATTGAAAAGAACACCGTAGATAAGATTTGGATCCTGATACTCCAATACTGAAGGTTTAATTTTTGAGGCAATGTTATATTTAAAGAGCATACAACGGCTAAAAGTGTATGGCCTACATTCAAACTTAATTGTTTTATTATTTAAAAAATTGGGATAACTTGCTATTTGACCACAGTGGTCAGAAGTCAAATCTGTTAAAATTATTTTACTGGTAGCATCACAGTTACTAAAAATGTTATCCAGACAAGTGGATGTAGTTGCTGTTATCCTAGTTGGTTCAAAAAATAAGTTACATAAATTAAATGATTTAAACAGATTTATAAGCCTGATACTTGTTGGGGATACATCTAGAATGTTAACATTGAAATCCCCACATAGTATTATACCCTTTTTGCTAGATTTAATTTTATTAAGCGAGTCCTCTAACACTGATTCAAATAAATAAAAATCACCTATAGGGGGTCGGTACACGCAAATTACAATATAACGCTCGAGTTCCACACAAGATAACTCAATAGTGCGCTCGATAGAAAGCTTTACAAGGTCTAAACGCTCTTTACATTTTAACTTATTCAAAACCATTATTAAGGATCCACTGCGAATTGCATTTTTTCTTACAAACACACTTTGTACAGAATAATTGTTAATATTAACAAATGAAATTTCATGACATTTTAACCAATGTTCAGTTAAGCATAAAACCTGAACATCATATTTTTCCATAAATAAGCTTAACTCTAGCTCTTTGCCGGCTAGGCCTTGCATATTTTGATGCACCACATTCAATTTATGCAGCCTACCCGTTGTCTCGCCTGGTAGTTTGTGAGAAATAGTATAGTCATTCGGATACACCTCCCAGCTAGTCTTAAATATTTAATAATTATTATTATTCTGTGAATTATTTCCTATTTGTTGGTGCTAAGTAGGTAATTATAGTATAATTACACGCGGGTGAAACTGTGGGGTACAGTTAGTACCAATATATTAATGTTGCATCTATATTTATATATATATAAAGTATGAAACTGACTGGCTGACTGATTCACTGACTAACTGATCGATGAACGCACAGCTGCAACCGCTCGATCTAGAAGCATGAAATTTTGCACAAATTTTCGACGGGGCTTCCACGGGCAGATAGCTCATGTTATAAGGAGTAACTTAGGCTACATTAATTTTAGAAAACGAATTAGGGTTGAGCGCCAAAAAATCTATTAAGCAGACGAAGTGGCGGTCCCGGTGGTGACCACCACTTCGTCTGCTTAAAGAAATATACCTATATTACGTACTAACGTATATTTCTTTAATTATTATTTATATACATAAAGCATACCATGGCAGTCCATTTCCCCTTGTTTGTCTTCCATGATTTTTAGTTTTGTTCATCCAAAAGTTGTCCTTCAGAGAACGTTACTAGCGATAACATCGCCTATTGTACATATTATTTTGACGTATCTTTTTAAAATAACTCTACTTAATTGTAAAATGGTTTACAAGATGGATATTTTTCAATAGGTATTATTTTTATTTGATTTGTAATTCTTTTTAGTAATTACATAGTCGTTTTATTAAGTTAATTTATACCCTCTATCATTTTAAACTTTTAAATTATGATTGAAACTGAAAACGGAAACTATTGTGAATCAAGCACACTATATATTTCAATAATGTTATATAGAATATCGATAACAATTATCGACAATTACATGGTCTATTTGAATTAAATATTTTTACGTTGGCAGTACCTACGATCGGCATGATTGGCTACTAACATTGTGGATTTGGTTTATTTAGCGTGAGTAGCCAATTATAACGTTGTGCTCATTGTATGGAGGTGCAAAAGTGGATTGCTAGGTTCTCGTACATTTTGAAACACATGACATATCTCTTTCCTTCTAATATCTTTGAACGTTAGTCTCATGAGAAGCGGTAACGTCTGCCGAACTGTCCTAGAGAGTGGTTATTATTATTAATAATTTTGTGAATTTTGGTGTAGATTTTTGATTGGTTGGATCTTAAAAATGACATAGGCTAGCTTTTTTTGCGCAGAAAAAGTCGCAGGAACCAGCTAGTAGTTTATAAATATAAGTTGTTGGTGTATAGTTTTATAAAAAAAAAATAGATTCAGTAACTAATCTAATATTTAACTAAAATATGACTAGATACCAAAAAAAAACACAGATTTTATAATACATACCAAGCGCATCAGTCCATATGCTCTTGGTAGGTTCTCTTTACCTATCAGCTTACCGGTGGCCGCTAGTTCTCTATAACTGCAACATAAAAATTGTTAATTTTACAAACGAGCGGCACTGTTCGCGGGGTTTGGATCAGTTAAGGTACGAGAACCAAGCCAATTGCGTAAAATGGGGTACTATGCTATCTAGCAAATAAAGGCTAAAATGACTCTCCAGACTTGATTGAGGGGTTTTAAAAACTAGAATGGGCCCGGACCTGTGATTTTAGACTTCCCTTTCTACTGGACTATCGAATAAATAACAAATAAACAATTCTGTCTATTTCTTTGAAGTCTTCAGTTTTTTTGTCATATTTTTTCCCTACACTTATCAATTAACTACTTACTTATTAAATGTGTCGAGTATCGCGCCCGCATATTCGGTTATTTTCACCATTTTAGGTTTTCTATCCTTACATGTTGGGCCGAATTCACTGTCCTATAAAGTAAAATTTAAAAATCTGTTTAGTATATATATAGAATAGCGATTGTATATTCAAACTATTAAAATTATATCTACCACAGTATGTTATGAAATAATGGGATATATCTCAATAAAGTTCACAGCTAACATAAGTATGGTTTATGCCAAAGGTAATTAAAATATAATAAAATACATATAACTGTCATTAATAGGACGGAAAAATCCGAAATTACTTAATAGGGACTAGCAGATGTGTCCGCGATTTCTTCCACCTGGATCTCGGACAATAATATCATATTGTTGGGGCTTCAGTAGACTTCAATGAAACTCCCGTATTGAGATCAGGTGATATAATTTTGATTTAATAATTGTTTTAACAATAAAAAGGTCGGATCAAAGATTTCGCGAGCAGGTATAAAAATCAAGTGAAATAAAAAAACGAATGTCGGTACATGAAAATATAAATCAATGCGCCTTAAAGTTCTTTATAGCAACACAACACTGTCACACGACTTAAACACATTTTATAATAAGCGTAGGCGTACACATGCTCCCCCCGTTGAAACGCAGCGGTTTCAACCCTTCAATAACTCCTCTTCCGTAGGCAAAGGGCAAACACGAACCAAAGGACGTCGTATAATCCCTCTAGTGGTGTTCACGTCAGCGACGCGCGATATTCCATCCGGTCCTGGGAACAGCCTTGAAATGCGTCCCAGTCTCCAACATAGGGGTGGGATGTTATCCTCTTGCAGCAAAACCATGTCTCCAATTTTAACAGTTGCGGTATTGGTCTTCCATTTGCGGCGATGTTGTAACTCGGCGATATACTCGCATTGCCAGCGTCGCCAAAAATGCTGATGTATTTGCTGCAGCCTAGCATAGCGTTGCAAGTTGTTTGGATTGCAGTCTTCCAGAGCAGGTTCAGGTAGTGCGGTGAGAGCTCGACCAATGAGAAAATGCCCGGGAGTAAGGCAATGGAAATCGTCAGGAGAGGCGGATAAGGGACAAAGAGGTCTACTATTTAAGATAGCTTCCACCTGTGCGAAAAGAGTTTGAAGCTCTTCAAAGCTTAAATGTGAATTACCCATTACACGCCTAACGTGAAACTTAGCTGAGCGGATACCGGCCTCAAAAATTCCACCAAAGTGAGGAGCGTAAGCTGGTGAAAAATTAAATTGTATGCCTTCTGCACATGCAAAATCAGACAGATCACTATGGTAAGTTTTGAAAAAATCATTAATTTCTTTAGCCCCTGCGACAAAATTGCGTCCGTTGTCACAGAATACTTCCGCTGGCCTGCCTCTTCGTGACACAAATCTACGGAACGTCATAACAAAAGCGTCTTTCGAAAGATCGCTTACCGCTTCAAGGTGTGAAATTTTATATCTTAAACATATGAAAAAACAGAGATAGCATTTTACTAACGAGGCACCACGTCCCTTTCTATTCAAAATTAGAAATGGGCCAGCGAAGTCAATTCCCACTGCTTGAAAAGGAAAATTTGGCGTGACACGTTGTGAGGGCAAATGTCCCATCATAGGTGTAATAGTTCTACCCTGCAGGCGCCTACACCTAGAACAGTTATGAAAAGTGCGTCTCGCTAAATGTCTGCCGTTAATTGGCCAAACATATTCCCTAACAATGGCTAACAATAACTGTGGACCGGCATGTAATCCGCGTTTATGCTCGTACTCGAATATTAACTTGGTAAAATGATGTGAAGCATGCAGCAGAACCGGGTGTTTTTTATTATAATTAAAATCAGATGAGCCTAGTCGGCCACCGACTCTCATGACTTTGTCATCGCTTAAAAATGGATTCAGTGATAAAAGATTTGATTTAGAACTTAAAGTCTTGTTGTTACTTAATAAATTATATTCACTCAAGAATGATTCCTGCTGAGCAAAACAACACAAATAAAGAAACGATTTATTTAATTCATCAACAGATAAACTGCCGAGAAATTTACCTTTATTTTTTAAATTATTAATAAATCTTAGTACATAAGCAAAAGATCGTTTTAATTTAGTTAAGCTAGAAAAGTTTTTAAATTGAATAATAGGTTCATTTTGAGTAACAACATTAGAGTTAATATAATTAGTTTTAGTTTCTGGTAAATTATTAATATCGTTCTTGTTATTTCCTAAGATAGGCCAATTACCTTCAGGCTCAGTGAGGAATGCAGGGCCTGACCACAGCTTGTTATGGCCGAGTTGATCAGGACTGATACCTCTAGATATGAGGTCTGCAGGATTGACAGACGTGGGCACATAGCGCCACGATGAAGCATCTGTTAACTCACAGATCTCAGCAATCCTATTGGCTACAAAGGTTTTCAAACTTTTAAAACTGGTGTGAAGCCAGCTTAATACTACCGAAGAATCACACCAGTGAATTTGATGTTTAACTTCATATCTTAGTGATTTCCTCACAGCCTTGCATAACTTGGCTGCTAGTAAAGCAGCACATAATTCAAGACGAGGAATAGTTGTACTTTTAATCGGAGCTACTTTGGACTTAGAACAAAGTAACTTGACGGTGATCTCGTTCGCGGCGTTAATAGAACGTAAATAAATACAAGCTCCGTATGCATGTTGTGATGAGTCACTAAATGAATGCAGTTCGACAGATGTGGGTTCATCGCAAAGAACACGCCGCGGAACATTTAGCGTAAGAAGAGAAGGTAAAAATTGTGCAAAAATATCCCAGTCTCTTTGAATTTCATGTGGGACTGGAGAATCCCAAGTTAAATTTTGCAGCCACAGTTGTTGTAATAAAATTTTCATCTTTATGACGCATGGACTGATCAATCCTAAGGGATCAAAGATTTTAAATAAACCGGAAAGAAAAGATCGTTTAGTTAAATGATTATTAGAGGAAAGTGGAACATTAATAGGAAAGTGTAATTGATCGGTAGATGGGTTCCATCCCATACCCAAAGTACTAGTTGACTCACTAACTATTAGATTGTCATCAGTGTGATTAATTGAATTGAATAAAGAAGGTAAATTCGTTTTGAACTTACGAAGATTGAAGCACCCTTGTTTTAATGCTTCTGTTACAGCTTGGTGGATATAACGTAAGTTATCCTCACTTTCAGAACCTGTGATTAGATCATCTACGAAAAAATCATGCTGTATTATGTCTTTCACCATAGGATCAGAGGATTCTTCACCAATCTGCCAAAGACACCGAGTGCTCAAGTAACTAGAACTTGCCATTCCGTAAGTCACAGTACTTAATTGTAGCGTTTTGATGGGCATAGACTCATCTTCTCTCCATAAAATGAGTTGAAGATTGCGGTCCTCCTCATGGACACGGACCACGGACTTGACGGTACATTTTCTCGACGTCACCAGTGAGAAGGTACTTATACTGACGAGCTCTTACTAGGATAGAGAAAAGCGAGTCCTGCATATTAGGCCCAACCAAGAGGATGTCATTGACAGACTGACCTGATGAAGTAGGAGCCGAGCCATCGAATACAACTCTTATCTTTGTCGACTCACTACTGTCCTTAAACACAGCGTGATGACAAAGGAAATAAGATGTGGAAGGTATATGTACATTGGATTCTGAAAGGTGACCTAGGTCTGCGTACTCACGCATAAACTCTACGTATTGCGATTTGACATGTGGCTGTTTACGAAATCGCTTTTCTAAATTTAATAAGCGTTTTTTAGCTAGTGAATAGGATTCACCTAGACAGTCAGGTGTGTCCTTTAAAGGTAAACTTACTGAGAATCTACCGCTTTCCACGCGGAAGGTGTGAGATAAAAAATGTGATTCACATGCCTTCTCGCTGTGACTCATAAGAGTTTTTGCTTGGGGAACATTTTCTATGTCCCAGAATTTAGTAAGTTCCTGATGTAAACTATCTTCAGATGGCATATAAGAAACGATTGAATGGTTGCATTTTATATTAGTATTTTTTGATCTCTTGTTAGTGGGTAAATCCAAATAAATAGGACCTGAAATCAACCAACCGAAATGAGAGCTTCTTAATATAGGGGACTTAAGACCGAGAGACAGTTGCTCGCGACCAAGAATGTCCCAGAAAAGATCAGCACCGATGAGAACATCAACAGGTGCTGGTTGGTGGAAGTTAGGGTCTGCTAAAAATATATTACTGGAAATATTAAGTTGTTTAACATCAATAGGAATTTTAGGAATTTTACCGGTTAACGCTGGCAGCACCAGAAATGTAGACGTGACGTTAAAAGGCTTCATTAAAGATTTCAACTGCACCACACAAGTTTCTGTAGCCTGAGTGGTGGACTTATTGCCTATGCCAATTATATTAACATGCAAAGTATTATTAGTTTGTAAAAAAAGTTTTGTTTTAAGGGATTGGGTAATAAATGAGGATTGACTACCGCAGTCCATCAAAGCGCGAACCTTATGTGTTTGATTGGTCATCGGATTTGACACCTCAATAAAGGCAGTAGACAAGAGAACTTGGTTGGCCTTCTGATTAGAAAAATTCACTATAGTATCCTTATTAGTGGTGTCGGGTGAAGTGGTGACAACACTGGAACTATTATGGTTTTTATGTAAAAGTCTATTGTGCCTCGCATTACACATGCGACACGGGTGCATACGACAATTGCGTGCAGAGTGTCCACTCCTTAAGCAGTTGTGACATAACTTCAATCGGCTTACTTCACTGATACGTTCGTCCACACTCTTACCCAAAAAGGTGGGACAGTCATATAAGCGATGATTACCATTGCAAACGCCACAAGATATATCAGAAATATCACTGCCTTCACTATTAGAAACGTATGACTGATGAGACTTAGTATTAGACACTGATGGTTTCGATGTTGTCTGAGTCTTAGTTTTAGGGTATGAAAGATTTCGATTTATTGACTCAAGTACATCAGCGCGATCAATAAGAAACTTGAAAAAATGTTGCAAATTGGGTATATCTGTATTCAACGTGCCACGGTACTCTTCCCACTTCACAATGGTATGACTATCAAGTTTGGAACTCATTATATGAATGATTAAAATATCCCACTCACTTGTACCTAGTCCAAGACTAGTTAAAGCACGTAAGTTTTTAGTTATATGATCCTTGGATATGATCCGTTGGATACCTCTAAGTTAGTTATAATGCGCGCTGCATCGCCAGTCAAGTACGACATAAGATAATGGAACTTATGAATAGGAGCGATCCGGTCGTTGTTGTGTACTATAGATAAGAATGTGTCACGAAACTCAAGCCAACGGAAGTAAGACCCGTCGAACTTAGCAATTTGAATACGAGGCAATTTAAAACCTACATCATGAAGGTCATTATTACACTGACCGTTAGTTAACTGACTTGAATTTAAATCTTTGCAATTACTTTCATCGTGTCGATTGGAGTTGTGTTTTTGTATAATACTTTGTGCAATTGCAATGTTAGATATAAAAAGTTGCTCGATAGTATCACGCTCATCTATCTCATTGGGTAGATTGTCCGAGTTTAACACTTCTATCTGATTTTGCAAGTCGTCAAAACGGCTATAAGTAGATTCAAACTTGTTTAATTTTAATGTTAATTCAGCTAACTCAATCTGAGAAGGTATTTCTTTAGAGGTAATATTAGACAAAAAGTTTCTGAATTTTGTGATTTGACCTTTTATGGAACTGCGTTTTACTAAAAGATCCTGTAAATATTGAGGATCCTTTGTGCTAGTTTCACCTCCATAATCTTTACCCATTGTAAACTTGAAAATTTGTAAATATTGTAAATACTTTATGTACTTTAATATAAATTTAATTAATGTATTGTAAACAAACCTATAGGGTTGATTATGGTAATAACTACGCACAAAGATGGTTATATTTTGAGAGAAATAAAATTAGGTATGACTTAGCTCACGCTCCTCGCCTAACGTCACCTGAGGCCAGCCCTGTGCTGCAGTAGGCACTACTCCGCTCCGGTCACACGGCAACACGTCAAGGTAGCCCGAAGCAACGTGACCCGGAATAGTAGACCTGGAATGTTCGGCGAAGTGGGTGAAATATATGCTAATATTTTTAGGTAATAATCCTGTAAGATTATAGAAAACAAACTATACAATAGGAAGATAGCCTTGGATTTGTTTCAATGGTTAAAACGTTTACCGTTATTATTAATTAATCTATAATGAACTACCTATTGCAGTTTAATTACTTTATCATTATAGACACCAATTAATGCACTCATAGAAACTATGTAAAATAGATATTACGAAGATTTCTAAAAGGTATAGGGTATGAATAGGTAAGGGTAGGTAGGTAAGAGGGAATTCACAAGGAAAAAAGGGCACTTAGCTGCATTGGCCGAGGCTGCGGTACGATGCTGAATGCTGATCGCTATCCGGCGGTGGCTGCAATGGCTGGTACACCTCCAGCAAATCCAAGAATGATGCTTGATTTGGATAAAAATTGGCTGCGGCGTAATAGCTACACCGGCGGGTCGTCGTCGCGATGATCGAACTTATTTTGGTCAAAAGTTGCAGGTCCTGTCACGGTCGCCAAAATGTTGGGGCTTCAGTAGACTTCAATGAAACTCCCGTATTGAGATCAGGTGATATAATTTTGATTTAATAATTGTTTTAACAATAAAAAGGTCGGATCAAAGATTTCGCGAGCAGGTATAAAAATCAAGTGAAATAAAAAAACGAATGTCGGTACATGAAAATATAAATCAATGCGCCTTAAAGTTCTTTATAGCAACACAACACTGTCACACGACTTAAACACATTTTATAATAAGCGTAGGCGTACACACATATGAACACAATCATCATCATCCCCCTGCCCTTATCCCAATTCATTTGGGGTCGGCGCAGCATACCTGTACCTGGCATGCTGCTAAAGTGTTGGCAATGTTTTATGACCGGCCGCCTGCCTGACGTCAACCCTCTTTGGGAATGCTGTTGTTGGTGGTAACCGCCACCGATACGGTCTCCTTCTATCTAGCTATGTCACACCAAATGTTATACATGCGCCAGGTTCTGATGTTATCCTAATATCACACCTAACTAACCGGGCTATATGAACACAAATCAATACAAATAAATAAAATTAAAGTGTTTTTTTTTTTATGAAATGTACAATTATTATTTCTAATTTAATATAAAAAAAAAACAAACAAATTCAATTACTTAACTATGTACAAGAAAATGATAATAAAAGTAAAATATATAACATAAAAACCAAGCGTTGTTTAGGCGTCGAAGTATTCCTCCGCATCGCTGTCATCCGGTAATGTGCCCAGAAGACTGGCAGCATTGCCACGTTGAATGGCAATGCTAATTCTCTGACCAAGAAACAGGCCAGCCATCTGGTCACGCGAAGCGTCGACCAGATGGCTGGAAATTTCTTTGAAAAGCTGGCGTGCACTGGGACCCCTTGACCCGAGCGTTTTGACCCCGGCTCAAAGTCGTAGCAGCCGACAAGATTGCTATATTTGCGCCGTTTGAGAGTCTCTGCAGCAGCAGCAGTGGCGCCAGCACAGCTAGCCGAGCTGGGAAGATGCGATGGAGCAAGGGTGTCGACGCATGTTGCGTCCCACACCAAAGGCCTACCTAACTTCCAAGGCAATAGCGTCATACCGTCTGGTCCCCTACAATCGTCCCGTACCAAGTCATTGGGCTCTAAAATAGCTGGTACACCGGCGGTGACAAGAGCCCGACGGATAATTTCGTTGATGCTAGCGTGCCGGGCTATGCGTCCTGCACTCCTGCTGCAGGACAGGCCATGGTGTCCCAGGCTGTCGACAGCTTCGCCACAGTGGCACCGATGCGGAGTAACACAGGGTGCGCCCAAACGCAGGCAAGTAGCGAGAAATATAGTTAAAGTGTTATATTATAATTGTCTGTTTTTAATGTCCAAATAATAGTTTTCTTTAAGCTCACATATTTATTTGCATGGCACCTGTACCTAAAAATTTGTATTTAACATTTTTGTTTGTCTGTATTTTTGTTCTGGCTAATCTTCGAAACGGCTGGACCGATTCCGACAAGAGTTTACTGGCAGGTAGCTGACAATATAAGGAGTTTTTAGTTATTATACTATAATTATACATGGATGAAATCGCGGGGTACAGCTAGTTCATACATCATCATCAACTCACGCCTTTCTCCCATGGGGGTAGGCAGAAACTACAGAACGCCACCTGCTATGATCCTTACATATGCCTTTTGCTTCATCCACGTTCATACATCTGGTCATACATGCGCGGCGGTTGCGAGTACTACGCACCTTACCTTTTTGGAGGATAGCAATAATAAGGTCAGTGTATATCCTTCTAGGGCGTCCCCTTCCGGCATTTCCACTTATACCTGCCTTGTAGATACCTTTTGTTAACCGTCTTTCATTCATTCTCTCAATATGACTAAACCATCTTAGCATACTCTTTTCAATTTTCGTCACTACGTCTTCTTTTATACCGCCACTTTGTCGTATCACATCATTCCTCAATTTATCATTCACAGTTACACCACACATACTTCGCAAGGAACGCATTTCTACAGCATTTATTCTACTTTCATGTCTCTTTTGCCACACCCAGCATTCACTTCCATACATAAGCGTAGGTATCAGCACACCATTGTGAACAGCCAGTCGAGCCTTTTTGGACATCGACTGATTGGCCACCACCGTATGTATAGCACCATTCACTTTATTTCCCGCATTTACTCTCTTTTCCACATCTGCATCAATTTTCCCATCTCTTGTAAACATACTTCCGAAATATACAAACTCGTTCACTTGTTCCACATTTTTATCATCTATTTTTACATCACACACAGATTCCTCCTCTTCTTTTTCAATCACCATAACCTTCGTCTTGTTTATTATATTATATTTCATTTATATTCATCCCCTTTCACCTTATATGCTGCATTCATCACAGTTACCATGTCTTGCAACTGGCGATGATGATTGATGATGCAAGTAGAACTTGATCATCTGCGTAAAGAAGACATTTGACAGGCAACTCATTCATCATCAATCCATACTCACTTTCTTTTAAATCTGTCAGACAACTATCCTTTAATAAGTTGAACAGCCATGGTGACGCTACACAGCCCTGTCTAACACCCCTTGAGATGCTAAACCAGTCCGTGAAAGCCCCATTTATCCTAACACAAGTACTGGAATCCCTATATAGAGATTTCAGTGCTCGCACTAAGCGCCAGTCCACACCATACACTGATAGTGTCGACCATAGTTCTTCCCTCCACACACTGTCATAGGTCTCTCTCTCTCCAAATCAACGAAAGCCCAGTAGACTTTCTTATGCTTTGCCAGATGTTTTTCGGCTATGCAGCTTAAAGAGAAGATCTGATCCATACATCCCATCCCCTCTCTAAATCCTGCCCGGACATCTCATATTTTCTCATCTGTTACTCTTACCACTCTATTATTTAACACTTTCGCATATAGTTTGCCATCAACGCTCAAAAGACTAATGCCACGGTAGTTTTTACACTCCTGCTGTGAACCTTTTCCCTTATATAGTGAATAAGAATTTTAATTCTTTTGTGGTGAGAGTTCCGACTGAACAACTATCGACTTTTATGAAGCAGGAATTTTGGCCGAGAGGTGTAGTGTTCCGGCGATTCCGAGGCCGGCAACCGGACACCGTGCGATACACGACGCCGACTCTTCGTGTAAATTAGTGTTTTACCTACATATTTATGTATAGTATAAGTTTGTTAGTTATATAAGTTTATATTGTATTATAGTATTTTATATGGGCCATTGATGCCTGAATCAAATAATTAAGGATTTAATAATGCATCACCATTAAACTTTTTTGTTACCGTAAAAGATTTTCTTTCTTTCTGTTCTACATAGTATCCATATGTTTCTGTCGTTTTAATGTGATTTTATCATAAACGTAGGATAGATAAAGACCTACAAAGCCTACTTTGGGTATGGAATCTCTTACGGAAATATCACATGTTAGAAAGAGAAAGCATATTTAGGTTCGGTCAGCACTATTGGCAGATGTTGTTTTCTCCAGCGTCACTGTCAAAAATCACGCTAACTTATATTTGCTGTATTGTCAGTGAATCCTGTATATATAATAAAGTTTTAAAATTTATAAGCGATGCCTAGTTGTTGTGTTGGTGACTGCGATGTTTCTTATAAAAATAATCCAGAAAATCATTCATTTCACAGGTAAATTGTCAACAACAGCATATATTTTCATGGCCATATTTTGGAAAAGACTATCTTTACAAATTTTTTTTGGAAAACCAAATCCTATCTAGAAAATAGTAAATTTTCTCTATAGTAAAAAACAATGGTCATAAAAGCAATATTGAGTACGTTGTTCTAATATAAATTTTCATTTCATGTACACAAAATAGTGACTTGTCAGTGTCGACTATAGTGTCGATGAAATTTTAGAACAAAAAGTTCCGATATCAGAATTTATTTAAAGTGTTGATGTATCTCTGCACATTGATTATTTTTCCAAAATCTTAATTGGATTACCTAATACTATCGACACAGAAGATGAAACCAAAATGTTTGGAAACGTTTCTGTCTGTTTGTCGGTGTGTCTGCCCGAACGCTTATAACATATAAGAAGCTAAGCGTAGCTTAGTGGCCCAGGTTACGCAATCACGCTATTACAGTAGTCCCCAAATGTGGCTCGAATCCGGACCGCCAACCTACTTTGTGCGGACCTCGGTTGTTAATAATGATCTAACGAACTGCGCTAGTAATATTAATTTTAAAAAGAGACCCCGAATGAAACTTGTTGTTGATTCCTGCGCTATCACCTTTAGGCGGTGAGCACTGAGCCTATATGTGATAGCGTAATGAGTATGTTGTTTATATATTTTTTAGTACAAATTCAAGAGAATATCACAATTTTATGATATATTTTTTTACAGAAAGGTTTCCTATCGATGCTAAGGAAAAGGAATAATAGATGAGACTAGTTGATAAAGAAAAGGATAAAGATAAATGAGAAAAAAAATAAAGAAAAAGAAGAAATAAGAAAAGATAATAGGATATACAAATATATTTTTTTCGGGGGCAAACGTTCAAAAACGCGCCCGGCCTTTATGGATAAGACCGGGTTGTATAGGATTCTTACCCCACTAAAACCACTTCGGTGGTCACCATCAGCATATGGACGGAGGCACGTAATAGACCAGCTCCTGCATCCCCGCTATGCAGCGCATCCCTGAAGAGACTGTAAAGGGGTGTCCTCTAAGCCTCGCTGTACACGATAGCACGTGACCACTATGCCACCGTCTTCTCTGGGATCACGATGGGTAAATAAAGTCCCCTCTCTAAGCATCTGTGACCCCAAAGGGCCGCCTGCCTTAAATCATACAGGAGGGGTTTCGGCTGTTAGGCGCCGAGGCGGTTTCCTCCGAGATGCTTTCTTCTCCGAGCGGGATCGGCCCTCTCACAATCGTGCTCAGCGGCCTCTTTCTGGACACCAACAGTATCACAAAAGCAAACCATTTCTCTCCAGTTCACCGAAACTGACAGCCCTCACTACTACCGGCAGAGACAGGTCTCGCCCGATACTGGCTCTTAGTACCCGCCGCTCAGTGGTCTAGGCAGGGCACACCTCAAAAGTGTGCTGCGCTGAGTCCAGACCAACTCCGCAGTGGTATTAGGATAGGTAGGTAAAAATCATTCAGTCAATCATCATCTCAATCAGTCATACTCTATACACTGCTCAGGGTCCTTAAAAGCTGCTTTTTTACAAAGTACCTATTACTAATGAAATATAGTTATAATGTGAGCGCATGATTTTTTTTATTATAATAATGTAATTAATTAATTTACTGCAATAAATAATACCTACCCTTGTGATTTTAGTTTTACTAACATAATTTGATTGAAAATATTTTAATTTTGTATACCAATTCCTTACATATGAAATATTGTTTATCGATAACTGATATCGTGTCAATATTTCCACGTTGTACATTACTATTGCACTCACACATTGACAATTCAAAATCGGTTGCACTTTTTTGAGCTCTATGTCCTTCTATGGGGTACCAAAAATATTCTAATTCTATGGATTTTATAGACCTTTCGTGTCAAAAGCTACTTACAGGGTTATAAAATTTGCACACTACATGTGATGTCGGTGGATTACAGGTATTATTGGGGCAGTATTTTTTCCGGTCTATCTTGTCCACTAAAAACGTACAACTTGTCAATTTTACAATAATTGAGCTGAATAGGATCTGGAACAATAAACACAATGATTTAAGTATTACTCATCTAAATTAAAAAATATACTGACTAACTGACTCATCAACGTAGAGCTAAAATTACCGAAGTTAGTCTAACAGCGTAGCAGCCTACATAGTAGCAAATATTTATTTGCATAAAACATGGTATACATGTTACAATAATTATAAAAGAGCTTACATGTTTTGCTAGAATTGTACATAGCATGTAAATCTTCCACTTAGTTCTAACATGAGATTTTCTTGTCCATAAATTCTTTAAAACTATAGAAATTACTAGTATTCAACCAGTCAAACAATTTATTCTGAAATAATCTAGTGTTTAAGTTTTTTATGTTACTCGATATCCTAATAAATATACGAACACGTTTATTTTACTTTCCAGTTTCATTCCTCATCAATAAACAATGGCGTGACAAATCTTGATTTCGATTTCGATTGGGATGAAAGATAAATGTGGTTCTTATGAAGCCTAAAGTGGAGCAGATCAGTGATATCATTATGGTTTCTTCGAATAAAGGAAGATGTCTAGCAAAGGTTCAAGAATCGGATGTAAAATAGCTGCAGCAATTACTAAATAAAATGTACCAGCCGCGAAACAAGATGTCTGACCCCACGTTCGAATGATAAGACATCCGCCAGTTTGAACTCGTGCAGTATTAGCCGTTATCGAATGATCCAATCTAGACTCTTTAGCCACCAGATAAAATAAGATGAATGAGCACATGAGGAAGTAAACTTAGTATGTTCCTGCCAGAATCAGCCTTGAACATTACATCATTCAGTAAAGTCAGTTCAGACTAAAACATCATCAGTATGATTGAAAATGTGACAGAAAGAAGTAGCTTCGCAAAAAATGGATCGTGCAGGTCACTATCGTCGGTAATCACATCTCTTCAGGTGGTGCGTAATCTCGCAAATCTCGAGATCGAGGAAAAAGTCAAAAGTGGCAAACAGTGTTACTTTCATCAGAAATTCGGCAAAGTGGCTATTCAATGCACAACACGTTACAATTTAAAAACAAATACTCAGCTGGGAAATTAAGAAAACTAAAGCAGTGGCTGTGGCTGAAGTCGATAACCCATCTAAGTACCGCCTATTTATAAGAGACATTACAAGCGAACAACGATATCTTTTCAACATAGGTGCAAATGTCTCCGTCCTAACCAGTCAGTGTAAGTGAAAGAAATAACTAGACACCGAGGAACAACCTTTATGCAGCTAACCGATCGCAAATACCTACATTTAGTGAACCAACTGACGTATTAAATTATATTTGCATGCATCGTTACCACTGGTAACAATTTTCCTGTAGTTCGTCTCGTGGGTGGCAAAACTCCACCGTCCACGTACTGAGGATCGCACAGACTAAGATCAATTAACCAGCGATATGGATACAGAACATAGGTGTCATGGATAATGAGACTGCGCGGAAGTTCCAGTCAGTGTGTGTCGGTTTTCTGTAGACAGTATGTGACACACGACCGTCTGGTTCTCGGATGGCGAGAACATCTACAACGACGGTTACACAGTACTCACATTGTATTTAAGTACCGTCTAAATAAAAAATAAAAAAACTCTTGCATCTTGAGTAGGCATGATCATTTAAAATCAGTGGCGTATCTGTTGGGCTGTTCGATTCCCCACAATATGGTTGAGTTAGATGATCCTGACACAATCACAATCCTGGCGCCGTCAATTGGGACCAGTCATCTCTAAACTGTCTGGCAAATATTGTTATTGCTTAACTAAACTTTTATGGTATTGGGCATCAATTTTCATTGTTCTCATATATTATTTTGGAACGGAAACAGTGCAACCATTACCTGTTATTTGAAAAACCTGTTTTAGGAAAAAGAGTACGTAACCGTGGAGTGTCTTAACCGTTCTCTCCATAGGAATCTAAACTTTGAAGCGTGGTAACAAGCTTCTGCTCAAACGTGCCTGTGAATGGTCTTATTGAAATAAAGATAGATATTGACTTCGTTGATAGAATGTGGAGTACATATCCTGGGGAGTACGGGTTCAAATATCTAGTCCTATTTTTCTATCCACAAAAACTATCATTAAGAACTTTATTATTTAATTAACCTCACTTTTTGTCATGTCAGTGTGTGAAATCCATCACAGACGAGTGTCACACTCCTACACACTAAATTGACTTTTTTTTCTCACATTGATCCGCTAAACTCACAGTCGTTCATCTCACTCAATACCGGGCTCCAGGATCGCAGCCACAGCCCCGAAACACAGGATTTTTAGCTCTAAATTACTTGCTCGATAGCTGGGCTGAATTGAAAACTTACTTTCAAAATAATTTTCATATTTGCTAATACACTGTAGCTAAGTTGAAATACTACTTTAGCAATAACTCTTATCAGATCACACACAATCTCAAAACGTGTTTGTTTTACTTTTTGGAAACGACTTTATTTATTGTTATCGATTGCTATAAAATGCACTTTTTATTTAGGAATTTTTTATATCCTTTTTTTTATCAAAAATTGTTCTACTTTTGGCCACGAACTCACCTGATGTTAAGCGACGGTGTGGCCGAGGGTGGAGCACGTAGAACCAGAAGAAATCTCATCACTCTTAAGTAGAGTGGATTGATTTAGGGAGAACGTTAGTTGGGGAGTTGATGCAACTGCCCAGACCCGTCTCCCACAACGGTTGCACCGGACTAGATCCCGAAACACGACTAGGACGCTTCACAGTATGGCTTCGTCCGGTATAACCACAACGGTACAAGTGGGGACACGGGGGGATTTCATTTTAAGAGTGCACTCCTACGGACGCGGTCAACTCAGCCCTCAAAAATATATACATATATCTAATGAAAAATAATCTAGATTTCAATAACAATGAACAAAAAAGAAAATGAGTGATTAGCGATTACACAGAGGCGACTGCCATCTTCAGATGAAATAATATGTCTGTACTGTGAGGGTCCTACTGGGACGTCAAATAAAAACACAACTGGTACTCGCAGTCCAAATTACTTTAATAAGTGAATATTATCTGGATGTACTGTACTATATCTATTGCTTTGTAAACTGCGCTTCTTTTTATGTGGTTAGCATAGTTTTATAAATTCGTCTCATTTTAGCATCAAATATTTCCATTTCATTGTTACTCAACTTAGTTTTTTTTCCTGTTTCTTCCAAAATATCAAGAAGAGACATTATGTAGTTTTGGTTTTTATTATTTTCAACGTCGATTTTGCTTTCATGTTTACCGAGATTGTTTTGCTTTGAATATTGGCGGTGGTTACGCAGATTTCCTTCCACATTGGTTAATTTCTGGCTCAATGTTTTTTTTCTAGATGGAGTAATATTTTTTATAAAATTGTTAAATCGTGTCTCCATACTTGTCTTCATTGAAGGCTTTTTAAATAGACTTGATGGCTGAAACAAGTAAACATAGTGTAAGTGTTTCGTTATTTTCCATTTTCCGACTCCTTAGTCACATAATAAAGTTTCGGTCCCGGGCATCGTGTAATCCGGAATTACGATAAGAATAAAAATTAAAAGGAAGACCATAAATGATTTTTTACACATGTTAAGGCCATGTAAGGCCTGTATTAATATGAATGTAACATTCAAAGTCAAATCATTTATTTCAATTAGATCCTTTACAGGCACTTTTGAATTGTCAGAAGCTAGTTGCCACGTTCCAAAGTGTAGATTCCTATGGAGAAGAACGGGCAAGAAACTCCATGGTTACTCTTTTTATAAAATAGGTTATTACAATAGCAGGTATTGAAAAATTAAGACACGAACGGGACTGGAACCCGCGACTAAGAGACATACCAAGACATAGTCATTTCCTAACTGAGCTACCGTGTCGCATATTCGTATCTATTAAATTTCAAGTTCCCTGCTTCTACGTACAAGTGAATTGAATTAATTAGATACGAATACTACATACCGGAGCACCAGTATGTTCAAAATAATTAAAGGGGTCAGCTAAACTGCTAAGCTAATCCAGCGGAACAACGACAACCCTTTACGCAAGCCACATTTCTTTAAACTATAACATACGGTTTGCATGTAAATATTATTGCAATTTTAGTTTGGTGTCAGAAGTACTTTGACATGAGCAAACCAACAGGTACACCCGGGTACACCTAAACACATAATTCTTACTTTAAGTGAGGGCTACCATTACTATTTGTAGTTCTGTAGCTATATTTTACATTAATGATTGTTGTTTTAGGACACAGTTAAAATTCTTTAGGGGACGCTACCTATTACCTATTTATCTTTTTAACATATATATATATATATATACTATCGCTCGACTTCACCTAAAAATCAAAGAATAGCAAAAAATTGCCTATTCTTATGACGATACGACCAAGCCATACTTTACAAATAAGATGTAGAGTTTGTAGAGTATAGACCATGAAGCAATTATAAAGAGGAGATGTTCTAAGGGCCTTTTCTAAAGGAACACTGCGTGACGATTTGCGGGGTCACCCCTCACCCCGCACTGTCAAACGCCGAAAACGCCGCCCACTTCTACATTCTTCACCTAGCGGTGAATAGGGACAGCTGAAAGTTAAAATATTCAATTCATTCTTACGTAATTCAGCTAAATTACGCTAGATGTCTCTAGTGTCTTTAAACTTTATTATGAAATAAGTGTTCGCACCGCTAAAAAGAATTATATTTTAGTCGTGATAGTATTGAAAAAAGTTAATTAAATGACATATGTATTAAATATTATGAAATATTATTATCAAAACATCGTAACTTACAGTACGACTCGGCTATTCAAGGATTGCCTTTTCTACACTGTAGATGGCGGTTATTGAATATTCTATCATTAGAAAATTTGAAATAATGATAAATCTTAATACGATATTTTTTTGGCAAACTTAGTTTTGTATAGTGTTAAATCTACTTTCATACGTTTATTTATCAACTGAAAAGTATTTTTCTATGATATTTTTAGCTATTTAAGTGATATTTAAAGGTTTCGACGTCTGGCGGCGAGTAGAAAAACTATAGAACAAATATGACGTTTCATAGATTTTCCTGGAACTTGCCTAATAAATTGCGTCTAAAATTACTTACGAATTAAATGTGATGCCTATCATGGCATCAGAACGTTTATCCGAGTCATTCTTGCAGGATAAAATACAACAGTTCTTTATTTCTCATAATAATATCGAAGGATATCAAAAAATACTATGTGATCGCGATCGTCATATGCACAGGATGACTGCTGGCAGACTGAGCATGAGTGGGCGTGGCTTGACCGGGCCACACACACAGTTGTTTGACGTCAGGACTCACTTGAAATCACGGTGCACATTCGCTTAAGCCATGTCCTCTTTATAATTAGTCCATGGTATAGATATACGCAGAGTTCCATGAGTACAAATACTTAGTTGTATAAAACTAATAAGAATAGGCAATTTTTTGCTATTCTTTGATTTTTAGGCACGAAGTCGAGCACATAGAGCGTACTTTCGACTTTGGATAGGCCCGTAGACCGCATAATAAAAATCCGAGCTCAGCTATGAGTTTGGCTCTACTAGAGATCTCATAACTTGTTAACAGTGAAAGCAATTAGGAGTCTTGGCAACCAACATTACATGAAATGTTTTTGGTGGGATTTATTTATTTCGCCATGAAAAATAACAGCTCCGGTATCGACACCACCCGCTCAACTCACCATTCGAGCGCTAATAAATTTGGCTTTTGAGGTTTTAGTTATATTTTCAGAACACAGGATCCACTTGATGTATTTCTTTCTATCCTTCAAGTTTGTCACTGTGTTGTCACTGTTATCAGGTAAATAAAAAGTGTTAATTACCTCTTTTAATGTGTCCTTGTTATAGTTAACTTTGTTAATTGACTTGACTCTGGTAGTCGTTGTCATGCCAAACCTATAAAAAAAAGTATTAGTTAAGTATAAAAATTTCAAGTATACCATACATATGGGTAGTTATTCTACCCATAGAACAAAAAATAACAAGAAATAAAGAATTGAATTGAACTACTGCCATATTATAATAAAAAAACAGTTAACCGGATTAATCGACGATTATACAGAACCCATTTATTTCGGTATTTCTTCTCAGGGATGGTCTTAAGAAATATCGTCGCGATTTAATTTTAAATATGTATCAAAGACAAAAATAATTTTATGATTTTTTATTTTATATATTATATCTACGGTAGAATGAAATAAGTTATATATTTATTTATATTATATATGAACTGTTGGGACGCCTGACACCTTAGTCCTCCTGCGACCACGAACTCTACAAAGTGTTCGAAACGTCAGGAAAAACAAAAACCAAAAACCAATAATACACGCGATTAATCCGTATAAAGGTTGTTTTATTATAATGTGTAGTGATCGCGAAAACTATATTACTACTGTCATATTTTTAAAACTGATTAAAGCATGCGTAGAGGTCTTTTAAGTTATACATTATTGTTCATAGAAAAATACGGTGGTGATCAATAGTTTCCTCAACCAAGCTATCCTGACAGGTGATCACAAATCCGATTTATTCCGAATTTACTTAAACTTGTATACTTATAGAGCCAGCTCTATATGTGTATATTCGATATGTTATTGTGGTATTATTCTCAATTCCTACTTCCAACCGACTTAGAGTCTATATATATATATATTATAGTCAACGAAGTTCGCGCTGATCCAAAATTAGTTACGCTCAGGTAGGTATCAAGACTAAGATATATTTTCATACAGATAAATCTTCAAAAAGCATCAACTCATGCATTGCAAACTCTAAAGTTATAAATTTTTGTGGAAAGAAAATTGTATTAACTGCAATGTTAGTCGTGTGGGTTCAGTTTCCTGTATAGGGACTGAATACATGGCAATGATATCAACAAAAGCCGTATTAAAATGTGGAAGTAGAATTAGGGGTCGAGATGACCTAGGGGTCAGAGCGCCTGGAGTATTTTTCCGGGAGGCGCATGTTCGAATCCTGCTCACAACCGTATTTTACTTATACTTTATCCACGAAAATTTATAACTTAATAAAAAAAAACAATTTTATTATTTTATTTTTGTGGCTGTAATCTTCTGAGCCCGGCTAGGTCTTAAGTTCTCATCAAGATAAATGAAATAATCCCTAACTACTATGTTGCTGCCGTAATATGATGAGGAGTTTCCTTGACTGTCTTTCTTCTATATCATCAGATAAATTCTAGGTATTCATTAAGTTGTAGTGTCATCAAAAATATAATACACGATGTATGAAAAGTTGTAACAGAATTTAAAAACGAACTTAATAATAATCATTGAAATTGGACTAATTTCAAAACTGCTGGTAATAAAAATAATAATTAAATTACAAACATACGCGTCAACTTGAGAACCTCCAATTTAAACGGGCCAAGTCCGGAGGGATTTGCAGATATCCATAACGCATGTGTTTTAAGTAAACAAATCACCAGTCATCACCCTGATTGTGTACACAGACGCACCGTTATGTGTAGAAAAGTTCTATTTTAAATCTAATTTATGTCTGATTAAACTTACCTACGGTGATAAGATATTACTTGGCTGCGTGTTATGGAAATAACTGGTAGCATTATGACAAGGTTGTTAGGTTTACGTGTAACTGAGCGTGGTTTGAAGTTTCCAGTTCCCCGCCACAGTGCAACTTCTTGTGTCGGACCTATAGAAAATAAATAAATAATAGTAATTGATTAGATTCAGGCGTTACCTTGCCGAAGTTCATTACAATGGATGCAAATGAATACAATATGTAGCTACTTCCACAATATTGAAGGTAGTCATGCAATTACCTGTGCAATATATGTTTGTGCATGGTGGTAGATATTGTATTTATTTGAATCCATTAATAAAACAATTTACACGCCTTTAAGCTCATGAATAGGTTCTAAATTGATTCAAGCTGTCACAGCGGCGTTGACCTCCTCATTATCACTCTAACTAACTGTTGGGGTTCCCGTCGTTGGCGTTTCCCCGGTTGTATGTAGTTGTTGGAGTAGTAAATAATTCACACTGTCAACACTATTTCGTTCAAGAGTTTTATTAGTTCTAAGGTTCTGTCTACGCGTATGATTAGTGGTCTGAGTCGCCCTTTACGTATTTGATACTAAGTTTGTTTATATTGACACATTAGCGCGTGACGGAGGTTAAGAAACGACTAAAGTTAATTGTTTACGAACGCATAACCGCAATTCGCTGTATGAGCATTATTGGCTCGTACATGCTCCCGAGGGAAAGATCTCAGATCACCAAACTCGCGTTACAAGTTACATAGGTATAATAAAAAGTTACATTATAAAAACAAAAGCAATAAACACGGTATAAGCAAAAGTAAAGTTTCTTAATATAAAATTAATATCTAATTATATTTTAAATCTTGTTGCTGCCGGTTGGTGCTGAGGAATGTTCTTCGCGCGTACATCTCCTATCCTTGCGTAGGTAGCAATCTCCTCTAGTTCTATATTTTCTTTCGCACGAGATTTCAAAATTTCCACGGGTGTGGGTATGTTTCTCTTCTCTGACGCGGAAAGGTATCTTCTTATTCGCCAGACTATGATTGCGACGACAATTCCTCCCTCCAGCAAAGTACTTATTGTGTAATTGCCGATGTCGTGGATACTCAATGTGTTAGGTAAGGTTTCTTGTGCCTTTTGAGCAGTTATCGCTCTATCTAATAACTTATGCTCTTCGGATAAGTCAAGTTGGTTTAATACAATACTTGTATTTTTATACGTTTTCCACATATCATTTGGTGACTCAATAGTAGGTACTTCCAAGGTAATTGCAATATTTGCTTTGCTACTAAAAACGTTGTGTGAGTATATTGTAGCGTCGTTGTGTTGTATTACACAATCCTGACCTAAGGTAAGGAGGCCCGCCTTTGTTATCATTGTAGTTGCAATTTGATTCTCGCATACTATACGGGTGGCACACTCATTGATACAATTATACAGCCATATGTTTGGTCTCTGTAATTTTACCCATTGGTCAGAGCATTCTTGTAGTACCCAATCACAAGTTATGTTTACATTTTGAGTCAGCATTTTAGCTTCACATGATGCTGTGGCTCCATGCAAATTGTGTATGGGTGTATAGGCGTGGCAAATATAGTTGTCCGCCGTCACAGATGTACATTGATGAAGATCCGCCTCTTCTATCTGTATGTAGGTATTTTTTACAAAGTTCACTCCAATATAGTTTGTTGTTATCGCTATCACCTGACATTGGTTGTGCATGTACTGTCTAGGTATAGGTATATTGCGATATAATGTATATTCGTCATCACTTAGTAATGGGATATGTAGTTCGAATAGTAGGTATTGTTCGGTGAGCCGGGCTTTGACGTAAATAAGTTTGTAAATGTTTTGTATGTTCCCTCCATTGCTGTCTTTTATGGGTAATGTTAATCTTTTGGATATGATGCCGGCAATGTAATTGAGTTGCTCCGAAAGTTGCTCCGGTGTGAATAATTTCATATCGAGATTTCCTCTGTAAACATCTGTCAATGCATCTAGGAGCATTTGTTGATTTCTTCTCAATACGGAAAGCAGTAAGCTGGCCGTTAACGCTCCAGCGTTTACGTCATTCATTGTTTTCATAACTTGAAATCTGTTTTCTAGCACTGCAGTATTATTTTTCGTTTCGTTCATGAATTGCTGAATTGTTTGCAATTGCATTTTTAAAAAGTCTTCATTTTTCCTTATTATATTGTTTTCTGCCTCTATAATGAGCGTTTGGTTTCTTATCAATTGTAATAAATATTGCTCGTTTGTTTTGATTTTTTGTATGTCTTGAGTGTATTTTTCGGCAAAATCGCTATCAAGGACACCAAAAAGAGCTCGTGCGATGTTTCCTACGCCATTGACGTAGCCGCGACGCCTTCTTTGCTGATGTTGAGACAGTAACAATTCGTTATATTCGTTCAGTTGGTTCATTTCAAACTTTAGTTGTTGTATTGTAGGGTGACATAACTCGTTAGGCATCGTGTCGCATATCTGACTCAAATGATTGACGAATTTATCCACTTTTCCTGTACTTTGCCAGAATGTAGTCAAGTTATAGTATACCAATAGCTTCCATTCATCATGTATAAGTTGAATATTGCCAATAAGGTCAAAGTAGACTGGTTGGTTATCAGTCAGTCGTGTTGTTTTAAAATGTTCCCGGGGTGTCGCAAGTCCGCAAGATAGCGTTGTGAATGCTACAAGTAACACCATCATCAAGCTGTTAACCTTCTTGGTTTTGATAGATTGTTTGAGTTTCTTGCGGCTTTCAGTTTCTGGGCTCACCTTCTTTGGCTCAGTACCCTCACATGCCTCGTATAAAGGTAGCGGGGCGAGTTTAGTTATGGGTCTTTTAAGCTCTCCATTTTGCGTCTTGAGCGTCACAACACGAACTAAGTTGTCGCTCCCTGGGTGCAGCTCCATAATGCGGCCCATAGCCCACTTTCCTGGAGGTAGATTACTTTCCTTCACAAGAACTAGTTGTCCCCTTTGTATGTTCTCTTTTGTTAGCTGCCATTTGTTTCTATTTTGTAATGAATGTAGGTACTCTTTTGACCAGCGATCCCAATAGTGCCGGCGCATGAGTTCAATTAGTTTCCAGTTGTTTCTGATATCTATCGATTTCAAACTTTCAGGTTCATTCATTGGTAGTGAGAGTGTCGGGCCCCCTGTGAGAAAGTGACCGGGCGTGAGATAATCTAGGTCTTCCACATCTTCAGATAAAGGGCTCAACGGTCTACTGTTCATGCACGCTTCGATTTGAGTTAAAAGTGTTGCGAATTGTTCGTAGGTTAGCTTCTGTTGTCCGATTACTCGTTTCAAGTGAGCGTTCATGGAGCGAACGGCAGCTTCCCACAAGCCTCCTGCTGACGGCCAGGATGGGGCGTTGAAATGCCACTCGATTTGAAGGTTGTTGATTTCTTTAAAGAATTCTGATGATAACATTGTTCTATATTGTTTGAATTCTTCATTTAATATTTTTTCAGCTCCGACAAAGTTGGTTCCATTATCGGAATAAATATGTTTTGGAGTGCCCCTTCTAGCGCACATTCTCTTCAGTGCTGCGATAAAAGTTTGCGTGGACAAATCCGAAACAAGTTCAATATGTACTGCTTTAGTGCACATACATATAAATACGGCTATATAGCCTTTACAGGTTTTTATCCCGCGACCTTTGTTTATCTTTACTTCCACATGCCCTGTAAAATCAACGCCAGTGTGTGAAAACGGCCTCGACGGAGTGATTCTTTCTTTCGGAAGATCGCCCATCAGTTGTTCAGTTCGAACTGTCGCATAACGACGGCATGGGATGCACTGTCTTAATATCTTCTTAACGGTTCTATTACCGCTTATAATCCAGTACTTGCTTCTAGTGTGAGCTAGCGTCAGTCTTGCTCCACCGTGTAATGTTCGTTGATGCGCATTTTCTATTATCAATTGGGTCAGTCTCCCCTCTCCCGGAATGATAATGGCATGTTTAGTTTCTTTCGGCAAGTTTGCATGTTTTAGACGGCCACCAACGCGTAGAATTCTGTCAGAGTCCACAAATGGATTGAGTTTCAAAATGGTGCTCTTGTTAGAAACTTTTCCGATATTGTTGAGAGATTTTATCTCACTTACAAAATAATTTTCTTGTATTGATTTTATAATTATACATAAAGCGTTGTTTATTTCATCCAGGTTCAGTTCATTGCACTCATTTGCCCTCCTTTTGTTTCGCAATGCATCGGTGAAACGTATTACCCAGGCGAGTATTCTTGTAATACGATCTATGTTGCTATGTCGCTCAAGTAATGACTGAATTAATTCATTGGTACTCGGTATGGGTTCAGTAATTGTATTTGTGTAACAGTTTGTTACAAAACCCTCTTTCGTATAAAATGTTCCAGATGTTGTAGGGGCTTGTTTTTCTTGCTCTTTAAGCCATTGAGGTCCTTCCCACCACAAAGAAAAGTTGACGAGTTTTGATGGCGATAGTCCTCTTGTTGCACAATCGGCGGGATTTTCGTTACTCTTTACGTAACCCCAGTTTATAGCAGGCACAATGTTTGTTATTTGCATTGTTCTGCTTGATATATATGTTGTATTCTGCAAGGACCTTAGTTATTAGTCCTTGTTAGACCTTAGTCTAGTAGTTTTGCTAGTAAAACGGCGGCGCATAATTCCAACTTTGGTATTGTAATTTTCCTTTTCATTGGTGCCACTTTAGTTTTCGCTGCGAGTAAAGTAGTTTCATAAATGCCGGTTGGTGATATGGTTCGGCTGTAGATTACGCATGCGTACGCTTGCTCGCTTGCGTCACAGAAGGCTTGCAATTCGATAGTTTTAGTGTTTTCGTTTCTAATCCATCTTGGTAAACTGATTTTGTTTATGTTTTGTAATTCGGATTTAATTTTTATCCATTCGGTTTGTATATTATCGGGTACATTTTTATCCCAGTCAATATGTTTGCAGTTTTCACTCCATAATTTTTGAAAGATCAGCTTTGCTTGGATAGTCATTGGCGCCAACCAGCCGAGTGGATCGTAGATCTTACTTATCTCTGATAATAGCCTGCGTTTTGTATATGCAGCATTTTTGTTATCGTAAGGCGCTTCGCTAATAAAATGGAATGTGTCACTTGCTTAATCCCATGCGAGTCCTAGTGTTTTACTGAACTCTTGTTGTTTGAAGTTAAAGTCGTTTGCGTGACTTTTCTCTTTCTCTTGTAGTTCTGTGAGAATAGATGGTTCATTAGTGGCCCATTTTCTTAAGATGAAACCACCCTTTTTTAGTAACTCGTAGAGCTCCTTCTGCAATCGTTTCGTTGTCTCAATGGTATGATCCCCAGTAATTACGTCATCCATATAAAGATCATTTTGTAGCGCTTTTTGGGCTAAGGGGAAAGCGTTGCCTTCATCCATGACAAGTTGCTGGAGAGTACGCATGGCGATGAACGGTGCCGCCTTTGTGCCGTAGGTTAGGGTACACAGTTCCATCACCCTGAGTGGTTGTCTCACGGATTCTCTCCATATTATTTTTGAAGACATTGTTGATCTTGATGAATAAGGATTTGACGGTACATTTTCTCGATGTCCGCCGTTAGAACATATTTATAGCTCCGCCATTTCATTATCAGAGATAAAATATCCTTTTGTAGGTTAGGCCCTTTTTCCATCAAATCGTTTAGGCTGTAGCCGGAGTCTGTTTTCATAGATGCATTAAAAACAGCTCGTAATTTAGTTGTTGTTGAGCTCTCCCTTAACACACCGTGATGTGGTAGGTAGGTGTGTATAGGACTTTCGGATTCGATCACTGGTTTCATATGACCTAATGCGATATATTCATTTATAAATTGCTTGTATAATTTAGCAAAGTGTGCTTGTCTCGCCATTTTTTTCTCTAAATGAAGAAATTGAGCGATGGCTTGAGGTTTCGAACTGCCGAGGTTTTGATCATAGTTAGGTTTCATCGGCATTTTCACGACATATCGACCGTCTTGTAGTCGTTCTGTTGTTTCTATATATTATTTCTGACAATATTCGTCGCTTGTGGTGGTTTCAGGTTCTGAAGGAATTTCCTCTTCTTCCCAGAATCTTGATAACTTGTCTAGATCTGTTAGCGTAACAAGACAGTTGAATTGCTTTGTAGCGCCACACAGTATCCAGCCCAACTTAGTCTGTTGTGCTACTGGCGAGTTTGCGCTATATTTGAGGACTCCTTCTAGGATAACCTCAGAGTAAATATCCGCTCCTAGCAGTAAATCTATGGGCCCCGAGATATTGAAATCAGGATCAGCCAATTTGATGTTGTCGAGATATTTCCAATTCTCGGTGTTAATAGTAGAGTTTGGCAGATTGTTAATGAGTTTACGCATTACTAATGCTTCTGTTTGAAATGTGAAATTAGAGTGGATAGATTTACATTCTAGTGTAATCATCCCTTTACTCGTGCCCGTTATAGTGCCTACGCCAGTGACAGCGGCATTCACTTTGTTCAGGTGTAAGTTCAATCGTTGAGCAGCATTTTCAGTGATCAAGGTTACTTGAGAGCCTTGATCTAGTAATGTCCGAAGGATGACGTATTCTCTTTCTCTGTTTTTGACCTTAAGTTGAAGAGTCGTTAAAAGTATTTCTTGATCACCGTTAATGTGATTAGATGTTCGCTCAGTCGCCATTGAGGTGGCTGGCCGTGATTGTTGCCCTTTAAGATTATCATCATGAAGAAGGGAATTATGTTTATAGTTACACGTGCGGCATCTTTTCGTTGAATTGCATTTTTCTGCACCGTGACTAAATAAACAATTTTTGCAAACGTTCAATTTACTCGTCGTTTGATTTCGTGTTGCGACATCCATGCTCAAAAAAGTCGGACATTGCCTCAGCGCGTGATCATTTTTGCAGAGTGGGCATTTTCGAATTGAAGTATGATAGGTTTTTGTGCACTTTTCTGCGTCTTTATAGTTCGTTGACTTGTTATAATTTTTATATTGATTATTCGTTGAATAATTTTGTTTCTGTCCGCCCTTCTTGTTTCGCGCCGTTTCCAATGTAATGAATCTCAATTCCAGGAACTCCATAAACTCGTCTAAGTCCGGTAGCTCCCTTGATTGTTTCATGTTTTCTATATAGTCACTGTAAGTGACGTCATCAAGCTTCGCAGATAGTAAATGTACGATAAGTGGACCCCATATGGGAATATTGATATCGATGTTCTTCAGTGCATTTAAGCACTCTTTCGTTGTATCGTGAAGCTTCTTCAAGTTGGATGAGCTTGGTTTATCGATATATGATTGATTGAGAAGCGTCTCTATATATGAAGTGAAAAGTAATCGTTTGTTGTTATAGCGATGCTGGATAATTTCGAGACATGAGTCATAGTTCTCAGCACTCACAGGAAGATGTTTAATTAGCTTTTCCGCTTCACCTTTCAATTTCGATTTCAGAAACTTCATTTTCTGTGTTTTGTTTAGCGTTGGATTGTTATGAATCATCTCATAGAATAAATCTCTAAATGAAACCCAATTGTTGTAAACTCCGTTGAACTCGGGTAATTCCATTCGCGGTGTTGATTTTTCGTAATGAGATGTTTCGAAGATTTTTCTATTTATATCTTCCTTCAGTTTGTCGTAGACCTGTTCCCAATGCTCAAATTTCGCTTCATAATCGTTATCGTTACCTTGTAGTAAGTAGCTTATTTCCCAGTGGATCTTATCAATAGATTCCCACTTGGATTGTATTGTTTTAAGTTGGTCTTGAAGTTGCCACTTCTCTTTCAGGTCATCCATATTGATTTTAGAGACCGCTCGCTTCAAGGCGTTGAAATTACACATTTGATTGCATAACAGTTTCGATAAGTGCTTATCAGCTTCATCTCCCATAGGTTGCTGGACTCCACTTGTATCCGATTGCGGTGTATCGCTTGTTTCTGATATTTTCGGTAACGATGTTCCCGAAAATCCAGGTGTTTCTAATAACTCGCGTCTTAGTTGAGTCATAGATTGTTTCGTTTCGTCGAACATTCTTTTTGTTATTTCAAAAATGTTCGCCTTAAAGTAATCATGATCTCTCTTGATAGGTTCATACTTCTTCAGGATCTCATGATTCGTTAGAAATTCATCCCAGAGGGATTGTAGAGTTTCTATGCGCTTGTTAAGGTACACTATGGTTTTTCTGCTCATAGAATCCTTTTTGTAGTTCGTTTGTAGAGCTTTGATTTTCTCATAGCTGCTTTGTTGCTTGTGTATCAGTTCCACAAATTGGTAATAGTCTTCTTCCGACATTTTCCCTAGCTGTTAGCTGTCAGTTTTTGTGTACTCACGTAGTTTCCCAGTTAGGAAGATTTTGTAGCAGTAGACGTTATCTCCGCTAGTTCGTTTCTAGGTATCCTGCTCCTTGCACTCAAATGACGGTATGTGCGCCTTGTCTCAATTCAACTGGTGAGACCCGCTTGTGGGAGGCCAGCTGAGCCGATTCGCTACCGACACTAAATACAAGTTGCAAAATTACCTTGGTTGCTCGATGGTACTCACAAGATCCATCCGGCTCGAAGGACCAAAAGATGTTGGGGTTCCCGTCGTTGGCGTTTCCCCGGTTGTATGTAGTTGTTGGAGTAGTAAATAATTCACACTGTCAACACTATTTCGTTCAAGAGTTTTATTAGTTCTAAGGTTCTGTCTACGCGTATGATTAGTGGTCTGAGTCGCCCTTTACGTATTTGATACTAAGTTTGTTTATATTGACACATTAGCGCGTGACGGAGGTTAAGAAACGACTAAAGTTAATTGTTTACGAACGCATAACCGCAATTCACTGTATGAGCATTATTGGCTCGTACACTAACTGTAACTAACTATTGCTGCTATTAGCTGATATAGCAGACAGGATTAAGGCCACAAAGATCCCCACGGCACAAGTTGCTCTAACCAGTGCTAATGCTCAAGTTTATTAATTAATAGTGTATCAACACCTGTAGTGCGTTTTTTCGTCGTGTCGTATGTGCGACAAAAGTCGATGAACAGATTTAATGTGCCAAAACTCGTTAACACCGTAAGCCTCAAAAGTCGCTGAATAGCTGTGGCTACATAATGCGGTGACCATTATAATGTTACAAATATCGGTAAACATCATACCAAACATTTACATAAACACACTAGTATTAGTAAAAAAAGTGGTTAACATTTTTTAATTTGTTATTTTAGTTCTATTTAATAGTAGACGTCTATTGAATCGTAAATTCAACAAAAGTCTATTAACGTAATGTTCAAGTCATTTGTTGCACTTCTTAAAAGTTTATTATTACTAGTAGGAAAATGAGTGGTTCAGTAGGACTAAGATTAATACTATCCTACTTCCTACTAATCTAATATATTAAAATGAGTGGTCCAGTAGGACTATGATTGATACTATCCTACTTCCTACTAATCTAATATATTAAAATGAGTGGTTCAGTAGGACTATGATTGATACTATCCTACTTCCTACTAATCTAATATATTAAAATAAGCGGTTCAGTAGGACTATGATTGATACTATCCTACTTCCTACTAATCTAATAAATAAAACTCTAGTGTCACAGTGTTTGTAATCGAACTCCTCCGGCTTGACGATTGCGATTTTTATGAATTCTTTTGTGTATATTTGGTAGGTCTGAGAATAGGTCGTAGGCAATTTTTTATACCTCTAGGCGATAAAGGTGGCCCTATCCAGAAAAAATATATAGCAGAATGACGTTTGCGGGGCACAGCCAGTAATATATATTATCAATGCGAAAGATTGTAAGTATGAGTGGATGTTTGTTACTCTTTCACACAATAGCTACTGAACGAATTTGATGGAATTTGGCACACATGCAGTTCATAATCTGGATTAACACATAGCAGCCCCAGCAGGCTATTATCTATCAAAATCATCGACGGATCCCGTCATCAGTGCAGGCCGGCTACAGTTGGTACGCACGAATACCCACTAGAGGTGTGCTCTCCAAAACAAGGAGCGCATTCGTCGCCCGCAGACCAATGCTCACAGTGGCCGAAGATCATTTAGAGCCCTCCGGCGTCTGGCGCGCCTACTGCGATAGTCGTCGCAGTGATGGCACCTCGACGTCGGCTCCCGGTCTACGCGACGCAGATACTTCGCGTATGTATTATATATATTATGCGTCATCCGGAAGCTGAAGACTCCATTTCTCCTCTGTAGCCATTCCTCCATTATGGGCCTTACCACCGCTAACAACACTAAAACAAATTTAAATGATCGTCATGGTGGAAAATTAAAATTAAAATTTTATCTTTATCATACTGGATTAAGATAAAATTTTATTTTTCACATTTCAGTTTCCTTTTTCAGCGGTTCAACGTTTTGTAATTTTTTTTGTATCTGTTATCTACAAAACACAGCCAAGTCTACCGGATGACTTGATGCCCAAACATTAAGTAGCTGCTGTAAACCGTTCAATATGGGACAGTCAAATCAAACTACTCCACAAAATATCATGTGGGGTAATGCAAAAAAAAAACAAATACGCGTCGACGTGAAAATCTCCTCCTTTTTCCCTCGTTTGATAATGTCTGATCCAGAGATAACCGCGTTTAAACAAACAAACAAAAATATTCTTCCGATTTATAATATGATATGGTGCTCGCGGTAGTCTATGTCTTTCTCCAAGATCTAATCTCTCTCCTTGCCAAATTTCATTACGATTCATTCAGCCGTTTATTCGTGAAATGGTAACAAACAAGCAAACAGAGTTACTTTCGCATTTATAATATTATTAGTATGGATTATAGAATTACCATAGGCATAAGTATCTAGTACTCAATCACTTGTTTCCCCTTACTTTTAATCTTTAAAACTAGTATAATTAAACCACTAAACTTGTGAGAAGGGCAACAAAATTACATGAACACGTAAATTCAACAAAAGTCTATTCATCATCATCATAATCATAATAATCTTTATTCAAGTATCAAGACTCAAAAATGGTTAGTAAAAACTTACAACTATGTTAGTAGGCACTGACACTAAACAAAGAACAACAATACATACAATACAATACAAAAAAAAAATTTGATCACTGCTGAGACACCCCATGCGTGATGGCGCAACAGCGACCCATGCACAAACAGTCTATGCGACTCGACATCATGTTTAGGATACTGTTCGAGCTGCCCTACACCCTGTGAATCAGGGAAGAGCACCTCTTCCTAATGGTTGCGTAGAAGTAATCAACATGCGCATCTGCGAACATTCCTGACGCACTACAGAAACGGGGCGGCCCCACCAGCATCCTAAACGCGTTATAAAACTAAACGCGAAGAGCGCTGTACGATCTTTGCGTATATCTTGCCCACAGACTACACGTGTAGAAGGAGGTGCAGTAGGCTCGAAAGAGCGTGATTTTAACCGAAAGTGAGCAACGTGCAAACCTACGAGCCAGCATGTTCGCTCGAACCAACAACGCCCTCCGCTCCCGTTCAATGTCATCATCGTCTTTCAGGTTGGTTGTCAATATATGACCAAGATATTTGACGTTCAGGACTCTCTTCAAAGGCATACCGTTGAGAAAAACAGGTGATACCTTATCAGGACTTTTACCCCCAGCCTCAAAGATCATGATCTCCGACTTCTTGGTGTTTTATATGCCAAGCCATGTACTCTCGCATATGCCTCACAATGAGCCACTAACTTTCTTAGGCCACAGATTGCCGCACTCAGCAGCACCATGTCGTCAGCATAACTGATATTGTCAGCATAACTAACATGGATTTACACTATGGGGAAGTGTACCTATGAAACACCATAGTAATTTAGGAGAGATTGACAAAGTGCAGAATAGATCAGTTTAAGCGTCTCTCTATTTACAGATTGGTTCAAGCTTAAAAAAATATCGGTATATATTTTTGTTATCCTAGAAGCAGATACATAACCTTAACCAATCAAACTGGTAAATAACATATAATTATAACAGAGTAGATGTCTACAACGTATATATGCATACCTCTTAGTCGTTTGGTTTCGTACGTTGGTTGATAAAATGCTGCTGTTGTGGAAAGGGCTGAAAATAAAGAATATTCGTTATGATAATTGTCAAATGTATAAATAACTATATATAATTATATTTTTTTAATACATGTTGAGGCCATGTAATGCCTATATTAATTCTATTTTTCAAAGAAACATTGAAAAAATAATAGACAAGAACGGGGCTTGAACCCGCGACCTTTGACGTTCCGTGTCATCACTCTACCAACTGAGCTACCTTGTCGTATAAATAACTAGCTTCCACCCTAATTACGAACATATCTAGGCTCACACGTAAATGCGTAAAAAACCGGCACCGAGCGTTTGAAGATATTTTTTCCACCCACGCACAGATACTGCCATACTGCGAACTCTTTTATGTTTTTCTCTTTCGCCAACTACATGCCGCCCCAGATTATTAAAGTCCGCGATCCACGTCACGCTCTCCTCAGACCTGAGGATAGGATGACTGTAACTTAAGAGTTCAGCAGACACACAAGCACACTCCAACGCGCTCGGCCGCCTCGTTATAGACCTCACCGGCGAGATCCGCAACCGTTGCGAAAAATCTCATCATGCCCGACCTTTGCTTGAGCCGGCCCATGCCGAGCCAGTAGATTTAAATTCGTGCCTTAAGAATGAGACTGATCTGATACAGCTAGTCCCTAATTGTCCCCCCAGCAACGCCTAAACCGAGGCTCGTATCCCGCAGGGGTTGCCCTTAGCGCTGTTGCTTAGTTTGTAGTATTTTGAAATATGCTCTGGCTGGAGGCATCAAACTGCCTCGTCTTAGCTATTGTCCGATGACGCAGACAAAACCCCCCTGGAAGAGGTCTGGTTTCTTCAAGAAGCCATCATAAAAAGAAACGACTGTAGATTCATTCTTTGTTCGCTGTTCGTGAAGTAAACATCCCGAACTGGAGTAAGTTATTTCCTTTCAAAAGTATTTCCCTCTTTCTGTCTGTGTGTGTAAATGTGGTGCAAACAATATCTCACTTTGACGTCAACGGCGATGATACGCCGACATGTACGAGTAGGTACATACTACTCTGTGGTGGACTAATGGTCTTATGGGTAAGACTGGTCAATTACAGTTTGGCTAGGCTTTCGCAATTTTTTATAAACAAATCATTTTACTTAATTAATTCTTCGTTGGTTTATTTTAGTGTAATATTTTCTAACTAGCTGTACCCGTGGCTTTGCTCAGGTCAAAGTTATCTTGACGCCAAACATTTCAATTATTCATAAATACCAACTCAAACCTAATTCCCATTGAGGTAGGCAGAAACTATAGATTTTATTGTACATATATGATCCTGTTTTGAGAAGGTCCGTTACGTTTGTGGATGACAGACCCCCTAGAAAAACACGTTAAGGCGCCACTGCGGCACTTATAGCCCCTTCCCGTAGGTTGCCAGCAGGTAGGGAGCGAGGGTTCATAAATGAATACAGCTGGAATATCTATGATATCTATATATTTTGCCCAAATACACTTCCGTGGCCGCGTCACGTCTCGATGAGAAAACAGATAGGGGGGTAGAAAGAGAACACTGGCCTGAACCGTAGCCAACGGTAGTGGTGGTGAACCGGAGTTCTCGGCTTCTTCCTTAAGTGCCTCAAGGTCTAGGTACGTCCAGGTCCAAGTTCTTCCAGTGCTCCGTCAGAAATGTAGTTAAGTTTTTAGTACCACTCGGACGTCTAGGAGTTAGGTCCTGACGCCGGAATACAGGTAACCGAAGGGTTGTAAGAGGTAGCTTGAAATCCTGGAAATCCAGACAGAAGCATAGCGTAAGCGGCTGGTATAAATCCACGTAGGTGGGTTCAAAGGTCAGTGTCCCCGAGAAAGGAAATATAGCAAGAAGTAAGAACTAGCATAGACGAGTATTCTAAAGTTTACAGACACCTTACAAGAAAGCACTTAAATAGTAATGCATGGAAACTTACCCTAGAGGGATTTCGCGATATGTTAGGTAGTTTAAAATATAATCCGCTCTGACTAAGTGACACAGCCGTCTCTTCAAGTGGTTTCAAAACGACTGCCGTTGAGAATTCCGAAGCCGTCCGAATGACCACTCGTCGGAGCAACTCGCGAAAGGTCGTATTAGCGATGCGCGGACGCAGAGACGCGAGAACCATTATCAATTAATACGTACTCGTGGTTGCGTATGATTTATTTTTAAGTAATTAATTTAAGTTTTAATTTACTGTTTTATAATTAATAGTATTTAACTAGTTATTAAGTTATTAGTTTTATTATGTAGTTAGCGTAATATTTTAAATGTAGATAAATAAGAATTAAGCCATAAGGAACCTTTAATTTTGTAACATTTGAAGCATTATGTTACACCCCTTTCAGTTTTTACGTCTCGTAATAATCCATCTTGCAATAATTTATTTTTGTTTATTTATTTATTTATATATACTTTATTGTACACCGAATGGACAAGCACTGACAGAAAATAATTGATATTTAAAAACATACAATGGGCGGCCTTATCGCAGTCAGCGATTTCTACCAGGCAACCTTGGGATGGATTGGATTTAAATAGACAGATATGGGGTTGTGTGCGGTGCAAATAAAAGTAGATACCTACTTACATAAAAATATACAGTAATAATAACATATAGGCATATATAAACAATAACAATACATATTTATTATAATACATACAAATATATACATAACTATGGTCTAATTAATAATATAGTAATATGTACGTAAATAACGAATATAAATCCTTCATTAGCATTATTCAAGTGACAAGTAATGCTCCTTCACGAGCCTTTTGAATACTGGCAAAGATTCGGCACGTCTTATTGGCACTGGCAATGCATTCCACAGTCGAGCCGCCTGTACAGAGAAGGATTTATCAACAAATGTTGTGGAATGCATTGGCATTTTCAATCTTAAGTTACCTGATGACCTAAGGAATCGCGTGTGAGTGTCACCAAGAAACGTTTCTTTAGGTAAATGGGTGTAGATGGAAAAGTACATTATAAAGTTGTGAAAGGATATGAGCATTCCGGCGAAGGCGAATCGACAACCACTTGAGCTTTACGCGGAATTCGGAAATATGGTCATACAAGTTGCGCAAACCAAATACGAACCTTATACAAAAATTTTGAAGCCGCTCAAGTTTATTAAGTTGTTCTTCTGTAAGATCAAGATAGCTGGCATCAGCATAATCAAGGATGGGAAGAAGAAGTGATTGTGCAAGCGCAATTTTGGCAGCAGTCGGCAGAAAATTACGAAGTCTTTTTAAAGATGCCGCTGATGCAAACAACTTACGACTAACTTCCTGCAGTTGAGCAGTCCAGGAAAAGTTTTTATCGATAAATATGCCGAGGTCTTTAACCTTTTCACTGAATGGAATCACGGTGTTGTTAAACTGGACTTTTGGAACAGTATTCCAGTCTACCCTCGAAATAGTCCGGGAGCTACCCACCATAACTACTTGCGTTTTATTAAGGTTGATTTCCAGACCATATCTCCTGCTCCAATCGCAAATAAGGGCAAGATCTCTATTAACTGTATTCACAGCATCCGATAGATTCCCAAGAGGAGCTTGAGAATAAATTTTTAGATCATCAGCATAAATATGGTAGGAAGAAAGTAGTAGATCTGAGATAGAATTTATAAAAATTGCGAAAAGTAAAGGTGATAAAACGCCACCCTGTGGTACACTGGCAGAGGTAATGCTCCAGGAAGACGAGGTCTCCTCAATGCAAATTCGTTGCCGGCGACCAGGCAGGTAACTACGAAACCAGCCAATTGCGGATGGAGATATGTTAAGTGAGCATAGTATGCCAAGCAAAATATCGAAATCAACGGTATTGAAAGCATTACTGAAATCAAGCAATACTAGTACCGTTAGATTTCCGACTTCCATGCCCGACCTGATATCATCATTGATGCCACCCATGAACAGCCAACCGTGATTTTTCAGATACTTGACAGTTGCCCTAGTCACGCACAATCATTTTCTTTTCTTTCAGAGTTCAATATAGGTTCCCTCGTTTCATCCTTCTTTTGTGAAGGACAAGGCATACAAAAAATTTCTTCAACAAATTTTCGTTGACCTAATTTCCCAAATACAGCGGTGAAAAATATTGTGAATAGTAAAATAAACAACTAAGACCACCCCGGTGGTCATCATCAGCACGTAAGGGGCGCTCTGGGTCCTTTTAAGAGACCAGCTCCGGAACCCCTACTGTGCAACGTCTTTTAAGGCACACCCCTGGGGAAACTGTAGGGTTGTTTCCTGAGCCTCGATACGCACAACAGCACATGACATCTTCACCGTGATCACTTTATTCACGCAACTCTTCTGAGTTGTGTGAATCTAGAGCGATAGCGAAACATGTGCACATATCATAATTAGAAGGATGGATTCATATGCTGTGACATAGCTAAATAGGAGACCGTATGGGTGGCGGTTACCACGAACAACAGCATTCCCGATGAGGGTTGACATCAGGCAGGCGCCCGGTCATACAAGATAGCCAAAACTTTAGCAACATGCCAGTACAATTAGAAAGTACATACAAAAATACGTGCTGCGCCGGACTCAAATAAATTGGGATAAGGGGATGGTGATCTTATAGTTAGAAGGGACTACTTTACAATATAATTATTATACGATTCTTCTTCTTCTTCTTCTTTGTGTCGGTGGTACAATTTTAATTATTTGGTAGATTGGCTAGATTCATATTTGGTGTGCCCAAAATTTTGCCACGTCTATGAAGTTATTAGTGGCAGTGCTGAGGTAGGAGCAAGACAGAAGGAGCGACATTGTTTGTGGTTTGACTCCACACTTACATCTCGTGGCTTTTTCGTCAATGTAGCCCCACTTGCTCATATTGAGATTCAACTTCGGTCCGAAGTCGAATGTGGGACCGTCATATAGGCCAGGAATTGGCCCAACAGGTAGGTTCTCTTTAGGCTCAATTTAGTTAGCAAGTGGTGGAAAAGTCCCTAGCCACGGTTTGCGGTGAGCCTCGAATGGGCTGAAAACCTGTGCGTGTTTTTTAGGCGTTGTGCTGAGCGAGCTGAGCATCAAACATTGGTTGTCTAGGGTCTTACTCCTGCTCGCGTTTTTCAACAGCCCACGTGACTTATCTGTGGATATGCGGGGACAGCAGCACCACAACCAGCTAAAAGCTAGACGCAACATAAATGATATTAGAAAGAAAGAAAGAAAGAAAGAAAAAGCTTTTATTCTGGCGCGCCATTTAACGCACTAACATGCTAAACATAATACAAACATAAACCTTATTTAATTTGACATAAATAAAATAGACGCAAATATCATGTTACCAACATGCACTAAATTAATTGATAAACAATTATTTGTTATCTGTGCGCACAGTTCACAATTACAAACTATATAGTCTATGGAAACTGTTCACAGCTAATTGACAGATAACAAGTTATCAACAAAAGTCTGGGCTTAATAGTATTTCACAATGTTTGTATACAAAAAAGTTGATCTGAGGATATGTGCGTCGCGTGTGCGCAAAAACAAGGTTATTTGCTCAGCATAATACTGTGACTTTGGATGAACCTAATGCCTACAGCGCTGATTTTCAGCAAATACCTTTTGAGTGACATCATGGAATCCCACCAGTTTAAAAACAAATGAATTCAAGTAAGTCTGTACTACTTCTTAGTAAATACCAGTGACAACGTAAACTACTAACATGTAAATGTGTGTGTGTAAATCTGCAATCATGTGAGAAAGAATAATAGACGATAACCAGATAATCAAAACAAATTGTGCAATAATTATGCAATATACGAGTACATGGCGGCCAGTTGCGTAAGCGCATAACGGTAAAGTGTGAACAAAAGACCGGTGACGGATAACAAACGCTATTAAAGAAAATTAATCCCATTTAAAGATGCAATAATATAAGTCGGTTATAATCAGATGACCATGATGAAACCATGCATAATAGGTTGTATCTGCTTTTTAGGACACAACACGATGTGCCACAAATGTTGTTTTTAGCAGTGACATAGACCAAAGCAAAGGGGCAAGTAGACTGTGGGAGCTGATCTCACTGTTGGAATCCTAACCATTGCCCAAGGGCCATGGCAGTTGAGGTGAGAGAATTTTAGTTTATATTTAGGTTTTTTTTTTTTCGTGAACAATTTAAGGGAACTGTTGAATTTGTATAAATAGTCTTTTTAAATTAGTTATAAATGATTTCTTCGATTTCAGGCTTCGTACTGGTGGAGGAAGGTCATTCCAACAGTGAGTAGCAGCATATTTAAAACTCCCTCTAAAAGCCATGGTTCTGTGTTTTGGAATATAAAGTGGATTTGTTGCATATCGTATGTGCTTTTTATTTTGATTTTGTCTCCAACTTAACTTCTCAAACAAATACTGTGGCTTTTGTGTAGCAATAACTCCAAAGAGCAGGCTCGCCATAGGTAACCTTCTTCTAGCTGCCATTTTTAGAATGCTGTTGGAATTTGCAAATGGAGTAATATGGCTTCTCCGTGGAACGTTTACACAAAAGCGAATACATGCGTTTTGTATTCGTTGTATTAGTTTATCTGTTCTTGATAACAGGCAAGGACCATATACTGTATCGCAGTAATTCAGCTTAGATAGAATAAGGTTATCCACAAGTTGTTTTCTCAAAGGTATGCTTAAATAGTTTCTGATTGTGTATAGTTTTTTCAGTCTATAGAAGCAATTCCTCATGGAATTACTGATATACTTCTCAAAGAGTAGTTCCGAGTCCATGGTTAAACCCAAATTGCATGCTGTTACCACTCTTTCAATCTTTTCTCCCGTCACAGTAACTTCTGGCTTAACTGACAGCATTGCATTGATCATCTTCTTAGTGCCTATCACCATAAATTTAGTTTTTATCGGGTTTAAGACGTGAGTTTTGCTCAGACCAAATAACCACTCTCTGTAGATCCTCATTCATTTTCTGGACTGCTTCTAATGTATTAACTGGTTTACAAGATATGTATACCTGAATATCGTCTGCATACATGTGATACTTGCAATAATGGAAAGACCTAATAATGTCAGCACTGTATATTATATATAACAGAGGCCCCAAAATTGAACCTTGAGGCACTCCACGAGATACTTGTCGGGGAGGGGATGACAGGGTCGATCCGTCTTGCCCTCGGATTTCAACGTATTTTGTCCTACCGCTCAAGTAACTTGCAAACCACTTTATTGTTTCTATTGCAAATCCATAGTATGCCAGTTTCGAAAGCAACAGAGAAATGTTAATCGCGTCGAATGCCCGCGAAAAATCAAGAAGGGTCAGCAGCGAGCCTTCTCCCATGTCACGTGCCTCTAGTATATTCCCTATGACATCTAAAAGAGCAGTCGCCGTCCCTCGACCTTTTCTAAATCCCGACTGTAGGTCGGGAAGCATATCATTTTTTTCTAAGTACTCCGACATTTGATTGTATACCACCCTCTCCAGCACTTTAGATAACCAGGGCAATATACTAACAGGTCGGAGGTCCTTAACAGTACTTGGGTTGTTGGTTTTTGGTATGGAGCGCACGATTGCGCACTTCCATGCCTCAGGGAAAGTGTGGGTGTCTATCGACCGATTAATCATTGTTGTGATAGTCTCAAGGGAAGATGGCAGCATGAGCATGAGCATGTCCAAACTAAGTCCGTCGACACCTTTTGCATTGGAACCTAGGCTCTGCAAGACTTTGTATATATCCTCCTGGTTGACATTCCTGAGCACAAATTCACACTGCCCAAACCTATTAAACTCAAAGAATGTCAGGTGTGACACAGAATCCTCTCCTGGTACTTTGAGAAATGCCTTATTAATTTCTTCCGGATCGTCAAAATGTACTGGGAGCAACCCATCGTCATGGTCGGGTAATACCTCAGATAAAGTTTTTCCACAGTGCTTTGGGGTTTTTAATGTTATTGTTTATATGAGTAGTGAAATATACCCGTTTTTCTTGTGCTAAACTAGTGCTAGCTTGGTGTTTTAGTTCTAAGTAGTATTTTTAGTAGCATCTAGTTTATGTTGGTCATATTCTTTTGTCATAAATTTATGTAACTTTTCTCTTGCCTCGTCGCGCAGTTTAAACATAAGGCGATGTTTTCGGTGATCCATGGCGTGGTCCCTGAACACTCTACTTTTTATGGGAGCGTGTATGTCATATAACTTTGTGGTAAATAAATTGAATTGGTTAGTCATTGTGTCTACGTCCAGTAAACTGCAAATCTTTTACCATGGTATTAACGCGAGGTCAATCGAGAAGTAGTCCAGAAGTATGTCTCTTAAAGTCCGATATATGACAAGTCTCGGTTCAGGTCTTTCCTTCTTGATCACAGCATCACATGTTATGAATGAGTGATGTCCAAGTTCACTAACATGGCTCACTACAACATTTCGGACTCTAATATCTATACAGATGATGTCTATAAGAGTGCCACTATCTCCCGTGAAGTGCGTTGGTGTCTGAACTATTTGATTTAAGTTAGTTAGTGTAATTAAGAAATTCGTTTATTTCCCTTGTTTTTGTGTTACTTTTGTCTAACAAGTTAACATTAAAATCCCCTAATAACAATATGTGATCTTATGGAGCCAATGCACTAATGCTGTCAGTTATGCCTTCTAAAAAACTAGACAAATTGAACCAAGGTGGTCTATATGCCGTACCTATAAGCAACTTTTTACCATTAATACTTATACTTATCCACATCTGTTCCAGGTCACTTTGTTCAGGGTGAGGAACAACACGTGCCCTGACTCCCGCTTTGAGGTAGAAAGCTACTCCGCCACCTCTTCCACATCGTATACTTGTCGGGCGCGGTATGTGCTTTAACTTATATACCGGTACAACCGGTGCACGTCCCTCCTCGCCGGGTCTCAACCACGTCTCGTTAATGGCCATTATATCCACAGAGTGGTGTGACATGGCAATCAAAAATTCGTCATGGTTGGTTCCTAAGGATCCTGCGTTAAATAAACCTAACTTTAGATGTTTTGAACGAATCATTTGTTTATGCTTATGATCTTATATAAAGTATTGCACCTATTAAGTAAATGTAGTAATTGTATACACTTTTGCAAGCACTGTAGTGGATCTGTTATCCATCCAGTTACATGTGGATTGTGTGTCCGTGCTCTGGCTCGAGTTTGCATATCTCCTTAATATATATTTTAACATTTTTGATATTCGTTACAGACGTCGATTCGGTGACAGACGTCATTAGTACATTTATGTTTGTACAATTGGTTTTTCTATTTTCTATTCCATAATTTTATTGGTAGAGGTTTTACCTTTAGTTTATAATAAATATTGTTGAATATGTACGTATTTTAAACTATCTAGTAAATAAAATTTAAAGAAATTATTGGCGAGAAATTTTTTGGCATGTCGGACTCCCAGTGTTGCCAGATTATTGTTATTATTATTAAATTGGGCACGTCATCCGGGTCAGTCTCCTTCATCAGGATGTCTATGTCCTGGAGACTCTTCGCTGCGCGATTGATTATTAAACCAGATAATTACTTATTTCAATCTAGGGCACCGTCAAAAAGTCGAACGTATTCGGCTGCAGTGTTACCGGCAGTAAGCTAAATGCAACATAGATGACCTAGGTTATTTTCTGTGAAATCTGTAGACCCCATAGACTGGATATGTTTCTGACTCTAGAACATAAACCCGTTAGGTACAATCTTATAATTACTGCCTCAGACGCCATTTGGTCAACTTTTTCGAGCATTTGGAACAGGATAAACTTAGCACTGCTTATCTCATCATCCTTGAAGGTGGACTTGCAGATCTGTAAGATGCTGACCTCATCCATGTATGCTTGATGGCATGCTCGATGAATTCCAACAGCTCGTTCGCTACGAGTGGTTGTGAAGTCATAGCTACGAAACACGGGCAGCGGCTAGTGCCGCGCAAATCGCGAATAAAATATTCGTAACGAGCAGAGCAAACGCGACAGTACTTGATCGCACTGCATTTAATCTTAAGACATATTAGCTGTCGCTCTAAATTAATAATACTGACTGAAAACCGGGAGCAGAGACAACACATAGAGACATAATTTAATAGCAAACTAAATAAGTAGGTAGATATTTTCCATGTGTCATAAACTTATCACAAAGAAATCCTGAGAAGTAATCTATATTTTCTGCCTGGCAATGGCAATCAGGCGTGACCGTTTTTGTGTACTTAAAATTAAATCCTAATATGGAATGAGGACCGTAAATGAGTTGCACTTACTTGTTGGCCAAAATTCTTCGCAGAGGCATCCTTCGTCTTCCCGGGTGCCTCTTGGACAGCCACACTCGGAGAAAGGAAAGTTCGGAGAAACCATATTATACAACGGCTCTAATTGTTTAGGCCAAATAGATGAGAAAAAGCATAGAATTGTCAAAAGCTTGTTCTGAAAAATCAAAGAAACGACGATTACATTTGTAGCGGGACTTAAATCGTAAATAATCGTAAATCTTGATAATTGAACGATTTACGGGTAGGCGGAAGGCGGAATTGGGTTTGATTTATGCATTTGTGACTCATATTTGTATAACCTCAAACCATTGCCGTTATTCCTGAGTTTAATATTATTTTATTGTAAAATTTTACAGGTTGACATAATTTTTGCAAATGCTCTTAACTCAAAGTAGGTTACTGCTACAAGTTGTAAATAGATAATGTCAAAGCAATACCTTCTATACCAGCGGTCGGCAACCTTTTAGCAGCATAGATTAAGTAGTGTAGTATGTAGTATATGAAAGTGCAACCGCCGTGGTTACTATCACACCTCTTATTTGGAAAATAGGTGTAAGTAAAACGCCTGTTCCTTATTTTGAGGGTAAATTTAATTTAACTGCTACGCTGATTTGGGTGACCCTTTCTTTTGTGCAATCAACCTTAATAAGTAAATAACAAATATCTTGTATTGTATCTCTTGTTTTATATTAAAAGTTGCAATATTGTTATTTCAAAGGGTTCTTAGACAAGGGAATAAAATAAAAATGTAGTATAATAACTTTCGTGAGACACATTCATATTAATTATTGTTCAACGGTTATTACTCTCTTGCATTCTTCGGGATTGCCCGACTAGTTTCGAACTCGAACGGAGCCCTTAGTCACGAGCTGAGCCCGCGGCGGTGTCGCGAGTCAAACTGGCGCTGCCCCGCATTGCATGCCGCCACGCGCGGGCCGTAGATGCACTCGGTGCCGGCGTCGGGAGTGTTCGTGTGTTCCCGTCATTCGTCGTGTCCGAGTTACCCATAGTGCATACCGCGCTGGCTCCTGGCTGGAAACCAGCTCTGAAGTCTACATCATGCAAAAGTGAGTCAAGTCTGGAGTGCGACACAGTTAGCGCGGTATGCACTATGGCTAACTCGATCTAGGGTGATAGTTTTTGAAGTAACCACATCTATGCAAAAAAAGGAAGTTTTTACCTGTATATACCACCAGAACCTAGCCGACAGTCTTCAGATCAACCTTGAGACTTTCTTATCGTAAGTTGAGTCGGGAAAGAAGGACGCTGAGACATGTAACTATATCAAAGTTAAAAGTCAAAGTCAAAAGGTTTTTATTTCAAATAGGCAAATTACATGCACTTAGAAACGTTAAATGATTCTAGTTGCTCGGTTCCAAAAGTTGATCATTAAAGAAGAGCCGAAAAGAAACTCCATAGACACTCTTTTTAAATAAATAATAAGTACAGTCTTGCTTTGTTACATTTTTGTGTTCAGAAATATCCGGGAGCAATGTAGGTTAATGCGTGAAATAATATAAATATATAGTTGATATACGCAAAGCCCTGATAACAAAGATAGTGTATGTGAATTGGTCATCATGCCCTGTAACAGATTTAACTTTGGTTACTAGATGCTTTAAATGTCAGCAATATGGTCATGCGGCCAAGAAATGTCGGGAATCGATCTACACCTGCGGCCACTGTAGTGATCTTGGTCACTCAATAAACGAATGCACAAGGAAGGCAGACCAACCAAAATGCGCTAATGCCTGCGTTTCAAAAATTCACAACACAGACGCTGCTGACTGCCCTGCGAAAATAATGGCAGAACAAAGGTATATTATTCTCTGGATTATGGGGGCGCCTAAGAGCGCCGTTTACTATATTCTTATCTGACCTTTTGTCTTAATTTTAATTTACTATCTATAATATTATGATTAATAACATAATTAATATCGGTTCAAGACTTACCTGCCTATTTAAGTACGGAGACAGTACGCCAGTCGCGACAAGAGACTTGTTTTATTTTTATAGTTACTATGGCTATGTACTTAATTAACAATTTTGTTAAAATGTATTATACCTACAACGGTTTCCCTACAGCGTTAATGTTTACGGGTTAATGAATTGGATGATTTATCTGTATCCAATTCTAAAGTTAGTGAAGTTGAACATTGCGAACAATAGGTATATTTCCTCCGACAGTATGCCACTAACTATACTGACACAAAATATACGCAGTATTTATAAGAATTTTGTAAATTTTTGTACCTTCCAAAGTAGGCTTAATATAGACTATGACGTTAAGACTTACGCAACATCGATTTAGATCCAGTTTACAATTCCGCTGATCCACAGTTTAGCATGCTAAACGTAATAAAACATATCCAACATGCAATTCAGAAAAATACGATAAATTATCGGTTCAGTAACAAAAATTTTAATATAAAAATCTCATTCGCTGTATGAGACATAGAGATAAGCTGCATATGAAAGCTAAAGCGAATCCAAGTAATTCAATATTGCAATTATCCTACAAAAGATATCGAAACTTTTGTAATAATATCTTAAAGAAAGTAAAAAGTAACTATGATAAACTAGAACTGGCTGGAACGAATAGCAAAAAAATCTGGAATTATATAAAAAAATTTACTTATACCTCGAAGCAAAATGAGTCACGGTGATGGACTTCAAGAGATTAATAACCGTCTACTATGAACTGCCTCAGTCGGTGATTGGTTACTGTTGAGTGGTCTGGGGGGAGCTCACAAAACGGCAATTCTACGGGTTGAACGCGGACAACGTGCCGTCTTGAATGCGATTATATCTATGCGATTTCCGACGACGACCCTTTACTCTACCTGCCAAGTGCCACTGTCAGAAAATTGTTTATACTCCTGACTACTCTGCGTAAACATAGTCTGGTGATATACGACCCGAAAATATTTAGCACAAAACATCGTTCTGATAGAATATATGAGAGAAAATCGCGTAGGACTGTGGCCGCGAGCTGTCATTTTAGGCACATAAGACCCAAGCTTTATAATAATATAAATAAAACCTTGATAATATATTCCTTAACAAGAAATAATCTAAAAAAACAGCTTGAAAACTGGTAAAAATCGCTGACTTATGATGCTACTGAGGAACTTGTGGAAGTGTAACTCTATTCACGAACATCACGCACTCACAATCAAAACACGGGCATTTGCACACATACTTACCCGCGCATTCATACAATAGACACCGTACATTACAAACACACTTTCACTATACACTCCAACTTTTCAGTTTTTTTTATATTTAGTTTTATTCGGAATAACTTACTATCCTACCAAGAGCGTTGATAGCTGCGCCACAGTTGTTACTTTTGCAGCTATCATCGTTTAAATTTTTCGTTGTTTTTGTAATTATTTTTGTTCCTAATAGACTTCTTTCTTTTTTTTTCTTTTTTTATTACATATTTTGTACTTTTATTATATTATCAATGTGATTATGTATTTATTTTTAAGACTATTTTTGTTCTTCATGCCTGAGACGCAGGATCTCCTAGTTAAGGCACATGTGTATATAGACTTAAAAGTGAAACTTTGTACTTGTTATTATATAAATGTACGATATTTTATTCAATAAAAAATATTAATAATTTATTATATTATAAATATTATCTTCACGGTAGTACGCACAGTAATTTTTTTTACTAATCTTTACTACCGCGGAATATATAGAAACTTTACTCAATATTTTTCTTTTTAGATTAATACTGGCTCAGAATAAAGAAAAATTACGTAGTAGTTTAGTTCTTTTGAATTTCTTATCTTCGATTTTGTAGACCTAAGCTGAGTGAATTTGAAGTTATTTAATAAAAAAGCTTGTGGTTCATTAGATTTCTTATCGGATCAGAATGTAATTTTAAGGTTATGTGAGCGGTTAGTAAAATGAGAGTAATAATATAATTAAAAGTGTATAATTATTTACTTTTGTTGGTATTAGTTGATAATTATAAAATATTACTAGATAGAATAATTATTTTCTGTAAATACAAATATTTTTACATCACGGGATTCACCGAATAAGTCGAGTTGAAGCTAGAGAAAGAATGACACATGACATTAATTATTGTCATTAATGACATAACTAGAGTTAGTTGCGTAAGAAATAACATCTCCATCAGTTCTGCGGTGAAAAGGTTACTGTGGTCTGGATCTGACACATTTAATTATTGACGTGACAGAACACAAATATCAAAGTTCCAAAGTAACGTAGGTTGTTACCACGTTCCCGTATGTCACGCCGTCGTCACCGAGTAGTCCGAGTACCGACATTACGTTACGTTATGTTCATTATAAGAACCGCGAAACAGTGGAATGTGCTGCCGGACTTCAGGACGCGACTGAATCGGTTTCTTCTAGGCAAGCGTGTTCCATCGTAGACCGCATGATCACTGAACATCAGGCAAGATGGCGGTCAAAGGCAAGCCTTATAAGCTTGTTAGCTTAAAGACTTTACTTAATTTATCCTAGTCGTAGGTTTACTGAACTGCATTTCAACACCTTCGGTAATGTTTCCATTGACCCTACGAGTATCGTATGTTTTCTTCGTACACTAACCTAGTTTTTTCGCTATCCATGCGATTATTGAAGTGAATTTCATCTTCTTTATGACTAGCAGTCAGTTATCTCTCTCTGAACTTTAAATTTTTTCCCCTTCTTAGGTTCATCTTGGCGTGCGTACAGTTGGCTTGCTTGTGCTGGATGTGAAAAGGTATGCAATCTTCAGTGTTTCCTATACTTCTAGTCTCCAGTGACTTGCAGAGATGAATGCGATCCCATAGCGGCTGACAGTTTTCTTCCAGGTAGGCGTACTCATCTTTTCCAAGTGCAAGGTATTTGGATTCAGCAATAATAGTTAGTTAGGTTATTTTTATTAGGAATGGAATAGATGTGGATTAGGTCATAGGTTCTCGGGGCTACTGATGGGATTTCTAAGATAAAATTTAAAGAGTGTACTGTACTATAAGCTTTTACTTTAATTGATTTTTCTATCCTATTTAAATTACTAAGATATCAGTCCTAATTTTGGTGGGGGAGCACTAAAATGTATGTATGGTCGCCGTAGATGTTCGGAACACAATAATATTTAAGTCAATAATACTTTTAAATTTTTTTAAGAGATCAAATCCTATTAGGCCTTCTTATTTTGGATCAAAGTCGTTTATTAATTATTTACGTGTGTGCTAATTGTTCATAAATAATGAGAAATCAAAAATATCAAATATAGAAAATGAAAACATGGAATAATTTCTATCGTTTTCTTCTACCGTTTTGCCGTGCTGGACAGGGTCGGGACGGCCACATATATGATTGTTGTTTCTATAATGTAACACCTTGTAACATTTAAATGTAAAATTTTATACTTGTGGAGTGCAATAAATGTATTGAGTATAATTTACATAATTTAGAGTCTCCAGGATAGTTGTGTCCCGGATACTAAGACGACTGTATAGTTCCAGTAGTCTCCTACTTCAAAGTATTTTTGTCGCCCGTTTCAGTTTACGAGCTCCGATGAATCTTGAAGGTCCTAGATACTCAATGTTTCGAAATCACAACGTCGGATACCTTGTGATTTCGACTCGAAGGACCATTAAATGTACAGTTTAGAGAGCTGTAGACAAGTGGTAAGAAGTTGCGAGTGTGACTTAGTTGGAAAACTCTTCATACAGTAAACCAAAAAGTTTATTGATCACTATTATATAAACATAGAAAAGTTTGATGAACTTTGTATACGTCTGTCGCATGTTGGTTAAAGTGCACACTGATATTACAATTAAATTGTGGTCCGACAATGATAGTGAGATGAATTTTGTTCTGTTCAAAGTTGGAGCAAATATGATCAATGAAATACTCTTTGATGTTGGCGATTCTCACAGTTTTCTTCACCTTTTTTGTTAAGAAACTCATAGCTTTCTTGAATTAATTCTTTGTACGTACTTATTGTGTTTTGTTATTGTTATTAGCAAATTAAAGTTAAAATCGCCAAAGACCACCGCACGCTTTCCATGGTGTAGTTGTTGTGCGTGTTTCTAAGAAGAGTTTACCGTTTGATTATTCTGGTTTTCTATAGGTATACAACACCAATATCTGCACTATAATATTCTATATGAACCCAGAGGTAATGGATGTTATTTATCAATTTTTGATAGCCTGAAACCTCCGGTTTGCACGTTGCACAAATAATTTGAATTAGTGTTTAAGCTTATAGGTAATATTTTTACACGTGCTGCATTTGGATGCGATATATCATAATGCCTTCAGGATACTACTGCTGCCTCATTCGTCTAGTGGTCGCAAGTGCGACTGCTGTGCATGAAGATCTGGGTTCAATACCCGGGTCGGGCAAAATGCTATTGAGTTTTTCCGTTAGAAAATTCTCAGTAGCAGCCCGGAGCTTGGAACTGTGCCAATTTCTTCAGGAAATACAAGCGTGATGCTATGATTCAACTATTAGGATGCGCTATATTTTAGCGCATCTAGATACTATAAGTATACTATAGTAAGCAATCGCTCAAAGAATTTCTATGCCATTATGCTTAAGAGAGTTGCGTCTATGACGAGATTAGCGCGTGGAAGTCCGAATACTATCGTGAAGGTCGTGACTGGAAGACTAGATAGCTCTATACTGAAGCCTGGGTAATTCTCTCATTCGTCTAACCGGTGCCCAGCTTCTAGTAAAAGATTTTTATTTATTAAGTAGGTAATTAACTGATACCTGCGACTTTGTCCGCGTGAAATTTGAATTTACTGATACTTTTATTTTCTTCTTAATTTTTTTCGGCTTTCTATAAGCCTAAGTAACTCGTATAAACGTCATTTAACTACCTGCTAATAAAATCGAATATAGTCACATGTTTTAATTGTTTGAACTCTTAAATATTGTAGGCTACAAAGTGAGCCTAACTTACTCCTTATATAGTCAGCTATCTACCAGTAAAACCTTATTAAAATCTGTCCAGCCGTTTGAAGTGCCGAACAGATTTTTAGCCATAGGTATCGTGCAAATAACCGTATGAGCTTAAAAAGAGACTATTATCTTGACATTACAAGCAGACACATAATTTTATTTTATTGTATTGATGATTAATTACAACGGTATTACACCAATGACAGTAATTAAAGTAAGTACCTAAAGATAGAGAAGAGACAAAAATCTATACTAATATTTTAAAGCTGAAGAGTTTTTTTTGGTACAAGTGGTTCGAATTGAAAAATTACTCTATATAACATCACCCTATGATCAATTAGAGCGGAACATCAATGAAAGATGTTGCAAAACGGAAAAAAAAAATCCTTTTGAGAGTTTCCGTTGCGTGCGCTGCCTAAACGGTTAAAGTTACGAAAAGAACATTTATTTTTTTACAATTTATATACACACTATAGTTTATAAATATACAATCATAAAGTTCTTAAGTGTAGGAAGAGGACACATTTAAGTGGAAATAAGATTACAGAAAATAATTTTAAACAATAGAATAAACTAATAAACATAACTAAACTAATACATTAAATACACTAATATACACTAAAATAAACTAAGATACTTATACTCGTTTTTTAAATACGGAGTTAGACTGTGAGCTTAGAATACAGAACAAACCAGAAACCTTCAACGCGCTCAAATGTGAGGCAGTGTAAACCACGACGAAACGGCGTTGTGTCGGACGGCAGGGACACGTCCAGTGCCCGCACTGTCGTCCTGTGACAATCTCCCACTTGTTTTGACGTACGCTCCTTGCTTCCCTTACGCTGGTTACGTACGTCACCACGCACCCCTGAATGCGTAGGTATGCGAGTGCAGAACGATCCCAGAGGGCCTCGGGGCAAAGAGATAGGATAGAGGCCTGAAAAAACACTTTACATTCTTGAATTTTCCTGGTTCCTCAGGTTTCGGCTTCCTATTTCTTCCCAGTTGTTGCCTCTTCGACGGCTGTGTTGCTACTGACTTGAGTCGTTTTTTTTTTTTTTTTTTGATAATGGCATCTTGCAGGTCAACCTAGGAGGTTGTCGACTGCTTAACCGGACTTTTGATTTGAGTCGGCAATCGACTCGCCTTATATACGGGCCGTGCTTACCTTACAGAGACCCGTGCATTTTTGGCCCATTTTGTAGTTTATTTTTACTTTGAGCCGAAACCTTTGGAACCTTAATTTATTATTTTTATTATAAAAACCCTGAAGGCGGATAGGGAACCACTTGAGTTCTTTACGAAAGTAAGAAATTGTGATTATACTCGCGTAGACCAAACACGAAGCGAATACATAAGCAAAAGCATGCACTCAAGTTTGTTAAGGAGCTCCTCGGTGACACCCAGATAGCAGGCATCAGCATAGTCAATGAAACGCTGAATGAGAGATTGGGCAAGGCAGATCTTAGTTTTCAAGGGCAGTAGATTGTGAAGGCATTTAAGGGAGTGACAGGAGAGGTGAACCATTCGACTAACTTCACTGACATGAGCTCACCAAGTAAATCAGAACACCAAGGTTTTTTGCGGTTTCAGTGTACGTTATTGGCACTCCATCAAGGCAATTAAATATAGGAGAATACCCAGTGGAACATCGAATTCCACTGAATTAAATGCGCTACTAAAGTCGAGCAAAACAAGAACAGATAGAGACTTATTCTCCATGGCCCAGCGGATGTCATCAGTTACTTTAAGCAGTACTGTAACCCGAACGAAAACCAGATTGGAAAGAGGGAATTAAAGAGTTACATGTTATAAAATAAGACATCCTATGAACAATATACTCAAGAACTTTGGAAAGGAAAGGAAGAATGGAAATAGGTCTATAATGAGATAAAGCAGAAGGAGTGTATCATGTAACAGATTTTAATCAGCAGCATATATCTATCTTTTAAGGTTGACTCACTATAACCTTTTTTATGGTAATTATATTTGTTCTAAAATAATGCATTATTTGCGAATAGGTTTTTATAAACATGATATTAATCCTCATCCAAATAAATACGTTATTTATCACAAGCATTTAATTTTGAACAAGATTGCACTTGACAACATTTGGTTTCATATCTTAGGAGACATCATAGTTTCAAAATAATTCCGCGTTAAAATAATGATCAAGTACCACGCGCGCATTTATGATGTGCAAGGCTGGCGGTCATGAGAGAGGAGGGCGTTTGGTGGAATATATTTTAGTAGGTATTTTCCTCAAATTAACGCGGGTAAAACCGCGGGGCATAGCTAGTAGTTAATAATTGTGACCATTAAACGAAACATCAAACTGTAATTAAAGAAAAACACAAGTACGTTTAACTAAAATATAACAAGTTCATACATAAAGTTATAATATTAAATGGGAAAATAATACGGTCGCGAGCAGGATTCGAACCTGCGACTCCAGGTTCTTTATCCATTTAATATTATAATTTTAGAGTTCGCTAAGCATGCGTTAATGCTTTTAAAAGATTTATCTTTAATTTTATAAATACACGCGAATCTGCCTTTCATAAAATCGAATACTTATTAATAGTCTTAATTATACCTAAACTATCATTATATAAATCACATTCAGGTTCAGTACCGATCAAGTCGTTAATTGCGCCGTGCGTGCGATATACTGGGGAATGCCTACGGGACTATGTGCGATACTGTGATGTTGCGAAAAATGGTGTGAAGGCCTATGCCGTAAATAATTTTCAGGGACATATAATGTATAGTCGACCATACAGTTGCTTTACCACCCTAATGCTGAATTTCGTTTGCACGTCATAATATGAAAAGGTATATTTTCCCTTACAAGATCAAAGTGTCAGTCAGATACTATCAATCTTATTGAAATTTTAATTTACTGGAAGTTTTTGTCTAATATGGTAAAGCAATTTCGTGGTCACACGAAATACAAAATATTGTTTAGTTCGGGAGAGTATATTAAGCTTCTTAAGATTTTAATAGCAATAATTATTTGATCTCTGGCTCGACGAACCTATGTAGGTAATTACCTAACACCAATGTCGATGGATGACAGAGGTACAGGACAGAAAATACTATAAATTAATAATAAAGCACTCACTTTTTTATCGGAAGACATTAATTCTACAGTTCCACACCCAATGTGTGTTAATTGACTGCTTAATGTTCGTAGCGCATACCTATAATCGCCTTCGCTAGAAAAGAAAAAACATTTCTATAAAATAATAATGATTAGTGTGAAATATATGTATGTCGCAGATGGATAGTAGAATCCGATGTTTTACAAAACTGCTAGCAGATTTACAAAACAGTAACGTAAAGTCACCGTAATCCGACCTCCCACCGAAATATGTCCACTACTTGTAATGGCTATTTTTGATTAAATATATTAGGCTAGATGCTGTTACGACATGAAACTGATTAAATAACCTTTTGCAATACACATTGAGATTTTATGGACTTTGTTTTGAATCATAGTTTATTCCAAAACGGAGCGGTTTCATCATTATTTTTAGTCAAAACGTCAAATCCAGGCGTGCAACGATCATAAAGTTTACAAATAATCTATTTCGTCTTCAATATGTATGAAATGTTTTTTGGGTAGTATTATTACTACTCTTGGGTTAGAAATATTTTATTTGATTATTTATCATTAATATGGAAAAACTATGCAAATAATGTGGTCGGGTGTTATGACTGGTCAAGTACAGTACTCACCGAACACCGCCCGGTGTACTCTCATATTTTTTGTTCTCATATATTTTTATTCTTTAGAATTATGTACAATATTATGGTTTTATTGTATATAGGAGGTCAGATAGGCAGTCGCTCCGTGTAAAATACTGGTATTACGCTGCATCCGATTTGATTGGAAGCCGGCCACAATGTAATTAGGAATAGGCTAGGCAGATGGTTTGATCATCTTGTCTTCCTATTACCATTAAATGAAGGAACACGTTAAATTCATTAAATGAAGGAACTCGTTAGTTTCTATCGTAATAAGCTTATGAAACTCGGTGATTATTTCAAGCCTCGTAAGGGGTCGGAATTAGGTATACTAGTGGTCGGTAGTTTGGTACAGTGGATTTTTGCGGACGGAAATATGGCTCGTAGAATATTTAAGACCTCTTGTTACCTTTCTGTTCATATCAAAATAATAGAAATATGTTTTATTATAATTCTCTCTAGATAGAATAGACAATTAAATTTACTTTAATATGACATTATTAGAATTTTAGTCTCCCTTAACAACTGTTATATCGAAATAAAACAAAATCTACAGGCCTTAGGAGGTCGGTATTCGGTGGTTTTACGTTACTGTTTTATAAAACAGCTAAACAACGTTCAGCTGGATTGCCATTCCGATACGTTTAACAAAACTGCTACCCACGTTTAGACGTAATGCAGAATGACATATCTACAGTGGGACAGGTTTGTTTATTGTATAGGTATATTATGTGGATAGTCACCACTCAAGTGAAAAAAAAGATACTGTATTCTGATTTGTCTTTCCGTGGCTGGGACGACGGAGCCCCGCATGGCGGGGCTCCTATTTTTGTGCCTGTAAGGTCAGAAAAAACCTAAACATGAAGAGGGTGTCGGGGTACACGATACTCCCGAGCTCGCTTCGCTCGCTCATGGATCAATTTAATTAATTTTCTTTCATAATCACGATATATTGTCGACTATTATAGTGGTTTAGTATTTACGTCATTCTAAATTATCTTTTTTTGCTTTTGACTTAAAAGTAAAATAATGTTAGGTTATTATTGATAAAAGACCCACAGAGCCTTATATGCGACAAAATTTCAAACTAAAATCAACAATCTGACAGTTCATTTCACACTGTTTTACATAATCTCTGATCGTTGACCCGCTGTATTTATAAACGCAAAACGTTCATTACAAAGAAAAAAAACATTTATCAGATAATGCCAATGACTGACTTGCAATAATGGGTCCCAGCATGTGACACCGCTATCTCCCACCGGTAAGCTTCGGTTCATCTCACGTATCTCATTCACTGTGCTGCGAGCTGCTTCCAGTGACGGGTGTCGGTGGAGATAGTCTAACTCTAGTCTAGGTCAGAGGTGACAGAGACAAAGTCGACGATGGAGTGAGCTTACCCAGAAGAAGCCTATTCACTCTAACTTTGAAGAGATTAGGGTTGAATGCGTTCGGAAACACAGACGCAGATAGACAGTTCCACTCCTTTGCTGTGCGCATTATAAAAGATGATTGAAAACGCTTAGTGCGAATTGGTGGAATAGCAGCAAGGTAGGGATGGTAACTTGCAGTGCGTCTGGATGTCCGATGGAAGAAGGGTGCTGGTGGGATGAGGTCGTGGAGTTCTTGGGCACACTCACCGAAGTATAATCTGTAGAAGACCGACAAGCAGGCAACCTTACGGCTATGTGCCAAGCTGTGAAGCTTGGCATCCACCAGATTTACGTCGCCAATGAGCCTCTTAGCTCTGCGTTCCACCGAGTCAAGCGCAGCAAGTTGGTATTTAGCCGAGCCATCCCACAAGTGGCTGCAATACTCCATGCAGGATCGGATTTGTGCTTTGTAAATGGTTAAAAACTGTCCTTTTGGCCGCAGTTTGGGCTTTGTACTTTTGGCTTTTTTCTTTCTGTGTGTGGCGCCGAAGTTTAGACTGGATGCCAACTCCATGCCTAGGAGCTTGAGCTGATCAGTTACAGGAACAGATGTACCTCGAAAAGTAAGAGTTTGGTCGAAATGACTCCTTTTTGCGGTATAAAGACACGCCTGTGTTTTGGTGGCGCTAAAAGAGACCAGATTGTCATCACCCCACTGGGAGACAAGGCTTAAGGTCAAATCATTGCTGAGTAGACTTGCGTACCAGACCCTGTCAAAGGCCTTCAAGATATTAAGCGATACAGCAAGTGCTTCGCCGTGTTCCTCTATGGCTTCGCCCCAGCAGTGCGTGACATGAACAAGAAGATCGCCAGTTGACCGTCTCTGGCTTAAGCCATATTGACGGTCACTGAGAAGATGGTAGGTCAGCAACTTACTGTTCAGTACCCTTTCCATAATCTTGCACAGAATGGAGGTAATGGCGGTCGGACGATAATGAGCAGGGTCTGCACGGTCGCCCTTTTTGGGCACAGGTTGTACATTTGCAAGCTTCCAGGATCTTGGCACCGTTCTTTTTTCAAGAGAGATGCGGAATAAGCAACACAGGAGACAATTCGGACGCACAATGCCTCAATACTCTCGTTGGAATGCCGTCAGGCCCGCTGGCCTTATTCACGTCTAGACTGCATAATACTATTCGAACCTCTTTGATATGAACTGCGATCTCCGGCATCGAAAAGACACAATGAGGTACAGTTGGTGGTTGCTTGGAGCCAGCGTCCAGACGAGAATTGCTGGCAAAGAGAGATGCAAATAAATTTCTTTCTCATTTGCAGATTGAGCCAGCGACCCATCAGGCTTCAACATCAGAGGTAAAGTGAGACGACAGAAATTCGTTTCAACCGCTTTCGACAGGGACCAGAACTGTTTACTACCCGGAGGGTGCGAAGCCAGTTTGGCCCCAATACGTTCGACATGATCAAAACGTGCCCTCCGTAGAACCCGCTTGCAGAACTTGTTGGCAGAGTTAAAGGCTCTTTTCCTCGCGCGAACACTACGTTCTCTAACTTTTCTGTCACGGGCCTTGATCCAGGATTGGTAGGCAGAATCTTTTCGGGCCTCAGCGTGGGCGCATTCTGCATTATACCAAGGCCGAGATTTGTGACCGAGCGGAATGTCGGAGAATGGAATAAAATACTCCATCCCCCGAATCACGTCTGTAATCGCGTCAGCACAGCACGAGAGGTCACCCGAGGAGAAGCACACTTGCTGCCATGGATAAGACGCAATAAAATGTCCCATCTCATCCCAATCTGCTGACTCGTATCGCCATACTCGTCTCGTACCTTAAGGGCTCTCATCTGGAGGAGAGCAGGTCGGTAGGGATTTCACAAGGCAGTGGTTAGACGTTCCCAGTGGGACTGAGATCGATACTGAATGACTATCTGGATCAGTTGTCAGCAGAAGGTCCAAGCAATTGGGTGTATGGCCGTCAACATCCGGCACCCACGTTGCCACTTTCAACTCCCCCACAAAAATTAACTTCGCTGTTGGGTACCGTTGCTGGGCTACTTCAGTCGACTCCATAAGGAAATAAAAAAGCGCTGTTGTCTCCTGGTAATCGCTGTGCGATCGGTAGATGCCGATGTAAAGAGATTTCTCCACGCTAGTGTCCACAAGTAGCCATATGGCAGAAAAACCCGATTTCTCAAAGCAACGGACACGACGACAAGAGATGTCATTGCGGATGTACACACAGACCCCAGCTTGCTTTTTGAACTTGTGTTCAAGAGAGTAACCCGGGTAGTTCAGGTACGCCACGTCCAACGGGGTTGTTACCTTCGTCTCTGTTAAGAAAAACAGGTGCGGCGTCTCGGTCTCTAGGTGATGATGGACCAGATCGAGATTGGAGTGCAACCCCCTGATGTTAGGAAGGTGCACTTTTAGTGGGAGAAAATACAGCCGTTGTTTAGCCTTATTCTTCTTTGCTTTGGTCATGAGGTAAGTTTAGAGTAGTTGTGGAAAAAAGTCAAACTGTCGAAGCGCTGCTCACTAAATCAAGTGGAACACTAGAGCTAATCTTACCTATGGGGGACTCATTTGGAGACTGCGGGGACGCCCGAACCCCCCCCCCCCCCCCCCACCGGATATTGCCACCGGGTCCTCCCATCCAGCCGCCGGCTGGTGCATTGGAGCATTCCGGGATTTTTCACAAGTTGGCGGGGCAGCCTTTGGCACGTGGCTGGCGTGCTACTTGGGCCCCCTACTGAGTGCGGCGGCCAACGGCTGGCACCGTGCTTCGGATCCCACTACCTTCCACAATGAGTTACCCGGCAAGACTTGCCCAGAAACCAAGACTGGTTCTGAACAGTATAACTGAAAACTTCCTTCTCCCCCAAAAGGCACTGGCACTCCCGCACACCGACGGGACACAGCAAGCTGCTTGGTGCCGGACTCCGGTGGGATGGTGGTCACGAGCCAGGCGGCTCCTTTCGGAGCCTACCGCCGCTTAAGTGGGATCGTTCAGGCGTACCACAGGCAAGCCTGTGGTACCGTTGCCCGGAGTGGGCCACTAGGAGGTAGATGGCAACCCACCCCAAATTAACCCCACAAAAATTATTGCTGTAACCACGCCGCACACCGCTACACCTCCCCAAAACCGCACAGTTTAAAGTCCGAAAGCCTGGCCCATTACGTGAGTGACCCTTATAATTATTTTTAATAATGCTTGTAACACATTAATAGATATAATCCTATAATTTAAGCTTCCAAAACTTCTTGTTATTCTAGACTATTTACTTTGTAGAAGGCGAACGACAGATGACATGCGATGCTGCGACGCGTGGCAGCACAACCACGGTAATTTTATCTCATCTCATTTTATCTCATCAGTATTGTGACACGGCCCTTTTCTTGAAATTATTACCTACAGCGGCGCGGTACTTAAACACGCGACAGGGCTGCCCGCCTACAGTACCTATTTTTATTTTTATTTCATTAACCTACTTGAGTTTACGGATAAATCTCTGAAAAGCATTAACGCATGCTTAGCGAACTCTAAAGTTATAAATTGTATTTACTTACTCTACTTGAGTTTCTTTCTAGTTTTGTGAAGTAAATATAAAAAAAAAATTTAGAAAAATGAAATTAGTTGTGAATAAAATACGAAGTGTTCAATAAAAATGTATGTTGCGCATCTCCAGTCGCTGGGTGGCGTGCGGGGCCCGTTCACTGCCCAATACCTATACCTACTCGCCAACCTAACGGACTGCGGGACTGTGGACTGTATATTGTTGTGCGCCGCCGCGCCGCCGGCTGGATATATCTCCAGACCACAATGCCTGAGCACAACTTGCTGGTCTAAGACTACGCTCCTTCGGGGTAGAAGTCAATTAGTGACACCAAATAAAATCACTGAATAAAGTACATACCACGTACATTACGTTTATTACACTCACAACACGTGAAAGTACCTAAATCACATACATACATCATTATTAACAACGATAATTTATACGGTTTAATAGATACCTAATTGTCTGCACGATAAAAGGTTACTAGGTACTACTATAGGTACTGAGTCTAACAATATAATTTACTGGACACTGTTTAACACAAATGTTTGCAGCGGCACTGTACAGTAATATCTTAGGTTTGCGCGATCACTACACATTATAATAAAACAACTTTTAACCGGATTAATCGCGTGTATTATTGGATTTTTGTTTTTCCTGACGTTTCGAACACTTTGCAGCGTTCGTGGTCGCAGGAGAACTCCTGGCAATATATCTTCAGCAATAATTTAAATAATAATATTAGTTTTATTTTTTGTCTTCTCTTGTTTCCAGCCAAGATCAGATAAGTGAACCGATGAAAGCAGCCTACTTCTTCGTGTCATTAGGTTGGGCATGCATTAGATTCATCACTGTCGTGTTAGCTGCCTCCGACATCAATGTGCAGTCCCGGCTGGCTCTCAAACATATCTACACTTACGATACTCATTGTTATAATGTTGAAGTAATGTTGTGTTAATAGTTGCTGGTATATGATTTTCGTATAGGTAATCAATTATTTTATTTACTTTAACACGGAATGAATAACTTACGGAATGTTTAATAATCAATAAAAATAAAAAAGACATTTTTTATTTCATCTATTACATATTTATTTACTTATTATATCTTACTTATTTGGTATATTTATTATTTTTCCTTATTTATTCTACAGAATCCCTAGGGGCGGGTCATAGCCCGCTCCAAAACCATCAGCCGACAGGCAGAAACCGGGTACGAAGCTGGGTGTGATAGAAGTGATACTAAGCGTGTTCTTGAGATACTCTCTGTATTAAAATAATTGAATACTATTTATAATATAATAACTAAGTGTCAGCAGACACATACATTTAAAATAAGAAATAAAATATATCCACACAAAAGAAATAAAGTATGTACAAACATCGTAACAACGCAACGTAGATTTCAAATAAACTGTAAACTGATTTAGGGAAACGGCCATTTCTAGCGACAAAATAAAATTTAACACGCCCACGTAGCATTTCTCCTTTTTTAAACAATATATTATACAATAAGTGCAATACATACCCGCGCCAAGTGGAATATAGTGGAACCTTGCGAATATCTTCACTTGTCATTCGTTTTACATAATTATCATATCTATTATAGGTCAGGTTCGGCCAAAACTTTGGATGATACAAAGTATCCCAACAAACACTTGACGTCTTGAATTTTGCTGAAATACAAAGTTCCAGATAGTCTGAATATGGTAACACAGGGCAATTATTTTTTAAACCTTATCCTGTTTGGAGATGAAGGTACGACAACCCTTCGGCTCGACCAGATTGTGACACTTGTCATATCAGTTGACTCGATGCAAACTTTGTAAATGACGGGAATCATGTTACGCAATTCAAGAATTAGCTCCCAGCTTTTGTGTCATAATTAAATATGAAAATTATTGTTTTTTGGTATTTTTATACTGAATAATTGCATAATTTTTTTTTTAATTATTCTAGTGTAACTAAAACTACATCAATCTACTGCGAATTGATATAAAATACAACTTTCTATCACTACTAAATTTTTTATTGTGTTGTATAAATATTAAAGGTGTCACCATCGACTAATTTCTATGTTTAGTTTTAGTTTGTCTTCTTGTTGTGTTGTCACAACAATAATGCGGTACGCATGAAAATTGTGGTCTCGTTGTGTTAAAATAAAACAGCTTAAATAGAATTCTAACTCAGTTTATTATTCCATATACTTATCCTAATAATTTTAAACCTCATAGAAAAGCAATAAAATGTACATTATGTAGAAATGACCGAAATAAGGAAAAATAATAAAGCGATAGCTTATAAAATGTATTGATTTATTTAACACTTTAGATATAATTTATTACTATGAATGTAAAGCACAAGCATATTAAATCCATTTTAACTGGCTAGAGTAATAATATATCGCGTGGATTTGAGGTTTATCGAAACGTAGAAAATGGTTGGGTTTATCTGTTGTATGTTCACAGACTGCAGATTTTGTTGAGCGTCTATTCTTGATGTCAACTATGTGTTCTTTCAACCTGGTGCCAATGCTACGCTTTGTTTGCCCTATGTATGATAGCCCACAATCACAATCAATCTTGTAAACCCAATGCAATGCAATTGCATTGTGCGTTTTGCCATATCGATTCTTATTCAGTCAATTATTAATCAATTATTCGTTATGAAAATTAAAGTTAAATTTAAATAAGATAAATATATGTCGGAGATGGCAACACTGTTTTATATTATTGGTGTTGCACCATCGAGCGCTACGGACGGTCGGCGACTACGGTGAGTGGAGGGAGGACGGCAGTCTCTTGTGAGCCGCCATGGCGGACGGACTTTTACGCTCTGACTTATCTATCTAGACCTCTGATTTCATATTGTAATATTTAACTACAGACAAAACAGCAAAGGTGGAGGAGTATCAATCTACATACACAACAGCATAAACTATGAATTATCAGAAGAAAAATGCGAAGAAGGGAGTCACTATTTGTGGGTACAAATAGACAAGTTATCCTTGAACATAGGGGCGATTTATAGACCATGAGATACCAACTTGAACAACTTTTTAGAAACATCCTCACAGCAATTGGAACACCTCCCGGATAGATACTCCAGGCGCTCTGACCAACTAAGCCATCTCGACCTCTGCTCACCACCGCGAATTCTTCTTCCATATTTTAACACGTCTTATGGCGACGTCATTGCAATCAATTCAGTACTTACAAGTGACCGCACCGACACGACTAACTTTGCAGTTAATACAATGTCGTAAAGAATGCAATTACCTTAATAGTTCAAGATATGTCTTTGAAAAAGCATTAACGCATGCTTAGCGAACTCTAAAGTTACAATATTAAATGGAAAAAGAATACGGTCGCGAACAGGATTCGAACCTGCGCCTCCCGGATAGATACTCCAGGCGCTCTGACCAACTAAGCCATCTCGACCTCTGCTCACCACCGCGAATTCTTCTTCCATATTTTAACACGTCTTATGGCGACGTCATTGCAATCAATTCAGTACTAACAAGTGACCGAACCGACACGACTAACTTTGCAGTTAATACAATGTCGTAAAGAATGCAATTACCTTAATAATTCAAGATATGTCTTTGAAACGATATGTCTTTCTATGACGTCGCCATAAGACGTGTTAAAATATGGAAGAAGAATTCGCGGTGGTGAGCAGAGGTCGAGATGGCTTAGTTGGTCAGAGCGCCTGGAGTATCTATCCGGGAGGCGCAGGTTCGAATCCTGTTCGCGACCGTATTCTTTTTCCATTTAATATTGTAACTTTACCATTATTAGTTTTAGGTGATTTTAACTCTCAACATCAGTCCTGGGGTAGTTCTGTATCCAATAGTGCTGGGGGTGCTATTCTTGATCTATTGGATACCTGTGATCTTTGTATATTAAACACTGGTTTTCCAACACGACGCACTGCACCTCATGAGGGTGCCAGTGCTCGGGATTTGTCCTTGTGCTCTGTCAAATTAGCTTCCTCTTTAACCTGGGAAGTTATGCCTTCTACTTACGGCAGTGACCATTTTCCTCTAGTAATTTCATTTCCATTCAATTATAAATCTATTCCCAAGCGTCAACCCCGTCTTAAATATAGATTATCTGATGTTAACTCAGCTGTATTTAGAGAGCAATTAGATGTACAAATGTCAGAATTTCCTGAAATTATATTTGGCAATGAACATTCTTGTGCAGATGCCCTAGCTAAAGCTTTGATAGCAACCGCTGATAAACTCTTTCCAATAAAAAAATCAATACAGGGTAAAATTCCATCTCCACCATGGTGGGACAAAGATTGCACAGATGCAATAAAACTGAGGAAACTGACAGAACAAATTTATTGCCAGAATTCTACGGTAGAAAACTTTAATATTTTGAGTGAAGTTATATCTGATACTAGAAAACCATTTAAACAGAAAAAAAATTAGAGCTGGCGATCTTTCTGTTTATCGATTTCTCCTAATGTTAAGCCATCGGTAGTATGGAGAAATATTAGAAGATTTAGATCAGCATTCAGAGAATCTTCATCAAACTTTCTCCCTGCTTCCATCCAAAAAATTTTTTTAGACAATATAGCTCCTTCTTATGTCCCTGAAGAAACCCCTCTTTATACCTTCTACCTTCGTTAAAAGTTAATAATCTTTCTAGTCTCAATAGCCCATTCACTTTATTAGAGCTTAAAGGAATAGGTAGTAGCCCATGTTAATGTAATAATGTCCTCTCCTTGTAATACTACCCAGAACAATACAATAAATCGGCCATTTCGTGACCAGACCCAACGTACATATAAAGGACAAACCCAAAACAACACATTCCGCTAGAAAAAATAGCCAAAGTAGTCAATTTGAAATCCTGATATAGGATTTGTAGGTTGAATGTATGTAACATAAAAAACAAAACACATCTACTCCAATCAATCATAGAAGACAGACAAAATATCCAGGCACTATGCATCACGCAAGAAAGAAATGTGGATCACGCAAGCTAAAGTAGATTCACTACTCTTGGATGGATTTACCGGCCATCTTCGTACTGCAGACAAAACTACGCAGGAGGAGGCGTATGTATATTATTACATGAAAATATTCAATTCACAAAACGCAAAGATATAGATGATATGACGGTCGAGTTTATATTTGAAACATGTGCAAAAGAAATAGTCAAACAAAATATTGTAATACCAATTCCAGTCCTAACGCGCTTGGAGAATTCCATATACTTAGAACCAGTTGACCCTCTTGAAATCTTCTCCATAATAACAAACCTTAAAAACAAACAGAGTTTCGGTCACGACGAACTCCCTCCCACATTAATAAAAAAATGTGCCGAACAACTCGTGCTGCCACTGGTATATCTATCTATATATAAATCAATCATTTTCAGAAGGTGTCTTCCCGGACTTACTTAAAATATCCATCATAAAACCAATACACAAAAAAGGTGACGTAACTGACTGCACAAATTACCGTCCAATAGCCCTTCTGCCAACCTTTTCAAAAATAATAGAAACCGCAATTTCAAAACGCCTTTATTCATTCTGCGAGAAATTTAACATCTTTTATGAAAATCAAAACGGTTTCAGAAAGAACAGTTCTACCACCTATGCAGTATACCGATACATCCAACAAGCTCTCAATTACTTTTTGTTGTGGTTGCCTCCCTTTTGCGATATGGCATTATTTTCTGGGGGCAATCCACTCATAGGGAACTGGTATTTAGGCTGCAGAAGCGATGCATCAGGTCAATGTGTGGTCTAAAGACAACTGATAGCTGTGTTCCTTATTTCAAATCATTAAAAATTTTGACATTCCCTTCTTTATATATACTAGAAACGGCTATGTTTGTAAAGTGTAACCCACATATATTCCAAAAATATTCAGACAGAAAAATAAAACCGTAGAGGTTTTATTTTTCTGTCTTTTTCACAATATGTAAATAAATTATGTCAAGTCAAATGTAAGACAGCATTAATGCATAAAAGCCTGTTTGGAATCGCCCCACGAATTTATAATAAAATTCCTAATAATATCAAAAATATGACTTTACCCAAATTTAAAAAGGCACTGTATGAAATATTAACTATCAAATCCTACTACTCTATTGACGATTTTCTTAATGATAATTCACTGACTGGCTGATATTATTATTTAATCATATGTCATAATTTTGACATAAATTGTAGGTACTTATCTGTTAATTGATTAATATGTGGTGTATATAACACTGGAAAAATATTGAAAATAATTTAACTTGACATGTAATTTAACTTTAATATTATTTGGTTTTTTTTTTGTTTTTTTTTTCTTCGCCTTAATCTGGCAGGCTAAGGTCTTGGACCATACCGCCTGGTCTTCAGTATTCTTGAATAAAAGTAAGGCCAAAGCCTCGTCTTCAGTTACGTCCTTCAGAAGTATTATAAGTTGTTGCGCGGGTTGCCCCCGTAAAACGGTGGAAATTTTACTGAGTCTTCGATGGAGTTTAGGAGTGAACACAAAAAGTCATGATTTTCAATTTTATATAATTTGCCCACACTCGCACACCTTCATGAACACTTAATGGTTAATTATCCACCATAATTACACATTAAACTTCAGAGAAACACACGTTTTGGAAAACAATATAAAACCGACAACATGCAGTTTACATTTTCCCGCCTAAACTCCTATTGTTTGGTATTTTCTTTTTTTAATGACATCTATTAGTGCATTTTTAATTTCTTTTTGGAGTATTGGTACTTTCATTTCTTTAGTATATTCTAACTGTAATTATTAATCTAAAAACCATTGTATTATTATTTGCATGGCCATTGACATATATATATGTAGCGTCAGGGTCCGACATTATTTAAAAAAACACAAAAGTCTTCACACAATCGACCGAGCCGAGTTTTTTTTTTTTTTTGTCAATGGCATCTCGCAGGTCAACCTAGGAGGTTGTCGGCTGCTTAACCGGACTTTCCTGTGGATGCCCTAATAATAAATTATTATTAAGGCCTCCAGCCAGGGGCATACGAACTAAATTAAATCTAAAGCGACCACGCTAAGGGCACCCCCTGCGGGGTACGAGCCTCGGCTTAGGGCGTCGCTTAAGGGAGGACAGCAAGGGACTGGCTGGATCGAACAAGAATTATCATAATTATTATTATTAGGGGAATTTAAAGCTACAGGCTCAGCGGCTACGCGAGCTGGCACGAGCAAGGGTCGGGGAGGTGATGCATTAGGTGCATTACGGGGACGTCGCGACGGGCCTCGGCGGCGAGGCCGTTCATGAGCCGAGTTTGCACGTGCGCTGCCTTATATATCGCTCGGCGTTGGGGTTGAAATGACGTCGGTCAGTTGTTTGTTCACTGCTTGCCCGTTGCACTCGCAGTTTACAAAATAATGACGGTGGCGCCGTCATATACATATTTTATTGAAACATCTATGTACTTACAACCCATGTTTGCAAAGAAATAAATGATTTGATTTGATTTGATTTACATAAATGACAGAAAATATGCTATAGGTATTCTGCTTGATATGAGTAAAGCTTACGACAGGGTTTCGTATAACATCTTGCTGAATAAACTGGAAGGCATTGGAGTTCGAGGTGTTGCCTATGATTGAATTTCCTCTTATCTCAACTCTCGCACACAATATGTTGAAATTGAACACCTTAATAGGGTATTTGACACTGATGGAAATAAAATATGAAACTTTGCTATAATGATAGAATGTATTTTATTAGAAATTTTGGTATTTTTGAAAATAATAATAATAACTCGTAAATACATTTAATTCGATAAACAAATTCATAATTTTTAATCTATATGTCACGTGACTCTAAACACCAATGACTGCGTGACGTCACTACTCAGACGATTGATTGTCAATTTGCAGTCACTGTGACACATGACACAAAATAAATCGGTGAATTTGTTGATATTTCGGAAGCAAGTTGCAACCACTTTCTCCGTATTTCAGTTCAATTTTCGAAGTATTGGTATACTACGCACTAATGTCATGATTTACAAAATAGTTTCCTTTGTTTACAATAGTTCTGTTGCGTAATGACGTCACAAAATGGCGATCGTCATTATCGCGCCTTTTGGCACGACCTTTAAAATTTGAATTTTAAACAGCTATTATTTAATCAATAGGTACACAAAAAATTGCAAAATATTTTTTTTAGTTAATCTATCCCATATTCTTTCAATTTAGGCCCTTTGTGAAATTTTGTCAATAACCCTATTCACAAACCGGTGAAATATCACATGTCCGTTAAAAAAAAAAAGATATAAAAAACTCCATCCCACAGGGCAGTGTACTAGGCTGTATATTGTTCCTATTATATACTAGCTGACCCGGCAAACGTTGTTTTGCCATATAAATAAAAAATTTAGGGGTGGACTACCCCTAACATTTAGGGGGATGAAAAATAGATGTTGGCCGATTCTCATAGATACCGGATAAGCACAAAAAATTTCATCAAAATCGGTCAAGCCGTTTCGGAGGAGTATGGCAACGAAAACTGTGACACGAGAATTTTATATATTAGATTAACGACCTTCCAAAAATCATAGATTCAAACAGTATCCTATTTGCGGACGATATATCAGTAATATTTCCATGTGAAAACACATTAGATTTAAGCTTTAAAATTAATAAAACCCTTTCCGAAATTGTAGTGTGGCTCGAAGGGAAGGAATTAAAAAAGGAAGGAGGATTATGTCGGACTCATACCGACTAAAACCACACGGCCACCTCTGCATATAAGAATAGGGACACCGTCAACTCCAGGGATCATACCGGTGCCCCTAGTACTCGAAGACCATAACCTTAAAGTAAACTTTACTAAAACCAAAATTATGCAGTTCAAACCATATCAAAGACGTCCGCTAGTAATCAACTATACCCACCATAACACAACAATAGAATGCGTTGATTCTTTTAAACTATTAGGCCTACACATAGACACTAACCTAAATTGGAAATGCCACATCCTTAACATAAGCGGGAGACTATCCAGGTTCACATATGCTTTACTCCAATTAAAAAAAACTACAGACCTAAAATCAGCAACTGTTGCTTACTGTGCATATGCACACTCCTGGCTTGTGTATGGAATTATACTATGGGGTAACAGCACAGACGCAGATGTTCTATTCAAATTGCAGAAGAAATGTGTAAGAATCCTCGCAAACATCGACGGAATGGATAGCTGCAGGCCACACTTCATTGAACTTGGCATACTAACATTACCATCTATGTATCTTTGAAATCTGTCTATATGTCAAAAAACATATCCATCTATTTTCCTTAAAGAAAGACCATGACTCACAACCTCGTAACTTATGAAATAAAAATTCACTCGCTCTACCGACATCAAAGTTATCCATATTTCATTCTGGGCCATATGTAATGTGTATTAAAATATAAAATAAAATACCACAACAACTAAAAGAAACCTCCAGTTTCAATATATTCAAGAATAAATTAAAAAATACTTGACCAGAAATTGTTACTACAGTATAAAAGAGTTTTTCGAGGACAGAACTAAACAGTAAGAGAGTGTGAATTATAAAAATTTGTTTAAATATAATATGTTAAAGTAAATAATATAAATATAATGATAAAATAATAATAAAATAGGTATATATAAATATAATAATAAATATAAATAGACATATATATGTATAATGTATAAATAGTAAGTAATTTTATATTAAAATTGTGTTGCTGCGCCCTAACAGGGTATCATGTATGTACTTTTACCTTTTATAACATCCTATGTATCTACTCATGATCGCAATAAATATTTGAAGTTTGAAGTTTAAGGACTCTGATCCTGGTGCTGATGGAATTCCTTATTCCTTCATAGCTAACCTTAGTGATACTACTATTTCATATTTTTTTTAAATTATTAATTCTATTATGATTAGTGTCAATGTTCCTTCTTCTTGGAAATCTCAAATAATTATTCCCATTTTGAAACCAAGCAAAAGTCCGTCAGATAGGTCTGCTTATCGACCCATTGCTCTTTCATCAGTTTTGCTAAAGATTTCAGAACATTTGGTTAAAAATCGATTGGAGTGGTTTTTAGAAAGTAACGGATTATTAAGTGAAAGTCAGTTCGGATTTAGGAGGGGTAAGAGTACTATGGATAATATCAGTATTTTTGTTACGGATATTAGGCTAGCTTTCTCTGACAATGACTCTTTAGTTGCTGCGTTTCTAGACATCAGATCTGCCTATGATAATGTTGTTATTTCCACATTAAAAGATAAGCTGCAGCATTTGAAAGTCCCCATCATTCTTTCTAACTTTAATCTAAACATATTGTCTGAGAGGTACATTAATCTTTTACTTGAAGATCATAGTTACGAAACTAGAATGGTGTGGAAAGGTCTTCCACAAGGCTCAGTTCTTAGCCCTATATTATATAATATTTATACTTATGATCTAGAGTCCTCATTAAATAAAGAGGTGAAAGTACTGCAATATGCTGATGATCTTCTTGTATATTATTCTCATAATTCTATTACCACGGCGTGTTCTACACTGTCCTCCACGCTTAAACTTTTAAAAAATTGGCTAGATTGGAATGGCCTTGAGCTTTCCACTTCTAAAAGCACTGTTGTACTCTCTTCAAGAATGCGCCTTCCTCCTCCTATATTTGTATATTATGATAGTGATCTTATTCCAGTAAAAGCATCAGTTAAATTCCTAGGAGTCGTTTTAGTCAGTAAGCTGACAGGAGTGCCACATTGTGATTATATTGCCACGAAATGTGAAAAACGTCTAAATATATTGAGGTGCCTGTCAGGCACCGTGGTGTGGTGGGGTGCACATCCTTTCTCCTTGAAAATTCTTTATAATGCTTTAGTAAGAAGCATTTTAGACTATGGTACAATATTTTTAGAACCAGGGAATATGTTGGCTTTTCAAAAATTTGACCGCATTCAGTCCAAGGCACTAAGTATTATATCTGGGGCTATGAAATCCAGTCCTATTAACGCATGCAAGTTGAGTGTGCAGAAGCTCCCTTGCAACTTAGAAGACAATTTCTGTCTGATAGATTTTTCTTTCTAATTCTTCAATTCTCAAATCATCCTCTCATACCGAAACTGGAATCTTTAGCAAAACATTTACCTTCTTCTAGTTATTGGTCTCATAAAGCTGCCCCATGTTTAGTTGTTAGTTACCAGAAATTCGTTTAATTATCTTCTCCTACTCACCGTTCTAACAAACTTCCTATGTTCAACATCAGTTATGATTGTGTACAATTTTCACCTAATATTAAACTTAGCTGTATTAATAATTCGAACCCTCATGTTAGTTTCAATTTTAAAATATTTCTTGATGAGCATTATAAAGATTTTCATCACATTTATACAGATGCGTCCAAACATTCATCTTCTGGGTGTGTTGGAATAGGTGTTTATCACCGTCAATACAATATTGTTCAAAAAATTAAACTACCTTCGGAAACATCTGTTTTACAGGCGAATGTTTTGGCTTATTAAAAGCTGTTGAATATGTAAACATTTAAACTTAAACGAACCATAGTCTTTTCGGACTCACTAAGTGCTCTTCAAGCTATTGCCAAATTTCCATTGAAGATGTCCCCACAACTGCCGGTCATTTTTGAAATAAGAAATTGTTATTTAAAGCCTCTTCTAATGGTTACTTTTTACAAGTTGCATGGATTCCTGCTCATGTGGGAATACAAGGTAATGAATTAGCTGACTGTCTTGCTAATGATGCGGTGCACTGCGGGGATATGTTTCCATATAAAAATTTCTCCTATGACCTCATCGCATTACCGAAGAGCTTTCTCCGAGATTCCTGGAACGAAGCTTGGAGATTAAGTAGTCAATTAAAAGGCCGGTATTTTTCTTATATTCAACACGTTGTACACGTGAAGCACATAAAGACATCTGCACTTATACGGATGAGACTGGGACATGTGTGTTCACCAGCCCATCTTGCCAAACTGCATATTATTGATAGCCCTAATTGCACGTCTTGTGGATCTGACATTTGCGATTTAAACCATATCTTTTTCTCTTGCCCTGAGTATGATCGTTGCTCCTTCCTAAACAATCTTTTATCCCTCCGCATTCCATTCCCTACTTCTATTTTATCACTACTTTGTACAAATAATATTTTAGTGTATAAATATTTTGCTACATACATTTCTGTAAATAATATTAAACTTTATAATAAAACAATTTTTAACCGGATTAATCGCGTTTATTATTGGTTTTTTGTTTTTCCTGACGTTTCGACCACTTTGCAGCGTTCGTGGTCGCAGGAGTACTTAATTAAACTTTAATATATATTATTTTTGCTTGTTTATATGTATATAACAGTTTAGTATTGGTATTATATTGAACCTGATCCTAACCAATTGTATATTCCAAATTCCGCGTCCTAATTTACCCATATCCTATAATTACCTGGCTTCCCCGTTTTGTATGTGGCAATGCGCAAATCGCGACTAGCCAAAAATAAAAAGTGTGACTTTTAACCCCGTCTGGGGTAGGTAGTCGCATAGTAAATCAAGGGCACAAAATAAAAAAATAAAACATATATTGGGTCAATCTCCAAAACGGGCGTATTCGTGTGATCGCTCTGGTGCTTTTCAGATATTGATATTTAATGGTAATTATGTATCTCATTAAAAAGAATGATATTCAAATAGTACATTTTTACTATTGGCCTTCAATTTACACAAACAGTTATGGAAATATTTAAGTTCAAAAAAAATCGCAATCAGAGCAATCATAATTGGTGCCAGAGCGATCATAAATGGTGAAATCAGTGAAACAAAAAAATTTATATTGATAAAATATTATTTATTTAGCCGTTTTCAGTCATATTCAGTGTAAGTGTAACAAGATTTAGATAAGAGAAATGTATTATTTTAGAAAAAGGTCAAGGCATATTATCAGTCATACATATCAAAAATACGGAATCTTTTATATAAAATAATTACTAAAATAACAAATTATCATAATTATAAAAATCAACTTTTGGCTTAGTTTCATTTATTTGGACTTAATTAAATTACTTCTAGGTAAATGAGACAAAATTAAAAACCTTTTGAAATCAACCATTAATACCTAGTCTTTTATAGTTATAAATTGACTTAGACTCATTAAATATTAGTTTTTAAAAGTAATTAAAGAAAAATAATGTTTATAAAGAACAAGATAAAATTCTTAAAAATAAACAATTTATAAACGTAACTATTTGTTATCATAATGCTTAATAGGACTTAGAATCATGACTAAAATAACAGTCTTTTCAAGATTGTCTAATCACATTTTCCTTAACTATATCTTTAGTGGAAAGTAAAGAATTAAAAAGAACAACACAAAGTAAAATGCAATTCAGATGATCAGATCAGATTAAAATATTGTTTGCAAATTATAATGATACAAATTTTAACACCAAGTAAAAAAAATACAATTTCTATAAGGCTTAGTTGATCAACAAACTAAGAAAATAAGGTTTATTGGAAGCTCAGAAAATTGAATAGTCATCGGAGTCGGAGTCGGGTAAATCTTCTGCTGCAGTAACCTTTGTCAAGGTGTTATCGTTTTGCAACGAAGATAAAACTACCTCCGAAATACTTGGAGTAATTAAATTTTCATAGTCAATAGATGGGACTTCATCCCAAAAACTATCTGGCAGGTCCGAGTTGTGTAATGATTGTTGACTTTGATTTGCAGTTATAGTCTGTCTATTATTTAGCATTTGTGGGAGCTGAATTTCCTTCTCCTGATTGCATTTTTTTGAACGCTTAACCAGCGAAGGTCGGCTTGTCTTCCTTGATGTCCGTGACATGTTTGTCATTGAGGTGTTTTGGTTCGAGTCGCTATTAATTTGGTAAAAGCCTAAGTGGTTGCCGTGCGGACACTGTAGCTCACAAGAGGCTGCTCTTGTGAGCAGTTGCCTAAATCGCAGCTTAGTCGCCTCATAGCCGAATCGTTTTTAGTATTTGCTGACCAAATTACCTGGTGTACCTTCATAGTACCCTGAAATTCTTTTATTTCTTGCGGTATTAACATTTCTTTTTCTAATATGGCAGATTCTGCAACTTCTTCCAGGATAATTCCTGACACATTTGTTTTAAGATAAGATATAAACGTTTTCGTATCAGGTATATCTAATCCATGAGCTACCATTTTATTGCCAGTCCTCTTAAGCGTTCCTCCAACACCATCAGGAGCACCTTTACCGAGACCCTTTTCCGAATAGTTCCATATAACTTTACGTAGACTTGGGTATTGCCAGTGTAGTTTTGATATAATATGAAACAATTTCTTGTTCCGGTATTGACCCGAAGGTGAGTCAGACAAGAAGTGCAAAGACATTACTCTAGGCAATATGTTTTCTATATAAAGGAGGACTGGCACCAAATGTTCCCAAACAGCTACGGCGTCATGTCTCAAGCTCTCACTAATCGTACAGAAGCACTGTGACTGGAGTAAATCATCTTTTTTGTAATAAATTACCACGGTATGCAAGGTAGTGTTGACGCGACCCGCCAAAGTGAAATGATTGAATTAAAGTCGCGTATTTAGTGTTATAATTTTCACTGAAGTCACAGTGGATTAAACACTCATCGTAATTTAAATTAGCTTTAAGTTTTTTAATTTAGCTATTCTGGGCTATAATATTAGCGCAGTGATGCATGTATGAGGTGCAAATATTTTCAAAATAATCAATAACATCCTTGGGATTAGCTTCGACTTTTTGCTTTAAGGTTTGTGTAGTTTTCATTTCTTTTCCATTTTTCATGTAAGTTTTCTTGATTTTGGCCCACTTTAAATATTCAATTTGCTTACTGTTATCAAATTCTTTATATTCCACGTGTTTATCTTCACACATAATGCAACATCTTGCAAGGCAGTCTATACTTTTCGCATTACACGTTAAGGAGGTTAAGATTTCCTTTGATGATTTTTCTTTAATAATACAGTTTTTTTTTCAATGATAGGGTCACCAAATCCATGTTTTTATGCACTACACACAGACATGTATCACGGCATTTGGATCTGGGAAAACGGCCCAAAAGGCAAACGTAGATCACAGCTTACAAAAGTAACTGTAACTTATATTATGCTGCGGAAATTTTAATGTAAATTTTTGGTGCAAATTGTGTAAGTCATCATTTAAATAGCGCTTTTTGTTTTTTATTTTTTTAGTAGTTATAAACTCCTTTTTACCAGACGTCATGCGGCTAATATCGTCATCCTCAAAAACAGTTTTATATCTTTTATTAGCTGCTGTTTTAGTGTATATTTTATTTCTTGTATGTTAACTTTGTTTGGAGTTAAAACCAATTTTTTTCGTTCTAAACGTTTACATTCTTTACTTTGATTTTTTAACCTGTTCAACTGTCTCCTAATACGTTCATTACTTATTTTCAACTCTTGAATTTTTTGATCTTTTAGTTTTAATTCCCTATTAGCTCTATATTTCATCTTTCTTAATAAGGCTTTCCATGGAGAGGTTTTTTTTGTAACTGACGATATTTTATGTTTAGGGAATATATCTAGACTTTTTTGAGACGTACGTGATATTTTGCTAATTGAGCTTTGTGGACTACCGGGACAAATGCTGGAGGAAGCACTGCCAGTGCATGTTAGTTCGTTCGTTCTTTCAGTATCTTGCGATAGCCGCTTAGATGTTGTTATTCTTCTTAATCTACTAACCGGTGACGCGGGTGAATCAAAATAAGACAAATTATCGTATTCTTTAAAGGTTTCTGGAAGACAGGAACTTGTCTGAGAATGAACTTTTACACGATTAATAATGTTAAACTCATTTTCAACATCTTGTGTTACAGTTTGCAGTATCTCTCTATGTTTTGTTACATTTTTGGTGCTTAAGGTTGGAGATGATTGAGGAACATTTGAAATAGGATCACGGTTCTCAGATATATAGATAGGTTCTTCATTTATTGGGAGCTCATCAGTTGCTGGTAACTTATCCACTTTTTTCTTTAAATAATATCGTCGAGAACTCTGCCTACTTTTCTTCCTACGAACCTTTTGCTGGCTTGGAGTCAAATCGCTCATTGGTAGTACTGTGCCCCGAGCTTTTTTCCTTTGGTAACTCTCTCTTGACTTTACAAGCCATTGTGCATATAGATCTGGATCATTTTTTATCTTGGCCATTCTACGACGCTCAGCCAATTTCTTCCTAAGACGTTTTTCTTCAATAGATAATTTATTTCGAGGCATGATTTCAATCTGCAACAATAGTTGCCATTAAATTTTAGAGAAGAAAGGTTTACAGTTAGTAATAATATCATCAAAGTAAAATACGTCAAAATCAGTTTATGGGTTTAGGTTACCCAAAAACCCCCAGGAAAAGTTATAGATTAAGGTTATATGCATAGTTCATCGTTTGTCATTGTTACAGTCCGGTACTACTACTTAAAATAGATTTATAACGTACAATTTATGTAAAATATCATCGCTCTGGTCTTTTTGGACAGAGCAATCACAGCCATAGCGATCAGAAAAAGTCACAAAATCATAAATATAGCCGAATTTAAAAGCAGTAGAAAGTTATGATTATGTCTTATAAAAATCATCATAACAATCACTTAATTCACATAACAAACACATTCACAAGCTTACTATTTAATTTAAATAACGTGCCATAGCAATCATAAAATTCGAGAACCAAATCCAGAGCAATCATAAACTTACCTTCGTAATGTTAGAGCGCGGGAACGTGGCACACAGGTATCCTCCTCGGCGGTTAGACAACTACCAGGGTGTACAATCTTAGAACAAATGAGTAGGAAACTGGACAATTATAAATCGAAAAAATAAAGTAACTCATTTAAACATCTACTGTCTTATGGCAATCAATCTTTTGCAATTTGGTAGGGTTATATTAATATAAAAAATATTTTACCTTCGTAAAACAATAGATGGCGCTTAATGCTATTTTGCAACAGATATCTCAGATATGTAAGGAAGACTTAATTGTAAAAGTGAAATTGAATTTATTAAATATCGGGAGTATGCTGTCGGAACTAGCTTCGCAGCTCCAGTTACTCATTAATAATATCTGGATTACAAGACATTTATGATGACATATCAAAAACAAATATAACATTAAATAATTTAAAACAATTTATAAAAGTAATAATATTTGTACATATTAGTTTCGACTTCCTGCATTGCCAAATCCATATAGAAAACTTGATAGATTTAAGATTACTTTGTCATCCCGATTTTTTATTCACCATTATGGCAAAAATTTAAATAAAATATTATGCGGGAAGACGGATAAGGACAGCAATAAAATATGTATTAAGTGATTTTAAATAAATCTTTGAAAACTACTAATTTTATTTCATTATATTCTTCCAAAATATTCATAAGATGTATGAGCGATAAAAAAATAAATGGAAGAATATATTGGAATCGGTTGAATCATGTATTTTATATCTTTGTTGGTTGGATCCTAAGTAGATACCTAATAATACCTAAACAAATGTATATGCATGTCGGGGTCCTATTGTTTACAGCAATAGCAAAAGAGCGGACTGTATAAATAAAGAGTATAATAAAAAACAAAGATTGATCAAACGGTGCCTGATCGTATTTCGTGACCGCCGCGGAAAATCGTCGTAGAGAAGTATTGCGCGCCAAAATGGGGTAAAGAGCGGCAGCTGCCGCGTCTCTTCCCGCCCCTGCGCACCCTTCAGGCTGCACGGTTGTCAGCGCGGCCGTCTTCGGTTCCTCGTACCGCGCGCCCTCGCGCTGCCCCGCGCAGTGGCATTAGTAGTGCATTCGTAATACTATAGATGGCGTTTGTGTGCCCTGTTTCCTAAATTGAACGAGAGAGAGGTCTCTTTTTCCTATATTATAAATTACTCTGTGACAACTACTGCCGTTGCCCCGCGGGAGGGGAATAGAGTGTCTATAACGCGTAACTAGGAATGAGCGCGATGTTTTACCTCAGCGCAGAGCGATGAGATTAAATGCCCAGTGACGATTTTAAATTCAAATTGTGGCAAAAGTATTGTTAATATAACTAAAAATATATTTTTTTTCAAAGACATATCTTGAATTATTAAGGTAATTGCATTCTTTACGACATTGTATTAACTGCAAAGTTAGTCGTGTCGGTTTGGTCACTTGTATAGGTACTGAATTGATTGCAATGACGTCGCCATAAGACGTGTTAAAAATATGGAAGAAGAATTCGCGGTGGTGAGCAGAGGTCGAGATGGCTTAGTGGTCAGAGCGCCTGGAGTATCTATCCGGGAAGGCGCAGGTTCGAATCCTGTTCGCGACCGTATTCTTTTTCCATTTAATATTGTAACTTTAGAGTTCGCTAAGCATGCGTTAATGCTTTTTCAAAGAGATATCTTGTAGTTTAGTTGGTCTGTTGCCGTTCTGCATCAGGTGTTGCATTTTCCAAAATAAATTATAGCCTAATATGTTGCCCAGACTTAAAACTTTTCTTCCCGTAATTCCGCAGCGGATCCCAAGGGTACTGAATTAACAATAATATTGCAAATAACTTTAAAAAAAATTCTTTATTAACTATATTTGCGGTTTTTCCTTCAGGAGCTAATATATAAAGACCGGAAGCATTGCTGACCCTTGAAAAAGCAACATAAAGTTGGCCATGAAAAAACAGCCAGTTGTCAGGTCAACACCAGCGGCTTTAAGCGTTTGCCCTTGTGACTTATTTATTTTTATGGCAAAGCATGTAGTCACAGGGAACTGTGTGCGCTTAAATTGAAAGGGGAAATTGTTGGGGATGAGTGGTATGCGCGGTATGAACACAGTCTCACCGGCACCACACCACCACACCCAGTGAGGATTGTAGCAACAATTATATTACGTTGTAAAGCGTTGACAATAAGACGGGTTCCGTTGCACAGTTTTGGTGGAGTTAAATTTCGCATCAGCATTATGGGAACACCGACTTTAAGACTTATTTTATGAGCAGGGAGACCACTCGCTGTAAGTGAATTGAGAAACTCAACTGGGTAATTAGTGGCATCGTCCTGATCGACAACACTGTTGAAAGAAGTGTAAACCACTTCATCCCCTACGATATCCGCCAAAATCTTTTGATTAATTTTTGCAACTTGGTCATTTTTTGGGGTTAATATGGCGCGTTCGCATAACCATGAATTTTCTTAGTTTTGGTATATTCTGAATGTTCCCGAATACCGATCGTATCAGTTCCTCTTCAGAGGCAACAATTTTTCCAAGTATTTCAGGAACATTCACCAGACCATTCTCTTCAGGAAGGAGACCTTCCCCAACTTTCAATAATACTCCCGAAAACTCTTGAGCACGTGAATTACCACCAAGCTGGGCTCTCATATTTATGGATAATTTGAGCTTTTGTATTTTGTATGGTTTGTCGAACATCTCCCGAAAACAAAAAAGTTACGTAACCCATTGGCCTGTCATCTCGACGAATGTTTCGTAGTGTTCTATCCACAGCCTCTACTGCCTTTTTGTTTGACGTAGTACACTCATCCCAGACGATTAGACAGCAATCCTGAAACACTCTCGCTTTGTCACAGTTTCGTGTCACAGAGCAGGTTGGTGTTTCAGATCTGTCTAAGTCGATTGGGATTTTAAACATTGTATGTGCCGTCTTTCCGCCTGGAAGTAATGTGGCAGTAATACCTGATGATGCTACGGCAAGAGCGATCTTATTTTGCCGTCTAATTTAATTTCAGCAAGGATTGCTCTCGTCAGGTAAGATTTTCCGGTGCCTCCTGCATCTAAAAAAAACAGCTTCCCTTCGTTGTTTAAGACACTTCGAACCACTGTATTAAATATTTCCCTCTGTTCTGTTATGAAATTTGACCTGCTGTCATTAACTACGGCGGCTAACTCTGTAGAATGGTAGCTTGTTTCAGCAACATACTCCCGATTAGTACGTGGCTGATTGGGTTCTGCTTGGGGAACAGGTAGGCCGTAAGTGCTAAAAGAGTTGCCTCCAATTGAATAAACAGTATCTTGTATAGAACAAAGGGAACTATTTAACACTCTGTCTTCTGTTGGACTAATATTGTCTTCCGCATTGCACCTCAGAATGCGTAAAAAGTCTTCAGAGAAAATGTCTTGTACTTTTCCCACAATCTCAAAGGGTCCGAGAGAGCACAAAATACTAACATTATGGCAAAAAAAATCGTAAACTACTGGGGCTGTCCCTGACAGAGGCTTCCTCGAGGGGGTTGTCCCAGTGTTGATCATCGTCAAGGAGGTTAAGTGCCCTGCAAGTTGCTTGAAACGAAAGATGCTCTACACCATCAACAGTCTTTAAAATAGAAAAAGAAGTTGGTTCATGAACAGTATGGAGCAACAGGCGCAAATAATAACATTCTCCATTGTTAGGATGCACTGTGTACTATTTATTTTTATAATAAAATTATAATAAAATAAAATTATATAGTGAAATTAGTCATAGCCTTGATTTCCACATCAATGCCCATCAGACGTTCCACATCAATGCCCATCAGACGCTTCCACATCAATGCGCATCAGACCGAACAACTTTTGCTAAGACATCATTCCTATATGTGTTATGGTGTAGCTGGGCTCTTAGAGTTCCACAACAGGTGTTCCAGATCTTCGATTTTTATAAGTCAACAAAGAGTGCTCATCAGATTGAACAACTTTTGCTAAAACGTCATTCTTATATAGTGTAGCTGGGCTCTTGGAGTTCCACATCAGGTGTTCCAGATCTTTAAATTTATTCTCTCAGCAGAAAATGCTCATCACGTGGAACAATTTTTGCTATGTTACCATTTTTGTATCTCTTATAGTTTAGCTGGTCTGTTGCGGTTCTGCTTCAGTGTTCAAGTTTCCAAGATAAATTATAGCCTATATGTTGCCCAGACTTAATACCTATACAACAAAAAAAAATTGTTATCCGTCCAGTAGTTCCGAAGATTAGCGTGTACAAACAAACAGACAAACAGACAGCTTTTTTTTTTGATTCGTACTCTGTTATTGTTTCTAAACCCACCTCAATTGTTTTTTTTTATATATTCAATGTACAGACACAGTTTTTTTACTGTTTTATTATATGTATAGATTATATAACGATTATATAACGAAAAGGTTTATTACAATACAAAAATTAAAGCATACTTACAAGAATCGACACTTTATACGCAAAAAAATACTTTTACTGTGCGAAATAAATGAACGCACGTCTCTCCGTCACGGCGATTCTTACTGAAGTAAGGTGGGGAGGGAGGTGATGCCTTCGCGATTCTTCGACGATGATCACTGTTTGTTTAAGTTTTTAACTGTTAAGTTTTCTGTTATGGCCTGCAATTTTCTTCTTCCATGGTTTCGAAGAAATACCTAAATTATAATGGGCTAGAAATCTATTAAATATCTGGCTTTACAAGGGGTATGCCAGATAATTTTAAAATAATAAACTAACTAATAATAAAGTTTTCAAGCAAGTTTGCGTCAGAGAACGTAGGACAAGAATGGGTTGTGTTAGAAGAAGCACATTCATGATGAATTTAATATTCAGAGTCTTATTATTATTTGCATCTGATGGAGCATGTTCTTTTGGGCCTAAGGAAAGAATAGAAAGTTTTAATTTCTTAGTGCGCAGCAATTAATGCACATAACATAAAATCACATAAGAATAACAGTTAAGCATACAATTAATATCTACACAATACACAATAAAATAATTGCTAAGGCTTATGCTTATAATACTTGCATGCTGTTGTCAAGGTACACAAAAATAAGTAAAACCAGAAAAACAAAAATCGCATGAACTTTGTCGATATCCATCACAGCGGACTAAGTCAATCATAATTTTTTCACATAATGGGTGACATCCGTGCAAAAACATCCGGACGCAAAAAAATATATACACGAAATGATAGAAATTACGGATAAGGTATTATCACACTCGACCATTGATGCAAATAAATGCAATATCTACCTACTTCTACAATATTGAGGGTAGTCAGGCAATTACCTATGCACCGCCAGCCCGCCCGCAAATATTATTTATTATGCACATACGCGAGCGATGGAAAATTGCAACTACCACCAACTACTCTACACGTGTTTTGCCCTCCCACAAGACATCATCAGGAGCTGTTAGACCGTGCAGTGTCCGCCACCGAGTGAGCAAAATTGCACACCACACCTCTATCTATTTACTCCTTCCTACCCTGCTGTAACAGAAAACTACGGAATATTTTTGATTAACTTGATATAGTTTTTTCAAAACTTTATCTGTAATTAAAATAATATTTAAAAAATATTAAAAATAAAAATTTCCAAATACTATACAAAACTGTTTTAAATTTTGACATTTGTAAGTAAGCATATATCGAAATGTGGGGTGCAAAGAAAAAAGGAAAACCTCTATGCATTCCAGGGCCCAGGTATTAACTTACTTATAGTAGGTAAGACAGTAGTAAGCCCTAATCGAAGGAAAATATAATAAGAAGACCACACATTTTTTTTGTGAAATTTTTTTAACCTAGAAATTAGTCAAAGTGAACCTCGCTTTACAACATACCTACAACACAGTAAATTTTTTATGTTATTTTCAGAATATTTATGAATGGCTTTTTTATTTTACTACGTTGCATTAACCTACTGAGTTGTGCATAGTATACGAAAATTTCACAGAGAAGCGTCAGCTGTTACGAGACGAATAGGACGCTGACCTCTTGGCTATTATTGTTTTAATTATTTTTATACAACATAAAACTTGTTGCTGTATATATATGTCCATTCAATATGGCCACTGTTCTAAACCACAGCCTGTATTATGCGACACAATTTAAACGACTAAAATAAAATCCTTTTATCTTCACCTTAATATGAATAAGACTATGGACAGTGCCAGATTTTTTACTTACCAGTATGTGCGCAAGGTCCGAAGAAATTACATTGTTGTACAACTAACTGTGCCATAGCCGCAAGTTCACTGTTCCAGAGCTGTAAATTTAAACTCATTTTACTTGTTTATTGCATAACAGTGTAGGTAAATTGTATCAGTTGTCACTTTTGACGTGTTCACCTCAGGAGGAAACTTGGGAGGGAATGTATCTATCTATCTATGATCTATCTATAGAGTAAAGGCTGGTCACATATTATTGAAGCTGATGATGATGATTGTAGTCATAAGTTGCCGTCAAGTTGCCGTCATAAAAAAGTGACTAATAAAAAAGCTAAAATAGTACATATACTAAATGTTATAAAAAATATAAAGATACAAAAAAAAAAAACAAATTTTTTTTTTTTTTAAAGTAACAAATTATGAAAACATAAATTCTTCTTCAAGAAGAAGAAATTAAGATTAGTCAAGTCATACTCCAAATTACTCTGTAAATGTATTTTCAATTCTATGAAAAACTACACCACAACTGAAAAAATATTTATGAGCGTCACGGCATTTGGTAATTCCAACGTATAGGTTCTAATAAATAAGTATAAACAAGGAGGATTGCTATCTTCATAGGGACCTGAAAGAATGTACACGCTTTTAGTGACGCAATCAATGTGAATCGATACTGATAGTGTAGTGGCCGCTTAATGTGGCGCGAGACACATGTGCCCACTATCCTATGTGCGCGGACGCCGCCGTGGCATAGCATAGCACCGCTACACCGACGACCGAGACTGTTTCGGCACTGAGGAAGAAACGAAGACGCAACTATTTTATATCGCGCTTGCTCCACCATAATGGTCAAGCCCGATCATTCAGTAATCAGTATTTTTATTTGTAAGAATATGGTGGTACAAAACACAGGTCTTAAAAAATAAATAAATGTTCACATATTCTGCCACACAATATTTTGTAATCTTCATACGTTTACACTTTACACTACATAGCTGAGTAGCAACAACATAAATAAAAATGTTAGTCCCCTAAGCCGAATTAAATTAAAAGATGTACGCTTAGTGGCAATACCTGCCACCTTAATATTAACTATTATTTGCTAAGATTATTTGCTAAGATTATTTGCTATTGTCATTTAAAAAGTCATTGATTAAATAATAACTTTTTTCATAAAAAGGGATTTTAAATTATTTTTAAGTGAGTTTATATTATGATCATGAAATGACTTTGGAAGCTTATTGTATATCTTAGGTGCTATACAAAATACTTCTCCACATAAGAGCTGTAGCACATGGTCTAATACATAATTTATTATTTTGCGGATTACGATTAACAACATTAGACAGTTTAGGAAACAAATGGGGATTGAGCTTAACAATCAAGGCAACTTCAAAAATGTAGATAGACGGAAGTGTTAAGATTTTATGTTTTAAAAAGTATGGCTTACAGCTATCTGTTGGCTAAAGACCAAACATGGCTCTAATACATCTCTTTTGAGACTTGAAAACAATATCTCTGTCCGTAGAGTTGCCCCAAAAGACAATGCCGTATCTTAATACAGACGCAACTATACCATGGTATACTATACCATAGTAAGCAAAGCTTCAAGATTTATGATTAGAGCAAGTTTACAAAGTGCGTAGGCTGAACTACAAACTCTTTTACAGAGATTTTCTATATGCGCCTTCCAGTTCAAATGTTTATCGATAATGAGCCCAAGAAATCTTGCTTTATCAGTTTCAGGAATTTTGTTTTCTTGATAATTTATATTAAAATTTGCAATATTAATGGAACGTTGACTAAATTGCATTATTTAGGTTTTTTTTCAAATTAATGTTTATGACACGGTATTGTCACAGTGCAATCATCAGCAAAGAGTTTTACGGGATAGTTTATTGATTTAGGTAGATCGTTCATATAAATTATGAACAATAATGGTCCCAAAACACTTCCTTGTGGGACTCCAAAAGATATATTACGCTTCTTAGAGAGATATATATTTTCTATTTTTGTCCTAATGTTGATTCTTGTAATAGCAGTTAGCTGTTTTCTGTTTGTAAGATACGAGTTTAATAAGTTAAGTACATTACCTCTAATACCATAAGAATCCAACTTATTAATTAATATTGAATGATCGACATAATCAAATGCCTGTGTCATATCACAGTACACAGCACATACTGATATTCTTTTGCAGACATTTAATATTACTGTATCTAAAAAATCATATATTGCCATATTTATTGTATTATTTTTCCTAAAACCTTGTTGTTCAGAACATAAAATATTATTTTTTTCTAGTTTATTTAAATAAGAATAGATATTATTACAGATATATTTTTCTAAAATTTTAGGAGTGCAATCGGTCTGTAATTTTGTAGTGATTCTTTATTATCTTTTTTATGTAGAGGTTTGATAATGGATAATTTTAATTTGTCAGGGAAGATACCCTGACTAATACAAAAATTCAATATATAACATAAATGTCCGCTGATGAGGTCACCAACAGATTTCAATATATTAGTTGAAATTTCATCATAGCCCACGCTATTTGTATTTTTGATACCATTTATGATATTATAGATGTCAGTTGGTGTGCTAGGAATCATAAACATTGAATTTACATTATTGTTTATATGTCGCGTACAATTTATACCTGGCTGAGAGTTTGGCACAATTTTATCAATAAAATAATCATTAAATTTATTAGCTATGACTTCTGGGGCATTATAAGTTTCTTTTTCAATTTTTATGCTGTGTACAGACTCATTGGGGACATTAAACTTAAGATAGATTAATTATATTCCATGTTGTTTTATTTTTGTTATTCGAGCATTTGATATTATAATTATTTTGAGATCGTTTAGTTAGATTTATATATGTTTTTAATAATTTAATGTATTAATTGATATAGTTAAAGAACAATGGCAAGTTCCCTTACTACATTTTACCTGACATCAATTTGTAGCGTCTGTGATGGAAAAAAATATAATAACATAGGGTTTTCATTACTTATACATTATCACTGAGATTTTTTTATTCTAGGGACATGAAAAGAAAAGATATTAACATTTTTGTATTTTGAGGTTATGAAAATATGTAATTAGGTAATTAACTTTGAGATTGTCGCACTATGTCAAAGAAAAACACTTAAAATACGAAATATAATAGCCATCCATAGCATTATAAAGTTTTAAATGGAATACTAACTGCTAGCGCAGAAATCGTATTTGTCCCTTATGGGTGGTTTTATGAGAAGAAATGTGCCTATGTACATCTCGTATCAAGCTACTACTTTTCCGAATTCTATAAAAATCGATCCAGGTTTTGCCTTAGAAATGTAAAAGGAAAAACAAAAAGACGGACAGTTAATTAATATTATTAGTATGGGTGAAATGAGTAGGTATGTTACACGGCCTATCTAGCCTATCCTAAGGGGTGAAATAAAACAGTTATCAATATTTTTAATTATTTAATTATCCTATTATCTGTGCCGGTACCAATATATTATTCTGGTGCCTGGTCCATCCAAGATACCACACGAGAGTCACGACGTGTGCGCAACAACCAACTGTACGCCGAACCACTAAACAATTGCAGCAGTATTCGACAATGCCTGATCGGATAGAATTATTATTTTTCTACTTTAATACTGCTTTCGTGATATATGTCTCGATTTTATTCTACCTCTTATCAAAGTAGAGTCACCACTGCCTCGTAAGCTATATTCAGAGGGATTCATTACTTCACTACACACTTCAATCCTATATCCGTCAGTCCAGGGATAATGCGAGGGTTAATATTAAAGATACATCGGAAAACCAGGAAATAAACTGCGAAACAAGGCAAGTTAAGCTAGCTAGACTAAAAATAAAAACTGCTAAGATATTAGTTATAATTCTGTGACAAAAACACTCAGTATTTTCAAAATGACATTCTCACAAAATGTTGCCAGAGTATTTTCTTCTAATTACAACTAGTGCGGTTTATTATTCAATAAATTAATATTTTATTATTACAATGTAGATAGTATTCTTTCAAACTAATACGTAAATCATAATTATGCGAGACATTTTGTTGTACAATAAGTCTAGGGAAACACTTTTCAAAATATTTTAGTTTGTATTTTCTACCGCTTAATGTCTTTTTTCTTTAAGTAGTAATTCTGGTCATTCAAAATATTTTCTTCCACAGATAGTTAACACCGGATATGAATTTAATCAAATAAAAATTCATTAAATAAATAATTTAAACTAAAGTTACACATGCAAAAGTAATTATGAATAAAAAACACATTAATAATTTGATTAAGTTTTGCATAACCCACATTTCTAGACGCTTCATAAAACACTCAGGTAAAAACTCGCCATGGTTCTTTATTTATTGGCGTAGGTTTAAGTCTGGTCTTCCAAAGAAGTTCTCTTTTCTTGAAGCTACATAATTTAAGTCTACGTGTTATCCATTTTGGCTTATTGTATACTGGAGTGGTAATGCATCTATATGGAAAACATAAATCATAAAATAATTTAAATAACTCTATAAATAAATCATATGCGTCATTTGGATTACCCGTTTGATAAATTTCAGAAAATGTAAGATTTTGAAGACAAGGTCAGATAGGGCAAAATCAATCACTTCCGACATACAGTTCTTTTTAAAATCATAAGCAAAATTATCCAGGCATGATTGACTCTGTAACCTAGTGGGTTTATCTATGGCTAGTGTTAAATTAAAGTTAAGAAGTAAATATTTAAGTTCAAAAGTAGTGCTGTTATTTTTTAATATATCAAGATTAAATCACCTGCTAGAATAATGTGCTCATACTTTATTTTACATAAAACATTAATACCTTTTCAAGTTTACTAAAAATATATGTAGGTTCCCAGGATTTGGTACCCTGTATAGACATATGATAACTACTTTATAGTTAATTAATTCTATTGCACAACATTCAAATGCATTTTCGAAAGAGATCTGTGAAATAAAAGATAACTCTTTCCACATGTGACCAGTTCTGACTAGTATGCACAATCCGCCTCTTCTACTATGCGGTCTGATAAAATATGCTGCTAGGGTATAACCGGGCACATGTAGATGATTTTCGTGGCTCGACATCATGAAATGTTCGGTGATACATACAACATCAACTACTTGTTTTTTATCATATAGTTGACCCAAACAAATAGAAAGCATATCCGCTTTATTATATTTTTTATTATATTTTATCATTTAATTGACTTAAACAAATAGACAGCATATCCGCTTTATTAATTAAGCCAGCAATATTTTGATGGAGAACATATAAATATTTATTAACGAAAACAATTTTCAGTTACTGAATTGGAGCTTAAAAACAATTTAGGACTACTGTTACATGTCTCCTTTTTTGTAAGTTTTTAAAAATAATATGGTATTGTTGCCGGCTTATAATGATTGGCATGGTTATCATTATTGTGTGAATGCATTGATGATTGAATGGACGTAATATTTTTTTTTAAGTTCTGAAATATGTTAATCATGCCGTTGTTGTTTATTTTGCCTGTATATTTATAAAACATATTGTGTGAATATTCCAAATCCTTGTTTGTATAAAACATATATGTATGTTCAAAATTATTTACACACAGCATATGGTTAAAGACTTAAATTCTTCTATTGAATAAAACAATGTTATTATGCAATTTAAAATTTGGAACACATAAAATTACATTAGTGTAAGTAATTTTTTCAGGTTTATTTTTTTATATATTTTACCAATTTTTCATAGTTGTTTGAGACTTCGAAGTCTTTTTCCCCTAGACAAATGATACAATTATCTTCCAAAGTATAATTAACAAGTTGTTCATCCATACTTGACAATAGTTCAACTGTTCCACTCCAATGACAAATATTTGAATTGGGAAAACATTGTTTTGCATTATATAAGATATTGTTTATGTTATTGTGACTTAATACACATATTTTATTAGAGTATAACTTTTTAGTGAAACCAGTACATTTTATATCAACCAGTCTCTCGGGGTTTTCATGACAAGTAACGCCATCTGTGTGGTTCTTTAGGTCGTTATTGACAGAACTTACTTGTTGTTTATTAATTGATCTGTCTCTGTGTTCTATTGATACTGATAAGTCAGCTGTTTGAGTTTGTTTATTTCGATTTTTGTTCTTTTTTGATAGATTCATTTTGTGAAGATTGAGGGGTACTTATTTTTCCTTTTTTTATTGGAGTACATGTTACTGTCTTATACAGCTGTTTTTTTTTTAAATAGCTCCTCATTTGTTTCTTTCAATTTAGCATTTTCGAGTAGTAATGTTTCGATTTCTAGGTTAGCGCTATTTAATTTCGACTTTAATTTTGCTATTTCTTCCTTCAAAACATCACTCTCATCTTGAGATAAATCAGGCAAACTCGTTGCACTTTCATCTTCGTCGAGGGTACTTATAGATGTTTTGGTAATATTGTTTGGATTCGAGTTGGCACGTTTACGTCGAAACGTTATATTATCGAGGAAGTTCATATTTGCGATTAGTAAGATAGTTCTAACAATCGTTTATTGTTGTTTGATAATATGCAAAAAGAGAACAGATCGTGGGTTCCGAACTCGAGTAACACGTAGTCTCAGTTGCACTCTACAACCACTAGGATATTTTAGCGATGGCCATTAGTCTGAAATATGTGACCGGTTTTTTCTTCTGATTATTCGTTATAAATCAAGTCGTCTTATTCCAATTCAAATAATCATTATTTTATGGCTTACGTCTGATTGGTCGTTGTAAATTTATATTAAAGTTTAAAGTGAGAAGGCTCAAATAAAATTTAGCATCTGGGCGGGGTATTGCCAAAACCATACGTCTCGCTCCGCTTCTCCGCGCACTTACCCGATATCAAACATTATTGAGTAACAGAGGTGGCGCGTTAGATATTAGTTAGGTATGGTACCTGTTTATTCTGCCTATTCGAACTTTTCCAACTCAACCGAATGCAAGCAGAGTTATTGTTTGTTGTATGTATATTGTAAAACATTCTCATTTGTGTTTTGGCATTAGAATTTTGCACTAAGGTGTGTTATTACTGTACTTGCTTTTTACTTATCTTCAAATACGAAATAGAAATGTTTTGATGGGATAAGTAACTAGATAAAAAATAAAACTTTTATAATGATTATTTCAGTTCAATAAAGTTTTTTTGGACACAATATCTGTACTATTCTGAATCAGTGTCAATCTGCCTAGTCTTTGTCGAATTAAACTGGGGTTGGCTTTCACTCAACCCGTATGCAGCTTAATACGAGTAGGAATTTTATATGGAGCAACTGCCTATCTGACCTCCACAACCTAGTTACGGGGTAACACGATATCTCGTAGTATGACTGATTGTCAAACTTTCAAGGCTCTGACTACCCTTAACGGCTTTCATAGATCTTAATTTGACAACCGGGACTGATGGCTTAACATGCTATCCGAAAATCTGAATTAATGTCTACAAAATGAATTTTTTATGTGGTAATAATAATTGCTACCTTTTGAGTATGGTAGGTGCTTTTTACATTTAATAATTATATTTTTTCAAAAAAAGGAATCCTTTAAGCGTCTAGATCAAGGGCCTGATACAGGCCTAGCGAGAGGTGTTGATCAAGGCACTTTGACTAACTTTTGCTGAAGTAGTAGTTTAACAAAAATACTATTTGCTGGATCTAAATACAGGGGAGGAATTGATATTTTCTATGGCAAATCCAAAGCACATACACTCTTTTGACTGTCGGCAATATTTAGATCCGCTGCGGTTTTCGCAGCAATGCGATGTTATGGGCCGACAGGCCGCCCGACCAAACTGAGGCCATGGACCGAAAGACCCCTGTGTACAGCCTTCCGCCGGAGATGTCAGGCCCACCCAGGTTTAGCAGCAACTACACAAGCGCTGCCGCAACAACCGTGAATTTTGAGGTAAGCCGCCGAAAATGCTCTTCGAATATGGGGCAGGCAAAGGGAGATATGCTGTTCATGTTTAAGGTAGTATTGTAACTAAATTAAGTGCATATAGCTAATTCAATTAAGTGACCATAAAGAAGATTGTGAGTTTTGAGAGATAATAAAGTTGTTTAGAAAAAAAAATCGAAAGTAAATGTGTTTTTTTTATCTAGGACGTCGAACGAAAGGAACCTCTAGCTTAGAATGGCCCATAGTCACTATGTAAAAATATCAATTAGGTAACTATATAGCTAGCTTAGTTTTATTTAAAGTTATTCAGTGACCTAATGTATTCTTTTTAAGCACTTTTTGCTGTATAGTTTTGTTGTATATGGCCTCCGTTTAAAACCACTGCTTGTATTAATACATACCAAGCGTCTCAGTCCATATGCTCTTGGCAGGGGCTCTTTACCTATCAGCTTACCGGTGGCTGCTAATACTCTATACCTGCGACATAAACATTTCTTTAATTATTTAAAATAAAATATTACACCGCTTACACAATCTAAATGGGATTTTCACTAGCTAGGAACAAAGTTGTGGAAGAAATAATCATTTACATATTTTATCACGTTGTCGCTGATAGGCGCTAAGCAGTGCATCATATTACAAGTGAAAAAGAAGGAAAGAAAGAATGAAAAATATGTATTTTAGTCTCCTAACAGCCAGGCATGGTGAAGAATCAATCGACTTAGGATTTTCACTGCACAAAAGGTGACACGGCGTCCTCAGCTTCCGAACGGCGCAAATGCTCTCGGACCACGGGTGTTTCGGGAAGTATCTGCATCGCATAGGCCGGGAGCCGTCGTCGAGGTGCCATCGTCGGTGACTACTCCGAAGACGCGGCGCAGCACAAGCTAGAGGTGTGCCTGGGTTGGACGAAACAGCGCCATAACCTCATCGGGGCAGTAGGGGAGGCAGTACCGGATTAAGCCTAGTAGCAAGAGTAACAAATGCCTGTCCTCGCGCATTGGGAGGCCCCGCACAACAAAGCCTAAATAAAAAATAAAAAATTACATTGAAGCGTATATACGTATATATATATTTTGGCTTTGACGTTGGTAAATACACATTTAAAATTTTAACACATTTTTAAAAGTGAGCGCTGCCCACAGGGCCCAATTTGAATACTAATATTATGTTTTCCTGCACAAGAAGAAAATATACAAAAAATGTTCAGACTAATTTTTATGAAACAGAAATATTAAGAGTCTATTAATTTTAAGTACACAGTAGTTCACAGTCGATGTAACCACGGGTCACCAAAAATGCAAGCATTGATCACACGAAACACGCATGGAAGGTGATATTCTTCCCGAGGTCGCCTAAGATTGGCCAATTGTCCTTGCGATGCACTCACTACCTTCCTTACACTACCTTCTTTATCGAGGGCATGAGATAGTTGAAATGCTTTGCCTGGATTATAAAGCGTCGATCTCACCATAGATTTTGCGGCAGTTTGTGGAACCACAGTGCCTTGGTTTCTTGAAGTGCTATTGGTAGACCTTCTCTCAAACACAATTTCCACCTTGAGTGCATCAAGACATATGGTCCCCTCGAAGTAGAATAATGATATGCTCTCCTGCTACAAAACTGCGCGAGTGAGAGATTTTCGAAGATTACGGCAAAAAGAAATTTTAAATAAACTGTTGAGACGCCTGACACCTTAGTCCTCCTGCGACCATGAACGCTGCAAAGTGTTCGAAACGTCAGGAAAAACAAAAACAATAATACATGTGATTAATCCGGTTAAAAGTTGTTTGATTATAATGAATAGAGAGTACTTTCAAGTTGGTCCCATATAAATTTAACAAAGTCCACCCCTAGGGGTGGATGGATAATAAGAAAAATGTGAACCGATTGTGTTGAAAAGTATGTTTGTTTAACGACACTACAACCAAATGGAATCCTGGAGTTAATCTGATGATGGGAACGAAAGTAAGTCGATGGAAGTCCTCGACGGTTTACAGCAACCACTTCGTGTTTGGGCTTTTTTCATTGATCTTGATGAGTACTTTAAATCACTTAGTGTTGCCAGAAATATTATGAATTTTATACTACAAACAAAAAATATTTGACTATAAATAAATATTAAGTACAGCTTATGCATTTGTGTGTTTCCGTTTAGTATTTAGATTTGTCTATATACTGAATTGCGTGTATGTTCTAACATATGGGTGTGAGAGTGTGTATGTGTCATTTAAGAATGTGTAAAGTTCAAATGAGTCTATGTGTGAAAGTAATATCTTGTGTTAGTGCGCATGTGTTTATATATGATCTATTTATGAAGTCTTATGTATTTATTTAAGTGTATATTTCAATGGGCGTTTGTTCTATTAGGTATGTCAGGTTAGAAATGGTGGAAAAATATCTATCCAGTGCAATTTTGCATGAGTGGGTGATTTAGTTAAATCACGTAGTTTTAGGTATGTTGATAATTTATCATAAATATGTGGACCAAGATAACTAATAAACTTGTTTGTAAACGTAACCTGCAAATGGGAACGGAGTAAACTAAATCCTGCCTACAACTTGTCATAAAATCTGGAGGCTTTTTGTGTTAAAGTAGAACAGCACTTTTTATGAACAATTGTCTAAGTGTAAGGACTGACATGTCCTTGTATAAACATAACAAGCAGTAATACAATATGTCACCACGGATTGGCAAAGGGCAAGGTAGATACTCCGAAGTAGTTCTGGAGGACAACTTCTTCGGTCATTTTTAAAAGAGTAAATTTTCATAATTTTGCTCATTTTAGTTGTTAGGGTGGCAGTTTGTATTTTCCAAGAAAGGTTTTGGTCTGTTATTACGCCCAGATATTTGGTTGAGGATGTTTTTTTTTTCAGAGTAAAACACGAATATGTTTCAGTATAGTTACACGTGTGTGCCTTAATATTTACAGTATTTGGTGCTGGTTGTGTATTATTTCGGATGCTGAATGTAACATAAAGTGATTTTAGGGCATTCAACGTTAGAAAATTGTTGTCAAGCCACTTTATTACAACAGCAAGCCCTTCCTTTGCCAATTTGTTCACATCACTCCATGTATTTCCACTAAATAGAAGAACAGTATCATCTGCGAAAGTAATAACTTCACCGCGCGTCAGGTGGATGCTGCGTAAGTCATTTATATACACCAGTGTGGGACCTAAAATACTGCCCTGAGTTACCCCAATTTGTACATTTTCATGTTAACATATGCAATCATTCACCCTAACATGCTGTGTTCTATTAGATATGTAATCCGTGATTAGTGACAAGGGCATGCCACGAATGCCTATACATTCCATTTTTTTTAGCAGAATACCAACAGAGACTATGTCGAATGCCTTGGCTAAATCTTGAAATACGCCAATCATTTTTTGACCCCTATAGTCCATTAATGACAAAGGAAATGAGTTTGTCTACGGCATCGAAAGTCTAAATATTTTCTCGAAAACCAAACTGATTATTTGATAAAAGGTTGTTTCCTAGGTATTTTTTTTATCTTGAGTTAATTACTCGCTCCGATACTTTAGACAAAAATGGCAATAGGGAAATGGGCCTATAATTAGAGACACAGTCTCTGTCCACAGACTTGTGTATAGGAATGATAACAGATTTTTTGAGTGCACATGGAAAGCTACCCTTATCAAAATACAAATTACAAATTCCAGGTATATGTGAAGCAAGGAAATCAACACCTAACTTTAAAAAGTTGTACCATCCAATCTAGTGCATAGCTGGAAAATTTTAAGTTCATTATGGTATGCTTAACTTTGTTTTCATCTGTCGGCAACAGTACGAACGAGTTCGGTGTAGAATGGATTGAACTAGTATCTTTTGCAAGTTCATGTTCAAAAGTTTTTGTCCTAATTATAATGCCATTTGCCAATTGGCTACCAATTTTGGCAAAATAATTATTTATGTGATTTAAAGAATCACATGGATTTGCTTTAAGGTCTCTGATAACTGCAAGATCGTCAACTTTTATAATATCCGTAACAAAAATACCGATATTATCCACAGTACTCTTACCCCTCCTAAATCCGACCTGACTTTCACTTAATAATCCGTTACTTTCTAAAAACCATTGCAATCGATTTTTAACCAAATGTTCTGAAATGTTTAGCAAAACTACTGAAAGAGCATGGGCCGATAAGCAGACCTACCAGACGGACTTTTGCTTGGTTTCAAAATGGGAAGAATTATTTGAGATTTCCAAGAAGAAGGAACATTGCCAAAATATGATAGAGTAGCATCACTAAGGTTAGCTACGAAGGAATAAGGAATTCCATCAGCTCCAGAAATAGAGTCCTTAACATGGGCTACTATTCCTATAAGTTCTAGTAAAGGAAATAGGTTATTCAAAATCAAAATCAATTTTTTTTTATTCAAATTATGTTAAAAATTTGCGCTTTTTGAACGTCAAACATTAAGACAGCCCCCAAAAAAGCCCACCATTCACTATTGAGGCCAGAAATATTATTAACTTTTAACGATGGTATTGTATAAAGAGGGGTTTCTTCAGGGACATAAGAAGGAACTATATTGTCTAAAAACGAATTTTGGATGGAAGTAGAGAGAAAGGTTACGAAGATTCTCTGAATGCTGATCTAAATCTTCTAATATTATTCCATATACAGGTGGCTTAACATTAGGAGAAATCGATAAACAGAAAGATCGCCAACTCTCAATTTTGTTCAGTATAAATAATTTTCTAGTATCATATATAACCTCACTCAAAATATTAAAGTTTTCTACCGTAGAATTCTGGCAATAATTTTGCGCCGTCTGTTCCCTTCTTTTATTGCACCTGTGCAATCTCTGTCCTACCATGGTGGAGATGGAATTTGACCATGTATTGATTTAAGAATACTTGTCAAAGATTTATCAGTGTTCGTAAAAATATTTTTACTTCTGTTTAAATTTTTTTGTGATTCAAGTTAATAGTATTACATTATATCATACCTTTTTTCATGTGGTATACCAGTTAAAAGGAGAAATTATTTATTACTATTTTTCAAGGAAACATTGAATAGATGGACTTTCCGTGTCATCACTCTACCAACTGAGCTACCTTATCGTTGGTCTATTAAATCTATTATCTATTAAATTTTCAAGCCTCTTTGTCATTCGTCATAAGGAGACGCCTGGCGATATTTATTTAGCAATCATTTACTGATCTACTAAACTCAGCGTTACCATTTTGCAGTTGTAAACCGCCGAACCACATCCCAATCCTTTATAAATCATATATAATGATATTTTGTAAATGTTGAGGCCATGTAATTCATTACTATTTTTCAACGAAACATTGAAAAAATAATAGACAATTACGCTATAATAAATAAAAGTAAAAAAAACATTCGTTATTAATAGAGCAGTAACAGTCAACGCTCTTTGCTCTCTACGCTAACGGATAGGAAACCATTTCAGGCGTTTTCGATATTCAAACACATGGTCATATTTGCGGAGATCGAAAACGAATCGAATGCAGGTATTCAGAAGTCGTCTAGTTTATTGAGGAGATCTGCAGTAAGGTCAAAGTAGCACACATCATCATAGTCAATTATAATTCAAATCTGTTAATCAAATATAATTAAATTCAAGTCTGCATAAGTGTAGCCTTCGTGTTAGATGGTAGTACATTTTTTATTCGGTAAAGAGATCACAACTTATAGTATAGCTATTGATAGGAGATAGATTACGACTTTCCCTTTGTAATAAACCAAATTGTCCTGGTATTTTTGCACCTTCAAATACTGGTTTTCAACATCAGGGAGAGAAACCAAAATTAACACAGTTTAACGCAATTTTTTTTAAGTAACCAAAATTAAAAAAAAAAACATTAATGAAACATGAAAGTAAAAAACATTAGTGTACTAAACTGAAACCACAAGCGTTTATTATACCTAATGTCGGTGCATTAAGAGACAATTTACGAGCAAATGTGTTGAAAAAGTTATAAAGGAAGACGGAATATTGCTACCTACCGCACATTTGTCAAACATCACCCACCGATGGACAGGCACACAGAGACTAATTAATTGTAGCAGGTACTCCTCGATAACAAATATATTACAAGCAGACGGAATACTTTTAGTTAGTATTTTCCCTACACTGATCAATCAAGTCCTTACCAGTACTTACCCATTAAATCTGTTGAGCACCGCGTTCGACATCTCAGTAGTCATTTTAACTATTCTAGGTTTTCTGTCTTTACAGGCAGGTCCGAAGTCGCTATTCTGTAAAGTAAAATAATCTGTTGGCGTTTGCTTGTTCAAATTGCTACATGTGATGAACCGACAGGACTAATATAGGTATTGGGACTGAATTTATAACAACGACGTCGCCAAAAAAAGTATTAAAATGTAGAAGAAGGATTCGGACTAGAAAACAGAGGTCGGAATTGCTTAATTGGCAGAGCGGCTGAAGTACTATAATAAAACAACTTTTAACCGGATTAATCGCATGTATTATTGTTTTTTTGTTTTTCCTGACGTTTCGAACACTGCAGTGTTCGTGGTCGCAGACTGACCTGGAGTCTGCTTGTGACCACGATCAGTGCAACCTGGTCGAAACGTCAAGCGAATCGAAGGGATTTATTGCGCGTTAATTCCTGTTAGTATATAGTAATATCATGCAACACGATAGTTTAAAAGTTAATAAATTAAATAAATTGTGAATAAAAGAAGTCATTTTTCACAAACGACGAGCGACTTACGGGATTATAATATTTACACACTAAATGTGACTCCGGTGGTACACAGGTATTTTTCGGGCAGTATTTTTTCGGATCTATCTTATCCACTAAACCCGTAACACTTGTAAATTTTACAATAATTGAACTGATAATGATCTGGAACAATTTACACAATTATCATAATTAGTATTATCTATCTAAATTTAAAGCCCTGCCGCTATTGTCTATACTAAACTTTCACTTGTCATGGCTCTTAATCGGTTTAATCTTCCTAGTCGAAAAGCGGCCATTACCGTGGCCGGGCCCCTTTCACTTTCAAAGCAAACAACGATGTCCCGATATTCTATTATGAATATAATTTAACATTGTTTCGGCATCTGTATGAAGTTTCTGTTTTTTTTAATTAGCTTCAAGTCTTTTGGTTAAAAAGAAAATAAATAATTTGAAGAGAAATACAAAAATCTTTCTTTGTAGACACATTCCAGCTATCCATGAAATTGCGTAGCGCCCCATTAACCTGGTTACAAGCAGTTACTCTCCTTTCTATATCCTTCACATACATCCCATCCCTCGTAAACATAGATCCCAGGTATAGAAACTCTTTCACTTGTTCTACTCTTTGGTCACCTATCAAAATATTGCACACTGTCATAATTTCTTCCCTTTCAAAAACTTTAACTTTTATCTTACCCACATTTATTTTGATTCCCTTAATCATAAAAGCACCATACGTAGTGTTGACATCTTTTGTAACTCTTCCTCCAACGATGCAAGAATGAACTTGATCATCGACATAGATGAGACATTTGACAAATAACCCATTCATTTCCAAACCACATTCACTCTCTTTCAAAATCTTCAGACAACTGTCTATGAACAGGTTAAACAACCACGGTGACGTTACACATCCCTGCCCAGCACCCTTATCGATGCTAAACCATTCAATGTACACCAACGAGGTAGCTTTTAGAATTGAATATGCGTTGGCTTTTAAGTCTAACTCAATAAATATTAGTCTACTATATTGTTTACGTACGTGAAAAAAAAAGGTAGAACCTTCCCACCGATATAAATTCCTTATGGTGCTATTAAACTTCAGGCTGCTATAGAAAACCCTATAACACTTTGTCCGACCTGGGAATTAAACCCCCGCCCCGACCTCATGCTCGGCAGTTGTGTTTCGGACCACTAGACCAACGAGGCAGTGAAATATATATTAGGTACTTATATTGGAAAATGACTTAGCTCCATATATGCGGCTAAAGCGTTATATTGTTCTCCTGCAGATAAAATCCTAGACAGTTTCTTTACAAGTCTCTATGATACGCTCGAACAACTACGTGCTTACAATACACTAGTAATAACAGGTGACTTTACCCAAACATTCTAATAACCAATCGGATGAATACCTAAATATTACATCTTCTCATGGCCTTCTGCCTGCCCACGTCTTCTCTACGAGGGGTAAAGCCTGTCTTGACCACATCATGCTGAGAACGCAGAAACGTGCTCTCACTTTAGTAGTAGACCTAGAAATAACAGACCATCTACCGACCGTACTGAGTATTGACTCTGCAAATGTATAAATTATACCCTGCGCACCGATCACCATATATATATTTAAGATTGAAGACCCCGAACAGGCTGCTAAGTCCCTTGTCGACGTAGTCTTAGAAACTATTCAGGCACACACCAAAGAAGTTAAAATACCTTACAGAAAAATAACGGTAAAACCATGGGTTACCCCTGGCCTCCTGAAATGTAAAAATAATAAAAATAGCTTTAATGTTAATTTAAAAAATCTCCGGTTAATCATATTTTAGAAACCACTTACAAACGCTATAGGATTTTTTGCAACAATCTGTTAAATAAACTCAAAACCATAAATATACAAAATTTACTTCAGGAGGCTAAGAGCAACCCAAAGGCAACTTGGGATGCTATTAGAAACATAACTAATACAGGGCAAAAAAAGAGTTCACCGAGTGAATTACTTGGCATACGCGATGACCTTAATCTAGATAGTCGATGGTGTTAACAAATATTTTGCAAATTTGGAGAAAACTTTGCCGGATGATATCTTAAACAGTGGTCAAACTTTCACTAGTGCTTCTTCTAGTTCATCGATTGTTGTTTTTGAAGTGTCGAAGGTGATATAGAATCTATTATCGGGAACCTTAAAAGCAATTGTGCTGTGGGTTGGGATGGCATATCCGCGTCATTGCTAAAATCAGCACGACATATACTCATTCCAGCACTAAAATTCAATTTAACCGCTGTATATCTATTGGCGTCTTCCCAAAAGTATTTAAGAAGGCCATTGTTTATCCAATTTATAAGAGTGGGGATAGAAACTGTGTCTCAAATTACAGGCCAATTTCAGTTCTAAAACCATATCCAAAATTTTGAAAAGCTTTTAAATAATAATTTAGTCAATTACCTCTCAAAATTTAATATCCTGTCTCAAAACCAATACGGATTTATTATAGAAAAATTGCCTGAAGATGCAGTAATTGAGCTTACTTCTACTGGGATACGTATCATAGAAAATTCAAAAGCTTTGCAGTATTTCTTGACTTGCCCAAAGCTTTGGACACGGTTTCTATTCCCATCCTTCTTAACAAGCTGGAGAGGGTGGGCGTGAGAGGCACTGCACTAGAAATTTTCCGTAGTTATCTGAGTGAATGTGTTCAGTGTGTGAGAGTTGATAATTACACCAGCCATGAGGAGTCGCTTTCATATGAAGTACCTCAAGGCAGCGCCCTTGGCTCGACCTTGTTCTTGGTTGACATCAACGACCTGTGTACATTATTTCTAGAAAACTGTAAAATTATTAGTTACGCATATGACACGTTGATTGTGCATGCTCCTAACTGGCAGCAAGCCTACAGTACACCTGAAAAAGCTCTCTCTGCAATCTTGTCGTGGCTAAATGCCAACCACCTGACACAGAACATCGAAAAAACTAAATATGTCACATTTTCTTCCTTTTCGGCGTCTTAACCTCCTAACAGTTTGAATCTAAAAGATTCAGGACGAGGGGACGGTAAGGCACACTCATGTAGCCAAAATGGAGCAAGTTGCAACTGTTTGGTTTTTACGCGCACTACCGATATTAGATATCTTGGAGTTCATATTGATTAATATTTAAACTGGGGAAAACATATTGAGTCACTAGTTCCCTGAACAAAGAAACTTCTTTATATTAATCCCGGTTTGAAAACCTAAATCCCGATATGTTTAACCTCTTGACTACTAACTAAATTTTTCGTTTGATTTATATTTAGATACCTAGCTACTAAGCTACGCGTACCTATTAATCTAAATAAAATAAAAAATACAGGTCTTATGAGGTTGGTATTCGGTAAAAATATTTTTCCTTTTTTTTGAATACCAAATTGTTAACTTACGTTTAAAATAATATTCATAGTTACTGGTAAATACGCAGCTAGCAATAACTCTTATCAAATAGCGCACAATCTCAAAACCTGTTTATTTTACTGGCTGAAAAAGAGTTTATTTAATACTAGCTGTGCCCGCGACTTGGTTCTCGTGGGACTTGGACAAATTCATGAAAATTAATGTAAAAGTTCCTGCTTTCAGCCCTTATATTTTTATTTATGTCGGTTGAGCCATTTCGGAGCCTATTCGAGACAAACTTTCAAAAAGACTGGTCATTTTTATAAAAAAGGTAATTCATGATTAGGCATCGTATTTAAAATAACAGTTTTAATTGTACTGGCAATTATTTTGAAATCACCGGCAGACACTCTTATTTATTGGTATTGATAGATTCCAAATCTCATATAAATTCGTTCTGTAGTTTTTGCGTATTAAAGAAGGTCACAAACATTCATGCATACACTTAATCATTTTAAAGGGCTTATTTAGATTTTCACGTATATATTTCTTGCAAGCGACTTTTTATCGGCTAGAAAATTAGCCTATGTAAAAGTAAAATCTTATCAGAATCGGTCCAGCCGTTTTGGAAATTCGGAATAATCAGACAGACTGACAGACAAACGTTTTTAAAACAGATTAAAAATTATTATTTTGACAATAAAAATAGACACTTCAATTTTATTTATTTGTATTGATAAACCCCTTGATAAAAATAAAACGTATAAAAGTAAATGTTAACAACGTGCAAGCGCAAATTTTACTACATTACTACACATTATATTGGCTAACCTAACAGCAAATGAATACCCTTTGGACAAAAACAATGATAAAAAAACACACTCGATCGGGAGCGAAAATACGCCCGGTTAATCAGTTCACCCGGTTAATCAGTTTTTATTAAGTATTTTAAAGCACTACTATTTAATGAAGGTCTGGAGTCAATCTGATGATGGAGCCGAAAGACAGTTGAGGGAACTCCTCAACGATTTACAGCAATTACCTGGAGTTTGGGCTTCATTAATTTGTATTGATGAGAACTTTACACCTAGATGGGTTGTGACTGTCATTAGGAGTCTGATGATGAAGACGAAGGACAGTCAAGGGAACTCCTCAACTTTTTACAGTAGCTACCTTGTTTGTATGTATGTCCGTCGATATCTCCGCCAGAAGTGAACCGATTTCACTGAATCTAATCTGAATTTTTGTTTGAGACTGTAGTCCCCCGAAATGGTTCCGTTTAAGTTTGGTGAAGATCTGATGAAGACCTTCAAAGTTAGTATAGTAGATAATAGAACTCTTCAATGAATTACAGCAAATCACCCCCAGTTGCTGTAATGTGCATGTTCATGTATAGTTCATGCCACTCAATATATACATAGCATCATGACTCTATTGCCCGATGAGGTAGGCAGAGGTGTACACTGTTGTACACAAACATTTTACCGATGCAGTTATTAAATCCTAGCGTCTTTCAAAGGCCTACCCATATTATTAACTTACTAAATTAACTTATTTATGAATTATACGGAATTATCTATGACCTATACAATATATATTACACTTAGAACTAAAAAGTTAAAAATAAAATTAATATTTAACAACAACGTTGCTGTGAACTTTACGAAAACTAGATTGTAAGGGAGAAATCAAAGAGTTTTTCGTAAAAAGAACCAAGATTTGTCCGTGAACAATGTGCTCGAAAACTTTAGAAAGGAAAGGAAGAATGGAAATAGTTCTTTAATAAGGTAATGCTGAAGGATTATTTGTTTATATTAGGTAGCGGAATGCTTTGTGCCTGTTTCTAGATGGAAGGAATAAAAAGCAAGAGGTTCACGAGAAATTGAAGACGTGTGTGAGAATAGGAGATAGACTTTATCGAAATAAATTTTATCACATGTGTATAAAGTTCAACCAGACAGTGATTAGAAATAATAAGTTGACCAATGGTGACGTAATCGTTTTTTACATCACATTTCAAGATGGTATAATTCAACCAACAAAATGATTCCATCAAAACAGTATGAACAAAAACCTAGTAACTTACACTATGTATAACAGAAAGTAAGTGGCTGGTAACAGTAGGAAGTTGAAAATTTTCCGTTGCTGAACCTATGCGTGGAAACCGGCGAATGTGTGCAGTTTAAAGATTTAACACTCACACAGCAGCCTGGCACCTAGCACCAAGTTGTGAGCAGTTAGCGAGCAGATGTGCTCCTTGCTCCTTCTCGCCTTCACCCCTCTAACATCCCGTTAATTACGTTAAATAAGTTTGAAATTTAAGGTAGCTCTTTGTTCTAATCACTACTTATTATAAACTCAAAAACGACTGAAGGGATTTTCATGTGGTTTCCATTCAGCTGATTTACAAAATTAATATTTTAATAATAAAATAATAATGATATACTAAATTGAAAAAAGGAAAAATTACAACAAAAAATACATTCTTAGGTGATTCTTAGGTCTTATGATAAGTATGTATTTTGACATGTCAAATTGAATTCTAGGTGTCCATTTATACATATCAAGTAAATAATAAAATTAAAATTCGATTTTCAATATTATGTAAAATTCATTACCAAGTCACCAACATTAATTAATAATCCAATATATAAAAATCTCGTGTCACAGTGTTTGGTATCGAACTCATCCGAAACGGCTTGACCGATTTTTATGATATTTTTTTTTGTGTATATATTTGGTAGATCTGACAATAGGTCGTAGGCTATTTTTTTAAATCCAGAAAATGTATACTGCATGACAACATTTGCGGAGCACAGCTAGTAATATTATAAATGTGAAAGTTTGTGAGGATGGATGGATGCATCTTTGTTACTCTTTCACGCAATAACTACTGAACAGATTTGTAAGAAATTTGGCACCCTGGTAGTTTGTATCTCGTAGGATATAGGATACTTTTTATCCCGGCTGGACCCAATTCTGAAATCCACGCGGGCGAAGTCGCAGGCGGAAGCTAGTATTATAATAAAATAAATGAATACGTTTTGTATTGATAACAAAAATTACCTAATGCTAATTCGGCTTCAGAATTATTATTTATTATTAATTCAAACATCATATTTTATCTAAGAGTTTTAGAGATCAAATTTCTTTGCTTTTAATATTTTAAATTTTCAGCAAATAGTTGATGTCTATATTCACGAGTTTTATACGATGTATCTGTTGAGATAGGTAGCGTGGCTGTCCGTGGCATCACGATGGGCCCTATTCAGAATATCAGCGCTAGTAGCGCTACTAGCGCTCAGCAGATTGGAGCCTTTTCTGTCCTTGCACAGGTTATTTTTTTTTCTTTGTGTTATTATCAATAAGTTACTACTCACGTGCATTTTTCGGGAATTGCCTGACTAGATTCGAACTCGTACGGAGTCCTTAGTTATGAGCTGAGCCCGCGGCGATGTCGCAAGTCAAACATTTTGTTATTGTAATTTTTATGCTATTTTTCATTTATATTCTTTTTGCTTCCTGTGTTGGTCCAAAATATACCTTTTCTTTCTTTCTTTATTTATATAACTAGGAAAAAAATTATGAAAGATGATACAGGTATGATTTTGACCGAAGACGATGAAATGAAAGGGCAATGGAAGGCATATTTAGAAAGGCTTATGAAAGAGGAGAATGTATCGAATGGTGTGCTAAATGAGGTACAAGTAAACATGGGTCTGGTGAATGAAGTTAGTACAAATGAAGTAGGAAAGGTTAAAAGTATGAAAAATGGAAAGGCCCACCAGTGGAAGTATGGAAGTTGTTAGAAGAAGATGGCTGTAAGTGGCTGACTTTATTCTTCAATAAGTTGTTGCACGAAGAAGCGATCCAGCGTGTGCAATAGTTCGCTTGTGCCAATCTTTAAGAATAAAGGTGATCTTCAGGATTGCAACAACCATCGAAGAATAAAGCTTAAGTCACGCAGTATGAAAATATGGGAGAAAGTGATAGAGAAAAGGTTTCGAGAGGAGAGTATGATATCTGAAAATCTGTTTGGGTTTATGTCAGGTCGAGAAACAACGGACGCCATATTTGCACTCCGCCAATTGTACGAGTAGTACAGACGTGCACATAAAAACCTGCACATGGTGTTCATTGATCTGGAAAAAGCGTATAATAGGGTACCTCGGGATGTGTTGTGGTGGGTTTTGAAAGAGAAAGGTGTGCCTGCGACGTATGTGAAGTTCATTCGTGCTATGTACAGTCAATCCAGTACATACGTCCGGTCAGCTGCTGGCAACACCGACAAGTTCAATGTGGCTGTAGGCCCGTATCAAGGGTCGGCTTTAGGTCCTTACCTCTTCCTGATGATAATAGACGCTCTGGCGTCGGAAATACAGGAAGGGCTAGCCCTGGTGCGTGCTATTTGCCGACGACAATGTTCTTGTCAGTGAAGATGAGCCTGAGATCCAGAGCAGACTGGAGAAATGGCAACAAAATCTGGAGAGTGTTGGCTTAAAAATCAGCAGAACCAAAACAGAGTATATGTCCTGTGACTTTGGCGGTCTCTCCAGTTTTGTTGCCATAGCGCTGGGTGGTGCGCTGCTACCAGTCTGCTCCAGACTTTCAGTATCTAGGTTCTATCGTACAAAGCGATGGAGAAATAGATCGGAGCGTCAAGCACAGAATTAACATAGGGTGGATGAAATGGCGACAGGTCACGGGAACTATTTGTGACCCCCGAATTCCCCTTAAACGTAAGGGGAAAATCTATAAAACATATATTAGGGCTGCTGTCTTGTATGGCTTAGAATGTGGAATGCCCACCAAGGCAATGAATGAAAGACAACTACATGCAGCTGAGATGAGAATGTTAAGAGGGATGTGTGGTGTGACGCGGATGGATAGAATTAGAAATGAGTATATTAGAGGAAGTCTGAAAGTGGCACCAGTGACTGAGAAGTTGTGTAGAAATCTTTTAGCATGGTATGATCGTGATATGTGACGTGGAGGGATGAGGGTTATGTGACGAGGAATGTTTTGAGTATGAATGTAGGTGGCTATAAGAGTAGAGGAAGACCGAGAAAGCGATGGATGATTGTGTTAAAGATGATATGGCTAGATAAGGAGTGACTGACGATATGACAGCTAATAGAGATGTATGGAAGAAGAGTACATGCTGCGCCGGCCCCAAATAAATTGGGATAAGCACAGGATGATGATGATGATGATGATGATCATATTATGTTTAATTTCATTGAAAACTTCTCTTGGTGTTGTAAGCCTTATCTCTAACTCTTCTTGCGAGATTTCATCTTCAAGAATATAGCTTAGTGGTCATCATTTGGTTTGAAAATACTCTCCAAATGTTGGGAAAACCTTTCTGCTCTTTGTGCATTATTAATAGCCCACGTTTCGTTTTCTTCCTTGATGGGTGGAACTTGTAAAACTGGCCAACCCATATCTTTTGTAGCCTTCTACAGCAAATAATCTGTACTGCATTCATTGGTTAGCTTTTAAAGATAACAATTAAAAGACTCGTCGTTGAACTGTTTAGTTTCTCTCTGTAACTTTTTTGTGAGATTATTAAGTAATCTCTTGTCTTCTGGGAATCGATTCAGGTGCCATCTTTTTCTTTGTACCCTTGTCCTGTGTAGTAGGTCTATGATTTCTTTCGGATACACAGTTCCTTTTCATCTTCTATATATTTGGTGTATATATCCATGCTGATTGTTGAATGTTTGCAACTGGAACTGGCTTTTTTAATGGAACCTGCGCCAGATTGGTGGCATCGTCCAAGTCGGTTTTGAAGCTTGCCCAAACAGTATTTTTATTTACTAATCTTAGTTTTCTTTTTGTCAAAGATATAAAGATAAGATTATCCACCAACTCGCCTGATGGTAAGCGACGGTGTGGCCGAGGAGCACGTAGATCCAGAATAAATCTATTCACTCTTAAGTAGAGTGGATAGATATGGGGAGAACGATAGTTGAGGAGTTGATGCAACTGCCCAGACCCGTCTCCCACAACGGTTGCACCGGACTACATCCCGAAACACGACTAGGACGCTTCACGGCATTGCTTCTTCTGGTGAGTGGTAACCAGCCGCGGCCGCAGCCTCCCACCAGAGTTTTTTTTTTCTTGAAGCATAATATGTTCACTTAATGTAAGGATTATTAATTAAGGTGATCAGAGCTCATATACCTACGTATACAGTTCAGTAATATCTAAATAGTTAGGCGATATGTTCTTATATATGAAAAAGTCTATGAGATCAGGATTTTTTTGTGGATCAGTAGGCCAATAGGTTGGCTTCCCCGAAGATGCTACATCACATTTCATATCTTTTATTGGATCTTAAAAAGTTTGTTTGGTAATTAATAAATTCGATATCATAAAACTTTCTATCATCATCATCAACATATAGCAGTCCACTGCTGGACATAGGTCTCTCTCAATATGCGCGACTGACCCCGGTCTTCGGCTCTTATCATCCAATTTGTACCAGCTACTTTCCGCAGATCGTTGTTCCATTTGCCGGGGGGCGTCCTACACTCCGCTTACCTAGACACGGTCTCCACTCCAGTACGCGTTTACTCCAACGGTTGTCGGTTCGTCGGCATACATCGCCGGCCCACTGCCACTTCAGTTTGCTGATCCTGTAAGCTATCTCAACCACCTAGGTTCTACATAAAACTTCCCTAAAGGAGTATTATGACGGTAGTAAATTATACTTAACTAGCTGATGCCCGCGGCTTCGCCCGCGTGGATGTGAGTTATCGCAACCAAAACTAATCATGAAATTTTGATCCCGTTCCCGCTTTCCAATAACCGCTTTATAATTGCCCATTTTTTAAGTATTCAAATGGATATAGTATGTTATCCCTAAGAGATAGACATATGCCGTCACGGACTTTTCTGTAGACCTATATAAGATACACAATTCCACCATCCATCATTTTGTTATATCTCAAAGGGTTTAGGCAGCGTTTTCATTGAAAGATCCCAGACGGCTTATTTTTTTCCGACACCTCAACAAATATTGTTATATTAATTATATACTAAAACCTTCCTCGAGAACCACTCTATTCATTGGTGAAAGCATAAAAATCGGTGCAGCAGTTTTTGAGTTAATCGCGAATAGACAGACAGACAGACGCGGCGGTGGATTTTGTTTTATAATATGCAGTGATTATCAGAAATCAAAAACACTATCATTATCTAAACTTTTGCACAAGTGCACCAAGTTTTTATTTGTACCAAGATTAACGGGTAACTGTCTAACATCACTGCTAATATCTATGTTGCAGATGGATTGTAGAATCAGCTGTTTTACAAAACTGCTAGCTGATTTACAAAACCGTACTGTTATGAAAAACAGCTGAACGACGATAACACGCAGAATTGAATGAACATTTTGCGTTTATCAATGCAGCGGGTCAACGATCAGAGATTATGTAAAACAGTGTGAAATGAACTGTCAGATTGTTGATTTTAGTTCGAAATATTGTCGCATATGGCTGTATGTCATAACAATAATAACCTAACTTTATTTTACTTGTCAATAGCAAAAAAACTATGAAAATTTTGAATGACGTAAATACTAAACCACTATAATAGTCGACAATATATCGGGATTATGAAAGAAAATAAACGAAATTGATTCATGAGCGAGCGAAGCGAGCTCGGGAGTTTCTTGTATCCCGACATGGACGGGTTAGGTTTGAAGAGGATGCATCATTCATCCTCTTCGTGTTTAGGTTTTTCTAACCTTACAGACACAAAAATAGGAGCCCCGCGGAGCGGCGCTCCGTCTACCCAGCCACGGAAAGTCAAATCAGAATACAGTATCTGTTTTTTTTTAGTTGTGACAATCCATTTAGTATACCTATACAATAAACAAATGTGTCCCACTGTAGATATGTCATTCTGCATTACGTCTAAAGGTGGGTAGCAGTTTTGTTAAACGAATCGCAATGGCAATGCAGCTGAACGTTTTTCAGATGACCTGGTGTACTTTGGATCGTATCACCTCGAACGTCAAATGTTTGACAAGAAAGTAGGTAGAACAGTTTATATGGGCAAATGCAATCGTTGTTTTTACTATCTTCCTCGCACTTTTTCTACATTTTCTGGACTACGACAAACATTTCAAAACCAAAATCAGCTAAATTGGCCCAGCCGTTCTCGAGTTTTAGCGAGACAAAGGAACAGCAATTGATTTTTATATATATATAGATATAGAAGATAACCATGCAAATTATTTTAAGCTGACTGCGATACATTTATGACAATATGATACAATCTACGCATAGTGTTATTTGGGGACATGACTGGAGACCAGTACCTGACCGGTAATTTTATATTAATCCAGGCATGTATCGCATTCGGTAAGGAGAAAGGTGTGCCTGGGATGTATGTGCAGTTGATCCGAGCGATGTACAGTCGATGCAGTAACCAAGTCCGGTCTACTGCGGGCACCACTGCTAACTTTAATGTGACTGTAGGCTTACACCAGGGATCGGCTCTAAGTCCATACCTCTTCTTGGTGATAAAGGATGTGTGTATATATGTTTTGTGATTTCAGCGATCTCTCCAGTCATGTGCCTATAACTCTCGACGGAGTGCCCTTACCAGTTTGTTCCAACTTCCGGTACCTTGGGTCACTCGTTCAAGGTGATGGTGAAATAGACCGAGACGCTACGAACCGGATCAACTCAGGGTGGATGAAATGGCGACAGGTTACAGGAGCAACTTGTGACCCACGGATGCTCCTCAAGTTAAAGGGCAAAATTTACAAGTCCGTCATAAGACCTGTCGTCCTGTATGAATCGGAATGCTGGGCCATGAAGAAGATGGATGAAAGAACATGTAGTGGAGATGAGAATGTTAAGATAGATGTGTGGAGTGACAAGAATGGAGAAGGTAAGAAATGAATATATTAGAGGAAGTTTGAAAGTAGCGCAGGTGACAGAAAAGTTGAAAGGAAACCGTTTGTCTTGGTACGGACACGCGATGAGGAGGGATGAGACACATCGACGGCAAAGTGCCAATAACACCTATCTGACAAAGTCAAAAATTTACACAAACTGAAAAAAACATTTTAATTCCTGATAAGTTAAAAATTTATTGGTATATTTATTAATTACTATTTTTCAAAGAAACATTGTAAAAATAATAGACAAGAACGGGGCTTGAACCCGCGACCTTTGACGTTCCGCAAAAAAATGAAAAAGAAAAATTCAATGGATTTTGCATAGGCATTACATGGCTTCAACATGTATAAAAAAATATAATTATAAATGGAATATTTATTTATTTAGAATAATAATAATGTATGTGTCGCAGATGGTTTGTAGAATCCGCTGTTTTACAAAATCTCTAGCTGCTTTACAAAACAGTACTGTTTTATAAAACAGCTGAACAACGTTCAGCTGGATTGCCATTGCGATACGTTTAACAAAACAGCTACCCACCTTCAGACGTAATGCAGAATGACATATCTACAGTGGGACAGGTTTGTTTATTGTATAAGTATATTAAATGGATAGTCACCATTCAAGTTAAAAAGCGATACTGTATTCTGATTTGACTCCTATTTTTGTGTCTGTAAGGTTAGAAAAAACCTAAACACGAAGAGGATGACGAACCTCTTCGAACCTAACCTGTCCGTGTCGGGGTACACGAAACTCCCGAGCTCGCTTCGCTCGCTCATGGATCAATTTCGTTTATTTTCTTTCATAATCCCGATATATTGTCTACTATTATAGTTTGTAGTGGTTTAGTAGTTACGCCATTAAAAATTTTCATCATTTTTTGCTATTGACAAGTAAAATAAAGTTAGGTTATTATTGTTAAGACATACAGAGCCATATGCGACAAAATTTCGAACTAAAATCAACAATCAGATTGTTCATTTCACACTGTCTTACATAATCTCTGATCTTTGACCCGCTGCACTGATAAACGCAAAACGTTCATTCAATTCTGCGTGTTATAGTTCAGTAATTATGTAAAACCGCTAAACGTCGTTCAGCTGTTATTCATAACAGTACTGTTTTGTAAATCAGATAGCAGTTTTGTAAAACAGCTTATTCTACAATCCATCTGCGACATATGCTTTATATATTATGCTGACTTCATACATGATAGTGTAGTAGGTATTCGGCTAGATAGGAGGTATTAACTTTGTACTTATTCTCTTTGTGTGATAATGTTATGATATTAATAAGATAATATAATTAACAAAACACCGATATTTTTAACCTTTAACTTGTGAATAATCTGAAAATAGACAATGTAACATAGTAATTTCTGCTTACATAAAACCAATTCAACGAATGTAGCCTGCTTAGTTTAATAATCAAAAATCAATTCAATTAAACAGATGAACAGATTATTCATAAGATAAATTGTCATAAAATGAGTGATATTTCTCTTGGCAAGACTTCTTTTAAATGGTGAAGGTGATTAATTTTGGTAGAAGCTATGGGAATTGGTGCAATATGTAAAGCTGAGTAAGTGACAGAATTCAGTTTTCTCGATCTAACAGGTAACAAATCATCACCAAAGTATTTTTTTTTTATAAATAGTGCCATCTGGTCTATATTGGATGACTCTCAGATCAGTAACTACAGGATCACCTTCTTTTCGACTGGGTCTGAGGTGCTGTATTTCCAATTTGTTTTATTATCGTAATCCAATATATCACGATGTAATGGGACACAAAACATGTGAAAGTACTAGTGGTAAGATCTGCGCATGTTTCATTAAACCAATAAAAGGAGGCTTGGTGGGTAACCAGGTCATATATTGTAAAGTTATGACACGTAAGCTTTGTCTTAAACTATATTGCGCTAGCTGTTAGATATAATCGGCATACTTTTACGGACACTAAATCCATAGACAACAAAATATATTCGCCGGATGGAGACCTCTTTTTTGTCCGTTTCCTTCTCTTGCCTCGCTCTATTTTTGCATCTAATGTGTTGTTCGTAATCGGAAGTACTAATATTCCATACTGCATGGCCACAGCAGGTATTGCACATGTCCCTTTTTAAGGTGTATAGGGATAGATTTTTCTCGTGAAACAGTTTTAGTAGTTTTAAACCTTTAAATTTTTGCCTTCGTTCATTGGCAAAAAGTAATCGAAAGTACCTTCACGTTTCGATCACTTACTTTGCGTGTCGTACCCCTATGGTTTACAAGTCCGACTACATACACTTTGCGCTGGTTCAACAACAACCGACTGCTGGTTAACCGACGAACACCTATAGACGTGTCCCATACAAGTTAGGAGGTAATGCCATAAAATAGACCGTTGGTTTAGTTGGGAGGTATTTCCACATTTTAATTAAATCCTGTTCAAATAAAAATAGATTTTGAAGATTTAACTAAAACATGCGAATAACGAAAGTGAATTTCTCGAAAAATGACAGTTAGGAGGTATTGTCACTTCACCGTCGACGTGTGACTAAGAGAGTAATGAATATGAATGTGGATGGATGAAGGGGAAGAGGGAAACCAAAGAAAAGATGGATGGATTGTGTGAGGGATGATATGAATGAAAAAGGAGTAAACGATAACCTAGAGACTGATAGAGGAGAATGGAAGAGAAAAATATACTGCGCCAACCCCAAATAACTTGGGACCAGGGCAGGAAGAAGAGGAGTATCGCATTCCGTAGTATCAATTCAAAATATCGGAGCATCATTTCATGTTGTATCGGGGCTCGTGGCTAAGTGACAGTCGCACAGATCGATCGATCGAGGTTAAGCTGCGCTTGCCGCGGTCGATCTGTGGATGGTTGACAATCATGTTTATTCCGTGACCCCTCCGTGCCTCATATATAACTCTATGATCTCTTATGATCTATGACAACCGTTGCAAGTAGTCAGAGGCCTAAAAGTCTGTCAACCAGCCATACTATGAGATATCGTGTTACCCAGTAACGCGATATCTCGTTGTCAGGTAGTCAGTCGATCCATATAAAATACTGGTATTAAGCTACATCCAGTTTGACTGGAGGCTGACTCCAATGTAATTGGTATAAAACTAGGCAGATCGATTACATGTTGTATTGATTCTGTAAACTTTATTAACTTTGAGTATATAAATCGGAAATTCGGAACGGATCACGCACATCACTATAGTATTACTAATCTGTGGTGTCATTTGTCAACAATTTTATCGTCGCGGTGGTCTAATGTCTATTCACTATTGGTATTATTTTATTTAAGTTTTCTTTTCGTACACAAAAAATCTATATTAAATGTAATGTTTTATTTAGAATAACAATTTTTATTCAAAATATGAACACGTCTGTAGAAGGTATTATCGTGAACAATTGTCAATATGCTCCAATTTATTTGATACAAGATCCAGGCGCCACTCACGTAATAACTTATTATTATACTAACGTATCAATGTTAGTTATCTTTTATATCATAATTAATATGACGTTTACGTTTGCAGGCTAATACTTACGTCCTAACTTCAGGTAACGTAGAACCGCCCAAACCAGTCAGCAATAACTTGAAATCATTCTACGAAAACAGTGGAAATCTAGAAAATGGACTATTGAACGCTGATACCGGTGTTAGACCGAATGTTGTCAAAAAGAAAGAAGGCGTACTCATTGGAAACAATTTAAAGCTGGCCAGCTTTTTGTTGCCAAAAACTGATAATATAAATAAACAATATGTAGTTGACAACATTGTTTTGAAACCTAACATTACCACTACTACAACCAATCCAGGACCAGTTAATCACCATATAGTAAACACTGTACCTAAACTAGATATAGATAGGAAGATAGTAAAACTCAAAGAGGTCCCGATCATCAATAGACATCGGCCTGAAAAGGTTCTACCAAAGATAAAGCCAAAAGAGAAGTAAGTAGAGTAGTTACTTACTTTATATTTGTTATACATGTATTTAGTGCTCTAAAGATGATACATTGGTATTATCATTGAAGTACAGTAGCTGATTGAAAGGGGAGAGTTATGGCTCTATATGCATTGGACTAACTGACTGAACCAAATAATAGTGGGTGGTCATACAGAGGTCAGAGCTCTGAGAAGAATAGAGCAGACTTAGAATTAGTGAAAAAGATGATTATATATTTAATTGTTTTTAATAATCCCTGATAATACATTTTCCACCCCTTGTACATATATATTGTATAATATTACTTTGATTACAGCATGAACAAATACATCTAATATATAAAATTCACGTTTCACAGTTTTCGTTGCCATACTCCTCCGAAACGGCTTGACCGATTTTGATGAAATTTTTTGTGCATATCCGGTATCTATGAGAATCGGCCAACATCTATTTTTCATCACCCTAAATGTTAGGGGTAGTCCACCCCTAACTTTTTTATTTATATGGCAAAACAATGTTTGCCGGGTCAGCTAGTCCTATTATATTATAGTCTATTACTGCCCTGTTAACAGTTATGTCAGATATGTAGCAAGTGGTAGTCTGCCTACCGTAATGGGAAACAGGCATGATTGATTGTATATATGTTACTACCCCACTGTAGGGTGTGATCTATTCTTTTACTGTGAAAAAACAAGCATAGTCAAATCTCCATAGAAAGTTGCTGTTCATTGGCAAATTAATTTTACTCATGTTTCCTTAATACAATATACCTTCTCTGTTTCACAGTGCTGTCTTATAATATTAAAGACAGTTCATTCTGAAAGCGCAGCGGTATATGCCTAGTTAACCTTTCGGCTCAGCCACATACAGAATTATATGTTGCAACAGTAAAAATCTATTGTGTCTGCTAATGAGCGAGGCAACAGCTTAAAAACCCAAAACATTTGAGGATGAGAGTTGTTTTTAAGCCATGCTACTAACTTATGATGGTAGCTAGCTTTCATTTTGACAGTTCGACAATATGACGTGCATTGATGAGGAGGTTAAATGGGTTTTAATTTTTAAGTCATCCGGCACAATTTATGGTAAATTGAAAGCTGTTGACATTGCCAGTCTGTTTTGCAATTCCTTAGTTTGCATGTTGAGAAGCGAGTCTGTAACATCCACACTGTCTGTGTGTTTTCTAATATAAAACTTTTATTCTTCAGTACACCCAGCCCTACTCAATCCAAACACACATCAGTGCAATTAATAAAATTAGGAGAAACTTATCATAGGTAAATTAATGTTTTTTATTGCCATTATGTAATTACAAGCTTCGCCTGTATATTAATTCCTGCCTGATATTATTTCATAGCACTGCACATAATACCTTGTCATGCACAAAATATTTAAGCAGGCAGGCAAAATATAAAATATGGTGTTTTTATGCTTATGGTCAAATATAATCTAGTTAATTGCTACTTAAGATACAAAATGATTTGAATGTTATCAAGTGTACAATGTACATGCTACCTCAATGTGTGTAAAAGTCATTCTGTGTAATGCCAAGCGCATTCAAGTGACTTTGCTTTAAACATATTATGTATATTATTTTCTAGAAAATTTATTATATTATATTTTTATCTATTATATATTTAATATCTATTATATTACCACCTTGTTGGGTGTTTTATAGAATGCATACGCAAAGCATGAAAACATTTTTTTTTTCTGGAAGTCAGAGTTCTAGAAACTTGTTGGTGTGTGGTAAATACAAATTATGTCTGTATACTGTATACTTTATGTAAAATGTTAATATTGCTTCATATATTATTCCAGTTTAAATCACTTGAGTAATGAACAGATCAAGATGGTCAATCAGGCACTGAAAATGTTCAATGACCCTGATAAAACAGCACCAGAGCCTACTTATGATCCGGTCACTAACACTAAATATATTTACAAGTAAGTTTATTATTCTCTCTTGTATATTCTGATACAGTAACATTAAAGTATTAACTAAAACACTTCAATACTGCGGCTCCAGACAACAGCTATCGGGTGAGTCCGGCAAAAGCTTGTAAGTTCTAACCCCACTCACCAAACTAAACTCATAATCCTACTTCTAGTAATGGAATTACGAGAGTAGTGCGCCCAGTCAGATCAGATTGGACCCTATCTGTTGGGTTCAATCGACAGCGGATATTTATATATTTCCATCCATTAAGAAATTGATAGTGCGCGCCCCTTCTCCCGCAATGGCGCAGCGAGGTGCCACTGGCACCTCGCGCCAGCGCAGTGGCGAGCGGCGCGGCAACTGATCGTTTCTATCATTCAATTTTTATCGCTCTAAGAGAGATTAATATTTATTGTATTTCCTGCTTTCATTGTTTTGAGATATCGGCACCCTGCTAGTGGTGGTAACCCAAAGGTTTTTTTTAATAATCGGAAGTGGAAACTTAAAGGAAACATTATTTATTTCTGGAAATCAAGGCACAACATGTTGTGTACATTATACATAGAGATCATGCTTTTAAAATGAACCTTTTCATCACTTTTATAAGGTTGAGCTTTTATTTTTTTAACATTATTTATTTACGGATGTTTGTCTACTTACATAATATTAAAGAACTTAGATGATGTGTTTAGAACACTTCAAATTATAATATTGAATCTAAGGTTTATTCAAATGAAAAAGTACACAATAAATACAAATGAAATTTTGATGACATTTAACATTTGGCCTGTATTTGTAGCTAAACCAGACCTCGCAGCGCAAGCAGTCCTAGTTGAAAATACTATATTTTTAAAGATTTTTAATTTTAGGGTTGTATCACCGAAAGATTTAACCGTTGTTGCTAAAAAGAAAATAATACTAAAGGAAAAAAAGAATCATACAAAAATTTCTAAGAGATTAGAAGAAAAGATTGTGAAGCATATAATTCCAAAAGAAGTCCCAATTACAAAAGAAATTCCAATTCCAAAAGAAGTTATTAAAGAAGAAACTGAACCAACAACTGAGGTATTTGAACGACATTATTCTCTTGTAACTATTATTAGAACACAATAAATATAATAAAATTGTAAGTGTTGCGTGTCTGTACATTGTGTATATTTAAAAATACTATACGAGGAGAAAAAATAGCACGGAAAAAATGGTACGGATTTAGGCCGTACCATGTCATTGATTCTGTCAGCAATATATATTAATGTACTTTCCTTTTTTTTATGACAATTTCGCAACCATAAAATGATCGATACATATCTTTTTTTTTTGCTGACATGTGGGAGAGCTGTCGATTAAAATTGCTTACATAATACTTTAATGGCCCCAAATTCTCAATTTGAAGAATAAAATAGATAGATATATCGACAATGACAGCCCTAATAGCAAAAAAGACGGTTTTTATAGAGTTAGATTATTGTTGTGTTTGTCATGCCTTCGCTGTATGAGGAGAGGCCCTTGCCCTGCAGTGGGACAGTTATGTTGTGTCTTCCTCTGCCGCAGAGCCACCATATGTTTATTTGTGCAGGATTAACATCAAAACTACTAAATTAATTTAAAGAATAAGTAAGATGATTATAGAGCAGTCTTTCCCAACGTGGGCGATAACGCCCCCTTGTGGGCGCTGCAGGCCTAAAGGGGGGCGGTAAGAGACCCAGAAAAAAAAGGGGGCATTGTGTAGGGCTTTGGGGTCGATTTATAATTTCATCTACCTAGCTAGGAAGACTCTTAAGACACCGACTGAGCTCTCGACTCTCGACTACATCTTGTGAACATCAACTAATATTAATTAAGATATAGCTCAAACTCGGTTCGATATAAAAGACCGCGGGCAATCATGTTTTAACAAGTTTTTGTTAAATAATCCGAATTGTACATTCCTATACCAATCGGCTGGTTCTATAATACTTGTTCTTGCTTGTCGAGTACGATTGGGCGTCGAATGAGATAAACGAGTTTATGCACGTTTGTCTTATTCCTGTTGGTGCGTGCTGCTTATGCAATCCTATATAAACGACGTAAATTTATTTTATTTTCATTTGCGGTTTCGCGCATAATAGATAAGCAGTACTTGATTTCAACACTTACGTATTTCTTAAAACAAAACAATGTCGGAAGTAAAAAAGAAGAGACGGCAATACTCTGCGGAATATATTAAATTCGGATTTATTGAAAACACTCCCGTCAACGTCCCACAAACCCGTCGTCGCCTTTGTGTCTTCTATGTCTAAAAACATTTTCGAACGAAGCAATGAAGCCTTCAAGACTGCAAGATCATTTGAATAAAATGCACATCCAGATAAGACAGAAAAGAATGTAGCATATTTTCAAGACCTAGAGAAGAAGCATAATACTCAGCCAAGTGTATCAAAACTATTTTCGGCGGCTGCTAAGCAAGATGACGACGGACTTCGAGCTACGTACAATACCTCTTTGTTAATTGCTCAAAAAGGCAAACCACACAACATCGGAGAAGAGTTAATTTTGCCAGCAATAAAGGAAGTAATAACTACTGTGCTTCATAAACCGGCCGCAGATATTATCCGAAAAATTCCTTTTAGTAATAATTCTGTGCAAAGACGAATTGATGAAATGGCTGAAAACATTGAAGAATCATTGTGCAATCATCTGAGGACTAGTCAATTCTCAATTCAGCTCGATGAGTCCACTTTACCAACTAATGAAGCGTTGTTGCTATCTTACGTGAGGTTTATTAAAGATGAGAAAATACGTGAAGAACTATTGTTTGCCAGAAATTTGGAGACAGATACAAAAGGCGAAACCATATTCAATACATTGGAAAAGTTTTGTGAAGAGAAAGAGATTCCTTTGAAAAATATTATATCAGTTGCTACGGATGGCGCTCCGGCTATGACAGGGCGCCATAAAGGCTTCATAGCATACTTAAAGAATAAAATTCCAGATGTCCTTGCTATACATTGCGTTATTCATAGACAACATTTGGTTGCTAGAAACTTAAGTGAACGACTATTTCAATCACTGCAATATGTCATCAAAGCAGTCAATAAAATCCGTAGCAGCTCTTTGAATGATAGATTATTTCATCAGCTTTGTGTTACTAATGACGAAGATTTCAACCGTTTGTTGCTTCATACTGAAGTTCGTTGGCTGTCAAGAGGCAATTGTCTGATTCGATTTTACAACCTGTTTGACTCTATGATAGAGTTCTTGGAAACTAAAGATACAGAACTGCGCAACAAGCTCATAACATCAAAGAATGATTTTGCTTACATGACAGACCTGTATAAAATGTTCAACGACATGAACCTCCAACTGCAAGGCGATGAACTAAATTTAATTAAAACAAAAAATGTCGTTGCTGCTTTCGCAGCCAAACTGCTTCTGCACAAAAAGAATATGGGCAGACGTGAGTTTCACAATTTTCTGAATTTATCAGTATACTGCAGTAACGACGACTTGTTTGCCTACTGCCAACATTTGGAAAACCTCCACATTGACTTCACCGAACGATACCAGGACATTTTAAACTTGGAAATACCAGACTGGGTGTTGGATCCGTTTTCAAATGTCAACACAGCAATGTCACCTCAGCTGGAAGAAGAACTTATAGAATTGACAACAAACGAAGAAATAAAAATCAAGTTCAAAAATGGATATCAAGAATTTTGGCTACAAAAACCGATCCCGCAATTGTACCCTGGATTGTGGTCAATTGTTCAACGATTTTTGATAGCATTCCCATCGTCATATTTGTGTGAACGTGGATTTAGTGCTGTGGCAACGCTGCTTACTAAAAAGAGAAATCGTTTGCGTGTTACCGAACGTGGCGACTTGCGGCTGTTTTTGAGTAAATTGGAACCTGATATCAACAAACTTATTGAACAGCATCAGATTCAACCTTCACATAAGTTTTTATATAAGAATTGATTATGTTTGTTTTATTTTCAATAAAAGATACTCTGTCCGAATACTATAAATTTGCGTTTCAATAATCAGTTATAAGTACTTAGCGGTTTTTAAGTATGTTTAAAAAGGGGGGCGTTAAAAAATAATTTATTCTTAAAGTGGGCAGTAGACAAAAAAAGGTTGGGAACCCCTGTTATAGAGCGTACATTGAAGTAAGATAATAGTCTTTATTACATTAAAATCATTTAACACTATCAAAAGCTATGCCGTGCAGCGATGGAGCATTATCTTCGTGTAGTGGTAGTGAGGGTATTTTCATCCACTGTCACTTGGTCTTCATTATCTTCGGTACTTCGACAGGCACTCAATGCTAACAACGCCTTCAAACTGGCGCATTACGGTAATTCAGTATCAGTTACATTAACCTATGACCGATTTGAATATATGATTTTTATCATCATATTTCTTGTATGGATCGGTATGTCAATAAGCGGAACCAGACTCCACTCAATATTCGATTATCGCAGACTTGGTTATATGGTGTTCCTTGACCCTTTTAGCTGTCATTATTTCTGTCCTGCCTCGTTGGTCTGATGGCTGCAAGCGCCGCTGCTGAGTGTGGAGTTCTGGGTTCAATTCCCGGCTCGAAAATATCTCAATAGCAGCCCGGAGTTAGGAAGTTGGTGGTGTGACACCCCCATCCTTCGAAGAGCACGTAAAGCCGTCGGTCCTGCGCCTTATCTCTCTCCGGTCATGTCGGATTGCCATCCATCGCTATAAGAGTGAAGGAAAAGGGAGTGCACCTGTGTTTGCCCAGACACTTGTGATTTATTATGTCTCCTGGCTAATCTGCGAGGAGGCAGACAACCGTGTCCGACAATTTGGTCGGGTGTATATTATTATTTTCTTCTGCAGGGGAATCCTTTGGGGTGCACTATCATTTTGCTATTTTAGAGAGTACAATCGGCCTGTTTGGCGTATTTTTGTCCAATTTTGTTGTAACTCCTTTCGTATAGGCCTGTTTTTTTTGTGAATATTTATTCGCTAAGCTTTAAAATAAGTCATTTCAATCACGTTTCTAGATCTAAGCCAAAATAAAAGAAATTAAACCAAATAAAATATAAATAAATCTTTGAAAAGTATTGTAACGCATGCATAGTGAACTAAAGTTATACATTTTTGTGGTAAGAATAATACGGTCGTAAGCACAGGATTCGAACCTGCGCTTCCCGGATAAATACTCCAGGCGCTCTAACCGCTAAGCCACCTCGACTGGAGTCCGGGAGGCGCAGGTTCGAATCCTGCTCACGACCGTATTTTTCTTTCCACAAAAATTAAATAAAAGTTTAATACTCTGATTTATTCCAGGCCAAAGTTACAAGAAGCGGCCGGAAAGTGAAACTACCAAAGCAGATCTTACCAGAAGGTTCACCGCAAAAGACTAAAAAGAAAAGTGGAACCATTGTCACTTGCTTCCAATGTTCCGCTGTAAGAATATACATATATATATATTTATATATTTCTCGAATTTTGAAATCTGCAACAGGTATTCGTTTACCGATGCCTTATGATAGACAAGCAACTTAGAATTAAAATTGTGTCAACTCGAACATGCTCGGCTGTGGTTAAAATGTTGTATGTTTATTTATTCTTGCAAACGCATCATTTTCTGAATGTAAATCAAAAAAATTGCAAGTCACCGGTATTGGGAACAGGGTCCAAGCTACCGGTGGTTAGGGCTCTACAGAGAGAAACCCCCTTCATAACACCTGCTGTGTCGAGGAGTACCAGTTTCTGTATCCAGCCCTTGACCCAGCTGTGTAACGATGCCTCTTAGAATGTTGAGCGACACTCTTCGCTATCTGATCGATGGTGGTCATGACTGTATCCACATCCCACATGTTGGCAATCTCGTAAGCTAAATCAATATATTTGCTTTCTCAACTTTCACGAGATCCTCATGTCATGGGGGAGTTATATCCAAAAGTGCGGCGCACTAATCTATCTATCCCCACTACGTTAGGCTTTTTAGCACTAACAGTCTTATCAGTGATGATAGATCCATCCCAGTATAGCGTGACATGACTATATTCGAGAACTGGGTCGGGAATTACGATACCTTTAAAGCGGGACCTCCGAATCAATTTCTTAAGCAAATTTCTGGTGTATAATCCTTGCCACTAGGTTGTGTCTGTGCAAGTATTCCCGCTAGCAAGAAGACAACAACCAGAAATATTTGTGAGAGACTCTCCTGGATAGTGGCATACCCGACACATGTCGACTGTCTCCTTTTACAATATACTATCGGAAGTTTATCGGCCATAATTGCACAAATAAAACCTCAAGTTTCACCAAAGAGGTCACCGTACCGAAGCCAAAACACAGACGCTTGGAAATCTACGTCGAGACCATGAAAAACCAGATAAAAGCGTCCGTGTAGCTCCTTGCTTTTTTATATTTCCTTGTGATCATTTGTCCAAAGTACCGCAGGTTAGTGCCAGGTCTCTTTATCCAAGGAGAATGGAGTGAACCCGTGTCCACTGGAACTAAATTCCGGTGTATCACACATACTCTACGGCTGCACACCTCAAAATTGTGTAGAGTCTTAGCATTTATAAAGCCTTGACCTCCACACTTTTGCGAGAAGTTCAGTCTGGTGCATCTGGTTTGCAGGTAACAGTGCCCATACCCCCTGTGTAGGGCCTCCAGTGCAGTTTGAAACCATTAGATTATACTGAATAAATCAGGATTGACATGACCCACCCGTTAAAAGCGCGCTACTTGTTACCACCTGATAAAAGTTGAGTGATGACTTAAATACCTTTTCAGGCGGCCAAAGAAACGATCCCGAAACGGCTGTTTCATATCGGCCTCGTTCATGCCCAACCCCTCCACCATACCCAGGTATGTGTGAGTATCGTTTGCCAATAGTGACTTGAGGTGTATGAACTGAAAGTTGAACTCCATCGGATTCCACAATCGCACCTCCTCTTACATGCATGACTTGTTACATGATTTTTCCACATAAAATTCCATCCTGGTAGAACTACTGAAGGTGTCTGTTATCTTCAGTAACTCACATCAGTTTCTGCTAGAGTCAACCATTTTATAAAAAAGATTTAATATAAAATTATCTTAATTTTCAATGCACTTCCGTGAATTCCATCAGGCTGTAATGAAATATATCAATGTTACTAGCGATTCGGTTAATTAGTTTTATGGCAAGGGGACCTTATGTAGGTTAGTCCTAGGCGAGGGCACCGATAGCATAGACTAACGGCGGCGCACGCCCCCGCAGCAATCTTCCAGTCGCGCAACACGAACACGTATTGTATAGAGCACGACGGCCCTCATCACCGCCAGCCTGCTGTATCCCACTATGCCGAATGCCGATCACAAACAGACTCATATACATCAGAGCGTAGTAAATAAACGCGGTACTTTAAATACAAGAATCTTGTGAATTTATTTAAATTCCAAATAATCGCACTTGTATCAAGATGGCTCCGTACTAGCTCATTGTACATAACCTTAATATAAATTATAGGTTACGCAAGGATTTACCGTAAATATCAATGATGTGCCTACGAAACATCGGTTCTGGTACCATGTCCACCCCCACGTTCGTAATGCGAGGCAAGACCGCGGCATCCATCTCACATTGATAATGGAGTGGAGCTTGCACACGGCACAAATATACAAATATATCGTTATACCGCATTTTATAACATAATTATGTAAAGACACATAGTATAGAACAGTTCATCACAATATTTGGAAAATAGTGACACAGTTTTAAGTCTAAATTGCTCGTCTAGTGTACTAACATTATTATGATTTGGGAGTATGATGATGCGTCGTGAGCGTTGACCTATAACGACAACCCTCGTCCATGTTAAAATGTTTACTCCAACACATTTTCACTACAAGTCAGCATTTAGAATACATTTGTTATTTCAGGATTTTGGCAGCTTATACCGTTTGCAAAAACATTACGAAAATCATCCCACACATATACCTGCAAAAATCCATTCCAATTTATTCCATTGTTTACTTGCAATTATTAAAAGCGGCTCTGATGGGGATAAAACCAATATATTTATACAGCAGTTGGAACAACTTATTGTTAAACTGAAGTCTCTACTACCTTGTTTGTTAAAGAAGGTCGATGGAACCGAAGGTCAACCTTGTTCAATTAATGATGACATTGGAAGGTAAAGAATCTCCATTCATTTTTGACAAGCCAAATATTTTGCTGTCTTCCTAGTTATTACACTACTCCAATTTTCAGATTATTTGGGATGAACCCCGGAAAATACAACATAGATGTTGACGCTTTAAATTGTGTCAAAGATAAGAATGGCTACTGCATCCACAATCCTCCAAAAATTAACCAGTATAATACAGATCAAAACCAACCCAATCAATTACTGAATGATGTAGATGCAACAAACCCTGATAACGAAACGGAAAACTGCGCAAGAATTAATTCTGTGGCAAAATGGCCGACTGTAAGTAAAAGGATTTGGAAACTCAAACAGAAAAATCATGAACAAAGTGCAAAGAAAATGAGACTGAAATCTGAGGGCGACGCCCACATCGAACTTGGAACAGAAGACTTCATATTTCCTAAAGAAGTAGATAATGTTACTACGACAGGTAATATTTCCGATTCAAATGTTATTCCCGCAGATGTAACAAAACTGTTGCAACATGCAACAGACTGCAACATTAACTGTCAACCAGTGACTGAGTCGCAAACTGATGCTATCCTGATTGGCGGACACAGTAAACCAAAAACTAACTATGTGCAATTCCACAGCGCACACTTCGACATCCGATCGTCACCAATAAAACCAACATCAACAGTTTTCCGTAAATTTCAGATCAATCCTAGTAAAATGAGCAATTATGACCTACAAATTATTCGTTCATTAGAGGTGGTAAATAAGGCTCACGACAAATGTATCCCTGTATCAACTGACCACCTATGTGTGTCAATGCCAAATTCTGAGAGCAGTTTACCAAAAATGGATGACAGACTACATAATAGTATACCAAACTCACTTGGTGGGTTACATGACACATTACAAGATTCTGATAGTGGGCAAAATGATAGTATACCACATTTGCATGTTAATATGCCCAATTCTGATAATAGGCAATATTCAAAAATGTTAACGTCGAATCATTCATTAAACGTTAGTAAAATTAATACCTCACATGTGATAAATACTAATTCAAATGATTTACACATAGGGGGAATGTCAAATTCTGAGAACGGGCTTCATGTAGCTATGCCAAATATGGATAATAGAGGGCATGTTACTGTTCCGAATACAAATAATATTTCACATGTTACTATGCCTAATTCTAAACACAAACTACATGTGGGTATGCCAGATTCTGATGATGGTTTACATATAAAACTACCAAGTTCGGATGATAGATTACATTTGACGGTACCAACTTCAAATGACAGCCTACACATAGCTAATTCGAATGATAGTTTACATGAAACTATTCCAAACGCTGGTAGCTTACACGATCTTTTTAAAGATGACGTACATCTATCATGTAAAGATTCAGATGTGATAGATCCTGATCTAAAAGACTGGATTATTAGTACAAGTGAGAAATCTGAGGACGGTTTTTCGAAATCTAGCAGTTTGATAGAGCCAGCGTTATTACACGTCAGAGATAGGAATGATCAATCACTTGATAAAGATGTGAATCATTCCAGTGACATGCCGTCTTTGGAGTCATCAGACAGTCGCCTTCTGTCAAGCCAAGGCGAATCAGTATTAAACTTTCTAGATACATTAGGTAATGACTTATATCCAGAGACTGAAATTAGAAATAACGGTGTGGACTTCCAATTGGATCTATTCGCATTTCATAATTCGTAAAAAGTATGTTGTTTTTAAGATTAGAACAATGTTAATATTAAGGATATGAATTATTAGGAAAAATATATTTAAGTGTAAGGAATTAGATTTGTACGCACAACTTTTAGTTTTATTTGTTTGTTTGTGGCTTTGTCAGATCCTGCAATCTATTTTTTAACTTTATGTAATTTAACAAATTCGTCGCAAGATATGAAACAAAAATATCGCCTTAGGGTCCAACATCCCCTAGTTGGGACACAGGGTGTCCACAGTGACAACAGATGTAGCATACACTGTATTCTCTGTGGAGAGGAGATTGCATTTTCTCAAGATTTTCTCTAAAGAGAACTAGGTGGGTTATGGTTGTTAGATTTAGTTGGTATAGGTCGAAATAGGTAGTAAAGTCAAATACAAAAATTGCTCTATCTCTGGGGGCGTGGCCATTATTGGAGTAATCAAGTAGATTCTTTTTTACCATAAAATTGTATGTTCAAACCCGGATATATTCAATGAGCACAACGTCATGTAGGTGATTCATTTATGGTATAATGTATAATTACATTAGTCAAATATAAATACATATGTATTTTTTAATGTTCATTTCCAACCATTTAAATGAGCATAACCGGAGCAAGAAATAGCCTGCTCAAAGTACCCTGAAGGCTAACAACTGACCAGCTCTTACAAAGCACTATTTGAACGTTTAGAAACAATCAAACTATGACAATGTTATTTAATTTAGACAATCAATATTCAACATTTTATTCTTAGTCTATGTTGACTTAAAACTAACATTTTATTACGCACTCCCAGCTACCCAGTTAAAACCGACTCCTCTCCCTATCTTCCAAGTCAGTAGTAGGTAACCTTTCCCTTTTTTATCTTTTCCCAAGTTCAACAATTTCCTTACCCAGTCACCTCCTCCTTCATTCCTTTGTCCCTATTTTATCCCCTCCGCCAATCTTAGATCTGCCGTGCCCAGTGGTGCGTGGCTAGGACATGCCTACTATGTAGCGTGCCGATTTACCCCGGGGTTGTGGGTCCCCAAAATATGGCTAGCCTTACGTGACATGCGTAGCTCTGCCAAGCTCGACAAATGCTTTTCCCTTTCTTTCCCGACGGAAAATCACTAGAAATAAAGTTTATCTAAATGGCGGCGACGCGCTCGCCCATGGAACCATTTTCGTGCAATGAATGTTAGGAGGAGGAATAGGTAGGAAAAAAAATGAGGTGTGTCATATGATGAGTGAAAAAAGGTTGATGTGTTAACGCGTGAATGGAACAAAGCGGAAAGGATATGACGGCACTAAATGTGGTCCATATACCGCCTATTGAGTCAACTAAAACGCCAGAAGCTGTTATGGCGTATAATCTTTACCGTAAGAATCTTTTTTATCTTGAATGCGTGAGCTCTCGACTCCTCTGGGATAGACTGAAAGTCGAATTGACTCAGTAGACGGTTTTATAATAAGATTTTAGTTTTATCACAGGGTATCAGATTAACATCTTTTTTTTCTGGAATTCCATAAAAAGAGGTAAGGGAATATCTAAAGAAGAATGCATGTTGAAAAGAAAAATACATATTTTGAAAGTTTGTTAGAAATAGAGGTTCAAGTTTCTGCGATGATTGTGGACGAAATGACATAAATTAAAGATACGATTGCTATGGATCAAATTGTAAGAGCGTTGAACAGTATGAAATCGGAGAAGGCTACAAGGGTATGACAGAATATCACTCAAACTCGACAGGGCCTGGTGGCAAGTCGCTGTTGTTAGAGATGGGTAACACAGCAAAATTTCATGCGTTAACTCAATAACACCGGCGCAGTTGACTGCGCCAGCTCTTTGAGTTAACTCAAAATTGCGCCATGGCGCAATAAAATGGATCGCGCCGAGTGAGCTGTAAAGTGCGCCATCTGCACTGTGCCCGCAGTTACGTAGGCTCAGTGAGTGAATTAGAAAACTCTGGCGTCGACACAGTAACTTAATGTTCCGTCTTGCAACCCAGGAAAATATATATACATGTCTAATAATCACTTCTTGTATCCTTGTCCTTCACTGAGTTTTAATTCAGTTAATGCGCCGTGTGGCGCTGTGTGGCAACACATTCCGAAGAAGTGAGTTAACCGGCGCAGTGAACTGAGTTAGCGCAATTGAGCGGCGTAGCGCAGTGTTACCCATCTCTATGTTGTATCGCCATCTCAACTTGTCCTGGAATAACAGTCGAGTACCAAAAGATTAGTGCGAGAGCAAGTGATAATGCAAGCAAGTGCCTATCTACAAGGGATAAGGGTCACTGCATGGCTGCAAAAATTACCGGTCTCAGAATTGTCAGCAAAATATATGCTAGTTTTGTTTGAAAGATTAATGAAAGAGAGACAAAATGTAAATGTAATGTTTCTAATGATAAGCATAAAATATATTGTCACAATTTACATTGGCATAACAAAATTCAGCATAATTATCATTACGCATAATTTTATGAGGCATAAATGTTTTGCCATAAACACTGTTGGCATAATAATAATGTCTAATGTTTCTCGAGAACATCAAAGTTTTTCATTTTTACTGTTTGCGTTAATAACTCATATAAACAAACATGATCGCGGCTCAAGCCGCCCACCGCACCTTGACCTAATCCAATAGAGTAATTTGCCTTTAAAATTTATGCAACTCCAAATTATGCTAGCATTATGACAAAGTATTACTATACTAATAAAACTTATGCGAAAACGTTATGCCTTACAATTTTATGCCAAGAGGGGGATTCCTATCTAAATCGACGAGCATGCATGAAAGCGAAAGAGGTGTGGCAGAATCACAGCAAATGGAAATCGATAGTCTCTGCCTACCCCAACAGGAACAGGCGTTATTATATGTATGTGCAATATTTTGATAGGTGACCAATGAGTGGAACAGATGAAAGCTTGTATACCAGGGAGGTTCTCCGTTAATGAGGATTAGAATCTATATGAAGGACATTGAATGGAGATTCAAGAGATCAAGGTCAAGAGGTGACCCAATTAATAATTATTAAAAAAGCTAGATTAATGGGGAGCTACGCGATTTCATGAATAGCCAGAGTGCACAAAAGACTGGTAGATAGGGAGTTAAATGTGACATGGTCATGTTTTGACTAAATGTAATGTGCAGTCACGAGGCAGTAGTGATGACACCTAGACGTTGGGTGCCGGCCAATGCAACACAGGTACACCCTGAAGCATCCGTGGTTCAGAAATTTAAGACGCCACTTTGTCTCCCTAGAAAATGCTTCATCAACAGCCATACTGTCACAATAGAGGGAGGTTCAATTAATAGTATTGTGTACTGAGATGGCCAAGAAAATCACTGATTGTTATGTAACATTCCATAAATGATGAACATGTGGCATGAACTTCCGAGGCATGAGGATTTTGTGGGTTGACAGTCGCTTATGCCTTGCGCACATAACAAAGGTGTTGATATTGGCTTTGCATAAACTAACAACAGGGTTCGCCTCTTCTGATTTAACTGGAAATGCAAGATAAATATAGTATAATTATTACAACAGGAATTATGAATTAAAGATAAATCTTTGAAAAGCATTAATGCATGCTTCACGAACTCTAAAGTTATAATATTAATTATTTTTCCATTTAATATTACAACTTTAGGAATTATAAATCTAAATATCCTATGTAATAAAATAAAATAATTTCAATCTAGAACTAACCTAAGCTTGTAGAACAGGTCTTTCATTCTTCCCTTCTAAGTTCTGGTTGGTTAGAGCATAGCCAGTTCCACCCCTTTGCATCATTATAAGGTCTTTCTCTTTCAATTTGTCACCTGTAAGTGGATGCATCCAATCCTTCTTGATGATCTTCTCAACACATTCCATTGTGACAACATGGCCTGTTGTCCTGCGTAATATAAATAACATTAATATTTCAAGAAGAACATGCAACAGTTAAATTCAACAAATAACTGAAATGCAATTTATAAGGCGGTGGAATCTAAGTTTCAAATTGAGAAAATTAATTCAACTGAATTAAATTTATTATTCAATAATATTTTCTCCCAACAAGAATTATTTGGTCCAAGATCACACCCTTTTTTATGTGTCGTAAATCTATCATAGACATTGTGTCAAAGTCCGATTTTCAATCTCAAAGTGAAAATTTTAAATAACAACTTATACTCTTAATCTCGTTGAGATTTCTCTTGTGTTACACAAGTCATTACCATCTTAACCACTGATAAAAGGTTGCTAAAAAATTTAAATAAATAATAATATTAAGCTGTTTACTCTCAAACTACAAAATTGTATGTGATAACAATAATATTTCTATGGTCTGGTATTGGTGAGCCAACAAGTTAATTGTAAAATAATCAATGTTACAATGAAGAGAGTAATATCATAATTATGGCCAATACATCACCTTTGTCATAACAACAACACTGGTATGTATCAGTTTATTATAAACTAATGATGTTACTAAAATCAAAGTATTTTGTTTGATGATTTTATTGAACTTATAGATAAACTTTGAAATGCATTATACATTTTTGCGGAATGAAAAATATGGTTGTGAGATCCAGACATTCCATCAACTAAGCTAACCCTCACCTCTGCTCACAACTCAGTTTTTTTTTTCTTTATGACTTCCATATTTTTGATAAGTATGTCTTATAGTGATCTCACTATCTATTCATTCAGTCCCAATACAGATGACACAACCAACACTACTCACTTTACAGTTAATTAAATGTCATACAGGTGCAATTCCCTACCTAGATAGATGGTAAACATCAATATTAGCTTGGATTAGATACAATATTAATGTATGATTACTTTTAAAATTAAGTCTTTTTATACAGTTATTACTTAAAGCTTGATCACCTTATCACAGCACAAGGTACAGCATTACTCAATATATCATGTGTCACAGGACACATGTATCTGTTCTCCTTAGCAATCAATGACTTCTTATCATCTGGATCATTGACTAGAGTCCACTTCACTTCAATTAAATCTTTCATTTTCAAAGGTTTTCCACTTATTGGGCAGTAGATGTTGGAATCAGGTTTTTCTAATTTCGAAATTTTAGCATCTGGAAGCATTGATGGCACCCAAAAGCTTGGCAATTGGTTCGCTTTGCCATTAGCAAGATTTGAAACTGATGATGTGGATGGGCCACTATCTCCTTGTTGCTTATTACTCGAAATGTTTTTCTGTCTGTTCATGAACTTGATTAAATTTGCTTCTTTCTCTGCAGCTGCCAATTCTGCCTTATCAGATTCATCTTTCTTTAACTGTTTCTCATATTTTTTTAACTTGCGTGTATATTCATTCTTCTTTGCGATAATGTATTCTAATATCGCTTCTTTATCAAATAAGTATCCTTCTTTGGTGATGACAGGGTTTCTACAAGGCTGTAATGTTAAACTACAGCAATCAAAGTTCTTCACAGAATCCTTTCCGAGTCTTTCGCTTTGTGTACCGTATCCGGAGGCAGCAGCATCTTTTTTCTTTTCATGGTATGTGTATACGGCACCAGCAGTACAATTTCTAGCATGTCGCGTCATTATTGTTTTGTAGAGATCTTCAACTCAATTAAATAATAATATTTAGGATAAAATAAAAACTAATAAGTATTATGTTTAAAATTTAAAAAACGCATTAATATTAATACACTATATTTATTTTATCCTTTTTTATTAAAGTAACAAGTGACAGCTGACACTGCTGAGTGCTAACCTTGAAGTACGAATGACCACAGATCACAGAGTACTTTATAATATAGGAAATAGAGACCTCTCTCTCGTTCAATTTAGGAAACAGGGCACACAGACGCCATCTATAGTTTTACGAATGCACTACTTATGCCACGGAGCGGGGCAGCGCGAGGGCGCGCGGTACGAGGAACCGATAACGGCCGCGCTGACAACCGCGCGCTGAAAGGTGCGTGTGGGCGGGAAGTGACGCGGCGGCTGCCGGTCATTTCCCAGTTTTGGCGCGCAATACTTCTCTATGACGATTTTCCACGGCGGTCACGTAGTACGATCGGGCGCCGTTCGATCTATCTTTGTTTTTTATTATAGTCTTTATTTATACAGTCCGCTCTTTTGCTATTGCTGTAAACGATAGGACCCCGATATGCATTTGTTTATATAGATACGGGTGCATTGGTATGTTAGTTATAGGTATCTACTTAGGGTCCAACCAACAAAGATATAAAAATACGTGATTCAACCGATTTCGATATATTCTTCCGTTCATTTTTTTATTGCTCATACATCTTATGAATAATTTGGAAGAATATAATGAAATATAATTAATGGTTTTCAAATATTTATCTTTAATTACTTAATACATATTTGTATTGCCTTTAATTGATTGCTGTCCTTATCATCGTCACAGTCCGTCTTCCCGCATAATATTTTATTGAAATTTTTGCTATAATGGTAAAAAAATAGGGATGACAAAGTTATCTTAAATCTATCAAGTTTTCTTTATGGATTTGGCAATGCAGAAAGTCGAAACTAATATGTACAAATATTATTACTTTTATAAATTGTTTTAAATTATTTAATGTTATATTTGCTTGTAATTCGGATATGCATATGTTCCGACCAGCATACTCCCGATATATAATAAATTCAAGTTCACTTTTACAATTAAGTCTTCCTGTTGCAAAATAGCATTAAGCGCCATCTATTGTTTTACGAAGGTAAAAAGTATTAATATAACCCTACCAAATTGCAAAAGACTGATTGCCATACGACCATGGGATGTTTAAATGAGCTACTTTATTTTGTCCATTTATAATTGTCCGGTTTCCTACTCATTTGTTCGAAGATTGTACACCCTGCCACAGATTACTATTATATTAAGTAGCTAGAATCAGGCTAGCTAGTGATGTCGGATATATCCTGCTTTATCAATTTCATCGTTTTATAATAGCGCTTAGAGGTTCTGATCGATAACTTTCCGCACGGATTCGATAATTACGATAATAATAATATAATATTCGGCCCTGGTATCGCATGAATGGATCTTATCATAAATGTTAGCTTAAAATGTCATGGTTGTTCAGTAAATAAAACATGGCAGTCATGGAAACTGTTGACAGAAAAGAAAACTTAAAATAACGAAATAAAAGGTTATTTTTAAAATTTTATACCGCCTCGTTGGTTTCCTGGTCCCAAGCGTGATTGCTGAGCATGAGGTCTCGGATTCGATTCCAGAGTCGGACAAAGTGTTATTGAGTTTTACTGTTAGGAAATTCTCAGTAGCAACCCGGAGTTTAGAATTGTGCCCGGTTGATGGCAATAGACTCACCACCTACTTACACTACACTATACGGGACTTAATAACAGCATTGGTGACATGTGGGTGTACAACTGTGTACACCTCTGCCTACCGCTTCGGGGAATACAGGCAGGATGCTACGCTGGAACTAGAGCAGGTAGTTATTAATTTGAGTTTACACTTTCTTTGTTCATTAAATATTATTTTGCTTTTGAAAGTTGGAGGTCAGTTAGTAGTATATTTTTGCCATTGATTCTATATATGTACTATAGTCCGCGCGGAACTAGTTGGCTGTGACTTAAATTTGTGAGCGGTGGGACTGAGGGGCGGGGGCGCTTGCTGTCATTACTCAGTACGGCGGCGCCGTACTTCGCGACGGCAATTGAAGTGATGCCAGATCTACTGATTTACTACATGATTTAAAAAAAGAACTACTGATCTACTGCTTCGATGGCTATTATTTAAGAAATCTTGTTTTTTCGAAATCTTCGTGTCATCTTTATAACATGACATTTGTTCATCAAATTTTGTGAATTCGCGGTATTTTTAGGGTTCCGTACCTCAAAAGGAAAAAACGGTGGCCTTATAGGATCACTTTGTTATTCGTCTGTCTGTCAAGACCCTTTATCTCAGGAACGCGTGGAGGTATCGAGTTAAAATTAAATCTATATATTCAGATCTACAGTCCCTTGAAGCTGTGAAAAAATCAAACTTGTAAGTTAAGAGGGCTATTACAAAATCAAAGCGCTCAGTTTTAGGTAAATTAGAAGGCGTGTGGCAAGCCGTGCGTGTGTTTGCAGTCAAGTGCAAGTCAAGAGCGCCACGCACACAAGCAATCTAATCAAGGCACAAATAATCTTGAGTCTTTGCCGCTTTGCTTTCTAAGTAAATAAATTATAATGCGCGAAATATATTTTGCACCGATTAATGTTATCATATCACCTAAAGCTTACTCTTGTTCGTTCTATTGTACTCCAAAAATTTAAATAGTTGCAAATAATATTTCCTGAACATATACAATGTATTACAAAAATCGAATTCTGCCCTAGATACTAGATTTTTAATAAAATTAGATTTTAATAACAACTGTACTATATTCTATAGTTTACAATATTTAGTATATCAATTAATCAATTTTTATTAATCACTTTAATTAATCGCTTGCTAGCGTCAAGCAAATTGTGATCATATTAAAATTAAAATAAACTTTATTATAATTATAATGTACCGATATGTTACGTGTATATAGCCTATAAAAAGGTTTAAATATAAAATTTTATATTGATATTTTAAACGATTATAACGACGACGTCTGTGACAAACCTATACATATCGATTAGATACAGATCAATGATAATATGTCGCAGACGGATTGTAGAATCCGTTGTTTTACAAAACCACTAGCTGATTTACAAAACGGGGCTGTTGTGTTAACCAGCTGAACTACATTTAGCGGTTTTTCATAATTGCTAGACTATAACACGCAGAATTGTGTAAACGTTTTGCGTTTACCAATCCAGTTGGTTTACGAACAGAGGTTATGTAAATCAGCGTGATATGAAATGTCAGATTGTAGATTTTAGTTCTAAATTTTGTCGCTCATAGCTCTGTGTGTCTTAACAACAATAATTTATCTTTATTATATTTTGTAAGTCAGTAGGAAAAAGAGAATTTATAAATTTTGACTGATACATATACTAAACTACTATACTAAATTCTAAAATATTGACCTAGGTTTAATAAAAACATTTATTAAACATTAATATTAATAAGATTTTCAATAAAATACTGTATCCGGCCATGTTGATTAAAACGCCAATTACAGCGAATAACGTCACGCCTCAATGGAATGTCAATCACCGCCATGGTGTTGACTTCTGTCAAATTTTATAGAAGCGTGATGTCACAACTCATCTTATGCGGCGCCATGACAACCCATGACCGTTTTCGCGCCTAATTCAAATTAGATAGATTAAAATGCAATAATCTGCGATATAACTTAGTTTTAGACCCCATTGTAATTGGGAAAAGGCTAGGCAAATAGATAAGTCATAGACGTAGAATATTTTCGGTTTTGTCCAGCATTTAGTGTTGTCGACTCTGAATAATAAATAGTTACCGAATTAACCTTGAAAATCAGTTACACTATCGATAGTATATTCACTAAACATAAACGGAACAGTACAATCGAGTCTATTGATTGTCGACTATCTTACGCAACGCTAGTTTTGACGTTTTGCCTTGTTTACATTTATTTTCCTTCCGTAAAGCGTACTATAGTGCGTACATTGATAGTTAGGTTCCTTCTCATTCGTCATATGCATTTCTAAACAGAAGTGATAAACGTATAGTTTTGAGGGCAGTTCGATATATTACTGAACATAAAATAAAACATATCTGTGATTACATTAATCTAATCAAATAGATTTTGATATAATTCTCTGGCAGTGTTATCGTTTTTTGTGTATCGACCTAATTTAAATGAACATACTGAATACAACGTTATTATTGTTGTGTTTTTAGTTTCGTGGTGATTAATTGTGAATAATGAACTTATCGTTTGCGGGTTGTGGTTTCCTTGGCATATACCACGTTGGTGTTGCAGTGTGTTTTAAAAAGTATGCGCCTCATCTGTTGTTAGGTAAAATTTCTGGCGCTTCTTTTGGTGCTCTGTCAGCCTGCTGTCTACTATGTGACCTGCCTATTGGTAATATTATAGTTACATCTTTTTTAATAATATTTTTGCATTTAAATTTCACATCCATCTGTAAGCTGACTGACCAGTTCTAATGTTACTTTCTGTAAAATGAAATTGATTGAATTACACAATTAACATGAATAAATATACTAAGTAGAATGAATATAATTTTATAATTTCTTGAATTGCGGTTGACTAGTTGATTGATCATATAACAACAAAATAAATAAACTAGCTGACCTGCCCAAGCTACAACACAACAACTTTTTTTATAGATGACTACTTTATTTGCTGAGAAAGTATATTCAATTATATTTACACATACTCAAATATGTCCACTAATGATATAGAGTTTACTTCAGAGGGCACACAAGACAAATATTTGTGTACTTACCTACTGACCACAAACAAATTGTGGAATGCAACAAATATTGAATTGTGTATGTATGTATATTAATGATTTAGAAAATTATCATTTTTGCCTTTTTTAGTTTAGTAAACAGAATAAGGTAAAAAGGGTTTTTGCACAAATACAGGAAAGGGTTGTTGCACAATGTGCCATGTGATTACATCCCAATTGTTATGTTATATGTATTTTGCAGACAAACATATTTTTGGAATTATTCATAATTTTTAATATGAACTGATAGATGACAAATGCGCATCAAGCTGATGAGCTACTCACACTACCAGACAGACTCAAAATATGAAAGCATAATGATTCCAGTTATTTATTTTGTTGAATTATTAACCTTTCGGCTCAGTAACGTACAGATCTGTACGTTGTAACAATAAAAATCTATTGTGTCTGCCAATGACTGATGCAACAGCTTAATTTATAAAAAAAGGTATTGCTAGGCTACATAGTCATTGGTAGTTTTAAAATTTGTAGCATTATTCAGCTCCTAAGAGTGAAAGCATGATAAAGTATATTTATCATATAAGGCCTGAGTTACACTCAGTGGTGTGTATTGGATATAGACAAATAGGCGGTGCAGTAAACTGTGATATAGGTTGTATTTCGGTAATTTTTTGAGGTAGGCACTGCCTATTTGCTTATATGCAATGTATGCCACTGGTTACACTTTAGTTAATGTCATAAAATTACCCTACAATTAAAACCCCATCAAAATTTATAGAATGCAACTTATTATGGTTTCCTCCTGTATACCACCACCAATAAAACATTAATGACAGCAATTAAATAAGTAAGAAACATATATCTAATCAAGTGCCTTCAATTGATATACTATCGCACCATTCTGCACAATCTAACTGGAACATCAAGACCACCTTTACTGTTGAGACTACATAAAACAGCCTGTATCATATGATTTACTTGACCAATTCTTATAAAACACACTACTACACTAGATTTTCGGTTAACCCAATACCTACTCAACTTTAAGATGTTATTAAAATATGTGCAGCTGTTTTCATGTTTTTAAGTAACAAACAGACAGACATAAATTAAAAGATATGGCAGCTTTGTGTTATTGTATTGCTAATTTCTAGCCTCTTGAAAACAACCATAATTTCTTTTCAACCTCTATGATTTTATTATATGTAGTAGTAGATCATTGATACTCATCAATTGATCAATTGAGCGCTTGCACGCCAAGCTTGGCAGTGTCTCTGAGAATTAAGATCAGTTTTATGTTCCTGATCTATTTGTGTACTCACAAAAGTACAAAATTATACTTGATTACAATAAAATTTCTATTGTCTGGTAATAAGCAAGTCTATAGATTAAACTTCAGGGCTTTTTGTATATTATTCAAGTGTATACTTAAACATCATCTTCATATTTATCAACATCTGTTTTGTCTTGCATTCATGAAACACTAATATTCAAAGTTAGGTATTCTCAAACAACAATCTCAACTTGACAGCTGATGTCCTATATTCTTTCTATATTGTTTAACATTTGACTTCACCCATTAGCCTCACATTGCTATCGATTTTTAATTTTATTGTTGCCACAAATTCCTTACCTTGTCATTTACATAGTAAATTCTTGTATAAACTAATAATTTCACTAGGTGAAATCACGACCGATGTGCTGAGAGTAGTGAGCGATGCAAGGGCGGGCTCCCTTGGGCCATTCAGCCCTTCGTTCAACATTCAAAATGTTTTGCTTGAGGGCATGCAAAAGTACCTGCCTGATGATGTGCATAAAATCGTCAGTGGCAAACTCCACATTTCCCTGACGAGGGTCTACGATGGCAAAAACGTCATCGTTTCTGAATTTCCCACTCGGGAGGACTTACTACAGGTAAGCATGTGCCTATTAATATTTTCAAATAGTTGATTGGAGGAAAACTGTTTTCTCTTGTTAAACAGTGCGTAGCTTAGAACCTCCGCATATTTGCTACTTTTAGCATTGTGGGTTTGCGAGTCTAGACGTTGTTCGGAACCTCGATAGAACGAATGATAACACCGCCCTTGGCTACCGCGACCGAACGCAGTCGTCAAATTTCTGATCGCCGATGCCAAAGGTAGCAAGTCTGCGGAGGTTCTTACTATTTGCAAAGTATAATGACTATTGTTATTTGTATCTTTTTGTTACGCGCTGAGTATAATTATGTCATGGTGACATCGAGTAAAATATCTACAACATAAAGTATGTACTTGTTAGAGAAACTATACTTGCTGACCTCTGACATGGTTTTATAATTAAAGATAAATCTTTGAAAAGCATTAACGCATGCTAAGCGAACTCTAAAGATATTATATTAAATTAATTTTTCCATTTATTATAATAACTTTATGGCTGTACAACATCTGTCAAGTGTGCTGTTTTCCTCACGATGTACCTATTCATGTATGTTGTAATTAACAAAAACAAACGACTTTATAAAAAGTCAACGGTCTTGTATAACGATTAAGCTTACAGTCTCAGCACGAGCTGTGCTACCTTTAGCATCTGCGATCGGCGATCTGGCGACTGCATCAATCCAATGAGTTTGGGCGATTCTGCGTTCGGTCGCTGTATTTAAATCACTTATCGGTCTCAAAAATAGCAAGTCTGCTGGGGTAGTCTTCTGCTGGTACTAAAACAACTATTACTAAATTGAATAAATAATGCACGCCTCTAGGTATAAGTGATATCACTTCAATCGTTTATCTGACCTGGCTAAGGTGAAAACTTATTAGTGGGAATAACTTTGCCCCTTGTCAAACCCTTCCTATCACACAAAAAACACCCTTCCTATACAAATCTTAATAGCTATACCTAACTTTCAACTTAAATCGATTTAAGGAATGCTCGTGGTAGCAATATCGAAAAACTTTGTCCGGTTTACGTTACGCCACATTATAATCAACATTTGACACCATCCTAAGCTCAACTGTCTATATCTAATATATAAAAATCTCGTGTCACAGTGTTTGTCTCGAACTTCTCCGAAACGGCTTGACCGACTTTTATATATTTTTTTGTGTATATTTGGTGGGTCTGAGTTTAGGTAGGAGGCTATTTTTTTATACCCCTAGGAGATAAGGGTGGTCCTATCCAGAAAAATATATATGGCAGAACAAAGTTTGCGGTGCACAGCTACTATTATAATAAGTAATGGTGCTTTGGTTAGGGTTAATGACTGACCTGACTTGTTGCCTGCCGATACAGACTTCTCTAGCTTAAAGGTTTTAACTAAATATATATTTTTAGGCGGTGTTAGCGTCATGTTTCGTGCCAGTATTCTCTGGGTTGCTGCCTCCACGGTTTCACGGCATCAGGTACATGGACGGTGGCTTCAGCGACAACCTGCCTGTATTAGATGAGAACACGATAACTGTCAGCCCCTTTTGTGGCGAAAGTGATATATGCCCAAGAGATTTGAGCTCACAGTTATTCCACGTAAATATAAACTTTTCTATTTCAATTTATAAGTGATATGTATAATTTAAGAAACGATTTAAGAATATATTAATATCTCTAGCTTTTTTGAAACGGCTCTACATCTTTGATACAAAATATAGTGCGAGCATTTCCAGTGGATGGATGTAATGAGATGATCAAAAAATGATAAAAAGAAAGTTGGAGGTTTAGTTCTCATGCGAGGCTAAGATACTCTCGTGCTGTCTCTGTCGCTTCACAGTGACAACACGAGATTTGAGGGTTGCTCAGCGTACTGTTGTGATCAGCAGTTTTTTTTTAATATAAAGAAATAATAATGGTAGTAAAAAGTAAAATTTCTCATAAATGTACCCACATTTACTTCTCGACAGGTAAATCTGGCAAACACAAGTATAGAATTATCAAAGCAAAACATGAACAGATTTGCTCGCATTCTCTTTCCGCCTAAACCTGAAGAACTGAGCAATATGTGCAAGCAAGGCTTTGATGACGCACTCCGTTTCTTGCAAAGAAATAACATGATATCTTGTACAAGGTGTCTAGCAGTTCAGTCCACGTTCCAACTGCAAGATGTGCTGGATGATACTACGTATGAATATGATCCTGAATGTGAAGAATGCAAGACACATAGACAGGTAAATATTAAATATAGACGAGGCAAATAATTGGGCATCTTCAAAATGTTCTTCTTATCGAGTCGTTGATAAACAACCCCATAGGCCTGACGTGCCTTTACATACCATCTACTTTCCTCACAATGTTTTACGTCGCCGTTCTTATCAAGTGATAATTAGTTTCTGATACACACATGACTTCGAAAAGACAGTGGACTGCCGGTCCAACGGTCATACCCAATTCTGTGAAAAGCTAAGCGCAAGTACGAGTAGATATTTATGTTAAAATATCTACTCAACAAAATCCTAAAACATTTAAAAAAAACATTATCGATAGCGACGCAAATACTCAAGTTGTGGTCGTGGGTTCAAACCCCGTTCGTGGTTGCATGTTTCTGTACACAAATTCTAACTTTACGCAATAAAACCGTGCCAGTATATAGAAGTACCACACAAAAAAAATTAGATAATCTATGCCATGAAGGTAGGTGAATCGTTATAATTTGAACCTTATGTCAAAAGCAATAAACGTCACATCACACGCCTTCGTAAGATAGAAAGATTCGTTAGTCATTGCTACAAAGAAAAATAATAAGGTTTTTTTAGGATGCACTGGTGGACGACCTGCCGGACACAGTGATGACTATATTCCAAAATGCGATAGACTCTGCGAACAACGGCATCGTCAACTGGGTAATGCGACAGAGAGCCATGAGGTACCTCACTCTCCTCACGCTTCCCTACAGAGTGCCCATCGATATCGTATACGCTACATTTACCAAGTGAGTATCGTCTCTATATGTTAAGTTTACTTTTGTTAGTTCTGGATATTTATGCAAAGAGGTATGTAGTTTAAACTCAAGTACGTTTCGTGACCTCGCCGCGTTTACGTAAGTTCAAAACTGAACCTAACAAAAAGATCTACAATGAATATCATATTTTTGCCTTCGTTACCTTCGGGTACAAAAGGAACCCCATTGAGAAAACGACCCCAGGAAAAGATCATTGCCCGTCCGCCAGTGTGTATATAAATGTTTTTAATCACCAAGCTGCGCTCCTCCATAAATCATAATTAACGTTAGTAAGATAATCTCACCTATTACTTGCCTAATTCTGCCACCCTCATACGCCTACCTGACACAGATAAATGAGAAAAACCACTGCACAACGAAATTTTAACAAACACGAAAGTATACTCGTAGATCGCATCAATCTTCGTATTAATAACATTTTTCTCTCGCCTTTTAACTTAATTAAAAGAACCTATTAATATTTTTAAGATGAGCGTCGGCGCTTCGGGGGACCGCTAAGTGAAGAAGTTTAATTAGTTATATCTCTATAGGTATAACGAATAGAAAATACCTACTAGTTTCAAATTGTACGTATGACCTTACTTTGTGTACATCGATCTATCTTACAAGGTCTACTAAGTTCCTGCACTGTTTTGATATGGGGGCGGAGGCGTCGCAGAGTGTGGCGACCTAAACGGGCAGACACGTGAAGGCAGACGTCGTTGACGGTTGTGTCTACTTTACGATTTTTTCAGTTTTAATTAATTAAGACTGAAAACTAATTAAAAGATTGGAAACAAGTACTTACTTACTAACGAAAGTAGGTCTTTGTATAATCCATACTTTATCATTATCAATGTTCTTTTTACTTGTATTCTCGTTTCATTTTATTTACTTGAGAGGGTCCACCAACACGGCAACGCTCACATAAAAAATATTAATAGTTATTAAAGTTAAAAGGCTGAGAGCAAAATGTTTCATTTTTTTACTTTTTAGAGGTTTTTTGTGTCTGGTGTTAAAACTTACATCTGGGGCTAAGACATCCTTCTAAATGAGCCAATAATTTTTATTTCTCTTATTTTAGTTTTAAGCTTGCCGCGCCAAATTATCCATGTTTAAAAAAGAAATAAAAAATTTAAGGGTACAACTATACGTCAAATCTTAACTATTCATTGTCCCTGTTGCCCGTATGTACATAAGGGGGACAACAGTAAGGAAATTTTATGACGGTCTGTTGACCCCGCGACAGGGACATAGATTCCGGGGACAACGGGAATACATGGTACATTATATGGGCCATACTCGATGGGTTTACTAGTAGGCATTCCAGGTTCCATCAGCCACCTTCCAGTTCCAGCATCAAGTCCTCGTCATCAGGAGAAATGAAAAGTACTAATTAAGACGAATCTAATGAGCCCAAACTTTAGGTTTACTAATAGGCAATCCATGGTTTCGTCTACTACCTTCGAGCTCGATCATCAGAGGAGCTCAGTGGTACCACCATACATGGGTGTTTCAAATGTTAGGTCACACATATGTTTGAAAGTAAAGTAAATACCCATTATGCGTCTAAGATCCCTACCGCAGCTAACAAAAAGAGATGATGACCTTGAAACGCCTGAACAGATCTTCATAAATTGTAGCTAAGAACCATTTGTACGCGTCAGCTTTCAAACAAAAAACCCGCATCATAATCGGTCCATTCAACAGAGACACAGACACGTCAAACTTTAACACCTCTCTTTTTGCGCCGGGGGTTTAAAAAACACCATTGTCTGTCGCTTCAAGTAAAATCCGCACCTATTTGGCTAGAATTGGCTCAAATTCACGAAAAATTAAAAATTTTGAAAGAATTTTTACATACTATTTAAGTTCAACGAAATCATTATATTATCTGTTTTTTTTGTGTCTTAGTGGATTGGTCATCTCTAAACTGTAATGGAAAAGTTCAGAATTGTAACTAGACTTGTCTTATTATTTATTTCATATTACATTATTCTCTCATAATTATCATTTAATATGCAACGTATCCAAAAATATTGTAACTAAGTACTTGATGAAGATCTTGAAGCTTGGAGTGTTGCCCGTTCTTTATCACTCTTTGGGAAGTGGTAACTCGTTTTTGACAATTCTAAAGTGTCTGTGAATGGTCTAATTGAAATAATACAAGTAAGTAATTCCCATAAAAATATTTGTCTTTAGTAATGTTTTTTCGCGATAGTTGGTCGGTGTCATTAGTAGTATCCACGTTTAAAAAAAAACCGGTTTAAACCATTCGGAATAATGAATTATAAAACAAGTGTAGGTACCTATATTTCATTACCAACAATCACTATATGAAATACATATCATTGTGCAACCACTGTTCGTGTTCCACTGATTAATCATGAACTCTACTATCACGGTCTACTATTACACGTTTCTTCGACATAGTTGGTCAAATTTATTGGTAGAATCCATGTTTAAAATGTGCCGATTCTTTTAAATATCAGCCCATGATGTTATATGAATTTCTGATGATAGATGAATTTCTATTAAATGAGGTAGTTTAGATTCACAATCCATATAACTATTCAGTCACGAATGTTTATATGGATTGTAAACAGATACTATAAGATAAATATCACACGGTCACACCTAATTATTCCATAGTCTTAGAACAGTAATTTTGCGTGATGTATCTTTGTTGATCAGTCAGTTAGTCTTTCAGCCTTAGCATGTAGGAGCTAGCGACACGTAATGGACTAGATCAGGGCTTCCCAAACTTATTTTAACTTTGACGCCCTTGGGAAGTTCCCAAATTTGTTCGATGCCCTGGCCTTCTTGCCATACATTTGCCTACTAGTTGTAGTTCTAGCCTTATAACAATTGTTCAGATAACTCTAAATGGCGTCTAAATTTTTCATCGACACAGACAGCCAACCTATTTAGATCGCCTCAACTCGCCCCTGGGTTAATACCGCGGCGCCCCAGGGTGTCGCGACTCACAGTTTGGGAAGCCCTGAACAAGATGAATGTTTGACAAACTGGTGCGGATTTTTAGGTTACTTAGGTATTCTAGTTTTACATTATTGCAGTTGGTTGAGATTAATAAATGTACTTCTAGTGTAATAGTGGAAATAATTTCGGGTTAAGAGACTGCCTCGCCTAACTATTCATCGTCATCAAAGGCACTACAGCCGCAGGTGGGCTTTGGCTTGGTCGTTTTGCCTAATTAACTGTTAAAATTCAATTCTATAAATGTAAAGATAACAGTAAGACATTGCGGCTATGCGTCTTTAGGTTGCTCACAAGGCCAGTACACAAGGATGTGCAACTGATCGCGTATCTTTCATTATACAAGTTTCGTATCAACACTTTCCAAACTATACACCGCTACCGGTGTACGCAATATAATCCAGTATGTTTTGGAATTACCTGTACTAATAGGCTGGTTCCGTTATATCAGCACCAATACGCAATATAGACTAATCGTGTAGGTATAGATCGTAATATACACGGAAGCTCGCTCGATTCTGAACTATACGGTATTATATCTTAAACTAATTATAAAGCATTTCATTACTAATTCATAACACAATAGACCAACAAACTCTAAAAAGCATCTTAATATTCCACAAATACGATTCTAAGGACAATACAGAAAATGTATAACCAGATTTTAATGTAACTGCGTACAAACGATATGTTTTAATTTAAATCACCAGTGATCAAGAAAACAAGGCAATTAAAATTTTCGGGCAAACCATAAACATACTAAACATTTTCGAGATTACCATATTCGGAGCATATAAGGGTTAAAAGTATCGTATATTTCAATCTCTTCCATTTCGAACTAGACACGACTAGTACGCACCATTAGTTTGTTTTAGAATCACCTATCGAATTACCAATATTCCAAAAGATACGCGTACAGTTTCATGATGAAAGACCACTCCTTTTCTTCTGATCAATTCCGTCCGTTTTTTCTCAATTTCTTGCTTGGGTCTCCTTAGTTGTTGGTAATAGACATCGATGGTTTTGCCAGGCGGTAAAAGCTCATAATAAACGATGCCCTTCCAAACTCATAATACACACAGCATCACCTTATTGCGTGTTAATCCGGGTTTCGCTACAGTCTGTGGAGCTTGATTACCCTTTGACCATGAACCTTTTCGCACGTTCTTGTAGTAGGTGATCCACTTTCATCACCAACGACATTGTATTAACTGCAAAGTTTGTCGTGTCGTTCGGTCACCTGTATAGGGACTGAATAGATAGCAATGACGTTACCGAAGAATTCGTGGTAGTTAGCAGAGGTCGAGATGGCTTAGTAATCAGAGCGCCTGGAGTATTTATCAGGCAGGCGCAGTTTCGAATCCTGTTCACGACCGTATTCTTTTTCCACAAAAAATTATAACTTTAAACTTAGCTATGGACGCGTTAATGCTTTTCGAAGATTTATTTGTATCCAATAAATTATTAATGATTTTAACACATATTTTCAATTTTTTCCCTTTTCTCTTGCTCTTTCCCTAAAGCCTGGAAACAGGCGCACATTGTACCTCTCCCTAAAATAAGTAATCTGTCCTTTACAGTCTGGTTTTCGTGATGGCCATAGTACTGTTACCGCACTTATTAAGGTCACAAATGATATTCGCTGGGCTATGGAGAATAAGTCCCTCACATTACTAGTATTACTTGATTTCAGCTGTGCTTTCAACTCAGTAGACTTTGATATATTTGTATAGGGACTGAATTGATAGCAATAATGTCGCCATAAGACGTGTTAAAATATGGAAGAAGAATTCGCGGTGGTGAGCAGAGGTCGAGATGGCTTAGTGGTCAGAGCGCCTGGAGTATTCATCCGGGAGGCGCAGGTTCGAATCCTGTTCGCGACCGTATTCTTTTTCCATTTAATATTGTAACTTTAAAATAGTTTAAATTGTTAATAAACAAGTAAAAATTATGAGGTAACTAATATGTATATATTTTTTTAAACTCACCCGTCTACTGAACTCAAAAGTACGAAACAACAAAATATTTGAGACAGAAATCAGGGGCCTAATTCTGCTAATTTACCAATGCTTCAGTTGAGTGTCGATAGTGTGTCGATGGAATGATTTTAGTTAGACCGGTGGTCTTATTAAGCTAGCAGACTACCAATTAACTAAAATCATTCCATCGACACACTATCGACACTCAACTGAAGCATTGGTAAATTAGCAGAATTAGGCCCCAGGACATACGTATAAAAATTGACAAAGTAAAGCCGTAGTCGCATACCTGTTTACCATGTGGGTCAATGTGGGTGCCAGTAACACCTACAAAATTATAATGGTATGCGACCAAGGCTGCTACCTGCACCTACTTTGACCATTTTTATAGGTATACCTGATTTATATGTGAAATATTTATTGTTTAGTACTTTTGAGTTCACCTTTATTTAGCCGGGTTATGGTTTTTTTTAATTGTATTATAACTTTAGAAAGTATCGAATTTCTTCGTTAGAATAACTCATTTTGGCAGACAGAAAAACAATTTAAAATTGACACTATGTATTTTTTTATGTCCTATATTTATTGATATTATAACCAGCCAGATATAAACAATACAACCAAAGAGATGTTTCTAAAATAGTAATCAAAATCTACTTTTTGACTTGTCCCCCACGACGATATTATAAATTATCACTAGGGCTACAAAGAAAACCAAAAAAATAAACCCAACGTGGGTTTATTTTTTGCCATTGTGAATTTAAAATAAAACGGCTTTTTAGTGGGTATAGTTCTAATTGGTCAATTGTGTTTGCACATTGTGAATACTGTAAAAACAAGTAACGACTATTATTCTATCAATAATAAAACCAAACAATTTCAATAATAAGACTACTATTTTCCCGTAATGTAATAGGCATGATGACAGATTTTGAAATATCCTTTTATAATGTAGGTACACATCTACTATTTCCGAAAAACACTATATTTCAGCAATAAACTAAGTTTCAACGCAAATTATTGCAATTTAATCTATCTAATTTGATTTAACCGCGCTGGGTGTCATGGCGCCGTTTTGACGTCATGCTTCAGCATATTTGACATAAGTTGAAGCCATTTTGTACGGTGATTGTTGACATTTGACTGAGGCGTGACGTCATTCGCTGTGATTGACGTTTCAGTTAACATGGCCGATTGTAGCATTTTATACTTTTATTTTACTGAAAATCTTATTAATCTTCAATGGTTTTAATAAAACTAGGTAAGTTTTTAGAATCCTTTGTGTCAATATTTACCTCTAAAACCATTTATTCTTTGGTTCTTTAATACTGTCATCATGCCTATTCTCAATATGAATCATATCCCAGCTTTTGTCACTAACCCTTCAAACGCTTTTTAGCTGTGTGGGCGATAGAATAGAGACGCATGCGGTTCAGTACAAAGTAGCTGGCAATGTGCTGGTCAGTAAAAAGAAGTGTATCCGTCACAACAACGTTATGACTAGGTTAGTTTTTTAATGTTCTAGTAGAAGGTGGAAAGGTTGTGTCCGTCTTGTGGTTATTCTCTGTTGTTTGGTAAGGTGCTGGGTCTAAAAAAGGTTTTTTAACAATGTATTTTGTGCATTGCAGGTCCGTGCAATTTAAACCTTTTATTGTAGGTTAATGCGTATTAAATAGTTTTGATGAATTATTTCTTTAGTAGAATTTAATATACTCCATTTTAAATACAAATAGTTATGTGTATGTACGCTGAATCCCAGAAAATGACAAAAATAGTGCTTTTCTCCATAAATATTTATTAATCTACTTAAGGCAATGAATTAAACATTAAGCATATGTTGTTTTGTAATAATATCTACCACACTACCTGATGTAATTCCGCGGCTGGGTCGACGGAGCCCCGTATTTAGTAAAGTCGGAAAATACTTGAAACACGAAGAGGATGACGGGGGTAGTTCGCTCGTCATCCTCTTCGAACCTAACCTGTCCGTGTCGGGGTGCGCGGAGCTCCCGAACTCATAACCCCGATTTAGTATCGATTGGTAAAGTAGTTTCGAATTTTTGTCATTATAAATTTCCATTATTATATTTTTTGCTAGTGACTAACAAAATCGAATAAAGTTAAATTATTGTTTATAAGACACACAGGGCCATGAGCGACAAAATTAAAAACTTAAATTAAAAATCCGACGTTTCATTTCACGCTGCCTTACATAACCTCTGATCGTTGTCAAGCTGCATTGATAAACGCAAAACATTTATACGATTCTACGTATTATAGTTCAGTAATTATGTGAAACTGGTGAACGTTGTTCAGCTGTTTCACATAACAGCACTGTTTTGTAAAACAGCTTATTCTACAATCCATCCGAGACACATATACCGAGATGACGCCAAGAATTCTGCATCGCGCAAGCAGAGTTTCACAGTGAACGTACTTATATAAAACCTTCCGACGATAACCGTTGGGTCGCGGCTCGCCAGATTCCCTTTTCAATGGAGAGATACCACACCTCGTTCCCCAATAGTTTATAGGATTTGTTCTAATCAGCAATGATTCACATGAAACAAAATGAACGTAGTGACTTCGGACCTAACTTAATAGATACGCCAATGATAACTGATAACACGATTTTTAACATTCTATAGCTAGCTAGTCTAATTTATCTCGAAACAATTTTATTAAAATTTGTTCTGCTGTTTTGGCGTAACAATGTAACAAACAAATATGTATGTATTGTAGACAGACAGAGTAACTTTCGAATTTATAGATAATACGATTGGAAAGGACTAATATGACCTTTTACTACTTTCGATGTAAAATGCATTGCCTAATTCTAATAAAATTATTATGATTTGTAGAAAAATTAATACGCACATTGATAAGTACATCACATTTTTGCAGTAGCGTTTTACACGTTCTTATCAAATATTTTAATCTATGTTAAATACGATCTGATGTTATAATGTTTACTATCAAGAAAGAAGCATGCGTATTCACACGTGTCAGGGCATATCAGATCCGGTTAACGGTTAAGTGACGCCCCTGATAATGCAATATAAGTTCTTATGCACAAATTAAACTCTAATACTCTGCGTACCTATTGGCTGTCTCGGTTACTTTTGGGTTGGTACTTTCGCGACCTTTTCCACCTGCCCACTTAAAAACTTTTTCGTGTAAATCCTGCGCCGGTGCCATGTCACGCCCCCTTAAAGTATTCACCTATTAGGAAAGCGAGAACGTAATTAGTTGCAATATGCACTGCGCAGCTTAGTGACGCATCACGTGTACTCCCTTTTATGAATTTTAAGTACGATCTAATTTGGCCTTGGCGGGGCTACAGAGCGCTTCTATTTTTTGAGTGCAAGCGAAAATGAACTTAGTGGTGGTCAGGCGGGAGTGTCTGCGATAGTACATTGCGTCGTATGTTACAGCTTATCTATGCTGAGCAAAAGTATTAAAAACATACGACTCAATGGACTATAAACTGACCATCAATTCTATGTCAACGTAGATAGCCAAAACACCTGCTGATTATGGGTAAAATTGACAATTGATATTTTGAATGTTAATGCGTACGCGAGTAAAATACGTTTATGAGTATAATCACATCTCTTATGAGTTTAATCTCTTTGAATGGTTATTTTGTATTAATACCCGTACACATCAGTCGTTCTCCTTTCCGTGTGGTGGATTCAGCTTACGTGTATTATAAACATGGTATCTTCTTCTTATCGTGTGGTTGATGAACAACCTAGTGTCAGAGTTTAAACTACGAGCACTGGTTTCCTCACGATGTTTTCCTTCACCGTTTTAAGCAAGTGATAATTTATTTATAATACGCACATGACTTCGAAAAGACAGTGGTGCGTGCCTTGGCTTCGAACCTGCGACCTTTGACTTGACAGTCCAACGCTCATACCACTAGGCTGTCACTGCTACAAAGATGGTATGTAGTGAGCGCATGAGAATGGATGAGATTCCCTCCAGTTCACACCAATAGCAAATGTTAGAAGGAGTTCAAAAATAATTATATTGGTTCCCCGCTTTAATTTCGAACAGCTGTCCTCGCCGCAGTACGATACTGAACGATGCTGTAGGACCGTATCATAAACTATAGGCCAATATCTGATATAGCTGCTTTGTCTTAAAGAACTAAGCTCGCTATTGTCAAATCAGTTTGGTTTCTATGGTATATGGTTCCTACTGACAAAGCAATAAATATACTTAGTTACATCAGTGATAACCTGAATGGATAAACATATTGCCTGACTATCTTTCTAGACCTTGCCATAGCCTATAATGTGAAGTTAGTTAGTGATAAGATTTCTGTGGCTGTCCTTAAGTAAGCTGGAAAAACTGAGAATGAGAGGTACACAAAACATTTTTGAGAGTTGCCCGTACTAGACATGAACAATGTGATCGTGTAGGAAATCTTACAAGTTCCAATCTGCTGATTACCCACGGAGTTCCGCAGGGTAGTATCTTGGGACCAACCCTATTTAAACAGACTATCAAACATTTTAAAATTGTATTTTTGGCTAACATAGTACAAGTATACTTTCATACGCATTTAGCAAAAAGCTTTTATTTTGACGTTACTCACAGAAGCTTTAATTTTGTTTATTTGTATAAATAGATTACATCTGGATAGCTACTGAACTTACGAATGTATCTTAACTATATTTCTCAAAAATCTAGTCATGATTATATGTGTACACATTATATGTGAGTACTCATGTACCTACACTATCCGAACACACAAAGAGGGGACCAATCAAACGCCATCTTTATCTCATATTCTTTATAAAGGTATTCTTATTAGTATAATAATTATATATGTGATATATAGTGGTACTTATCAAGCAATAGCAATAAATTATATTCTAGTAATTCTGGGGACTGGTGCTGAAAGTAGAAAGACAGATCTCCGCAGTTTGGCTTCAAATGCTTATTATATAGGAGTATTAGTATAAGTTAAAAAAAATAGCAGCATTTACACGCATGGATAATCGCCGTGAACTAATCAACTTACCAACAGCCCACTCTCTAGGCCCGAATCGTCCCATGTATGTACATAATTAATTGTAGGCTGTTTTTAACTAATTCTTCTACCATTTAGAAAAAGGATATAATATTCCAAAATAATCAAAAACAACACCTAAATAATATGTTAATTTTTACTTGACCAGATTCGTAACATGTACTCCGAAGATGAGCAAGTCGCTTTGGAAGCTGAGCCTCAATATGCTGCAGCAGCTTCATGGGTTCATGTATGCCACCCACGACCGTTCAGAGGCGGCTGCCAGGATATACTACAAACTAACCATGGATACCAAGATGGATATCAATGATGGCAGGCAGCTAGACAGGAGGTTTGTAACTTGATTATTATAAAAGTTTTATGCTAGATTTAAATGTTTCATAAAGCTATTTTATTTTGTCACTAATAGTTTTTCGACTTCCAACCCAAGCCAGGAGGGTGTTGAATCACGCGACTTTGGAAGCAAAACCACTTGGTTATCTAAGATTTTTTCATATCATAACCCCTACTATCTGTTTAACCGATCATTTAACATCGTCATTAGTGACTGCTATTTGTAAACATTGCAGGTTGCGGTGGGACCCCTATAAATCATTCTTAGATTTCTTTCAGAACACCATCTTTATCCTTATCCGAATGTTTGGCGTCCTCGCATTGCGTTATTTCTTCCATACATTTCGATCGTACAGTTGTCATCTCATTATTCATTCCATTTCTAGCCATATAATTTTTCACACAATCCATCGATTGTTCTTTAGTCAACGCCTATTATGGCTATTCTTGTAACTATCAACATTTATACTCAAAACTTTCCTCGTGATGTGATCCTTCCGCATCACATCCCCATACCTGTGATAAACGTTTTTTCTCCGTCACCAAGTTACAAAGTATTGCCAGCTTATTTCTTTTATCCTCTTTTTAATTGCTAGCCTATTTTGATAATTGGTTTGCCCCCTGCTGAGCAAAGACCTTCCTTCTAAACCAAGGGCTTGCGCACCCAGTAAATTCGCCGAAGTCGTAATGCCATCAATGCCGGGGTCGTCTTCGACATTGATGTCCCCGTATCAGGCTTCGAGTGACATGCTCAAACCACTCTCAGTTGTTGTCTGACCTTATGTAAACCTAATGCCCAGCATAATAGAAGTACTATAAGCTGAGAGGATTAATTTGAACGTTATTGGTTGGTGACCGCGTTACTTTCAGTGATTGGGCGACTCCTGGTATTTATAAAAGTAGACTAAACTTATATGAATTATATTCCGAAAAATTATATAATCGCAATCCGGGTTTTAAAGAATATGTTAGAAACTATTCGAAACTATTTAAACGAGCCTGTTCCTCTGCTAAGACCATACATTTAAAAAATAAAATAAAAATATCGGACAATAAAATTAAGACTACATGGAACATTATTAATAGCGAAACTGGCTGGACCACGGTACGTAACCGTGACTTCTGCTTGAAAATTAATGATAAAATTATAGAGGCGGATGTGGAGGTGGCAACTGAGTTTGAATTATTTTTCACTAATATTCCCATTTTAACAACCAAAACTCTATTGTCTTCTTCCATTTCTGCTTATTCAGTTCTTAAACAAAGTGTAGATAAATGTGATAGATCTTTTGAATTTTCAGTTGTTAACGCGAAAGATATTAAAGAAACGTTTAAAAGTCTCGACTTAAAGAAAACTGCAGATTTATGGGGTATTTCTGTACACACTATCTCAACAATAATTGAAGCTATCTCTCCATACTTAGCAACTGTCTTCAACTCGTGTGTCACATCTGGTGTATTTCCTGATTTGATGAATCAAAGCAAAGTACTACCATTATTCAAATCTGGTAGCACGTCTGATCCCACGAACTTTCGTCCTATTTCTATATTGCCTACGTTAAGCAAAATTTTTGAAAAACTTATTTTAACCCAAATGTTAAGGTATTTCAATAAAAACAATTTGCTTCATAAAAAACAGTTTGGCTTTACACGGGGTCGTTCTACTACAGATGCGGGCGTGGAATTGCTTAGGAGCATTTACGAGGCCTGGGAGGATTCGCATGATGCTGTCGGTATATTTTGCGACTTGTCCAAATCTTTTGATTGCGTACAACATAGTACACTTATTAGGAAATTACATCATTATGGAATAAGGAACAAAGCTCTCGACCTTTTGACTTCTTATCTGAACAATCGAATTCAAAGGGTCGATGTGAATGGCAAGAGATCTTCTGGGTCTACTGTTACTATGGGCGTTCCGCAGGGTTCAATTCTAGGACCGTATTTATTCCTCGTTTATATTAATGATTTACCTTATTATGTTAAAGATAATCCCGAGATGGTATTGTTTGCAGATGACACGTCTTTTATTTTCATAATTAAAAGACAGCTTCTTAATTATGACGAAGTAAACAATACACTATCCAAAGTCGTCTATTGGTTTAATATTAATAATCTTCTCCTTAACGAGAAAAAAACTAAACTTATGAAATTTACAACGCCTAATGTTAAATATGCTCGGACCAATGTACTATTAAACGGATTAGAGTTGAGCCCTGTTGAGTCTACTGTATTTCTTGGTATCACTATTGATAGCAAATTACAGTGGGGCCCGCACATAGAAAAATTGTCAGGTAGGCTTAGTTCAGCAGCATATGCTGTAAAAAAAATTTGACTGACGAGGATACAGCCAGAATAGTTTATTTCAGTTATTTCCATAGTATTATGTCGTATGGTATTCTTCTGTGGGGAAACTCTGCAGATATTAATACCATCTTTGTCTTGCAAAAGAGGGCTATTCGTGATATTTACAACTTGGGTCCTAGAGTTTCCCTCAGAGAAAAATTTAAAGAGTTCAATGTCCTGACTGTAGCCTCGCAATATATATATGAAAACTTAATGTATGTACGCAAAAACATTAAAAATTTTGTTAAATTGTCAGATGTACATACTATAAATACTCGAAAGAAACACAACCTTGCCGTACATGCTACTCGTCTCCACAGAATAAGCAACTCGTTCATGGGTCAATGTATACGCTTTTTCAACAAACTGCCCATTAACGTTAGAAATTTACCCTATAATAAATTTAAGAAAGCTATTAAAGCTGAACTATGCCGAAAGGGGTATTACACTATCTCGGAATGTTTAAGCGATAAAAAGGCATGGGAGTGATATGAAAAATGCTTAATTATATTGTTTTGATTTTACCTGACATTGTAATATGAAAAAATTTGGACATTGTATAATGAAAAAATTTGACATTTAAATAAGATAAAATTGACATTGTAATATCATAACAATTAACATTCTATTAATTGACATTTTTATTGTAACATTCTTAATAATACAGAAATTGTGAATGTGAGCATCATGTAGGAAGTTTTTCTTATTTTTTTATTTTTTATTTATTGTTATACATATTTGAAATCTGGCGGTTTTGAGGTTTTTATATGGCCTACGCAAATGTCCTGCTGATCTGGTATCGCCTTGCGACAGGTCGTTGAGCTCCCTATAACATGGTTGAGCTACACGATGACTGATGCATGTGTGCCGTCAGTTAGGACAGGTCAACTCGAAACTGATATAGCTCTTTCTTAAAAAGGCCATTCCAGATACCCTGCATGGTTACGCTCACATAGGGATGTTTAATGATGTCTGGACTTTAAAAGAGACCTTGATCTTTGAGTTTGTTTCGGCGTTTCTTCTCAGAGGTAGTCAGATAGGAAACGCCGACGCCATCTAGATTATAATGACATGTAAAAGAGTTTTTAAAAGACCTACTTACAGAATAAACAATTTCATTTCATTGAATAATTTCATGATTTATTTTATTATAGCCAATAGAGCTAAACCGTAAACTAAAACAATTTTATACGTAGGTAAGTAGGTACGTATTATTTATCGCGTTACACAGGATTTGGACAGACAACAAAAAATATATCCATTTATAATCTTTTTATTGTTAGTTAAGATATACATCATAAAGCTACTCATATATTGTGTAGATATCATCAAATCGGTATTTCTTTATTACCTATGTTGTTTTATCTCCGTGACCTTTGATAGCCTTGACTTTGCGTTATTACTTCAACAAGGATGGCATTTCTTTTGTCCACTGTTTTGTTTTGATTGTTACGATGACGGGCCAACTAACTATTTACATGTTTTCGTTGCAATCAATTTAAAACTTCGAGCAGATGCGGAAACAGCGTTGTAATAATGATACCGATATAAATGACAATGAATGTTATAAAAGCATGAGATAATAGTTTAATTAATTTAATGCGTAGAAGTTGCATGTAAAATTTAAATATATTTGTATTGTTTACTTTTTAACGTCAAACGTCACTATCTTTGTTTTATGTTTATCCATTTTGTATATAATTCAATTTTAATTTAACATGCTCAATGAGGTGGTGACTGCTAATTATCTTTTATTGTGGAAGATAATAAAATGGCATTCGATGACGCATGTCGCGTTGTTCACGCTCCACACGTGAACAATATAAAATTAAATTCAAAACATTTTAGTTCTTATCTCCGTGACAGGATTTAGCTTTTATTATATTATGGGGATTATTCCCGCATGTTCTGAAATTAATATGACTATATGGCTTTTAGAGTAAGAAAAGGAAAGTTTCCCGTAGAATTTGAAATGATGTACTTGTTTCTATGAGATTTTGTCAGCAAGTATGTAGGGTTAGATAGCTCAAAACAAAATTAGATTGAATGCTTACTTATCAACTTGTTTACTGAAACACTGATGTGCATTTATTTACTAAAATATGATTTTTACCATTCGTTGAACTTTTTTGTACACATGTGCGTGTGTAATGTCATAACAAGAACATCCGTACGAAGGCGGGGCCTCGCCGGGGGCGCGACTGCTTATTAGTGTAACTTGTAACAAAACTGTTATAAGTTATAACATTTGTTAGAAGTTAATTAAAAAGCAAATGCTAAAATGCATGTGAATGATAAACAAAAGGACTGTAATATAAATTATGTATAACTAAGGTATATAATTCATATTATTTTAACCTCGTACTGTTTTTTGTAAAGAAATTTTGGGAGTATAGGTACATAGCACGTGATGATAAAAAAACTATTATGTAGCTAAGGTGGTTATTTAAGTAGTCAATTATAAACGTAATGTCCCATAAATTCTCTCTGATTCCTTCATATTAGATCCTATGTTGTGTAAGTCAAAGTCAAATCATTATTGCATTCATGTATTCATTGTAAAATAGTAGATACATAGGGTTGGTCACCCAACTAAGCTACCTCTTTTGACATTATGTAGGTACCTATTTGTTTTTACGCTACAGATAGTGTGTGTTACTGCCCTCGTGTGTCATAAAAAGCATAATTATTAAAGAAACCTATTAGCAATAAGCAATAAAGTTCAGCTATGGGACAGCAAAGATAAGTTCTGTAAAAGATTTGTATAGATTTCTAAAAAAACTGTCATGTTCTCCCGGAAAAACTAAGCTATTTTTCAGGATAAAAGTATTCTATGTGTTTTTCCGAATCATGTTTACGCTGTTTGCTAAATTTAGTTGAAATCGGTTCAGTGGTTAAAGCGCCAAGAAGTCACGTACAAATTATCAACCAGTAACACTTTCGGGTGCACAATATTAGTAAGGAAGTAAAGATAAGGATTCATAATTACCAATTTGGTACGCTATCCTAATAACGTGACAAATGTAATTGCTTTTTATTATATTCTTAATATGTGGATAACAACGTGCGTCACACATATGTAATTTGTTATAAATACCTGTAATTTATGAAACTTGTGTTTGTTTTTCCAAATTAAAAATCTCACTTCGAGGTGTCCTATGTCATATCGTGTGCCAAATCATAAATCGGATGTCGAAATACTCGATTGAACCCTTCACTTTTTGAGTAAAAGTATTAATGATATTTTTCCCTAGAGCATAATTGTATAGTACCTATGTTTTTCGTTTGTTTAGGCGAGCAAGCGAGTTCCGCATCACTTATGGCGATATGCGAACAATGCACGATGACGTGGACACTTTCGAGCACATTCTGAACGTGACGTCACACAACGAAGCACTACTCGCTTACTACTACCTCGACAGTGAAAATAAGGTAACTAGGCTACTTTACTAATTAGTACTCGAATGATAAGTACAACATGAAAAGGCGCGGATAGTTTTGCCTCCTTGGTCGAAGTCAAAATAATGAACCACTGGGCCACCCCGTACCATTAGCAGAAATCACTACTTTATATATTATACCTACTTATATCTCATCTTAGTAAATTGTAAATACATAATTGTGTAAAACTATTTTTCGCATGGTAATATGAATAACACATATCTACGGTGAACTTTCTGATTAGATCCATATCAAATCGATTTACGTTTCAGAATAGTCTAATAGGTAACTGATTATTACGCAGTATTCAGCTTCGTTTCCGTAAACATTGAATGTGTTCAGAACACATTTAGTATTAAAGTAAGTGCCTGTGTATATGTTTGCTATGCACTACCTTATGCGTAATTTAAAAAAAATGTAAGCTTATTTGTCCTGCTCCTGTGACGTAAATCGAGAAAATCTTTTATCAAATAACTATCTTCTCATTTCATCTTTTCATAAATGTTGTTGCACAACTTTCCGCTTGCAAATATCCCGAGTATTCTAATTAGCATACTTGACCCGCACTATCTGCGGGCAATGGAATGGCGTGCGCGGGCCGAGTGATGACGCGGGCATCGTGCGACGTCAGGAGACCGCACACGCAGGGTTATCATGATCGAGAGAAAACCTCAAATGTTCTTTTATTAGTGGCAATGTCCCTGTTTTTGATAATAGAATGTCGGTGGATAAGTTTTACAAAACAGCCAAAATAATTCCGTTTGGACACCATTTTCTCTCGGTCTTTTCAGTACCTTGGTACCACTGCCAAGAACTTGGTATCAGTAGCAAACTGGCCTTGATAAAGATTTTTGATTTAAACACAAAACAGGACCATAATGTACAGTAAATAATGTAGTTGACGAGTTGATGTTAAGTATTATTAATTTATAATAAACTGTGTGAAAACGTGCCCGCGACTTCGTCTGCGTGACAAAAGGTAGCTTATGTCCTTCTCCAAGGTCCAACCTATCTCCTTGCCAAATTTCATTACGATCCGTTCCGCCGTTTAGTCGTGAAAAGGTAAAAATAAACAGTTACTTTCGCATTTATAATATTGGTATGGATTAAAATAAACTAAAATACCTTATAGTTTTGTTAAATAATCAGATAAATAGGGACAATATTAAAATAATGCTTGTGATGTTTACAGAAAGTTATCGAGTTCGAACTTCGCTCTATCCATGACTAATATTCGTATCGTTTGCTTTGACCATAAACACGATAGCGGTGTCTTTGTTTATTTGCGACACTGAGCTGCTCTACACAATACTCGTATGTTTGATGGACGTCACTAGGTTTTTGCTTTTTTCCAGAAAAAGGGGCAAAGCGTTACGCCTGTATTCCCCGAATAGTAGGTGGGCCACATTATATTATTATTAAGTCCGTGTAATAGGCGGTGAGACTATTGCTACCTACCGGACAAAATTCCAAAGAGCTGCCCTTGAGAATTTATTAGTTCCTTTGCAAAATAAAACCGGCCGGAACGTATCAAGTGCCCACTTGTCAGGGGATCTTATTCATGTGAAGGAAAATTTCATATAAAATTAGTTCCGAAGCATTAAAAAGCTATCTTCATTTAGTTTCTATAATGCATTTATTATTTTGATAACTGTCAAAGTTGCCAGGTTTTACAAGAGGAAGCTCTGCGGTAGTTTTCACGTCTAGTCCCCACAGACCTAGTAACCTCACGTGGCATTTTGCTCCTAATCAAGTTGTAATACTAACTGCATGACGTGAGTAATCTTAGAAGTTACGGTCTCGGTCATGATCTCATGATACACTCAAACATATTTAACTTAACGCAAGCGTTAATGCGTTTGAAGCTTTCATTATATACACCTATGGAGATTGGGATTTGTATACATTTCGTACCGTGGCTCGCTTCTTTAACTTTGAATTTTCTTAATTAAATAATATGTTTTCAGATGAAAATGACGGAGATATACGACGTAACAGACGCAGACACTGATGCGGTGCAGTCGCCCATGGAGCGTGACGTGAACAAGCAGCTGGAGTTCGACAACGACTGGAGCGCTGAGCTCATCGTTGACAGCGGTCAGTACTAACTTTTTCACGGAATTATATGGTTTAATTCACAGGGTTTATCTACAGAGAATACTGAGTTCCTTAAAGTAAAGACACATTCATGACGGCTAAATGTATAAAAAACATAGTGATCATTAGTTTCAGTCAATCGAATTGTTATTTGTTAAATTGTTCAGTTCATCCAAGTCGTATAAATGTATCGCGTCATCAACATCGACTTTATTACACATACATGCAATAATGCTGTTAATTAATAGTTGTCCTCGCCTACCTAACTCGCTCACTAGATTAAGTAGGTTGGCAATGATGCGCGTATAGTATTCTCTAATAATAATAAATAATAATAATAATATTCCACAACTATCACACAACGCCGTCTAGTCTCAAGCTAAGCAGAGCTTGTGTTATGAGTACTAGACAACTGATAAACATACTTATATATTTCTAAATGCATACATATTATAGATAAATTACACCCAGACACAGAACAAATGATCGTGCTCATCACACAAACATTTGTCCTGGGTGGGAATCAAACCCACGACCTCCGGCATAGCAATCAGGGCTACTAACCACTAGACCAACAGGACAGTCTAAACAACAACACAGGACAATCTTGAGATATGATCGTGAAAATACCTTTTCGTAGCAGTCCATTACTAAGTTTCGGACGGTTTTTTGTCGATTAGATATAGACCACGTTGGTTTTGTACTACCCTATCGCGAAAAGAAATAATTAAATGTGTAGTTTAGTAAGTACCTGACGAGTACGACTAACGCGTTAGAATTTTAGAAGTATCTCCTAGCATTTACTCATTGAAATAGTAGAGGCAATGTAATATTAGCTAGTACTATTCTAGCAATGGCCGTCCGGTACAATGCACACCTTCAGTTATAGGTCACAGTTCTAACCTAACTTAACCTATCTTTCATGAGTGAGATAGCAACTATCTGCCATGAGCGAGATGCCCTTGTAAAACAGGAAACAAGTTGTTTTCTGTTACAATATCTCGTAGGGTAGCTTAGATCAAGGTCCATAATACCGCGAACCCTCTTAGAGCTAAATTTTCTTATTGACTAGGCCGGATTGTGATGTGTTGGCTGATGAATGGAAGGTGGATGGATAGATGGAAGGATGTTAAAAAAATCTCTGCAGTGTTGTGAAAAGATATGATAGTGGTATATTTTTTTAATATTATTATGATAATATACATATAATATAATTTATATACATAGCTACACGCCTGTATTCCCCGAGTGGGTAGGCAGAGGTACACCTTTCACTGATGCCGTTATTAAGTCCCATGTAGTAGGTGATGCGCCTATTGTTATTTAAATGTATTGTATATATTTTAATTCTTTAACATTTAATAAATGTACATAATTGGCTTTGCAGTGTCAATAAATCATAAATAAATGCTCGTTTGCCATCATAGTGGTTTGGAAAAATAGAACCCTATGATATATAAGATAATGTTAGTTTCTGCTTACACCTAGAATAAACCAAGACCAATCATTTAATTTCACTTATTGTATTGCGTACGTTTTGTTGATCTCTAACACGTTTACTGTTCTACCAGATGACCTCGACATGGAAGCTATGGACGATGACGCTTTAGCTGAGAGGAACATATTCTCCGACCCCGAGAGCGAATGGAACACGCGGAGATCTCTGTCGGTGTCCGACAGCGACGGAGACCAACCGGAGTCTGATCAGAGAGGGCCTTATATCGAGTTACCTTAGTATACTGTTAATTTTCATTTAACATTTTGTCATGTCCTTCGAACAGCTATAGCCGACACCTTGCAATACTGCTACCTAAAGGATAGCTAGGGAATTATTATTCACTTCTAACAAATTGAAGTTCTAAAAGATCGAAGATCGCACTTTTAAACGACAGTTCAAAGACTATGCGTGGTGTTGTCCGCAAAAGGCCAGATGAATAATTATTTCTGCTAAAGGAAGATTTCACCAAATACCACGGTATTCCAGAGCAGGAACCCTGGGACCAACCTGGGGAGAATTCAAGACTGGGTATTGTTAATGAAAACATTTTATATAACCACTAAAATGGACATATTATTATCTGTCCATTTCATAAGAGCGTTAATTTTATGTCAACTAAATCTCGCGGAATTATATAACTGTACTACAAAGTATTACGAGTACTGTACTACGAGTGTGACCATGGTAACCCATGGCAATTATATTTCTCCAATATTTGAAACACATTCATCAAGATTAATATAAATTGGACTATTTTTATCATTCGTTCTTTTCGAGGATTGTTTGGTGTCCCAACACTATTTACTGTTAGCAAAGTAACATTATTTTGATTTGAACTGTCAAGTTACTGCATCGAATTTATAGTCCAAGTATAGTTTGGCTCCACACAGAAAGACGAAGAAAATCTGGCGAATATATAACCTTCGCTAGTAGGAGAGGTATTTATGAACAAGTGGATCCTGGACATATAACTTACAGGTCTTCCGCTCTGTATGTACACAAAATGAAGCCAATAAAAGTGTACACAATTAATTTATGTCGTTACAATTCAAATTACATATAAGCGGATTTTATTGCTAATAGGATAGCGAATTGACGAACTTCACTCGTAACAACGTCAAAAATCGGCTTTACGCTTACATACAAAGATGTAATGACGAATTAGTGAGTTGTAAATATGAAAATATTGGTATTATACTATTTAGCATAATAAATATATTAAAAAAAAATTACCCTACTACCATTATGAGTAAAAAAAGATGCTTAGCTCAGGTTTATACTGAAAATGAAACCTAATTTATTTTATAACTCTACCATCAAATGTTTATGAAAGATAACATGTCGAAGAAATGTTTATGTTGACCCTACGTTTTCATTCTGTAGATAACGTCATATCTTTCTTCGCATCTGACAGTCCTTTAAGTAAAAATATCGGCTTATGTTTAAAAAAAGGTTTCATTCGGGTTCAAGGTTTCGGGTGACATTTAAATCCACTGTCGGTTGAATTTAAAATGTGAAAGCAAATGTTTAATAAGACCGAAACGGCTGTCTTCAAATATAAAGATCCCTGTTTATTATACAAGCTGCTGCACTGTCCCGTTGCTAATAAAAATTATTATCATTTGAAACATATGCTTAATCATATAAAATTCCTTTTAAAATTCTATGGTTATTCAATCGTATAATTTTCACTTGGAAACATTAGCGAGTTTTTCAGTATAAACCCCGATGGGTTCTAGGAATAAGTTGGTATTGTCGAAGGACGATGAATTCCTATGCCTGTTTTATTGGTGGTTTTGCACGGGTTGGTTTTTGTCGTCCACATATAGATAAATAATAAAATTGAGTTTTATTATTTATTCCTGTTAGTTGTTTGTATTGGCGGTATAGTGAAAAGATCCTTGAATACAGCACGAGTACATCTCAACAGTTTGTATATAGATTACAGGAGCCTTTAATATAATTAAGACAATATTTATATAATTAGCTATTAATTTACTTTTCCCAGTAATATAAGAATTTGTTCTGATTCATTTAGTTTGTTATTGAAGTATATGAGTATTTGAATTATTAAAAAGTATATTTTCGCAATATCATCAGCGCAAGTATTTAACCTAATTAATTTTATAGTTTTTGAAGGGGACTCGTTAATCTAGTGGTATGCTAAGTATGAGAGTTAGATTCCCTGGTCGGGCATTGTTATTGGGGTTTTCTGTGAGAAAATTCTCAGTACATTGATGACAATAGGTTCACCACATGGGCCTTAATAACAGTATTGGTAAAATGTGGGTATACACCTCTGCCTACCCCTTCGGGGAATACAGGCGTGATGCGTTTATGTTGATGTGGTGAACTGAGAACGTAATTAGCACTCATCCGAGATTTAGTTGACGTTAATTGTCGCTTGTACAGAAGTGGTAATTTATAATATAGGGTTGGGTAACAATATAATTATCGGGTTATTTCTTGGTAAAATGGAAGGTTATATAAAAGTTTATTTCCATAAAATGGCTTTTCAGATCATATTAGTTTTGATGTTCAATTCATTATATCGTATGTACCTCTAATGTGATATCATAATATTAAAAAATAAAAGAATTTATTAGGATTAATTAAATTATATATCAATTGTTATTAGTCTATTATTGCAGATTAAATTACAAGCTGGTACCGCTGCCATATTTATAGAGCAAATGAAAAAAAAAGCTTAATCATGTAAAATTACTTTAAACTTTCTATGGTTATTTAATAGTAAAATTTTCACTTCGAAAACGAGTTTTTCAAAAGAAAAAAAGAGGAAATTCCCATGTCCATTTTTGTTTTTTTACGGGTGGTTGTTATCGCACCCAGCACACGGGCGAATTTCATCATTAAAAAAAACATTTTTAGTATTTTATTGTTTATGGCTTCGTGTTCAGTAAAATTGTTATTAGACTCATAACTTCTTTATTGTAAATGTGAGCACCATGCAACATTAACATTATTCTATGACCGTGATTTGAGGTCTGGTAGTTTGAGATGTCATTCTCACATAAATGTCTTACTGTGGTGGCGTATGTGTTGGTCATTCTGTTCCCTTAAATATGGTTAAGCGGATATATGCCTGATATTGTGGCCACAAGTTGGGACTGGTCAGCTCAAAACTACCAAGACTAGTAACTATTATTACAATTTTGTATCTTCTATTGTACCTACGTGTACAACTACATCTGCATCGTTATCACATAATATCTTTTACCGGACCATATAAATGTACCAATAAGATTGTAACACAAAATTTTTAAAAGAGTAACCATGGTGTTTCCTTTCCGTTCTTCTCCATAGGAATCCACATTTTGGAACGTGGCATTTCTTGACTTTCAAAAGTATCTTTAAATGGTCTAATTGGAATAAATGATTTGACTTTGAGTATCAGGGGTAGTCACCTCCTTAAATATGGCACGGGTATCAACAGCTTGGAAAAGCACATAGCCCCTTTGTTATCTTCGTTGCTCTCTTAAATATGAAGCTTACAGCCCACGTAGGTGACTTAATGATTCTATCAGGGTCTATTCTTGTGAATAACGATCCTTGTTGTATTTAGTCGAAGAATTCACTGATGGGTATAGAATAATATTATTGCGCTGGGCGCTTGTAATTTGAGGTTTGTCGCCTCTAAACGCATCAGTAGGTTATGCCACTAAATTTCGTAGTTAAGCACCATTACCTTTGTTAGACCTTACGCACACTATCTATGTAATGTACACTTGTCGTATTATAAATGTGCAAGTCTGAATCTAGGCTTTCCTAACGGCCGCGCAGGTACTGTCATATAGAACAGTGTCAACAAGCTAAAAATTTTTTAATATATTAAGAAAATTAACACCGGCTGTTCTCGATGTTGTGCGAGCGAGGCAGATGTATTAATAAAATGGTAAAGAGTGAGTGAGACAGCACGTTGTTACAATGATATCGACAGATCGCCCAAGCGCAGATTCTATCTGTATTTGTTAGCAAGTGGCTGCACAGGAGTCAATATTACGACTACTGCGCAGCCACTTGCGTACAACTTCAGACATGCACAGTTATAATACGACAAGTTTAGTGTTGTGTAAAATAAAGTGCCCTTATAATGTTACCAACTTAGCTTTGTAAATTTATCTCTTCCAATTTCATACTATAAAATTGTATTATTATATTTGTTGTGGATAGAAAAATATGACCGGCAGCAGGGTTCGAAGGTTAAACCTACACTCCTTGGGTTATTACTTATTAGTCCAAGTGCACCGCCAACTAAGTTCGTGAGACCGGACTTTTCTTCCATTTAAGTTAAAGTTGTATTGGAACCAGATTTACTAAAGTAATTTATATGATTAATCCGTTCAGACAGTGTAGTTAGCGAGACGTGACGCTTTCGCTCAGCCTTTAGTTATCTCGGTTGGCATAGAATTGATTGTCACTTGGTAGTACATTGCGTCATAGGTTTCATAATTTAGTTTTTAATAGACAAGCTATAACCTACAACGCAATGTATTAAGGGACCATGAATTCGATGCTAACCAAGATAAAGACAACCGTCCTGATCAGCGCGTGTCACTATACTCCGTTCGAAATTAGATTAGACATTTAAATAAACCATTTTTACAGTCCGTTCAACTGATTTTGACTTCTATTGCGTTGGTGACATGAGAAATGGCAGCTGCAGTAAACAGTTGGTATTGTAACCACATTTTTGCATTTAATGCCATCCTTGTGCCTACGGAATAGAAGTCAAAATCGGTTGAACGGACAGTACAAAAGGTTTGTTTAAATTTATAATCTTATTTCAAATGGAGTATAGTCGCTTCCTGCATCGTTTCATCTACTACATTTACACAGACTGTCAAACTTACTGAAGACTGTTATGGCTATGTAAATTCTTAAAATAAGACACCGTGAAGATATTTGTTAAGTACAAATATGTAGCAGAATTTTATACTTAACTACTAACAAAAGTAATGCCCTTGACTCGGTGATGCATAAAGAAAGAGAACGGGTACTAAAATTAAAAAAAAAAAACTACGACCGCTTCCCTACAAAGTATAAAATAAAGTCGCTTTCAGCGTCTGTCTGTTTATCCGCTAATTCCTCCTAAACCACACAACGGATTTTGATGCGGTTTTCCCCATTATTTAATTTTTTTTTCACGGATGGTTTATATTATATAATAGAGCCTAATTTAGTTTTCTTGTAAGTAGAAAATAAAATATTTTGCTAGAAAGTCGCCGAAAAATTAATTTACATGGTTTACTTAGGCTCTTTTTTCTGAAGTTATAATATTAAATGGAAAAACTCTTTTTTCTAATTTATAACCGTGCGAAGCCGAGGGCGGGTGCTAATTTAAATATTAATAAATCGATATGAAACTTTTATAAAAAAAAAAAAAAACCTTAATACATAAACACACATCTTTCAAGTCGTCGTCTCCCATGGGGTAGGCAGACACAACAGAACGCTACCTAATAACGCCATCCTATAATATAAGCTTCGGTATACGGTGATAACTTTTAAAAATATCAATTTGTCATTTAATGCAAACTAAAAATGTTAATACACTAGTATCGCGTTTATTGAAGGTTTTTATTTAACTCCTCTATCGATTTATCTATGGTTTATATAACGGCTTCGATTCCGCGGTTTTTTTTTTAAATGGCCACCATATTTGCCACAAAGTTTAAAATCCCTTTCAATACTTACATATTATTTTTATTGCTGGTTTTATTTAAGACTTATTATTCATAGTGTCAACACAATATAAATAAAGACTTTCTTAATTTCTCTGTCTACAGCATAAAAATTCATTAATGTTGTCGTCTAATAATTAAATTTTATTTGTAAATAGAACGCTTAAATGTTGGCAGTCATAGATAAAATATCTGAATTAATTCGTAACACAGTTCGTGGAAGAGCCTGGGATTAATACAAATAAATCTTTGAAAAGCATTAACTCATGCTTAGCGAACCTTAAAGTTAAAAATTAAGAAGTAGACCTAATAAAGAGAAACTATCCCAGGCTATAAAATTTTGTGGAAAAAGAATAGGGTCGCGAGCAGGAGTCGAACCCGCCAACTAAGTCATTTCGACCACTTCGAAATGGTCAGAGCGCCTGGAGTATTTATCCGGGAGGCGTAGGTTCGAATCCTGCTCGCGACTCTATTCTTTTTCGACAAAAATTTATAGCCTGGGATAGTTTCTCTTTATTAGGTCTACTTCTTAATTTTCTTATTAATTTCTTGATTGTTTTCAGTTTTTATTTCAGTCAGATATTTCGTCTCTGGTGACCTTAGTTGGTAATTGTGCTATCGTCTGTATCAATCAATTTCAATAGAAATGTTAACAAACCGTTTTTATTATAATCATAAAACAATCACCTTATGACAATGATAATAAATAATTAATACATCGGTATTTCAAGGGGTTCCAACTTGATATCCGTAAAACGATTTTAAGTAATTATTTGAGTAATATTTGGGTCTACTTTTGGACTTTACTAAAAAGGATCGAGTTTGTTGACGTTTCTATTTGAATGGCTTTACATAATTGGTTCTACCTACGTCAGTGGTCGTTTCCTAAGACTAGTGTCACAAATATTTCTGATAAAATATATAAAATTAACGTTACTGCTTGTTTTTTTTTTATTGAATTAAAGGTAGTATTGCCTACTACTTTCCATGTGTTAAAGGTATCCCATACTTAAACCGTAAAAAATTAAGGACGTGTTTATTCCTATGTAATAATAATTTTTAAATTGGCTACTGGCACGCGTAAGTTGCATTTAAATGATAATGAAGTATAAATAATACAGATATTTAAACCTTTTCCTAACTCCGGTCTGATACTGAGAATTTCCTAACAAAAAAAACCCAATAACACTGCCCGACCTGGGAATCAAATCCAGAACCCTACACTTAGCAGCCGCACTTGCGTCCACTACAGCACCAAGGCCGTCAAAATGCAAAGCACGGTTTAGTGAACTACAGAGTAGGTCATAGTGGCCAGGGCGTGACCTGTCTCTGCCAACAGTAGTGAGGGCTATGCTGGCCGAGACGGAGAACTGGAGGGAAGTGGCTTCCTTCTGTGAGACCGTTATGGTCCAAAAGGAAGCCGCCGAATGCGATCGCGAGAGGGCCGATCCCACCTGGAGAAGAAGGCGTCGAGGTAGCAAACGCCACGGCGCCTAACACGCTGAAATCCCGCATAAAGGCAGGCGGGCCTTTGAGGTCACGGGCGCTTAGAGTGGGGTCTCTGTCCTCCCATAAAATGATCTCGGGAAAGACTATGGCACAGTGGTCACGTGTTGCCGTGCGCAGTGAGGTCCAGGGGAGAATCTTTTTACCTACAGTCACTCCAGGGATGTGTCTAAACAGGCGTTTTTTTTTTTAATTTATTTGTTTAAGGGCATTTGTCTCTAAGGGCCTTATAAGAGCCCTAGCGTAAGCAAAAGGAAATAAAACAAAAAAAAAAGGTATATACCTAACAAATTAATATGAATGCAAGATCATATTCTTGATTATAAACTTCGCAACATCAGATCTCGGTTCAGATAATATACCCAGAAATACTCCCTGATCAAGTTTATTTATTTGCAAAGGGGGCTCCCCTCCATGTACTTATGGTGACCACCGGGGTGGTTTTAGTGAGGTAAAAATCCGACACTGGGCACCGGTTTTATCCCCAAAGGCCGAGTGCCTGTAGTACTGTACTAAGAGTACGCATGTAATCTACAGCACAGTCAATGAGTCTAAACTCAAACATAATTCAAATGACGTTTAGAGTCACAGGTCGCAGCAAAACTATGATATATGGAAAAACAAACTAATGTCAATGTCACGTATGTTCTAATTTTGAACTGTCCTCTTACTATATTTTTGAGCAATTATTCATCAAAAAACATATTTATTTGCAAAAAAATTTTGACGATATTAAGAGTAAATAACCGCGCTGTTTTGCACGGTATTATTTGTGATTTGAATGTTTTTTTACTTGTTTTATGAATATGGTTGGAAAAGGGAGCGAGCAGAAAAGTAGCCGAATATTTCACCAATGTTACTTGAAGTGTTGCAAGTTACAGAACCTGACGCCCTTGAACAATGTCATACCTTCTGGAAACGGCAAAGTGTTGGATTTCTGCGTGGATAGGATCAAATATGTGGACTGGCCACCTATTTTAAATGCGCTCAGCTGTGATTTGAGCCTGCATTCAGTTTCTATTAAGTGTCGACAGCAAGTCAAAACGGGTAATGTTGATACAACTCAGATTACAAGCTGGTAATTTCGAAAGGCTTTAGCATATTACTATTGACATCATCAGTGAATTATTTGTTAATTATCTTAATACTTTACTGTACATATATTAAGTGGTAGGTACCCTGGAACACTGACCGGGCAGACCACATAAATGTAAATAAATAATAAAACGGGTAGGTATATTAATAGTAAAAAAACTTTGATATTTATATAATCACTAAAAAGAAGAAAATAAACTTTAAATCAAATTTAACCCATTAATTTATTATATCATACAATTTATTACTGCGTCGTTGTTCTAGTGGTCTCTCAAGCTCCACTGTCGAGCATGGAGTCCTAGGTTCGAGTCCCAGGTCACGCAGTGTAATTGAGTTTTTCTGTTAGGAAATTCGTAGTAGCAGCCTGGCGTTTGGAATTGTGCTTGGTAGACGGCAATTGGCTCACCACCTGCACAGGTTATTAAGTCCCACATGGGGCTTCATAACAGCACTGGTGATAAATATGTGGGCGTACAACTGTGTACAACTCTGCATAACCCTTTGGGGAATACAGGCGTGATGCTGTGTTATAAAATGTATATGAATAATTATGATATAAAAGCTTGTCGCGAGATATATACTTGTGTAAATAAATTTGTTAGATTTCTGTGGGACTACGTGTTTAGCGAAGGAAATATTAGAAAAAAAATATATAAATATAATATTAAAAAAGATAAGTAATCTTTATCTTGGAATTGATCACTAATTATCTATCTACCGCAACCTACTTGTTCAGAGTCATAAATATCTCTAGTTTAATAAATAGACAATACATAATTAATACTGGTGCTCTTATTTATCATTATTTATGTAGCAGTTCACAACCTTTAAAATCTTAATTCTTCTTACTCGCCACAGTTTTAGAACACATAGACTGTGAGAGACTGGCAAAAACAGTCAACAAGCGATGTGTCATACTGACGAACTTCATGCTAAGTAATCTAGTGGAAGCGACAGCGCAACTACTCTCTAATACTACACTGTTGACGAGCTTATTATTAGAGGGTCTCCCATTAAGGATACCATATTTAAATCCTTTGTGTGAGGTAAGTTATTTATAGATATTCCATTGACAATATGGTCTAAGCTCGTGTTTACTTTGCAAATCCAAACAACACAACTAGCAAAGTTTCCAAGGCATTGGAACGTTTTCCACACATTGTTACTCTACTTTGCCTTGAATTTACTTCTACTACCACTACTTGTGTCGGTACTATCTAAAAACCGCCAATAATGCCGAATGCTTTCGTTATAGGTGTTAACGTAGGTAGGTACAGTAGCCCCCCCCAGGGGTTCCGCCTTCTCGGTGGCGGGGCTCTAGTAGCCGTGGCTTGGTCACCCACGGTGAAGCTAGAGGAACCCGGGGAGAGCCGCTCCTCTAGACTTTGCCTGCAAGCCAATGTTGGAGCGGCGTAGGTTGCGGGCCGTATGGGGAGTGCCGCAACTAAGGTGGGCTGCGGTGTCGTAGGGGCGGCACCGCAGCTGAGAGTTCGGGGCCGCCGCGGGAGTGGAGTGCCGGTATGTCGATGCGCCGCTCTTCTTACCTTCCACGGCCTTGACGGGGCGCCACCGTTAGATGGCGGACGCGGTGGAGCCGCAGGGAAGGAGCTACGCCGGTTATCGAGGCACCACTCTCCCTATCCTCTGCGGCCGTAATGGCATACCGAAATTGTCTCGACTCGTTGTATATTCTTTTTTTACATAACTAAAACTTTTTTATTTTAGGCCCTATTAGCGAATAATTCACTACAACATATTCACTTGCCTCGATGTCTGATCGGCGACGCAGGCTGTTTGGCCATCTGCAAGTCTATCAGGTGTCTACCAAATATCCTGACGCTGGACTTATCTGGTTGCGAGCTAACGCCTCTAGGAGCTGGTTACATCGCTGAATTGGTCAAGGTAAGAAAAAAAAACATAGGAAGCTGAATTTCTTCTGAAATATGCAAACGTCACTTGAAGACGATGCAAGCTATGGTTATGATGGTAACCTACCTAGTGTAACTACTCTACGTACGCTTCGTTACTCTAAGTACGACATTGGTAGGGCCATTGGTAAACCTAATATGGAATTATTTGGGTTACTCTTATTAACTGCCTGCCTGAGATATGCTGACTATGGTGATATGTCTAACGAGACAATAATTATGATCTTACCGACGAAGTCCTTTCCAGTACCAGAAAATACACAGATACAGCGAAAACTGGACGCATACGCTCCGGTATCGACTGCCCGAGCTGGATGCAATGGCTGGTCTGCGCAGGATCACTGTGTGTGCCAACCCACAGTTGGGAGACGTGGGTGTTAGCAAGCTACTCGATGTCCTCTCTGATGATTTGTGGATCAAAGGTCAGTGGGCTTCATCAGTTACAAAACCCAATGTAAAGGTACCTACTTTTTAATAAATTAACAATAAATTTTTGTGGCTTTCGATTCCATTATTTTACCAAGGCACTTTTAAGGTCTCATATTATGTACTCTAGTACTGGATCTCTTTGAACGTTTTTTCGTTTGTTGGTTTAAATTTACATCCTGTAAAACTTTGCTTCCTCTTCCAATCTGTCTTATACTAAAGTATAAATACCTTTTAGCACTTGATATCCAGAACTGTGGTATATCTGAAAATACGGCGATCGCTGTCCAGCAGATGATGACATCGAACAAGACATTGGTAGTACTGGACATGAGGAATAACGTTGACGTAAGCAATGAATCGCTATCCAAAGTGCGCTCCACGCTCCGGGAAAATGAAAGAGGGATGGAAGCAAAGGTGAGTGACATATACTACAAGGCCACGGATCTGAAAAAAATACGGATGTAACCTTGCCTTGTCATAAGCGAAGCATAGATTGCGCAAACACACACGCAGTGTACTGGCGCTGACTGGATGAGTTTTAAGTATTTTTATGCGTTTAGTTCGTGTGTATAACAAGCGAGGTTGAATAACTAGGCATGCTTCTCAGATGTCGTACGCAACGCTACGGCCGTATTTTTCGAAGAAGAGACATCAAGTAATTTGGCACATCATTTTTGGAGCTGTTTTAACTTTAAAGAAACGCCTCAAATTCACTTATATATGGATATATCGTCTAAAATTTATTTTTCCGGGAATTGTTAAGTAAACATAATTCATGTTTGTTTCAGTTTTCATGGCTTGCTAGTGTTAGTGGTTCTTCAAGTGAGAAACTGTTAAAATCAATTACATCCAAGTTAGTAAATACTATGATTTAGATTTACCCGTACCTACCTGCTAATAACAGACATAAGTTACAGATTCGTATCAACAATATGATTCTAATATACCTATTATAAAACATAACATATAAATCTAACTAGTCTAATGGCTTAGTGGTCAGAGTGCCTGGAGTATTTGTCCGGGAGGCGCTGGTTCGAATCCTGCTCGCGACAGTAGGTATTCTTTTTCACTTTAAAGTTCGCTAAGCATGCATTAATGCTTTTTAAAGATTTATCTGTATATAAATCTATATTATCTACCGTTATTTATGTGCTCCGTGTGAAAAAAAAGCTAGGAAGCTAAGAATCCACAGTTGTAACAACATGTAGGTACCTATGTGCTATATGTACTTAAATAGAAATAAACACATTGTAACTAAAGTATATAGAAAGTAAAAAAAAATCGTACGAACTTACCTAAATTAATATAGTCTCCCTTATTTTTGACACAGAAACGGAGTTACCAAAGACAAGGCAGTGTCTAACGCAAGAAATGCGCCCATGAAATATGTTAGCAAAAATAATGCTGTAAAGAAAGACAAGTAAGTACTTACCTACCTAGGACATGTGATATATTAAAGGTGTCGAAGTAACAATCTCACACATGGCCGGATTTTTATTTATTTCAATTTTAAGAAACTTTATTAATATATTTATTAAAAAAAAACGTTGCCCCACACTAGGAATTTCTTCCTGTATCGTGGGTGCGTTTACAGACATTTAATCTCACAAGCACACACACACCCAGACCCGGAGCAATTATCTATAGATCGTACAAATATTTGCTCCGTGCAGGAATCGAACCTGCGACTCGCAGCGCAGCAGTCGGTCTCTCGACCACTGCGCCAACCGCGCTGTCAACTTTCTATTTTGTCTACGTGGGTCTACTTAGAAAGTCAAGATGATTACAATATTATCTTTCCCAGGGACTACGCTGAGGTACTAGAGGAGCAGCTCCAAGAGGAGATCTCACACAGACAACAACTTGAAGAATTGAATCTACAGTTGGTAGACCAGATGAAACAGTTGAAACAACAGCAAATACGTCTGTGGGCCAACTGCGCCGCATCTTCCGGTAAGTTAACAAGGCTAAGGACCGCACTACAAAAAAATATTGGGCTATATTTTCATTCATTTTCATGCGAATTTTGCTGCACTACCAATTATTAGTAGGTATTACGAGTACGACCTACATTTATACACTAAGAGGACCTACTGACCACTAATGAGTACCAAATGAATGAGGTAACAAACGGAGGCATTTGGTAAAGTCCAATCTTGACATTTACTTTTTCCTGCTCATTTTTCCAGGTTCAGAACATTCTTTCGAGACGAGTGCAAGATCGGGTGATCTATCAAGCAGTTCTGGTTCTTCCAGTTCTGTGCCTATCGACCAGACTACGCTCTCTTACATACAGCAAGCTTTCAAGGACATCTATGCGTTCATCAAGAATAACCAGTGCTACGGGTTAGTGCCTAACGGGTTAGTTTTGTTCTCGGTTGCACTTGACTTCCCTAACAGTGAAGCTGGGGTTCCCTAACAGAACCGAATCAGCAGAAATTGGTTTTCTGATCGGTGTATCTTTTTAAGGAAACTCCAGCTTTATGTTAAGCTTATCCATACTTGATTTAAACGCAGTTGTTTTTTACTCGCGCGTTTACGACTCTCGAATAGGAATCGCTGCATCAGCAATATAGGTAACGGACACAAACACTCCAACATCACTGACGTTTCTGCTCACCAACACTGTAAAAGAGTAGTGTTATTTGGTATTGGTTACGATTGCAAGGCGGAGGTTCATCCCCCGTAAAGTAGCTCCAGTTTTTCTGAGCCTTACCTCTCTTACAAGTAATGTTTAAACATTACGTTACGCACGCGGCGGATGACGAAGTGCTGTTCTGTTTTTCGACCGGCTTTGAATCCGATCTGCTGGAAAGATCAATACCGTTGGCAGGTAGGTACCGTTTATAAAATCCCGGATAACCGAAACCTTTCCCCGATTCGAAAATAGCACTTAGGACCTTAATGTCTCCAGATGTTACTTTGCGATAACAACACCAATAAGGCTCTAAAGTTGATTTAATTACCCTTAATTATTTTCTCAATATTCCTAGACAATGTCTCCACGAAACACAGAAACAGATACCAGAGCCACAGCCAGTCGAGGAAATCACGCAAGTGGAAGAAGTTCAATACAGTGAAGAGTTACGCGTCAACATCGTTCCTAAGAGAGCGCAGAGCTCACATCAGAAGATACCTGATAATATGAAGGTTAACAAGACGACTAAGTCTGCACATCTGCTCGGTGACACGCCGCGAAGGGAAGCAGTCGAAATAGTAAGTTAATATAAAAATATAAATGTTCATCTCAGACTTGTGTTTGTACACAAATCGGCCACCAATAATTATCCGCTACAACTACTTAACAAAAAAAAAGAGTTAATGCTTAAAGTAAAATACGCAGTAGGCGCACTGACCTTCATTTTGCGAAAGATTTCTTCTTATTATTATATATGGGGTGCATTATTCGTTTTTCGTATTGTAAAGAAAATGTGGAACAATTTTGTCGCCAAATTGGTAATACGGTAAAAAATGGAAACGACGCCATTGTCGCCATAGGAAGCCGATGGCGCTACTAACTTAGAAAGCTTAGAAATAAATGGAGGAACTTACTAATTAGGACTCATATTTCCAGAAACCAGAAATGATTGAAAGACAAATGGGCGACACGAGACGCACGCACTACGAGGAATCGAGTCCGCTAGAAGATATAATTTCAGTACAAACGAAGCCTAAAAAAGTAAGTGTAATTTTAGAGATTTATCGGCTCGATTTAGTAGCCCGAGTTTGTACCTACTATCGCCCATCGCTAGTAGATACAAACTCGAGTAAAACAATCGAGTTATTCGATTGCAATTGAATAATTATCGCTATAATTCGATAGTTCGTCGAGTGTTAATTTAATTTAGATAATGGTTTCTTATAACCTCCCTTAAAGACATTAAATTAAATTGAAAATATACTAACTGCATGGGGCTAGCAGTAGCTCAGTACCATAAAAATACTAAAGCTAGCTTCGATAGCACGAAGTTTTAGCGGGACACGAATCTGTCGAACTCACTTTAATAATCATATAATCGAAGTGTAGGTCGTCCTGCCGGCACTGAACGTCACCAGTGTTCTCTAAAGCTATTTCTCTTTCGACATCCACGGGACACTATATTTTAAAGTAAAAAACTTTTTTGTACATAGAAAAGTACGGTCGTGAGCAGGATTCGAACCAGCGCCTCCCGGATAAATACTCCAGGCGCTCTGACCACTAAGCCATCTCGACCTCTGCTACACGTCTTTTGGCGACGTCATTGCTATCTATTCAGTCCCTATACAGGTGACCGAACCGAGACGACAAACGTTGCAGTTAATACAATGTCGTAAAGATGCAATTACCTTAACAATTAAAGATAAATCTCAAAGGTCGAGATGGCTTTTAGTGGTCAGAGCGCCTGGAGTATTTATCCGGGAGGCGCAGGTTTGAATCCTGCTCACGACCGTATTATTTGTCCATTTAATATAATAACTTTAGAGGTCGCTAAGCATGCGTTAATGCTTTTCGCAGATTATCCCTATCTGTATACAATATTTTGCCCATATAGTTGCATAGAGGCAAGAGATATTTCAAGTGTAATTTATTCACAGAACAACATATACGGGCAGAGTAGCCCCTGCAGTAGCGTGGTAAGCGACTCAGACACGCTGATATGTTCGCCACAGATAACGCAACGCTCCGTACATCCGGCGATCGTGATCAACCCACGGGAGGCACTCTATTCGTCCTCGGACGAGGACAGCTCGTGACGGCGCTTTTTACTTATTTATTTATGAATTTATGAACATCATGTTTTATGTACGATTAAACAAATTGTTTGTTGTATATTTTGGTTTTATTATCTTCTTAAAATTTTCTATACAATTTAAGGAACGACACATACACTTGTTAAACTTTAATGTAGTTATGGAACTGCTACATTTTTGAAGTGAAAACTTCTTTAGGCGCGTTGAGCACTTTTTGGGCGAAGAAAAATCATGGAACTCGCGTCATCGTCACCGAACGCTTTCAATGAGCTGTATGTATACTGTGTATATACGTACATAGATACACCTCCGTGCGTTATTAGTACAATACAATTCACAAGTTACTTAGTTTTCACTTCTATCTGCAGTCCCCAAAGACTGCCCAGCATGTTTAATAGAAAAACCGTTACTATTTCCAAATATTAATATGGTAACAAGAAAACATTTTATTTTATACTACTGATTTATTAAGCTATAAGATTTAAGGTATTTATTTCTTGGTATCGCGTATTTCTACATTTTTCTGCTGTAGTTTAGCAATCATTACTTTCTCTTTAGCATCTTTTCTGGCTTGTTTCTCTAGTTTCTTTTGTTCCTTCTCCCGTTTAGCCAACATCTCTTGGAACCTCTCATCGCGAGGATCTAGTTTAAAGCCAAAGTGTCGCCTGACTTCTTCAACTAACCTTTCTTTCCTTTCCTGTAAAGAAATAAATAAAATGTTAGATCCTGATCTTGCACAGATTACCTAGATTTAATATGAAATCATTAAACAAAAATAGTGCTTTTTAACCAAATTTAAAAAGGCCTATTTGAAAGGCGGTGTAAATAGTAGACACCAGCAGGAATCTCCTAAAGACGAAAGAAGAGCACTTGAAAATTTAATAGATGTGACACAGTAGCTCATTTGCGAGAGCCATGACAAAGTATGACAAGGGTGGTCCAGTTTGTGTCCATTATTTTTCAATATATTTTACAAAAATAATAACAGTATATAGGCATATACATGGCCTTGTATATATTGTTGTTAACCTATACACTTTTTTTTTTATCGGCCTAGCCGTTTCTGTATGATATTGTGGTCAACTTCAGTCAGTTCGAACAGGACGCTTAGTAATAGTATTTTGATGATTTCCACCACTGCTCCAACCGCGCCTTCAAACTATATCCAACATTTTGGGGACCGAGTTGCCCGTGTCTGTAGGAATGCACCATTAGAATGGAATCCCTACACATGGCCCCTGGGTGGTGCAAAACAGGCAACACAACTCTGGTTGGAGGCTTCTGCGGCGGCTGGATACCACCCACTGGGCGAAGCCATGCCGTGAAACGACTAGTTGTGTTGCGGGATGCAGTCCGGTGCAACCGCTGTGAGAGATGGGTCTGGGCAGTTGCATCAACTCCCCAACTGTTGTTCTACCCTAATCTATTTTCTCTACTTAGAGTGAATAGATATATTCTGGATCTATGTGCTCCATCCTCGGCCACACCGTCGCTTAACATCAGGTGAGTTGGTGGCCAAATGTACATCCATTTTGGATAAAAATAAAAAATCTCTTTTTTATGTTTAATCTTTTATGAAATATAACTTTTGTTAGGACAGCTTCATTAGTCTAGTGGTTGCAATCGCGTCTGCCGAGCGTGAGAACCAGTGTCCAATTTCCGGGAGGAGCAGTATAATTCAGTTTTTAGAATATTCTAAGCCAGCCCTGTGTTCGGAGTTGTGATGATAGATGACTCGCACAATGTAGAACATACAAGATATTTAATTAGAGTAGAAGCTTTTATAATTATGATCTCTAAATAAATTCTAGTACACTAATTACATTTTTCACATAATACTTATTCACATAATTTCATATACTATAGATTAAATGTATGAAAAATAAATAAATACCTTTGCTGCATTCACTTCAGCAGTTTTTTTGGCAAGTTTATCATTGAGTTCCTTCTTCCACTGCTCCAACTTGGCAAACTTAGCTGCAATATCCTGATCCCTTCGCTCGATCTTTTGTTGTTCTTCTGTTCTCATCTGTGCTGCCTTATACATCATTTCTTTTATTGAGAATGGATAGGCTATAGCTTCATACTCAACTTTTTCAAGTATGTCTTCTCTTGTTGGGAAGCATATGCCTGGAAAATAAATTTGTTTCCAGCATTAGATATGGTTGGCTTTCCATTTGTATTCAGTTGGTTATTTATGTTGCTGATCACCCTCAAAATACAAGAACATTCTATGGCTTCCTGGGATGGGAGTCAAATGTATTTGCATGTCCCCGTCTTTTACCCTTTGGCTCAACCGCATACAAATACATACTTCATAACAATAAAAATCTATTGTGTCTGCTAATGAGCGAGCCAACAGGTTAATTATAAACATTATAGCCCTTTATAAATTGCATTTTCTCAATTATTTACATAACAATATCAATACTTTTTATTATATTTTTATAAATGCTTTTTATTATTGATCCTATCAATGATAACACGATATACAAGCCGCGTCCTGCAGTTACACACACTTCTTTATTTTTAATCAACTTCTTTGGTCATAGATGTAAAATAGCCGATAACCTTCTTTCACAGTTGAGCTATCAATTGCAAAAGAATTTTTCAAATCCCACTAGTAGTTCCAGAGATTACTGCGTTTAAACAAACAAACTCTTCATCTTTAATATTATAATATGTATATATATAGTATAAAATATAATATGTAGATAGATTTCATTTATACTTGGATTAATTCCACTCGCGCTTCCGTATTTTCCATACATTTTTCTATTATATTTCACAGTAAGGTGAGTCAAACATTTTGGTTCTGCATAAGGTCGTCGTCCATTCATGAGATTTTCATGAGCGGGCGTCAGCCGAGAAATATTTCTCTTGCGTTCTATCTCAGCCTCTTTTGCAATAGCATCTTCATCATCTAACACCACTTGCTCATTTTGATCAACGTTTTCCACCGGTATGGTCGAAAAACGGAATAAAGAACTTATCAGGTTCGGTTTCAAACATTTCGACCTTATGCACAAATTCATTTTAATAAATATTCCGATTCCACTTAAATTAAATGACTAAAACTCTGACTGCATCAGATGGTTCGTCAAGATGATACTGTTGAAATTTGCGAATAGCAGGCAGTGCAATGTACTTCTTACTAAAACCTTATATTTTGTAAGTTGAGGTTATGTTCTACTTCTTTATTAAAATTCAACAACAAAGTCAAATAGTTCGGTCAGTGTCAACTAGTGATGTAGTAACAGTTAGATCGTAATAATGCATCATCGTGTTATGTTATAGAATGATAAATGTTATTGTAAACTGTTATCGTTATTCGTTAGACAGCCGTTCGGCAATGAACCTTACATTTACATGAGTAGATTCTAACAAAAAATCATGGTGAGATTTGTAAAAAACAACTAAATAAAAGAAAGAAACCAAAAGAATTTGGAATAGTTGTAATTTCTGTCGTTGGTCTCTAAAAAATAACTTTCAAACATAATCCAAATAAAGCCAGGGGCTCCCATGCTCCTGAGTTCGGCTGCTGCAAGACTGCGCCAATTGCCTTGTCGGAGGCATCCTTAACCAACGCCAACTTAGCGCTGCAGTCAGTGATGGTGACCGATGATTGTCCGAATGCTAGTCGCCTATTCGTCACTGATTAACGGTTGAAGGTGAAGTTTTTAGTTGACACCGGTAGCGACCTCTGTGTCTATCCCCGATCGGCGATTTCAAGACGGCTAGATAAAACAATTACCAGTTGTGATGGTGTACTGTATTTTGTTTAGGAGTGCGATGTATACCATGTGGGCGAGTGATATCGGGAAATTCTCTTAGTATATGTATGTATGCGGAATCACCGGGATTCACCCTCACCGAAGAGACGACATCAGAACGACGGACAGGCGACGCCGGGGTGGTCAGCGTAGTATGATTGTCGATGATTTGTTACATCGGCAACGATAAATCGCCAAGTGAAATCGCGGCGCAACCCTAGGTTTAGAGTTACATTTAAGAACCCATATGTATTTATCGGTGTTCCGTTAGCCGCACACAACTGATGACCACATCCATACTACACCAGGACTACCAACATCCTGCTCACATCGCAGATTAGCCCCTCAAAAATAGAAAATTGCCAAACGTGAGGTTGAGGCCATGTTGCAGTCTGGCACATGTGGCCCGTTAGAGTCACCATGGTCTTCGCCTCTTCACTTAGTGTCAAAGAAAGGCGACGGGTGGCGCCCCTGTGGTGTTTACAGGATCCTCAACGGACGTACCGTTCCGGACCAGTACCTCATCCGACACATCCAAGACTTTGCTTGTCTGGCTGTACCGTCTTCTCTCAAATTGACCTGGTAAAAGCATACAACCAGATTCCTGTGAATCCAGACGACATCCCGAAGACCGTTCGGTGTTTCCGAATTTCCGTACATGACGTTCGGTCTAAGGAATGCTGGACAGACGTTTGAGCGCTTCGTGGATGAAATGTTCAGGGGTCTGGATTTCACGTACAGTTATTTGGATGATTTTTTGGTTTACTCGAAAGACCAGAAGACCCACGAGCTCCACCTGCGTCAACTATTTACCAGGCTCAGAGACTACGGTATAGTCATCAACATTTCTAAGTGCGTCTTCGGAGTGTCGGAGGTGATCTTCTTGGGCTACCACAACTCACCCAAGGGCACAAGACCATTGCCATCCAAGGTGGAAGCTGTGCAAAATGTATCCGCACCCAAGACCGTAAGAGAGCTGCGTAGATTTCTTGGGATGCTCAATTTCTACCTCAGGTGCAGCTTTCAGGAACCCTTAAATGCTCTCCTTACCGGTTCAGTGAAGGGTTCACACCCTATCAATTTTCACCTGAGGAGTATGAGGCATTTCAGAAATGCAAAAATAGCCTTTGTCAAGCTGCGCTCTTGGCACATCCTGACTGCAGTGCTAAGTTTTGGTTACGGATATCTCCAACAAGGCAATTGGCAGTCTTGCAGCAGCTGAACTCCGGAGCATGGGAGCCTCTGGCTTTCTTTTCGCGGAAGTTAAGTCCAGCGCAGGTTAAGTACTCTCCTTACGACCGCAAACTGCTCGCCACTTAGGCTAATTATTTTGTGATTTACACAGACCACAAGCCTCTCACGTTCGCTTTCCTTTCTCGTAAAGAAAATCGTTCGTAAATTATTTAAATTAATGTAATATAAATATAAGTAAGTCACTACATTACCCCCCTCCAGAGACCGTCAAGGGCGATAATAGTCGGGAAATTTAACGCGACGGGTTGACGCCATCGTCCGCAAGGCAAGTTTCGATTATCCGTGTTTGATATGTACTAATGAGTGTTAGTGTTGGGTGGTGACTGTGGTGTGTTGTGATGAATATTAATTATAGGTGGTGAGGATGACGATGATGATGACTTGATGTCAGGGTCACACAGTATCAAGGCCGGCTTTATGTGACCTATCGATACTGACACCTGTTTGCCGTTGACCATAATTTTGAACACCTTGTCATCTCTGTCAATGATTTTGTGTGTACCAAAGTATGATGGTTTCAGACCACCACTAACAGTGCAGTCCCTAAGGAACACGTGAGTGAAAGAGGATAAATAAACATTTTGAATTTGCTAGTGTGTCTTCATATTACATTGTAGTGACATACCAGATACTTACCGATTACCAATACCTCCGATCAAGACTTTACCTTACCTCCGTACAAATACCACATCAAACCGTTACCTGGATAACTAGAACACAACATTATTCAAACACTTTATTATATACGACGGCGACAACTAGAATCATTTGACGTTTCTTAAGTGCATGTAATTTGCCTATTTGAAATAAAAACATTTTGACTTTGACTTTGACTTTGACTTGACAACGACAACCGACGTCGCAATGGTCTGCGTATTTATAACGTCGCAACGCGCACCGGCCCGGGGGCCTCGGCGTTTTTATTATTAGTTATTTAGTTGTCAGCTGGCCGGCGCAGTTATGATGCGTCTTTGGCTCACCAGACTGTTCTAGACGCATGTTTGAGACGTTGAAAGTTATTGATTTGACAACTAGAGATTACTATTCGATTTACATTACGAATCGAATGAATAAAAAATTCTTTATTTTGTTATTGTTCATGAAAAGAGTAAGTATTCACTTTCCAAGAATAAAACCTCGTCTTCTTAAATATAGATTAACAATGAGTGCATTTGCGTGGCATATTTTTTGTTTGTTTAGCGATTCTGATTTTAGTGATGAAACCCACTACTCCGGGCTTGAGAAATTATTTGTAGGTTATACAAATATTTGCTTCGGGTGGGAATCGAACCCGCGACAGGCAGGGCAGCAGTCAGTCTCTCGACCACTGCACCAGCCGCGCCGTGGACACGGTTTTTTGTTTTATGGGTTTTGTCGTAGCGACCATATCACCCAATTGTTTAATTTTATTTGCCCGATTTAAAACCAATGTTTACATACTGTAAAATATTGACTGAATAGGTATATATTTATTTTTAATTGACTTATATCGATTCGATCAGTACTTTCTTTATTTATAGGAATCTATTTGATCAGAAATTATTTTTATTATTCATCTATTGGCTACACTGCTAGTATTATAGCTAGTCTGTGGGTTGGGTGCTTCGTCATAGGTAAAACTGTCAAATTGGTCAAAATCAAAATCAATTCTAATTGATACGGAATACGGATTGGCATAACTTGAGATTAAGTTTTTCTACAAAATAAAATGGACGATTTCGGGGATAATTTCATACAACCCGAGGTGGACCCTGCAGCGGAGTTCCTAGCTCGCGAACAGAATCAATTAGCAGGGCTTGAAGATGAGTTGGAAACAAGTGCTCCGCCCCCTATTATATCCTCCACAAACGGTTTAGATGATTTTGTGGGTATGTATAATATTTGCCAACGATATGATACCGTACATTACGGAATTTCCAGTAGTGGCATTAATTAAAAATCAATATGAACTGGAAATTCAATTAACACATTGGTTTTTGTTATATTTTAATAATTATATCAAACAATGCGCCATTCTAATTCTTTTTCGGAAATTCATTGGTTGTCTAGTACTTGAAACAATTAGGATAACAATTTACTGTATGGTAATGTGAAAATGTCAATAAATTACTCAATTCTATATTTATTTGGGTACAAAAATTACTTGTTTTATGTGAAATAAGTGAAAATGTAAAAAAATATGAATTTGATTAAATTGACGGTTTGTGTTAAACATGCATATAGTAACTAGATGAAATGTTTTTTTTTTCTCTTTATTTATTTAGGAACTTTTGTACATAAGTACATGGCAGTCCCATTGTACCTTATAATATTATCTTTACTCTAACTAAAATAAACGTAATCTTAATATCTATTTAACAAAACGAAGATTTACAAAACTATACAACTTTTTGGCTGCATCAGATAAAGGATCAGATAAAATTACATTAAATAAACCTATATTACTTTAGATTAAACCTAAGTCATTAATCAGTATATCTCTCTCAGTTTGATACCGGACACATTCCGTTAAGAGATGAATAACATCTTCCACCGTATCACATTCCTCACAGTTGGGGGAGGCACATCTTTTCATCTAAAACGCAATGTTAAGCGGCATGTGTCCGGATCTCAAATAAAGTAAAATTAAAATTAATTGGGGTTTTTGATTTATGCTTTAGGGATTAATATTTTTTGGAGTTGGTAAATCTGGCTCTGCTGACATTAGGTGATCACAAATCATTATGAAAAATAGGCAAGTGCTAGTCTGACTCTCGCTCTGAAGGTTCACCATGATAGTTTTTTTTAATGTCATTTAGCTACAATGTAACTATCTAAAGGTTTTCCTAGTGCTATGAGACCTTGCTTCTTGCTAAATTTCATTATAGGTCAACTAAAAGTAGAGAGTGCAAGTGAGATAATTTAAAAATTGTGGCATGAAGAACCATATTTTTTTATTGCATTGACTAAGAAGCTAGATTTGTAATAATTTTTAGAACTATATATTTTTTTTTCTATTTTTCAAAGAAACATTGAAAAAATAATAGACAAGAACGGGGCTTGAACCCGCGACCTTTGACGTTCCGTGTCATCACTCTACCAACTGAGCTACCTTGTCGTGTTCAAACCTATTGAATTTTCAACTGAACGGAACATCAAAGGTCGCGGGTTCAAGCCCCGTTCTTTTCTATTATTTTTTCAATGTTTCTTTGAAAAATAGAAATTAATATAGGCATTACATGGCCTCAACATGTATTAAAAAATATAATTATATATGACTATAAATTTTACTTACAATATTAGGTTATATTTTTTAATATGATACATACCTATAAACGCACCCTGTGGACAGCAACCCTGCACATTATTATTTAAATCAAAAGCTTATAATTATTATAGGTAATTATCTCAGTTAGAACATAAACGCAAGGATCTAACAAACCTTGAATCAAGGCAAGGATGTGCAAATTTTTGGCACAAATTAATAGTGTGGTGCCAAAAATCTACACATTTGATATTTTTGTCTCTCTACAGAAGTGCCAAGTGCGTCAACCTTTGACTCAAATGGTCTCTTAGATGAAGAGCCTATGCAGACATCTGTCTTCAGACAGGAAAGAGAAGAGCCTGAGAAAATTAAAGCTTGGCGTGAGGAACAAAAACAGAGATTGGAGGAAAAAGGTAAACAGTGTAATACTGTAGCAAAAGCAAATTTTCTGTTTCTGTGTTCCCTTTTTTAGAAGTAGCTAAATATGGGAACATAGGAACAGAAAGTATAATTTAGTTTTTTTATATTAATCAATAAGTCTAAATTGCACAGGTTACATAATGTTATCATACGTCATTATATGATATATGATGTTAGCATGAAATAGTAATAGAGAAGATTGAAAAAAAAAATTCAGCAACTAATAAATCATAATTGCACCTATGATATAGTTAATTAAATTCTTGGTTACCAATGGCAAACTCCTCAACCATGTAATGAAGGGGTTCAAGAGACGAAGCAATAACTAATAAATATTTTTATTTTCAATGAATAATATGCCAGTATTTGATATTATGTAACTAATTTTTTTATGTTTTTACCTAATTCAGATGCTGAGGAGGAAAAGAAGAAAGAGGAAATGCTAAAAATAGCCAAAAAAGAGCTGGAGGATTGGTACAAAACTCATGAAGAGCAAATTGCTAAAACCAAGGCAGCAAACAGGTTTGCATTTAAATCATTCAGTTGAAATTCCTACTTAATGTACATTGAGATCTATTTTAACAGCATTCTCGCCATCTAAAAATTCCGATCTAAAAAACTACACTAAGCCCTTGTTTCTCGTATGAAGCATGTGTAAACATTATAATTACACTTCTTAACTGGAATTTCGGGGGGGAGGGGTTGAAAACCACCTCCTATTATATGACGTAAATTAAACAGTGGCGACGTGGCGTGGGCAATTACAGGGAAGCTTGATATACAGCTTGTTTAAAAATCATCGATATGAGAATGGAAGACAAAAACATAATAATCCAGCATCAATCTGCTACTAAAATATGCAAATCCTAAGTTAACTAACACAGATTCACAGGAATGTAGTAATCTATATTTATATTAAAATTCACCTGTATAATTTTTTTTATATTCACCTGTACATATACGTACGTGTAAGCTGTGTAGGTACATATATGGTATACTACACTAGGTACTTTATATTTATACTAGCTATGCCCCGCGGTTTCTCCCGCGTTAATTTGAGTAAAAAACCTACTAAAATATATTCCACCAGCGCCCTCCCCCCTCATTACCTGATGCCCTGCACATTATAAATGCGCGCATGGTACTTGATCATTATTTTGTTGGGGAGTTATTTTAAAACTATGATATCCTAAGATATTCATTGAAATCAATTGATGTCAAGGACAATTATGTTCAAAATTAAATAATGTGTGATGAATAACGTATTTATTTGGATAAGGATAATCTTTGAAAAGCATTAACGCATGATTAGCAAACTCTAAAGTTATTATATTAATTAAATTAATATCATGTTTATAAAAACACCCTCGCAAATAATGCATTATTTTAGAACATATTTGATTACCATAAAAAAAGTTATAGTGAGTCAACCGTAAAAGATACACATGTCATACACATCAGTCTGACTCGCGACATAGCCGCGGACTCAGCTCATGACTAAGGGCTCCGTTCGAGTTCGAAACTAGTCGGGCAAACCCGAAGAATGTACGTGAGTAGTAACCGGTGAACAATAACTAATATGAATATGCCTCACGAAAGTTATTATACAGATACACATGCTGTCGCGGTTTTATACTTATAACTTTTATAGGGGACAAAATCTGTAATACACTTGCATAACTTTAACCGTTTACGCAGCGTTCGCAACGGGAGCTCTCAAAAGGAATATTTATTTCCCGCAACATTTTTCATTGATGGTCCGCTCCTATTGGTCGTAGCGTGATGTTATATAGCCTATACCCTTCCTCGACGAACGGATTAACCAATACAAAAAGTTTTTTTCAATTCGAACCTGAAATGATATCCTATTAATATGAATAAGTACCACCATCACTAGGTATCTTGGAATTCAAAATTTCTTTTTCTTAATGTGTTAATAGTTCAAAATTACTGTTTTAAGGTATCCGAAATGAACACTGCAAAGTACCTAGAAAACAAAAAAAAAACATCTTTATGGCAAAATCTTTATCGCACACAACTCCAGCGTAGGTACCTAAACTATCATACCAACCAACGCGTGTTAATTAAGCATAGTTAATTCCTAAGGTTATTACGGCCTGGCCACGGGAACGAGCGTCGCAAACGGCGGCAATCCATGCGGCACAGTTTGTATTCCAATTTCCACGGGCAGTTGCGTTCGCCACCGCGACCAGTATAGACCGCCAGCGAAATGTCTTTATCAAAATTAACTCTATATTGCTTGGAGAGTAGTAGGTTTTTGCTCAAGACATACTGTTTGGAAGAGATTGTGGAGTACATTATTTGAACAAGAATCGGGATATAGACGGAGAATTCCACAAGAAGTACGTGAAATACAGTTTATAGCAGGCCTAGCTAGTATTTCGGTAATATAAGTTTCAGTGTCCATTGTTTCGCGGCGAATATAACAAAACAGGTTTCTGCCGCTCACACCGTGGCATGCGCCGTACTGATTCAGTGATTCATAAAAAAAAAACTGTCGCCCGCCGCGCCGCCGCCGGCGCCGGCGCGGCGCCGCCAGAGTCTCATGCGATTCGTTCGCCGGTCGTGCCGTCGATCGCCACTACGCGTGACATTTAGTACACTTCTATATTTGTTTACGCCGCTCGCACCGCGCAAATATTCGCTACAGCGAATGTCCCGTGGCCAGTCTGTTTATTGATATATTTTTTTTATTTTTTTTTGTATGGCTGGAATTTTGATGTCATGAAAACTATGGCAATGATACTTTAATTTATATTGTTTTTGATATTTTTCCATCAAAATTTTGTAATCCCTTTTACATGACTAAATTTAAACTGAACTTTTTGTTTCAATGCTATCAGGGAGTCGGCTAAGTAAGTATACCTATCTGAAATATTCATTGAAAACAAACTAATGTCGTATCGGGTGGTGGTTCTAGGTGTTACTATGTTACATAAAAAATTATGTTCTCGTGTTAAGCATATGTTATTAAAGGTTGGACATTCGCATTGTCAATCATCATAAATGGTGTTACTAAAAAGGTGCGTATATCATAAATTCGTAAAAATAAAAAAAAATCCTACATTTGACATTTTAAACCAGTCGTCATTTAACAATCAAGGTCAAGATCAACCTAATACTCATTTTTCGTTAAAGTCATAAAACGGTAAGCCCAGTTTCTAACAGGAAGTTGCTTCCAAAACATAATACCGCAAGTGCTTCTCATATTTTAAGTAACCACGGAAAGTTTTGTCGCACAAATGTGGGGTTGCCAACTGTACTACTTACATATTGTAAAAAGTATTGTGTAGCGTTATGTTGCAACCGCGTCGCCGCGTTAAAGTTAGGTCGCGCCGTACCCGCCGCTACAAGGATACTTCGCCCGCTTCGCACCGCCAGCGCTCGCTCGCGCAGACAGTCGGCCCCCCGCTACGCACCTAGACTAACCGCGCACGCTGCGATCGTGCGACGGAACGCCATACCTACATCTATCGTGACTAATTATCTGATTGAGTGTTGTGTTTATTGTACTGTCTGTCAATATAAACTAATATTACCGAGTCCGTGCGTAGATCATTGATTTATCCATAGGAATAGACCCCTTATAAATGGCGCCCAACGTGGGGCTCGTGCTCCGTTCGGCAAGTACCTACGAAACGGAAAAGTAACCGACGCGAGTGCGAACAAAATCCACGCGAACAGTGTTCTACCTAATCACGGATCGCGTAATTTGTGTACCTACTGGACTATACTGCCGTTATTTACCGTTTGTGTTTATCGCCCGGAGTTATCTTCGAGAAAATGCCGAAAACACGCCGCGCGCGCGCAAACGAGGAGGGAAACGATAGTTCCAGTAGTGATGACGAAAGGCACGTGGTAGCTAACCCCGCAAGCGTGAACACCATGGTAACGGACACACCGACCCCGACAACGTTATGTGGTAGTAATAGTAACATGATTTCCATGTCCGAGGAACAGCTGACGCGATTGTTATCCAGCGTCATGAGAAGCGTCACGACGTCGACGCCGATGTCAACGAATAGCGACCCTACGGGACCGACTCAACTCACCGCTGCACACACTGGACCGACCATGCATGGCATGCACAACAATTTTACCCGGTGCACGGCCCGCTTCGACGGAGCCGCCCGCAGTACCGAAGCCCTAGAAGCATTTGTCGAGAGCGTGCTCATATACAAAGAGTGCGCAAGTGTATCCGACGAACACGCTCTTCGAGGTCTACCTATGTTACTGACCGGAGATGCCGCAGTGTGGTGGCAAGGCGTAAAATCTACCGTGGAAACCTGGGACGAAGCGATACGACGACTTCGATTCATGTACGGCGCCCCGCGCCCCGCCCACCGGATCCTTCGAGAAATATTTGCGCGCGAACAAAGTGATAACGATAGTGTCGATTCCTTTATATCGCGAGTGCGGGCAGAAATGTCGCGTATACCATATAAGCTACCAGATGTTATGCAAGTAGATATAGTTTACGGCCTTTTACACCGAAAATTCCGTAAAAGAGTGTCACGCGATAGTATAAGCAGTGTCGACTGTCTGCTTGAGCGAGCAAGGTATGTTGAGGAGACGCTAAGCGAGGTAAGTCATACCAAATCACTAATACCGCCTCATAACGCGAGCATGTCGACTAATAACAGCAATAACGCTGCAAGTACCGCGAAATCACGAAATGTAAACATTAACCCTCCGACGGCAACGGTTAATCAGAGTAACCCTTCGCGCGCTACGTCAAACTCTAGTTCGAATATTTGTAACGATACAAATTCGAATACGAAACGTGTTCGGACGCGCTGCGCTTTCTGTAAACGATTTGGTCATTTGATAGATGAATGCAAGATTAAAATAAAACCTAGCGACCGAGATAATAATGCACCGCTGTCTTGTTACGGCTGCGGTAAACAAGGAGTGATACGCTCGAAGTGTCCAACGTGCAAAGGCACGCCCTCCGCTGATAAGGTGAGTTTCCAAAGCGCTATCACCCACGAGTATGACCTGTCACACCCTACGGTCAAGATAGAAGTTGCGTCTTTAGTAGGTGTTGCAGTGTTGGATACAGGTGCTACGGAGAGTCTCGCCAGCCCCGGACTCTATAAAGTATTATTAGACAGTGGGAGCACTTTCACGAAAACGCGACGCAACCTCGGTCTCGCAGATGGAACGCAGCAGGTACGTGAATTATTATCATGTGACACGAACGTCACCATTCAGGGACGCGTTATCCCCACCACTTTCTTAGTGATACCGGAAGCGAATAATAGGACGCTTCTAGGACAGGACTTTATCGCTAAAGCAGGTATATTAGTGGACCTCCAACAAAGCAGTTGGCATTTCAGTAATTTCCCTGGGACGAAGTTTACTTTTGTGCAGTCTTTTAGCATTACATCCACCGGCGATGCAGAGCTGATGCAGGTCGATACCACCGGCTTGGCGCTGAGAGAGGATGAAGGAACGAAGCTGACACCTGCTCAAAGAACGCAACTCAACCAGCTCATTACTGAGAGAGTTGAGCGCTTCGCCACCGAAGGACCTCCTACTACTTACACTAGCCATCACATTCGGGTTGATGAGAAGCAGGAACCGACCGCTTCACCACCCTATAGAATGTCGCAAGGTAAGAGAGAGTTGTTAGACGGTGAGCTCGAGAAGCTGCTGCGCACAGATGTAATAGAGGAGTGCGAGTCGCCGTGGGCTGCCAACGTCGTCTTAGTCGCGAAGAAGGATGGCGGAGTGCGCCTATGTGTAGACTACCGTAAGCTCAACGCCGTGACTGAGCCGGATAGGTACCCACTCCCGCGCATGGAAGACGTGCTTCATGCAGCAAAGACGACCAGCTATATGACGACGCTAGACCTCCACTCCGGTTACTTTCAGGTTTGTGTTGCAGAAGAGGACCGCGACAAAACTGCATTCGTTACACCGTCCGGCACCTATAGGTTTAAGAGGATGCCGATGGGCCTTCGCAACTCTGGCGCCACCTTCCAGAGATTGATAGATCGTTTCAAGTCAAACCTGACTGTGCCTATTCGAAAGCACAAGGTAAGTGACGGCTCCGATATCCTACCAGACCCTCAAGGAAGCAAGCCTGTGACTAGTCTTGGATATCTTGACGATCTAATAATCTTGTCACCTAGTTTCGAAGGTCATATTGAAGATCTCGAAGCGGTCTTCGACAGACTCGAGAAGTTCGACCTTCGAGTAAATCGAAAGAAAAGCTGCTTCGCCCGTGACTCTGTGAAATTCCTTGGTCACATAATTGTTCCTGGTGGGCTACAAGTAGACCCAGAGAAAACCTCAGCTATTGCTGGCATGCCTGCCCCGAAGAACGAGAGGCAGCTCAAAGGTTTTCTGGCCACATCCAGCTGGTTTCGTCGGTTTGTACCAAACTACGCTGCAATCGCCAAGCCTTTGACTGACCTACTCAAGAAGAACAGCACTTGGAGATGGCATGATGAGCAGCAGGCTGCTTTCGAGCACATCAAGGAGCTCCTGATCACCGCTCCCATTCTTCGCCAGGCTGACGAGTCCAAGCCTTTCTCCCTCCGGACAGATAGCAGCAGTTACTGTCTCGGCGCAGTTTTGATGCAGGGGGAGGGTCCCGATGAAAGACCCGTAGAGTACGCCAGTCGCCTGCTTTCGCCAGCCGAGCGCAACTACACCACCACTGAGCGCGAAGCTCTTGCTGTCGTTTGGGCGGTCACGAAGTTCAGGGGTTACGTGGAAGGCTCGGAAGTAGTTGTTAAGTCCGACCATCAGCCACTACGTTGGTTGATGAGCCTTAAGTCTCCCAGTGGTCGTCTTGCCAGATGGGCACTGATCCTTCAGGCCTATAACCTGCAGATACAGTACACTCCCGGAAAGGTGAACGTGATTGCCGATGCACTAAGCCGCCCAGCTTGTTGCGAGGAGAACCCAGCTGGTTGCGAGGTATGCTTAGTGACCGTAGACATCCCACATAGGACACCTGAAGATGTGCGCTCTAACCAACTCAAGGACCCAGAGCTGAAGAAAATCGTCGAGGACCTAGAGACTACCGACGATCCCTTCAGGGGGAGAGGGTGGTCAGAGAGAGGATACCTGATGTCTGATGGTGTATTGTACAGGTGTGCACCCGAATCGGAAGACGCCGAAACCGCCAGCCTCGTGGTCCCTAAACACGAGAGGGAAGCCGTCCTTGTAGAGTTCCATGACGCTCCCACAGCAGGCCACTTTGGTGTTGATCGTACCCTACAACGCATCAGAGCACGATACTTTTGGCCAGGTATGAAGTCTTTTGTCACAGACTATATAAAACGCTGCGCAGCTTGCCAGCGATACAAGATAGATAACAGGAAGCCTGCAGGACTACTCCAGACCCCTGCACCTACCCGGCGATTTGAAGTTGTATCGGTCGACTTGTTCGGGCCCTTGCCAAAGACTTCGAAGGATAACCGTTGGATTTTAATCCTGGAAGACACGTGCTCCCATTGGGTTGAGCTATTTGCATTGGAGAAAGCCACCAGCGTGGAATGCGCTGAGATTTTAATATCCGAGGTCTTCCTGAGGTATGGAGTCCCGCGCAGGATGATCAGCGACAACGGAGTTCAGTTCGTTGCTGAGGTGATGCAGCAGGTCTGTCATGTGATGGGTATCAAACAGTCTTTGACGCCGCTGTATCACCCAGAAGCGAACCCCGTTGAGCGGAAAAATCGTGACCTTAAACCACAGTTAGCGATACTGGTGGGAAAGGATCACGCATCGTGGGATACTCACATCGCGGCCGTAAGATTCGCGATGAACTCAGCGAGCACTGGATTTTCACCAGCTTTCCTTACCTTCGGGAGCGAGTTGCGCGCGCCATCGGACGTCGTGGCAGACATGAAGACCATTGTGGACAGTGACAATTTCGTCCACAATATCACTCCTTACCTTCGTAAGTTATCGACGGTGCTGCTTGAAGCCCGAGATGTCCACGAACGTAACCAGTCTCTGCAGAAGAGGTACGCAGATGAAGGCAGGCGCGCTCCTCCAGAATACAAGGTAGGTGATCTCGTCTTGTTGAAAACGCAAGGGATGAATGACGTCAGCCCCGGACAGTCTGCGAAATTTATACCCCGAAGGGATGGCCCTTATCGCATCCGCGAACTGGTAAGCCCCACTACGTACCTAGTGGAAGGAGTTACTAGAGGTGAGCACGTGGGACGTTACCACGTGTCCGATTTGACTCCATTCATCGGTGATGTCGAGGCTCCGGTTAGGGAGAAGCGCAGACGCGGTCGGCCACGTAGATTTGATTGCTAGCCCGAACGCGAGGGCGCTATGTTCGAACTAGAGGGGGAGTGTGTAGCGTTATGTTGCAACCGCGTCGCCGCGTTAAAGTTAGGTCGCGCCGTACCCGCCGCTACAAGGATACTTCGCCCGCTTCGCACCGCCAGCGCTCGCTCGCGCAGACAGTCGGCCCCCCGCTACGCACCTAGACTAACCGCGCACGCTGCGATCGTGCGACGGAACGCCATACCTACATCTATCGTGACTAATTATCTGATTGAGTGTTGTGTTTATTGTACTGTCTGTCAATATAAACTAATATTACCGAGTCCGTGCGTAGATCATTGATTTATCCATAGGAATAGACCCCTTATAATTGTAATTTAATTGTGGGCCGTAATATAAACTCTATTGCCTTGTACCTACTTACGGTAAATTTTTTGGGCCAATTCAAACCTGTATCCATTTCCCTTTACAAACAATTATATTTGGCTTATTATACCCCTTTCATAAAATGCTACATGTGATTGGAGTTTTTTATAGCGTATTGCGAAAAATACTTCAGCACAAAAAAAAATGTAACTTTGTACATGTCGCAGATGGATAGTAGAATCCGCTGTTTTACAAAATTGCTAGCTGATTAACAAAACAGATCCTTTTTATAAAACAGCTGAATATAAAGTTCGTAAAGTAAGTAGTCGGACAGGGGTACTTCGCTCGCTACGCTCACTCACTGGCCCCCCGTCATCCTCTTCAAACCTAACCTGTCCGTGTTGGGGCACACGAAACTCTCGAGCTCGCTTCGCTCGCTCATGGATGAATTAAATTTATTTTCTTTCATAATCCCGATTTACTGTCGATTAATATAGTGGTTTAGTATTTATGTAATTCAACATTTTCATCATTTTTTTTTTCCTATTGACTTAAAAGTAAAGTAAAGGTTAATTATTGTTGATAAGACACGGAGCGATATGCGACAAAATTTCTATCAACAATCTGACAGTTAATTTCACGCTATTTTACATATTCTCTGATCGTTGAATCGCTGCATTGACAAACGCAAAACGTTCATACAATTCTGCGTATTATAGTTGAGTAATTATGCAAAACCGCAAGAAATCAACTAGCAGTTTTGTAAAAAAGCTGATTCTACAATCCATCTGTGACATATACATAAATCACTACTACTTTTTGAAATACAATATGCTCTACCGGATATCCATACCATTCATATAACATACAACATTGGATTGACAATAACCACAAGAAATAAGGCACAGTATAGTGATATTAATTATGTCCGTTTGCAATAGGAACGCCGAGAAAGCACTAGCTCGCGGTTCGGAAGGTTCTGTGGAAGACGGCAACGAATGGGAGCGTGTTGCCGAGCTTTGTGATTTCGGGCCGAGGCGCGGCCGTGATGTCGCACGTCTTCGGTCCATCGTGCTGCAGTTGAAACAGTCTGGGGTTAGACCCAAACACCCACCGCGTACTACTAAAGTGTAAGTTCTACATAGTACTATATACACTTGCCTTGTTGTATACCTACATAAAAGATCAAAGAGAGTTTTTCCAATTTGTGGAAAGAAAAATACGATAGTCAGCAGGATTCGAAGCTGCCCCTCCCGTAAATATTGCTTACGACCGTATTTTCTTTCCACAAAAAATGTATAACTTTCGAGTTTTCTACGCATGCGTTAATGCGTTTGAAAAATTTATCGTTAATTAAGATAGATTCCCAAGTCATCAGCCTAGTTGAGATTAATTGTGCATAAAATACTACCTATTACCAGCGCCATTTCATGGTGGGGCGACATAAGCGTATGGCAACTTACAATAATGCGAAATGTTTACACAGGTATGCTACTGAAATGTTTACACATTTTAATTATATTTATTTTGTTTACAGAGCATGAGTTGTTTGCGAAGACATGAGGTACATAACTACAAAAATTGTACTAATCATCAATCATGTCGGTATATGAAGATCACACATAATTATAATAATATAGCAAAAAATATATTAATAGATATTGTTTTGCTGCTGATTAATAATACTGGGATGTGATAACTACCATAAAAGAAGTGTTATTTATTCATCTAAATTGTATTGTATGTTGCTTTAAATCAAAATGGCGAACTCTAAATACTTATATAAGCCATCGCGTTTTTATTTTCTGTCATAACGTTAATAAATATCATTCCAAAATAAATTATTGGTTGATTTTTTGAATTACCTTTACCGAGTTGCCTGAATTGAATATTCTCGAATACTATTCGGTATACGGCTAGTTTCTTTTAAATATTCGGTTGAGCGTTGCCGAGTATTCGGTATTCGACCAAATCGCAATTGTGACATCTCTATATACTTATTAGTCTTAATTATAATAACCAAATTATAATATTATTCTAGATACTAATCCTTGCGATGAAAGACAATTTTTTTTTATCACAAATTTATCTACTTTTGGCCAGTAACTCCACTGATGGCAAGTGACGGCGTCAACTTAGGTCTCCAGAAGATAATAATTTTCTCATGAAACTTAACATGATTACAAATTAATTAACTTAATGAAGTGCCTCGGAGAGCAAGTAATAAGCCGCCTGTCAAATTAAGATCTATGATAGCCGTTACGGGTAGTCATAGGCCTGAAAGTCTGACAACCAATCATACCACGAGATATCGTGTTACCCAGTAATTGGGTTATGGAGATCAGATAGGCAGTCGCTCCTTGTAAAATACTGGTATTAAGCTGCATCCGGTTTGACTGGAAACCGACCCCAATGTAATTGGGAAAAGGCTTGGCAGATATATAATTAGACTTATTGAAGTGTAAATCCTCTACCCTCCATATTTTAAGTTTTAATCTTATGCCTATTTAGATTGATTTGACTTTCATTAGTAGTAATAGGCCTCATCGGTCTTGTTGTCGGAAAAGCGACTGCTGAGCATGAGGTCCCGGATTCGATTCCCGGGTCGGACCATGTGTTATTAGGTTTTCTGTTAGGAAATCTTCAGTAGTAGTGGGTTTAAAATAAAGCGTCATCGGGTATAAGTTCAAATGTGTCGGTGATAACAAACGTGTCGACGACGGTTGACTGCAGTCGTCGACGCTCGGCGGGAGGCTCGTCGATGTTTAGCGCCAGCCGCCGACTGCAGTCGACCATCGTCGACGGCTACCGTCGAGCTGTCGTCGACAACGTGCCGCCCGTCTATAACAAACCTAAAGTTATAAATTTTTGTGGAAAGAAAATTGTGACCAGTAATTGAATCTACAGAATAAATATTTTAGCCACACTGCAAGCTAAACTATCCTAAGAGACCTTAGAGCTCGCTATGCATGCGTTTAAAAGATTTATATATAGTCCCATTCAGTATAATAATTGTAAATAGGATCAAAATAATAAAAAAACAAGTGATATTTTTGTTGGTATATTGAATATTATTAAAAACAGGATTCAAAATACTTAGAATTCTTAGGTACTTACTGATTATCTAAAAAAGAATTAAAACATGTGCACTTAGCATAGCCTACACTTGAATCACTGACCTATTGATAAAAAGAACACTGACTCTGTCACTGCTGGTACACTGGTAACATTTAATAACAAAATGGCTGTAATTCATTAAGCTGTTGCCTCGCTCATTAGCAGACACAATAGATTTTTATTGTTACAACATATAATTCTGTATGTGGCTGAGCCGAAAGGTTAAACAACTCCATCTCGATTTCTGTTGATGAATAACCTAGTGTCAGAGTTTAACCCACCTGTATGGTCTATGCAAACAGGTGTGACCAAGTGTCTCGGTTTCCTCATATTTTCCATAACTGTGAGCCAGGTCGACACTAATGTTTAGAGATAATCAAACTTGATACACATGCTCGGAGTTTCATTTCCTAAACTGAATTAGCAATCAATCAGCATGGTAAAGAGCAATCTCACCTACCCCCACCACTAGAATCTAAATGTACACTCAACTATTATAGCATGAGGATCTAAAGGCACCTTTAGTTTTACAATATTTCCAATTAAATAACAGTAGTTACTATAATTTCAAATCTTTTGCAATGTCAATGTGTTTCTTTTTGTATATTTTTTCAGTTAGTTTCAATAACAAATACATTAAACTTATGACTAATAAAAATGGCCAAACACCACATGTTAGGTAGTTCCGTAATTGTAAACCTAGAGGTTTATCTTTATTTGTAGATATCTTATTATATACTGTTTCTGTTCTCCTGGTTATATCCATCCAATTATACATTTTCCGTATCCTTTTATTGCATTCAAAAGGACATAACATATTGTTATCATCTATGTCTTTCATAGCTTTCTCTATGCCCTCAACTAAACTACCAACATTTGGTTCTGTTAGGTAAATCATATTTTGTGGCAATACTTCAGGGATACCACCAACTTTAGTTGAGACCACTTTCAATCCACAAGAAGCAGCCTCTACTATTGCCATACAATAAGCTTCTGTTAGTGAGGTATTCAAAAATATATCACCTTTTACTAATACATTCCTAACTTCAGAATGTTTAAGACTTCCTAAGAGTGTTACACAATGTTGAAAGCCCCTTTGTTCTCTTACTTCTTGTAAAAGCCACATTTTGGGACCATCTCCACCAACTATAAATCTTAACTTTGTATATCTGGGACACATATCAGCTATTACAGCAGCCATTAGGTCAACACCTTTTCTATACACAAGCCGTGAAACCATAACTATTGTTATCACATTAGGATCTCTTTTACTTGGGTCTGGAGTAAAAGTGTAAGCATCAACTGCATTAGGAATAACTGAAACATTATGTGCTTTAACTTTAGCCCTGAGCACAGTATTTTCTTTTCCAGTGTGTGATACACATATGCAGTGGTCACACTCACATAAACACATCTGTAGATATTTGTTTGTTAGCACAGCAGATGTGTCAGCAAATCCGAATAAGCTGTGATCAGTAAAGACTGTTTTTAACCCCATTAATTTACCTATTATAGACACTTCATGGCACAAGACACTGAATGCTGAATGACCATGAACAATTTCAACACACTCTCGGATCAATATGTATCTTATCAAAGATATGTTGCATATCATCGTCGGAAGGACACACTGGGCGTAAAATACTTTGATAGGCAAGTAGTATACCTTGAGTCCACACGTTAGATAACGTATTCCTACTCGTTGACCGTAAGAATGCGTTATTATAACTACTTTATGCCCTCGCTTTATTAAACATTGAGATAAATTGTAAATATGCTCTTCAACTCCGCCAGTATTAGGATAAAAGAAGTCCGAAGCCATGCAGATTACGTGCATTTTCGAAGGTTTTCTATTACAAAACGGTGATATCAAAATCGGTGGTCAGTGAAAACATTACAGGTTCAATACCTACACTTTTTCGGACAATACCAAGGTTGAATAAAACATGTTAATAAATCGTGATGAGATGAAGTTGAGTGGTAAGAAAACCAAGTAAAACGAAGCTGCACCAACTTCAACAACTTGTGATGAACTCTGCTGTCAACTGTCAAATGACATTGATGATTTGACATGAAAATCGGTGAATACTGCTGACAACACTGACCAGATGTCAGTGCTGCCAACTTATATCACAGATTAGTAATAATGTGACTCCTATAAATCCAAGTCCCTAGAAGACTCAATATCAATATCAAAGGAGGATTTTCTGCCCCTAACTATCCGAAGCCCTTAGTTGGCTTTTCAGCTGACCACAGGCCGTCCCAGATAAGCTAAGTCTGCCAACTACGTCACGCTCTCCTCCGACCCGATGATAGGGTTAGGCATTTTAGCATCCGAATCCAGCAAACATACAACTGCACTCCGACGCGATCGAACGCCTCGTTATAGACCTCGCCGGGAGGTCTTCGTCAAAGACCTCGCCCGCGCCGGTGTGGTCCGCATCTGTCGTGAAAGATCACATCATGCCCTCCAGGAACCTGGCGCGTGCCGGCTCGCGCTAAACCATTAGCATTAAATTCGTCGTCTACTAATAAGGAAACCAGCTCGTCCTTAGTTGTCCCTTCAGCAAAGCCCTAAGCCAAGGCTCGTGTCCCGCAGGGGACGCCCATGGTGCTGTGATGCTTAGTTTGTAGTATAAAAATATGCTATCTGGCTGGAGGCCTGTATCTAATTGCCTAGGCCCTAGCTAGATCAACTCCCTTCGGGTTAAAAAAACACTTCTGGCAGTGTCACAAGATACATATATTACTAATCTGTGGTGTCACAGTCGAAGTACTCGAAGCTCGACGTGTTGTCCTGCAGGTGTATTGGCTATCTCCGTTGACATGGAATTGATGGTCACTTTGTAGTACATGGCGTCGTATATTTTTGCTCATCATAGTTAAGCTGTAACATTGGACGCAATGTGACCATCAGTCGATCAACTATGTATCGATTGTCGATATAATATTATTAAATATTCTTTAGATCCATATAATATAACAGCTGTCAAACTAATATGACCAGTGCTGAAAGGTACTGATCAAATCGATATAATTAAATTAAAAATAAATATTGTGTATACCTATTCAGTCAATATTTTACAGTATGTAAATATTGGTTTAAATTAGGGCAAATGAAATTAAACAATAAAATCCGTGTTTGGTGCAGTGGTTGAGAGACTGGCTGCTGCCCTGCGTGTCAAGGGTTCGATTCCCACCTGAAGCAAATAATTGTATGATTAAGTGTCTGTAAACGCACGCACCCACGATACAAGATTAAAATTGACTGCCTCGTTGGTCTAGTAGTCGCAAGCGCGGATGCTGAGCGTGAGGTCCTGGGTTCAATCCCCAAGTCGGGCAAAGTGTTATTGGGTTTTTTTTCTGTTAGGAAATTCTCAGCCCGGAGTTAAGAAGTTGGTGGTGTGACACCCCCTTGCTTCGAAGAGCACGTTATGCCGTCGGTCCTGCGCTTGATCTCTCCGGTCGTGTCGCATTGCCGTCCCATTGGACTATGAAAGTGAAGGAAGACTTGTGTTTGCGCATACACCTATGCACTATAATATCTCCTGCATACTTAGCTAATCTCTTTGGAGATAGGCTGCCGTGACCGAAATACGTTCTGTAGGCTTATTGTGAACTATTCTATTATATTGGAGGTTCTGATCGACAACATTCCGCACGGATTCGAAAACGCCAGTTTCCGACGGTTCATAATCAGGGCCCTGTAGGAGCGAGTGTTCATCATAAAAATAAGAATCGCTAAACTAACAAGAAAGATGCCACAGCAATGCGCTCAGTGTTATTCTGGATTTAAGAAGACGAGGATTTATTATTGGGAAGGGAATAGGTACTCTTTTCAAGAACAATAACAAAATAAAGAATATATTTTTCAATTGAAATGTTAAACGATTGAAAAAAAAATCTGTAATAATTTGTCCCTTCTCTAACATTTTTACAACAAGACGTAACCTTGTAAAGAAGTCGTAGATAATAAGTTATTTTTTTTATATGAATTTTTATTGTTTTTAGTTTTAAAACTGATTTTATATAATTTGCTGATTTACATGTGATGCACTGTACTTAGAAAAATAATAACACGGATAAGACGTTACTACAAAGTTCAGTCGCATTGAAGTCGGCACTTTGGTTTGGTTGACCCTTGACATCTGTCATTGTAATAGGCTATTTTACGGAATAAAAATTTCTATAGCCATAAACTATAAATTGGAATTGGAATTGGAATTTCTATGGATATTTTGTAATTTTAAAGTTATTTTTTCATAGTGATAGTACTATTTGAGACTGTAATTACTGATGTTCTGTAATTATCCTCCAATAACAAAGCATTTCTATTGAACCTATAGTCCATAAAATATAGCTTGATTAGAATGACAGCTGCCAAACCAATGTGAATAGTGCTGAGAAATTCTGACCAAATCGATACCTATAAATAAAGAAAGTACTGAACAACTTGATATAAATAAATTAAATATTTATATATACGTTAGGTACGTATATATAGTTCAGTCAATATTTTGCAGTATGTAAATATTGGTTTTATTTCGGCCTATAAAATTAAACAATTTGGTGATATGGTCCCTACGCGACAAAACCCATAAAAAAAACAATGAAAACCGTGTCCGCGGCGCGGTTGGTGCAGTGGTCGAGGGACTGGCTGCTGCCCTGCGTGTCGCGGGTTCGATTCCCACCCGAAGTAAATATTTGTATGACCTACAGATAATTTTTCCGGGTCTGTGTGTATGTCTGTGAAATTGTGTGTCTGTAAACGCACCCCCGATACAGGAGCATCTTTTAGGGTGAGGCCAAGAAAAGTAAATTTATTATTTTAACGGTGCTCATTCTAAGTCAGTATCGTCATCATCATTAAAATTGACTGACACTATAACATCTCCTGCGTATCCTCGGAGATAGGCTGCCGTGACCGAAATACGGCCTGGAGGAGTGGGTGTTCATCATTAAAATCAGAATCGCTAAACAGACAAGAAATATGCCACGTCAATGCGCTCATTGTTATTCTATATTTAAGAAGACGAGGTTTTATTCTTGGAAAGGGAATACTTACTATTTTCATGAACAATAGCAAAATAAAGATTTTTTTATTCATTAGGTAAATTTTTGGAACTATTTATTAGTATGTTTTTTTTTGTTTTATAGCTGATTTTATTTAATATGCTGATTAACATGTGGTACACCCTATTTAGAAAAATGTTAACACGCTAGTTACGAATAAACATTTATGTGTTATTTTTAAATCATACGATACGACGTTACTAAAAAGTTCAGTCGCATTGTAGTTGTCACTGTCACTTTTGTTGACATCTGCCATTCTAATCATGCTATATTTTACGTACTTTATTGATACTTATTAATTAATTAAGAAGATTTAAATTAAGTATTTTGTCTAAAATGGACGGAAATACGAAATTTGAACGTAAACAAAAAAGATTTGCAGCCAGGTTGAATAATTGCAAGAATATAAAATGCACAAACGTGACTGGAACAGTATGTTTACATTGTGTTAAACTTTTTTATCATTTATTTATTTATAGCTCTAAAACTAAATACTTTCTCTATTCCAGAATATTGTTCTTTGCAATGCTGGACAAGCCACAGGATTAGAAAAAAAAGATGTATTTAACTTATTACAAGAGATCGGTCTTCACATAGATATGCCAAAGTTTATTGCTGAAAAAGGGGAGTCATACTCTTTTCTAGTGTTTCCTACAACTGATAATGCTGTATTGTTTTATAATGCATTCAATGGTAAAGCAAAAGCTGATAAAAATGGAAACCCACTATACTTGAAATTTGTAGAAAATGGTAATTTATTTATTTATAAGTAAGAACATTTTCATTTATTGACAGATTACAGTGTTAGATAGTGTTATTAGTAAGTACTATTCCTTTGCATCCCTTGTTTTGTGATAATATGCAAGTTATAAATCGGTAGACCTACTAATATTTTCTCTTTATATAACCTTTTAAATTAAAATGCAAATATTTTCAACAGTAGTAATTCAATAAATTCAAAAGCTGTAACTATTTGGTCAGGAAAGATAGCCAAACTGATAGTATTAATAATTTATTTCTGAGGTGTGTTTTGCTCCAGTTCCAGATACAGAAATTATTTGCCAATATGAAAATCCAAAGGGACTGTTATTACTTTACGATTTCATTACCAGAGAAGAAGAAGAACAATTCATACAATTATTTGATTGGAATCCAGAAACCACAAATTTAAAAAACCGCCTTGTGAAGCATTTTGGCTATGAATTTAGATATGGTAGCAATGATGTTGAATTAAGTAAACCATTATCTGATAAAATACCTGAACAATGTGAAGTATTGTGGAAGAGACTAAAAGAGCAAGGATTTGATTTTGGTGTTCCAGATCAATTGACTGTGAATAAATACTGTCCTGGACAAGGTATTATATGTAGGATATGTAGATGTTACTAAATACAGCCTAGACCGAGTTACTCAAATTTAGATTAACTAATATTATATGGGTTCCAACCCACATATTAGGGATCGAGGCTTGTTATGCTATTATACTTGCACAACAGCTGCTGGACCAATCATGTAGAATTGTAGATGTACTGATGTGATAAGTTTCTATGTCAATCTGAAAGTGAAACAAAATGAGATATCCTGGAATAAAAAAAAAATTCTAATGTTGTCAATCTACAGTCAGCTAGCGGTTATTAATGCTCAAGTCTTTTCTAAATCAGAGGTCCTTCTATGGGATGTTTACAGGTTGGTTATGTGTAATATGGACAATTTGTCATGCTCTGGACATGTATGTAAAAGGCTACTTATACAAGTCAACATCCTTTAAAATAGATATTTGTCACCTGAATTGTAAGGCATCCAATTGAAAATTCATCTATCTTGTCAAATATTTGGTCCTGTATTGCAACCTTATCTCTAATCTATCATATATTAACATTCAGGTATACCATCTCATGTGGACAAACATAGTCCATTTGGAACCACAATATTGTCTCTCTCACTTGGGTCTGATGTAGTAATGGATTGGAAGCATCACAGTGGAAAATATGTACCTGTTGTAGTCCAAGCAAGATCACTCCTTGTTATGCAAGATGAGGCCAGGTAAATTTTAAAAACAGCATTACATACTAGTATTACCCAAGCATGAAATTAGTTATGATCCTGTCTTGCTGGGTTGCTACAAAGTTTTTATTATAATAATATTTTTTACACACAACAGAAGCTGACAAGCATAAATCTAACAATACTGTTACATTTATGCTTATCAGCTTGTGTTTATGAATTCCATTTTATTACATATATGGTTGTTAGATCTCATCAACTTTTTAATACAGCTTTGTGTTCCTTACCTTACTATACCTGAAATATCTATCAATATTGAAAAAAAGTAATATGAATGAATAATATCCTTTGTTTCAAACTAAGAAATCCTTATCAGACATTAGTCCCATTAACCTTCCAAGCGCCAATATTGAAACCCAATTAATTAGCCTATTGTTATCAGCGTCCAGAGGACTAGAGATTATCTTTAATAAGAATTTCAAAAACATCCATTAAGTAATTTAATCATATCATCAATCACCTATTGATTGTCACAAGATCAAATTATTTATAAAAAAAATGTGTTCTTAATTAAAGCAGGACCATGCAATGTAATATTTAACACCTTAATTAATTGAGCATTATTAAATAACATATGTAATATTTATAAATAAATGGGTTCCCTAAGAAATATTTGATATCATTATTTATCAAATTAAGGAACTATCATTGCTTTACACCTTATATAATAATTAAATTATTCAAGATTAATCTTTGAAAAGCATTAACGCATGCTTAGGGAACTCTAAAGTTATTATATAAATGGAAAAAGAATACGGTAGCGAACAGGATTTGAACCTGCGCCTCCCGGATAAATACCCCAGGCGCTCTGACCACTAAGCCATCTCGACCTCCATATTTTAACACGTCTTATGGCGACGTTATTGCTATCAATTCAGAACCGACCGACTAACTTTGCAGTTTTACAATTAAATTATTAAAATGTTAACTAGATTTTGATATAAATATCCATTCAGCAAAATTATCCTCTTTAGATTTTAACTAATTTTATGAACGTTGGGTTGCAGATATGACTGGCACCATGGCATACAGCCTCGAACATGGGACCCAGTCATTGAATACCGCACGGTCAACTCACGCAATGTCAAAGTGATTACCAGTGATACTATAACGAGACGAACACGAATTTCGCTTACATTCCGTTGGACTAGGTGCGGTCCCTGTGAATGTGCATACAAGAATCTTTGCGACAGTGCCCAGAAGGTTTCACCAGACAATTTAGACGACGAACTAGCTTCGAACTTAGAAGAATTGCATGTGCATCAGGTTAGTAGCGATGATTGAATACGGAGAAATGTTTCAATCGCATTACTCTTGAGCTCACGGACTCATTTTTCTTCTCAGCGAGCACGGATCTTTGTCGATAACCTTGCCGGGTTGATAAAAGTTTAAATTTTATCATTCTGAATCGAAAAACGTATCGACAAAAAGAACCGTGCTCGGAGCTAAGCACGGGGGGTCACACCACCAACTTCCTAACTCTGGGCTGCTACTGAGAATTTCCTAACAGAAATACCCAATACCTTGCCCGACCTGGGAATCGAACCCAGGACGTCACATTCTAGACCAACGAGGCAGTCAATTGCCATATTATAATACTATCTTTTGAATTCGTAGGTGTACGAACAAATAGCAGGTCACTTCAGTACTACTCGACACAAGCCGTGGCCCAAGGTGGTCCAGTTCATGCAAGGAGTTGCCCCCGGTAGTGTTGTGCTAGATTTAGGCTGTGGTAATGGAAAGAATATATTGAGGAGAAACGATATTGTGCAGGTTTGTGGTAGTTAATTTGTGTTTTGTCCAGAAATACGGCGTTGAAATCTAGATCCCCTTTCAACATACCTGTGCGGAATCAGTGTGCCGAAGTTACCCTTTGTTACCCTGTAAATCGGCAGTAGTAAGTAGAGGTCAGGATGGCTTAGTTGGCAGAGCCAGAGTCTGGAGTATTCATCCGGAAGGCACAGGTTCAAATCCTTGGTGCTTATGGTGTATGATGCAGTGCAGATGATGAACGCAGAGATTCCTTATCACTGTTATATATAATAGTAAATAATTTGACAAACAAAGATTTATAATCCACGACAAAATTACGACAGTTTATGTTTGTCTATCAATGTATGCGTGTACGCCTGCGAGCACTAGGTACTCTCCTCTACGTCATATCTTTCTTCTCTCTCATGTAATGAAACATGCCTTACTTAGACGCATCCTTAAAATGTTACTCTTATTAGGCATGATGATGGAGATTTTGAAATCTCCTTTTATTACGTAGGTACACGTCTACTATTTCCGAAAAGCACATTATTTCAGCAATAAATTAAGTTTTAATGCAAATTATTTTAAGCGCGAAAACGCTCATGGGTGTCATGGCGCCGCTTGTGACGTCACGCCTCGGTAAACATTTAACGAAAAACAAACGATTATCAGCGTAATAGTTGCAGCTACTTTTATTTATTTATTCCAGATAGCAGGCGAACGAAGCGCAGGCCTACTTGCTGAATGTAAACAGCATATATGTGGCGTTAGCGGCGCTGATTGTGTGCGGTTAGATCTACTGCATGCTATGCTGAAGGACGGCTTGGCTGATGTAGTCATATGTATCGCTGTTATACATCATTTTAGTAGCAGGGTAAGTTAGTATTTTTATATTAGACTGATACATACACACCAAATGACATATAATCCAAATAAATAATATGGACGCTCATAATATTACGCTTTAGGTCGGGTTTGATCGAAATCTCAGGACACACCCGTCCCTTTACAAAATTAGATTAAAAATAGGTTTGGGGATGTAACTATAATATGTTGTTTTTTGTATTGTAGAAGTTGTCAGTTAATTATTAAAAATTAAATAAAAAATAAGATGCTATGTTGGGATTGTAATACTTACTAACTATCGATAGTTAGTAAGTTAGTAGGTCAATATCCAATTTTCCGTCTGCCTTATGAATAGACTTTAAAAGTTCCATTCTAATGAAATCTTTATATTTACTTCTAACAGGCGAGAAGATTACAAGCCATATCAACAATTCATCGCTTACTGTCTAAAGATGGACGCGCTCTAATCACTGTCTGGGCGAAAGACCAAACAAAATCCAACTATCTTTGTAAAAATAAACAAAATCAATTGGAAGGGACTAAACCCGAAACTCAAGTAGCAGTCGCTGGTGTCAACTTACCGGTACACGAAAACAGAACTCAGTTCAAACACCAAGACCTATTGGTGCCTTGGAAGTTAAGAAAAGTTGCCGAAAATAAATTAGCTAGCAATCCGGATATTACCGTACTGAGATATTACCACGTCTTCGAAGAAAATGAACTGGAACAATTATGTAAAGACGCGCACTTCACAATCGAGGATAGTTTCTATGAAGAGGGTAACTGGTGTGTTGTATGTAAGAAAAAATAAATTTAATACTGAGGTAGCACTTTGTACTTTCTTTTTTTAATTTAAAAAAGTCTGTCTACAAAATTAAAAAAACGACTAATATAAAGACACTTTAAAAACAATAATTATTACAACAGTGTTATGTCTTGCGCTTATGTAAAACTGGAGTCTGATATAATAACTATGAAATACTTATAGAATTATTTTGAGACGATCAAGTTATCTAAATATTTTTTAAACAGCAAAATATATTTTGTCATCATTTTAAAAATGTAAACTAAAAATTTACCTAAAATATCAATTTTAAATATGCATATTATCTATAGAATGTACAAAATCTTTAAAATTAGATGTATAAATAATTTATTTATGTATGTTATTTTGACGTCATATGACAGAAGTTTGTTTTGATTTAGTTAAACGATGACTTATTTCGACATTCACAATATGTGCGCGTTAACTGCCGTTCATCAGACAAAAATATCGTGATAGGAATGAATATCAGTACAATTTTACTTGGTTCATGTACTTGCATAGCTAGGGTTTGACTTTGAAAGATATTTAGCTTAAGCTTCAGAAATCCTTTATCACATATGCGCAAGACTCCGCATCAGGCTTTCATTAGCGCTAACTGTAACAAAGGTATTACAGATATGGTAGACAAATCTGCTAACACAGCGTCAACGTTCTGCAATGTATTCACTTGGAATATATTTTCCTTTCTAAAGCTAAGTATTGCCAGCGCTAACAATGGAAGAATTTCTAAGCAATCGTAGCCTAGTATGGCATCCCAGAGAAGTAGTAACTGATCCGGTGGTAGATGTCCACTGAACGCTCGCATCAACCATTTGAACACCACTCGGATCCTTAAAAGGAAATTGACATGAAAACAGAGTGTAAGTAATTAATTGAATTAAGTAAAATGAATGATTTTACTTACGGGTTAATATTAATATTCCTAAAGTGTATCCATAATAAAGGTTCATTTGCCTCTAAAAGCCTTTCGTATAAAAGGCACAACGAGACTATACCCTGAAATAAAGAGGTAAACACTACAATATCGATGTATTTACAAACTTATTAAATGTGGATTCAAATATAAATAAGTCCGGATCTCAAAATATTATACGCCTAATATGCAATCCGAGAAACCCAAATATGAGTATTACTTATATTACAAATGTGAAAGCTTGTCTGTTTGAATGTTTGTTACTCAATTACACAAAAACGGCTGAACGGTTTTGGATGAAATTTGGTAAAGAGATAGATTGTACTTTGGAGAAGGACATAGGCTACTCTGTATCGTGCAGACGAGAGTACCAGCAAGGATTTTTATAAATATTAAAGATTAATAGTTTGAAAAAAAAAAAATTACATCAACATATCCTTATAACCACCTTATGACATCCATGGTAATTCATGGACATTACTAGTGAAAAAAAAACCATAGTTTTTACCTGTGGATGTGTTGATATATAATGCAATCGATGCCAGTATCGTACATAGAACGCTCGAAACGTGTAGTATAATTGAACCGGATCATCATATAGATAGCAGAAGGGGGTTGCTGGAAATATTAACGAGTTTTAATCAGTGTTGTAAATAACAAAAACGATGAACCTGTAGGTCAAATAGGGCAATCCCCTTTTCATATATGTATAACAAAGGTAATTAAGTTAATTCTTTGGTCGGTACTTTGACGATCTATACGTAGGCACTAAGTATAATGTAGGTACCTTAATATAATTATGAGGGCTGAGTTGCCCGCGTCCGTAGTGCACCCTTAAAATGGAATCCCTACACGTGGTCCCTGGGTGGTTTCAAACAAGCAACACAACTCTGGTGGGAGGCTTCGGCCGCGGCTGGTTACCACCCACTCAACGAAGCCATGCCGTGAAGCGACCTGGTCGTGTTTCGGGATGTAGTTCGGTGCAACCGTTGTGCGAGACGGTCTGGGCAGTTGCATCAACTCTCCAACTATCGTTCTCCCAAAATCTATCCACTCTACTTAAGAGTGAATAGATTAATTCTGGATATACGTGCTGCATCCTCGGCCACACCGTCACTTACCATCAGGCGAGTTGGTGACCAAACGTAGATACGGTTAGGATTTTTTTTTTTTGCATTTTCTTGACATAACTGGGAGAAGACACTGAGTTCTGTAACACAGGTTATTCACCTGGCTCAGAAGTCAGGGTTACAATGCAATGCAGTAGGTATCAATCTATTTTTATGTCAATAAAAATGAATTATATTTCATAAATATCCGTTGTCCTACACTATTTATGAATGAACTTAACGAAATCTTACCATACATAGTGAACCCATGAAAAGGGATGATTCCACTGGGTGGAAATACAGTGACGCTTTCCGCTGACGTCTGTTTGCCTTTGATGGTGACTGTGGGAGGGTTGCCGATGCTACCTTTAAGGTGTTGCATTACTTCGATGTCCCGCGAAAAACACAACATCACCTGTAGAAATTTAAAAGTATCTGCATTTGTTTTGTTTTTGTTACTTGTATATTTTATTTGCCCGAATTAAAACCAATATTTACATACTGTAAAATATTGACTGAATAGGTATATATATATTTTTAATTTATTTATATCGATTTGATCAGTACTTTCTTTATTTATAGGTATCGATTTCATCAGAATTTTCTCAGCACTAGTCACATTGGTTTGGCAGCTATCATTCTAATCAAGCTATATTAAAAATATTGCCCCGCACTATAGATTTTTCCAATCGTGGAAGCAACACCCAAGTCGCAATGCAGAAACGAATCGCATAGTTTTCATGTGTTGATGATATAAATAAAAGAGTAAATTTATGTTTTTAAATTCGACAAAAGAATGCGTTTTTGAACTTAATAATTGAGATCAAATGGGTTTATTAGGGGGCCTTCACCGCTTTCTGATGGTTTAGTTGGGAAGAAAAGACGGAGCAACAAGCTCCCCAGCAACACGTCTGTCTGTTACATGATTTTTATTTTTAAATATAGGTAGGTACATAAATACATGCAACTTACCTGATATAATAAATCTTCAAATACGAAATACTGGTCATCATTGGAAGCAGTCAATTGCACATCTTTGAATATGAGTTTGTCTATCATTAAATCCACTTCCAGAACGTTTTTCTTTAGCTGAGCGAAGTACGTTGTTTGCTACAATAATTTAACGACACAAATTAATATCTTAATTAAGTGCGACCCTTGGATGGATGACACTCATTAAAATGTTTCTTTTTTATATCGAAGTACAACTTGGACACTTGTGTCTAAGCTTTTATTTATAAATCTCTAAGGTCTTGAGACTTCAAAATGGATTGACCAATTCCCTTTTTTTATCTGGATCAGTTAAATTTATCTCCTTTGGTCAGTGTAATTAACATAACATACCCCTGGGGGGAATACAGTCGTGATACTATCACGTAGGGGAGCGTATCAGAGGTAGGCAGAGGTTTGCAGTTAGTACACATTTGACCAATGCAATTGGATGTACCATGTACCTAGAATTTCCTTACAGCAAATCCCAATACCTAATACTTTGCACGATCAGGGAGTCGAACCCCGGACATCATGCTCAGTAGTCGCGCTTGGGACCACTAGATCAACGAGGCAGTAAGTGTATTTGGTTCTGCGAAACCGTGTTTTTCAAAATGTTAATATAAATAATAAATAATTTTATGTAACTGAGTATTTGACTACTACCTGACTTTTAACATCTGAGCCTAACACTTGTGACCATAGCTTTGCACGGAGGCACTGTGGGCTGCCCTTCTTTAGGTACTCTTGAACCACTGGCGCGTAGCCCAGCGCGGCTACCCGCTCGCCCAGGCTGATGCGCTCGGCCTCCAGTGTAGAGAAACCTGGTACTGTGCTGGCCATGCATGGATTCACTCCCAGAAGCGGCTCACCGTTTGACCATTCCGGGAATACTTTCCGCTGTATAAAATTTTTATCAATTTCTTTTAATGAAAATCTTTATTTATAATTCTTATTTACCTAACTCACTTTCCTATAGATGCGAGAGCCAGGCGTGATACAAAGATTTTTGCTTTTTTCCCTCTCACTTTTTAGTTTATAACGTATGGAACCCAGACCCCACATTTTGTGACTGATTTGGGCAAAACCTGACTCGTCAGGTCGGTGATTCAGGATGTTGTGTGTTGTAAGTTAACATCGAGTCTGTCAGTTATGAAGATCATTCGTGAATAGAAATATTATTTTAGTATTTTTCGCGCATCTTGTAATGGAATAAAATATTGAAGTTAAATAATAAATCTGTAATTATTCTACGATTTATACTTACTAATTGGTCAAGTGTCTTCACTTGAATTGGTAAATGGGCAAACTCCCATTTGGGTTCATCTCTGCAAAATATTAATCATTAACGGTAGGTACATTTTGCAATCATTAATTGTGCGATATTGTGACGAACTCCTAAGTAGGTACTCACTCTCTCGTGTAGGGAACATAGCCGGATAATGTTAACAATACTTCTAAAAAGTCTTTTGGTGCATAGACTGGTCTGTATTTCGTAAGGTCTGAAAAATGATGGTTAGGAGCCATAAGTATTACAGAACTTATGGATGTTATTCAGATAGGTACCTAAACCTAATATTCACCAATTACCTACCTAAATTATAAGTACTAAGTTCATTCCATTTTTCCGATAATTCTTCTTGTTCACTTTGTGGTCTAATTTTCGCCAATGATGTTTCAAGGTCCGTGCACATTGAATTTAAAGATTTATGAATTCTTTTCTCCCACTGAGCACTGGCTTTTGATAATGATGTTAGTGGATCTAATTTCTGGAATAAAATTTCTGTTAATTATAATATGTAGTTAGGTACATACATTTATTCTATGTGATAAGGCTTGATTGAGGGCGGGACGCAGGAACGCTCTCGCACACGACCGCTAACCCGCCTGCGGCCGTCCGTTGCCGGAGTTCCTGTCACGGGGTTGGGTATTGCACCCCCCTGCTACGGAACACCAGACACATGACGTGCCCCGACCACCTCGAGGACCATATGCAATGGCCAGGCGACCCCATGTTCTGACGCCCAAGGTCCCTTGTGATAGCTCAGGTCTGTGGCCCCGCCGCCTGCCACTTCGGCCGCAGAGGATAGGGAGAGCGGCGCCTCGCTATACCGGCACTCCTCCTCCCCTGCGGCTCCACCGCGTCCGCCATCTCACGGTGTCGGCCCGTCAAGGCCGCGGAAGGTAGGGAGAGCGGCGCACCGACATACAGGCACTCCTCTCCCGCCGCTGCTCCCATCCCCCAAATTCTCAGTAGCAGCCCGGAGTTTGGATGTGTACCAGATAATACCACTTATTGGACTCATACATGGGACATAATAACTGCATCGGTGAAAATATGTGGGTATACATGTACGACAGCACTCCTCTGCATAACGCTTCGGGGACACATGTGTGATTATGGTTTAAGCTTTGTACCCGTGAGGCCTTGAGTCTTACTTACTAGTACTTATGAAGAAGGGAATCTTACATTTTGTTTACTTTGTGTTCTAACCCAATGAAAAACTGTGTTCCTTAGTTTTGTGTCTAAACCCTTTTCTTTCATAGCTTGTTGTAATGTTTGTTTGAAATCTTCCTTCTTCACATTAGGCGAAGATACTAATTTCTGAAAAATCATATAATACCATATAATACTTAAAGTAATATCTAGAATTCCAGACTTAAGAATTGCGCGATAAACCCGAGTTTATTTTATAAGCTTGATGTGTTATGTAGTCTATTTCGGTAGGTAAGGTGCTCACAACACAAATATATTTATCTGATCAAAATACATACCTGTACATCACTATAGAATGATTTGTATATTGAGAGATTTTTTATTTCTTCGGCTAGCTTTAATGCTGTGTGGTGTATGGCTTCTTCTTTTATACCTTCCATAATATTTATTCATGAATAATATCTATTTTAATTTTGTAAAAATAAAATAACAGACGTAACTGTGTTTACTTTTTTTATAAAATTCATAGTTCATGGGAAAATGAAAAGGCACCGTTGCCATGGAAACTGACAAATAAATCATCGAGGGTGTGATCTCCAAAAGAGTATTTCATAGGTACTTATAATATTTGTTATATTTAGATAACATTTATTTAATTGGACAATAGATATAGAAGTAGGTAGTTATCGGTCTGCCCTAAAAAATCGATACTATTAGGGTAATCTACCATTTGTTTTATACATACTTTTGTATTGATATTTAAGTAGAGAGCGACTAACTGTGTTTTTTTAAAGATCGTAAATTGGTAATGTCCTCTTGGATGTAACGTTGGACTCTTAAGTTTTAATAATTATAATATTTACTTAGTATTACATAATAAACTCCAATAATTAAAAAAATATAATATTTACTTAGTATTATTAAAAGTGAAAAAGAAAATTTTGGAAAATTATGTATTCAATGTACAGAAATAGTGCCTACCTTTATTTTATAATAATAATAAAGTGTTTTAGTTTGCTGAATATGGTTATGTAAGTAATATTAAAACATACAAAATAGTTCGATCCTGTATAGCATTAATGCTATATATTGTTATTAAGTATAATTCTATGATCTGCCTCGTTGGTCTAGTGGTCCCAAGCGCGACTGCTGAGCATGAGGTCTCGGGTTCGATTCCCGGGTCGGGCAAAGTGTTATTGAGTTTTTCCGTTAGAAATTTCTCAGTAGCAGCTCGGAGTTTGGAATTGTGCCCGGTAGATGGCAATAGGCTCACCACCTATTACATGGGACTTAATAACAGCATTGGTGAAATGTGGGTGTACAACTGTGTACACCTCTGCCTACCCGGTACTTCGGGGAATACAGGCGTGATGCTATGTTATGTTATGTTATAATTCTGTACGTGGCATTGGTGTGTGCGCGGTGGGTTTCTACATTTGTCCTCGGCAGAGATGGGCGTAATCAACTACCAACCTAGTTTTGTAATCAGATCACAATCTGATTGAAATTACCTAATCATGATTACTTGTAAGCGCTAATCTTGATTAGGTACAGTTAAGTTAGTCAAGATTTATACATGAATAAGCATGCTTGAGTTATACTTACAATCAGGCGGCCGATATATTCAAATATCTAGATATTAGAACGCCCGCGTGCAATACCGATTATTACGACTACCCAAGCTGAGCTTTACAGAAAGGGCGGTTTATTGTTGTCTCATAAGGGTGTGATAAAAGAAAAGAATAATGAAGTAAAATATTTATTTTTGTTTACTTACGTGTATATATGTAAAAAATAAATACATAATAACTATACACTGCGATTTAATGTTAGGCATCATCTACCTATTTTTTTTTTAATTTCGTAATAATGCTACAAAGAGATGCGATTTCTTGTGATAAGTCGACAAATACATACGTACTTACCAAAATTACGTTTTTTTTGCACTTCTGTTTGGCGCTGCCAGATGATTCTTCAATTAGAATCACACTAACCAAGTAAAAATATCATTAATTATAGATACCTTTTTTTTGCTGGGGTGGAAATCCAGATCCAGAGGGTCTGTCAGACTCATACTGACTAAAACCACCCGGTGTTCCCTTGCACACTTAGGTTAGACGCCCCGAGAGCAGATGCGTCGTCCGCAGCCCCTGACTGGTGGTGGCCCTCTTTAGAAAGCCCATTAATGGAGGGGGAGTAATGTTCCCCCCGACGTTACGTCTAAGAGGGGCGCGCGTGGAACACTACGCGCCACAACCTCGGGTTACTGAAACTATTTAGAGGGACTGAAAGAGGGCGTTTTCCGCCCTCCGCCAACGTCAGTGCGCCTTCTGCGGGCTGGGAAAGAGCTCGTCCTTTCCTTCTCCCTTTCCGCAGTTCGAACACTGTATTCCTTAGTTGTGAAACAGTTGTGTCACAGAAGGAAATCATGGTGTCCCAGGCCTCTGCGCCCCCGACAGCGAGCAGCGATAGGTAATTTCCCACTTCTAAGACGAGGGCACGGTGCGGCTCCTCCCATGCGGCACACTTTGCCAGCGTATGCAGCGCCGTATCTTCCCGACAATGGGCGCAGTGATGGCACCGAGCTTCCGACTCCCTGCCTATGCGACACAGGTACTTCCCGAAGCAACCATGCCCCGACAGCACCTGCTTCCTCTCGAGCCAGTAAGCAGCCAGTAAGGCGGTCCGGCCAGTGCTCAACACTGGCCGGACCGCCCCAATTGTATTGCGGCGGTAGGGCGCAGAAGCCTGTCCCGCTATTCTGCTACCATGACCCGGTGGAGCTCTGACCGACGCAGCGTGATCTGTCGCTGCGCCACTATTGCGCCTCGCGTCCGCGCCTCCTCACGCCGCCAATGTAGTGACGCAAGTATTTTCGCCTAGGTCCCAGGGCGAGGATCCGGCACACACCGTCTCGTAAGAGTTCGTGCGATATCCTCTAATGACTCTGACGGCCATCGCTCTTTGCGGTTTGCGCAATATTGCGATATTGCGGGCCGTCAGGTCAGCTGCCTACACCATACAGAGCCATTGATCGCACAATCCCTATGTACAGCCGCCTATAGGCAGTGCTCGGTCCTCCCAGATTGAGAAGGAGCGTTGACAGTGCCCCAACCGCACCCATCAACTTGGGTACTAGCTGCCAAAAGTGGGAGCCGAAGTCCCATTAGCTGTAGAGCACCAGACCTAGGTATTTCATGGTTGACTCGATAGTGATCCGAGCCCCTCCAACCACGATGTGTGATCCAGATGGTGGCGCCCGTCGGGAGCTATGAAAGATGTTGGCCTCCGTCTTGTTGAAGGCCACCTCCAGGCCTAGGCGCCGTATGCGGTTCACAACCTGTGACACCGCAGCTGTAGTCAACAACGCTGCCTCCCTGTGAGAACCTACGTCAGATTGACCCCCGGTAGGCGCTTGCCCCTCAGCACCCAGTCGTACCCGATGTTTCACAGGAGTGGGCCCAGGACGGACCCCTGCCGAACACCACACGTCATTTCACGCCGCCCTGTATTGTCGCGTCCCCTGTACGAGACACACCTGTCTGCCAAGTAAGCCCCAACAATTCCAGTAGGAATTATAGGTACCTAGACCAACCACAGAAAAACTATTTTCAAAAGATAGTTACAGTTCATCAACCACGGTAGAGGTCACGCAAATCTTTATGAGCTTGGGAGTACGCGCCATTGGCTGCACAGTAGCCTGCGGGCGCCCTCACTCGGCGGCCGGACGCGGTGGTTCAACATACCGACCGACACTTGGCATTGCATTTTAGTTTTAATGGCTGCCATTAGAAGGCGATGTTCACAATATAATATAAAGGAAAATAGTAGTTGTAGGTGTGGTGGGTATTATGACAATGACTTTGAATATTACGTGATGTATCCCTAGATTGCCACCCCCCTAGACGTGCCGCCCGCGTGCGGTGCAGGCCTTGCACGCCCGCTTACGGCGGGCCTGCTTATAATGTAAATTTTAGATTGGTGACTCCGCACCTAAGACGACCCTCTGACCAATACTTTTTTGTCAGTTTCATGTTTTCGATTGTGCATCTAATGCAAGTTCTAAACAAAATTATCTACTTGGATAATTTTCCATTCCTTTCAAAATAAAATTAATTTAGAATTCTAAGAAGGATGTATTGCGAAGACCAGACACCCTTTGGCTCAGCCACGTACAAATACGTACTTCATATCAATAAAAATCTATTGTGTCTGCTAATTAGCGAGCCAACAGATTAAGGGTGCGCGAGACAGTTTTGACGCAGAATGTCCGGTTCGCAATTGAAGTCTACCAAGTTCGTCATGGAGCAACGCCATTATTAGCTACCGGAGTATACCTTCAGGTCACTTTAGCAAGTTCTTCGGTTAAATCTTATCATAACTAACTAAACGAGCTCAAGCTCAGCACACCTAGCTCTACTCGTCTAGGAGTTCCAATAGCAGCCACTGAAGTACAAATGTTTGAAGTAGTACTTGTAGCCAAAATGTGAACCATCTGAATGTGTTGGCTCAATCAACCGCCCAAAGTGTTTATACTGTACTATGTACCTATTAAATTAATATTATTATTTCCTTCATTAGATCTTTCGTACTAGGTTTACGCTTTGTATTATGTAGGTGTGTTCTAATAATCTTCGAAAAGCATTAACGCATGCTGAGCGAACTGTAAAGCTATAATTATTTGTGGAAAAATGTAATTCCTTCTCTTTTCTACTTTTTGCCGTGCCCGTCAGGGTCCATATAATATGATTCTTGTTTATTTAATGTAATACCTATAAATAAACGTTTACCCTACTTGTGGAGTGCAATAAACGTTTTGAGTTTAATAAACTGATTTAAAGTAAAAAAAAACAATACCTCGATCATCCTTCGATCTAATTAGGGTCTCTAAAGTAGTCTGTGGATCTGATCCTCCATACCTTTAAAATGTATCGTTCACTAGCGTTCATTATTTACTGTACCATTTACAATAAAACATATAATTAAAGTTTATACGATATCAAAAATGTATGCAATGAATCATGTTGTAACGAGCCACGTAGGTAACGTTTCAGATTGAGTAATCTCTCATCCCTAGAAAACGATAGTCGACCTTTTAGCCAAACATGTGTAAGTATATATGTAGTCTGTGGACAATACGTGTGACGTAAGAGCGATGCGTGACGTGACGTCTGCTAAATGATTGTTTTGACAACAAAGGAGTTTATTTTGGTCAGGTGATTTTGGAATTTTTAAAGATGGGCAAAATATTCCTTGATCATATTGGTGGAACTCGCTTATTTTCCTGTGCATCTTGCGATGTGAACTTGACAAATCGTTCCGAGTTGATAAGCACACGGTTTACTGGAGCCACAGGTATGCTTAAATTTTTGTGTCACATCACCTGGCTGCATTTTATTGCAATATTTATTTACGTGACTCAGTAACTTATTGTCTAAGTAATCTTCTAGAATCGAACCTACATTGTGCATTCAGTGTGGCTAACTTAACATTATGACGATTTCGTAAATCTTAGATACAGCAATTTACAAATTAAATAGCTACGTAAATATATCATGATGCAACTTTGTCCAAAAATCACCCATTGCATTGCTGATTGTACAATTAGTATCTTTTTTATATATAAAACTTCTGGTTTGCATGCAGCTAGCAGGTTTATTTCCAATTCATGCAGGAAGCAAGTATTGCCTACATATGACTGCCTATTTGTTAGATCATGTACGATTTGTATCTATAATAACACAATACACGTGTTTTTTTTGTGTGGGGCGACATTTCTAATGGAACAAATATTTTATAAAATTAATATTATTCTACTATCTTTGTATTGAGGTTGGGATTGAAGGCGAGGGCTCTATGTATACACATAAACAGGCTGGGAAACCCACTGCCATTCTTTTCATAAATATATATTCGAAAGTGTGTTTCAATAGCCAATGAGAGATATAGGCTACTTTTTAGTCTAAGAAATTACCAACTACTAAGCAAGTTAAAAACACATTGTTAATATCTATTATATTGTTTCCAGGCAGGGCATTTCTGTTCCACAAGGTTGTAAACCTAGTATACTCAGAGGTGCAAGACCGTGTGATGCTGACTGGCCGCCACATGGTGCGTGATGTTTCTTGTAAGAACTGTGGCACAAAACTTGGCTGGGTCTACGAATTTGCCACCGAGGAGAACCAGAGGTGTGTTTGTATTGGTTAACAAATATCAAAATGATAACAACTGACCACCAATCCACTGAAACTAAAGCAATTTTCTAAAAGTGTCATTATGGGACTGTTTGTGTGGGTCAGAACGGCAGGTGTATTGTTACAGAAATGAATATGTTGTATATGAAATGAATGTACTTGATTCTACCTATAATGAAATTCAATGTACCTCCATGAAACAAGAACAATTATAATAATAAAGTGAGTGGCAGTCCTGACAGTCTGAATGATGGGTGACTACTGATAATCTAATAGATATCTAATGGTTACCTAATATTTACCAAAGGCATGTACCTTCAACATACCTCATAAAATATAATCTGGAAATACAATGCAACAAGTAATTAATGAGAAAATCAAGAAAACAAATGATGACGCCTACCAGTTTTTAATAGCAATATGAGTATAGCTTTATTTGCTTGTATTGAGAATTTAACATTGTTATGAGAGGATTATTTACATTAAAATTGACACTTAAGCTGTTGCCTCGCTCATTAGCAGATGCAGATTTTTATTGTTACAACTAATTCTGTTCGTGGCTGAAAGGTTAATGATCTTTCTTGAAAGGAAAATTCTTCTGTTTATTTTTACATCATTTTCACACGATTTACTAAGTTATAGCCTTTTTAATAATATCAAATGATATGTGAAAAATTCTACTGAGCCAGTGGCGTAGCTAATGCTTACGGGGCCCTGTATCAAAATTTATATTTGGGCCTTTTTATAACATTTTACGTTTTTTTTTTGCTTATACAGTTCAGTTCGGGGCCCTGTATCATTAATACGGCTGATACGGAGGTAGCTACGCCCCTGACTAACCTAACCTATCTGTTCGGTTGGTTATGTAGTTTCCAGGCTAAGATATGCAATAATCTTTTGGGGAAATGATACTAATTGGGACCGGGTTTTTAAATGTCAAAAGAAATGTATTCGTGCTATGTGTGGTCTAAGAAAGACTGATAGTTGCAAAGAGTATTTCAAAAAATTTGGTCTACTTACAGTTCCATCAATTTATATACTAGAATCGGCTCTATTTATAAAACAAAATCCAATATTATTTACATTAGAATCTGGATCTCGCAATAGAAGTAGATTGTATAATAACGTTAGCAGAAGATTTAAAACCACTCTGTATGAAAAAAGTGTATTTAATATGGCCACTAAAATTTATAATAACATTCCAAAGGATATAAAAGATATCAGTAATACAAATATTTTTAAGCATAAATTATGTAATTTCTTGATAGAAAATTGTTATTACTGTCTTAGTGACTTCCTATCAAAATAATAATAGATTTTAAGTATTATAATATATGTTTGTATTTAATAGGCAATAAGTATTTTGTATATTTTCCAATTTGTATGCCCTGTGTGGCGGATCACGGCATGAACTCATTTTAATTAAGACCTACAATACCTGTGAATCACAAATAAACGATTTGATTGATTGATTGATTGATTGATTGATTGTTCACTGTTTATACCGAAAAAGAACTCAGTTTACAGAGACGTTTTGCCCTTAACAATTTTATTACAGATCGAGATTAGTCCAATCTGTTGGTGACATAATACATGATGATAACATTAATTTCCCATTGCAGATATAAAGAGGGTCGTGTCATCCTGGAACGAGCTCTTGTAACAGAAAGTGATGGCATTGAAGAAATCCAAGTTAATAATGATGACTAGCCAATATGTAAAATTTTATTATAAATACTTATTTATTATAATGACTTATAATTCGTCCCTTTACCTCCCTACACCTCTAAATCTTCGTTGCGCGGGGCTCCTATTTCAGTGAGGATTTATTGAATAAAATTCTAATAATCCCTACTGACACTGGACTGGATTTTTTTTAATATCACGAAATGGTTACCTATATGATAACTTTTCAATTTTTAGTAAACATTTTCGTAATTATAATATGACAAAAACATTTCATCAGTATTTTTTTGTCAATATAATAAGTTCATAGTATTAGTACAACTATGGAACCGTACACTGCGCGTAGCTAGACACTCGGGAAGTCCAGAATATGTTTCCTCGCAGGTGTGTTTAAATTATCGTGTAAAACACGTTGAGCTTTGATAATTACTTTGGCTCCAACATTAGGATATGCAGAGGTGTAAAAGGTTGTACACACGTACCAAGTTCCATGTAATAAATAGGCGGTGACCTTATCGCAATCTACTGGGCACAATCCCAGACACCGGAATCCTACTGATAATTTCATAACAGAAACATCAAATAACACTGCCTATTTACGACCCGGGAATGGTACCCAGGACCACACGCATTTAAGCAGGCGCGCTTGCACAGTTTAACGATCTATTAAACTGTGGCACGTGCGACGACTAGACCAATGAGGCAGTTCTATCATAATAATTTATGCCAATACTATTACAGTGTTATTTATTCTTGATCTAGTCATATTTTCTTCTTTGGATCTCGAAACGAATGTACAATTTTAGCTCATAATGCCTACTACATATTTCAACACATTTGCTCGTAAAATGGATCTTATGGCCCGCTTGACTGGCCTGCGCAAATGTTGAGGTCCGTCGATATCTTCGATGGTCACTCACGGCTCTCGGTGACCGGAGATCATTGAGCGCCATTTGGGTCCTAGCACGTTCTCTCCGGCAGGGGTCCGGGTGAGAGGTGTTCGCCTTTTTCGCATTCACTTATATATCATATAACTTAATAATTTGAACTTTCTTGTACTCCAAATTTCAGGAAAGTGTCCAAAGTCGGCAGGTATATTTGCTACGAAGGGGTAAGTATATTAATCGGCAAATAAATATAAAATCTGGCTTCTCAATCCATATGGATGCGTTGCTGACTAGGGGAATAACTAAAGGTCTTATTTGTACTGTGGCTAAGCTTGCGTCAGCAATTCAAAGCACAATATTATATAAATTTTATAGCCATGATTTTCTTAGCAACTTAGAAAAATACTCATCAAAAATAAAACAATGAAACAGTCGGTATCACATTTTATTGATATTATACATTAAAACACAACATATATTTTTATCGGACGATAAAACTATTTAGGTACTCTACCTTCATATTTTCTTGAGAATAGTTACTTTAGCTGTTTTATAATTTAGAATACGTTTAAATAAAATGCCAATAACATTAAATATAATATATATAACATAATTATAGCTCTGAAAAATTTAAGCAGTGATAATTTTTTAATTACGTAATAATTAAGCCCGTATTATTGGATGTCAATAAAATATTTATACTTCGCGTACTAGGTACTAACACGTCGATTTATCGACTTAGTTAATAAGTATTTACATTTCATTTTTATTTCTTATTTTTACTAATCAACATTATTTTCTGTTTTGTGCGACAATTCATGCGCAATGTTTCAGCGAACTCCAGCGATTGTTAATAATTTACTAGGTAGGTACGCATTATGTACTTTAGTTAAAAACGTGTTTGTAACTTCATAAAAATTGACAATTTCTACATATCTCCCGGTAATCCTAACACATTTATGCACTTACACATCTACATAAAAAAGGAAAGTAGGTACAATAAAACTAAGCGTTCGCTCGAGCATGTTAGTAATTTTTATGATGTATAACTTTAGAGCACTTTCTTTTCTTTGCCTACATTTAGTAATTAAATATTTGATAGGTACACGCTGATTACAGCGTGTGGGAATTCGTCAGGGCAGACGGCAGGCTACCATATTGGCCAGTTGTGATTACGCAGACCGATGGGATATTTAAGGGGCAGTTGGGTCCCAAACTCCCGAGGTGGCGCTGCATAAGTCCGAGTAATTTAAGTTTAGGCAGGATGGTTTTGTCGTGTGATAATTAAAGCGGGTGTAAACAGGTTGCCCGGTTAACGCTATCGCTTAATTAAAAATGCTGATTAGTGCAATATGTCTAAAGGATTACAGTAAAATATACATTTTACATCACGCTTTCGCTCACATATACCTACTGTGCAATTTTGGTAGGTATTGACCCAAGGGACCTACTACCCCCGCAGTATGTCGTACTATTTAATAAGACACCTGCATAAAAGAGCTTGTCATAAATATGATATTGTAGAAGAGATAGCCATACTTAACGTAATGATCATTAGAAAGGTTAATTAAAATATTGAAAAAAATTTGGTGCGCTGTGGCCTGCTAGTGCACGACACAGACGTAAGGCACAACTAAAACTCAGGGTTATCAGACCTAAAAAAATACGACTAGTTTTCCCTGTTTCCTCTTAGTGGACTTAAAGATGAAAAAATAAATAAAACGCCACCGGCTTCAAACTTAAGGGAATGCCAGTCTGCCCGAAACGATACATGCATTGTAAATAACGGGTTTATTTTTCACACTCTTAATGAACTTCTAAAGTCTCCGTTTTTGTACTTTTCGTATAGGTATGTTGTATACAGTTCAAGTTATCTATAAGTTTGTATCGCTGCAAAATATGTAATTGTGTGTAACCAATATAAGTAAGCTCAGATCCTGATGTCAGAATGCCTGATCACAGTGGTCAGCTTCATCTACATCATCTTCGCCCGCTCCATCAACTCAACGTACTTGGGTAGTCATTTTTAGTTACAAGTAGCATTATGTATAATATTGGTCTAGATTCCGATGCCGACTAAGTTATGTGATCAAACATCCTGACAGACACAATATAGGTATTTTAGCATATTAAATACATAAACTAATTCCTACATTACACGAAAACTATATAACTAACAAAATAAAATTATCACTGCCTATATTTGCATAGGTATGTCCGTACTATATACCTTTAGACATGAGTACAAACTACATAAACTTAATGTAAAAAATATATTAAAATAACGCACCGTTTTATTACCATCAAATATTTCACATAAAAAGCACCTCCGATTAAAAGTTTTGACAAGAATATAATAAGTTTAAAGAATACAAAAAAAAAGAATTCGCCATTATACAGAGCGATTCATTGAGATGGGTCTATATTGACAAATCTGAAACTATTAGAGATAGGGAAATTTGTTCTAGGGAATCATGAGGTCGGTTTTAAAGAAAAAAAAAATTGCGTCGAAGATTTTTAAAAGCCTCTTACCGCAAAGCCAACGCACCTTTTTGTATTTATTTTTTATACAAGCTAAGGCCCTTAATGCTGATACATTTATTTATGGAACATTTCAAAGTTGTAACATTGAGTTAGTAATTTTAAAATGGTTCGGTTCCCGGCCCAAGCAAGAGACTATGAAAATCTGTGAATGCGCTACTTAAAAACAGTTTCCTTCGAGTGAAATAAGCTATTATGAATATTTAAGGTACATGACATCCATCGACCGCTTTAAATTTCCACCCTGTATAAGTCAATGGTATATTATTATGATAAGCGCTACGTCTTCATAAATCTGAAGACATTTTATATCAAAAAGTTCACAAATAGACATACCTACTAAGATTGTCGTAAATAAAAAAATAACATTCTTTTTCAATTCAAACTCCAATTCGAGATCACGTCGAAGTCAATCTCCTGACTTTCGTGTAATGAAAAAAATTAAAGCAACAATTTGATAAATTATTCAGGTCGCCAACAACATTACTACAACAAACGTAATAGTTCCAATTATTTTAATTAACAACAGTTATTTATTATTTTCCTCATAAGCTTCAAACAAATTCCAAAGAGAAATAGCACGACTAAAAACATTTTTATACTTAATATTACTAATTTTAACGCCTTGTTTCGGAAGTAGGTATGTGTATCAGTACTTCGAAATATAATCGTGCCATATCTCGCCATCTTAATTTCGTACTTAAATCCATTTAAATAACATTAATTTCCTTCAACTTATTCTGATTCGGACGCTAAAATATTGTATCATACCACAAGCCAGTGGCCATTATCCTTACACGCTATTCACGCTATGTACCTATGTCTATCCTAGCTTTCATCTTGCATCCTTATCCTTCATCTGTCTTTCTCATAATTATTATTCCCTGGCGTTAATTTTAAAAAAAATGCGCTATATAATTCCCGAAGGTACACTATGGTACATAGTATTCTTGGTAAGGGATTGGAACACCTCATATTAAAACGCCGAGTAAGTATACAAAATATTATCCACATAAAGTTATACATATTTGGTGTATTTTTTTTTTCATTAGGTACATGCGAAGTTAAGTCTAAATTAATGTTTTTTGTGGAAATCTAAATAGTTACGACTGTAAGCAAGAATAGAACACGCGACCTATAGGTACTGGTTTACCAATCGCTCTAGCCTCTGAGCTTACGCAGTCTTCGCTCATTGTGATGTCACTTCGATTCTTGATCGCACGGTCGTAGGAATACGCAAAAGAAATAGGTTTGCTCCGCATGCATAACAAAATATTAGAATTTATTATATACAACGATAATTACATGTTTTATTGTGCGTAAAATTTAATTTCCACAGATTTACCAATTATAGGTTACCTACTTTAAAAATTCCTACAATTTTATCTGCATTGATAATGTAATTCCTTAATTTCGTTCGTGCTTGCTACAAATAATATTCCACTTAAGTATCTAAAATGAGAAATCTAGCACGTCAACCGTTTCCAAAAAACAATGTGAATAGAATTTATTTGTTATAATAATATATTTAACTTTAAATGCAATATATATTTTATTAATTTAAAAATAATATGATATTATTTATAATTTAAATAGGGACATGGATAACGATGTTAATAATTTTGTAAAAATAACGTTATTAATTGAATAGATATTTAGTAGATAGCTATTAAATATCTATTAATGCATGTATTACTTGTTTGTATAATAAATCAGCAGATAAACTAGCATGTGTGTCAGACAAATGGATGAGGAAATATTAAGTATCTGTGACATTCAAATTTTCCACAGGATAAAGCTTTCATTAAAAAATCATTAATTTTTTTAGTGTGATTCATAAAAAGGGTACGGGATGTGATCTAACACGAGGGGAGTCCTGACTCGGTTCAGGACCAAGACCAATCCTTTGTTTCTCTGTCTCAATAAATTCTAATACGGCCATATAAATAAATTTATATTGTGCCTCGTTTTGCACCATACCGGATCTCTGATCGCGCACCATTTGGACAGTACGATGGATATCGATTTCACAATCGAATCCTTCTTTTCTTATTTGATCTAATATCATGTCGATGACTATAAAGGTCCCAGTTCTGCCAATTCCTGCGGAGCAGTGCACGCATACGACGGCCTGCGTAGGGGGATCTGGCCCGGTCATAATTTGTTGCAGCCTATAATTTACATCTAACAAAATATTTAAAACCCTCCCCGGCTCTGACGGGACGCCATGGTCCGGCCACGCTGTGAAATGGAAATGATAAATAGTTCTTTTAACGCTGCTTTCCTCCTTTTTCGTTACTACAAAGCGTCTCAACGTATAATCTGGCGTTGATGATTCGAACTCATTGTGGACCGTAAATTTTTTGAAAACTTCGGTTTTATTCAATTCTGGCCAATATCGCTCGCACTTGACCTTTCCACGTTCGATCTCCTTGGTAGTCATTATAATAATGCGAACGTCTTCCTGCCATATCATCGACCAAAATGGATATACCGTCGATGATAAACAGCCTTGAGTGGCGATGTATATTTTATTATAGACATGATCGACTATACCATTTTCTGTTTCTTCTGTAGATTTTGGAATAGTTGTATTAACGTAATTCGGATTTGTTCGAAGGACACAAGGTTCAAAAGATGGAAGCAATTTCGTTCCATTTCCATGATTTTTCATGCTAGGATTCTCTTCACAAACGATAACACTCGTGTGGATGGGCGAAACCTTTTCTTTATTCTTTGCTGGAGTAGTATCTCGGCTCAAGTTGGAACCGTTTTCATAACTGCCATTACTAGAGTCGTGACAGTCAGAGCCAGACTCGATCATGTCACATCGAATATAATTAGCGTTTATGTAGTCGGATCCAGCTGGTGCATCCTGAGGTATGTCCTTCAGAACCACACGAGTACGATCAAACGGTATAATGTTTTTGTATCTATTTTTCCTTATGTTTTCAGGCTTGGATCCCTCCATTCTGTCGAATAATTGCAAATTCTCCATCATTTGCAGCGTTTCAAATTCCTCCCAGAAGCCTTGCTTGTAAGCCATGCTTTCTATTGGACCCTCGTTTTCTTTTTGAAGTTGTTTAACTCGTGTATGGAAATGTCGCACTTGAATACGAGTGGCATTGAACGGCTGGATCAGTCGCAACACTTCACCTGTCGTCTCGACCATGGGAAAGTTTCTATAGTGTTCTATTAGACTGACAAGATCACCAAATTGCTGTCCACCGCCAACGTCATACTTGTTATCTTTTCTTCTTATTATGACGTGTGTGACTCGGTCTCGCGTCCTAACCGACAGAACAAAATCGCCCGGCTGCCGTTGAGACTCTCGAACAAGGAAGGAGCCATTCTTACCGTTTTCTAACATCACCCGCTCGGCTTCTTTAGCTGTAAGTTGTCCGTGGTACCAACGCTCTGTAGTGGGATCTGCACAGTTGAGTGGCGTCTTCAACCTAATAATATTGCCGTTTTTCTCACGGAGTTGACACTGATTGTCCATGTAGTATTGAACGAGTTCAGAAAGGGTAGCAAATTTTTCACCTCCATATAGGTCAAGAAACTCGCCATTATTTTGTATTTTGATGTGCGTCACCTCGTTACCCCGGCGCACTGAGAGCGTGAAGTCTCCCTTATTACTCATGCTGGGTCTTGCTAGGAAATAGCCGTCGTGACCACATTCCATCAGCATCCTTTCTGCTTCCACTCCTGTCAGAGTTGGGTGAAACCATCTTCGTGTGATCATGTTACGTTAATTAAAGCACCACTTTGATACTTACAGAACTCTAAATTAATGTATGTTTTTCTTGATTCCTTTTCTTCCTCCATATATCATCTTTCCTCATCTGAAAATAAAATAAATATATCTTTTAGAAATAACATAACCAATATTTTAGTTTATTTGTGTAAATAAATGTATGAGTTGTTGTGGGCCCACTTAGTCCACACTAACGGGGGTTATGTTCCGCCCGCAGAACAGTGCAGGGGCGCCAACGGGCGGCGGTGTAACTAGGGTTCCCACAACCATACTGTTAAAAAAACAGTATTATACTTTTTTTGCCCACTAATACTTTTTACTGATCAATAAAAAAATCATTTTTGACCATGACCTCTCATATTCGGAGCTATAATGAAAAATAGTTAATTAAATATTATTTATAATAAATGATAATATATACATATATGTTTTAAGCATACACTTTATAATAATTTTAATATAAATAATAATAATATGTCGAAATAGTACTCAAAAAAGAGTAGGTATAGGTAATACAATAAGAAACAAATTATATGATGAAACAATGAAAGACACCTAGTGCTTCCTCTCTCCTACATTGCTGTTCCCGACAGGGTCCGTAATGATCTAACTGATTGTATTTACCACCTAAATAACATTGTGGAACGCAATAAATATTGAATTGAATTGAAACAAGTAATAAATAAAATACTGTTTACTTTTCTAAAATACTGTTCATTTTATTTCTCTGACCTTAATATACTTTATTTCTTATACAAAAAGTTGGGAACCCTAGGTATTGACCGATGCTAATTAAACTACAGTATAATCTATTATGTTTAAAGCTCCGTGTTGGTATAAAATTTGAAAAATATAGTGGTATCGCTTATATTTGCTATAGCAGACTTTAACCGGGTGAGGCCCGCACCCAGAAACCAGAGCGCCTCCAATTATAAATTATGCTTATTTTGCATATTACTACTGTTGGTTTTTGTTGTTTGTTTGTGGTAGTAACACAGTAGTTTTATAATGATAATCATACAGCAAAGTAAACTTTTCTAATTATTTTTGGGTCTGCACTATAGAAAGAAAGAAAACATAACATTTCAAAATAAGAGCAGTGTCAGCATAATATATGACTATAATTATTATATACTTAAAATTACAAAAAAACGTTTTTGTGTGAGTGATTTATTATAGAAATTCCCAGCAGATTCTAAGCAATACCTATATTTTTTATAAAACGGTCACAGCAAAGAAATAAATTTTGTATAATTTGCCTCACATAATCATACTCAATAAATTTCCTAGCTGATATAATATTTGGTGTCAAAATTGCCATAAATGATAAATAAACTATAACAATAATAGATACATTATGTAATTAAAATATTAAGTAAACGTGAATTGTAGGTGTACTACAATATTCCTCTGCCTAACTCTTCAGGTATAAAGGTATAATTCTATGTATGTAAAAATGAATTTTACATGAAAACTATGGAATATTGTTACATTAATAAATCTTGAATCCAAATAAAAATATTATAAATTAATCCCAAATCCTACTAATATTATAAAAGTGAAAGTTTGTGAGTATAGAATTATAGATGGATGTTTGTTGCTCTGTCACAATAACTACTGAATGGATAACGGATTTTGATGGAATATAAAAAAAGCATGCCTGCTATGTGCAAATTATATATTTATATTTTATACCTTTTTTGTATGCCATAGGCACTACATGACTATCCTTAAATCTTAGTAGCCTATGTTACCTGGGATAATGTAATGATTCTATTGGTATACATCTAAATTGGTTCAGGTGTTTAGAAGATATGGTGAAATAAAGAAACTAACATACATGAACCCTAAAAACATTACACTCCTTTTTTAGGGCAGTTCTGTAAAAAAAAGGCACATTTGGCATGTGTGAATTATATTTTTTAATTTTACACCTTTTTGTGTACAGTCAGCCACAAAAGTCGCTGAATAGCTCTGGCTACATAATACGGTGACCATTATAAAGTCACAAATATTGGTATACATCTTAAAAACAAATTTAAATACACTAACAGTACAAAATATAATCAACATTTATAAATTTGTTTTTATATTTCTAATTAATGGACTTTAGTTGAATTTACGTGTTCAAGTAATTTTGTTGCACTTTTTACAAGTTTATTGGTTTATTAATACTAGTATTGATCATTAAAGGTAAGGAGACAAGTGATTCCGAAGGCCTTTGATTAATAATAAATATTATACTAGCATAATTAGGCATTTTCAAATGACGACAATAGGAGGAGGTTCTCAAGTCAAAACATATATTGATTTTATTCTTTTATGTATGACCATGCATAACTATAGAGTTGTCCGATTTTATATGTTCTAACTGAAATAAACGATTTGATTTAAGTGTCCTATTATGAAATATATAATAATAATTATTCCTGTATTCAGAAAAGTTCAATACTATTTACAATACTTAACTAGGTATTTCACAATTAAAATAAAGCCCAGTTGCATATTATATCCACAATTATTTCAATAATGTTTTTGCCACAGTATAACAATAATTAATATAATGATTTTTAAATGATTTTTATACATGTTAAGGCCATGTAATAGCTATATTAATTATTATTTTCAAAGGAAAACATTGGAAAATAATAGAAAAGAGCAGGACTTGATTTAGTAATCTTAAAATATTGCTAAATAGGAATCACCAGGTGTCTCCTTAAGATGAAAAGGGAACATGAAGTTTAATGGATGCTAGCGTGACACTATAGCTCAGGGAGAGCCATGACACGGTATGTCAAGGGATGTGGGTTCGACTCCTGCTTGTGTCTATTATCTTTCAATTTTTTCCTTAGAAAATACTAATTTTATTAATTATTATTTGTATAGTAATCTCTCATACTGATTTTCGATAGGTACTAAAAGTTTGCAACCATATTTAAAGAAATTTATGTTTTACTTTTACAAGATTTTACATTCAAGATACCTTCAATTTAGGTATTGTAAAATATTTATACGACAAATTGTGATGTTCTATCAGTATTTTTCAATACTGCACCAAAGGTTAATTTGCAGTTTTGAAAAAATTTATGTAAGTACAATATCATTTTAAGTTTATCTTTCAAATATTAGGAGAAAATCCGCGTACGAAAGGTATTTGGTTCTAAACATTCACTGTATTAGAGTATGTATTGTTATACGTACGGAACGAATGCACAAAGGTAATACCAAGACAACATTGAATATAGTATTATTGTGATAAAATGTAATACTTATGATTAAAGACTCACCCACCTCAAAAGGCACCCTTTTCTCTTACAGTGAAGTTATCCCTCAAAAAAGGAATTATATTATGTACCGTAGAGCTGTTGCTATGCTGACACTAGACTTTTTTAGACACTGTTTTCTGGGCGTACGATCACTCTTATCATATAAATGTGAACTATCAACTTAATATATAGTTAAACTTAAAAATTAATACGGTATAGCACAAACGAAACCATTAATTGAAAAAATATTCCACTCAAAAAGAATCAATCAGAAAATCTTCATGAAGTTACCTTTCATTAGGATGTCTAATACACTCAGAAGACAAAGTGGGTACACTATAGCTGTACAAAAAACTGGCGGTGGTAGTTCCGCAAATACTAACCAAAGGAGTTGGTACCGGAGTTGAAGATGATAACCTAACATTATTTATTGGTGATACTGATACCGGTACCTTTAGCTATTAACTTTAAATAGGACCATGAAAGACAAATTATATAGTGATTGTTAAAAGTTATTTAACAGTACGGTGCGCTCACACTGCCATAGAATTAGAGTTAATTCAAGATAAATCTTTGAAAAGCATTAACGAATGCTTAGCGAACTCTAAAGTTATTATATTAAATGGAAAAAGAATACTAATAATAATCTTTAATTAAAGAATACTAATAATAGTATTCTTTTTCCATTTAATATAATAAAATTAGATTTAATATTACTTGATTGAAATCCATAAATCGTGTTTATTGACGCATTATTATAAAGTAAAGTGATTTATTGAGCCATTAACCATATCTTATGTGTATCTTTTTATTGTAATCATGTTTTTTTTTATCTACAAAGAATAAAATCACATTTTCCTAATGTTTTAACAAATTATTAAAATATAAGTATTTATTCATCATAACTTCCGTCCCTTCCTGTAACTTTGACCTACAAACAAACCAACCAATATAGGGAAGCAAAATAATAAAACGTTCTAGTGAATCAAAATAAGTAACTGAGCCAAAGGAATTACTATAATGAACCGGTACCGCTGCCAGGGTTGTTTAATTGAATAAGTTCCTTTATTGGAATAAAGATTACCCACCGTATTACGGAAACGTCAGAGTCAGATCACAGACATAGTATACATAGATTGGCAATTGGCATTCTCTCTCTCATCGTGTGGTTTTTACATAGAATTAGAATATTTTTGCTACCCCATAGAAGGACATAGAGCTCAAAAAAGTGCAACCGTTTTTGAATTGTCAATGTGTGCGTGCAATAGTGATGTACGTGGGAATATTGACACATATCGATTATTGATAATCAGTATTTCAGATGTAAAGACTTGGTATACAAAATGAAAATATTTTCAATCAAATTATGTTAATAAAATTAAAATCACAAGTGTAGGTATTATTTAATGCAGTTCATTAATTAATTACATTATTTTAATAAAAACATTCCATGCGCTCATACTATAATTATATTTCATTGGTAATAGGTAATTTGTTAAGAAAGCAGCTTTTAAGGACCCTGAGCAGTGTATAGAGTATGACTGATTGAGATGATGATTGACTGAATGATTTTAACCTACCTATCCTGATACCATTGCGAAGGTGGTCTCGACTCAGCGCAGCACGCTTGAGGTGTACCCTGCCTAGACCGCTGAGCGGCGGATACTAAGAGCCAGTATCGGGCGAGATCTATTTCTGCCGGCAATAGTGAGGTCTACGCTGGTAGATTTAGGGAACTGGAGAGAAATGGCTTCCTTTTGTGATATTGCTGTCGCCCAGAAAGAGGCCGCCGAGCGGGATTGTGAGAGGGCCGATCCCTCTCGGAGAAGAAGGCGTCTAGGATGCAATCACCTCGGCCTAGCAGCCGAAACCCCGCCTGTATGATTTAAGACAGGCGGCCCTTTGCGGCCACGGGGGCTTAGGTAGGGGACTCTATTTACCCATCGTGATCCCAGAGAAGACGGTGGCATAGTGGTCACGTGCTATCGTGCACACCGAGGCTTAGGGGAGACCCCTTTACAGTCTCTCCAGGGATGTGTCTTAATAAGCGCTACATAGCGGGGGTACTGGAGCTGGTCCATTATATGCCTCCCTCCATATGCTGATGATGACCGCCGAGGTGGTTTGAGTGAGGTAAGAATCTCACACACCCCGGTCTTATCCATAAAGGCCGGGCGCTATTTGAAGGTTTCCCCCCGAAAAAAAAAGGTATATCCTATTATCTTTTCTTATTTCTTCTTTTTCTTTATTCTTTTTTCTTATTTATCTTTTTTCTTTTCTTTATCAATTAGTCTCATCCATTTTTCCTTTTCCTTGGCATAGACAGGAAACCTTTTAGTATAAAAAAATATATCATAAAAATGTGAAATTCTTTTGAATTTGTAGTAAATTTATGTAAACAACATATTCATCACGCTATCACATATAGGCTCAGTGCTCACCACCTAAAGGTGATAGCGCAGGAATTACCAACTAGTTTCATTCGGGGTCTAATCAAATTCAAATCAAATAGCGAAGAATAATAGTAGCGCAGTTCGTTAGATCATTATTAAACTAAGGTCCGGATTCGAACCACATTTGGGGACTACTGTAATAGCGTGATGAAATATATTTATAACGTAACCTGGGCCACTAATCTACGCTAAGCTTCTTATATGTTATAAACGTTCGGACAGACACACCGACAAACAGACAGAAACGTTTCCAAACATTTTGGTTTCAACGTATTAGGTACCTCAATTAAAATTTTGGAAAAATTATTACTGTGCAGAGATAGTTGGTAGATCTACACTAATAATAAATTCTGATATCGGAACTTTTGTTCTAAAATTTCATCGACACAATAGTCGACACTGACAAGTCACTATTTTGTATACATGAAATGAAAATTTATTTATAAAATATACAGGATTCACTGACAATACAGCAAATCTATGTTAGCGTGATTTTTGACAGTGACACTGGAGAAAACAACATCTGCCAATAGTGCTGACCATGAAGCAATTATAAAGAGGAGATGTTCTAAGGGCCTGTTCTAAAGGAACACCGCGTGACGATTTGCGGGGTGAGGGGGGCTGTCAAACGCCGAAAACACCGCCCACTTCTTCATTCCCCACCCTAGCGGTGAATAGGGAAAACTGAAAGTTACAATATTCAATTCATTCTTACGTAATTCAGCAAAATTACGCTAGATGTCTCTAGTGTCTTTAAACTTTATTAAGAAATAAGTGTTCACACCGCTAAAAAAGAATTATATTTTTGTCGTGATAGTATTGAAAAAAGTTAATAAAATGACATATGTATTAAATGTGAAATATCATTATCAAAACATCGTAATTAACAGTACGACTCGGCCATTCAAGGATTGCCTTTTCTACACTGTAGATGGCAGTTATTGAATATTCTATCATTCGAAAATTTGAAATAATGAATTTTAATACGATATTTTTTTGGCAAAATTAGCTTTGTATAGTGTTAAATCTACTTTCATACGTTTAATTATCAACTGAAAAGTATTTTTCTATGACATATTTAGCTATATAAGTGATATTTAAAGGTTTCGACGTCTGGCGGCGAGTAGAAAAACTATAGAACTAATATGACGTTTCATAGATTTTTCTGGAACTTGCCTAATAAATTGCGTCTGAAATTACTTACGAATGAAATGTGATGCCTATCATGGCATCAGAACGTTTATCCGAGTAATTCTTGCAGGATAAAATACAACAGTTCTTTATTTCTCATAATAATATCGAAGTAGGTATATTAAAAAATACTATTCGATCGCGATCGTCGTATGTACAGGATGACTGCTGGCAGACTGAGCACGAGTGGGCGTGGCTTGACCGGGCCACACACACAGTTGTTTGACGTCAGGACTCACTTAAAATCACGGTGCACAGTCGCTTAGGCCATGTCCTCTTTATAATTAGTCCATGGTGCTGACTGAACCTAAATATGCTTTCTCTTTCTAACATGTGATATTTCCGTAAGAGATTCCATTCCTTAATAGGCTTTGTTGGTCTTTTTCTATCCTACGTTTATGGGTTGTTAAACAACCTAGTGTCAGAGCCGCTCAGAATAACTAATATGAGCTGCCCGTTGGCTTCTGAAATGGCTTTACACACCATCAAAAACATCTCTCAGGTGTGCCGGTTTCCTCATGGTGTTTTCCTTCACCGTTTTAAGCACATGCCACATGACTTTGAAACGCCAGTGGTGAGCTTTAGATACGAAATTGCGACCTTTGACTTGTCAGCCCAACAAAGGTCATACCAATAGGCCATCACTGCTATCAGTTCGGCATTGAGAGTAAACGAGCCCTACCGAAGCTAATCATACTTGAGTGAGTTAGAAAGAGGAAGACAGCATCGAAAACGAGACCACTTTTTACCCGACTGACCTAGAAGGAGGGTTATGTTTTTCGAATGTATGTATGTCTATTGCCTTGGCACGCCCTATAGCCTAAACGGCTTTATGGATTTCAACATACGAGGTGTCATTAGCTCATTGGATTCGTCTCAATTACAGAAGTGTTCTAGGGCATAACAATATTTCAATATGGTGTTCACAAATAAAAAAGAGAGGGGAGGGGGAATAACACAAATGTTTTTTTTTTTACCAATAAGTATAATTATAAATCATTACATAATTATATTTTTTAGACATTTTAAGGCCATATTATTTAAAAAAATTCAAAGGTCGCGGGTTCGGGCCCTATCTTGTCTATTATTTTTCAATGCTTCCTTGAAAAATAGTAATTTTTAAATGAAATACCTATAGTAAATAGCCGATTTCAAATATATATATGTCGCAGATGGATTGTAGAATAAGCTGTTATGAAAAACAGCTGAACGACGTTTAGCCATGTTCAACTACCAGGTCGGGTAAACAGTTACTAGGTTTTTCTAGTGGAAATTTCTCTTTTGCAGCCCGAAGTTGGTAGGCGATTGATGGCAATAGGCTCACCATCACAACGTCCTACACCAATTACATGGCACATAATAACTGCAACGGTGAAATTTGGATGTACCACCGAACACCTCTGCTGAACCCTTCAGAGATATAGACGTGATACTGTTACTTTATGTTATTTCAATCTTACAGTATTTTGGTGGCCAAGAGTAGGAACATGTTCGAATTAAAAAATGTGGCTTACAGGAATTGCAGTGGCTATTAAAAGAGAATGTAAAGTAACAACTTCGCGTTCTTCTTGCAATTGCTCCGCTAGCCATGAATTTGAATTTATGACATTATCCCTCGTGGCGTTCCTGTCGCTATGGTGAACAATCCATAATTGATAATGTTGGGATCCTAACAAAGGAAGGTCCTTAAACAGTACAGAACGATAGTTTGACCTCTATTTACAGTATATATATATTCAATTTTGTATATACTGGTGTGTATACCTACACAAAGGTTCCAACTTCCAACGCGTGGGTATGTAGAAGCCCTAGGTTTGCATCATTGGATTAACGAACTTTGAGGAAACTTTACTGGGGAATCAAATACAAATTTACAGAAACTATTTATTTACTCATAATTTCATTTATCATTTGTAAGAGACGAAGGTTTAATTTTTCCGAAATAGCTTGATAACACTTTTTTCACAGCGAGACGTTTATTTGGAGAGGAACATTCTCCTTGCTGATTTGATGACTTGTTCCAGTGTTCAAAACTTTGGCGCCTGAATATTTTTCCGAGAGATTGCCACTTTTGTTCCGGACTCATTTCTTTATCTTCAAATTGTTCTTTGCTTCCCGATGGTCGATCACCCTGAAAATGAACAATTGTAAGAAGACGCTGAATAACATATTTAGGATATTATTATCGATTAATAACTTACATCGTTGGATTTAGTTGGACGAAGTTGATTGCGAAAGAAATTAGAAATGGATTTCTTCCAAGTTTTGGGATTTTTATAGGAGTTTAATTCTAAGCTTGCTGTACCTTCGGCAGGTATCTTTTTACTTTTCTTTCTGCTCGTTTCTTCGTCTTCTTTAGGCACTGTCTCATTTTGTACTAGATAAGCTTCAGGACACAGCATAATGATTTGTATTAACAAAAATCCTTTGCAGTTTTCACTATAAAGTATTCAAAATTATTTTTAATTTATGGGTGTCTGTCATATCGTCATTTGTTTATAATATGACAATAAAGTTTGAAAAAGGAAATACTTTTTTACTTAACATTACAATCTCTTTGATACGCTTTCAATATTTGGGCATGTCGGAGTCGTTAGGAATGAACTGGCATCAAATTGGCATCATTAAGGCCAAAAAAGTATTCCGTGAACAAGGCTGTCGTGAGGCATTTACTACAGGCAGGGCGGGAGCGCTTCTCCAGTCGCCCGCGCTTTAAAAAGTACTAACTGTTTTAGCTGGTAGGTAGACCCACAACCGTTTATGGCACGAAAGACTATTTTTTTTTTTTACTATGTTTATGTCGAAAGGCCATGCAACTTGAATGAAAATAGTTTAAAAAAATAAAGCACGCATGCGCAGTAGTTATAGCGGGATTGAGACTAGGAAAGTATAACTACTTTTCAATTTATGCGCACCAGAAGAAGCGAGAATCTACTTTATAAAAAATAATAATTATATAGTTTTATAGTTACTCTGTTTGATAAAATAGAAGTTTTTATTAGTCTTTTTGTTGTTATATCGAATGCGGTACAATTTCTTTCAATAATGTCTGCAACAGCTACTTTTACGTCACAGGTAGGTATTTGTTGTTTACAAGTTTTATTCATGGTTATGTTGAGTTATTTAACTAGAAACAGAATCTAGAATTTATTGATTAATGTTGGTATAGTATACTTGAAAGTTACTAAGGTAAGTAAATATACATCAGATAGCCATCCACTCTGATAACTAGGTATTTTTTTATTATTTTAGACAGGGTACTCAGACCCATAAACCGTTCAACTTTTGCTTGTGCTTGTGCAAATACTTACAGAAGGTACTTACAGTATTAAGGTAAGAAGGTACTTTAGTTCATTGTGTGCTATTTGTCTTCAAACAGGCAGAAGCAGAATGGGTGAAGTTATTTCCACGGCAAGCAACAGAAACATATACTAGCTCAATAACGTTTATGAAACAGTTGACGGTGGTTGCTATCAGTACAATAACTTATTTGAAAAATGTATTCCCTGAAGATAGCTATACTATCGACAACTTCGGTGGCATTAAGTTAAGAATACTGAAGAAGAAATGCAGGCATGAGCTAGCTCAGTTTGTTAGTACGGCGATAACGCAGGCTTTCGAAGCATTTGAAAAAAAATACGTAAGTTGTTAGGTATTGATTATTTACTGATTATTTACCTACATTCAGTAGGTAGTTTGTTTGAACAAAGTTGAATAGTCTGTTCCACGAAGATATAATCCCACTCTTTGTATAAATCGCTACCTACCGATAGTTCAGTCTACGAAGACGCATGTCATAGAACCATAGATAATATACAATACTAGCATTTGCCCGCGACTTCGTCTCCACGGACTTCATAATTGGGTCCAGCCGGGATAAAAAGTATCAAAATGAGTTTCTGGCTGATTTTCGGGCTAGTTTTCAGTAACCCGCGGTTTCCTCTAGCTTTCGGCTAACCCTTATGGCGCGCTTTCGTAGATTGTCTAGGGACTGTAGAGTAACGGTTAATTTTTTATTTGGTGGATCGAACTATCTGTAGCGATTTGATAGAGTGGATTGAACAGATTATTTATCTACATAAATTAAGTTACCGGTTCATAATATAACACTTTTAGTCTCACAAAAATATCCTGATTGCAATTATTGTGAAATGAAATGTATTTTAGCAAAAGCGTTGAATGGTAAATTTTGATTGAGGTATAAGGTTATTGAAAAAATTTGATTTTCAATAACCCTATACCTCAATCAATATTAATTAATTTACATTAAAGAAAGCATTGGCTTTCTTTAATGTAAATTTATCTATTATACACCCGCGTAAATAGTCTTTTCCTCCATTTTACGTACCTATTTATTTTTATATCAGCTGTACCCCGCAAACGTTGTTCTACCATATAAAATTTTTGGATAGGGCCACCCTTATCACCTAGGGGTATAAAAAATAGCCTACGACATATTCTCAGACCTAACAAATATACAGAAAAAAAATCATAAAAATGGGTCAAGCAGTTTCGGAGGAGTTCGATAACAAACACTGTACACGAGATTTTTATATATTAGAAGTAGGTACCTAGTCGGATTTAGGTTAGATACTACTTCCATCTAGCTATCGATCGTCCGTGGATAGAGCATTATTATTTACATATAATGGATTTATGAAATAATTGAACCTATAATTGACCACAGCATTGAATTGTTTTCTACTCCAGTCATTTAATTGGATGTATTTAGAGCTAAGTTGATTAATTTATAATAGCATTTGAAAACTAATACATCGGTAGAGGTACATATACAGGTGATATTTTCAGTTAGGCGTGGCTGGCCAAATCCTAAACTTTATGTAAAAGCTATTTGCAATAGCTTTTTGTACAACGCGATTTTGATATTAAGTCGATCTGTAAGTACCTATTCGCGAAAGTACAAAGTTGTAGGTACTCGATAACAATAATATTTCTATTGTATGACTGTTTGGTTAGCTTAACGAGTCAGCAGATTAAAGGCGTGCGAAATTAATTGAGACGCAACTTTATTTTCAGCTCCATCAACTAGTATTGTGTTTTTATGATGGTGAATGCAAAGTCGACAACTTAGTGGAATACCACATATTCGAATATGTTTACAACCCTGATGGGGTCACTATGAACGTACATTCCAAAACCCGGGAAAGTGCTAAACATTCAACGAAATATGCGTTCGATAATGTTAGAGAAAGAACCCTCCACTTGATAAGGGCATGTGTGGTCATCATGCAGGCTTGTCAGAACGAGATGCCCGAGTCGTTCGACGTCAGCTTGCGTTTGTATTATAATGAAGGTGAGTTTATAATTTGTGACAAGGTTAAACATCACCAATTTTCAGCGTTTTGCCTGTGATATTGCTAGCCACACTTGTCTGTGGGTAATCATCGAACTATGCGAGTATGTTTACGAATGCCGGTAGATTTTTTATCAACTCGCTTTAGTATCAAGGTGGCCAAGTTTGATGATAAAGGAGTCTTAATTATAATCTAGTAGTAAGTGTTATGATATTGTAAGCTGTTAGTAAACGTGTTGGGTTGACCTGTTACTGATGTATTTTTAATAAATAAATTTAAAAAAAACACAGTTGTTAGATCCATCTCGTTATCGATAACTAGCAGGGTTTATGTAAACACATCAACACGGTCTAGGGATATTTTTAAAAAAGCGAATTACTATCAATATGTTAATTATTTATATGACATGTATATATTTAAAAGATATGTTATTTAATATTCTACCATTTTCTAGTAATGGTTAAGGTACTTCGATTAAAATTTCAGGATTTTATGAAAAAAAAATGAAGCATAGACGGAAACCGTATATGAATTAACTTTTAATTTATGAGTAAAAACTGAAAAAAATAGATAAACTTGAAGTTAGTAGTCTGAGAAAGCGCCCATGATGTTCATAACACATCGGCAACTATTCGGCATGCTCAGAACAAGGTTGTCAATGTCTTGCTGCGGAATATTGTCCCATGTCCTTCTGAGGTGCGCAAAAAGTTGATCTTCTGTAGTCAGATTTTCAGGAACTTCCTTCAGAGCTCTTCTTTGCAGCATATCCCACGCATGCTCAATGGGATTTAGATCTGGCGATTGAGCAGGCCAGTCTAAGGCCCTAACATTGTGTGTATGTAACCAAGCTGCTACCGTTCTCGCCGTGTGTGCCCGGGCATTGTCGTGCATGAGCAGGAAATCTTGCCCCATTTGTGTTCTGTGGGGCAAGATTACGGGCCCCAGCACCTGTTGGACGTATCGTTCTGCCGTCATATTGCCCCGCACCCAAACGAGATCCGTCCGTCCTCCAAGACGAATTCCTGCCCAAACCATAATTGTTCCTCCTTGGTATGGATGAACTTCCTGAGGGTTCTGAAGACGGCTCCATCGTCCAGGAACTAGCCAAACACGCGTCCTTCGTGAATCTGGATGGAAGCCGAACCTGGATTCATCCGTGAACAGCACATTGGACCATTGTTCACGGCCCCAGTCCACGTGGTTCCGAACCCATTCTAATCGACGTCCACGATTGCCTCTCCGTAAAGGTGGGACCCGGAGTGGTCTACGAGAGCGTAGATTGCTTTCATGCAGTCGCCTTCTTACAGTTTGTGGTCACTCACAAGCACTTGGTGTTCCACTCGCAGCCTTTGGACCAATTGAGTCGCCGTTGCATTTGGTTGAGCTCGCGCAGTAATTTGCAAAAATCGGTCTTGTCTGGGGGTACTACGACTTGGCCCCCGGTGCCTCTCCGCTACTTCACCTGTGGCACGATAGCGTGTCCACAATCTTGAAATTACATTTTGGTGGGTCCCTATGGCCTCAGCAACATTACGCTGAACAGACCCAGCTTCCAGCATTCCCACAGCTCGTAACATCTCCGCCCTCGTCAAATGTTGGCGTTGCATGGCTACAATACCTCAATATTAACTTTATCTTTCGTTTAAAAATGAAAAAAAAAAAAACTGTAACTAAATGTATTTCGTATTGTTTTCTAAATTTCGCACAAATGAAAATTCCCTCTCCTAAACATCAAGACATTTTTATGCCACTAAAACAAAAGAATTTTAAAAAATTTGAATTTTGAATTAGTCTGAGATAAATTACAAACAAATCGGTGTATAAAAGATTCCAATGCGGCCAGTACTTTTCGAGTTATTTAATTGAGTATGAAATATCCCTAGACCGTGTTGATGTGTGTACTATTACTGTTAAATTTGAAGAAACATTGCTAAAACCTTAGCAGCATGCAAATACAAAAACAATTAGAAAGTGTAAGAAGAATGCGTGCTGCGCCTACACCAAATGGATTGGGATAAGGGCAGGGGGATGATGATGATGATGATGATAGATTAATTTGAAGATATTTGTTGCACACCTTTACTGTCAAATAAATGAGAAAAAAATATATCTTTAATCTATACCTTACCTCCCAAATTAAGATTATCTTACTCTACAGTCTCTTATGAACTTCTTATTCTTGTAAGAAGAACAAGAATGAATGGAGAGCAAACGGAATAATAGAGGTTATCCAAGCCATGATTTCCAGTATTCTTTTATAGAATCCGAATTTGTATTTACATCCGAATAAATAATTTTACTATTACCTTAGTATATAGCCTTCCTAAAACTAAGCGGCTCCGGATACATCTGGCCAAACGTGCAATTCATAATGTTTAACATGTTGCAGACGCGCCCGAGGGTTACCAAGCGCCTGGGTTCCTAATGGCTAATGAGGAACCCGATCATTTGGAGCCCACACTCCCCGAGACAGTGAAGCTGGGATGTGTTGAGACTCCGTATCACAAGATGACGGCTCGTACATATATTAGGGAGACCGTGGGCTCTAGTCATGAGGCTCTTGTGAGTATAACAACTATATCTGAAGTATTTAAATACTAGCCTCTGCCTGTGACTTCGTCTGCGTGGACTTTAGAATTGGGTCAAGCCGGGATAAAAAGTTGGTATTTATCTTATCATCATCACTAGGTAGATAGTGTAAAACAAAGTCGCATCCCGCTGTCTGTCTCTATGTATGCTTAGATCTTTATAACTACGCAACGGATGCTGATGCGTTTTTTTTTTATAAATAGAGTGGTTCAAGAGGATGGTTCCAATATATAATTTGTCAAGTTTTTGTTACATTGGCTAAAATATTATGATATTTGTTGGAGGTGTCGGAAAAAAATAAGCCGTCTGGGAGCTTTCAACAAAAACGCTGCCTAAACCCTTTGAGATATAACAAAATGATGTATGGTAGAATTGTGTATCTCAGAAAAGTCCGCGATGGCATATGCCTATCTCTTAAAGATAACATACTCTATTCATTTTAATACTTTATAAAATGGGCAATTATAAAGCGATAATTGGAAAGCGAGAACGGGATAAAAATTTCATGATTACTTTTGGTCGTGATAGCCGATATCCACGCGGGTGAAGCAGTGGCCATCAGCTAGGTAGTATGTTATAAACTATTTGCGTGTCAAATTTCATCCAAATCTCTTATGTAGTTATTGCTTGAAACAGTAACATTCCTCAAACACAACAAGTATTAGTAGGATTTTACGTAAATAATTATAGGACTTTAAAATGACGAGTCAAGTGTGCCTTTGACTACGCCGAACGAATACCTACTCTAAGTGCTAAGTATTATTTATTTGTGACTAGTATATATATCTAGTTGAATTTCTTTGGCTTTACGTAATTTACAAATAGATACTGTATGATAGATAACAAATTATTTGATAATATTATGGCATCAGTATTTATTTACAGTTTCATAATAATTATTTTTTGTTTTAGGCGTCTCAAAATCCACCTATGATGACGCCGAACGAACAAGACTTCGAAAGCAGTAAGTTTATTAAACAATGTTTCAACAACACTAAAAATACATGCCAAGGTTCTGTATGTAACCTCTTTAGGGAGAGTGAGCTGTTTATTTTTTCAAAGTATGGAAGTAGTTATCAAGAGAACTACCGGCCGCATAAATACAAAAAATTTGGACCATTGACATACAAACATACATTTGATTATAATGAATGCAAATAAATACAATATCTAGGTACTTCCACAATATTGAGGGTGTACTTGTGCACCCATCCCCCCCGCAAATATATCGATGGTCCCTACGTATATAATTCATGTCCAAAATTGCATTTTTTGTTATTCCTTAGTTAACTTCTGTTTATCGATACGCATGCAACCGTTTTTTTTTTAAATATTAGTAATATAACACACAACTTCACCGTGGGAGAGCCATGCTTCGGCACGAATGGGTCGGCTCGACCGGATTGATACCACGGCCTCACAGAAAACCGGCGTGAAACAACGCTTGCGTTGTGTTTCGCCGAGTGAGTGAGGGTACCGGAGGCCCAAACCCTTTAAAAGGACGGCAAAGCACTTGCGACTCCTCTGGGGTTGCGGTGTTCATGGGTGGCGGTAATCGCTTACCATCAGGCGAGCCGTCCGCTCGGCTGCCCCCTATTTCATAAAAAAAAAAACAAATATTACTTAATATTAATTTCACATCCAGTTTGAAGCTTTAAAACGCTTTCCTGTAAACCTCGACTTTCGATATGTCGCTTTGTACGTAGAAGCCGTCAATATGCACATACGTAAACGGTGAAAAATTGCAACTACCACCAACTACTCTACACGTGTTTTGTCTCCCCATGGGGATCATCAGGAGCTGTTAGACCGTGCAGTATCCGCCACGTATATTGATTATGTTATCGTCCATTGCTGTTGAATCTAAGCAAAAGGCATGTCGGTTCCGTATGTTCAAATGTTGCTCACGGCGGATCATCATCAACTTATAGCTGACCCATTGCTGGCCGAACACGAGCTCACTGAGCACGTCTTCGGCTCTTCTCGTCCAATTTGTACGAGATACGTACGGCGGATTAGAACCTACTTGCATATCATTGCGTATGCAAAGACACTAACTTGTAGCGAGAATCATTCACGCGAGAAGCTTGCCTCTACTTATTATGCCTTTGTGGATGTCAGAGGAACAATGTACAGTTTTTTTTTTTTCAAATACATTAACGCAGTACGCCTATGTATGCGAATACTCCTGGAACTCTCATCTGAGGAGCGCAGGTACAAACTCTGCTCATGACCGTATTTTTCTTTAACGAAAATTTCTATAGAGGGAAGTACTATGGTCAGTCTGTTATACCGTCTTATGACGACATCTCGTGTTACAAAGTAACTGGGTTATGGAGGTCAGATAGGCAGTCGCTCCATGTCAAATACTGGTATTTGCTGCATCCGGCTAGACTATAAGGCGACCATAAATTAATTTGGAAACGGGTAGGCAGAAAAAGAGAGGTAGAGGTTTCTCGACAAAGGTAAATCATGCTCTCCTGCGACCAAAGAGATCATAAATTTGCTCGTATACATTAGAATCATGAGATGGATCTAATAATTATCACAAACAGGACTATTTAGATACCTATTACAGCTAACAAACCTGATATTGTGATAGTCGATCAAGTCAATACTCGTTGACATTAGATACTAATGATACTCGTGAAAGCTCAGAAAGACAAGATTACGAAATATATCGAGATCTGGCTCTTAACCTTACCAGCATGTTGAGATATAGATTCAATCGTTATTGTAAATATTTTAATAGTCTGACCATCATTTTGAAAAGCATTCACTGATCACGGGCCTTATACAGACGGCGGTAGACTTGGAGACGGCACGATTGCGAGCAGGATCTTCACTCTGGGCCCTAATTACTGTCAGCTTAGGTTCGACTACCTTTTAGCGGAGCACTGTTTTATACATACAGAAAAAAAGTATTATCGAAATTTAATTCTTCTTCAATTCAGGTTCGCCTTTGAAAGATGTGTCAGAATCCAGTGAAATTCGTATGCATTGTCCTTGCAATAAGTTCGATGTTGACGACGTAGTGCACGCCATTCTCACTTGCCAGTTAGTATTTCATTTATGTCATTATTTAATTCAATAAATTTATTTCATTTTGTGTGTCATAGTACAAACTACGTAACTAACGTAGTTTGTACGAAACAAAGTTAAAAAACAATATTATTTTGTAATTATCATTATCCCGCTATCACGTACGCATCGGTGCCGAAAAATTAATGTTGTGTTAATTAATGTGAATTAATGTAGTAAAGACCTAATGCTATCTCGATACCTTATATTGTTTGTATTAATAATCAACTGTCATTATAGTAGGTAATAAATTAATTTGAATATTAAAGGAATAGAACAGAGTTTTGGACCTTCTAATCAAAATGGCTACGGCCATGATTAGAACGTACCGTCCCTGAAATCCCAGAAAGGTGAAAATATTTTTTATAATTACAAACAAAAGGTAGAAAACACCAAATAAATTCGTGGTTACGGCCTTATACCTAGTTGTTCAAGTTTTATTGGCAGAATCTCGAGTCTTAATTCCAGTATGTACCTAAACATATAGTCAGAGATAGCATGGCCGTAGACATAGAGGGGGTTTGGGGTGTTCCAACCTCCCCCGAAATCCCAGATAAGAAGGGAAATTACTCTTTATATAATGTTTACACTTCTTCAGCACCTGAAAAAAAAGGGTAGAACCCCCGAAATAAATTCCTAAAGAGAAAGCCCCCCCCCCAATAAATTTCTGACTACGTCCTTGTCAGATAGTAAATGCCAGTTTAAATAAAAAAGGTTCAATGTAGGTACTGCAACACACAGCAACACGCGGCATGTTTCGGTGTGCGCCGCGAGAGTGCGGCGCGTGTGCGTCGTCACTGCTGCACGGAGTGCTCCGACGCCCGCGCCGACCGCACGCCCACAGACACACGACTGGCGGCGCTTGGCGTCAAAAAGAGAGAGGTATTACCTACATAATAATAACTTATAGGATTTCGTATTCTTCTTCTTATCGTATGGTTGATGAACAATCTAGTGTCAGAGTTTAAACCACCCGTAGGTCTCTGACATGACTTTACATACCATCGAGAACATCTCTCAGCTGTGCGGTTTCCTCACGAGCATTACACCGAATTAATTTTATATTTCTAAAAATCAGTGGTGCGTTCCTTGGATTAGAACCTGTGACCTTTGCCAGTTCAACGGTCATACCACTAGGCTATCACTGCTTCGTTACACTACACGTAATTCTTAAGCACAACATATAATAAAACAACTTTTAACTGGATTAATCGCGTATTATTGATTTGAATTTTTCGGGTCTATAAATCCTGCGACTACGAACGCTGCAATGAAAATGCTCAAACGTCAGAAAAAACCGGAAACATTAATACTTACACGCAATTAATCCGGTTATCAGTTATTTTGCTGACTGTATATTTTTTTTATGTTTGGTGAGTCTCCTAATACGTTTTCCTGTAGTTAAAACATAGTTATAACGATTGAGGTGCTCTTACTGATTCTATAACTCTATAAACATACCTACTATATAGGTCAATCATTGGGATGGGTCAGTGTGGACTATAACATTTTTTTTTTTAAGGATATACTTCAGACTTTAAAAAGACTGCGTCTTTTGCGTCTTATGTGAGATGAAAAGAAAAATTATCTTTCCCTACATTGGCAGCAGCTTGGTCACTTATCGAAACGGATGAAAACTCCTAAGAGTGTATGATATTAGTGTGGCGTAACATTAAAAAAAATGTATTTCCAGTGCCTGTGTATATTCCGTCGTACCCTTGAGTGGTGCTCTCAAGTAAGCGCCATCGGAGCTCAGGACCTCGCGGACAAGTTTGCTCTCTCACCTGTGAACGCCTCTAAACTGATGAAGCTTTTGCATTCACATTCAATTATCAACCAAGGATCGGATTCTGAGTATGTTTTGAATTGGCTTTTACTTATCTCATACACTGATCAATAATGTTTGGCGCCACTTGGCTATGTCTTGTCTATGTACATTCTATACTAATATCAACATTTTAAGATCTATAAGGCGACAGGTTGGTCAGAGCTATCGTGTAGCGTAAGCAGGGTAACTCGCGGGAGAGGCCGAGCCTGAACTGCATGACATTCGTTCAGAAGATATCGATAAGGGCTTGCTTAAAATCACAAATTTAACAGAGCCAGCTAGGCCTTTCTACTCTTAGTTAGTGGACAGCGTGTAAACGAGAGGGGATAGCATGGACCCCTGAGGGACTCCTGCTTATCTGGAATGGGGACAGGTAGTCCTGTCGTCCACCCTCGATGTGACAGCGGGAGATGCGATTCGACAAAAAGTCTCGTATGATGAGCATGAGACGGTCTAGCACTCCGAGTTTGTAAAGCTTATAATATGATTATTCGTTGTGCAAGACTTTGTCGAATGCTTTCGTTATGTAGAGAGTAACATGTATGCCCCTCACCGTGTTACGATGGAAGCCAACGTGTGCTCAACGACACGTTGTACTCCTTGTACGCAAGGTTCGAAAACAAAGCTACTCGTTGGGAATGAGTACACTTTGTTTGTGATACCATCTAAACTAGGAACTCTCCGGGGGTCCGTTTTATGGTCTAGACCTCATTTCTGATTTGAGAGATAGACTATGTGGACTAGTCGTGACCTAATACTTTTTTGATCAGTGTATTTTCAATAAACTACACTAGCTTTGTATCCTATTTGAGGATGCTTTATTAAATCCCACTTAAAATTACTTTATTATTCAAAATAATTATAGAGATCTAATTATCTTTGCTTCGTTTCATATTGTGCATGATTGTGAGTTATGATAATCTGACCTTATTAAATTTCAGTCTCGTTTCACCATGTGAAATATTACACGACCAGCTAAAATTGGTAATGATGAAATTTTTCCAAGAAGAAGAGACTGACTTAGTTGACCGCCTTATCGCCGAAACTCTTTCTCTAGACAGCCAATCGGACCCAGTTGGGGATGTCCTCATTCCTATGGAAAAAGTAAACTTACAGAATTCTACCGCACTCGGCAAGATTGTCGAGCCTGAAACTGCACAGGTAATAGAAGATAAAACTTTGCAAGAGTATAGAGATGCTATAATGTGTGATGAAGAGAAAGAACTCGCATTACCTTTGAGCGGCAGTCATAATCCTGTAAATGTCGAAAATTTGGGTAAAAGGACCGGGAAAAGGAAGTTGAGTGCGGCAAAAAGGACCGGTGTTAAGACAAAGAGGGCTAGAGCTTCTTCTCATGATTAATTTATTTTGTCTTGTTCTCTTATGGCAATGTCGAAACAATGAGATTAGTTGATTTAATTAAAACAAATGTTAAGTTTTTGCTTTGTTTAGTACATACATATATTTTAGTATTGTTTAGTACATACGCAGTTGAATTTGTAGTTTGGTATGAAAATTTCAACAACTGTTTTGCTTGCTTTTTCTTTAAATAAAATGTTACAGTCAAGGTTTTATTTTAAAATAATTTATTATCATCTATCTATTTACTAATACGACGTCCGTCATGGCAGTGACGATAATGCTTTAGTTTGCACTTATTAAAGTTATCATGTATTTATATCACTCGCGCTGGGACAATTTGTTATCAAGATCCGGTACAGGCAAGTGGGTAGTTTTAAGTTACGTGTTTTAAATCACTGTTCACTATTTTATTTGGTACGCACGTTTACTTTTTGTTTGTAGTCACTAAAGTTAGTGAACACTCGTCCCCAGTACTTAGGGTCCCCTAGGGGATCCAACCTCTTTTTAATAGGTGGCACGGCCGTTTTGTTCACTCTCTCTAGCTCTGATAGCAACGTTTGTAGAACTTCTGGCTTCCTGTAGAAGAAACAAACACTACACTTACAATCTTTGTGTAATATGAAATATCATGAACTTATGTGTAAAGGTGCGAGGATCGTTCGTCATTGCTTGCAGTGCGTTCCTCGATTATGAAGTGCGATAAACATGTAAGTATTGTAAGTATATTTATCACTATTATTATCGTTTTCATTTTTGCATACGCCTCACCTGAAATCGGATCTATCTGCAAACCAGCGCTGCAGGGACTTTTTTGGTGTCGTACAGGTTGTTAATATTTTTTTTGTGGATATTTATTTTTCTTTCTTTTCTCAAATTCTAGAAGGACACCGGTGGGGCACACCTTAAAGGGACATTGTAAACTATTTCTAAAGAGGGTTAAATAATTAGTATTAAACTATTCACTTGCCTCGGATGGCCATGATGCAACGTAGAATAGCTATTATTATTATATTAGACTTACTCGGTAGCCAAGTTCCTCCTTTCACATGGATCTACATCTATGTCAAAGAGACACGGCGCTACAAGCGGCTTGCACGGTGTTATTGTAATATTCGCGTTACATTTTATAGATGCTATCTCCCTGAAAAATAGTTTCAGCAATTAACATTCGATTAAGACTGCCTAGAATAAACCTTAAGATGCTCAGAACTTGAACATTACACGACAGACAGACACAAAAAAAAACACTTAAGGTGGGGAGGTGTATGTATTGGTGTTTGTATGAATATACCTGATAGCTGCGATTTCGTCTTTATTAGGCATTTTAGTAATCTTGCTGATGGCCGAAGCAGAGTAACTTTTGTAAACTAAATCGTAGTCGTATGTACCTTCTCGACCGCCGGGCCCGTACCAACTATCCCAACTACCATTGTAATTTGTACCTGAAAACAAAAAGGTTTGTATATTGAAACGTTCTGAATCGATTAGGATACCAAGTTTGTTTATTTTGCTTCATGAGTACAACTAAGGTAGAGAGAAAAAAGTTTTCAGGCGAGGTGTCTAAAGCTTTATGGGCAAACAATTTTTTTTTTCATCATCGCTCTTGTATCTCTGAAGAGTAATGTTATACACCCATATTTCACAGTGATTATGCAGTTATAAGTCCCAAGTTTAATAAGTTGGTAAGCCTGTATCCATCTACCGGACACAATTTCAAACTCCAAGTTACTAGTCAGAATTTCCTATAATATAATTAACAGAACGAAGTTGAGCTCTATATGCATGTGTGTCGTCAGTTAGGCCTCAATTTGAAACTGCTAAGCTAAAGAGGCTTTGTAAAGACAAAGCCTTTCCAAACACCTTACATGATTACGCTCACATAACCATAAACAGATGTCTGGACTTTAAAAGAGACGGTGACCTGAGTGTGTTTCAGTTTTTTTCCTTCTCAGCGGGGTAATCCGAGAGAAATGTTGGCGCCTTCCAGGTAAACAGTTTTGTAAAACCAATTTTTCAGAATAAACTATTCGAATTTAGAAAAACTCAGTAACACTACTCGACCGAAGAATCGAACTTAGGACCTCAGGCTCAGTAGTTCGGGCTTACATACGAACATTAATAAATTCACTTTTGAGTAGGCTCAACATACCAATGTGGAGTTTCCAATTGCCGACAGTAATGGAAGCGGAACCCCAAATGTCATCTATGTTGTGTACTATATTAGTTCTTTGGGAAGGCAGATCTTGGGTCAAAGCCTCCCATAAGTCGATGCCGTCGATGTTCTTGAATACACTGGAAAATGTTTGTATCCATTTATTTCTAATACTATCTTTACTATGTTGAAACCATAGGTGTCTAGGTTTCTGTTTGAGACACTTCATCACTTACAATACGACTAGCGAACTAGCTTAGAAAACGGTCAAGTAGGTATGAACATTTCTATGTAAAGCAGTTTTGTCGCGCGTATGATGTTTGTTCCTTATTAAAATATACATGAGTACATTGACCTCTCAAAGTATGACTAAGGAATTTTGTTACACGTTGTATATGCCGCACGATTACTAAAGTATCGATAACGATTGCGCAGTACGCAGATCCGCAACAAACGGACGGATACAGTCTTTTGAATTATTCTTTGCGGTATGCGTATTGCCATGCACTACTGCTTGCGGTCATCTAAAAACATTTTCGATATTCATTCAACTATCGATTCATTAGATTGCAACAATCACCCAGCACTGGTTAATATAGGAGAAAATAAAATTGTTATACAGATTACCTAACATCGCCACCCGCTGCACTATATAAGGTAGGCAGCCAGTCAACGATGTGCAGCTTTTGACTAGCGACTCGAGACTGCCGCTTTATTAGAGGACTCCACAATAGAGCTGCACCACGGACGCCGCCTTCCCAGAGTGTATTTTTTACCTGCAAATACGATCAAGTTATCTTGTTAGTAGAAAAGTAACTTAACGTCCACTAAACGGCCAGTTGTTTAATGAGCGGATGGATCTATAAAAATATTATTACATTATTAATATAAAAGCGAAACTTTGTATGTATGGATGTTTGTTACTCTTTCACGCAATAACTTCTGTAAGGATTTTAATGAAATTTGGCACACAGATAGTTTATAACCTGGATTAGGGTATTTTTAGCTGGACCTAATTCTGAAGTCCACGCAGACGAAGTGGCGGGCAGAAGATAATATAAAATACTAGCTGACCCGGCAAACGTTGTTTTGCCATATAAATAAAAAATTTAGGGGTGGGCTACCCCTGTAATGGGATGAAAAATAGATGTTGGCCGATTCTCATAGATACCGGATAAGCACAAAAAATTTCATCAAAATCGGTCAAGCCGTTTCGGAGGAGTATGGCAACGAAAACTGTGACACGAGAATTTTATATATTAGATAATAGGTAATAATTTTGATATAATAAGAAAGCTTTAGGATAAGTGAGAATGGTACCAGCAATGAGTCGCCTAGACCCAGCAGTGAATAACGACGATAAAGTAAAGCTGCGGATGATGAAGATAATGATGATGAGTGAAATTTAAGAACAGCTTAAAATCTGTTACTCAAAACAAGTCCTGGACGCCCTGCCTTTTTTATTACCGTCGCTGCCATTGCTATCTTGTTGATATTGTGTCCTTACAATGAATACTTTTCTACTACCGTCGCCGTGTCGAGACCGGATCGAGTACTTAATGGAAAAACCGCCACTGCCAGTTCAGATGAAGCTCATGAAATGTCACTTACCCCTTTTAAAGGATAATTAGACGCAGCGTTGTTATTGAAGCCTGCAGCTGGACCACCATTGTCAGAACTGAACAAGATAATCGTGTTCTCCAGTAAACCCTTCTTCTCTAGGGATTCCACCACTTTCCCAACTGATTCATCCAATTTTGTAAGCATACCTGGAATTTTAAAGATGACATAGCATAAGGCCTGTATCCCCCAAAAGGTTAGGTAGAGTTGTATCTACTGTTGTAAAGCGAAGTGGTGAGTCGATGCTACTGAGAATTTTCTAACAGAACAACCGAATAACACTTTTCCCGATTTGGAAATCGTACCCTGAACCACGTTTAGCAGCTGCGCTTGCGCACAAGACCAATGAGGCAGATTGTAATAATGATGGACGATAGTTGTACTTAACTACAGTTTACGTAACGAAAACTGCGAAGTATGGAAATACATATTAATATGCGTTTATCTAACCTTTTAACATCGTATCTTGGTAAAATAACTCGAGGGGCTAGTGGTTAAGTAACAGCCGCATAGATCGATCGCGCTGCGCTTGCCGCGGTCGGTCTGTGGATGGGTGACCATAATTTCATACCGAGACCACTCCGTGCCTCGGAGAGCACGTTAAGCCGTCGGTCCCGGTTGTCAAATTAAGATCTATGACAACCGTTACGGGTAGTCAGAGGCTTGAAAGTCTGACAACCAGTCATACCACGATATATCGTTACCCAGTAACTGGGTTGTGGAGGTTAGACAAGCAGTCGCTCCAAGTAAAATACTGGTATTAAGCTGCATCCGGTGTTACTGGAAGCTGACCCCAATGTAATTGGGAAAAGGCTAGGCAGATATATCTTGGACCAATAACTAAGTTTTTGTCAGCTTTCCCCATAATGGCAAATATAAGCAATAACCGTACTGGCTCCTTTCGAGGATAGTAGGCAGTATCACATTTAGGCGACATATCTTTGTAGAAGCTGTTGGACTGGAAGCAATATTCGGGGTACATGGAGAACTTCATAACTCCTGAACTACCCCACAAAACTGTGACCTATTCGTCTACATCGTTTCTAGAATATATCTAAAGTGTATCCCAGTTGAACTGGTGGCACCCAAAACAAGATCACCAAAGGAAGATCGGGCGAGAATCAGCTGATACACCTGCCTTTTTATTCAACCATTGAAGACCCTGAATCATTTCTATGGCCGACGTGGAAATCCTTAAATAGGCGTTGCACTAAAGTCGGCTTCAGCAAAGATAGGCGTCATAAGTATATGTATATTAATATACATTGCATGTATTATAGACTTTAGTGTGAGTGCATTGTTTCCTCGCAGAAAATGACCTTTCATGTTAGGCCGCATCACCGCATGCAATGACACTTGCAGGTGAGGAGGTAATGACCGCTTCTAACAAGTCGGTGCGGAATATTGATTCAATCAGAAAAACATTGATAAATAAAACGCATACAAATTAATTGAATGACGGCACGGTTGGCGCAGTGGTAGCTACTGGCTGCTGCGTTGCGTGTCGCAGGTTCGATTCTTGCACGGAGCAAATATTTGTACGATCTACAGATAATTGTTTCGGGTCCGGGTGTGTGTGCATGTGAGATTATGTGTCTGTAAACGTACCAACGATACAGGAAAAAATCCTAGTGTGGCAAAGAATTAAAAAAAAAGTTATTGTACCTACTTACACGTTATTATCTATAATTATTATCTACTTTAATATAATAAACTAAATTATACACTGAAATGCACCAGCAACTGGTAGCTAATTAATTAAAAATAATGGGCCCAGTGTTATAAATAAATCCATTACAATCAAATAATGAATAACCAGAATAGCTTTATCGAAAAAGCTATTTACGTAGGTAACTACAGCAAATGTGAAAAACAACAATACTCTCTAAGATAAGATAAATTTTATTACAAGTGCCCTACCAAGCAAGCTATTGCCGCCCACCTATTTTATAACCTTATAAATAGGTTATACATATTTACATTAACCATAATAACTACTTATGAGTTATTGCTTAGTATTATTATGACGCAAGTGAGCCGAGTTGGGCATGATGCACTCGAGGCAAAAGCGAAGTAATCGAAGGTAAAAGCGTAAATGTAATTAAACGGATAGTATAACGCACAGAAACTGTGATACATACACAGTGTGTCAGTCAGTGACGGTACCTCAGCAGTTACTTCAATGAAGGAACACTACGCATTGCCGAAGTTATAGCTAAAAAGAAAATTATAGCGACGACAGAAAAAACTTGAAATATACCGATTTTGGAGCTTTCGGTTGATTATCTGAAATTGCCTATTTCACTACCTACCTATAAAACCACATTTACTGTGGATATAAAATTTCGCGTTAAAGTTGTATGGCTACACCATTCAGGGCATGAACATTATAAGTAATTGTTGTATACATATGTAATGATATTTTTTAAACGTGTTTAGGCCTATATTATTTACTATTTCCTAAGGAAACAGAATCGGATAGTAATCAGGTGGGAGAGCGATGACACGGACTGTCAAAATTGGCGAGTTCGAGCCCCCGCGTCTATTATTTTTCAATGTTTTCTTAAAGACAATATTGTACCTATACATCTTAAATTATATTTGTTTACCTGCATATTTCCGCCTCTGTGTATCTTTGATATCTGAGAATCTGTCAATTACAGCATCTGGTGCTCTCAGGAAATCTGATGGGTTTCCGCTGTGCATCGCAGAGTGTGACACCATAATAAATAACGGCTCGCTGTTGTTATGAGCCTTTATCAGCTGGAAGGAAACCCGGATTGTCATTCCATATTCTTTAGTTAGTTAATTTAACATACTGACATACAATGCAGGCATCACGGCATGTATTTCCCGAAGCGGTTACAGGTATAGTTGTACACCAACATTTCGCCAATACCGTTTTTAAGTCCACGCGACCCTATCGCCATCTACCGGGCCCATTTCCTATCTCAGTATTTTAAGCAAATAATTCTTTGAATCTTTGAATCAGGTCTGCTATTGAGAATTTACTACCAGATATACCCAATATAAATTTTGACCGATCCGGGAATCGAAGCCAGGTCACACAATACATAATACCTACTACTGCCGAAGTCTTCTCGCTCAGCAGTAGCGCTTGTGACCTGCGATAGTCTGAACGATTCTGTAGTCTAAAAGAGTTAAAGATATATCTAATATCTACAATACATATTTTTCATCTATACATACATATAATAAAAATGTATCGGATCGCTGTCTGTACATGGAAGATATATGAGAAAATATATTATTGGGACCTTTATTAACGCAAATAGCACCCAAAGCAATGATTGTTAGAATTTTTATGTTTATCTGTTTGTCTGTGCGTTTGTGCACGCTAATCCTAAAAACGGCTTATCCGATTTAGATGTGGTTTTCACTAATATATTGTGGTAAGCTTCACTTAACATTTAGTGTTTGCTTTATGTCGATCGGTTCATAAATAAAAAAGTTATGCCAATATAAAGAATCACGTCGAAAATTTGTTAATTATGAATTTGTCTTCATACACGACCTACGGACGGACGGAGTCGCAGGCACAGCTAGTTATTGAATATAAACTTTCTAAAATATCATTATTGTTACCTTAACTGCTTCTTTAGTATATATGTCCGTCGCATACAGGCCGAATAGATCATCAGCCACCTCGAAACCTACAAATATAATTTGACATTTCTATTGATATGTTACCATTAATTAATTAATGAAAGTTGAATTCTTATCATGATATCTTTAGATTTAACAAGATAATTGCTTTGTCCATTTGTAAAATAGCTCTATTTGTTTAGGGATACGAAGAATGGGAGCTATATTTATATTGGATTTTTATCACTATGATTTTAAGCAACTGGCACACTCATAACCGATTCTTATAAAATTTTGAATGTGGATACTTACATGGCTTTCGTTTTAATGACAATACAATATCTATTTATGTAATGTAAGGAGCTAGAATCCCTAAGCTGGCGTTCTATAGAGTACCTATAACGAGCGCACAATTTCGTACTTCACTAATACTCAAGTTGCCAATAAATTAATCAATCAGTAATATTAATAAATAGGTATGGTTACCTCGTCTGAAGTCGAAGCCCCATGTATTTGACTCCATGTTAGTGTGGTCATATAAGTCTATCTTGCCTCCCCAAAATCCAAGGTGTGTGTCGAATCTGGACAAAATCGTAATAATAAAGAAATTATTTAAAATCTCCAAATGGAATTAGCCACGCTTAAATGGCATTTATGATTTTAATAAAGGGACTTAATTATTTTACAGATTTTAGTAGTTGGCATACGTTAGTATTTACCAAACTTAAAGATAGGCGTCAATTCTAATGTAGCAAACTAAACTAAATTTAAAACATTCCTGTCTTTTACAAAAAGTTACTATATGAGCAAGATGGGACGAATCAAGAGATGTCAAATTTGAATTTAGACACGTCAAATTAAAATCTCCGAACGTTTTTAGGAGGCACAGGTTTAGGTGGCCACTAAAATTAGAGACGTCAAACGTAAATTGTATGGACAACTTAGGTTGACATGATTAAATTTGAATTTGATGTCATCCCGTCCTGCTCTTATATTAACGATTAGTAAAAGACAGCTATGCTCTAAATTTAGTTTAGTTTGCTACATTAGAATTGGCGCCATTGCATTTTTTTTTTATATGTGTAGACTATTCCTAGACAAAAATGAAACCTACAGTCTTTTTAACCGATAGATAGGTTTAAAATACTCAAAGGCATTTTAGACAATATTTTTAGTAAAACTATTCTTGACCGACATCTTACGTGAAAACAAAACTAAATACCGACCCTGCAACATATAAAGTAGGTAGATACTTAAACAGTACTGTAAATTTTAAATTTGGAATAAATTTTTTTTTATGTTTTTTTTAAATCACGCACTTACCCACGGTTCAAGGGTAAATATTCCTTCTTGTAGTGCCCTAGGTGCCATTTTCCGACTAGATGCGTTTTGTACCCTAAATCCTTCAGGTATTGAGGAAGTATTTTCTCCGACAGTGGAAGACCACCACGTTCCATTCCACGAATGACGTCGTGCTGCATTCCTGGGTAAATTGTGTATCGAAATATTGATAATCATAGGTTTTGCAAGTCTATAGGTATTTTGTGCTGGTTTGAAATATAATTATAAATTTTCGAGATGGCTTGGTGGTCAGAGCGTCTAGAGTATTAATCCGGCAGGCGCAGGTTCGATTCTTGCACACGACCGTATTTTTCTTTCCACAATAATTTACAACTTTAGAGATCGCATCTCTGCACCTGCCCGATTAATACTCCAGGCGCTCTGACCACCAAGCCATCTCGACGGATGCGTTTAATAGATTTATCTATATTTGATTTAAAATAGACCGTACTTACCCGTGTGGATGGGGTACTTAGCAGTCATGAGCGCTGACCTGGACGGGGTACATATGGGAGTGACATAGTAGTTCTGTAGCACGATGCCGGAGTACGCCAGAGCGTCTATGTTCGGGGTCGGAATCTGGTTCGAACCGTGGAAGCCCACATCATTCCAACCCTTTAAAATACAAAATAGATCTTTTTGTAACCGTAGCTGTAGTCTTGTCGCGTCGTAGGTATTTCTTTGTTTTCATTACAATGGCGTGCCTCTACAGTTTAAAATAGTAGCTATAGAAAGATAGATATATTACCGAAATATTATTTTTACTGTACTGTTTTTATTTTACTGTAGGTACGACGCAGTGGTTGGGTATTTACCATATGTAGCATTTGATGTGAAAAACAACTATGCAGGATTTGAACCTGCACCTCTTGAAGGACTACTCCAACTGCTCTATCAACTAAGGTATCATGACTGACTTAAGAGCATTTGGATATTTTACGAGCACGTTTCACCAGATATTGATGCCATTTCACCAATCTGCTCTGGATGTCGGGTCCATATTCACTGACTAGAATGTTTTTCGTCGACAAACAGCAATCAAGTACCAGGGTGCCTATTCATATTTGCAATGTAATTTAATGAATTTTTTTATTAATCTATGTAATTAAAATAGGATGCCTATATATGTGCTTACACTTTCAATTGCAAATCCAACTATCAACATATTATCCTCTAGTACCTAAATAATAAATTTAAAAAAAAACCCTAAGAAATGACATACTCTTTTCTTTGCCGATTACGAATCTACAGATAACTCATTAATGTATACCTAATTATTTAAAAGTTAATTTTAGGGATACGAGGCTCGGCATACTGCATAGGTTACGACATTAAATCTATTGTAAGCTTAATATTACATGCAGAAGAATTACATAGGTATTTGTATTAAAAACATCTCTTAGTAAAATACCTACCTACATGCAAAAAATATTTAGAGCAGGTAACTATTTGTAGTACCTACCTACAATTTCGAGCTTTAGATAAACACAACGAAAAAAGTCATATTTACCAGGTCGTCAGCTAGGAAGATCACGATGTTCGGCTTTTCACTGGCTAAAACTCCGCACAGCACTGAACAGGCACTTAGTAGCAACCACATCCCGCGACGCTCTCCCGACTACGAATGACCACTCAACCATTGAGACCCGATGTTACCGAGTATACACAATGACTGCGCGGTGCGCGGAGCATGCTAATGTACAGTGAACGAAACAATATTGAAAACTATAAACTTGAGAACTAATTTTTTACACCTTAGTGTTTATATATTTGTTATTAATAAACACAAACATTGAACACACATAGGTATTGTTATTACAAAACATGTAACAATATTCTTTATAGCACGGTTAGTGAGTGTGATAATAAGAAAACATCAGAACCTGGCGCATAGATAGCATTTGGTGTGACATAGCTAGATAGAAGGAGACCGTATCGGTGGCGGTTACCACCAAAAACAGCATTCCCAATGAGGGTTGACGTCAGGCAGGCGGCCGGCCATAAAACATAGCCAAAACTAGTTTTGTAGTTTTGCTATGTTTCTGTTCTGTGCCAATGAGTATTTTTATTTTCTCTATAGCGGACCTGAGTTAGGAAACATGACAGCATGCCAGATATAGGTATGCTGCGCCGACCCCAAATAAATTGGAATAAGAGCAGGGGGATGATGATGATGATGTAACAATATTCTTTATCGTAAATAGGTTCTGAATACCAATATTTGTGTCGTCAATGTAAACATAAGGTTTTTTATTTACCGAAGATAAGTTAAGTAAACCCGCGAAAGGCAGCAAACATTCGTGTTCAATAAATAATACTAAAATTGCGATCAAAACTGGCTGTTCACAACAGACGATGGTATAGGTGCGTGCCTCGCCGAAACAACTGATTCACAGAGAATTTTTAATTCCGCTTTATCATAACTTCACGATTCACGCCGGTATTCCCAGGTTGGGCAGAGATGTACTCTTGTACATCTTGATGTTCTATGCCCGGGAACGTTCCCAAAACAATCGGTATTTATAATTTGTTTTATTATAAACATTGTATTTGATAGGCATTTTGGAAAGTCAGTTGTGACAGAGCCAAAGCAAATTCCAAAAAGGTAGAAGAGTATGTCGAATGAATACATTACAAATCAATAATTTACCAACCATAGTGGGATGTACAAGATAAATAAAACGAAGCGTATACAAATAATTCAAGTTTATTATCCATATAAATTACAGTCCATTAACTTTCACATCTCACAGTCGTACTTGGGAAAATAAAAGCGTCGCGTCGAGACTAAATGCTAATATATTACAGCTGCCCGAAACAACCGTGATGTTGCGAGGGCGGGCGTAAGGATTCACAGCCCACACATACGCTTCATAAATAAATAAATGCGTACCCAGCCTTACCAGAAGAATTTATTGAAATCAGAGTATACTAGTGTATAGCTATAACATCATGTTAACAACAAATTTATAAGTTACTATTTTATTCACGTGTTAGTTTAAACTTTTTTATAATCCTTCATTATCTTTGAGCCCCGAATTTAAGATAAGTGTATGAACAAAATTATTTCGTCAAGAAATTATAAACCAACCGCGAATGTGCATATAGATCAATTAAAAGAGATGTTCACAGAAATATACAAAGATAAAATAAAAAAATCAGCCATTGTTATAAATATACTACTTTCTATGGAAAATAGACTGTTAACAGTGGCTGGGAACGAAAAGATTTTTTATATAGGTACATTAAATCAATAACTAACACATATAATTATGTAGAAATGCAAGTTACTCAATATCTATGAAATAAATGATGTACGTGAAATAGAACATAAATTCGAAATAAATCGCCTTAATTTAAGAACATAAATTTAAATGATGAGCCGCATCTAGTGAAGCTGGAAGGGAACGAATTTCGTAAGGCTAAAGGTTCTTTACCATGGGCGAGGCGAGAATTCAAAATTGTATGACTTTCACTTATTTTCTGCGGATCGTTAGTAGAAATAGTCTGTATGAGCGAGATCGAGATAGCTGATTATTATCAACACGAGATTTTGGGGAACGTATTATGACTTATTATAGATATTATATAATAATTAATATTCACGGATATTATCGACGGATAATCGAACGAGCAAGTCGAACTGAATAGCGCTATATCTTAACCATACGTACAATACAATATTGGTTGATAGTAGTAGTAGATTGTATTTTTTTTATGGATTTCTCGTCTCACGTCGCCGGTGGAAAAACACCTTTAGAAAAAGGTTCATTGTAAAAACACGTATTGGTGGCCCATCAGAGTCGCGCCGCGCCGGGTGGATCGTGCCCATTAAATAATTTGTTTTTTATTGGTTTTAATTTGTTCAGCTATAACATTATTCCTCATAAATTTCTAATTTTATAATGACGTTATAAAAGTAAAAGCGGATACCTGTTTTATACACGATCGATATACTAGCATCACTAGAGGCGTAAGCTTATAGCAAATTTTCAGCGTGACAATATAGTATGAACTAACTTAATAGTTTAAACTCGCGCGTCACTGTCACTTCGCTTTAAAATGATAGCGAAAGTAAAGCTAAGTTAATTAAACATTACTTAGCTCGTGCTGTTCCAGTCCCTATCATGCACTTGTCGTTTGACAATCGTATTATGACTGTGACAGGAATAATATTTAAATAAAAATGAATCCCTATTTCCCTTGGTCACGCCATAACTTGAGAACGACTGCACCAAATTGGATAATTCTTTTTTTGTTGAGTTCGTTATTGTCAGGTCAAGGTTTTTACATACGATTTTTTTTTAACGGGCCTGTGAAACCGCGGGTCACAGCTAGTAATAAATAAAAATTTATACTAACTCGAAACACGTGCTAAGTACTGATTATTTATCTTGGCCTTAAGAAAAGGGGTAGGCTGCGCAAGGCAAATACAAGAGAGCACCTACCTGATCAAACCTTAATAAATCAATAGAAAACCTTAATACACACAAAAATGTTAATACACAAGTATCCTACAGTAACGCATTTTAGAGATAATGGAGCTCAAAAATAGCATTATGAACAAATGACTATACCTGTGCTATAGTAAACACCTTAAGTTATCGGGATCAAATAAAGAACGGATTAAACAACGTATATATTATCTGTATTTTTTTCAATTATTGTCGTTTTCGCAGATTTTGCAATATTCGTGGTCATCGCGCGGTCACGTTATCACAGTGTTTTATAAGAACATATCCTATCTCTCAGCTGCAATGTCTCAAAAACACGACACATATTAATACTACTACTAGTGTAATTTATTAGGATTGACCAGAGGCTGCGATTCTGAGGTTTCTTTTTTAAAAATGGCTCCAGGCTCCATAGTACAACGTTAAAACATTTTACTGTTTTATTTTGTGATAGGGGGCAAACGAGCAGACGGCTCGCCTGATCGTAAGCGATTACCGCCGCCCATGGACACCCGCAACACCAGAGGAGTCACAAGTGCGTTGCCGGCCTTTTACTTGGCCTTGTTAAACGATGTTTGAACATTTTTATTTACTTCTCCAATTATTTCATTTAAAAAAACTGTCCGTAAAGAGCTATAAGATTAGCGTGAGTATCAAGAATTGAAGAACAAAGTTTATAAATAAACGCAAAGAAGTTTCATGGGCATACCTAATACTGTTGGTACAATTGGACCATCAGTCAAAGGATCGCAATCCTATCCAGACATCATAAAACTGTTGTACTTATGTATATTTATTTCATAGTTTAACACAAACATGTTTTATAACACGAACACGATCCCATGAAAATATTTGTAGTATATAATCATGAACATTTGCATTACAAAACGGCTACGGATATTTAATGAAGTTATTTCTCGACAATAAGCAATGTTCTAGCTAAGGCCCGTATTCTAAAATGATCTCGATTGAAGTTGAATTTTGATTGCAAAATGTTTTAAGTATAATTCAAGAATACAGGTTTTTATAAACAGTTAAAGTCGCGCGTTGTTATGCAAATGGAATTGTATCGCACCTAAATGTTCAGAGCTAATTATGTAGTTCTATAATCGCACAACAGTCAAATTATATACAGATAAACTTTTCTAAACTGAACCTAATAAAAGTTAACGAAAATTTATACATATTAGTATATCCTTAACAAAAACGCATTCACCGTTAGGACATGGGAAAATGTTGCTTTTAAATTGAATTTTGTCACAGAAGATGAAAATTGAATAGACATGTCGCTTCTATTGGCTTTTGTCTTGAAATAAACATAATATTATTATTCTATAAGATATATATGTAACTCATAAAAATGCAACGAAGCCCTCTCTAAATTTTTGTTCACTATATTGGTCACATGTTAAAATAAAGGGACATTTTAAGTTCTTTGGCAATATAAATATATAAGGTTCTACTTGATTAGCGCAAGTTTATCATATATTTTCATAACCACAAATGTTTTTTTTTGTGGATAGAGAAATATGAGCTCGAGCAGGATTTGAACCTGTACCCCTTGGATCGTTATTTCAAGTGCAGTGGGCAGACTCACTAAGATTTCGCGACTTCTGCTTGTTATGCCGATTTTTTCAAATAATAAATAATTACGTAAAAGTGTATTGAAAACCAAATGAAAAAATAATAAAAAATTACCCTTCCAGAACCATGAAGGTCATAATATATAATACTGATATGTAATAAACCTTCAAATGTCAAACTAAAAACTGTGAAAATTTATTGCTTTTTCCTTAACATGGTTGTAGATCTATAGATGTAGGATGAATATGCCTTTACGAAAATAATATTTTCAAAATGAAACTAGTAGTTGTTATAATTTTTCAAATAATTTATGTTCTCTTACCTTATGTATACTTTCATACATGTGTACCTTCGTTTAGATGAATGTATTTTACTTAAAATTTATGAAACCCCTAAAAGTAACTTCATTAATAAAGTAGGACCTTATATAGAGATTATATATAAATTATTATTAAATGTAAGACAAAATAATAACAGCTTGTTCCAGTGAAAATATAAAAACGTTACCTCCTATTATAATTACACATAATAATAATAATGTTGGTCTTAGAGATGTAAATCTTTACCCATATTATCTTTTATTTGCTCGTATGAATTATTGCTCTACATTATTTAAACACTAATACTTTTGACATTACTATTGTATGATAAATAAATTAAAACTATTTTATAACATTATATAAATATCAAGAAGTTATTATTTAGTCCCAAAATAGAACGGAAACCGCGAAATATAAGTATTACGAGCAAGAAAGACAGACATAGAGTATATTTTTCTATAATATATTAGACTAAATACAGCTTAACTACATAAAGTTCCTAAAGAAGGCAGACAGACACGCCCTTGTTATGTTGAGCCAGGTCATTGTGAAGACTTAATACTTTATACATCCATAATAGTAATTAGTCCAATAAATACAGCTTTAACTTTGGACAAACTAATAGAAATGGAATGAAATGGTCGTTTTAGTTACAAATGTCGCCATTATTTGGGGGTGGCGCTGTTAGTCTACCGATTTTTTGATTTGTTTCTGTATTGTGATAAACTCAGTTTCTCTTATGACTTTCGTTGCATATTCGAGAAATAGTTTGATGAACAATTTAATATTAAGGTTTCCTATAAATTAATTAAACAACGGCCTTAACGTAATGTTCTCGGAAGGTTTTATTTATGTGACAGAGAGAGACGTAGTTAGAAAGGAATTTTAATGATGGCGCATCAATATTTCGCGACACAACTACGGTAGGATTATTATATGTAATAGTGAAATGCTAGCATAGTTTATTTACGAATATGAAGTCGAAACTCTTTTGTATAGTTATGTTCTCGTTTTATGTTCTAACATTACCAATAGCCAAGCTCAACATATCAAGTGTAGTACACTAGCGCCAGCACATGACTGCACAAGTAATAAAAAGTCACTAGTACGAACTACTGCGCACATGCAGAAGATGTGACGTCACTGGTACGAACTACTGCGCACACGCGGGTGATATGACGTCACTAGTACAAATTACTGCACACTCGCAGGTGATATGACGTCACTAGTACAAATTACTGCACACTCGCAGCTGATGAGATGTTACTAGTACGAACTACTGCGCAGTCGCAGGTGATGTGACGTCACTAGTGCGAACTATACAACGTCCGACTACATACAAACGTTATGACAACACACCTCTCACACACATACACGTATTTGAACTATACAAATGTACTGCTCACAATACTTTTACTCCTTACGAGGTTTGCGTTTTCTCTGACCGTCTCCTGCGCCTTCTGTGTCCACTAAAGGCGTAGTCTGGAACAAAATATGTATAAAATTGAAGTTATGATTTTTTTGATAGGGATATTTGGCGCTAAGGAGTGGAAGCTTAATGAGGATAATGATGAAGATTTTAAGTTGTCTACTCCAGCCAGTTACATGGAGTTTTAGAGGCTTGTTTGTCAATGGTTTATAGATTTATAAATGTAATTTTGTCGTTGATTGGACAAGCAACTACAAGTACTTACTTCCTCAGTGGACGTAACGACTTCTTCCGCATCAGTTTCGGGTCCCTCCAGGTCAGCCTTGCTGGGCCTCTCCGGTTCCTCTCTGACGTCCTCTTCACCTTGTGATTGATGAGGATCATCTTCCACAACTGCATCAGTCTTCTTCACATCAGCTTCGGTATCCTGCATGAGAGATTTGAGGATTTGAGGAATTTGTTGATTTTAATTTGTTCTAAAGTTTCTTCCCATTAGGAATTTCTTACTGAATTGTGTATGTGTTTAAAGACACATAATCTCACATGCACACACACTTAGAGCCAACAATTATTCAGCTGGTCTCTCAACCACTTTAAAAACCACGGAAGATAGTTGTATCTGCTTTATAGACTTCTGTGCGGGCCAGATTCCAGTCTAACCAGGTGCAGCATTTTACATGTAGCTGCTGACTAACACAACTCAGTTAATGGACTCCACTATCACGTGAAACTGGTCGTACAATTTATATGGTAGCCATTAGAGCTATATTTTCCAGCCTGTTACCCGTTGTATACATTGTTTTTGATTCTGTCACCCAGTCAGAAGGGAATGCCAAACCAGACCAGATGTCCGAAAAAGAAAATCATTTATTCTTTAATTAATAATTATTATATGATAGTATATTACTTATCAGTGGTTTAGTTTTATTAGGTAAGGATAAAAATACTCACCGACTTGGATCCGAAGCACATATACGCGACGAGTCCGACCACGATGAAGGTGCCTAAAATGACCACGGCGTATACCCAAGGGTTGTCTCCGGCGAACCGTAACGCGCGATCCAGTACTGAGTCCTGTGGACGTTAGCTTTACTACACTAGCGAACTACTTTAGCATCTACACAAAATTAAGAACCCAACACACACAAAACTGACAGTAAATAAACTAATAAGTAGAGCCCGCATAAATATGTATTAAATGTTACAAAATATGTACATAATGGAATTAAAAATGACGCGTAAGTCTAGGCAAGACCAGTCGGGGACTGTTGAAGACGTATTTGCTCTGAGGAACCCGCCTAAGTGTGCGAGGGAACACAGGGGTGGTTTTAGTCGGTAAAAGTCTGACAGACCCCTTCGCGTACCCTAAGGCGGAGAATATCGACGACGATTTTTATATCAGCAACAAAAAAAAAGTATACGAGGGTTGCGCGGATACCGGGGAACAATAGCGCCTGAGTGCGCTGGGTCGATTTGCGACCACACGGTGACGTGAAATATAGTAGGTAGGATAGTATTTGAATGTCTTTGGTACCTTTATACCTTTTTACACAACTGCCCAAAAAAAGTTTTATGTTTTTAGGGATCATATAAGTATGTATGTATGTATGTTTGCGAGTTTCTTTATTCCACCATAACTTCTAAACGCCAGAACCGATATATATGTATGGGGTATCGATAGAATCCTTAGATTGTCCCGGGACACATCGACTAGTACGATTTCAAAACATATCACATGGCAGGCGTTCCAATTTTTTTATTATATTTTCTGTGTGGCGCGTCCGTTGTGCCCCACTGACCGGCCGACATTTACATATTAAGTATTTATAATTAATAATTATCATATATTATTAATAAGATATTTAGATCACGACCTATTACTAGTCCAACAATATTTTGAGTATTTTTTGGTGTTCGGTTCTTCAAAAGGAAATAGGAACCCAATCACTTCGTTATCCGCTTGTCTAGCAGCATATAACACAGCTACAATACTTATGTTTCTTATTATATGAACTGACAATGACAACACGCGATAATCCAATTCTATTGTGTGCTTGTCTCAAATTTTAAATTGTCAAGACCAATTTTGTGAAGGGCGGAGCTTCTGAAATAGGATTATTTTAATAATATGGGCCTAAGTCTATCTTTATTATTATTATCTACATAATAATGCTTTATTTTCCTAGCCTCGCACACCGGGGTTTTCGTGTTGACAGCTCCGCTGCGTCTCTCTTATTCAGCTTTGTCGGAAAACCACCCTAAAGTATGATTTACATTGAAGCGGAAGAGAAAGTAATGGTAGCGCAGCGAACTTATTAAGATTTTTTTACTAAACTTGGCGATTACGACTAGTGCGTTTTCCTCAGACTACTAGAGTATTCTCGAGAAGCGTACTAATATCTCATTTGTATATTACACAATGGAGATAAAGTTCAAAATGCAGTATAGCTTCATTTCCGTTCTCTTCCGCGGCAATGTAAATTGAACCTTAGGCAGGTGACGTATGCCATAATCGGTATAGCAACGCAGATTGGTGGTTAGACTAGCATAAAAAGATCTTTAAACGCTTTCCGTAGTTTCAACCGTGGTTTACAAGCTAGCTTGTACATGATTATTAAAGTGTTGCTATGTCAAGACCTCGTTAGCCCTGCGTATAAGGCATGCAACGTATGCCACGATGGGTATGGCGACGTATACCGCGTACAGCGCCCACCAGCCCGGCTTGTAGTTCATCGCTCGTAGCATGCGGCCCCACAGCGTTTGCTATGCGTGGTCGGTAGACGTTACTTATTGACGTGTCGTGGTAATGTGACAGGATTTTAAAGAAAAAATACCATACCCGTCATAAAGATTGAATATCGATAGGGTAAAATTATCTATCGTTAATTATCCAGATTATTTTATGAGAATTTGAATATTTGCAATTTTTCTCACTAATAGACCGGAGTTAGAATTTAGTGGCAAATGTCAAAAGGCTCACCACCTATTTTATATGGGCTTAATAATGTGGGTACTGTATAACAATACACCGCTACATAAACTTTCAGGTAATACAAACGTAATGCTATGTTATTGTGAGAATAAAATTTACAATTATTATAAATAGATTTAAAATGAAATGGGTCATTCTTTGTGTTAGATTCTGTGCGTCATTTTCGCGTACACAAAATTTACAAAAAAAAAACTCGTAAAATAATAAGAAGGACCTTACATTTTAATTTAAAAAAGAAGACTGGATTTTACTATGTGCGTTATCTCAAAAATGAACATCTGCCACGTGTGTTATGAGATGTATTAACAAACTTACCGAGTCCCGGGATATTTTGGCACGTTTGAGGATAAATGTGTTCTGTGCCCACTCCTCAGCAACGGCCGGATCGTCCGTGATGATCAGATTATCGAACAGCAGCATGGGAGACATAGACCAAAGCTCGAAACCAACTGCGTGCTGAAATCATTATTATTTTAGCTTAACCTTTTAAGTAGAACACATAATCACACACTTTATTTTTGTCTTGTCGACATTTTCGTGGCTTAAGCGGTCTTTATTAGAAGACATTAGTATGAAGTAAAATTGTGGCGCTGGTTTTACAAAATAACCGGAAATAGAAAACGTTATAACTTGTTCGGATAAAATCAACGCCATATATAAATTATTTGTCCTAAGAAAAAGGTAAGTATGTAAGCATACTACTCAATGAAAAACAATTTATCTCGAGGAAGTTCTATGATTTTATATTTACATTAAATACTAATATTAGAAGCTGCCTCATTGTTCCAGTGGTCCCGAGCACGACTGCTGAGCATGAGGTCTTGGGTTCGATTGCCAGATGGGGCAAAGTGTATTTAGAAAATTCTCAGCAGCATCTCGAGAGTTTGGAATTGTGCCCAGCTGATGGCAATAGACTCACCACCTATTACTTACGACTCATAATAACAGCATTGGGAAAATGTGGGTGTACACTTGTGTACACCTCTGCCTACCCCCTCGGGGAATACAGGCGTGATGTTATGTTAATGTTATTATTAGAAAATTCGTGTTTCCAAACGATCGAATTTAATTAATAAAAAAAGCATGTCCATAATAAAAACGTAATCAGAACTTATAACTTACGATGGGGGTCATCCGGAAGGGTTGTTCGTCCTTGAAGTACTGCGGGTTGGGGATGCGGCGCGGTGTCCACTTGCCCTTATAGTTGGGGTTGGCGACCAGCGGGGCGCGCCAGATGCCCTAATACACAAATATCACTATATTATTAAAAGAATTTAAAAAAATAAAATGCACACCTGCACTATGTATATTTATTTCATCAAAAATTCATAAGTTTGAGTTCTATAAAAAAATTATAACTAAGAGGCCAGTGCCTTACACTTCACGTAAAAACGACACAACACTGCACCATTGCCCGATGTAGTATACGCAAAAATAAAACGAAGCTTTCGAATTTCCTAAAATATACTTTTTTTAAAATTTGTAATCAGAATCATACAGCTATACTTCTTTCTTTAATTTAGACACTCTATAAAACCATAGTGCTTTGAATATCAACAATAGAAAGACAAAGAAGAAACATATTCACTCAACCTTCCATGATCATACTCTTGCTAAGTATAACTTGATGTTAGGATTTTTTAGCTTTTATTAATATGACCACGTGTAACAATGTGCTATTAGTGAGAAGTGGATATTTGTAAATAGTATTGGTTTAACCTTGTAGTTCGGGTTGGGTATGGTGGGCGGTTTCCACTCTCCGCATCCGGGTGCGCTTGCGCACGCCGGGTTATCGATAAGAGGCGCTTCCCACTCGCCGTCCATCTCCTCATCCCAGTCCTCAGGCTTCTTCGCTTCAGGGTCTGAATAATGCACAATATATAGCAGAACAAACAAGAATAGAGAAGGGCCCTTACTGGTACTTCGGTCGGGAGATGACATCCGGAGATTTACAAGAGTTAAATTGGGTGGGACAGATGATTGGTATCAACAACACTATACCTAATAGTGAGTATTACTGGCTGCAGAACTTTAGATGATATAGGTATCATTATATTTTAAGAGTTTACGCTTGTCGTATTACAACTGTGCATGAAGTTCTACATAAGTAAGCTGCGCACTCCTCAATTTTACGATAAGTCGGCGTGATGCATGAGCGAACGCAGTAATAGCCTTGTGTCTTCCTCACCCCGTCTGTCTTGTTAACTCAGGGGCTGAGAACAGTCAGTGCGATAAATGTTTTACGATACTTGTAACACATTTAAATATTTTAACACATTAATACTTCTCAATACGACTGTACCTGTACGCCTGTTTCGAAAGCCTAACTTCAGACATGCTCAGCTATATGAAAAGTGCACAATTAGCTTATTGCATATCTTTATAACTGCTCTTGTTGACTCCAATCAGCTTTGCTTGCGCGTGACTTAAAAAATACACTAACAATTACAATACATTCAAGATAAATCTTTGAAAAGCAGTAACGCATGCTTAGCGAACTCTAAAGTTACAATATTATAAATGGAAAAAGAATACGGTCGCGAACAGGATTCGAACCTGCGCCTCCCGGATAAATACTCCAGGCGCTCTGACCACTAAGCTCGGTCGAGATGGAGATATCTTTTTCCATTTAAAATTACAATACATACCTGGTATCATTTCTGGTTCATTGTCCAGCCATCCGTCGGGCTTTACAGCATTGGGGTCAACGATCTGTGCGGGCGCATCCTCATCCCAATCCTCGGGCTTCGTGGCAGAAGGGTCGACAATCTGTGCAACAAATAGTAATATAAAGAGCTACCGCGATTCAATTCACCGCTAGAAGCGTTACATCGTCAGAAAAGTGGACTTTAACTATTATAGCATCGAGATAAATTATCGTTCGTGCTCTGTATGAGAAGAGATATTTCCTGCAGTGGAACAGCAGCCAACTATCTATTTTAATTGGCTGTAATTTTATATCTATATATATTTATTCCTGATAAAGGCAAATAAATACCATAAGGTAAGTATTACATTGATTCCTGAGTCACCACTATATTCAGAACTTTTATTTCTTAGCACATGCAGTCCATCTGATCAACTCGGTTTGAGTGGATATAAATGATACTTAGGCAGCTATCATTATTTATTCAGAATACCCTACTTGCATAAACATATTGGAACACCAACAACATGAAATATATGAGTTCATTCTAATTATCAATTTTGGTTCACCGGTTACTACTCACGTGCATTTTTCGGGAATTGCCTTACTAGTTTCAAACTCGAACGGAGCCCTTCATGAGCTGAGCCTGCGGCGATGTCGCGAATCAAACAAAATTCATTCTAATTGTTATAAATTTCTTAACAGACTTGACGCCAATGGTATGAAAGTAAACAGAGTAAATTAAATAAGTGGTATAGTGTATTAACATAATGCCTGGCAGACGGGAGACGCGACATTTCTTTGAAATTCGTCAACGCCCGACTGAAGACTTAGTTCTTACACTATTCTACTTACTACCTACCTTTTCCCTCTCATCCCACTCCTCAGGTTTAGCATCATTGGGGTCGTCAATCTCCTCCGGCGGGTTGACAGGAGGCGTGAAGTCCTCAAGCAGAGATCCAGCATTAACCTCTTTATTATCAACCAGGATACTGAACGTGTTATCGGGACGAACGATTAGCGTGTATAAGTGAGGTTCCTTGTCTTTGTAGATATCATCCAGGCGTTGACTGTAACATGAATAAAATGTAGATTATGTACACTACACACCAAAGACAGTGACTGGATGAGAACAGCCAATCATGCAGTCTTTTTGCAACATGACAAAATGTAACAAAATCTATTTGATATAATTTTTTCTCATATCAATGTTGCATGCACATTGCACAAATTGGGAAATTAAATAATGGTAACACTTTTTCGAGCTTCTTGTCTCTAGCTAGCAATTTTAATTTTTATATTAGATATTTGGTAGTAATATGATTCGTTTATGGATTTATCCAAGGTTAGATTGTGGACAAGAGTAATCCCAAATAAAAAAAAAAAACAAAACGAAAAACTATTTCAATATCTGTGAATGCAGAAGGCTTTTAAAAAGTCAGAATTATATACATTTTCAATTATTTCACTCAAGATTTGATTTACTTGTGGCATAAAATAGGAAATCCGGTATACTTACGTAGGTTTCTTGCTATGTTTCTCTTCAATGGTTCCATTCTTTGGGTTCTTATGTCTGAAGATGAAGTGCAGTTTGTTATCGTTGCCACACTTGTCCGGCCCGAACATGATGGTATAAGGGGTCTGGTCATAGAACTTGCGCAAATCAGCTTTTGTGTTCGTTCCGCGAGAGAGAAGTTTAATGTAGGCACCGCCGCAGTTCTGACCTTCCTAAAATTGAGACAATTGATTGATTTTATTTTAAATTGTACCAGTTATTTTATAGAGTTGATTCGAAAAGATTTGACATAAAAATCTCTTAAATAAGGCGGAAACACATTAAACTGTACCTCATTGTTTACACTTTGCAGTGTCAATTAAGTGTTGTAGTCGCGGACAGACTTGCATTGTACGTAATGGACGGTTAGTTTCAGACAGGTCTGTGATAGTGTCCTTTGATAGTCGGAGAGGCATATTCCTCAAGTAGGATATGGTTTTATTATTCTTAACCCTAAAATTGACGGTAACACATATTTTCCTAGCTTTATGAGGTTCCGATTTCCCATACTGACCCATTTCATTAGTATAAGACAATGGTAGAGCGAAGTCACATTTTAAACAGATATTAAATAGATTACATTACACCCACAGTTTTTCCAGTCAGTTTTTGGGTTAAAAACTTTATTCCGAATGTGGTAAGAATCTTTATTCAAAGCACGACTTTAGTAATGATAATATGTTGATTTATTATTTTAAAATTAATTTAAGATTCGCTAATGATATCATGCTCTTTGCACCATCATCAGACAAGCTGCAATGAATGCTCCAGGGGTTGAACAACGCACGCCTTGAAGTTAGACTCACGATGAATCAGTCAAACTCAAGATGAAGGTCATGACGAATAGCATAAAACGTAGGGTCGAGGTTGATGGCCAGGAAATACAATATGTCACCGAAAATATCTATCTGGGCCAGCTAGTCCTTCGAAATCGGGTAAGACCTAGAAATCGATTGTCGCATCGAAAACGAGGTGCTGGTACATGAAGTCGTTGAAAAAATTATGTTGATGTGTTCTGTATTAGCTGCGCCCCGCAGTTTCACCCGCGGAATTTCCGTTTTCCCGCAGGAACTCTACATTTCTTATGTACAACAACATCTCTAAAAAAACATTACGTTCCAAAATAATTCAAACAACCATTTCGACGGGAATGCTTCAAAGAGGATGTGATTTACATCGCACAGTGTAAACAAATAAAAAATTATATACGTCAACAAAAGTTATTTGAAGCAGTAACCTAATTAAACATTTCTGCCAGAAACAATTTTGGAAAACTTCCAGGATATGTTTATAATAACATTGTATGTGTTGGAGTCCTTTTCGAGATTTTTGCTCTTAAAATGGTTATAACTTTTAAACATTGACGAAACTTCACCGTTTTTGCACAATACACACAGGTACTGTGCATATTATAATGCTGCCGTTAATTGAATCAGCCGTTCTAATGATTCTCGTGAACTGTCTGATTAAATGCAGGCAGAGCAGCACTATACCGTCAGAGGAAGCTCACCACTGAAAATACTGAATCGGCCTTTCTGACGATATTGACCAAAATTATATATTATATATACATACTGAGAAAACAGTATCGTATTCAACTTATTAAAAGAAAACTACCAAGTAAACGCTTTAAACAAATTAGGCAACAGCTTTGTGTTAATTAGTTTATTGTATAACGAGATTTAATTGGTATACGACATACATTTACATGACTGTACCTATACGTCAGTATTTCAGTTACAGTATACGGCTTAGGCATACTTACGTGGTAAATGTGAATCGGCTCCAATGCATAGCCAATAAGCCAATTAGTGACTCAACTCAAGTTTAACCGTATATAGCTATCACTGATAGGCGTTCGTGTTGGATATTCTAAAATGATCCATTTAAATGAAGGAAGCACTTACCGTATCTTATGAGTTCTCGCGTAAGAGGAATCGCTGAGCCGGCAATACTGTCCTCATAAGCAAGAGGAAAGAAGTATTGAATTTAGCTAAATCGAGTTAAACCCACTAAATGTTTTGTTCTGCATCTCGGTTTCATGTTGGTAAATTACCTATTTATTAAAAGTATCCTAATACGAGTATAAATCGTTGTAACTACGTTCTCCACCATTTTCTGAGTAATAGGTTGAGGGTATGTACCTACTGCTCTTTTGCTTTTGAGGACAGTATAGGGCTACAAGACAAAAGCGGTCTCCTCTACATCTACCAACATAAGGCTTCCTCAAGAAGCAGTGGTGACCTTGCTTACCGTAAGAAACAGAAAGTTACAAAAGAGCAGTTTTATTTTGCTATAATAATATGAAACGTTTACATACTTCCCCAGTCGGCTTATTATTAGATTATTGTGACATAACCCCGGATTAGGTTTATGATGTTTTGTGATTAGAAATATGTTAGCTATTGATTTCCGTGAATACCATAAAGTTTTTTAGTTATTTGACTTTGACTTAATGTGTCTAAGTTACAACATTTTATGAAGAAAAGGTTTAGAGTACATGATGCCGTCGTGCTTAATAGGAGTAGTAGACAAAAGAAGTCCCTCATACAGCTGCCGATTGACCTTGGTCACTGTTAGGAACACAACATTACAAAAGAGCTGTGTTATTTGGCTATGCCTTTATGAAAGGGTTTCGGTTGTATTCACCCTCAGATAGGCAGGTTTTTCGAAATCCCTCTATAATGTTATGATTTCCGTGATATCATCATCATGATCATGATCATCCTGAATCCATCTGTGTGCCAATATATCTTATTCCAGTGATTGTGGCACTACTGCAATATGATCTCACAAATATTTCTTCTACTTGTTTGATACTAGCATATTACTCAGATGTGTTTGTATACAGGTCAATGTAGGTTTCATAATACAAGTTGATATGTTTATTTCATGAAATTGGGGCTTATTATTAGAAAAAATATTAGGTAGAGCTGAAGCTACACTTATATTTTAAGTTTAATAAGATTAATATAGGCTTTGTTGATCCACCAGCTTATTTTAACCTTTAAAGTTAAAAATAAAAACAATAACAGATATCCTATGCCCTTGGAAAATACTAAAGTTGTACTTATCTGTCTCATACTAGCATGGTCTATAACAACAAGCTACTTATTAGTTCCTTTCTTTCATTCTTATCTCTGTTCTTAGATAATTTTATTTAGACAGTGTGACAAACTTACCAACTAAAGCATAGTATAGGAGTCACTAGTACATTATGCTAATGATTATGAGGAATGTTACTTTAATGAATAAATTATATTTACCTGCATTGTAACTTCATACTGTACAACAAATGGTTTGTCTTTGAACTCAAATGGTCTATCCAGCAGTGTTGATACAGCTGCATGCTTAGCTTCAGTTGTTAACACTAGGCCCAAATCCTCTTTGAAGATCTTTCTACTAGGTGCTTGTATCTGCAAAGTATTGTAAAAAATTGTGGTATATGTTGGAACAGATAATGATTGAACCCTGTATTAAAATAAAAAATATGCTGAGTCAAATAAATAATGAATGCATAGCAAACTCTAGTTATAAATTAGTGTAGAAAGAAAAATTTGGTTGATGGATTTGATGCTGAACCCTCTAGATGGAGTAGGTAGAGGGTGCAAGTTGCATGAATGAAACTATTGTAGTATGTATTTTATATTTGATGTTGCCTACATAAAATTTATTATCTAGGTCATTTAAACTGAATTCAGATAGAAGTATGATAAAGTTACATTAACATTTTTGTTTAATGTTTTGAAATGATTTGACATGTTATGATTTATCAACTGATATGGTGTGAGCCAACACATCTAGCCAACTGCGAATTTAGTACAATAGTTTCTCATGTTCTATTTCAGTAAGAAAGTATGAGTATTGTTTAACTTGATGTTAAGCTTCTATAAACAATTATTATTTATTTATGCTATGTGTTTTTATAAGAGACATGAAGTATTGATGTAGTTTTAAATACTTTTTATAAAATAGTGTTATTATAAATAACTTACCTCCCATTTACCATCATACTTGGCAATATTTTCATCAACACCTTGTTTCTTAGCTTCAGACTTTATCCATTTCTTTTTAAAAGCATTATCATCATCAAAATGTTCAGCAAGATAAACCTTTTCAGGACTTATTTTAGGACTGTGGTATAGCGTTTCTTCTTCCACTGTCTAAACAAAGAATTATGATTAATACTCTGAGTCGGTTGTATTAAGTTTAATACATAGTTTTTTCTAAAAAACAACAAATGAAGTTCCATTCCTAGTCTTTAGCCCTCTTCATGTAATCCCTTCCACTCAGCCACATACAGAATTATACTTAAAAACAATAAAAATCTATTGTGTCTGCTAATTAATTAGCTTACCTGTTGGCTATACCAATATCAATTCAATGGTGAAAGAGACAGCCAAAAGGTATACAGGTTGGGCTTACTTGCTTCAGTCAAAACAATGAACTAGATGTGCCACCAGTTCATTAAGAGAGTAAAGACTGCATAACAGTTCAACATAATAAATGCACAATGTATTTTAGATTATAGGCAAATTAAGTTTATAGAAATTGTCCTATAAAAAAGGTTGTAATTAAATCCAAGAAAAATATAGATAGTTCATTTATTTTGTGATAAGAATATTCTTATTGGTATAAGGAGCCCAGACAGATTCTTAATTTTTTTTTGTGTTATCTCTTGATAATAAAATAGGTCACAAACAGTTAGCATCGTGTCATTATCTAGGTTTGTAACTGATGTTTGAGACTCAGGATCGTAAATTAATTCAGGTCAAGTCATCATGTGTAACCTATAAGTACTAACCTCTACGGTGGCTTCGTCATCCCCATCATCGGCGTTGGCTCGCACCACAACCGCTGCACTACTCAATACCAGTAAGGCACCTATCAAGTATAATTTACGGCTAAGTAAAGCCATCTGTAAAATAAAAATTAACAGGTGACGGAACACGTCGGCTATCCAAAAAAGCGTCGACAATATCTGAGTGACAATTTTTCGACAGTTTATACTCGGCCACGAGAACTGGACTTAATTGAATTATATTATGATTTTATGTAGCGTGTTCGGTCAGTTATGAACGACCGGACTGCCGGATAACGGAAATCCTCAATAAAGGGCGGCCAAACACAATATTTATGAGAGTTAGATTGAAAATGCATAGCCCTAGTTATTACCTTCGAATATAATTTAACACTTTTGTGTTTTGCGATGCACAAAGTCAGACAGAAATCCAATGAATTCAGTACAACTCACGACTCTACTGAGAGAGAAATTTGATTTTCCTGAAAAATTTTCAGCCAATCAAAAACAAACAGTTGTCAAGGTAGCGATCGAGAATTTTCCAAGGCGTTCAATAAATATTTTATAATTTATTTTCTATGAAATGCGTGATTGTTACTTCACGATATGTAATAACTATAAGTCAAAAGTAAAAATAATTTATCGCCATGTATTTGTTGTGAACTGATAAAAAGTACTACTATAATAAATCAAATAGTTAAATAATTACACTGCAACACTGCGAAGAGAAAACCTCTGCTTCAAGGACAAAAAAATTAACAGCCTCGCCTCTAGTCTATAGCCGCGAAAAAGCGCGGGAAATTCGTAACGATAGGGCGCCGTTTTTTAAAACAAATTTTCAAATAATTATTTTATTTATTCTAAAGTTCATTTGCTTGCTCTTCTCAAGATGGGGAAGAAAGGGAATCCAAAGAAAAGAAAAAAAGAAGATAGTTCATCTTCTGCTCTACCATTGGTGTCCTCTGAAGATGACGGTGGAGCCTCAAGCTGTTCGGAGGAATCTGTCGCAGTAGTTGATAAGTATCGGGAATTCAGGATTCCTGACTACATTAGGTCATATCCTGAAAACGGAGGCAATTTTGAATATGTTGTATTTTTAGAAAGTATCGATTTACTCCCGATCGGTGATAGAGACATGATGTCCCTTTCAACCAGCATAAAAAAATACAATAAGGGCGTAAAACAATTATTACGCATGAATCGTTACAAAATTGGTGTTATTTTTGAACGCCCTGGTTTAGCCAATACAGCGTTAATGAATCGTAAATTTTTGGATAGTTATAAATTGAAAGCCAGTATTCCTGCAACAGCTACGGAAACTACAGGTGTTATTATGCATGTTCCAACTGACTTGAGCAACGAACACATTTATAACGCAATAACTAGCACAAAGAATATTATTTCTATCAGAAGATTTATGCGTCGCACTATTTCAGAAGGAGGGGGGGTGTCCTTTCAGCCTACGAAGACAGTGTCCATCACATTCTCGTGTGCAACAATACCCGATAGTGTAGACCTGAATAGCTGGCGATTTGAAGTACGTCCGTACATTCCGCCGGTGAAACAATGCCTGAAGTGTCTAAGGTATGGTCATATAGCCAAATTCTGTAAGAACTCCCAAAGATGTTCCATATGTACAAAGGACCATAATTATAAAGAATGTCAAATACCATCAACTGAGGCTACATGTTGTCACTGTCAAGGTAAGCATATAGCTATTTCGGCACAGTGCCCAGTCAAACAACAAAAAGTGGAAGAAAACAAAAACAAAATTAATAAAAAATCATATGTAGATTTATTCAATGAAAAGTCATTTCCATCTCTTTCAAAATCCAGTCCTGCTAAACAATTACAATCATTAATTGAAACAGAACCAATTTTAAATATTTTAATACAGACAATAGTAACATTAATTTCTCAAAATAAAAATAACGAAAAGAGTATTTCCACTCAAAGCATAAAAGATGTTCTATTATCAAAAATTCAGAATAATATAAATAAACCTTAATTTTATGGATCAGCTGAATATTGTACAGTGGAATGCTCAGAGCATCAATAGTAACAAACATGCTTTTTCGTATTTTTTACATGAGTATAATATACATGTAGCTTTATTGTGTGAGACTTGGCTCAAGCCTCACATGAGATTTAGTATTAAAGGATATAATATAGTAAGATTAGACTCAGGTAATACACACAATGGTGTAGCTATTTTAATACATAACCGTTTACAATTTAATAAAATAGATACTTTATATGATGATTCCATACAAAATATAGCGATTCGTTTAAAATATGGCAATAATAAAGAAATTTCATTAGTTAGTTTTTATAGTCCCGGAAATGCTTCATTTACTAAGTATCAGTTTGATAATTTAATTCGCAATATTCCTGGTCCTCTTTTGGTGGGTGGAGATTTCAATGCACATCATTCGGCTTGGGGATGTAACAGTGTGAACATCCGCGGCCGAGAGGTGCTTGAAATCATTAATGACTATAATTTGACTTTATTGAATGACGGAGAAATGACTACTGTAGGCTCTGATAGGTGGCAAAGAAATGCACTTGATTTAACTATAGTATCGCCTTCAATTTCATTGTCTTGTAACTGGTCTGTTCATGATGATCCTTTAGGTAGTTACCATTTACCTGTAATCACAAGGTTACTTATTAATAAAAATTATAATATCCCACATGATATGGAAACTTCAAATTTGCCAAAACATTTTAATTTTAACCTGGTTGACTGGGAAATATACAAGAAGAGTGTTGATAGTTTGTTAATGGACTTTAAAATTAATCACGATAACCCATTACAATCATATAATGAGTTGATAAAATTATTAAATTTAGCTGTTATTAAGTCATTACCATCAACTATAAGACCTGCTACATCTTTAGATACAACATCAGTAAATAATAATCGTAAAAAACGCATTCTATTACCATGGTGGAATTTAAATTGCACTAAAGCAGTAGAAGACTCTAGGAATGCCTATAAAGTATTCAAGCACAATCCCACATTGGAAAATTATATTGAGTTTAAAAAATTACAAGCTCTTAAAAAGTTAGTGTTAAAAAGAGAAAGATATTTAAGTTGGTTTTCTCTATGTGAATCATTTAATAGAACTACTCCATTATCTAGAGTTTGGCAAATTTCAAAGAGATTTAATAAAACATTTACACCTCCAAGTAATAATATTTCTCCTTGGGTATTTGATTTTCTTAAAAAATATACTCCAGATACAGTTGAGGGGCCATTTCAATCAATTCCTCATGAGGTAAAAACTTCAGGACATTATGAATATCTAATTTATCCATTTTCTCTTCAGGAATTAAAATCTGCAATATCTTCTAGACGTGATTCAGCTTTTGGCCTTGATGGAATACCTTATAAAATGTTGAAAAATGTAACAATTAGGGCACTTTCGGATATACTAAGCGTTTTTAATTTACTCTGGCAGGAAATGGTCATCCCAAATGAATGGAAAATAGATTGTCTTATCCCAGTACTTAAACCTAACAAAGTAAGACACAAAGCAGAATCATATAGGCCAGTAGCATTAACATCATGCATGGGAAAAACCTTTGAACAATTAATTAAACAAAGGCTAGAATTTTATATAGAAAGTAATAGTCTATTACCATCCAATCAATTTGGCTTTCGACGTGGTTTCTCCACTCGTGATAGCATTTCTCATTTGCAATTAGATATATACAATTCTAATAAAATGGGTAATCATTTTGTTGGTGTCTTCTTTGATGTAGTGGGTGCTTTCAATAACATCAATCTGCACATTTTATGTGGGGAACTTCGTGCCCTTGGAATTCCTGAAAAAATTATAATTTGGATCTTTAACTTTTTACATAGTAGAGAAGTATACGTGAAAGTGAATAAACGTTTAATAGGGCCACGTTTTTCATACAAAGGGGTATGTCAAGGTGGCATTCTCAGTCCATTGATTTATCTTCTTTATTTACACAGACTAAACATTGTACTTGGTCTTGAAGTGGCAAATTTGCAGTTTGCAGATGATTTGGTTATCTATACTTCAGGTTCAGATATAAGTTCTGTTGTAACTATTTTAAACACAGCTTTAACTCGGCTAAAGAACTATTTTCATTATCTAAACTTGGATATTAGTCCAGAAAAATCTAAAGTTATAGTGTTTGGAGAGTGTGAAACAGACCTACATATTTATTACAATAATAGTGTTCTTCCAATAGTGAATGAAGTAAAGTTTCTGGGTATAATTTTAACAAGCAACCTGTCATGGACTAAGTATGTTGATTATTTGTTAGGTAGAGCTAATAAAGCATTTAATTTTGTAAAGTCATTGTCAATTGCAGCTGATCCTAAAATTTTGCTTATGCTATATAAATCTTTAGTCCGTAGTCATTTTGAATATGGATTTTTATGCTTTGGGTCTGATCAGAGATTGGTTCACAAATTGGAGATTCTTCAAAATCATAATCTTAGATGTGTAACTGGTGCAATGAAGACAACTCCAATTAATTCACTTCAAATTGAGTGTAACACTCCTCCTATGAATATAAGATTTCAGTTTTTAAAATCCAAATACATTCTCAAGCTTTTATCTTTCGAAAATCATCCTTTATTAAAGAAAATATTATTTTATTATAGATTATACAGTCCCTCTAATTCCGTAAATGTCCCCTATATATTTCATGACTTTTGTAACCTAATCAGTATTGATGATCAATTTCAAATTGAGAAATGTAAAGGCAGATGGCCATGTTATTCTGGTAATTATATCAGCAAATTCTGGCCAATGGACATTCACATTAATCGTGACCTTCGGAGTAAAGAAGATGTCTATCAGTTAATTGCAGAGTTCCCTGGGTACAGGCATATATTTACCGATGGATCCAAAAACAATAGAAATGTTTCGCTAGCTATATACCTACCTCATCTTACTGTTGGACATGGAGTTCGGTTACCTGGAGCCATGTCTATATTTACAGCAGAATCTCTAGCCATTTTATCAGCTCTGCAGTACATAAATGAAAAGAATCTTGGGCACACAACTTGGCTTATAGCGACCGACTGCATGAGTGTTCTCATGTCCTTACAAAACCCGAAACTGGACGCTAATATCGGAAATATTTTATATGAGATTCGCACTTTATACGCTGATCTTTGTTCTAGAGGATTTACAATAAGTTTAATATGGACACCTTCCCACATAGGAGTAACAGGAAACGAAAACGCAGATTATCTTGCAAGAGTTATTGTTGACGTTGACATCTTAGAAACAAAAAATGTTGCCATACCAAGTTCTGATCTGCTCACTAAATTACACGAACAAAACACCTTTATTTGGCATGAGAACTGGCAAGAAACACTGAGAACTAAAGGAAATTGGTATGCGAAAATAAATCAAACCATTGGTTCTGCGCCCTGGTTCACCAGTTCTGTTCTTCCTAAGAGCAGAAAATTTTATATTACCTTAAATCGTCTTAGATTTGGACATGGAAGATTCAATGCACATTTATTCAGAATGAAAATTATAACATCGCCTGTTTGTACAAATTGTGACTTAGGAAGTGATCAGACCCTAGATCATATAATTTTTGAATGCCCTGCATATGGTTTACAAAGAATTCTTCTAACTGATAAATTATTAGAAATATATAAAATGCCAGCAAGCATCCCGCGCGACACTCAAGGTTTGCTGGAAAATTACACTACATATACAGCACTGTATAATTTTATTGACAGTACTGAATGGGCAATTTGACCGTTCGGGGGACTAATAGAAGGATATGACCCGGATATGACCTTACTTTACAACACGTTTATGACGAATACACGGATAAGACACCATATTATTATGATTTTGACTAACGAACACTGAAGAAGTGGCTGTGGCCTTATTAATTTTTGGACAAGAAAGATAAAACTGAAGACGTGGCTTCGGCCTTACTTACTTTAAACAAGAAGGATGTAACTGAAGACGAGGCTTTGGCCTTACTTTTATTCAAGAACACTGAAGACGAGGCGGTATGGTCCAAGACCTTAGCCTGCCCGATTAGGGCGAAGGGAAAAAAAAAAAAAAAAAAAGTCTATAGCCGCATGTATAGCCTAAATAAATGAAGAAGTCTTGTAAGTAATGTCACTTTACATGTTATCTCTCTCACACTTGTGGGGACTGACGTCTACTTCGGAAAAAGCAATAATTTAAATAGTTTCTTGCATGTGCAAATGGATTGACATAAAATAAATTTGTCAATGTCATACAAAACAGTGATAGTGACCGGGCCGGGCGGTGTATAGTTTTTGTATTTCGTTCGTGTTTGTGCGTTCGTGTCTTGAAAAATCTTGTTTTACTTGGTGATGTATCAAAACATCCTTTGTATTATTGTTAGTGTTTCCTTGTGAGACGTCATATTCTCACGAACTCTTTGCAAATAGTGTGTAAGTACCTATTGTATGTCGAAGCATTTATATTTAAAAACAAAAGCGACGACTTTAACGTTCTCGAGTAATATTTAGGATTTATTTAGTTGGACATGATATATCGTAAGTGGAAGATCGGTAAGTTTAATATTATCACTTAGAAACTTCACATATCTACGTGGTTTTTACCTATTTCAGTCGGGTTATAATAATTATGTATTGATTAATTTCCTATCTTCTACCAGATTCTTATCAGTTAAAGAGCTATCTGGGATCGGTATAATGTTGATTAACTTTTACTGAGAATATGGTTTTATATCATGAATATTTAATCAATTCAGATAATAGTAGTCTAGTCTAACTACTTATTATATTGTGTTACTGGTTTGATTTTAGTACTGTATAAAACTCTTATAAATTCAAATGATGAAATATTGGTCAGTGGGTCGCCTTAGGGGTGGAGTGTGTTAGTGTTTTTTATTTGTATATGTTTTCAGCATAATGAGTGTTTCAAGGCGTCAATTGTTGCGCCTAGTTAGGCTCCGCAACCTTCTGATGTTGACTTTAATCGTGATTTTGTTGTACATAATAAGACTGTTGACTAGTCTGGAAGCAAGTAACCAGTATGCAAATCAAGCACTAGAAGTGTTCCAAGTACCACAAAGATTTCTCCAAAAGCGGGACTATTTTGTTCCAACTACTCTAAAGGTGAGTAGTAAAAAAAAAGAAAAAAAATAGTTCTCTTGAATGGTAGTTCTACAATATATTTTTTAAGTTGTTTTTCTAGGATAATGAATTTTCTAACTACATGGAAGTTGGTTAATAACACCAGGTTGTAGTGATTCAAAAATTATTTGCTACAGTTAGTATCATAAAAATCGATACATACTCATGGTTAAAGAATATGTTCCAAATTGTTAGAAAAAGCATGCATTAATGTTTTTCAAAGATTTGACTTTAATCATTCATTATACCTTGAATGAAAATTAGTTACAATTCAATAGCCAAAGATCTTGTTAGTGGCATGCATTTGGATAGGCCTACGTCCAATTGACTGGAATGCTATTGAATGAGTTGATGATGATGGGGATAAGAATATAGGAACTGTAAATGTAAATATCATTTAGGCAGAGGTATTCTCAGAGGTAGTTAGCACAGTATACCAAGTAAGCAGTACTCGGTCCTCATACTGATGGCCGAAACGATGTACTGTGAACCCCTAGGCATAAGATATGCACTACAATGACAATATAAGTCACATTTCAAATTCCATATTTTTTTTATTTTCAGAGAATTGACTGGCATGACTACCCACTAATACATCATGAAAGGAAACGTGTGGGTGAGTTTTATCAACTGATAATTGTAGTAAAGCATAACATTTAAAATAATCAGTAATTATTAAGGCATTTAGAGAAAAATTTGGTTGCCTTTTACACATACTTACCATGTGTAAATTATAATATTGATTATCTTTTTTATTATCATAAACAGGTAAGAGGCACTATGATGTTAAGTTGATCAATTAGGTATATAATATTAGGTTACACAATGTGCAGCATTTGCATTTTACACTGATTTTATACTGCAGTTCTTATTAATAATACTAATGGCATTTATTACTTTAACCTTTCGGCTCAGTAACTACAGATCTGTATGTTGTAACAATAAAAATCTATTGTGTCTGCTAATGACTGAGGCAACAGAATAACTATAAAATTATTTTCATTGTTATCAGGAATTGGTGAACAAGGATTTCCAGCACATTTACCAAAATCAGATGAAAATTTAGAAAAGGAATTATATGCAGTTAATGGCTTCAATGGCGCCTTAAGTGACAAAATACCACTGAATCGATCCCTACCTGATATAAGGCACCATGCTTGTGAGAAAAAGCTTTACATTGCATCCCTGCCTACTGTTAGTGTTGTGGTGCCCTTCCATAACGAACATTGGAGTACTCTCCTGAGGACTGCATTCAGTGTGTTACTGCGATCACCAGATACTATAATTAAGGAAGTGTTTCTGGTAGACGACGCTAGCACAAAAGGTAAGATGTGAAATGCCTATTTTAATTGCTTGCAAACTTCACGGTAGGTAATCTGTTTTTTTACAAGTTCTTTGGACGTTGAATCGACGGTAGTACATGGCGTCGCGTCGCGTTACAAAAGTGTTTTTGTCATGATTTGATATTGTATATTTGCGTAGTATAAGTAGACGACGAACTGCCTCTTTGGTTTAGTGGTCCTAGCGCGTCTGCCGAGAATGAGGCCGTGGGCTCGATTCCAGGTTCGAACAAAGTGGAATGTCAGTTACGAGCTTATTCAGGTGCATTAGGTGCAGTTGTTTACATTTTTAAATATATCATACTAGCTGTGCCCCGCGGTTTGCCTTGCCCCGTTAAAAACTTTTCCGTACGATAAAAAATAATACTTTTATGTAAATACCTTGTTCTGAAAATGATGAAAACAAAAAAAAATATCCAATTTGGTGCAATCGTACTCAAGTTATGGCGTGACCAAGGGAAATAGAGATTCATTTATATATATATAATAGATACTAGTACTAAAAGCGTTTTGGAAGTGAAAATTCTGAGGCGGCGATTCGATAATCGATCAATATGTGAACGAATAAGATGGAAACAGATCCACGACACCCAATGTACCAACATCTTGTTGTGCCCCAAAGGTTAAAAAGTCGGCATAGTTTTATTAAAGACGTGGTCCCACTAAATGGTGATCATCCACAAACTAGGCTTGACCTTTGGAGGGACCGATATCAAATATTATCGCCTATACCGCTAGCCGAAAGACTCCCCCCTGGACACGACTTACCATGGCCGACGTGGAAGTCTATAAATAGACTCCAGACCCAAGTCGGTCGATGCAAAGAAAATATGTTCAGGTGGGGTTTCAGCTCGGATAACATATGCGAGTGTGGTTACTCTCCGCAAACAATGGCACATCTGCTGACTTGCTCAGCATGCTCCTACCTGTGTATGCGAGGATCTATATAACGCCACAGACAATGCCGTTTGTATAGCTATGTATTGGTCTGACAAAATATAAGATGCCATTGATCGACACGATAAGAAGAAGAAGTGAACGAGAATTGAGAGTAATATTTTAAAGATGCGTCACGTTTACGCACATTTCGTTACATGAGAGAGAAGAAAGATATGACGTAGAGAGAAAGTACGGCCTATATATTACGACGCTACGGAAGTGGAGCAAAAGAGAGCGACGTAAACAAAATACAAAGCGATAGAATAAGACAGTGTTACAATTGTACGAGGGACAATTGCTTCTTCGTTCTTGTTCCGTGTTGTTAGGAGCCAAACTAATGTTAAAATTGTTCAAACCACCTGTAGTGTTTGCTTTTAATGAATAACAGCCGTAATGGACGTCCTAGTGTGCACGATATGACCAGATAATATGGCCAATCAACTATTGTGGTGGTTATTAAGGTTCTACCCAGCACATGCTTGTAATGTGTCCTTCCTAGAAATCGGCACGTGTCTGGTCGATTGGATTAGTAAATACTTGTTTCAACTATCTGCTGTTACAGCCGACCAATATGGTTCGTTGCTCAAGTCGTGGAAGAGTTTCTTTTGACGTGGTCCCTAAGAACAACTTATTTATTCCCAGTAGTTTCAGATCCGCTCCCAATTCTTTGATTTATTGAATACCATTGGTGGCGGTGTTCTCGAGGTCGATGATAAGGAATTCCTTTAAGTTTTACGCTTAAATAGTTTAAATGGACATTGTTAGCTGCGCTCTATTGTGTGTTTAATTACAGATTTGCATTAGTTATTGTTATTTGTCTACAATGTTTGCATAACTATAGGTGTAGCAAACATTTGTATTGGTGATATGTCTGTATTTCAGTTGAATTTTCCTCATTATCCCAGTACCATCGGGTGCGAAATGAAAGTTTTCCTCAGTGCTATGATTTGAGACTTTTATGTCCAATCGTCATAGACGATTTTTTTTAGCAACTTATATTAAAGTGGATTTGAAATTCGATTCAGTCGTACAAGTTGCTTGCCTTATTTTTATTTGGGTTATCCCACTCAGCCTTGATATGTACAAACATGTCATATGAAAGGACTTCTGAATATGCCCAGTTCATGATATATTTTCATTGTACTTCTTAATATGCGCCGCAAGGAAACTTATGCATGCGGTATACAACTTATGCGATGTGGTAAAGTGTGTAAAAATTTGATTGCAACGGAAAGAATTGTACTGAAGGTATAGCAAAATTTGTGGGCTAGTCCAACTCGCATTTGGCAAATATTTTTATTTTTTACGGCTACCGAGTATGATTAAACAATACATAACTTGCTGCTTCAGTGATTAGGTAATCTGGAGTATTGTTTAGATTTCAACATCAACCCACCGAGACTTTATGTTGTAAAATGTTTTTAGGATTCATGTTTTGGTTACGATAATAGTTTGTTATTCTTTCTATGAATGAGTACGTTTGTCGTAGCATTGTGAATGTTGTTATTTAATAAATATAGACAATGCTCATTTTTATGATTATTTTTCAATAAGACATTCTTGATCCTCTTGCCATATTACACTACGACGATACTATACGTGTATTGTTGATTGCTCGGCTTCTTTGCCACGGTTGGTTTAATTATCGAAAATAGTAATTGTATGTCCTACCTATAATGAAGGCACCACAAATAGATCCGCAAATTCGTTTTTGGGTTAAATCTCTAATTTGTATCTCTGTGAGCCAGACGGACAGTCGACTGTTTGCCGAAACCATTAGTAAAACCCATAGTAGAAGTTTTACGTTCGGTAAAACATATCGTTACGTCTCTATTCCACGTTTCGGGTTGCTCAGAGATATAATGTTATTAAGTCACACATAATTATAAACTCCGCGCCGCTACTGAAAAAATCCTATCAAGAGAACTCAATAACAGATTGTCCAACTCGGGAATGGACCTAGAATCTCATTACTTAGCTGCGTGAGGCAGTCAACTATAATCAATCTGCCCAGCCTTTTCCACATAGATTAAAGAGGCAGTCAATCATACGTTGACCATAATTCATCAAAATACGTATTCCAGATTTTCTGAAAGAGAAGCTAGACGACTATTTAGCGAAGAACATGCCCAAAGTGAAGGTCATTCGTCTCGACAAGCGCAGTGGTTTGATCACGGCCCGACTGGCTGGGGCGAAGCTTGCGACGGCTGATGTGCTCGTGTTCCTGGACTCACACACCGAGGCCAATGTTAACTGGTTACCGCCACTACTAGGTCTGTGTATGTATTAGTTTATATTACTGTACATCCATTCTAATGTGTATAATGAAGGTTTGGCGACTTTGAGCCGCACTCTTACACTTGTCGACGTATAGAAACTAAATTTTACGGCAATTTTTAATTACTGATACCAAAAACGGACGAGTTTCCCAATTGGACTTTCTAACATTTATGTTTTAAATGAAAGGGAAATCTTTAGGAATCTGTGGTTTTTCATTTTTGTGTTCCACGGTATGAGATTCCGCAAATACCGATTTCATTATGAATCTCTCAAATCTTAAGTTATATTTTTGTGGATAAAAGATAGCGAGCGGGATTCGAACGAATTGGAAGTTGTGGATTCAAAACTGCGCTCGCAGTCGTATTTTACGATACACAATAAAATTTGGCGTTAAAGTTTGCTAGAGGGCTTAAAACTTCATTAAAACAGTTAAATTAAAATATAAGGTCCTAATTTCCTTTGGAAGGGTTAATATATTATTAAGTCAATAACATTGACATAAACCCGAAATTAAATGGAAATAACAAATTATTTGTCATGACCACAGTAGCAAGACGACAACTGCTACTCCAAGGACAAATAATAAGAAAAAAATAAAATATATCTAAATTTAAATTATGGTTTAAATGAATCCTTATCTCTAACACATTGACTCCATAAAAGAAAATTACCTAATAAATTAGGACCTTGTATAATTTTTTCTTATTTTCGCAATTCAGAACCGATAGCGCTAAACTACCGTACGGTGACGTGTCCGTTTATTGACGTGATTGCGTACGATACGTTCGAGTACCGCGCTCAAGATGAAGGGGCTCGAGGCGCGTTCGACTGGGAGTTCTTCTACAAGAGACTGCCGATACTACCTAAGGATGAGGCCAATATGCCTGAGCCTTTCGAGTGAGTATAATGAACTTACTTTGGCCTGTGCAACTTTGAAAGAGTGAGGATGATAAGGGAATGTTGGGGTGTAGGTAAAGAAAATGGATAAGCAGCGATTGACAAAATTCGTGTATGGGGCGAGGGTGGATGGAATAGTTTGGGCAGGACGGTCTCGATACCGATAAAAATTGCGGAAGTTCGCAAAAAATGTTTTTCGTTTGACGTGTGGAATTAAGACGCCTGTAGCTACAAAGCGTTTAACAGAGGATTACTGTTGCACACCCATTTTACCGGTGCAATTATGAAGTCCCATATAAAACATGGTGAGCCTATGCCTGACCTGGGAATCGAATCTAGAACCTCTTACTCAGCAGTCGCACTTGGGACAATTAGAACAACGAGACAGTCATATTATTCAATCAATGTAATCTACTTACGTAGTGACGCAGTTCATCCATTTATAATAATGAACGATAGTTATGAAAGTGAGGGTAATGCGCTTAAGATGACTTAAAAAAATAATTCAGTTATTACATAAAGCACTTCGTAGGTGACTCGGGACTGGTAGGTCAAACGTCTCCCACTGAAAAAATAAAGGAAGACAAAAAAGGAGTTTATTATTAATTTGTAACAACATAACACACAAGCTTTCATAAAAAAATCGTTCGCTGTCAAAGACGTGTCCACAGTTGTCCCAAATGGATATTCAACTCAGCTTAATAATAATTGCCACACCTGACGCCTCACAACACCCGAGTGCCGAGCTTCTGTATCTATTTGTCATACACATCTAGATGTATTGTGTTGACAACTTTCAGGAGCCCAGTGATGGCGGGTGGCTTGTTCGCAATATCGCGAAAATTCTTCTGGGAACTGGGCGGCTATGACCCTGGTCTAGATATATGGGGCGGGGAGCAATATGAACTTAGTTTCAAGGTAACATCTCACTTTTATTCACCTTTTTTTACTAGTGTCTTTATCCTAAAGACAATGGTTATACTGATATTTAAATGGGACCATTTTAGTTAAATCCCTCTACACGTGACTGAACCGATTCGACTAACTTTGCAGTTAATTCAGTTGCCCTTTTTTTTTTTCTTGAACTTTAGAAGACTATTCAAGATAAAAAAGCTCACTCCATCGTAGACTTTGTCTCTGTCACCTCTGACCTAGACTAGAGTCAAAAGCAAACTCATAAAAAAATAAACACCCAAAAGTAATTTGCGTGTGTTCATAGAATTGAAGAGAAGTCGAATTATACAAGTTATAAAAAAGAACTACGTCTACATATCATCCAATGAGTAATTTGCATTTGTTCAGTGACTGGTTGTTGACCTTACAATAAAAGATGTTAACAGATCTGGCAGTGTGGTGGCCGCATGGTGGACGCGCCGTGTTCTCGCGTGGGGCACATCTACCGCAAGTTTGCGCCCTTCCCTAACCCCGGCCATGGCGACTTCGTTGGTAGGGTAAGTGTGTAGACAGACTATGGTTTTGTAGCGTTACAATTTATTAGGTAATTTCTTTGAAGGGCTTCATACTGCTTCCAAGAATTGAATTAAACGGAAATGACAAATTATTTGTAATTACCATGGTAGTAAGATAAACACTGCTCCGCTATAGCGGAACCTAAAGGTTTAAATCTACAACTTGTGACTCAAGAAGAAGACTGTTGTTGTGGTGACCTATCATTATTATGTTCAGAGTGCTGAAAGTGTCTACGTTTCAAGGCTGGATTGCAGCCCGAGCTGCAGGCGAAGGTTATAATGCAATTGAGCGTTTTTCACTTGTTGCATTATAAACCTTAAACAGGTGCAATAATTCAATATATTTACAAATATCATGTTACGTACAGAACTACCGTCGTGTGGCCGAAGTATGGATGGACGAGTATGCACAACACTTGTACGCGAGACGTCCGCACTACAAGAAGATTGACCCCGGTGACCTCACGGAACAGAAGGCATTGAGAGAACGACTACAGTGCAAGTCGTTCAGATGGTTCATGACGCAGGTAACTGACCTTGACTTAGTTAACTTAACTATTACTGTCCTACTGCTGTGCAAGCGCCTCTTGTCGTATAGAGAAGATACGATCAATGATCACCACGCTTGTTCACTGCGGGTTGGCGATTTCAGACTATTCAGTCCAGGTCTACTCAGAATGTTTTCCTTCACAGTTTTAGATTAACTTAGAAAGTAATATGACATTGAAAAAGTTACACTGGTACAGTTACGAGCATATTTGTGCTGCTACATATATATATATATATATATATATATATATATTCCATGAATGGTCACATATTTTTAATGCCATTTTGAGAGCAGAAATTAATGAACGAATTATGAAAGATATTATTGCCGATCTGTCCATGGTAATATATTTATGCTCGTGACTGTACATGTGAGGTTTGGACCCAAACCCTTTGGTCTAAGAAGCAGGCCCGTAACCACTTGGCCGCCAGAAGTACCAGGACATTAGTTTTCATTTCACGTATTTCATCATCATCATCATCAGCCGATACCTAGCTTTCAGCGTCCACCTAGCTTTGACGTTTTATAAGTGCCTGTAATTTGGTCTAAGTGAAATAAAAAAAATTGAATTTGTATTTGAATTTGATAGCAGTCCACTGCTGGACATAGGCCTTTCACGTTTTAGTCTAAAATGTTAGCGGTAGTACCTTTTGGTTACAAGTCCCTTGAACGGCTCTAGGTACTTCACATGTGCATACTGCTGCAAGCCAAATTATTTCGTAGGGTGTTGCCCCCCTTTTTTTCACGTATGGAATTATTAACTTCACTACTAGAGATTGGGGGGGGGGGAGGGAGGTTTAACCCCCAAATTCCCCCTGGCTATGGCCATGTACAGCTGTAAAAACGTCCAAACGCAGCTGCGTTTGGACGTTTTTACAGCTGTACAGTTTTTCATGCAAGGCATTTTAGCCGTACTGGGAATCTACCGCCAACATTTTCGAGTGTACATATTTACAGCGGTGGGTGGACACGCAATTTGTCCTTAGTAGAAATAATAGTAGATGTTAGATCATCGTGGGTCGGCGATATAAAAACGTGAAAAAAAGGGTGGACAGCGCCACGCGCAGGCGCATATGATCTTTTTACCACTGTGCCAACAGCGCCGTCTTATTACAGTAAAATGATGAGCGAGTGTGATTAAATTATTTTCAGATCGCGTTTGATCTCACCGCAAAATACCCGACAGTAGAGCCGAAACCATTTGCTAAAGGACGTGTAAGTATATAACTATGTAATTTATATTTCTAAACCAAAGATATTGGATTTATTTTCTGCTTTAATATCTTTGCTTCTTTTTACACGACTACCCAAAAAAGGAGAGTTATGTTTTTAAGGTTCATGTATGTATGTTTGTGAGTTTCTTTATTCCACTATAACTTCTAAACGTCCGAACCGATTTAGATGGATGGGGTATAATTAGAATCCTTACATTGTTCCGGGTAACATGGGCAATCATAGTAAGATTAAAAAAATAGTAATATAGTGGCTATGGTACACAAAAAAGATGATATAAAATAAAATAAATCGCACATGGCAGGCGTGCTTTTTAATTTTATAATTAATTGTCCCACGGCTTCGCCCGCGTGGATGTCGGTTATCGCGACCAAAACTAATCATGAAATTTTGATCCCGTTCCCGCTTTATAATTGCCCATTTTTTAAAGTATTAAAATGGATAGAGTATGTTATCCTTAATAGATAGACATATGCCATCGCGGTTTTTACTGTAGCCCTGTATAAGATACACAATTCCACCACACTCTTTATCTTATATCTCAAAGAGTTTAGGCAGCGTCTTCGTTGAAAGCTCCCAGACGGCTTATTTTTTTCCGACGCTTCCAACAAATATCATTATATTTTAGCCAATGTATACAAAAACTTGACAAATTATATACTAAAACCTTCCTCTTGGATCACTATCTATTAAAAAAAACCGCATCAAAATCCGTTGCGTAGTTATAAAGGTCTAAGCATACATAGGGACAGACAGCGGGAAGCGACTTTGTTTTATACTATGTAGTGATTTCATTTTTTGTTTATTGTAATCTATTGTGATGACAGATTAGCACCACGATTATAATGATACAATTACCATTATCAATGTATTTTTTAAAGGTACGACCGGTGTCAAACCCCAAGATGTGCATTGATGCCCATCACGGTGAACCCATGGACAAGCTGCACATCAAGCCGTGCGTCACCACACCTGACGCTGAACAACAGTTCTTGTTCTCCTGGCACAAGGATATCAGGTCACTCGCATAATATAATAATATTCTCCCAACCGTATTTCGGTCACGGCAGCCTATCTCCATGGAGATTAGCCAAGTACGCAGGAGATATTATAGTGTACAAGTGTATGCGCAAATACAAGTGCACTCCCTCTTCCTTCACTCTCATAGTCCGATGGGACGGCAATCCGACACGACCGGAGAGAGATCAGGCGCAGGGACGACGGCTTTACGTGCTCTCCGAAGCACGCGCATAACATAATCGGGCTGTATTTTTTTTTAACTTTTATATGAATTACTAGCTTCTGCGCGCGACTTTGCCTGCGTGGACTTCAGAATTGTGTCCAGCTGGGATAAAAAGTACCCTATGTGTTATAAACTATCTGTGTGCCAAATTTCATCCAAATCCGTACAGTAGTTATAGCGTGAAAGAGTAACAAATATCCATACATACAAACTTTTATACTATTAGTAGGATTTGTGTTTGACTGGCGACATCGCCGCGAGCTCTGTTCAAACTTCGTTCGAATTCGAATCTAGTCGGGCTAACCAGAAAAATGCGCGTGAGTGCACCGGTGAACAGTAATCCTTAAACTATCTAAGAGGTTAATGAATGATAGATCAACGAAATAAGTGTCTCAGAATCGTAGCAAGTGGTAATCGATAGTCTCTGCATACCCCAATGGGAAACAGGCGTGATTGTATGTATAATTATCTCACCTCATATTTGACATGGTATTGATAGAAGTTAAGATTGCCCGAACATGCTTTATTACACAAATTTTATGTTTTACTATATTTTACTCCCCGTGTTTTATGATTTCCCGACTCGGTTTGAAATCGAAACTAAACTACTAATTATAAACTGAACACGTTTCAACATCTTGTATGAAATACTAGCTGTGTTCCGCGGTTTCACCCGCCTTTATCTTGTTATTTGGCTTCTAAGGGCCGTAGATGTTAAATAATATTCGTCCTCAGGAATTGGTCTATCAAATGCTAACATTATTTCTTATATCCGACTGGTAGTTCCAGAGATAAGCGTGTTCAAACAAACACAATATTTTCATCCTAAATAGATCTAAATACATAGATATGCGAACGTTAATTATTAATATATGATTTTACTTTCGTAACAGAGTTCAAACTCGGAACATATGCTGGGATCTTCCGGAGTCTGCTGCAAAAAGTCCTATACGCTTGTTTTCATGCCACTTAGGAGGTGGCAACCAGCTGTGGAGGTACCACATGGTAAATATGAAATATTTTATTTAAATTTCATCATGGAATCTTTAATTGTGCCAGTATAGCAAATACAAACAATTCGAAAAATATAACATTCCTGAAGTCAGGTAGATTTAATTAATTATGATCAAACAGACGTGTTGCTTGGGTGTTTGTTGTGCTGCTTCTTCTTCCCAACTAAAACACTAGGAAGCGTTGAAGGGTGGGCTTTTTTGGGGGCTGTCTTTATGTTTGACGTTCAAAAAGGTACTAGTGTGATATTTGACGTTCAAAAAGCGCAAATTTTTAGCCTAATTTGAATAAAGACATTTGATTTTGATTTAATATGAACTTGAACGAAGCCAAAGGCGTATGTAAAGATCGTAGCAGGTGGCGTTCTCTACCATGGGAATAAGGCGTGATTATGTATGTATACATTTATAAAACGGTAACACTGTGTTAGTTTTGGTTGCGCGCAGACTTGCACTGACCAGATATCTATCTGGATCTGAAGAATTTGAAAAAATAGTTGCAAGAAAAACGTCGATTCTCACGATTGTTTATGATGCTAAAAGGTTATGTTTCGTATGAGGATCACAACATTTTAGAACAATTTGAGGTTAAAGTAAGAGTAATATAGTAGAAATACAGAAAACCTAGTCATTCGTAATATGTATAATCTTATATGAAATCAATTTGTAATGGTAAATTTCATGCGACACTTACAATACTTTGATTTCAGATAATATATAGAAATTACAGATAATACAGGCGTGATGCTATGCTTGTAAAGCATCACGTCCTGTTCGTTTTATGAAGGGGCTTAACCCTTCCCCCAGAGGTATATATGTCGCAGATGGATTGTAGAATCAGCTGTTTTACAAAACTGCTAGCTGATTTACAAAACAGTACTGTTATGAAAAACAGCGGAACGACGTTTAGTGGTTTTACATAATTACTGAACTATAACACGCAGAATTGAATGAACGTTTTGCGTTTATCAATGCAGCGGGTCAACGGTCAGAGATTATGTAAAACAGTGTGAAATGAACTGTCAGATTGTTGATTTTAGTTCAAAATTTTGTCGCATATGACTCTGAATGTCATAACAATAATAACCTAACTTTATTTAACTTGTCAATAGCAAAAAAAAAATATGAAAATGTTGAATGACGTAAATACTAAACCACTATAATAGTCGACAATATATCGGGAGTATGAAAGAAAATAAACGAAATTGATCCATGAGCGAGCGAAGCGAGCTCGGGAGTTTCGTGTATCCCGACACGGACAAGTTAGGTTCGAAGAGGATGTCATCCTCTTCGTGTCTAGGTTTTTTTTTACAGACACAAAAATAGGAGCCCCGCCTAGCGGGGCTCCGTCGACTCAGCCACGGAAAGTCAAATCAGAATACAGTATCTTTTTTTTACTTGAGTGGTGACTATCCATTATATTTTCATTATATATACCTATACAATAAACAAACCTGTCCCACAGTAGATACGTCATTCTGCATTACGTCTAAAGTTGGGTAGCTGTTTTGTTTAATGTATCGCAATGGCAATCCAGCAGAACGTCGTTCAGCTGTTTTATAAAACAGTACTGTTTTGTAAATCAGCTAGCAGTTTTGTAAAACAGCGGATTCTACAATCCATCTGCGACATATACAAAATGGATCTCACATTTTATGAATACCAATAATGTAATATGAGAATATTGCCACCAGTCGGGTACAAGTAAAGTAGTAACCTAACCTAACCTAACATAAAACTCCAATAACACTGCCCGAATCGGTAATCGCACCCGGGACCACTAAACCAAACCGGCAGTTCTTATGTTAACGGATAAAGAACCTAATTTCCTTATTTCAGGACACAAAACAGATAAAACACGGCAACGATGACCACTGTGTTGACTGGAGCCCATCCACCCGTGACCTGTACATAAACCGGTGTGACCTGACCCGCGGCACTCAGCGCTGGACTATAGACACCGTGGACAAAGTTATGATGGACAAGTGGACCTCTATGCGGATGCGGGTGACGGGACCCGTAGAACAAGTCTAGACACAATAATGAAAACTGTACACTCGACGTATGCTTGTCTGAGGTTAGGCTTTCCAAACGACCTCGCAGGTACAGTCGTTTAGAAAAGTTATCGTCCTAAAATATTTAAATTTGTTAGGAAAATTAACACAACCGGGAATCATTTATGGCACCAACTGTTGTCGGCCTCTGAGCGAGCGAGACAGATATATTATGGGATATAAGGGTGTAAGGGAGACACCATGATGTTACTGCGTTTATTGACTGGACAGCTATAATACAAAAGTGTCCCTTGTTAACACGATAAGATTAGGAACGTCAATGACTTTTATCTGTCAAGTTATGCTTAGCCTTTCCCCCAATTATGTTAGAGTCGGCTTCTAGTCTAACCAGATGCAGCTTAATATCAGTATTTTACATGAAGCGACTGCCTATCTGAATTCTTCCACAACGCAGATATTGGGTAACACGATATCTCGAGGTAAGGTTAGTTGTCAGACTTTCAGGCATGTATCTACCCGTAACGCCCCTTAGGTCTTCATAATTGAGTAATAAATGGAACCGACTGATTAAAATTCTCTCTAACACACGGAGGGGATTCGATATGAACTCGATACGAACTCGGTCGCCCATTCGCAGACCAACCGCGGCAAGCGTAGCTTAACCTCTCACGAACCCCTTTCAACTCACACTTGAAAAATATCGGGAAAATAGTATATGTCATTGTTTTCGTTTCATAATTACTTAACGAAATCTTAGTATTACAACAAGCATTTAAGTTTTGATTAGTAAAACATAATTTAAACTTTTTTGTTCTGTTAACGTCTACGGCGGTAGGTTAAATCCAATTTTGTTTTATCGCATTTATCGGCTAAGGTAACAGTAGCCCTGATATTGGATATTACTATCTCCTACGTACAGCTGAAAGAAAATTGCAACTGTCAAATGGCCACAGTAAATGCCGCACTAATTAAAATATAAAAATTAAACCTGTTTTTTGTTGTTTGTAGGTAGTTATTTTGCGAATGTGTATGTCACCAGGAGGGGGACGCCCTAGAGGGGCATAATTATTCGACATTATTGAGCCTCTAAAAAGCCAAGTGCTTGGTACCACTCAACCATTGCGCGTGTATAACCAAACGTATGATTGTGGACGAAGCAAAATGTGTAATTTGTTTGTAGGGATACGGATCGTAATCAGAGGCGTTTTGTAATTTCAGCTTACTCCCATGGGGAAAGTGTGTGAGTTTATGTACTTATGTATGTATTATGTTCTGGAGGTTAAGGAAAGGAAACGCGGAAAGGCAGAAATTAACGTCCACTTTGGTAGTTTATAACGACATTTTCACATTTGGAAGCAATTCTGCTAAATTATAATATAAATTATGTAAATAAAGAAATATGGCTTAGAAGAACTATCAAATTGGTTACATACTAGGCTCAAAAAGCAATAAATCACTTTTTATTCAAATTGCCTGCTGCAACCACATCTTGCTCCTTGTACTTTCTAGAGACTTTTTGAACATATTGTGTTAGTTTTAACTAATAAAACTGTTACTTTAATCGTCGTCAGATTAAGTATTACAAACTAAGTGTCCTTTTAAAATCCATGAACTAATAAATTTGAGTTGCAGGCAGAAAGCACTTTTAATTTGAAATATGTTTTAATGGTGTTACTTCTTTGTTGCTTGTCGAATTATTTAATATAATAAATTTTTTCCTTTGATCGTTTATATTGTACGTATACATATATTTTTTATACATTTTATTTTTTTATATTATATGGGCGATGATAATTATTGTAACAGTATTTTATGCTTTTATTTTACTGATGTGATGTGTGACAAACACTATTATTTATTGAAAATGTAATGTTAATGATAATGTGCGTATTTTCGCGCGAAGTTACGAGTATATGCAATCGCATATAACTTTGTGCGAAAATACGTATTTTGAATGAATATTACGTAATGACGTAATGTTCGATAGCGTAACCTTTTAAATGTAATAAATAGGTACTGTGCATGTTCAAATAATTGTAAATTTAATGTGATAATGTAACAAAATAATAATGTGTTGGGAGAAATGTGTGTCCTTACGCTTGTATTATAAAAAATGGCAAGGACGCACGTGCTTGTTAGGTAGAACATAAATAGTCAAAATTTGTTAGTCATGGTAAAATATTTCTCTAACTAATGGAAATTTTAGGTGTAGATAATACGATAATTGAAGATGTTGAAAATTATAGTTGTTATTTTAGTGATATAGTTAAAGGTATGGTGTTAGATGTTATACAATAGTTACAATTTTGATAATCTACAAATTTTTACTTATGACTTCCAAGTGTTAAGAAATAATATTGTATATTTTTAGTTATATACGCTTTTAGAGGCAAAGTTGGGCTTTAAAATCACTCATTTGATTTTATGTTGTAGTCACCGAGATAAATTGTAGTTATCGAAACTGCTTGAAATCTCTTAGTCCTTGGGTCGTTAACAACTGTTTTTCGGGTAAAATATTTCTGTGGTAATATTTGCTAAATGAGGCAATTTGAATTAGAAATAAGGCTGTGAGCGCAAGAGTGGCCTATCTTTTTCGAGATATAATTGATTTTAATTGTGTGTAGAAACGGTTAGGCCTCTCTTGCACTCACGAGCATAGCTTTTAATGTTGGTCATTTTTTTTCTATTTTTGTATAACTTGATTGTGAACAGCTATGTTACAAATTAATGTTTGTTGTGTTAATATGTTTCTTTGTATATACTTAATGTTTGTTTGTACTACTCAATTCCATTGGGTAACATATCACTAGTTGTATATAAGCACTTTAGATGTATTATTATGGAAAAATAAATTATTTTTTTAATGCAAATGTGATTTTACTCCATATTTGCACACCAAACCTCATCTATACTAATAAAGCTGAAGAGATTTTTGTTTGTGTCTACTGGCACGAATTGAAAAAATATTTTTGTGTCGGATAGTCTATTTATCGAGGATGGCTATAGGCTATATAACAGCACGCTACGATCAATAGGAGCAGTGCAGCGATGAAACATGTTGCAAAATAGGGGAATAAAATATTGCTTTTGAGAGCTTTCGTTGCGTGCGCTGCATAAATGGTTGAAGTTAAAATTATGTAGGACAGAATTGTTCCCCTTTAATAGTTTAAAAAAGTCCACGACAGCATGTCTACCTTTTAAGGTTGACTCAATATAACCTTTTTTATGGTTAACAAATTGGTTCTAAAATAATGCATTATTTGCGAAGATGTTTTATAAACATGATATTAATCCATATCCAAGTAAATACGTTATTTAACACAAGTATTTAATTTTGAACAAAATTGCCCTTGTCATCTTTTTATTTTAATGTATATCTTAGGAGATATCATAGGTTTAAAATAACTCCAACAACAAAGCAACAAAGTAATTATCAAGTACCACGCGCACATTTATGATGTGCAATGAATATATTTTAGTAAGTTTTTTCCTCAAATTAACGCGGGTTAAAAAACCACGTAGCACAGCTGGTTGCTCATAAAGCTGCTTCATTGGTGTAGTGGTGGTGAGTGCGGCTGTTGACTTCAAGGGCCTGGATTTGATTTCCAAGTCAACAGTGTTCATTCTATGTAGTAGGCTAGTAGCTCGGAGTTTGAAATTGTGCCCGTTTAATGATGCTCACCAAGTGCATTGGTAAACTTTGGGTATCTTAGTTCGCTCTCGGGGAATACAGGGATGATGTTATGTTATGTGCGTCATTAAATAAAACCAGTGCGTATTTTAATACTTTTTATTACATATTCCATTAGAATACTTTCTATTATTATCGTACATGCTTGCGTTTCTTTAGCACGCACTCTCCCGACTAACAGAGTATGACTGTTGACTATCTATACACATTCAGAGTATTTTAATGGGGTCTATGTACCATATCTACATACAAATTAAATGCATTACGAGGAAATCAGTTCTACATGTAAATGCTTCGTGTGAAGATCGTACACTGTTAGCTCTCTAAAGTAATCTAGAAGCTGAAGTCTATGGATGTCGATGGCTAGACATAATCTATGGAGCAGTCACTCCTATAGATTTTCCCGCCGAAAGGCTGATATCCGCATTTTACGCGACAGACGAAACATCGATAAAATATACACCAAACAGAAACACATTTGATTCAAATGTTTGGCATATATTCAAACGATAAAATCTTCCGATAAAATCCCTTCCATTTCGATAATTATATTACAATTTTTAGTAATCCTAAGATCCTTATCGGGTACATTATAAATAATTCAAGCGTAAAGATATGTACAATATTTTTACAGATTATATACTCAATTAAGTACCTATTTACAAATTAGAATTCTTTATACATTATAAAAATGATAACATACCGCTCTAAATATCACCATGAAATCAATAACTACATTCACAATAGATATATTATTATATTATTAATTAATTTCAAATAAAAAATACACCTTAAAGTTCTAAATAAAGATTAAGACGTATTACATTACAGTATTGCTTCTTTTAGTCACATTTTCCAAAATATCACCAACGCGCGGGTCATCGGCACCCGACCCGATAGATTCGAATTTTGAATTTTTTTTTCACTCAATCTATACTTTATTGTAAAAAATATTCTCATCCTATCACCGGTCACTCAGTCACCTATCATTTTAGTATCTCTAACACAGAATAGACACCACATTTTAAATGAGACACATTTATGGACATATACTATAAATACCTACTGTTTAATTACATTTTGTGCTTCTCGCTGACTTATCGTTAAGGAAATATTTACGAATAACATTAGTATTAACATTCGTAACTGCTAAACACACTTCTTACGAAGCATCTAATTTTGTAGGCGTTTAAAATCGCTTAGCAGCTACATTAGGGGAGTGGAAACAATAAATCAGTCTCTAGTATACGTTATGTTAAGTCAGCAAGAAGTTTGTTCCTAAACGGTTACGATAAGACCTACTGTTCGATTATTGCACAACACATGCAGAATGTACGTATTACGTTGAATGTATTTTAATAAGAGAATTTTATTTAGGCTATTTATTATGTTTTAAGATGCCATGCTACTTTGTTGATTACTGTATTCTACTTAGAACTCTGTCGCTCCGAACGGATAAAATGGTAGATACTTTACTGAAAACACGCGTCTAATGGAAGTTTTTGCTTATACGGGGGATGTATGACTTTCCATGATTGAAAGAAGAGCTGTAAAGAGTGATTTTTTTTATTACTTCGACGTCTCAATTGAAAGCCTAGTCAGTCTGTTCTGTCTAGTCCGATTTGTTCTGTTTTTACCATAGTTTGCTATTTGGCGGCACTTGAAAGTATTTTGAGTTTTATTAAACTTCTGAACCACCTATCTATATTAAAAATATCGCACATGGTATTATCACACTTTTGATAACAAAACTACAAAGAAATAATCACTTTCAAGTTCACGCCAAACTATAAAGATCTCTACAATTGTATGTAATTAAGCCTATCAGCGACAACGTGGCAAGTTCCCTAACAAGCAGAAATTATAGGTACACGTCATACAATTTGAAGATATAAAGTACAAAATTATTGCTAAATAGTGATAGTATTGCGAAGTAAAAAGACCTTAGGTCTACCTACTCGTATAAAAGGAACAACTATAAGAATAAAAATATATATGTATTTTTATTTACATATGCCTAGAACATTTCTTAATGTTAGGATTGGTTAGGATAGAACAAAATATTTGGCTAAAACTTAAATACATGGAGCTTCTGATAAATTATACCATATAGTAAGTGATTTACGTATGCATATAGGTATATTAAATAAAAATGTAAAAAAATATATATCATTGAACTAAAATATAAAATGTTAAAATTGTGATTGCATGTTGAGTATTTTGGTTCCATTGTTTTTATAAGTATTATGCTCAGTTAGTCGTATTATTATATTTTTTATTATTTAAGTTTATTTATGACTCGGTACCCTGTAGTGAGTTGTTACGAGATTCAGTTCTATCCAACGACAAAAGTGCATAAATATAGTATGTAAAATTAATGTAGGTAGGTACGACTTTTATATCGCCTAAGTCCCAAACAAAAAATAAATATTTTTATTTTGACATACATTTCTTGCGGTTTCCAGTCAATCTTAACCTAACCGTACGCTTACATTACAAAACTTTTATTTCCCACTCAGTCCCAGCAACAACTCCTAATATTCGCAACCATAGTTACACATCGATCACAGGAGCGTCATTTTTCATTTCATTCCTCGTTATTCACTTCAGTTCTATAAAAAATAGTACGAATTAAATATCAGCTTTCCAAATTTGAAACGTGGCCAATTCTGATGAAATGGCCAGTGTCAAATATTGAATAAAAAATGGCGTTGATTTATGGCACGTTGAAAATTATGAGCGGTGTCGCGCTCTTCCACTCTTTCTTCGTTTTCTTCTGCTGTCGCGTACGAATACGATGTTGGCGGGATCGTCTGCTAGTTGGGGATACTTAGATACAGAATGGACGTCTCTAGCCACCCAACCGTCTACGATGCCATGTGATATAAGTTCTTCTTTCTCTTCTTCAGTCCACGAACCCCTTCCCTCCCAACCCGCCGCAACTAGAGCCTTCTCACGTTCCCACGCCCTGGCTGCTGCTCGTTTGTGGGCGTGTTTCAAGAGCTTGATTCTCTCTTGGTTGGGATCAACACCGTAGCGTAGAACGATGACAGCTTGCGCCGAGCCCTTTCCAACTGCGTGTACTCGTACCTGCAATATAAATAGAGTTCCGTTTAGTTTGGAATGACAACTAGTTTAGTACTTCAAACTAGTCCGGTTAAGAAAATGTAAAAAAGATCACCTCTAATCCTTGATCGTTGGTTTCGTCTTGCGATACATTAAATTTGCCGGATAGTCGTCGAAGTTCTTCCAAGTCGTCCCTGATCTTCAGTGTATTGTCCTTCACAAAGTAGAATACATCTTGATCGTGAATATTAAAGTGGACATCCAAGAAATAGGAATTATTGAATACGGTTGTAATCACGTCTTCTACGACATTGTTCGCTCCGTCGACAACGCTTATGAGTGCTTTTCCGTCAACTCTTGATATTAAAACTCCTTCGCCAAACACTCCGCGTTTGTAAGATACTCGTGGTAGCAAATTTCTTGTGATCGGTTCCATTTTAAGAAGAGGAGTTGGGACGAAATTCATGTCAGCTAGTTTGTGGTTTATCTAGAAAAAAACAAGGTCTTGCTTTAGTAAAAATGCTGATGAAAATGTTCTAAGCGATTCTAATAGAAGCAATGTCTCAAGCAAGTCAATGTCAAGTTTGTTGTCATGTTTTTCCATTGACAATATAGTAACAAGGACAGGTATAATATTAAAGTAAGTTAGTTTTAATCAATATAGTCGTTAACACAAAGAAGGTACATACCTTTTCAATAATACACTGAAGTCCAGACAAAACTTCGAAATCAGGGGTCAGTCTTGGTGCGGTCAGTTCCACTTTCGGTTGGAAGATCATATTTGTTATATATCTCGATCCCATCATCTTGTCAAGGTCGTATCCATACAGTTGAAGCCAACTGCCCAAATCTGTCATGTAAGCAGTGTTCTGATACCTATTAATAGGATCATTGTTCTTGAACCGATAAATGAATATGTCTGTGGGGAGATGCAGTTTGCTTGCCAGATGTTCCCAGCTCGGAGTCATCCATTGTCCGACTACTGGATCGTATAATCGAGCATCTAAGTAAATCAGATTAGTATAATAATCATATATGCCTCCTTGGAAGTCCACTGGCACGTAGAATTCGGGGCTGGTGTCTTTTAGGATTTTACCGAAAGGACTGCGTTTGATTTCTTTTACAATCTCACCATTTACATCGAAAACAACGAGTGGGGATCCATTTTGATCTGTTGCAACATAAAATCGTTGGTCTTCCGTCTCGATGCACGTTAAGAAGTCTCTTTGGTCGTATAGGTATCGGACGGTCTTCCCAGATTTTGGATAATGTACGTGGGTCACTAAGTTTGGAGTCTGTGGGTTGGCGTAGAAGAACTGGGTGACGTTGTTTTTGTCGTCTCTCCAAGCTACTAATCTGCTCCTGTCGTCGTAGTAATACCACATTTGGAACTTATCCCTTTCGAAAGCGTGAACAAATTGACCGCGAGAATTGTACCTGTATTTTTGTTCTCCACGTCTTATGACGAAACCACGACCATCATAGCTACTGTATTCCATATCGCCATATTGAACAACTCTGTCACCGATATCGTAGCCAAGGTAGCGTTTCTCTCCGTGTTCGATAACTCCGATCACGTTGCCATTTTCATCGTACACGTATTTCCAGTCGTCCTCAGATCCTACAACTTCCATCAGATGCCCGTCATAATTGTAACTAATTCTTTCGTTCGCTGAGGTGTCACCAATCATAATCTTTTTCGACTTTATTCTGTTTCTTGAGTCGTACTCTAATTCAAGGCGGAATACGTCGAAGGCTTTGATGTTTATTAAAATGGTTTTGACTCTACCTCGATCATCGTAATCAGTAATCGTAAAGTATTGTTTGCTGGTATCTTGCATCACCGATCTATTGAAGGTGTTTCTATAAATTCTCAAATCACTAAGTGCTTCGAGGATACCTAGATTTTGATTGTACTTCATTCGCAGTTGTGGCATTTCCTTGCTATTGATATTAACATCGATTGTGGAAAGTCTGGCGTTGCCGTCGTACTGATACTTAAAATGAGCATTGTTTAGATTGCTTTTCGGACTGAATTTCATCTTTTGATCTTTGAGAATACCAGCATGATATTTGTAATCTTGTCTTAGTTCGTATTCAGAGTCTGTAATTTCCACATTCTTCACGAGATGCGTGTTTTCGTGGTAAACGTATCGTATGGCAGACGCACCAGCCAGTACCATTTCCAACTTTCCGCTGTTATCATACACGTACACAATTTTGCCAGATTGATGCGGGAATATTTTAGATAGAATGTTACCATCATCGTTGTATAAGATTTCGTATGGATGTCGGTTCATTGGTGAGAAATATTGGTACTTGAAGTAGCCCAGTGATGTCATAAGAGCAAATGTATGAATGTGACCTCTTGGAGTAGTCAAATTTTGAAGAGCTCCGGAATCGTCGTAATCCAAAAGATAATCGCTACCTCTGGGAGTTGTTACTTTCAATGGAAGAGATGTGAACATGTCCCTAAAGGAGTAAGCTAAGGAGGATCCATCTCCGTAACGAATCTCGTTAAGTCTACCAGCTCTATCGAACCCATATGTTTCATTCAGATCACCCCAACTCCATTTAGTTAATCTGTTGAACCTATCATAATCCAGTACTACTTCAGCAAAGATACCGTTGCTAGGTCCGAATCTGACTGGTCTCGCTGTTCTGTCGTAAGTAACATTCAACAGCTCTACTTTATCATCCATAAACACGGCTATCGTTGAAGAATCTCTATCGTATTCTAGAGTAAGTAAGTTTTCGCCATTAATTCTCAATTTGCGCCCAACTTGTGCAATATTCTTGCCACTTCTTGCTTTGTTTAGCAGTTTTCGCAAGAAGTATCGCCATTCAAACCTGTTTGCTAAATCGCCACCAACTTCTGTTCTTTGTTTGGCTGGGATAGGGAAGCTTTCTCCTAAAATTGGATCAACTTCAGCCAAAACTGTATACGGAACTGTGTCAGTGGATATTACATGACCCCAAGGCATACTGGATGAAATACTACTGTCTGACGAAATAATGGTTTTCTGTTCTGCGTCACCAATACGAGTATTCACTGAAGATCCCTTTATCAAGATTGAAACAGGTTTCTTATTGTTTTCTGTGATGCGAACAGTGGCACCCTTAATACTGAGATCGAAGTTCAAATTGATAATTCTGCCAGTAGGCGTCACAGCAGATGTCAGTCGACCGAATTCATCATATTTGTAGACATAACTTCTTCCCGTACTATCATATTTAGATTTTAGAAGACCACTGGGTCCATAGTAATCAAATGTTACGTTGAAGTTATCTGGAGTTCTCAGTTCTTGCAGCATCTTCATTCTTGACATCTTTAGTCTACATTTCTGTCCCTTAGTGTTCTCAATAGAGTTAACTGAGGTGGAGTAGTCTCTTAATAAGAAAACTTTGTTACCAGCTGCGTCAGTAACAGTGCTAAGTTTCCCATTGCTGGTGTTGACGGTATAGGTGAATACATAATTGTTTTCTCCAGTCAAGATGTTCTTACTCGTGACGTGCTGACCAAATCTGTTAAAGATGTAAATCTCTTGCGTATCAGGTGAATAGATTTCATATTCTCTTGCTCCACTCGCGTCCGGTATGCTCGCCATTACTGATCGGATCCTATAATTAGCTTGATCTGCGATATGCACGATACCGTCAGGGCTGACTATAACAGCTGAGATTGTATTGAACTTGGAATTTGAAGCCAAGAAATGATCAGCTTCGAAGCAGTCACAGCCTCTCTCTAAACAGTTGCATTTTGATTCAGCACCAGCGTATAAGGAAATCTTTCCATCAGTGGTGATAAGTCGAACTCTGTTTATTCTTTGCGAGTCACTTTCCGCTACATATAGATCACCCGCCGAACCGAAAGCGATACTTTGCGGCATAACTAGCGTAGCGTACGTTGCCAGCTCAACATCGATACCAGTCATTGGTGACGGGCAATGGAGTGGTCTTCCAGCAATAACCTTTACTCTACCATCCGGGGCCATCTGTAGAATCATATGGTCGTCTATGATATGCAAGCTGTTGTCTAATGGGTTAATAGCAAGCTCTGTGGGCCAACGAAGGTGAACTTCTTCGACGCTAAGCGTACCTTCACAGGGTATGGGTTTCCAATGAGCCCTATGCATATGGTTGCCAATAATAGTTGTGATGATGCCATCTCTGTCTACCATGCGTATATTCGTACCATCAGCAAAATACACAATGTTATCGATCGAAACTGCGACTCCTTTAGGGTATGCTAGCTTAGCATCTCGTGCCAGCGCTCCATCGCCACAATGAGCTTCATCACCTGGTAGGCATCTCTCTCCAGACCCTACAACAGTCTCCCAATTGTGTTCAGGGTCTGTGAAATCCTCTGTATTACGTACTCTTATGATTTGGTGGGATTCTGGGTCTGAGATGTATAAGTTCCCGTCTAGAGGTGATAGCGCCATATGGTAACGGTAAGAGACTCGAGTGGCACTGAAAAAATAAAAGTACCGTTAGTATAATTGAAAAAAATTACTGATCTGTGATGTGGCAAATTTTACTATAAGTTATTTTTAGGAAACTTACTTCAACTTGACCACTGTCCGCACGGTACCGTCAGGGCTGATCTTCCGGACAAGATTGAAGTCTCCTACGAAAATAGATCCATCGGGGGCTGCGGTCAAGGCTACAGGTGCTAAAAGCCGTTGTCTAGAAGCCACGCCAGAGCACTCATCCCCGCACTCTAGTTCTCGCTGACGGCCGTCGCCCATCGTCGTTATGATTACACGAGGTTTGTGCTTTAGGTACACGTTTGTTCCGTCTCCTTTTTGGAGGATGCCTGAAAAAATATTTTTATTTATAGTTTTTGTAAGATGATTATAAATCTATGAAGAGGTTAATGAATAGCAAGTGGAAATCAATAGTCGCTCCCTATCCAATAAGGAATAAAGTGATAGAATGTATGTTTGTTTAAATACGAATTCAAATTGCTTTTTGAAATAAATTATACAATATGTAAAATGTTGTAGGACAATGCTATTTTATTTGATTTGACACCATTGTCCAAAACAATTTGCATATTGTGTGTAGGTACATCTAACGTGAGGTCAAATATGCTGAACCACTTAAGAGATTACATGAATTTGTACTTAGGGTTGCGAAACGTTCAGATATACTAAAGCCTGAACCGGAACCCTTTAAACCCTAAGCCGTGGTAAGGGCTTTAAAACATCGTCACGTTACCGTACATACTACATAAACAATACTAAAATTATAGGTTTACCTTCATGGAAATTGTATCTGTGGTGAATATCTAGATTCCAGCCACCGACATCGGAAATACTCATATCTTGTCCACTCAGTTTGGTAGTTTGCACATTCCAGATGACATCCTTACAATCTGTATATTGATAGCCGACCTTTACTAATGCTGTAGTGACTCCGTATACTCTTTGTTTGTACACATTCAGGCGATTCCATGGATACGTGAATTTTATGACTGGATCAGCTTCGAAGGTCTTTTTGAAAAGTATGCCTTCAATTGTTATCCTTAGGTGGATGAGCGCTAACGTTGATGGAATTTTCTCAGGCGTCAGTTGCAGTTGGATAGTGGAGAGATAGCCAGCCGCTCTGGAGCTATGGTAAACCAGATGTAGACCAGTTCCTGGGATCTCGAGACTCTCTTGGATTACCTATAAGGACCATTGTATTATTCGCAATAATTCAGAAATCAAATAAAAACTGACATTTTAATTCAAGTGCATGAATGAAATTTCGTGAGGAAACCTGGATTTAATGGTATGAATTCGCGAAACTGCAGTTAGTGTAGTAATCAGTGCACTACTAGAGAACCATATATGTATAAGAAGAGGCCATTCCCTGCAGTGGGACATTTGTGGGTTTGTTATAATGTACATTGCAGAACTTGTACCTATATTTTTATGAAAATACCTCAGTATTGTATATGCTTATTACTTATTATAATATAATAATATATTGAGCAGTGATAGTCTAGTGGTATGACCGTTGGACTGGCCAGTCAAAAGTCGAAAGTTCGAATCCAAGGCATGCACCATTGACTTTTCGAGTCATGCGCGTTTTAGAAATTAATTATCACTGTTTAAAACACATCGTGAGTAGTAAGTAGCATTAGGTTAGTGAGGATCTTCAACTTAAACTCTGGGCATAATGCAACGTATGTATGTATGGTATGTTCCAAGTGAACGTGAAATATAAGGTATTGAAGAATTTGGCGATTATACACACCATTAGAATAATTTTAGGAACGGGTATAATTATACATATAAAAGATAATTTTGAATACTTTCGTAGATGCCTATTGACCCTGATGAAGTAACATTTGAATTGATGTTCAGCACTTATACTGTAAGCAAATTTTGTCTAAATGATTAAAAAAAGGCGTATTTAAATGGAAAAGAAAAATTAAATTATTTGAAGAAGAACACAACAAATAAACAGCTTATTCATACCTGTGATTCAGCCAATATAGCGCTCTTGTCAGGACAAGCTCCCTGGAAGCCGTGTTTCCACGTAGCCAGGACCACGGGCTTCATAGTGTCGTAATCATGAGCTAGGCAAGCCTGTGGTGGACCCATGTTAATCTTTTCGTCCATCGTCGTCATAAGTACAGTGTCAATTATTACAACCTGGAACAATACGTTGAATTTGGATTATTTTTAAAGATAATTTTAAATAATGAAATATGGACGACAATCTTGGTGTTACTTTGATTTATTTGCATTGCCCGTTCCAGATTAAGAGGGAGTTTATGTAAATCAGAACAACTAAATTGAAATAAGAACATTGCTGTCTTTTACTACATAACAGTAACTACTATAATATAAGAAAGAGACGGGGATTTAATTTAGACACGTCATACTAAAATTTGAGAACATTTTAGTCGTAAATTTTTTAACCACAAAATGGAGAGGGCTCGTCGCAAAACATCCACTTCGCAAAATCTCTATAGGTAATAAAATATCCCTTTCTCAGAATGTCTCCTTCGCAAAATGTCCCTTTTTCAGAAAGTTTCTTTCGCAAAATTACTTACACATTCGCAACATATTTCTTTTTTAGACTTAAGTACTATTAGTAAAAGATATGTTCTCATTTTAGTATAGTTACGGCGTGCGTTAGAACCGAATGTATTAATATCAATAAAAATAAAACTGATCATATTAAAGGTCCTGTACTCTTGAATTGCATTTGCAATGAAAAATAAAATCTTTATAAATTATTTATATAACAGATTTACGTTGGCGTTAAGCCGGAGTAAAATATTGCTTTTAAAAAGCTTCAAGGCAGGCTAAACCAGTTTTAAATAAGATTTAAGAGAAATAATAGAGCCATAAAAAATTTTACGTCCTTACGGTTAATGGGTGGTTCGCATGTTTCAACTGAGAAAAAAAGAAAAGCGCTCTATACGTACTCGTGATTCAGTTGAAAACTTGTTTGAAATATTAAAAACTACCAAAGCTTTGAACTTAAGTTGAACTCTTGAATGAAGGTGGTAAGTTATGTTTAATACGTGTACACTATGACCATGTTTTTAGTTTAGTACATATTATCTTGAGTTCGTGTAGGCAAAAGTATAATTAGCAGGATATTCTACATGATTTAAATTTAATAGTCATTATGATCAAATATGGGAGGGTGTTTCCCAGGGAAGCGTTTTAGGACCATTATTGTTCATAATATAGATACATGAAACTTTTCTAAATATCCTCCGGTTCTAGTCACTGGTGATATTACAGAAAAGTTTTCAAATAAAGATCTTATTTACTTAAATTATCTCGAGCTTCTGATAGCACATGTTTTACCTCTATTAGAGATCATGTTTATGCAATTATGTTTATATTAATTATTCATTTTATTATTACCAATTGAAGTAAAATTATCTTGCAAATAATAAAAATAAATGTTAAAATGTTGTACCGGAATTCAAATACGTAAAATGTTCTTAACAACTGACCGACAGACGAAATTTACAATTTTAAAGGCAAATTCTACAGGCCTACTGGACTTGAACAACTCCGGCACTTAGTTGGCTCCTAACTATGCAAAGAAGATTAAATGTTAATATTATAAACTCGTTAAAACGAATATATTCATAGACACCTACCTCATTCCAGGGCACGTATACAACTTTAGTAGCTCGTTTAAATGGCGCCCGTCCAAAGTTAAGCGTGACAGCACCGCCTCCATTCACCAGTAGATCGAACCAGCCATCTTCTCTCGTCAGAGTGAAACCTTCGAGGGGCGTATCAGTTGACACCCTCACGCCGACTAGCCCCGTCCCAAGTATTGTGACCACTCGGCCTCGTACTACCGCTGATCGACTAGAAATTCGGGTGATAAATATATTAGTTACTTATTCGATCGTCTTACAAAACATGGCTTTTCTTGTAACCAATTTTTTTTTGTTTACTATTTGTTTTATCTCTGCTTGAGTTCTCTTTGATCATAGACATATTTAGTTAAGAGTATCTAGTTATTCGGTACTTTCATTAAACAAGGTTTTTCTTGATACTTTTTTTACTTTTTATTTTTTTTGTTATAATGAAGTTCTTAATTAAAAATGGACGATATAGTATTTTCCTGTTAGATTCTGTATGATGAAGTTTGCTTTATTAGGTACTAAAAAGGGTTTTCATACATAACTGATCCAAAATAAAAACTGTGAACTATAAATATACCTTGTAGGAAAGGTGAATTAACATATAACTATTAATTGCAGTATCGACAAATGGTTGTGGTTGATTTTTTATTTAATAAATAATTCAAAACTTTACAGGGGGCCGTGAATAATATTTAAATAGGCATGTGTGAGATCGACTATACCAAATATACAGGGTAATTCGTTGATATGGGTCAGTATGTAAAAATCTGTGACAATAAGTGTTTGGAATTAAATAATCATCAATAATTTTTAAGGACCATATCGCCGATTTTTGTGTTCATAGATTTTAAAATAAAAAAATCGCATTTCAAATTAATATATACCAAGACTTTTTTATGTGCATCTATGTAAGTGTTAATATACCATAGCAATATGGTATTAGTTAACTCTTAAAATCAAAGTGATGGAAGGTAGTTACCTACAAAAACAATCATAGAATAGAATAGAAAACCTCATATACGTTCAGAATTTTCCATACTGACCAATATGTTTCATCAAATCAGTCGTGTTTTAAAGTGAATCAACTAAGGGGCTAGAAGTAGTATGTAAGTTAATTAGATAGATTTCATTCAGATTAATTCTGCTAAAATTCATCTAATATAAATTCATTGTATCAACTAGATATCTATTAATTAAGAAGTTTTTCTACAAAATATACATATGTAACTCCGTGGACAAGATTTCTATAAAATGTCTTCAGGTGGTGGTAATCTACCGTGGTGGACAAAATATTTATCTTAAACCACAGAATAAAAACGATACGGACGTGTACTAGTGTTAATATGTGTGAAGCCTGCAAATGGCTGCCCGCTATATGACAGTGTGTGTGCGCGTGCTTTCACGCGCTGCGATCAACGATTGTCAGATATTATTGTATTAGTACAGCTCACGTATTGACAAGTGAAATTGTAGAACCCATGCTTCACACATTTTCTGTGCTACATTACGTCCGTATTATTTTTTGGGTCTGTGTCTTATACATATAAATAAAAAGCGAACACAAATTCACAGGACACAATAGTAGGTAGCTAAACACTATATTAGCACAACATGCACGACATTATATAGATACATAGGAAGGTATAGTATGTGTCGCCAATTAAATATATATTCATATATTGTAGTGCGAGAGGCGTTCAATAATATATTTTGTCGATATTGAGATTATAAACTGATGATGTAGTTTAATTTGTAACCCACTTAGTTAGCTAAATACATATATGAATGGATGATTTGGGGACCCATGGGTTACTACAAAAATTAAAACAGAAAATTACTGAAATACCAATGGGGACACATCTTAGAGTATGAAGAAAAAATACCGTTTAAAACGGTTAACGGTTTTACTGTTATAAGGGTATTTAGAGTTGTTTTATACTCATCAAACGAGATAAATATAATCACTGGAGATTGTGGGAGCAAATAGAACACATTAAGGAATATTTTCTTAAAGTATTCTTGCCCTTATTTTCATGCCCATACTGTTAATTTATTGAACGACCCTCGAATACACAGAACTTGTAGATAAACTCTAAGTTAAACAAACACTACCCTACGTTCGATTCACAAGTCTTACCTCGAATTGAAGTGGTTCCAAAACATACTGCGCAGCGTTAGAAAAACCGAGAGAAATGACAGAATGAGTAAGTATTATTACTTTGTATAATAATATTAATTTAGAAACAAGGAAGCTCGGAAATATTAGTAACAGCGACGTTAATATACGTGTATCACATGCAAGTGTCGATTTTCTAGAACGTTCTTCTTTCGATATTATTTACAAATAAATATATTTTGTTCCATATAAGACTGTGTAAGAAAAGAAAGAAAGCATTGTGGTACACTCTTATAATGTAAATAAAACAATGGGATTGACTGGGGCACAACATTGCATATTTTATATAACAAATATTTATTTTGCTTTGTCGGCCTAAATTAAGCCGACAAATTAAATATTAGCTAGTTATTATTAGACGCTTAACCCTAACAAATAACACCGAACATTCAAGCACTCACCTTTCGTTGAAGTTTTCCTGCTTTGCGTAGTTTTGGAGGCTACCTTCGTCTATGATGAATTTCATCCTTTCAAAGAATGACGCAGTGATGGCAGGAGGCTGTTTCCTAAGGAGAATATCTGTCGGCTTTGGCGAAGACACGCAGAGTTGACTTCCTTTGCAGATAGGGCTTAGACAGCACTCTGGATCCTCACAATCGACGAGCCCATCTACACAGAACAGATGAGTACAATTATAATGATATCATATTTTATTTTGCATACCTGGATATATATGGAATTGTAACTAACCTTTGTCATTATCTTTCGAATCATCGCAGATTTGTTCTTTGAGCGTGGTGCAATCTGGACCGTCCCAGCCATCGAAGCATTTGCAGGACCATTGACCGTCATTTGCAACTTTACACTGTCCATGTCCGGCGCATCCTCGCGGACAGCCTTCCAGTGTGCAATGCCGGCCGTTCCAACCGGAGACGCAAAGACATGTACCGTTTTTACATTGACCATGGTCACTACAACGAGCGTCACACAGTTTAGAAGTACAGAATTCACCGCTCCAACCAGGGTCGCAGACGCAGGACTCGCCGACGCATCTTCCATGGAGACCGCAATCAAGATCGCAGATTTCTGTAAATGTATCCATTGTTACATTTATTGGTATTTATTAAAATAATGGTATAAATTAATAGTTGTTCAACTAATAATAAAAACTACCTTTAGAACAGTCATCACCGGACCACCGAGCATGACAGGTACATGTCTGGGTGTCAACATCGAACGTGCCATGTCCAGAGCAATCCGGAAGACATTGGAGGGCGTCCTTATCCATGGTTGCACAGTCAATCCCTTTCCAGCCTTTCTTGCATATACAGGAACCTTCGATACAGAAGCCATGGCCGGAGCAAGTCGGATGAGGGCAGTCAATGTCCCCACAGAACTTGCCTTTATACCCTCGGACGCACGAACATTTGCCGTTGACACAGTGGCCATGGCCGTTGCAATCAGGGACCTCGCATTCGTCATGTCGTAAGGAACATTCTTTGCCTTTCCATCCAGGGTTACACTGACACTCTCCGTTGATGTACTCGCCTCGCTGACTACATAAGACTGGACAAACACCTGAAAAATGATTTTTATTGATATTAACATCTTATTTAAGACTAAATGTAAGAACATATTCGCACGCCAAAGAATATAGGCAATTTGTGCGATTTTCTTACTTTTACTGCAATCGTCGCCGCCAAAACCAGCCTGGCACTGACAATGCCCCATAAGACATTCTCCTTTCCCTGAACAGCCATTAGGACAGTTATGCGTCATCTCGTCAGCGATCATGGCAATAAATGTAATCTCCTGAGGGTCGCCGTCGTCGTTGTAGAGAGATAAGAACCAGTGGCCTTGTTCCATATAATGTGTTACTTCTTTCTTGATAGAAGGCTGTAAATTCAACGCCTATGTTAAAGTGTATTCCTTATGTTGTTTAGATATTTAGAATTCATATTGCAAGCTTTAGTAATAAATAATACTTACATGTGATGTTCTTGTAGTTCTTGCTTTGAAACCGCTCAAAACTTCCAAGATATGGTATTGCGTGTGTGTCGGTAGTGCATTTCTTCTCGCATACACGCCTATGGAAGCCCCTCGGGGTATCATGTAATCAAACTTCACGTAACTGGCTTGAGTTTGATAAAACTGCATATTCCAGTAGCTATATGGAGGGATTTCTTTTGATAGTTTTTCACCTAAAGTAATTTGTTTGAATGTCGTTCCGTCTGGTGGAAATGTTTGCGCGGGGAACGTTCGCGCACCTATAAAATAATAAAATGTTAGCTTTACTCTTAAACTGACACAATATTTTGACATGCGATAATGTGGTGAATTGTTGTATGCACTGGTAAATTTAACTTAAATTAACTAACTACTACTAGTTTCCCATATTTTAGGTAGGAACATGCACTTGAAAAGTATGATGCAATATATATTTTTAATTCCTCAGGACAACAGTGATGAACATGCATATTAGTATGTTAGACACATTGGTATTTTATTTTGTACCCAGAAACCCAAAGCGGTGATGGATTTGGTGACCGTTAGTAAGTTATCTCTGACTTTATTGAAGGTCAACCTCACCTTCCAGTATAAGAATGGGTGGAGGCTGAATTTTTGGGCAAACGCATTTTGGCGTTTTAGTTGTGGAAAGAATTTCAGTTTGAGAATCTGTTGTGGTCTCTAAACTATCTGTGGTTGAAATATTTTCGCTTGATGATGATAATTCACTATTCATTTCCGTTGTCGAGTCTGTATTTTCAGTGATCGGCTCCGTCGTACCTGATGATAGCGTCAAATCTTCGGTAGTCAGTTCTGGTACGTCAGAGATACTATCAGTGTTTGTAATTTGACCATCCAAAGTAGATGACTCAGATTTAGGAGATGCTGTCGTGGGTCCATTACCATCTGAGTCATCATAAAAATCATCAGTTGCGTAACTTATGCAAGATGGACACGAACATTCACAACTTCCGCCCAAGTCATTTTCATCGTTAGTAGACTTGTCGACTTTCGTTGAACCTTCTACAGTAATAGGTTTATTAAAGTTTGAAGCTTGGGTTGCTTCAGCATCTATTGGAGTGATTTTAATAGCTGGAATGTCATTTGTATTTCCAAGTGTGGGCACAGTCAATGTTAATGAATAAAGCTGCTTAAATGATGAACTTTCGGCGTCATCCGCAGAAATCGTCAGGTTAATCAACACATGTTTAGGGTTAGTCACATCCGGGAATTTTGTATCAACATTATTTACAGTAGGATCTGCGGCATTAGGAGTCTCAGTAGAAGTACTCGTAGCAGCACTGTTATTAGTAACACTCAGTGATGGTGTCATGGTTCCAACATGCTCATTGTGGGTGCTAAATTGGTTTATGGTAGTAAGTACGACGTTTGTTGTTACATGATTATTTCTTGAAATTGTTTCTGTACTTGAGCTAGTTGTTATAGGCACCTCAGTTGTTGTATTAGTTGATAAAGGAGTCTCAGTAATCGTTGATGGTACAGTTGCCGGTTTAGGTGTACTTGTCGACAAATCATTTTTCGGAACGATATTTTCACTTTCGTAGTGAAACTTTTGTAAATTATTATCGTAGTCAGCCGAATCATTAGAATATATATGTAAAACTTCTTTAATGTGTTCCAATTGAGATCGAATTTTGAAAAACTTAAGCTTTTCTATACCATAAGAACGAATCGATGGGAAAGAATCACCTTGCATATCCTCGGGCTCGTAAGCTATGTCTTTTTTATTAGTTTCTATATGATTAAGTTTGTCTTGGATTTCCAGTGGTTGTTCTATGTCAATATCTTTGATATCGTTATGTGCTGGACTAATTGTACTGCTAACATAATTACTTGTTTGCGTTGTTATTTCAACAGTTGTGGAAGACACAAGAGTTGGTTCTATAGTCGACGTCGGCGGCTGTTCAGCGGTTAATTGAGCAATACTCGTTGATTTGTCTGTTGGATTGTTATTTGTGGATGTTCCAGGGTTATTTGTTGTTAGACCACTATTATTAACCAACATGTTATCAGCGGTGCTAGACGAAATAAGATTGTTAGAACCCTCGTTGTTATCTTCGTCCTGCTGAGTGATGATTTCTTCTGCCACACCATGCGCTATGCTAACAGTGTTCACAGAAGGCGTGGTTAAATCATGCATATCTACAGCGGTGAAAGAGTACTCGGAAGAAACAGTTTGAGGTAAAGAAGAAGCATGCCCATCTACTACATCTACACTTCTACGATGACGGGAGGGATGTTCCCTTTTACCTGTGCCGATGGTTGGCAAGCTTTGATGGGGCCTCGCCATAGTTTTGTTGGCAAACTCGAGAGATGTCGCTTTTGATGCTGGAAAAACTTCCGCTGGTTCACCGACAACTACTGTACATGATTTGGGGTTTTGATACGTCCAATTAACAAAATATGACGCTGTGAACAAAACATACAGTCATGTTAAAACAAATAATATAAAAAACGACACTGAACTATAATGTTACATTACTGTTTAAAAGTAATAACTAAATTTATGTAATGTATTTCCGCAACTGTAATTGATTAACAAATAGGCGTTCATAAACATCGTAAGCATTACATAGTATATAAACAAATCTGAAATAAATATACAGTAGTGATAGTAGACTCACCTGTCATATAAGACGCGATGGCTAAAAGTACAACAAAGAGTATTATGAATACGATAGCGGTACACTTCCACGAGCACCTCGATGAGAGTCCTTTTCGGAAGTGAAACCGCGAACCAGCAGAAGGGAAGTTCGAGGATCGAAGGTTATTCCTCACTGGGAGGACAGGAACCGGGGTTCCGAAGGTCGGGTGCGGTCGATCTGATCGCTCCATTCTTTCTAACGTGCTCTTCTCTGGCTTCCCGGGACTACTACACGAAGAGTTAGACTTGTAGTCCATAGACGGATTCTTTTGTATATCCCCTGAAATTAAGCTACAATTAGATTTTAAGCTATTTTGAAAAATATATATGTAAGATGTATTTTAAGGAGAAACTGGAAGGGAGATATTTTTGAATATGTTGACAAAGGTCCAGAATGTAGACTGATAATAATGAACGAGCCAGTCGATATTTAAAAATCATGCGAGTAACGGCAAAATCCACAAATGCTACTCACTAATGTCTTTGTCATTTATAAGGAAAGTACACGAGAATCACTTAAAAATTGACCAGCGTTTGAGTATTCGGCTGTATGGCTCATCCGTATTAATTAACCAATCGAAACGTTATTTAATATAATTATTAGACCAGACAAAACTGTTAACATCTAAATACATATCAGTAATATGTCTAATACTCAATTAAGCTAAATTTAATAGTTTGTTTGCTTCATTATGTCAAATGGTATTAAATAAACCCCCTTAAATAACGCTCTGATTTGAAAAGATTTATTAATAGAGTCTGTGTGTGTGTGTGTGTGTGTTATTAATCTAATAAAAAAGTCAAAAAGGTTCTAACATTCACCTGATGGCACGTAAAAGTTGCCGGAGGGGGTGCGCACGAGGCAGGAGGGCTCGAAGTCACCCAGGTCCGCTGGGTTGCCTGTGATGCGACCGTTCAGCCGCGACATTGTCGGGTTGCGGGGAGGCACATCGGGCGGGAGACGCGACCCTTCCAGTAGACACCCTGAGGAAGATAAATAAAATTAAGATAATATATTTTGCAGCAACTTAGACTATTATGAGACTGTATTGTTTTTGAGAGTTCTGTCATAATAACTTCCTTATAGTGCAACAGTCGAAAGCGCACCTTCCAAGGACACTTTGCCGGACATGAGCTCACGCATGGGTTTTATTCTCGGGTCAGGCAAAGTGTTTCAGTTTTTGATGTTGAATATTTTGTCAGACCAGGCCGAAATATATTACTGTCCGTCGACTTCCAGTCTCACCGGATACAGTTTAATTACAGTTCCTATTTAACTTGCGACTCTCTATCTGATAATCTGACCTCCACAACTCAGTTACTGGACAACGCAATATCCTGTGGTAAGATTGACCAAAATACATGAATAAATTTTATAATTTTTAAGAATGTGATTATTAAGCAATGCATATGTCTGAACGCTTTACTCTTCCAAGAATAACAAACGTGAGTCCATCACATTGATTAAAGTTTATCAAAGTCAGTGCAACTAAATACGGCTTACATCGAAAGTCGTTGAAAGCTTTTGAAAACAAAAACAAGGCTCCAACAATAACGAGAATCGGAACAAACGAATGATAAACCTTAAACACTTGCAGGTTTATTGCTGCTAAATACAAACAACCCTTCTTACAAGTTACGAGTGTTACGACCAAGAAGGCCGGACGCCTCCATCTTGGACTCTTACGGGAGTTATCCATTGATAATAATAATAATAAATTAATAATAATTCTCTGGAGCCCTAATCACCGGCAGCTTGGACCCTGTTCCCGATGCCGGTGGCTTACTATTATTCATATTTTTAAATAATGTATTTGTATAAAATAAAGTAATTATATGTTAATAAATGATACTGGAAATAATACAAAATTATTCGTTATGATAAACTGAAAATGATTACCGAAGATAAAGATAACGTATGTAAAAAGCACCTCGCCCGTATTATCCGAAGGAGTAAACCAATGCCATTGTTAAGTTCTATGTAATAGATGGGGTGTTTATTGCCATCTTCCGGGCAGAATTCCTAACTCCGGGCTGCTACTGAGAATTTCCTAACATAAAAACCCAACAACGCTTATCCTTGGAATCAAATTCAGGTCCACTAGGCTTTGGCCAAATTATAGGATCCCTATCTTGCCATAAAATTTACAACAGCTTTTAGTAATCTAGATGGAATTAATAAAGCAAAACTTGGTCTTCATTATTACCAATAATCTGTTATCAAATGCCGTTATTTGTAAAGTTAAAGGCTTTTACAAAATTAATCAACATGCTCCAGCGGTCATGGCGGAGGCATTAGTACAGGGAAAAATTTAATTAATTCCATCCACGAAAATTTACAAGTTGAAATTCAATTAGGGGCGAATATTGCTCACCGTAATGGCTCGTAAACAAATAACCGTGGATAGGCTCATGCAAATGGATCAAAGATCGCGTGTTTCGCCTGTTCTTTATAAGGAAAATATATTAGATCGGTAGCTATCGGTCTAACCGCGGGGCACGGCGGACTCTCTAATATAAGCTAATGGAAAATCGAAGTATTATCTGTGGCCCCGCGCCCTCGACGCCTCTTATCGGCCCGCCATAACATCCAACTTTTGATTCTCGACGAATTTTAAGGATTCCTTGGAGCGTTAATTAATTTATTGTACCGCCCGATGTAGCCGCAAGAAAACTCAATTAATTTTAAAAGGGTTTTTGTGTTGTTTTTTTCGCGATCGATCCCCCCACCCTCCTGATCACCACCAACATGAAAATGGCAAACTTCTCGGCAATATCGTTAGCCGTCTTTTGTGGTCGTGCCTTTCGATACCATTATTTCCTTAGCAATTAGAGATTAATGGGTCTAATCGAACTTTTATACAGCGCACTATGATCTTTAGTACATACTATGAAATGTGTTGTTTCAAGTAAGAAACTTAACAATACATTTTTTATTTAGAATAATTGACAAGCCGTCAACAGAAACAGACAGCATTAAAAGTATAGAGGCGGACAAATATTTGATTCAGAAATTCTTAACACTCATTTAACATAGACGATACACTACACAATTGTGTAGCTAGCTAAATGTAAGTTTCAATTAAAAGTGCACCTTTATTAGAATGACATTATTTGCCTAATAGTACACTTTTGATGCTGACAGTACCAAGATTAACTTACTATTTTTTGAAGTCAGTCACGAAACATCATTAAATAATCAATTTTTGTTTGTATCATCTTGTGATGTCCTCCTACAACAATCAAAACTTGAATAACGGACGTCGACAATATTTCATTGACAGCGTTGTAACTGATACACTTGATTTACACTTTATTAGATAGGTACTAAGCACGTTCTAAGCGCGGTAATTCGTTATAGGGGCCGATGTTGTAGAACAAATGCGCCTAGTTAAGTGCGCCGCCCGTTCGATCCATCTAATCCTACCGTTGCAGTCAATGAAAAAAACTAAACCACCAAATCCCTTACCTAATTTAGGAGGACAAGCATAGTCATTAATACACACGTCAGTCGTCGTGCTACTACAAAATGTGGCCCATTTATATCCCGTCTCGGGGCCTGGGAATTATGGTAATCGGACGAGTCGTGTCCTTTGTCTGTAATGGTTGGTAATTACCGAGGCACCTCCGGGGGCACTTCGTCTACTGGAGGGGCCCACCGGGTCGGAGAATTCGACAGTCGTTACGCGAATCGTCTCAACTTTAAAAAGGGAACGCGATTTTGAATGCCGTCGTGGGATTTGTCGTTGCGCACCCGGAACAAACTCAATTTTTTTTTCTTTTTACTTTTGTCAAAATTGCCTCACACACCGCATCCTGATTGGTTCTCTTTGAGTTTGTACGCAAGGAAATCGGTATGTTTTACAACCAACCTAGACTTTTCGACGCTCACTTTTATCATCCCATATTATTTATTGAGACTACACTATGCATAAAACTGAATAATAATCAGATAGAGGCCACTATCCAAATTCCGGTTCGTTTATTTTTATATTTTTCGAGCCATCTGGCATCCGATCTTCTATTTTCCGTTTAGGATCCGTATTTTCTCCCGAAGAAATCCAAAGCTCGCTTACTTATTGGAAGATAAAGGGGGTGTGTTTCGGCTCATTTGCGGCCGAGCTCGGCCCGAACAAACGTGATTTCTTATTGGAAGCGGAAAAGAAACAGACAGACTTGTAATAGAGTAACTGCGGTTAACCCGCCAGTAAGCCCGGCTAGGAAGGTTAATTCCCTGTCCATTATTCCTGCTAAGATTAACATTCAGCTCTTAGCAGTTTTGCTGCAAGATTTCAGTTACCTACTTTGTTACTCAATATAGTAAATTTCGGCGCACATGTTGGCAGTAAGGCGCCAACTGTCAAGAATATATCTCTCTGCAGGTAGTTTCATAACCTGCGACTGTGATGTATGAGACGTAAAGCACATTCACGTGTAAGACGCACACCGATAGAAACGAGATACATTTGGGCAATGAAGGCAAGAGACGCGGCGGCAACACGTGCTCACAATCTTAAACTCGTTATACGAACATTCCCGAAGCAATTTAGAATTTACCCCTTAATCTTGATCCTAACTCGAATTGAGAACACACATAGGTACTAGAGAATCCTTAATCATGTAGATTAATATCGGGGAAATGTGTACGTAATTACGTATATCGGCGGTTTGGAATAGTTGAGCGATAAAAACACTTAAGTACGTTCTCGGTGGCGTCGATTCCCCAATTTAGATTTTAAATTTAGCACCGAAGTTGGACCCGTGCAATATTTATATGAGAGAGTGGCGCTGCGATTTATAGTTAGGAAACAATCAGAAACTTGGTCCGGCGTCGTCGTGACTTCGTTTTAATTAGTACCCATTCATCGTTGAACAATCGAGTGCTCGAACAAATCCATTATCGGAAACTTTTCGATAGTCGAAAGAGGTGTATTCAAAGTTTTGCGATTGCAAAGGGATCGAGCACGACGGCTTTTGTGGATCTTACATTTTGATGCCCAGGAACTGTCTTCCTAAAGATACAATATATAAAATACAGTACTCGATATTCAATAGATTTGCTCTGAAAGCGTATTTCTTATTATTACGGCTTTGAAGAATTGGGTTTTCTTATAATTTCCTTTACGTTTTCAGATATCAGAAGGTTCCGCAAGCATTATCGAAAATTCGGAGGCATTAACGAAATTCAGCATTCGGGAAAGGAAGGCCTCCGCTATCTCCCTGCTACAAGTGGAATGGGCTTGCGTAATGACATTACGCGTACATTTTAATCGATGGCTCACGGTTGGCCGGAGCCCAATGCTGTGTACATAAGCTTATCTCTATGGTACATAGACGTATTCATTCTATTAAAATTGATTGATTAACTTCCCGCATTGGTTGGAATTTATGAAACAGTTGTACAAACAGCAGTTTAAGTGTAATCGTCACAAGTGTTCAATTAAATCGTGATGACGCGTTTCCATGTGCGTGCTAGTACGAGCGGCGACGAATGTAAATGTACAGCACGGGCAATGTATCATGTCAAGACGCGGCGGCCGGCTGCCACGCTGATAAGATTACCAGACAAAGGAAGTCTACCCATATCACTACCACCACGACCGCTAAATGCGGACCTTCATTTACTACCCCTTCTGTTAACGTAACTAATCTCAATTTTAACACAAAAGCTTTAGAGTCCACATTGTCTCGTACGGTCTTTATTAGTGTCCCGACGTCAACGTCTGCTTCGTTAAAGGACACTCAGCTTTATTTATGTTGACATACTGGCAATGTTGCCTTATTTGTTGTCTAGTATTCCTACTGTCCGCAATAGGATTTAGACCGTACAGTTGCATGAATAGAGTCGAGATTGGATGTAACATTTTCGAATATAGTTAGTTGGGTTGAGGGAGTTTGACTTCTTTACTGTAGGTTTTAGGGTTGTTTTTTGTATCCGGGTTGCATACAGAGGTTAGTCGGGTGGTTTCCGGACGACGATAAGGAGACGATGTTGCTAAGTCGGTCCGTCACGCGACCTGTCCACTAATTTATGTTGCGCTGATTTTGTGATATAGCAACCCAGTAGACGGAACCCTTCTTGAGGTTCTAGACGGGGCTGAAGTAAGGCTTTTTATGGGCAGTTATGTTAATGTATTATCTAGCAAACATCCGCAGAACAAAGTAAGTTTCTTTCAGAACATAAATTTACATTAATCTTATTAGAATTCGACGTATAGTATTTAGACAAAAAGCTTAGTTAAGGAATAAAGTATTGGAAGTACAATTATTTTGTTTTCTAATGTAAAATGTTTAGATGGGCTTTCAAAAGCAATTAAATCTTTAAATTTGTGCCTAAGAGCCCTAAGATCGATCTGTAATTGAAGTTGGTACCTACGGATGTCAGATTATAGACTTGATAATAAACACAAAATGCAACGTTAGAGCTCGTTAGAAGGCTCGTTCGGGAGCCTTCATTAGTGTTTACAAGTAAATGGAGAAAAAGTAAAGCGTCCGTCCGAGAGCGGCCCGGCCGGGCCGCCTCTGGTTACACGGTACACCACCCGACTGAATATCTCCGCGATACAACATCAACTAGTAATGCTTAAAACAATATGCAGCGTTATCATTAATCTCACTATCTCATTGTACATATTTCTTTGTCTAAATCCATTAAATTAATTACAGACATTTGAGGGGGCCGACTCCGTATTTATTAGGCTCGTTATCATTCATTGAATCTTTCGATAGACGAGTACTCGGTAAATTGGAAGAAATGCCGAGACACCGTGATAGATGTTCTACTTACACGTAAATGGGGGGCCAAATTAGCTGTCTACCGAAGAATGCAGTTACGTCCGTGACTGATACCCGTCGATGGATTTTGGGAACGAGATCCCGAGTGCGACTTAGATTCATAGGTGTCATCGCGTCCGATTAGGAGGGTGTTGAAATTGGTAAATTCCTTACGATATTACACGAGGTGTGAAGAGTCGGCAAAACAGAATGAGTGCGTTGCTTGTGAATAGGCGTGCATTGTTGACATACCTCGTTCCAAACTAAGTGTACTTGCGGGAGACGGAGGCACCTCTTTAGTCTCGACGAGTCCGCAAACCAGGAATGTTTATTAGTCGCGGACAATAGGACCGCCAGCGGGCTGCGGACTTTTGATTCTACTAGAGCCCGTCAGATGTCCGATAACCGGCGGTGGCTCGACTTCATTAACCTTTACCCGTCCGCGGAGGCATTAATTACGCGTAATAGAAACAAACAAAACGAAACTCCGACAGATAAATGGGCCGAGATAGTTATTTAATTGTCTTATCTGAGGAGCGGGCGTCGAGACGTCTCCAGCGTCGTGGGGTGTTGGAATAATGCAGATTCATTTGCCGTTTACGTCTTAACTTTTGTCAAAAGTTTCCATTTCTACCGATCCCCCTTTCCGCTAATGAACGATTCACAAACGAGATTGGGTGTTGTGAATTAATGTTTCGTGTAATTGCTTGTATACGATTGTGTAATTTGTTGCGCGTAATCAATGGTGGAAGATAAAAACCGCGACGCTGTTACCGAGATACACATACAGTATACAACAGTTTTGTATCAAACATAAAATATATATATTTGTGTTTTTCGACACAGTTTATGAAAGTACCGAGAAATGATTTGAAAATGGCTGCGGCTATATGACCTATAACATGGTACAAGTTACAAACATCGCACAGCTTATGTTACAGCTACCATTTCTCGCGAAAAAAATTTCATAAACGAAAACGTGGATATTTGTCGAAATTTATTTCCCGTGTCCAGAGAGGTGACACGAACATGTTATGGGAATATATTAAGTTGCGTCACACTGTCACATGTCCAGTATGGAAGCGTTCATATTTTTCGTCGCCGCTTTTTCAGGAACGGAAGAGCATCGCCGACGGCGATACCCTGATAGAGATTGATGATCGTACCAACCCCGTCCCAACCCGCCCCGTACCCTAGCTGGTCATTGAGCTTACCAGATTACACCAGGGCAGAGGGGATTCGCATATATCCAAATTACCTCAGTGATGGACGTTTCTTACCCAGATAACTATCCTCCAATAATCCCCCTGGTATCGTATCAACGTATCGATATCTACTCGTATGTTCCCATTTGTGTCTAGTTAGTGATGCACTGTCGAATTTCATGCACAAAATAATGCAATCTTATAATATAAATATTAAAATTCGAAAGCTTTTCAGTTTTATCACTGTTATTGTACATAATTAAAATTATTATTCATGCTATCTATAAAAGTCAGTTTTGAGGAAAGAGTATTTTACTATTTTAGTAACCAATAAGAGACACGGTCAGACCGTTTACGCAGTGTACTGAATTAGTAATTTATCAGCCATCACCATCGGGTTATTACTCGGGCTCATAAGACAAAAAAACCAAATGAGCAACGCTCGATGCGCATTTGTCAGCGCATGTTGCAGCGCCCGCCATCTTGAATCTTAAGTGGCATTCGACACCGACTGAATGGCTCATCCGTGCGCATAGCTCAGTCAAGTGGTATTATTACGGTGCGTGTAAAAGTGCGCTTTCTTTGCGTAATTGTTTATGAATAGTTGACTATTAAAAAATCTGTGGTATACCTACCTACGGCTTCCACCACGTCATATAACATATAGCCGCGTGGCGAACGGAGGGCTCTCAATTGCGGTAAAATCATATCGCGTATGAAATAAATCAGCTATTCCGGGGTGCCTCGGGACGGATCGTGTTACACCCTCGATTTGTGAGGTTATTTGCATTTCGATATAAAATGGCGGCCGCGGTGGGATTTGACATGACGTTGACAGGTGCGCACGCTGTCACACTGCGGCTTTGTTGTTTAGCCGATCTTCGCAATTAGTGTTTCAATAATTATGTGCCTCTGACGTGATTGTATATGAATTTAATGTTAATTACGCACGACGCCATACGTCCATTTTGTTACTTATTCTGACTTGCCTTAATCTGTTGACTTGCTAATTAGCAGACACGATAGAATTTTACTATCATAAAGTACAATTTTGTACTTTAACGAGCCAGATGATTTATTATGGTTGTATCTGAATGTAACTAATTGAAATTAACTATTTTGATACCTAATAGTAACGAATAATGGTAATAATTGTAAGCCAGAAAGTTAAACTAAATAAGCCTTTTAAACTTTTTTAATATTATAAAGTCACAAAACGAGTCTTTGAGGCAACTTTTTCAAAGCGGATTACTTAAGGCTTCATGCTCTCAAAAGTATAAAATAACCTAATTCCACTTAAGCGCTGCTCGCGAAATACAAACGTCGGGCGACCCATTTTATATGTACAGAGGTCAAGCATACTCACAGCCCTTTGTAACCAAATAGATATAGTGCTGTGTGCATTAGCAAGGGTCGCTTTTCTTAACGTTTTTTTTTTCTCGACAAAGGCGAGGCAGTACCCTTCGGCCTCTTCCGGTAGGGTTGCGGGGAACCGCGATTAGAACATGTCATTTTGATTTATACACGCAATTATTACACGTCATACATGTACACAAAATTATTGCCTTTTGGTCAGACTTAAAACGAAGGGTTTGTTGTAAGTAATTAATTTAATTAAACACACAAGTAAACACTATTAATAATAAACTCGGCTGTTAAGGTTTAGTACAAATATTTGCGCAGGATGTAATTAATTAATTAGCATCACATTGTGGTATTAATCTAATTGCGTATATGTTATGTTAATTTATATGAAAACTTTTGTCCAAAAATAGTAGGTAGGCACGATTGGTTCAGAATAAAAATATCGAGGACCGGACGGTCAAGCGATTCCAGTTTAAAATCCATTTGTAAATGTAAACGTTGCCGGTGTTACTCAAACAGTTTGGGGCCCACGAGCCTTTCCCGGGCCCATCCATCTTGCAAACCTAACGGCTCCGAATGTTACATTGACGAACGATGGCCCCTCGATATGGAAGATGACACAATGCGATGACCCCGAATCCATTCCTTCTAAGACCCGAGTAATAGTTTTTCCCCACTATCCGTTACTCTCCATATTTTATCGGACCTTTTTATGAGGGTTATATTGAGAATGTGTCATGTTGCGATTCGTTCAGCGTCGCTGTTGCGCGCTTATGTATACATATTTGATGTAGACGCGTAAAGGATTGATGACCCTTGTACCACTTTTTGGGTCTTCTTATACAACAGTCTATTAAGCTTCTATTAAGTAGCACGTAATGTTAAAGATATCATAGGGGTGAAGCGTCTAAGAGCTGGCAAGTGAAGCTTTATCTCATATTTGCATTATTGTTTCAACCCTATTCGAGGCCATTTTGTTTCGATCACGTGGAGGTATTAATGACGTCATCCATCACGTCAAGTTGACAAGCCAGCGCAGTTGCAACGGACGCAGATTATGTATTGCTATTATGGAAAAAAAAAAAACAAACATACCGAACTATTCATAAAATTTAAGTTTTAAAACGGATTTTTATGATAAAATCGCTCTTGTGACTATATCACACGAATGTATTTAAATTTTTATTCACTTGTAACAAGAAGTTACTTACTGAACTACATCAATATTTGTAATCTTCCCAGGTTTAATATCAAATAAAGGCTAGTAAACATCTCCGCAACATGCGCCTATCCAGGTTAATAATCACACGGTAAACCTATTACCATTTCAAGTGTGAAATCGCTCATTTTCAAATGTCGACGGTGCACCAGCGAAATTCAACCGCATCGCGCTATTTTTAGAGAATAAATTCAATTACGAATTGCCTCATTTAGAACGGAAGGAAAGAGAAATAATGCAGGGCTTGTTAGTCGTAATCTAGTGACTAAAAAGGCGTGAGTTACGACCGCCGCTGTGTGGATTAAAACGGACTTTTCTATATAAAAAATGGGCAATAACTGGGTGTGGAGAGGGTATGCCCAGCGGACAAGATCCCTCGCTGGCGGAATTTCATTTGCAAAATTTTATCAGTCCGAAACCCCATTCTGAACTATATTAACGTTTAATATTAACTGTCCTAAATTAAATATTTTGACATGACCGTTGCCTTAACACACCTGTAAAGATTACATTCTAAAATTAGGCTGCGTAATTTTTACGTTTAAATGACGTACGTGTAATATAACCCTCGCGCGAGATGAATCCCAAAGAAATGTAGACGGAGACGAATCAAGAAGACAGCGGTAAGTATCTACACGGGTATTCCATCAGGGCGCGCCTTCGCACCTCCGCATTTTTATGTTTTCATAAATTTCCGTTGAGATCAATATTTTATATTCGCACCGGCACCGCAGTAAATGGGGATTTTTTGCAAGTTCGCGCCGCACCCCTGGCTTTATTTATTCGGATGTGGCCCTCTCGAGATTCGCCACTTGTGCCGTTCGATACATTTTTCACACGAATAATGTTATCACGTACCTTTTCTACGCGCCTTCTCTATCACTTATGCATATAGGTGTTTTTGTGGTTAGTACGTTGGTGCTACATTCAAAATCGCAACGCTGTTGGCAATCGTTTTAAACGTGAGACATGTCCGGTTATCCGGCAGTCGTGAGAGACAAATCCAATCGCTGAGAATCCTTGTATGGGCGAGCGTTGATTGGTCGCGACATTTTATTACCTTAGCCAGGAGTTGGTTTTACGAGGCGGGCCCGACAGGCAGGAGGGTGGTTTTACGTGATAAGTATTTTTATTTGTTCGAGAGCTAGGAAAAACTCGCGGTGCTGGTCCCAGATTACTTTACCGTAACACAATCTCTAAGCTTTTACGGGCACCTGTCACGTGACTGTTCTATATAATAGGTTGTTTTTATATAATAAGTTGAGAATGTCATATTTGGCTGTTTATCAAAGTACTTCGTTACAAATCGGTCGGCACACGTGGTGTGTTCTCATGGTAGTGGTCACAGTAGGTATTTCTCGGCCACCCGTCGCTAGGTGCTTTGTCCGCGTAACGCAAAAAGTGACCCAGTGTGCAGTGCTCCCGCTGTTAATCCTATTTACCCCGACAAATAAATTATAGCGGGCGCCCACTAATATGTACGGACGGTGCCGGCGCGATACTAGCTGGCTACTCTCTGTTACTGCTACATTTATAGTGGGATTTGCCACTTGTTGTACATTTGTTATATCGTTTTCTATTGCGGCAGAGTACGAGAATATTTCGTTTTAATTGTGCCGGTGTGTTTTGTGTAAAATGGGATTAAAAACTGACACTTTTAGTTAGGAAAATCAGCTAATAATTAGTTAATAGTTTGTTAACTGTAATAAGTTTTTTTTTAAAGGAACATGCTATTGTTTTTGACGTAAAGTAGTTCAGAATTTTTTTATACGATGAAACGAAAGTTATTGTTTGGTAATTAATTTTTCGCGTGAGTTTAAGGCTCTTACAGACGATCGGCACGTTGTTGACGATAGTTATCGTCTATACTGCGGTAAAATATAAGAATTGATAGATCTAATTTGTTTTTTCATAAACTATGATAGCTACTTATTGGGAATATTTACGGGCCTTGCCATGCTTTTGAGTCGCAGGTTGTGGGTTCAAAGCTGGCACGTACGAATGTGACTTTTTCAATGCTATATTTACTTTCTTAGAAAATCTAAGACATCATAGATATACGTTGAAGGAAAACATCGTGAGGAAATTTGGACTTAATGGTTTGAAATCGCAAACTCGCAGTGAGCTAGTGTGGTTATCAATGTTCGTGCCTCCTCTGTATGAGAAGAGGATACTTGCCGTGCAGTGAGACAGTTACAGGCTAGTTAGACAGGTACTTCCTGAAGGGGTAGGCATTTGTACACTCACATTTCACCAATGCTGTTATTAAGTCCCATGTAATAGGTGGTGAGTCTATTGCCATCTGCCAGGCATACTCCGCGCTGCTACTGAGAATTATATAACAATTTACCCGACCTGGGAATTGATTTACTAGGCACAATTCAGAACTTTGGGCTACTACTCAAAATGACTTAATAGGAAAACCCAGTAACACTTTTCCCGACCCGGGAATTGAACTCAGGACTTCACACTCAGCAACCCCGCTAGACCAATGAGGCAGAAATCCATACAAAGGGATAATTGCGGTCGCAGCACCTACTCGTACGTATATCTGTGTGCGTGTGTGTACAATGTAATTGTACATAAACAAATGTCGGTGTTGCCACATACGCGCTTCATTACCATAACACAACGCACAGGTGTGTAGTCTGTGGTGCGTTTGAATTTACTATCTTTATATTAAAAATAATTAAGCTTAGACATTTCTTTAGAGCCAAGCCGTGCTTTAGCTTAGCTCTATTTCCGTCTCTATCTAGCCCTAGAAATTTCACATTTGTGTGAAAGTGACAGGAATAGTGGTAAGTGAAAGCACGTGCTTAGTATTGTTTATTTATCTTGGCCTCAGTATTAATCCTTTTGACGGTAACTATGCCTGCCTGATTCAGTGGTCGCTGGCGTGGCTGCGAGGTTTTAACTTCGATTCCCGGTTCGGGCAGTGTTATTGGGTTTTTCTGTTTAGACATTTTTAGCAGTCGGAGTTTGTAATTGTGTGGTTTGATGGCAGTAGGTTGATCACGTAACAAGGGACTTAATAGCTGCATCTTTGGGGTGTAAACAGTGCACCTCTGCTTAACCTTTTGGGATGCAGGCGTGATGTTAAGAATGTAGGTATGTTTTTATTTTAATCAGAAAATAAAATAAATGTACAATTCAATTTATGTTCATCTTAGTAGTTAGTACTGTATGTGTAGGTATAAATTTTATTTTTCTCGTAGCACCTAGCTACGAAGGCTACGAAGGCTACGAAGGCTACGAATGCTTTTACTTAAGGTCAAATTAAATTAGCTGACGGATATTTCACCATTAAAATCTTTAAACTAATGTTTTATTTACGACCGAGGTCCATGCGACAACACCGGGCTTGATAAGTTGATTTGTGAACAAAATCTAATAAAATATTCCATGTAACATTTTATTCCTAAGGTTTTCATTTTATCCTCTACATAAAATATTTCAAATAGAAAATAATATTGGTATTAGTCGGTGAAGTTTCTTCAATTAATTTAATAGAACTATAGCCATATTCACTACACAATAATTAAAATTCAATGTCTATGATTAGGTTTTATGGAAGGTGCTTGTATGTATGTCCCGATATTATTGACAAGCTGTCGACTGTTATCAATGATTTGTTAACAATTTAAAATATTCCATAAGAAGCATTATATGTATAACAGGCGTCTTTACATAACCAGTATTCGAACTAAATTCAAATTGCTGACATATAAATTACAAGCTTAAGCGCTTAAGCACGAATAATTTAATATTCTAAAACGTTGGTAGACACCGCCACTACAATTCTAAATTAGAAATTCCATCTCACACATGCGGTGCACACAAAAAAGATAAATAATTTCGTGCCATTTCAATAAAGCCACAATTTCACGGGCGCGTTGGCGCGAACTCGCGAGTGTTACAATTTAATAGAACTTCAAAAGGCCTGCTGATTCCACCACAATTCTATCAGCTTAGCACGAGATCCCGAGCATTATGCGTATAAAAAGCGGTTATCGTGAACCCCTCCCCCGCAGGCGAGGGTGGAGGGCGACTGGAGCAGCGAATAGGGGAACAAAACGGATACGGGGACGATACTACGAGAACTCTATCGGAACATAACTTTTGAGTAACTTTTTAGGTTGTTTTAAGTACATTGCTGTGTTGCTACGGAAAGTACCCTGTAGTTTATTCGGATGCGCGTATTATAACGCTCTGGTTATTGAGTCGTTGTATTTTATCGATGTGGTTTAAGTGGGACGCATGTGTTTGAACTTTTTTATGTTTATTCCGAATTGCTTATATCATTCTAAAAACTAAACTAAAACTACGTCGTCAAAACTGAAAAGACTGCTGTAACAGCAAAAAAAACGCCGAGTTCAAAGTTTATAACTGTTTTCTTCCATAGATCGTCCATTCAGTAGGTATGGAAAAAAACTGAAATGAAAATAGAAGCGGAGGAAAATGTTGGGGGTTTATATTTATAGTTTCAATTAGCGGGCTTTGCACGCGCCACCCATTTGCTTGTAAAGCTCGTTATTAGAATTTAAATAATATATAAGCCAAGTTTCTAGAAAAAATACACTCTCGAGCGTTCCAAACTCGAAAATAAATCCAGCGGTAAATTGGCGCGAGTATAAAATTCATCGCGCGAAAATTACGACGGTATAAAAGGCGGTCGTCAACAAAGTTTAATTCGACATTCGTTGGAAAACGCCTCATTTGATCGACAATAATCAACGCATGAAACAGTTTAATGCGGCCACTTTAAAAAAGCTCACGGTACGCAACAAATGCGCTTTCGTTCTGAACAATTAAAATGTACACTGTCAACGCTTTGCGATTTAACTGCGACTATTTAGTGACAATTACGTTACATCACTGTCCATTGTCCTGTAGCGATTAAGCTTCAACTACAATAGTCCAATCCCAACCTCTAACGAAGCGACTTCGGCTGTTTCCGCCCCCACTTCGGTCTGCTCAAAGAAGCGTAATTTGCGGTTACGAAAATTGTAGTCGCTACGAATTTTGACGATGTTCAACGAAGTTTACCAACTGCAGTCGTTTGAAAGTCGACCTTCCAACGGGTTAAGTCGAGTTGACGAAGTTCCGGGTGTGTCAGGGTTAATTCCACCGGTCAGTTTAACCCCTATTGGCTCGAATGGGTTGGGATTTAAAATAGGATGGGATAGTTCACTATTGATGAAATTACTTTTTATGGGTACCTATTTGTTGTTGGACCTTTAATATAGGGATGAAATTAAGTGAAATACACGTGTGTTTAATTTTATATGAAAAGAGTATGTTTATATTGTGTTAAATTTTTTTGCTTATATACCTAATACATATTTGCACGCATAGTATGGTGGAAGTAGAAGACAGTTGATGAAATTGAAAGGATTCACACAGAATCTAGGTCCCAAAAAGGATAAGCGTCACCAATGCAGCCAAAAAAAAAAACACAAACAATTTGATTACAGTAAACCTTGAAATAACAGCAACGTTATCCTTGTATTAGCAATATTATGTTCTCACCGAGTGCTGCGCAATTATACGTTGACAAAGCTTGGCAAAGGAGGTAGGGGCCCTTTGTTACACAGCGCCAATAATGATGGCATAAACTTTACTAATTTAGCTACAGACCGCGAACGTTGCGGCACCAAAGCTTAGTTCACAGACGCGTAACAATTATTTTATTTATTTATTTCCACAAAAATGCATAGGAAAACTAATAGACACAGTTCAAGATAAATCTTTGAAAAGCATTAACGCATGCTTTTCAAAGATTTATCTTGAATTGTTAATGTAATTGCATTCTTTACGACATTGTATTAACTGCAAAGTTAGTCGTGTCGGTTCGGACACTTGTATAGGGACTGAATTGATAGCAATGACGTCGCCATAAGACATGTAAAAAAATGGAAGAAGAATTCGCGGTGGTGAGCAGAGGTCGAGATGGCTTAGAGCGCCTGGAGTATTTATCCGGAAGGCACAGGTTCGAATCCTGTTCGCGACCGTATTCTTTTTCCATTTAATATAATAACTTTAATAGACACAGTGTTAACATAAACAAATTTCGGTTTTTTTGTATACCGTTTGAATCATCGACGTTTAATAAATCGTGGAGTGAAATTAAAAACTATACTAATAATACTAATAATGATTGTGTGTGTAGGTAATTCTCTGTAGCAGCCTATAGTTTGGAATTGTGCCGGTAGATGGCAATAGGCTGACCACCTCTTTATTACACAGGGTTTAATAACAGCATTAGTGACATTTGGCTGTACGGCCGTATACATCTATGCCTATATATGTTTCGATTCGAATCGATTCAGAAATCGATTTTATTCAGAGAGAATCGACATGCCTATCTAACGCTACTTCTCCCTGTCTCTTCACTGAACTAAAAAAAGTTTAAACAATTTGTGGGTCAGTCAGAACAGATACAGCCGTGATACTATGTTATGATTATGTTTTGAAAGATGGTGATGATTTATTATAAATGACTTTTGTCGATAGTTTAGCCGTTCCTTATTGCATGGAGTGCTAGTAGTATTGCGCAAATTGCCAAAAAAGTTTTATGTAACTATAGTGCGATAGTTTAGTCTGTAGTCTGTGGGGGACCTTATCAAATAAGAGTTTGTCGTTATTTTTTTTCAAAAATATATCTACCTACGTTTGGCCACCAACTCGCCTGATGGTAAGCGAAGGTGTGGGCGAGGATGGAGCACGTAGATCCAGAATAAATCTATTCACTCTTAAGTAGAGTGGATAGATTTGGGGAGAACGATAGTTGGGGAGTTGATACAACTGCCCAGACCCGTCTCCCACAACGGTTGCACCGGACTACATCCCGAAACACGACCAGGTCGCTTCACGGCATGGCTTCGTCAGAGTTGTCGTGTGGGTATTCAATTTGAAGGGTACCCCTACGGACGCGGGCTAGTTTGGTTAGAAGTTAAAATAAATATGTAATATATGACGTTTTTGTAAACTATATAAGGAATCTGTGTAGATAAGGTATGGTTGCGTGAGGTTCTGGGTTCGATCTCCCGGTCGGGCAAAGTGTTATTGTTTAGAACCAAGTTTGAACGTGCTACAATTTGCAAAAAAGATAATAAACTTACAACATAAACACCGCTTTACTTATATTGTTTCAGTAGCGACTCCTGTGCGCGGTATCAATTGCTCGCTAACTACAGCTGATAAAGCGTGTTCGCCCTTTGACAGTCGAGTCGGAACTTCTCTTATCAGTACTCGCGTTAAATTCCAACAATACATGAACAGGTCCATATATGTAGCCTTGTTTAGGAGGTTTTAGAACGAACAACTGCAGTGATAGCAATTGAAGTCACTTTTTATTGACGGGTTATTCTACCGACATGTACACGAGCCTCAGCATTGATATGACCGTTAGACTGACAAGTCAAAGGTCGCAATTTCGAATCCAAGGCACGCACCACGGTCTTTGCGAAGTCATGTGTGTATTATAAATTAATTATCACTTGCTTAATGCAACAGTCACGCGCGCGCATCCGTAACGGAAGGGTGTTGTAAAAAAAAAAAAAAAAATGTCATCGTTAGTGAAATGTAACTCGTGCAACGTCGTTATAGACGAAATGTTAGCGTATTTGCAAAACAAATTAACTGTTGCAGACGAAGATACGTTAATAAAAATATGTATTTCGGCATTTAGTAGTGAAGAAATAAAACGTTCAAAGTCGTTACTGTTCGAAACCCTACCCGCGAAACGAAAAATTAATCGTAAAAATGATGGGAAAGAAAAGCGGGATTTAGAGGATATTATATCATTGTTAAAGGTAATTGACCCAGATAATATACCAGTGTTTGTGGCCCGTGATCTGGGAAAACTACCCCCGATAACTTTTGACCATCTTGACGCGTCACAGCTCCTTAAAGATATGATGGTACTACGTGAAGAGGTAAGGATTATCAAATCTAATTATGTGACAAGAGAACAAATGGAAGAGGTTAAAAATAAATTAAGTAGTAAAGATTTACAAAATCCTAATTATTGTCTTCCTATCGTCCAAAATACCCAGAGTGCTATGAACCTATCACCGCAGGATACGACTATATCACGTTCTCAGCCATCTCGGATAAGCAAAGATATCGTAATTAACGAAAACAATGAGGAATTTGTATCGCATTACAGAGATAGTAATGTATCGGTCATAATAGAAACCGGTTCCCCAGCGGCGGTGGAGGCATCGCAGTGCGTGCGGTCCGATGACTCACTGTCACATCAGCTGGCCGATAATAACAAGCCGGTCGCTACAGTTCCGTACTCGGGAATGATTAATGCAAATGTTACACATGTCATGTCGAGTGAATCTGGTCAAAACATTGACGAAGGGTGGTGTACAGTGAGTCGTAAGGCGAAACCAAAATATCGTTTTATGGGTCAGATGGGCAAATCAAGCGAAGTGCAAAATAAATTTAAAGCCGCTGAGGTGAAAATACCTATCTTTATAACGAATGTACATATTGATACACAGGAGTCAGATATTGTTGATTATATCTTTCAAAATACGAATGAAACCGTTATTCTCGAAAAACTTAATATAAAAAAGAGAAAGGACCACCACAAGGCATATAAAATGTTAGTTTCAAAACATAGGCTACCTGTATTTCTGGATGATAATCTGTGGCCCCCGGGTATTATATTCAGGCGGTTTGTGAATTATAAGCCACGTCATAACAAAGAAAATACTTATGAGTACGGCCCTGGCTTAAGTAATATAGATGGATAAATATCTATATAAGTTTGCTTCGTTTAATTGCAAGAATGTTAAACGCTCAGTTCTATGCATAAGAGATATGTGTCGAACTTTAGACGTTATTGCACTACAAGAAACTTGGTTACTTCCGGATGAGGTGTCTTATCTATGCGATATCGATAATGATTTTGGGTGCACGGGAACTTCTGCGATGGATACTGGTGCAGGTATGTTGCGTGGCCGGCCGCACGGTGGTGTGGCACTGCTGTGGCGTAAGTCTGCGTTCCAGGATGTGACAGTGTTACCGTGTACTAATCCGCGATTGTGCGCAATAAAAATAATAACCGATGAGAGGCCTCTTATAATAGTGTGTGTTTATATGCCAACGAATGCAGTGATAAATCTCCCGGATTTCTCGGATTGCATGGGAGCGGTGAGTGCAATTATTAATAATGAACTAGTGGAATCGGTATATGTTCTGGGCGACTTTAATGCACACCCTACTGAAATGTTTTATAGGGAGCTAATAGACTTTTGCCGGGACTGTAATCTAACCTGTGTAGATACAGACAGGTTGTCAAATGACAACTATACTTTTATTAGCGAGGCGCACGGGTCTAGGCGCTGGTTAGACCATTGTGTTGTGACACAGGCAGCTTTATTGTCTATTGTTAATGTTTATGTAAAATATGACGTTTTTTGGTCTGATCATTTTCCTCTTATCGTAGAATGCAATATTAAAAGTCTTCGACCTAAGATTGCTTATGAGTCATCTCAGACTTACAATAACGTGATATGGGGGGACAGAGATCAGTACCAAATAAACAATTATAATGATCATTGTCATAGGTTATTAAGAGATATTGATTTACCTATACAATTGCGTTCATGTTGTGATCATTTTTGTTGTAATTTTAAACATAGAATAAATATAGACAAATTGTACCACAGTATTGTTACCGCCCTGCAGACTTCTGCCTCATTATATAATATACCAAAAAAAACCATTCGTAGGAAACCACCTGTAATTGGTTGGAATACATATGCGGCCAACGCCCACAGGGAGGCCAGGCTTAGGTTTGACTTATGGGTTGCGAATGGCAAACCAGGTTTAGGTAGTGTATATGAAGATATGTGCGTCAGCAAGAAAATATTTAAGTCTAGATTGAAGTGGTGTTTAGATCATAAAGAGCAGTTAAAAATGAACATTATTGCGAATGAACATAGCAATAAAAATTTTCGTAACTTCTGGAAATGCACCAATAAAATAAAGATTAGGCCTGGACTTCCTGTAAGCGTGGAGGGGGTGAACGATCCTAAGCAGATTGCTGATCTTTTTAAGGATCATTTCTTGGTTAGTTCACCTTTAGGGTCCTCGTGTTCGGGGACGCTGGGCACTGAGCCACGTGCTACAAATAGTATAATTTTATTTTTTTCTGCTAAACATGTACGTGAAGCAATTAAGAACATGTCTTCTGGGAAATCTCCCGGTCATGATGGTCTCAGCGTCGAGCATCTCCGACATGCTGGACCCCATTTGCCGCGAGTACTGTCTCTTCTTTATTCGCTGTGCGTGGCTCACTCGTTTTTGCCGGAGGCTATGATGAAGACAATAGTAGTACCCATTGTTAAGAACAAGACTGGTGATGTGGCTGACAAGGCTAACTATCGCCCAATATCTTTGGCCACCATCATAGCCAAAGTGTTTGACAGTCTGTTGAATTCTCAGCTTGACAACTATCTTAACTTACACCATAATCAGTTCGGCTTTAGGCCGGGACTCTCTACGGAAAGTGCAATATTGGGACTTAAACAGACTGTAAAATACTATACAGACAGAAACACACCTATATACGCTTGTTTCCTAGATCTTTCGAAAGCGTTCGACCTGGTTTGCTACGATATTCTATGGACTAAACTGCAGGGGCTGGGGCTTCCGATGGAACTCATAAATATCTTTAAATACTGGTATGCAGGCCAGGTCAACGTTGTACGCTGGGCAGGTGTATATTCGGATCCCTATGTTTTGAAATGTGGTGTTAGACAGGGTGGACTAACCTCACCCACATTGTTTAATATTTATATAGATGGGTTGATAGTTGCGCTCAGCAACCGGCATGTCGGTTGCCATGTAGATAATATATGTGTTAACAACTTCAGCTACGCAGACGACATGGTGTTGCTGAGCGCATCTGTCGGCGGAATTAGGGAGCTGCTTTCTATTTGTGAATCATACGCTAATCTTCACGGCCTTAAATATAACAGTAAAAAGAGCGAATATATGGTCTTTGAGGCCGGTGGTAAAAGACCAGATTCTGTACCACCAATAATTTTAGCCGGGGTTCCTCTCAAGAGAGTTGAACAATTCAAGTACTTAGGCCATGTGCTTGCTACCGATCTCAAAGATGATATAGACATCGAACGCGAGCGTAGGGCGTTGTCCGTGCGAGCGAACATGCTTGCCCGCAGGTTTGCACGTTGTTCACAGGAGGCGAAAGTCACCTTGTTCCGTGCTTATTGCACATCGTTTTATACAAGCGCACTGTGGGCGAGATATACTCAAAAGTCGTATAACGCTTTACGGGTTCAATATAATAACGCTTTCCGGGCGTTGCTGGGGCTGCCTCGATTCTGCAGTGCATCAGGAATGTTCGCGCAAGCTAGAGTGGATTGCTTTTACACTATCATGCGCAAACGATGCGCGTCCTTGCTCTGCAGAGTGCGGGCCAGCCCCAATTGCGTCATGGCTATGATAGCGGGCCGTCTAGATTCTCTATACATGAACCACTGCTTAGCGGTTCACGTTGAAAGAAGTCAGACTAAGCTTAGATTCTAGAAAATTGTAATATCTGTTATGCTGGTTTACTAATATAATAATAGTTCCTACTTACTAACACACTATGGGTTTTGTTACCTGAATAAAGAATTTATATTATTATTATTATTATTAAAACGGTGATGGAAAACATCGTGAGGAAACTAGCACACCGGATAGATGGTCTTGATGGTGTGTAAAGCCATGTCAGAGACCTACGGGTGGTTTAACTCTGAGACTAGGTTGTTCATCAACCACACGATAGGAAGAAGACGAGCCAGTTTTATGCTTTTCTATATGTAAATTTGTTCACTGTATAATTCTTTTGTACTAGATTTACTTAGTAAACTTGATGTATTCAAAAATGATCTCTACATAGCGTTGCGGTTGACTTCCAGTCTAACCGGATGCCGAAATATCTCTCCACAATCCAGTTACTGGGTAACGCGATATTTTGTGGAGTGGTCGTCAAAGATTCAAGCATTTGACTACCGTAACGACCGTCATTGATCTTCGTAGGACAATAGAAGCCGACTGCTTAACGTGCTCTCCGAGGCACGGAGGATCTTGTTACGTAATGATGGTCACCCATCCAAAGTCTACGCGAGTACAGCTTGACCTCGATCAATTTATCTGTGTCATGGTTGCATAGCAGTTAAAAAAGTTTTTTTAAAATTATAAATACACAATTCTATTTAATTACTTTATATTAAGTAAATTTAATCACCCTCGCTAGTATGCAAAGTAAAAACCGCTAACGCAAGAAAAATACCGCCATAAACAAATCCTAATATAAAGCGTACGAAATTAAAAAGCACGAAGCCAACGACTGCAGTTCGCGATAAAAAATCATTAACGCCAAACATTGTTCTGGTGGCGTTGAAAATCGCGATTATCACAAACTCAAACGCGGCGCGCTAGGCGCCCGAGGACGCGTTAAGCGGGGCCCACTCTCCCCCAAAATATAGGCTCAAAAAGCCGCTCATAAGTAATTCACCTGTTAAAGCGGATGAAAATAATGGCTGACTACCAATTTCAGTTCTGCTTGCTCGTGAAAAAGGCTCGCTGGAATGAGATAATGGTATTAAGATAATAGATTTTAGGGCGTCGGTCTGCTATTTGAACATTCATTTTTGCAAAAATGAATATGAAATCCAAATTGAAATATAACTTGTACACTAAATTTATATTTCAAATTAGATTCCACATATATTCATCATTCCTATGAATACTTACCTATGCTAAGTTTTCTCATAAATTACAAGTAATAACTGTGTTACAAGAATGTTAGATGATAAATTCCTAAATTCTGAACCTTCTGATACTTTACAGCATAAAGTACCATTTCAATAATTTCGGTATATATTCTCCATAATTTTAGAGAGTCGGATGTGTCTCGTGAACTTAAGTGCGACATTAAACCTTTTATAATTTTGGTGAAAGAGAAGGTCGGGCAAGTGTAACCCCACTGATGTTTACACCACAGATTCATAAAATAAACTTGTTTTTCAATGTAAAACGGGTAAGTATTTAATATGAATTCCATTTATTGCTGCAGTTGCATTTGTTTTTGTTGTCATACGCATTTTATCAATTTCTTATGTTTGTGAATACATTTCAATGACTGCCTCGATGGTCTAGTGGTCCCAAGCGCGACTGCTGAACAGGAGGTCTCGGGTTCGATCCCCGGGTCGGGCAAAGTGTTATTGAGATTTTCTGTTCGGAAATTCTCAGTAGCAGCCCGGAGTTTGGAACTGTGCCCGGTTGATGGCAATAGGCTCACCACCTATTTATTACATGGGACTTAATAACGGCATTGGTGAAATGTGGGTGTACAACTGTGTACAACTGTGTACACCTCTGCCTACCCCTTCGGGGAATACAGGCGTGATGCTATGTTATGTATGTGAATACATTTGCATTGTTAGAAATATAATTCTGAGGTCATTTTTTCGAAGTAGCTAGTGCCAAAATATTCACTAAAATCGAGTATGAATTTCATGACGATTTCATTGAATTAAAAACATTTGTGGTTTATACAGCAATTCTATAGTATACAAAAAGTTTCCAGAGAAGTGGGAACGATTAGATAATATCATCTGGAATGATTAGAAAATATCATCTGGAGACGTAATTGGGATGACATCTCGAATCTATTGTTTTTTACCAAATGGTTGTAGCAATGCTTTTCCTTGAATAATAACAGGAGTTAGACTAGAGTTAGACGTCTATTTACTGACTTTAATATCAATGGCTACAATATTTGCTAGTCATTATTTAGATTTGTGGTTCGACTTGTAAATATTTGTAACATAAGAAAAGTCTCAAGGAATAAATTAATAGCGTCAAGTAGTTTAATAAAAACTTTGGGTCATTAATAAATTGATATATGTAGTTTTAATTATTGGGCATATCTTTATTTTATCATCATGTACTTTTGTCTTACTTAAGTACTATTATTGTATATTATATCCAATCTACGATGAAATTCTGTCTTCATTATCATAGCACAAATATCCATATTTCATGTAACACATTGCTATATATGTTCATAATATCTGTGTTTTTGTAAGAATTAATATTTTTTGTTGTACCTGTCAGCTATCGAAACGAAAAAGGAAACTTTTATTTTTCATTATCTTACTATTTTTGTATATTTTCTGTTACAGGGCTGATCAAAACTTCATTAACTACTGCCCTTGTTTTGTATAAAGACCACAATGAAAGTCTTGTTCAAATATTTACTGAACATTTGTCAAAGTGTCCGTTTGCTTACTTAGTTATGACTGGTCACAACTAAAGCTCAAGCGGACACTTTCCACGCCTCGCTGCGCTCCATAGCAAACAGTTAAGCGCTCGTAAATAAAAGATTAATCACGTATAATCGTTATTTTATGACATTAGATTACATTTTTATTTAATGACATTATTGATAGATATCACAGAAGTAAATAAGTTAATATCACAGAACTAAATAAGTTAATAAAAATTGCTAAAGACGTGGGACCTTGTCTTTACGTTTATGATGAGAGCTCCACAAGCACAATTTATCGTTGTGATTTGTGATTAAAGTGTATTTTATAAGCGATATTATAAAATAATATTATAAAAACTGCCTCGTTGGTTTAGTGGTCCGTAGCGCGACTGCTGAGCAGGAGGTCTCGGGTTCGATTCCCGGGTCGGGCAAAGTGTTATTGAGTTTTTCTGTTAGGAAATTCTCAGTAGCAGCCCGGAGTTTGGAAATGTGCCCGGTTGATGGCAATAGGCTCACCACCTATTACATGGGACTTAATCACTTAATAACAGCATTGGTGAAATGTGGGTGTACAATTGTGTACACCTCTGCCTACCCCTTCGGGGAATACAGGCGTGATGCTATGTTATGTTATGTTATGATATTATAAAATAAGTCTAAAGGTTATCTATGAAACAAGAATGAATATTGAAGTATTGTTAAGCCTGCCTGCCTGAAGTCAAGGCACAACACCTCCAAGAAACATAAGAAAGACTTAAGCGACGCTGTTTGGGTTTCACACACCAATTAATTACCACTTTAAACTTCACAAAAGTGGAAAACTAAGCGACCGCTCAAATTGCTTAAATCTTTCACGGCAACAATGAGAGGATAATAATTGTTAAAGAGCTACACCGAGCAAGGTGCGACGCAGCACAGCGCGACGGGCGAACAATTGTAAGGGCGACCGAGTTCGCCCGACGTATAGTGTAGGTACAAAATTCGCCCGCGTTGCAGTCCCGGGTGCTACGTTGCAATGTTTTCGGTGTGCCGTGTTCCTAAGAGCTTAAATCGCGATCATTTCAGTTGCATATTCTCAATTATTGTCGGCTCCCGACGACTTGTGGGACTTTGGGAGCGAAGCCTGAGCTCCTTAATTGCACGACGCTACCAACTCGTGATATAAATTGAGACACCACAATCAAGATGGAATTAAATTCCAGTATCGGTGTTTCCGTCGACTTGATTGTCAAAATACAAGTATTTGCAATACAGTATTAAGTTATCAACTTTGTTAGGACTGAGTTTGATTATTTATGCTTTGTTTCACGTCATATCGTGCAACACAACGAAAGATAACAGATAGGGACCTGGAGTTTGTTCAACGGATACTCAAATATAATCATTTATTTAAATCAATTGAAAGAAATAAAGCATTTATTTTGTACTCATGGAAGTTTAGTAGTTGCCATAAAAATATCTTACTTACAAAAATAAGTTAACAAGCTGTACGACACCAAATAAGGCCCCTGAGCACAAGCCGCCCCATTGAAATGTAAAAGTACTGGTTTTTGGATAGGTCCGAATTAAAGTGAGGCCACGGTCAACCACAGCGTATGCAAACATACACCATAACCATATTGGTACCTTACCTTTTTATTATAGACCTTCATCAATGTCAAGGCAGGCTTTGGTTTATCAGTCATTCAGTCCTATTACTAGGAAAACAATAGAAAGCCATCTAACTGTGCGATTACTACGTTTTTGTGTTTTTAAAAGAACAATTAAGGCCAGCGGGACTTATCGCGCTGGGGTCAGGGTTACCTATTGTGAACCGAATTGTTAGCGCGTTAGTCGCTATTTTTATGGCCATTTGTGCTTTTCCGTTACATTTCTACTGGTGTTTGGTTCTATAGTAGGTATCGTTGGATAGATCTGTGTATATTACGCGGAACTTTTGCAACCTATTTATACAGACACATTAAATATAATTTTGAACGAAATAAATAGATTGATCGTTAATAATTAAATGATTACTATGGTCAAATTGTCTCTAGTTTACTTTTCTTGAGATACTTTACATTTTATTTAGTTATGGCAGTGTTGAAAATTTTCGGATATCTAAACCTACTATATTGTATTATGTGTAAAATTTTGGATCGATGAAGAATAACAGTTTTTGTTGTGTTCACGAAATAGATTTTTTAATAGTTAAATAAATAAGTTGTTAAATGTGTAAATATCAAAAAACGATGCGTTGCCACTGTCATTAGGCGCTGCCGAGTGCTCGCAAAACTTCACAATATTTGAGTTCAAGTTAAAGATTTTGTTCGCTTTCATAAATGTAAACAAACTGTTCGAATAAGAGTTAACGTTATAAAGTTTACGGAAGGCGCTAAACAACCATTAAGTATAAACAAAATAAATGAGTTTCAGAATTTAATAGCACGAAGAATTTGAGCTGAGAAATCCAGAAAATTTATTGACCTCCGTCTAGAAATGTTTAACACTAAGTTACGTATGTTAGTATCGAGTAAGTAGCTGGAAGCAGTGATAACCTAGTGGTATGACCGTTGGACTGACAAGTCAAAGGTCGCAGGTTCGAATCCAAGGCACGCAACACTGTCTTTTCGAAGTCATTTGCGTATTATAAATTAATTATCACTTGCTTATAACGGTGAAGGAAAATATCTTGAGGAAACCAGCACACCTGGGATTTTCTCGATGGTGTTTAAAGCCATGTCAGAGACCTATGGGTGGTTTAAACTCTGACACTGGTTCATGAACCACACTATAAGAAGAAGTAGCTAGAACCCCACGTACTAAATTTCGTGATTTTTTTTCCCAAGAAAATTAATACATAATAATTGTACAACGATCAAAATAAAAGCACGTTTTGGAGAAAAATATAATCACAAAACATTTTGTTACGTACAATTATATTAAAGCATGTACCTAACTGAAATGTTCTAAAAATCAGTTTACCATATTAATTGTACAAAGTGAATTGCCTACTGCATTAACCGTAGCATGTCCGATAGCAGCTTTTGAAGGAAATAGCGCGCCTATGGAGAAGGCTGGTATTTCCGTTCGGGCAGAGGGTAAGGGAAAGGGGAGGGGGGACGGCCATTGCCGCTAATCGAGCCAGCGGTGAAACGTGGTATCTGATTTCTTTGAATTTTATTGCAACTTATTTTTTCACCAAAGTTATTTTCATCATCGTAAATGAATCTGGAAGGATTCATTTACGATGATGAAAATATTATTTTTGGTACAATTAATATAGGTGATTTTTACAAAATCAGCTGTGTTTTATTGATATCACATAGCAAATATGATGATATCAACAACTCTATTCACTTTACAATACCTTTTCCAATTTTATATCACGACTAAATACCAATTAATGGCAAGCATATTTTCGGCTTACTAATGAGAACCAAAAAGAAACCTAATTACATTCACCATAATAAACTAAGTCTGTTATCGATTCCATGTAACACAAGCTAAACAAAATTCTGTACTTACCAATTTAAATTACTTATCAACTTACACTAACCTACTTGCCTCTACGTGTGTGTAACTGTGTATGTATGTGTGTGTAATAGCCTCGCCACGATGAAGGCATCCATCAAATGGCGTGAACTGTAGAAAGCTACCGTCGGGCACTTATCAGATTCGGCCCTATTTGTTCGCCTACTTATAAGTAATTTCCGCAAATCGATTTGTTTTCTGTACCTATATTGTGTACGGTATTGAGAGCTTGATTGTAGGCGGGCCGTATTACCTATTTGCGATAGGTAGGGTTAGGTTAACGGGCTTCAGTCTTCGTGGTCGTTTGATATAGTTCCGATTTTATTATTGCATTAGTAATTATTAAGATACTAAAATCACTATGTTTTAAAACAATAATTGGAAATAGAGCCATATTGTCACTAGAAATTATATAAATATGTATATTAATTTAAACATTGTTCTACATAGGTTACTAGTGTTGCCATAAGCCGTTTAGGTAATTTATTATATTATATAAAATGAATATATGTTTGTTGTCTATTTTGCATTCTTATACGATTCATCCGAGTAAGATTACTAAACTTTGGTATGTTGTAAAAGTGAACGCGAAGTATTCTAACTCAAAATCAGATTAGGTATATAAAAGTGTTTGCATTTTATGTAAGTAATTACTTAGAAAGTAAAATAAACATTACAACGCGGTACAGGTAGCGAACAATAATGTTTTAGGACTTTTTAAAATTACTAATTTATTAACAGCTCATAAAACTCTCGTCCGTTACCAAAGCCAACAAAAAGTGCTATCATGCCAAATATTTACCCCAAATAGGTTCTCCAGCATTCAAGGGTTGAGTACAAAATCCATGCTCATTAAAAACTTTTCAACGCTTAATGAAAATCTTATTGAACGGGCTACGAGTGCATCGGGCCTCCCCCCTCCCCGGCGGCGGGGAGATCCGCCTGAAATGGCCCGGCTAAGTGTATTACAGACGGATCGCTGCCTTTCATTCGACACATCAAAGAAGATCCCGTTCGTTCACAACTAAATCGAATCAGCACAGCTTTGTTTCTAGACTCCAGTAGGTAAATTTGCAGAGGGTAAAGTCCGATATATATGATTACTGATTTCAAGTAGGTGTATTATGTGTAAAGGCTACTATAGAATATCTATTCCAAAGATACTTTGATATCATAGAAATTAATTTCGAAATTCTAAATATTATAATCGAAGTAAGATTTAAGAAATATAAAACACGAAACGTTAATATATGAAAGAAAACGACGTTCAGAGTTTGTAAAATGCCAAAAAAACAAAATCGAGTTGCAAACATCAAAGAAACCCAGTCACAAATTACATTTTACAACAGCCCCGCTAGTAAAAGTGCTCCGAACTTAATATAGAAGTTCAATAATAGTTACATTTAATATTATTCGAATGACTCCCATTTGACCCGTTACTCACAACTAGAACAAACTCTTTTGTTTTAAAATAAAACTTATGGAAGTTATGGAGCTGAAAATTCGAACTAAGATCGGTCTTGTGGACCGGTGGTGGCAGTATAGCGGGCAATAAAGCAGGCAGGGTTAATTTCAGATCGCGTTGGCATCCGCCTTCGCGTTAAAAACTAAACCAATATACTTCTTAAAATTACGCTCGCGCCGCCGCCGGGTTACGTAAGCGAACGTGACCCACGGAGATTTTGGCAACCGGCCGGCGACGGGTTAAGATGTACATTGACACGGATTTTTAAACTTCTACTATAGGTACAGTTTGGCAGTATGTTATCCCGGGTGACTTGTCTCTTGGGCCCAGAATGTTTTAGGGTAAAAGCATTTTGACTACAAATATTAAGCTATATTATAACTTGTTTTTAAACCTAGTTTGTGTATAAATCAATGATTAATTTCAATGGCCTTTAATTTTGGTTTGATACGAGGCTTTATAGCACAATATAACACCAAAGCGCACGGCTAGATATCGATTTCGCACTCCTCAAACAAGTTCGAACATTGCCCCATAAGAAAACATTAAAACCGCATAAATGCATATCAATCAAGCCTAGTTGGATAACACTAAAAATATCCCATCAATTAAACCAATCTAATACTTCCGCTCCAAAAGTCCGGTTCAAACGCGTTTCCCATTCGATTCGAAATTGTTTTCGCAATCGGCGCGGGCCTGGCGAGTTTCCCAGTCCGTACGTGTCTGGCCTGCAGATGGACGTGGGAGAAACGTTACCAGTCCGACGGGCCGCCAACTGCGGAACTCTGCGGAAGCGGTCCCTTGCCAACTTGTCGTTATAACATCTCGTCGACATTACAATATATTTAATTCCCATACTTGTGATTCGATTTGGTATTTTCATAAATATGTGTTTGTTATTAGGTTATGTATTCAGGGCTCTATGCGTATTAAAACAAGTTGGTGAATTTTTAAGAAATGCATTAACGATACTTTTTTAATGATATACGATAACATCAAACCGACTTTTAAATAAAATAGGAATTAATTTAAAGAAATATTACTAACATAATCCCAGGATGATGAAAAGTGCCCCTATAACCTAAAGAATTATAAATAAAATTTGAATCTAGTAAATTTGATTTTGTTACTCTCTCCAGGGTATCGGATCTAGCATCTATCTATCTAAAATGCGATGAGAAGTTATTCTCGTTCAAAATAGTCCGGACAGCATGCAGTTGCAGTGTTCGGGAATAAGCAACTATTATTATTTCTAGAATGAATAGCAGCTCGCTTTCACTCATGCTTAGTACTTACTGGAAGATCAGCTATATTGTAATTGTAAGCAAGAGGGAAATAAGTAGTGCCTTCTGCCAAATTGAATTATATCCGTTTTCTTTTCGCATCCCAGGGACAGTTGTGCAACTGACTTGCAATGACAAATACGTTTCACTTTGCCATACATTGCGCCGTTGACTCTAAACACAAAAAAAAGTATACCACCTCCTCGACAACTGTGACGATCGACGCAATGTATATTGTCAGCTTATCAAATTAAAAGCTATTCCATTGAAAGTCAGTTCCGCAATTACCTAGCTTTATAACTCTAAGTAAAAAAAAAAAAAAATAGTTTCATAATTCTATGTAAATTACAAAAATTTTTAGTTTATAAACGCTATATAAATTTTTAGTTTATGAAATCAGTATTTTGGTATGTCAGAATAATATAGGGATATATATAAAAAAATCACCTAGGATCTGTTTAATTACATAAGTGCAAATCAAATTTATTTGAAGCATGTGCATATGGCAAGCGCTATTAAAGGTTAAACTTTTTATTTTAGCTTACTTTTGTCTTTTTCTAAACGCCTAGAATCTACCTGAAACGGAATTCAAAACAATGGTATTACACACTAACATAAAACAGTTATATGGGGTTTTGTTCTTTATATTGTAAATGGGCATTAAAAGTCTTATTTGTTTTCTAAGTACATAGGTGAAGTATTCTTACAGCTTGGCGCTCTTAGGCTATAGGAGAAATTAGTGTACCGTCTTTCAAAGATATAGAGGCAGACATGTCTACGAGATTTATAGACACAACTACACTGCCTACATTTGAATCAGTGATAATCGATATTACAAGTTAAAGCAGGTTCCAATCGAAGGCACGCACCACTGACTTCTCGTAATCATGTGCGTATTATAAATAAATTCCTTGAAACGGTGAGGGAAATCTCTCAGTGTAGGTACTGGCATCTGATGAGTCTATGTAAAGACACGTCAAAGGCCTACGGTTTAAACTCTAATATTTATTAGGTTTTCCATCAACTATACGATAAGACGAAGAAGTTATCACTTATTGGAAACGTTGCAAGAAAACATCGTGAAACTATCACGTCCGAGAGATTTTCTCGATGGTGTGTATGTAAAGATATCAGAGTGCTACGGTTGGTTTCAACTCTGACACTAAGTTGTTCATTATCTGTAACTGTCCCTCTTGGGGTAGCCAATACAGGCTGTAATTTATGGTGAAATGATTTGATAAGGCAGTGGTTCATTAAAAAAAATAAGAGTAAAATGTTGTACGTGCGTGAATAAATAGCTTATTCTTCCGATAAGAATACTGCATACACTATACGCACTGCATATAAACATATCAAATTGCTCCAGCCAATTAATCGTAGCGAGTATTTGTACTCCCTATGAAGTTCAGTGAGCTCGTTTTAACTCATTTTCTGGGATTGATATCTTGATTGCGACCTGCGTGGGAACTAGCAGCTGTTTCTTATGTACCTTATGATACCTTTCACTACTTAACCTACATAGAAACTTCAGAGTGGAATTACTGTACAGTTATATTTACTGTAAAGATAGTACTAGATAAAACTGTTTGCTTTTGTCTCCTTTGCTCAAAGGATCTTGTAAATATCTGACATTATCTGACCTTTGAATAAATTATTTTATTTATTCATATTATTATTTATTTGAACTGAGAATTAATGGAATAGCTTATTAGTAAATATCATAACACCTATACAATGAAAGTGTTCCTAAAACGGTGTTAGCATTATTATATTATATCCTGCCATCGTATACCTCTATAAATATATTAATAGAATTTGATTTGATTTTCTTTTCACAATTTTATTTTACCTAAATCCCTATAAACGAATAATCTGAGTCAGTTTTATGAAAGGAGTACTAATACATTCCGCTTACAACATTTCTTCATTACTAAAAACACGAATGAAATCCGTTCAGTACTTATGAAAGAACGCGCACAGAAAGCCAAGGCGAGAGACTTTTTTATACTATGAGCTATGTAGAAAAAGATGATAAATAATTAAATCTTAGTAGCCCATGTTACCCGGGACAATGCAAGGATTCTCACAATACTCTATACATCAAAATCGGTTCAGGCATTTAGAAGTTATGGTGGAATACAGAAACTCACAAACATACATACAGTCAAATGGGGTGAATAGGGATCCAGGAGTGAATAGGGATAGGGTTAATTGTATTAAATATTTCGTTTCGTTGCTTTAATTCAACGGTGACGTTGATATTGTGACGACACGAATAAACGAGAAAATCAATGTTAAAAACTTTATCTGTCCTATCCCTATTCACCCTTTGATCCCTATTCACCCCATTTGACTGTACATATATGGAACCTAAAAATATAGCACTCCTTTTTTTGGGCAGTCGTGTGCATAAAGTGTCGTGGTGGCCGAGTGGTTATAGGCCCTATTCAACCCTAGGCTGTGTGAATGTGACTTTTAATGTCTCTCTTAGTTAATCTAAAACATCACCGACACACCGTGAAGGTACACATCGTGAAGAAAGTGGACTTAATAGTCTGAAATCGCCAGCCCACAGTGAGCTGGTCCAGGTGATCAATGCTCGTGCCTTCTCTGTATGAGAAGACGCACTTGGCCTGCAGTGGGAATAGTGGGCTAGTTATGTTATATCTGCAGAAAGATTTTTTTCCTGTTAGGGAATTCTCAGTATCTAACCGGAGTTAGGAAGTTGGTGGAGTGACACCTCCGTGCTTCGGAGAGCACGTCAAGCCGCCGGTCCTGCGCCTGATCTCTCTCCGGTCGTGTCGGGTAGCCATCCTATCACACTATGAGAGTGAAGGAAGAGAGAGTGAACCTGTGTTTACGTATACACTTGTGCACTATAATATCTCCTGCGTACTTGGCTAATCTCCTCGGAGATAAGCCGCTGTGAATGAAATACGGTCTGGAGGAGTATAATTATTATCTGTAGAAAAGTCTTTGTTAACACAAAACGAACACATTCACGAAACAATATTTCTAATTGTGTATTATATTTTAATATTAATATTTATGTTATATTTTTTTTCCGTTTATCGTGAAATTTATTGCACCTGCTATGTTATCTCTGCATCATCCTAAGGTGGGAGAGAATGCCTAAGACATTAAGTCCGCCTTTGTAACTTAATTGTTCCATAAAGTTTAAATAGAAAAACAATACATCAACATTATAACTACGGCATGCATAAACATGAGTATTTTAAGGCAAGAATCGTCTTAACATTCGGTTATCTACGCTCTCTATGCAGTTTGCGAGTTTCCCTATTATTTTCGCGCTGACGCTGTCAAGTCTAAATTCGGAGTAAACTAGCAAGCGTTGATGTTAAATAATTTCCTGTTTATTTGACGAGACTCCTTTGGGAAATGTGGATTTTAGAAGCTGGAATATTTAGTAGATTTTGGGCGTTTTTCACCCTTTTATTATTTTTGTATAAGATCTTTCGTGAGACACATTAATAATATTAACTATTCGGGCAATCCTGAAGAATGCGCGTGAGTAATAACCGTTAAACAATATTAACATTTTTTGTTGTTTTATTATTTACTAAGACATTTATAGAGTTTAAAGAGCTTTTTTGTTTCAAGGCTACTTCGTTGGTCTAGTGGTTACTATAACGCCTGTATTCCCCGGAAGAGTTAGACAGAGATGTACTGACTGCAAACCATAGAATTCTCTCCGTATCAACCTAGGAATTTGAGCTCAGCAGTCGCATCTGCTGCCCATTAATTTAATAAATAAGATATATAAAGAAAAACAGAAACTGAATATTTATTTTAAACTCATGATTAGACTAAGTTAAGTTGAGGCGCTCATACTTTCACTTCATTGCAAAGTGTGGTCAGACGATCGTTGAGGTTAAGCAACGCTTGGCGCGATCATACTGTAGATGGGCGACACCTAGAAGCATTTTAATCCGAGCGTCTCCGTGGTTCTGAAGGCGATTTAACCCTTGCTCCCGGTTGTTATTAATGTATTGTTGTTGTTGCAAGTCAGAGGCCTGCAGGTTGCTTGAACCACTCTGACACTAGGTTGCCTCCCAACCACACGAAAGAAGGAGAAGTAAACAGTCGATATTCAATTTTACTCACAATATTCTTTATTTTCAAAGAAAAAAGAACAGTCTTAAATGGAATGGTGAAAACAATACATAGACATAGTTGGGATTTGATGAGTTCCATTGTCTATCTCCGAATATCTTCATCAGAACCTAATATATTATATAGTGAAATCTTCCCTGAATATTATTTATGTATTTTTAAATGCGATCAGTAGGTTTTGAGAAAATCGAATATGTACATACATACATATGGGTCGAATTTAGAACCGTCTTCTTGAAGAAGTTAAAAAAAACAATCTTTACGAAATCAAAAGAGGCTCCTATCTCTACTTAAACTGCTCCATCGTAATGTAGAAGCGCTGGTTTTATTAAAGACTATTTATTTGGGTAAGACAACTAATGTTGGACTTTCGTGACCTAATTTCAATAACCAAAAATGCGAATAAAAATGTTCCTTATTTAATTAATTTCAATTTAATTAACTAGTACTGGTATATTAACAATGCTACGTTTCCAGAAACTAAATCGACATTTTAACTTAACGTGTGCACCCTCTGCATCGCACCTCAGCTACCACTGATCTAAAACAAAACAACGTTCTACACGAATTCGATAAAACCAAGCCGTAAATTACTTGTTTTTTTTTTCTACTACGGTTTATTCCATTCAATTAACTTTTACAAGCGCATCTTTTTTGTGCGGTGCTACGCCGTAGTGCCGTAGCGACGTAGTACGTAGAAACGTAGCATCTTTGTAGTACTATGTTTTTCTAACATTTCTGGTTATGAATTTAGTGCTTTTGATTATTTTATTATTTTTCTACGGTTTTAGTTCTTTCAACACAATATTATGTTATATTCTTAGATTTTTATGTTTTTACCTTGCCACCATCTTTGTGGCATTATGGAGATATTGTTTTATCTGGAAAGCGAACTAAATTACTTTAATTTATAGGTTACTAAAAAAATAAGGAATCGTCCTATCAACATGTTCAGAGCAATAATTTTGTACACAACGCAAACCAAATACAAAAAATCCAACAAATTGTATCGTTTAATATAAAAACAACGAAACAAACAGCACAAAAAGTCAAGAATAAATAAAAAACCCGTTCGCACTGTACGCGACGTTCGCGCAAAATATCGCTGCGAGGGAAGACAATAAAAAAAAATGAACAGCGGAAAGTAACTGCACACAGATGGCGCCACCGCGGAAATATATTAAGTAAATTTAAAAAACGTATTCCCGAACGCGAGGCAAGCAATGGCGCGTGTGAAATTTAGTATTGCGCTCTTTGAGATCTGTTGCTGTACGGCGTGCGGGGAATCTTAATACTTGCTGCGTTGACTTACAGTAGCGAAGACATGGTTTGTGACACCTGCACGACTACGAAATTGTGTTTTGGATCAGAACAATAAACAAACGGACAATATTTATACAATGACAGATAAATCTGCCTAACCTTTCCCCAATTACATTGGGATCGGCTTGCTATCAAACCGGATACAGCTTAATACCAGTAAAGTTACAATATTAAATGGAAAAATAATACGGTCGCGAACAGGATTCGAACCTGCGCCTCCTGGATAAATACTCCAGGCGCTCTGACCACTAAGCCATCTCGACCTCTGCTCACCACCGCGAATTCTTCTTCCATATGTTAACACGTCTTATGGCGACGTCATTGTTATCAATTCAGTCCCTATACAAGTGACCGAACCGACACGACTACTAACTTTAGACTTCTCTAAGCATGCGTTAATGCTTTTCAAAGATTTATTTTGAATTAATACCAGTATTTTACATGGAGGGACTGCCCATCTGACCTAAAACGACAACCCAGTTACTGCGTAACACGATATGTCGTGGTATGACTGGTTGTTGACTTTCAAGCCTCTGACTATCCGTAACGGTTGTCATAGATCTTAATTTGAAAACCGGGACCGACGGCTTAACATGCTCTCCGAACCACGGAGGGGTTTCGGTATGAAATTATGGTCACCCATCCACAGACCGACTGTGGCAACCGCAGCTTAACTTCGATCGACAGATCTGTGTGGCTGTTACTTAGCCACGAGCCCCTCCATACAATGTTTTATCAGTATTCATTAAAATCTGTAAATTTGCTAAGAGAAAAAGAAATTCAGTTTGGCGGTCTGACGTACATATTGTAAAAACAACGTGTGTTGTGTAAATTTTATTTTACTCACAATCAGTAATTTAAAGAATCTTCTAAAGTAAAGGTATACCTAACAAGATTCCTCAAATTCTTAATTATAATCTTTAGCGTAAGAAAATTGAACACAGAAACAAAATAATTCCAAATCTAAATGCTGAAATATTGCCATTCCCAATTGATTCCTATTGGTATAAGTTGAAAATGTTATTGAAAATTGAATTCTCTATTTAAGCACCAATTATGGCAGAGCTTGGTCGGGCGTCGGATAGCGAAACTCAACTCAATCGTAATTATTTCCCTCTCGGAAGAAAACTTGAAGCGCGCGTTAATTGTGGCCAAGGTAGACATCCCTTTATACTGAAAGATGTCGCTCCGTCACGAGGACGACACGATTTGCTCACATGTATCTATTCGACTTTCTGTTTCTTTAATTACTGGTTTTGTTAAAATGTGTTCGAGTTGAGTTTTCAATCGACAAATAAAATCATTATTAACATAAAATCATAACATTACGACTGTATGCCCCGAAGGGGTAGACATAGACATAAAGGTGTACACACTTGCACACCCACATTTTACCGATGCTGTTATAAAGTCCCATATCATAGGTGATCTTAACTTCGGGCCACTACTGAGAATTTCCTAACAGAAAACTTACTGCAATGCATTTAATGAAATTTAAATCTATACAAAAGCCGTAAGTTCAGTTTATTTATAACGCGATTAATTAATAGTATTATATGTACAGTAGATTTACCACAGAGTAACATATTTCATTGCTTACTACGAACTTGCCATACATACAATGTAATAATTAGGTAGATATCAATTCAGCACATAAACTATAATATATAATAAACGTAAAAGGTATATAAAAATGAAAATGGTAAAAATATTATTTTTTAAATAAGAAAATGTGAGGTACAACCCTCTAAAATTATCAAGAAATTTGTTAAACGACAAGGAAATCGTGTCGTCACTCGTCGTGTGTAAATCGTCCTTGGCCGTGGACAAGCAGGAGGTGTGACGTCATTAGCAATCTGCCACGTCGCTGTGCTCGCGGCAAATTGGAGCAATTATAATGTACAGTTTGTTTTGTTACAAACCATCCGGCATCCACTTCAACAGCCGTATAATTTGACGACTAGCAATTTTAAACAGAATTCTATTAAAATGATCAAAAACATCTTTGCTTTGATAAGCGAGTGTTCTCGTCTTCGATTGCTTCAGTCGGAGTCTCGTTGCTAAGGGAATGTTGCACGCGATTGTTAATTGAAGTCTGTTTTGGTGTTTTATTCCTTCAGTTTTCAAGATCATTCCGCAAATGATTGTTAAATAATCAATTTTGATACTGCAAACTGCACAAAGCAATGCTTATAGCATTATAGAACTAAATCAGCGTTGATCAGTGCGTGATTATAGCTGTGCCAATCTCAACATCTGAGACGGTTCCTTTGGCTATATTTGCATAGAAAAATATTTATGTACATAATATATATATGTTTAAAGTTTCTTACCTATTATGTTAGCTTTTTTACGTGTATTATGGTAATAAATTATGTTAAATATGGCAGTCATTTGTAATATTTCGTTTTAAATAAATCGAATCAAATTAACATGAGGTAACAGCAACAAATAGTTATTATCTAGGGAAGCTGAGATGGGAGGTTTAACCTCAAAGCTCGTTAATTAACAGAAAACTGCAGTTATCGTCCGTACCGACTTAGGAAAGCGGAGCTATTTTGCACTTATAAGTCCGCACAATGGTCTTACCAGTGTAATGAACCGGTTACAAAGAAGAATAGATTTAATATAAACTATTGATTAAAGCTGGCATAATATTGTAAATATATGTAAGTTTTAATTAAAAGACTCTTTACTAATTATACGCCTTTTAATGACAATAGAAGATCATATGTTTACAGAGTTAAATTTAGCTAAACGAATGCTACGTTTTGACGAGAATAGATATTCTTATTTATTTTTACACTAGCTGGCACCCGCGAATTCATGTATGCGGTCCAATGCCTATGCCCTTCTCGAGGGTCCAGCTGTTTTCGCCTGATCGAGTAACAAACATCTAAGCATAAAAACTTCACATTCAATATCTGTAATATTTTCTAATTCAAATCATTATTATCATTCATTCATATTAGTAGGATATGATAGTTACACATTTATTCTATGGATGTAAATTAAATAAATAAACGCCACTCCTCATTTATAAATGACGTTTTACCATATCTAATTCATGTAATTCCTAAACCAATCCAACCTAATTTTTGCACGAATAATTTAATATAACCTAACTTCGTAATGAACACGAAATTCCCCGGAAACTATTCTAGGAGACGTCAATTACTTAAGTTTCAAATTAAACCACAAGTATCGGCCACAATATATTATATTACACATCGTTGAAATAGCTCAATCTTTGAGCTGAATAACAGAGACGTTATACTGAATAAGTTTTATCTGCCATTTTTATTGTAATAGGAGCTATGGTAATATTAAACATGGCCGAACCCGTCACGGCGGCCATCGACATCAACAACAATCGGACTACAACTCACAGACTTAAATGCCTTCTAAAGCGTGGATACTTCCAGGTGAAAATGTTTTAGCTGTCACCAGTCCACCAGATATGGTAAATAATTGAACTGATGATGAGTTTCCAAACAGTAACAACAGGAATGCAGGCGTATTCACTAACTGTGTCGAAATTGATTCGATATTAGGTACATTGCGCCGTTTGTAATAGCTTATCTATTAAGAGCAAAGTTATTATTAAATATATGACGCAATGTATAACAAAGTGACTATCATTGTGATGAAACTGAGATAGTCAATACCATGCCCTTTAAAGTGCGGAGACGCCCGAGTGAAAATGTTATAACGGTTACCCATCAGACTATCATACATAGTACCGAGCTAAACTGATGATGAGTTGTAACACAGTAACAAGAGACATGCAGGCGTATTTGCTAACTCGGTCCATATCGATAAGATAATTTCATTGTAGTACATTGCACCGTTTGTCTTTAAGGAGCAAAAATATTTTAAAACATATGACGCAATGTACTACAAAGTGTGACCACCATTTTGTTGTCAACCGAATTGAATCGCCTGAAAAATAGTTTTTAAAACTCAGTGTACGTAGTAAACTTAATTAATTTAAACAATTCACCGTAGTCGGCGTAATAAAGGAAGTTTAAGTACTATGCGGAACTTGACCTTTTTTATATTTTCTACATAATGTCGACGCTGCTTTTAGAGATTCGCATTCGTAAATATAATATTGTTTACCTAACTTACCTTCTTTTTTTCATATGTTGTTTTTTTATACTTTATGCAAGTTGGTAATGCGAGAAATAAAACCTTGCAGTAATGAGGTCGGGACTGATTTAGCAAATGAAAAACTCGACCGGTACTTTATGTGAATTTACTTGAGATTTGATTCACTTTAATTTTAAAGATGAGTTAATGTTCATACTACATACAACACATGCATGTTTCCCATCGGAGTAAGCAGAGATTATCGATTTCCATATATACCATAAGGTGGTTCTATGAGCATAGACTTTGGTGTAACGAATATAATATTCACCATCAATTGCCTGATTTATAAACAAAGCAACGTCACACAATATCTATGAAAACCTTGCTAAGAAAAGGAAATGCGAAACGTACTGTTATTATGTGTTTCTCTTCTTTTTCAAAGCAATAAAAACTTTAAGCATTTTGCGTTTAGCGAGGACTTTCGGACCAGAAAGGGTCAGGTATATACTAAGTTAGAAAGAGATACTAACATTGAGTTGTGAAGCAATAAAACTGAACAGCTACAGTTGAAGCCGGCTGTATATGTAACACAATATAACATAGTTTGAACGTAGTTTTTGGTATAATTTTCAGGTATTTATTATACTTTCATTATTACGCTTTACTAAGAACATCTTAACAGAAAAATCTAATAACACTGCCCGACCCAGAAACCGAACCCCGAATCTTACGCTCAACAGGGCCTGTAGTCCATTGAGGCCTTAGGTATATAATAAATATACTACTAAAAATCTATGTTTGGGTCCCTAAGAGATAGCGACGTTGCTATTAAGCGCCAAATTCAAGATATGAATGAAAAATAAAAGAAGATTTTAGGTAGTTCCACATTAAAATATTTTTAAATATATTTATAACAAGGCCATCATTGCAAAACCCTATATTTTTCCAAAATTGAAACGAAGCCATTTGAACAAACTAAAATGTAAAACAACATTCCAACTCGCCGTTTAAAATATAATTGGAAATCAAACTTCGACCATAAAGGCGTACAAACGCGAGTTGAATTGCCTCTGCGTCTAATTACACGGAGATACCAACCAGATACCAATAGAAGATACCTATTTACAACGATACCAACTGAATGATAATATTATTTTATACAAGTTCAAAACGAAGTTATCGCGCTGCCCCGAGCGTCCGCAGTCGCAAGATAAACTGAAATTTCTCATTCCGACACAATAAACTTTCCCTAGTATTTTTTTACTCAGCCAAATATTTCAAAATACTTTTCTATTTGCTTTAGGATTTTGCTTGGGAGTTTTACAAATTGTTTCGATGTGACTCCCCGAGAATAACGGACGGACGGATTGATCAGCGGAATGAAATTCAGATGAGTTTCGCTATTGGGAACTTGTGAGAAATTCTTTTTTTTTTTGTTTTGCATGAAAGGACTTTTTGGTGTTTCGTAACGGTCGGAGTATCGGACGCGCTGTGTGTTGCTCTGTTTTTATTTAAATTGTAAATTAACCTTGAAATTTTATTGAATTGATTTTTGTATGTGTGTTACTTAAACATCTATAAATCCGGTTAGCTCAATGTAGTCGGGAAATAGCTACGCAGGTTAACTGAAGTTAAAATATGTATTTTTTAAATATCGTATCGGAATATATTTTATATTGTAAAAACACAAAAAATAATCAAGGCACGTCTTTTAATTATACAACCATATCTTCGTATCTAAATCCTAAAAAAATATCAATAAACGAAAAAACCGGTCAAACATTAAACACGGCGCCGGATATAAGCAGATCGAGCGATGCCGATCCCTTGGAGGATAACAGATACTCGCAAATTATAAGTGGGTGTACGGAAAACGACTCCTCAGGCGATCATAATAATATCTTGCAGCGAAAAATGGCGCGAATGCGGCGAGGGCTGTGGCGCGGACGTGGTTTAAGGCAGGGGCGGGAATTTGATTCGTACATCACTATTGCCGTACTATCACTCCAATTGCTTAACACATTAGTCGCAAAAAGCGCTCGTTTTGAAAGTTCATCAATATTGATTGTTTTAACTTGACAGTGCAATGACTGATTTAGGAACAGCTGAAATAATCCGTTCCAGTATTTTGCGCGACGCGACGGTATATATCTGCTTAACCTTTTCCCAATTACATTGGGGTCGGCTTCCAGTCAAACCAGATGCAGCTTAATACCAGTATTTTACAAGGAGCGACTGCCTATCTGACCTCCACAACCCAGTTACTGGGTAACACGATATCTCGTGGTATGACTGGTTGTCAGACTTTCAGGCCTCTGACTACCCGTAACGGCTATCATAGATCTTAATTTGACAACCGGGACCGACGGCTTAACGTGCTCTCCGAGGCACGGAGGGGACTCGGTATGAAACGATGGTCACCCATCCATAGACCGACCGCGGCAAGCGCAGGTTTACCTCGATCAATCGATCTGTGCGGCAGTTACTTAGCCACGAGCCCCTCACCAGCACCCTGCGCGACGCGACGGTAAAATATTATATACCTGAATGCAAAATTGGGACATATGAAATATGAAGAGCCTATATTAAAATTCGTGCTATATAACTACTGACTATTTGCTTTTGACTTCGCCACCATCACTTCGTCTTTTTGTGCTAGTGCTTGCAGGCACGCAGCCGAGCCTGAGTTACTGGGTTGATCTCCGGGAGAGGCAATGTTATCGGGAATTTTCTGTTTAGACATTTTGAATCCGGAGTTTGTAATTGTCTCATAGATAGCACTGGGCTCGCCACGTATTACATGGGACTTTACAACGCAATGCTGGGTAAAATGTGGGTGCGCATTAGTACAACTCGGCTTAACCTTTCACGAAATATAGGTAAGTATATGGCCGTACGTGCGTGGTGACACTTTAACATTGAGCTGGCCTATCGTAGGTGGAGAGCTTCAATAGTATGCCAGGCTATCTTTTACTGGTTTTGTTAACACTAACCTGCAGCGTACTGAACCTAGTGGTCCTGTTTTAAAGAGCACTATATCAATATATGTATTGCTTTTGTTGTGCTACAATCTTAATATGGACACACTATGGACTTCAGCAGTGAAGTCACGCGCAGCAGGGGTTCTAAATCTCACAGTAAACGCGTGAATTTGACCTTTGTGTTTATCTTCCACAGTTATCTTAACCTTTATTTTGGCCAATACTTAAAATAAATCACTAACATCTTTCTGTTAATCTTATATGAATCAACTTATATATAAAAACAAATTAAAAGCGAAAATAAATAATACACTATATACAGGCTTTACGCCATTGGATATATCTTCAGTTTGTTACGTTAATGTTAGAATGAAGCTTGCGATGTATGTTCCACTGGGATTCGAACTGATTACTGCTCGGCGCTCGCCGTCTGCGAACGATCTGAACTAGTAGTGATAAAGCATTACACTGCAGATAATGGAGAGGTTTGAGAACAATGACATATTATTAAAATACTAAGTTTATGGGTGTCTAAAGTTTGGTACAATTCCATTCCAGGCTGCTACTGAGAATCCTTACTGAAAAACTCAATAACACTGCTCGACCCGGGGATCGAACCCCCCAGCTTCACGGACAGCAACTGCGTTTGTATTAATAGACCAACGAGGCAGTCTAAGAGACACCGTAAGATGAAAAATCAAGAACTCATCCGGTAAGACAACTCGAAATTAGACTCGCGTTAGTGATCCCAAAGACTCGTCAAACGAATGATCCCCGATTGCGATTTGCATACGAAAGGTATAATAATAATCTTAAAATTTTAGTAGGTGAGATAAGTGAACGAAGTTTTATCTTAATTGCAAGAGTTTTTAAGAACAAATTTTAAGCCGCGGCGGGTGGAGTAATAGTGGACTGAAATTAATCGATATTTTTACTCGCTTCATAGCTTTGCGTGCATCTAATTAAATAGTAGACTGTATACTCCATAGAATTGGAGAAGTACAAAATTATACTTCATAACAATAAAAATCTATCTATAATCTCTGGTAATTAATGAGCCAACAGATTACCCGTTTAATTCCATAATATGATTGTTTCGATAGACGAGGCGATAATAATATATAACAAATTAATACAAATAAGAATTAAACACAAAAGCTTCTGAAATTTTTAGGTGACGCAGCATTTAATATTAAAATATAACGGATTATTTTTAAATGAGAAAAGAAAGTGAATTTAGTCCTTTAACTTTGAAAGCCTACCAGTAAAATATTGCTGAATTAAATTTCTAGTAATAGTTTTGTAAGTATATCAATATATTGTATTGTCGGTATACTTTACTCAAATCGTTGAAATCGTCTTTACTTTGACACTTCCCACGTCCCACGTCCCAAATTAAATAAAGAAAGCGTAAATTCATTTAATTAATTCTTCTTATACCTTTACATAGACTTTCAACTGAATTATGATATAGCTAAAATGTGATAACAAAAACACGGCGAACGCCGCGTTACTACAATAACAAAGTAATTTTTCATCAGCAAGTAAAAAAAATGGTTTCAAAACACCGTCACTATGAAACGAAGACTCAGTCGACCATTGTCACGTACAACAAAAGGAAATTCTGTGACGTCAAGTATCACCAGTTTAAAACGATAAAAAATAATGCAGATTCACTCCTGTGCCGTCCCGTGATATAACGCCCGATCGTTACTAAGATAACTGAGTTTTTCCGTTAAATCGCATCTCTTCAGTACTTAACGACAGAGTCCTTCGTTAAACGGGAAGTGATTCAGGTAGTCGTTTGTGTTTGAGTGCTCTTTTTCATTTGTAAAAGTATTTTAGAACGTCTTCACAATGAGTTTTTGTATTGTTATTGTTAAGTTCAAGGAGTATCAGGTGGGGTGAGATGGTTAATGATGGCACTTCCTCTGCTTGTGTGAGATGAATAGCATTCTAATTATGTTTATTAATATAGAATTTTAATAGTGATAAAAAGGTATAAATAATACAGCAGCCACAGATATATTTCACTAGATACAGTAAGTTTCTCCAACTGAGTGAATATCAAGCATGTTAGATTTTATGTGGAGTGAATATCAAGCATGTTAGATTTTGTGTGTGTTCACAACATAAGATGATATGACGCGTAGTTCCAGTCTTTGCAGGTTTAGGTAGAGATGTCCTATAACTGGACACTCACAGATCACCGACGTAATTATAAAGTCTCATGTAACGGGTGATGAGCCTATTGTTATCAATCGGCAACAATTCCAAACTCCGGGCTGGTACTGATAATTTTGTTATAGACGGACCCCATAACACTTTGCCTGACCCGGAAATCGAAAGTCAAATTTGTAATTAAAACAGCTCCACACTGATTTCACCTTACCTGTGGTACTTCTATGCGGTGCTTAATGGTAACTGCCTCGTTGGTCTACTGGCACAAAGCGCGAATGCTGAGCATGAGGTCTTGGGTTTGATTTCCAGGTCGGGCAATTTCTTAGCAGGAGCCAAGAGTTCAGAATTGTGTCCGGTAGGTGGCAATAAGCTCACCACTTATTGCATGCGACTTAATAACAGCATTGGTGTAATTTGGGTGTACAGTTTTGTACACCTCTGCTTACCCTTTCGGGGAATCGGAATTTCGACTGTCCTGTTGGTCTAGTGGTTAGTAGCCCTGACTGCTAGGCCGGAGGTCGTGGGTTCGATTCCCACCCAGGACAAATGTTTGTGTGATGAGCACGATCATTTGTTCTGTGTCTGGGTGTAATTTATCTATAATATGTATGCATTTAGAAATATATAAGTATGTTTATCAGTTGTCTAGTACTCATAACACAAGCTCTGCTTAGCTTGAGACTAGACGGCGTTGTGTGATAGTTGTGGAATATTTATTTATTTATTTATTTATTTTATAATACAAGCGTGGTGCTATAGTATGTTATTATACAACATTATACTTCTGTCGGTAATAAAGGAGCAATGCTTAGCTATATTATTCGTAAAAGTTAAAGCCAGCCGTTGCTTATTGAATCAAAAATCCCAAAAAAATACGTAATAAAGTTTTTGTACTTTTGTTAATGCCGAACATTTCGACTAATACCAAATTTTATGACACCTGAGTAAGGAAAGATAACAGAGGGATTCAATCAAATCATCATGGAACTTTCAACGAGAGGAGCTGACACATAAAAAAGTGTCGTAAAATCGACTGTGAAGCATCCACAGCGGGCAGCGCCGGGAAATGATTTACTTATGTTCGGGAAATGAGAATTTTTTACAAAGAAAAAAAGAATTAAAATTCTTCTATACAAAGTGTTATACGGACAAATCGTGGTGGCTGTTAATCGTAATGAAGGATGTCAGCGTTCCTGGTGGTTTTCATTATTATTTTTTAGCTTCAAGTGAGTATTGTGATTCAAATAATAGTATTACTAAATTTAATGTCAGTTGCGGCACTTAATACTCGTTCGAACAATAAAATTGTATTAACGTAGTATTTAATACAATCATATTCTGCAACTGCAATGCATTACTTTATTTACATTTAAACACATTCATTACACTAACTTAATATACATTACTTTTAATTAACTCATTTGACAGAAATAATTACATATTACATAAACATAGCATTCCGCCTGTATTCCCCGAAGGGGTAGGCAGAGGTGTACACAATTGTACACCCACATTTCACCAATGCTGTTATTAAGTCCCATGTAATAGGTGATCTCAACTTCGGGCCACTACTGAGAATTTCCTAACAGAAAACTTACTGCGAGCCTATTACCGGCCACAATTCCAAACTCCGGGCTGCTACTGAGAATTTTCTAACAGAAAAAAACTAATAATTAAAACCTTAAAAGGCCGTTAACTAATAAATTAGAACTTTTGAGACAAAGTTTAAGAAGTATGTTTTTTTATCATCAATCATATTTTTTACCACAAATCCGTAATAACAAATGAAAATTCCCTTGTCATTATATTCGCTATACATACATACCTACGTAACTGCTCATATTAAAGCAGAGACGTATATGAAAAGGTTTCCTTAAGGATCAGGTGGAATCGTTCTAATTATCTATGTTCTACAGGATAACGTACGTAATATTGCCGGGAACGCGTACAAATTTCCTGTTTACACGTACACACGAAAAGGGTATATTTAATTTCTGTATGAATCGCGGGTAGAAGTAATTTAGAAATAAAAATGTTATGTGATCATAGTTGTAATTCAACTTTTGGTCGCCCACTGGCCAAAATTCGACCATAACTCTATTTTTTTTTTAATTGAACGATAAGGTTTTATTGTCAACGATATCTGTCATATCGGTGTGTGTCAAACGCATAGTATTAAGTGTAATTCAAGATAAATCTTTGAAAAGCATTAACGTATGCTTGACTCTAAAGTTATTACATTAAATGGAAAAAGAATACTGTCGCGAACAGGATTCGAACCTGTGCCTCGCAGATAAAACCTCTAGGCGCTCTGACCACTAAGCCATCTCGACCTTTTGCACCTGGAGTTTTTATATAGGGAGGCGCAGGTTCGAATCCTGTTCGCGACCGCATTCAAATTTTTTATTTTTTTTTATTGAAATTATATGACAACAATGATCTATGAGCGTCTCACGATCAATCGGTTACCAGTTTCTAATCACTATAACACAAGTCAACCACACATTTAAAAATAGATCTGAAGGAACAGTAACACTGGATTATTTCTAATGTAGCGAACTAAACCAAATTTTGTGCATTGCTGTCTTTTACTAACCGTTCCTATAAGAGCGTGACGGCAAATTGAAATTTAATAATGTCAATGTCTAAAATTCCCATACAGTTTTCGTTTGACGTCTCTAATTTTAGTGGCTATCTAAAATTGTTGTTTTGTCTAAAACTAGAAACGTTCAGAGATTTTAATTTGACGTGCATATAATTGAATTTTACATCTCTTGATTCGTCCCATCTCGCTCATATAGTAAGTGTAAGTATAAGACAGGAATGATCTAATTTAGTTTCGTTTGCTGCATTAGAATTGACGCCAATGTATCATTAAATGTAAAATGGTAGACGCACCGGGAACTACTCGCTGAGAACCCGTCCAACTGCACGCTCATTACACTATAACCGGCAAATTACCTTTGAAGCGATTGTTTACCAGTTAGATAGCAAGTTAGTGATTTTCAACGTACCTAAGTTCCGTGTTTAGCGTGCGAAGTTTACACCAGTTCTCAACTAAAGCAGGTGTAAGATAGAACCGAGATATATTTTAATTAATTATGTTATGAGACTCACTTTCAGCGGTTGATTTGTGTTTAGTGTCGGCTGAAGCGCTTGAAGTTATATTATTTCTACATAATAGCGCATCACCCCTACATCTTCAAAGAGATAGGCGGAGATTTACTGATATACACCCACATTTCATCAATGCCTTTGACTTTAAGTCGACATCTGTAATGTTTTTTGTTGTGTTTTAAAAGCAATATCCTTTCGTATTTACGCTCGTGCATGATGTGGGATTACCCACCCAGTTTCTCTCAATTAAGAGTTACGTTGTAACAATTATAACTAACGATCTTGTCACGTGGACCGTAAAAAAAGGTTTACTCTAGACCGTGGTAAAGACATGCATAAATTATAAGCAAAACTACAGTTACTCCAAGTTTCAACTCGCCATACTTAAAAATATCAATCATTCTGACATAATTACTGGCACTCAAACTTACAAGTGTATGTGAAACGTGCAAAATTGAACTTTAACACTTGGCATTAAGAGATAAAATTATGTACATTAAAGCTGGTCAAAAGTAGCCAGTACGGTAAAGTTGTGTGGAAGAGTGGAACTTTTTGCTAAAGAAACCTGCGTAGTTGTTTGGATGAATAAATTAGTACATACTGGAGCCTAGACGTAGTTTAAAATAAATATTTTCTGCAGTAATAAGTACAATAATGTGTATATAGCTGTTTGCACCTAAGTACTTCCGAGGAAACGGAATTAGGACGTCTTAAATCGCAGCTTAATTTTGCCGTGGCGTTCTTAAATTTCGAACCATGCACCTAAATTTTTAACATTCATATGTGCTTGTATTTTGGCAAATATAAAATAAAACTCTTGAATTTGAATTCTAATGCTCCTAGGTTGAAATTAGCTATAGCTGTAATGAAGTGTTAGGTACTAAAACATCTTTTAGTACTCGTGGTAACCACGGATTATTAATATAATCCTATGTAGCTATCTGGTATCACTTAAAAACGATTACAGTGTCTTTTTCGATCTTGACATTGACAAAATCATCGACTAACATAAAATATTAAAGTGTTATCATATATTAAAACCCTTAATCAATACATTATTACCAAATTAAATAAAAAATATAAACCATCTGGACAAGGCCAAAGAAAGTTGTGATTTGTACCTGTAGATGTGAACCCAGAACCTAAGCTTCACAATGCCCAGTTGTTATTTAAGTGTATTATCTGCTAAACAAAACAATATTTCTTCCCAAATAGCGGGAAACGTGTAAATTCGTTGATTTATGCGACGAATAGCGATTCTGTGTTTGGTAGTATACTGTGCGATTTATCGGTCCCCTACCATCGGTACTCGAATAATAAAAGTGATCGAATGTAATGACATTGACAGATGAGTTATTATCTTATCGAAACTAAGTGTTTTGTTGCGATAAACGAAAGATCTGTTTATATATGTATAAAATTCCGGTACCATTTGAAAATATATGTATACTGTAGCTATTTACATATACTTACACTTTAAATACAAATTGGTTTGAAAAGTATTTTATATAACACTAACGTTTGACCACGGCTTCGATGTTTTGTTCTTCACTTTTGTTAAGCTTACTAATAATATTTGACGGATATTATGCATTGTTTTATATAGCTTCTTTAGCTTCAACATTTTGTAAATGTGAGAACGCCGTAAACTTATCAAATGCGCTATTCATTTAATAAGGCTTATGTAATTATCTTTTATATTAGTGACTGCATCCAAGATTACGTTGTTTTTACAACCCGCCCAAAATTGTATCTACAGAATTTGTAAAATATATACAGTTTAAAAGAGTAACCATGGAGTTTCTTGCCGGTTCTTCTCCATAGGAAGCGACTTTTTGGAACCGTGCACGTTAATTCTGACTTTTCATAAGTGCCTTTGTATGGTTTATATGAAATAAATCCCTTTGACTTTGACTTTGACTTTGATGGGTAGATTTAGAATTTGACCATGATTCGAAAGACACAATCGTGACGCCATCTATTATCTTAAAAAAATTATTGTTGTTTTCCTCGGGAACGGTACTTTTTTCGGGATGAAAGGTACCCTATGTACGTTTCAGTACATCTGACAACGTATATGCAAATATTCAGGATGGTCGGTTCAGTTTTTTAAGCGTAAAAACGTAACAAACAAACTTACTTTCGCATTTATAATATTAGTTAGGAAGTTAGGATAACATTATGTTTGTATTTTAGAGGTTAGCCAGAGGCATTACACTGTTATAATATACCAAGATTCACCGATGGTGTTTTTAAGAGGTGGTGAGCCTTGAACTACCAATATAAAACTCTAGGCATCTATAGAGAATTTTATAATAGAAAATCCTAATAACATTTCGTACGACCCGAGAATTGAACCTAGGAGAATGCTTAGCATTCGCACTTATATCAACTAGACTGATGAAGCATGTTAGTACCTATTATATTTTAATGCGATATTAGTTTCCATATTGATAAATATATGTTAGACAAACCTTTTAAGGTTGGAACGCTGATATAGATGAGTCGGTAAGTAGAGAGTTTGCGAACTGAAGACAGAAATAGGGTACCTACCTGCATCCTAAAAATAAACTCTAAAACAAATAGCATAAAGCTGAAACCCATACATAAATCGGATAAAACAATTTCACCTAAACAAACTTTTCATAGTGTTGCCGAAATAAAAATACCTTCTATGTTGTATTATTTTCGATTCGTTCTCAATATAATCTTCGTTATATTTGTGGGCGAACATTTCAGTACAACAAATGGTACTGACAGGTGGCCTACCGTGTAAAAGTGACTGATCTCTTCAATACTGCGTCCGTGGAATGGAAAAAAAAATTGATAGCTATTACGTCAGTCGGTAGGCTTTTGTGTGTGAATTTTACTCTTTCTGTTGTTGTACTTTTTTCATATGTTTTTTATTCAAATCTTTCATGCGTTCAATAGTGAATTTTTCTCGTAATGTTTCATAAAATGGTGGGGATGTAGTGATGTCTTTTACTTACGTTCGTGGTCTGGTCGGTCGAATGTGGACCTCAGCATTCCTAGAACAAAAGAGAAACACTATTTAGCGATATGATAATATAATAAAACTACTGTTTATAAAACACATTTTGTACAACTCTTTCATTATTTAACATGACCCGTTATCCCGTGAAAACGCAATTTCTGCCAATAAATAAAAAAAAAAACCGCGAATGGGATTTCGGGGCACAGTTGGTGGTAATAGAACTTTTAACAAATTTTTCGGATTATTGGTTTACACTATACAGACCATTCAGCCGAATCCAGCTACAAAACAAAACAAAAAGAGACGTTTAAATAACAAACCACTGTAAAATATTCAGTCATTAATATGCCTAGTATAGTCCATTCATCATTTACATTCACACAAGCACAACTATGGTACAGCCGCTGACAAAAGCGCTAGCCAATTAGTTTGTTTAACGTTGTGTGCCCGCGTTGTCATAGCAACCGGTTTATGGTGGGCACGTGTTAATTGCCCGGCCTCTGTCTGAGCGACTAACATTTTGTACCATTTAGCACCTCTGAGCTGAGCTCCGAGCAATTGTTGATTGTACATAAACACTCATATTATACGTAGAATTCATACTACGAAATATTAATTCAAAAGATTTGTAACTCGTGTTTCTTTATAGACAACCAGTAAAAAAATATATTTTATTTTTGATTATTTAGAGTGCCTCACTGGTCTACACTTTGCCCGACCCAATTACCCAGGATTCTCGGGCTGCTTTAGTTTTTTTTTAATTAGGAAGTTTTGAGTACCAACCCGGACTTTGAAATTGTACTCGGTTCATGCAAATAGGCTCATCACCCATAAGACTTCTAAGTGCATCGGTGAAATGTGGGTGTCAAACAGTAAACCTGTGCCCATCTTTTCGGGAATATAAGCGTGATGCTTAGTTATATATGAATTAACGTGTGAGGATATATTACGGGGGGCTGTCTTAATGTTTGACGTTCAAAAAGCGCAATTTTTTAGCCTAATTTGAATAAAGAAATAATGATTTTGATTTTATGTTTATTATATGATTAAAAATTACTTTTCGCCATGTGCTGTAATTACTATAATTAATCTTTAACCATTGAATTAATATGTAATAACGAGATCGTGCGCGACAGTATCTGTACCAGAGACAGTAATTGTTTCATGACACATTAGAGCCGATTCTTTTTGCGTATTTATATTATTGAAATACTACGAAACTGTACTTCAGTAATATTCTGGATATACATAAATATCGATAGTCTTTACCTACCCCTACAGGAAACATGCGTGATTGTATATATGTATAATACAAATTAAAAAATATCACAAAATATATAAAATTGGTAAGATTTAATTCAAAACCAATATTGTCTACAATAATACATATAATGAAAATGTGATAAAAATAAAACAAATGCGACATAAAGTATATGGTAGTTAAGTAGTAAAATGGTAAAATAAAAAGTACATTTCACTCCAATTAAACTAACTACAAAATTGTAGCGTAGTTTGTACCTTGTTAGGAAAATCAAGGTGTTTTAAAAGCTATTATTATATGACAAGCGATTACTATCGATTCTTTTAGTTAAACGCGTGTTTCGTAAATAACTAAGCGAATACAAATGTTTTTTTTTTTTATCAATTATATATCATTTGTTTTATAAGTAGTGGTTAATGTGACCTATTTTTTTGTCTAGTGCTTTATTATGGACTATTGGGTCCGGCAGACGTTGTCGTGCTTTGGATCCGATTGTCGCGCCACCTACTGAGTCCAATTGTGGATCCACTCTGTCCGAGTGGATCCCTGGATGGTTTAAATACACAAAACAAGAAATAAAATAAAATATTAAAAAGCACGCCTGCCATGTGATAGTTTGTTTTTAATTTCACACCTTTTTGTGTAGCATAGCCAGTATATATATGTTTTTTAAATCTTGCTAGCCTATATTACTTGCGACAATATAAGGATCCTAACGATGCCCCATACATTTAAATCGGTTAAGCGTTTAGAAGTAATGATGGAATAAAAAAACTCATATACATACATACGTGAACCTTTAAAACACAACACTCGGTTTTTGGGGCAGTCGTGTAAAAAAACCATTATAATCGGTGGAACTATTTTCGAGGTTTTGCGAGACCAACGTAGGTATTTTATAGATTACTAGATTTATAGGAACTGTTAAAACAATGTTGTCATTTTATTTTATCGGGAAAAGGTTGCCACGTCGTGGATCTGTACCCAAAAGTGTAAAACTCAGCTGCCGCGCTAAGAATTTTATAAAGAATGTTAGGGGTATCTTCTGCCTGATCAGCCCTTTCCCAATTACTTATCAGACCTCCACAACTACACAGTACCTTTTGATTCTCTTGATTTGGTTGTCAAACTTTCAGGCTCCTTCCTACCCGTAAGGACTGTCATAGGTCTTCGTTTGACAACCGTGCTTTCTGAGGCACAGTGAGGTGACGATGTGAAATGATGGTCACCGATCCACAGTTCAACCGTACCAAGCACAGCTGAACCTCAATCGGTCAATCTGTTACTGAGCTACTCGCCCCTACTAAGCTATCATCAAAGTTATATTTTTTTATGCAAAGAAATATTTTGTCTTGAGCAGGACTAAAAGTTGCGTCTCCCAGATAAATACTGCAGACACTTTGCCAACGAACTATTCCAATCTCTAGGGACTGTCTAAATTTATAATTTTAGAGTTCACTACGCATGCGTTGGTGCATTTGACAGATTTATCTGTATAGGGGCATATTCTTGAAGTTAATAAAAAAACTACCATTTACATATAAGTAGGTGGACTGAACATACCGGGGAAAAACCGGCAATAATATAAAAGAAAATTTTATACACAACAAAAAGCCTCAGAGGCCCTTGTGGTTCACACAAGCCGTATATATTCGTACGTACGTGTTAAAATAACTTGTGCCACAAACAGATGTGGGGGTGCGTAGTGTTTATTATTTCATTGTGTATGCTCGATGAACTCGCATCTTTTCGATATCGGGGGTGAGTGAAATTCCTTTTCTTTACAAAAACATACTAAGGAAACGTTTCAAGGCATCGCCATTGCCACGTCTCTATCGTGTTTTGAACATATGGTAGGGGTTATCCAAATATATGGAGCCATTTTGACGTTTCATTACGAAATGCGTTTTTATTTTCGGATAAATATTATTGTGTGTCCATTAATACTTTTGCATATTATTAAGTTTTATTATTGGAGCAATTAATGTGTGTTTTACTATGTTAGGTTGGTATACAATTATGCTTTAAGAATAGTGAAGTTTAAGATCTGATATTTAGTTAGCGTTTAATGAGAAATTATGGAAAGTTAGTACCAGATTATAGCATTGCCGAAAAGGTACTGCGTTAGTCTACTTTTTATGGTGACATTGTTATTTCGTATCCTATTTATTATATTTAGTGTGAAATTATAGGTACCTACACTCAGTTTATTGTGTATTGCAATTTTGCAAGTGCAATCTTATAAAGTATAGAGTTGTAAAATACGGCAACAGACGTCCCTCATTTGGGGAGGAATAGGTGTTTGCGGGTTTATCCCTGTATTTTCTGACAAAAATATGGCATAGCTTCGTGTGAAGCACATTAAGATAAATAAATATACTCGTAGACGCAGCACGTGTATTGTTTGCGCGCCTTCGCATTGTAAGGGATCTAAACGACCAATTCACGATCGACCATGAAGCACCATATAGCTGAAATAAATCAGTTTATTGAATAGGTAACATCGAAACAATCCGTTGCAAGTTAACCCTCAAACGCGAGCGTGACCGCGCGCGGACCGATCACGACACCAATAAATAACTATTGCGACAAAAGCTGACGACAAAGCGCGCGTCGTGAGTCACCGGTCGTGATCCGTCGCACGTGTCCGCACAGATCGGAAGCCGATCGGTACGATAAGATCACGACTAGGTACGTAAAAATAGAACTTCCAGTATACCTTCCCGCTTAGTTAATTGGTATTTTTACTTTTTAATTATAACGACTCGTGATGTTTAGCGGACGAGAGTTGAATTTAAATTCTCTTAATGAAACTTGTTTTACGTTTGAGCAATTAATTCACACAGAGAATTACGTATTCGCATTTTATTTCTTCTACGTTTAATAAATCAGTATAAAATATTGTTTTTTAATTAAAACTTATAATTAAACAATTGTTTAACATTTTGCATATAACAAGAGTATAATTAACAAACAGTTCCGTCACATTATTCTTCAATTTGACTGTTATAAATGTAATGACGCAGCGTCATATATTTTGCAACGACACAAATAGCGGCATTTATCATGAGAGGTCAATGAAACTGTTAAATATACGTGTCATTATAATTGTCTGTTGCTGAGTGTAGTGATAAAGTGTCACAGTTCAACTGTATGGCTATTTGTGGACAACACTGATTGGCACTAAGATGCAGATTGAGTGTTATTGGCACTATGATATGCAGGAAATAATGACAATTTATTATACAGACATACGATAGGGGAATCTGTTGAATTAAATGTTGATTTATAGATTTTGTTGTGACATTTATTTATTCATTCAATTTGGGAAAACGGATATTTATTGTACCACGCTATAACACTTGTAAGACTAGAGTTTAACTGCTTAAGTACAAGTTATTACATGAATTTATTTATTTGTTCATTCATTGGTATACCTATACATGTGCTCCATTAAATTAACACAACCGCAACACATTTCAAAAAATACTGTATTGACATTACCTAATATGGCACATAAGCATTAACAATTAAATATTAAATAAAATTGTAAAAGTATATAAAACAGCTTAGGTAGGTCAGTAAAACAGTTAAAGCTCATCTTTTATCCATCTTCTCACAGAAACTTAAACATTCACGACACACATCTCTATCCATCAGAAGCAAACAAGTCAAATACCGTTACATGAATTGTAACTATTTCAAACTGATGGTTGTACCCACATTTCGTAACACTCTTGTAAGTAACATTTAAGTTATGACCCCCGGTAAAAAAATCACTTTCGAGAATTTAACGATAAGCCCAAATTCGTCGAGTATTATTGTTAATAAAATACAACAAAAATGTTGCGAAAACAAATTATACTTGCAATGACTGTAAATATGGGAGTCGTCTCAATTATCAACTTGGGTTTACAACTGTCCATATAAAGGGTTATCGCTCCTATCTCCTTTATGGCGATGCTATAAAGTATATGTGGTAGCCTGACCACGCCCAAGTTGCGCGACTTTTTGAGTAACGCGGCACACAAACGGGAGGTTGAAACATTTTGTGCAATATTAAAGGAGGTGATTATCTTTATAATTAAACAACATTTAACCGGATTATCCGAAATCCGGTTAAGTTGTTTTATTATGATGTGTAGTGATCGCGAAAACCTAAACCTAAATATTACTAGGTGATTATCCTGCTGATACTAAACACGAAACAATAAAAAAAAACATTACCAATAATTACATTTATTTTAGATTTTTTTACTTACCTTTACCTTGTTACGAGACTTCTTTTTTTTCTTCTATTTGTGAGGAACGTTATAGATTATTTAACATCACTCTACAAACTTAAGTTACCAAGCAAAAATAAAAAAAAACGGTTGAAATCATGTGGCACATCTAGTTATAGATAAGTACATGGCCTACATCAGTAAAACGTCTAACTTCAAACCTGTCGAGGACAACTATTGACTTATAATACGGAAATAGTTCCCGCTTGTCACAAAATGACTGAATATCATATACCTATTGTACATTATTCTTACGTCACACTAGTTAGATCAACAAGTAGATATACGTTTCAACGTCACTCCCTCTATGATTTATGACGCTGCGGACAAACTGACAAGACCACATCACTTTTTGCCATATGAAGTTTCCTTAAGAGGTTCAGTAGGTCTTACCCGAAAAGGATATTACTTTTCTAGATTATGATCTTGCTCATATGATGATACTTACGTGCTTTTATTACCGTAATGATTGATATCGCGTTGATTCGATTCGTTTTGGTCGAGTAGGTAGGACGAGCTTCTTGAACGCCGCGAAGATTAGCTGTAAGTTGCTTATGAAAACCTAAATGTTGACTGATTTTGTTGTGTATATATTTGTTGGTTTATTTAACATATAATTCATCTTTTCTTTAATGTAATTCATTTTTATGGTAAGATAAATACAGTTGTGAGCAGGATTCGAACCAGTGCCCCTCGGTTAAATACTCCAGGAGCTCTGCCAACTGTCTTGTCGGGGTTGTGGTGATTGCAGTTGCCATCTTGGTAAAGAATTGAGAAGGTTAAGTGTGGTTGCATTGAATGATGGTATTTCACACACGAAAAAAAAAGATGCTCTGTTAATTAAGATTAATGATATCATTATTTCAATCATATTCCTACAGAAATAATTACATGGTAGAACCGATTAGGAAACAACAAGCAAGAGTTTAAAACAGTTTAGTATAGACGGCCTCTGAAACTGGTATTAGGCTACTTATTTTTTATCTCACCAAATACGGATGGTGCACCCGACAGTGAGCGCTGTAAATTAATTTCCAAGTTCTACCACAATTGTATCGCGTTACAAGCACAGAATGCAACTCTCGACCCCTTATATGGTAACGCAGGGCCGGCTGCCATACCAGGCTGGACGTAAATGGCTGGCTGTTGCCAAACGTGGCGGATCGGGACAGCCCGCAGCGAACGGCTAGTGACACACTCGATTTTGAAATAAATATAAGAAAGCTTCGTGTTAAATGATAATTAAAAGTAAGAGACTGTTTGACCGCACACCTTGTTGCGTAGGGTTGTTAACGAGACTTTTATTGTTGTTAATTGGTTAATAATTATTCATTGGCTATCGGTTATCGATTCGGAATACATTATTGGTAGTTATTGTGTTGGACTCAGAGATTATTTATTTTAAAATGCAAGTCTTTTTCGGGCTTTGCTTATTGTTTTCTAAAGGTAATTGGAATCGAGGGTAACCAATTACATACCTACTTTACATTTTACTTCTTCGCACTTAAGCTAATTCAATCACTTTAAATATTTTGAACAAAATTATCAAAGTAAAAAAAAGCAGGTAGGTGAATTAATCCATTAGCAATTTTCCACAGATTTTACCTTTTTTTTCATTAGAATTCATAAGAGACTTAGTTAACAAAGGACGGAGTTAGATTGGAAAAATTTATAACTTGCAAGATTTGCGCAACTCAAGTGGCGAGGTATTTGCATTTTAATTGTAGCCTGGTATGGGGTGCTACTGTCAGCGCGGAGCGATAAGCGGACGACGGGTAAATTGAATTAAAAATCTGGAAAGAGTTTTTTAGTATATGTTTGGTTGATACCTACCAGATTTTCAGTTCGACATGGACCTAAATTCCATTTAACCGAGACGATATTTTATAAAAGTATTCTTAACAACAAATAAAAATCTTTTCCGGGAAAAATATTTACATTAAAAGAGTTTTAAATACTAAGTAAAAAAATCTAAATTAGGAATTTTATCGCTATCAGTGAAACCCGTCCGTAAAAAAGCGCGAGTAATCTTCGACTATTCATTATAATACTATTTGAATTCATGCATATTTTTACCGCTTCAGGGAATATAGTGGCTCTGCTTTTATTAATTAAGTCTGCGGTTTTTCAGATCAATTGTATTTTTTTTTATATTTACTCACTTTAATAACCTTGGTAAGAAGGAATAATTGGCACTTCTGGTGTAACGATAGTAAGATAAGATAAGAGATAATAAAAGTCAGGTTTAATTATATTCAATGTCAATTAGTTTTGCCCGCGACTCCGTCTCCGTGGATCCTACATCATAATTTGTGATTTTTAACCCTAACTGTTCAGTAATTTTTCACACGTTAAATACGTGGATGTTACCAAATAACTCTCCCTATTAAATACGGTTAGTATGTATCTATTCTGAGAACATAACTCACTTTGCACGCGAGTGAATATTTACAACTAGCTATATCAAAGTGTTCATTCGCGTTTGACAAATGGTATGACATTCGATTTTTAAACCGCCAAACTAAGGCTCACCAAAAAAAAAAAAAGAAATGCCTATATAAATAACAGTGTTATTCGCAACTTTGTTCCGGTTTCACAGCAACCACGTTAACGATAAAGTTAAACTAAAACGCTTGCTGTTTACAAAAGTGTACATTACTTTACTTATGTACGTGGAAGTACATAGTGCGAAGTCAGGCAGCAACCGCTAAGTGTGAGTTGAGTTGGCGAGTCATTTATCTCTGTCGGCGTCGCGATGTGGCCTCGGCTTTACATTAGGCTTGTTGATAGCCGTCGGGGTTAAGTGAAACGTCTATCTAGGAGGGTGTGAATTCGTGAAAAACATGTACGTTTCGCCTATCAAGCGCAGATGTAAGCGGGAAGTTTTTGTGTGACGCGCGGAATTAATGTCACCTGCGTTTATTTGTAACCTGAGCCGGTAAGCATATTGATGAATCGATTGCATACCTTTAGCGGGTGGCTTATATTTGAATTTAGCTCGTAATTTATATTTTCGTGCTCATATGTTACAATAACTAATTGTATGACTATGTTCGTTCATTGGCCTAGTGGTGGCAAGCGTGGCTACTGACCCTGATGTCCTAAGTTCTATTCTCGTGACGAGCAAAGTATTATTATGTTAATTTGGTAGGAAATTCTCGATAATTTTTTTGGAATGGTCCCGGTTGACTTATAATGTACTAAATAACTACATCGTTGAAATGTGAGTGCACAATAAGTACACCTATGCCTGAACCTTCGAGAATAAAGGCTTTATGCTATATTATAAGCTACTATAAATGCTCGGTGCTAAGTAAATATATCTATAACGAAAAATATTTTCAAACTACCAAGCGATCAAGAAAAGTTTGGCGCCATATAACCTTACCGTTCGTTGGCTACGTAAACGGCTAAAATAGAAATCTAATAAAGAAATCTTTTCCTAAAACTTTTCATATAAAAGAGGAGAAGGATTTTTATTACAACGGAAACGGTAGTTAATTTTAATGTTGCCAGTAATTAACAAATCTTAAGACCCTTGAATATGGGTAGGAGTGGGCTCAACGGCTTAATAGCGCCGGCCTCGGATGTGGCTCGAGTTATGAGCTGCAGCGATTTGGGGCTCAAATCTATAAAGTGTTTTACTTGCTTGTGGGAAACTTTGTTAATAAAATTTTAAATCGTTGGATTAAAGTATATTTTGTAAAGTTAGTTGATATTTGTTTTTTAGTTATAATACTATCGCTAGTAGGGTTTGAACCCGCATTTTATCCATAATAGATATTCCTTTAGAGTTCACTTCAATGCGTTTACCTAAGTAAGCAAGAGAGGTTTAACAAGGTTTTGTGGTCTAATTGTATTAGCAATTTTCAACTATACATTCGTAAGCGTAAATGTAAGGGTGTTATAAAAAGGTGACATTAATACCGCCTTTTTACCCTTTCGTGCATAAAGGATTATATAAATAAATACAAGAATTAATATTGTTACTAAACGTTACATAACTTTGTTTAATTTTAATTTATTTTCAAACATATTCATTCTTTTTTGGTCTCTTGCAGGTGGCTTAGTGAAGCATCTAGTATGTCATTTCGTACGTTTTTATTTATATATTTTATTTTCTTCTGCCCACTTAATACTGTTTTAAGTTTTTTCTGCAGTGAGACTAAAACAATTCTTGCTTTCTTTATTTTTATAATTATCATTTATCATCATTTATCAAACGCTGCCTCTCATGTTGGCACCACACGCCTACAACTGAAAAGACGTTTTTCTTGGATTTTTCGTAGCAAACGAGTGGAGGTACGGAAAATTAGATATTTTTACCTTTAGCTTAATGAGGAGTTATCAACGTACTCGAGCAGGGGTCGAGTACCAGCGCATCGCTATCGACCAATTACCTTTTATGACCCACTAGTGCCCAGTAATTGTTATTAAAAAGTTCCAGCGGACAAGTACCGTGCTATTTCGGGGAGATTTTATGTTTTGACTAAAAGAAAAATAAATGTTCTTTATTTTATTTGTGTTAATGTTCTAGTGACAAAATGGTTACGGGCCTCTTGAACTACAGGTTGTCAGGTCCAAACCTGGTACGAATCAATGTAACTTTTTCAATGTCAATTAATTAATTACTTTCTCAGTTAATTTAAGACACAACGGATATACCGTGATGGAAAACATCGTGAGGAAATGTGGAAATGTTTGAAATTGTCAACCCGCAGTGAGCTAGCGTGGTGATCAATGTTCTGTATGGGAAGAGGCCTTTGCCCTGCTGTGGTAAAGTTACAGGTTGGTTAAGTATACATAATTATTTACTTTCTCAAATATGTACTAAAGAAAAGTCAGTGGTCCGTGGCACTCGTGGGAGTTTGAACTTAAGTCGTTTGGCTAACCAGTCCTTCGCACATACTGCGGACATAGGCTGTCACTAATTTATAAAATAATGAAACTTGTTTCGTCCAATATAAAATGTGCATATGTTTTTTGGCAGTTTCGCCAATCACCCGACCGTTTTAAATTTCAATACTGATCAGGCTTCAAAATATGGATATTTGTATTCAGCCAATCAACCAATCAACTCGTTATTCACACGTTTACTATCGATAATTTACTATCTACATTAGTGACGTAATTTGTGTAATTTGGTTTAATAAGTTTTCCCTAGTTTGTCGCTACGTCTGAGCGAAAACGTTTTAAAATTCGACATTTTAGAATAGCTATCTGCTCTACACCCAAGAAATACACGCGTGAAGATATTTAAGCCGAATGAAAAAGACTCCGCAAAGGTGAAGTTATTTAATCTAGCGGAATATCCCCTTATTCACAATATTAGAATATGACTGCACACCGATGAGGGGGAGTTCCGACGTAATCAGCGTCTGATCACGTGTTCCTTTTGAAATCGGCTTATCCTGTACCCACCAAGACCTCGTACCGTCCAGTATTCTACCTTATGGTGAAAGATATAAAGCTCATTTTCCAATTTGAAACTTTCAATACCCGCAAAATGTTCACCCTGACCGCCCGGACGAAATTCGTCTTCAGCGTTACCTTTGAACAAGTAATTATGGCGGAATTCCTGAATTAATACTGAGATAAGCCGCTTCCGTATTCCTCCCATTTTAAATAGCATAAAAATGAGGCCTCAAACCATTATCGAAGCGTATTTCTTTGGTAATTTACGAGTTTCACTAATCAACGGGAGAGGCAAATTGCGTGCGAAATGAGATTATAAATCTCATTACATCGTCTCTCAAAACTGTGTGGTAAAACCTTTTGCTGGCGCATAAAGTTTGGGTGAATTCTGAAAATCAAATTCTATCCGAATCGACAGGAGTGAACAACTATGTGTTGTTAAAAATTCACAAGTTTCGCCCCACACCGCACCGGCGTACGTTTGACATGGAAATGTGCAAGCCTACTCGTTGCGATTTCCCGCGGAATTTATTCAAACGCCGAACGCCCCCCTCCCTCGACCGCGCCCTAGACCGCACGCATCTGTCTTCGCATTGATATGCACATTCAATTGTTGGTACTCGCGTGCAACGGAAGTGTTACACACATCCATTCTGAACAATGTTGAATACTTTCAGGCGTAATTATTATTTTTTGTCACTAGTCACTATGCTAATTCTTTGATTGGATATTATTTGAGTTGGTTAGTACAATATTACCGTAATTGCAACGTATTAAACCAATGTAAGAAACATAAATATTAACAGTATGAATACGAAATTTCACTTCGAAGGGCCCTCATGTACTTAGATTGATATAATGCCAATCTGTGACGATGTAATTGAATTTATAACTAAATCGATTCATCTAAAACTGAGATATTAACATGTCCATTCAAGATGTGTATTAAACGATGACTTGCGATACCACATGGAGGGAAGAAGTTAAATTAGGGGACGTGGAAAGATAAATGGCGAAAGCTGTCAATATCTACTTTTCATTAATGGTTCAAAAGTGTGTTTGCGTGGAATAAACTATGGTGTTTCTTGTACAGTCACTGTCTAATGTTAAAGTGAAAAGTTTACCGTTTTCTTTTACAAACATTTTCTTTAGAGTGTTTACGTTATTAAGTAGCAACTGTTAAGTATTTTCCCTAACAATTCAAAACGCCTCGACCTTTTGTGGTCAAGGCCCTTTGAATTCTGCTCAGTCACGAGCAAGTAGCTCGGTTTTAAGCACCACGAAATGTGCATAAATATCTGCTTCCTGTTCTATTGCTTCAAGCACCACATTAATTCTAATTATTTCCCTTTATTTAATGGCTCTCTAAATCGGGCCATATTTTTTCAATTACAAGCGAGTAATGTTATATAGCTAAATAATGACGCTTTCAGCGTGTCGTTAATATAATACGTCTTTACTAGTAAGTAAATATATTCATAAGGCGTTATGAATCACGAAACCGAGCATGTTTGGAGAGTGTTTCAGTGACGGTGCGCGGTTGCACACTGTGTTCCATAGTGTTATGCACGTTGTTACATATGTACTCGTATTTAAGGGGAATACATTGAACATTTTTTGTGCTGATTGATGGAAAACTGTTTTACCGTATGAGGGACCGTGTGTTCTGTTTTGTGTCATACCTTTGGGGTTGACTAACACGAACTAACTCTATATGCTTTGGTGGGACTTGTCAACTATTTAATATTTCCTTAGATCGTGTGTCAGACTTATCAAAGAAATAAGAAAGTACTGCTGTATTGCTCATCATCCTACGCGTTTGTATAGGCATGTATACCGCAGAAATTGGATAACGTAACGAATAAGCAGCACCAAGTTTTGCAGACAAGTGTGAGTAAAATCATTCGCAAATTATTAGTTATTGGTCACCGGTTACTACTCATGAGTACATTCTTCGGGTTCGCCCGACTAGTTTCGAACTCGAACGGAGCCTTTAGTCATGAGCTGACTGTTCGAAACTAGTCGGGCGAACCCGAAGAATGTACTCATGATTAGTAACCGGTGACCAATAACTAATAATTTGCGTATGATTTTACTCGTAATTTAATCGTAAGATTCCTTATACTTAAATTAAATTAAAGACCATAAAACACTGTGCAAATACCTGGAAACATCTTTAGAAAGGTCCGCATTGGCGTGTAGGGTAAACATACCAATTATAGTGAGAGACGGTGTACCTAAATCCTTGCAGGTTTATACCTCTTAATTCCTCGTTTTAAATAACAAAAGGCTGTTACTAGCGTTTTTCAGTGTTGTGCCAGGCACGGGGCCGCACCCCCTTCGCACCCTCTTAGCTGCGATCTAATAGGTTAGGTGGTCGTTTCATATGAACGCTGAGGTTAAAAGGGTTCTCTTTTTTTATAGATAATTTATAGATAAGATTTCCACTTTCAGTTTTATTGCCGTATCATAAATTTTTAGTTTTTGTTGCCGTAACATTTTGTGATTTTAAGTATTTCAAGTCTTGTTTTTATATTTTCGTTAAGGGTGTATCAAAAGTTATTTTAAAACTTAACCTATAATATTATGTTTTAAGGTTTGGCTTTGGCTGAAATTTTATGTTTTAAGGATTGGCTGAACTGCCTCAACAGTCTAGTGGTCACAAGTTCGGCTGCTTAACGTGAGGTTCATGGGTTCGATTTGTAGATCGGGCAATTATTATTGATTTTTTCTGGTAGCAAATTCTCAGAAGCAACCTGGATTTGGATATTGTGCCTAATTTGGTGGCAATAGAGCTTTAATTAATTAAATGGAACATATAACGTTCATAGTTATTATGAAACGCACGAAAAAAAAATTTGAACATTACGTAATGTATATATTTATATACATCTAGTGCACCTAGCTTTGACGATTCATAAGTGCCTGTAATCTGGTCTATGTGAAATAAAAATATATGAATTCGAATTCGAATTTGAATTTGAATATGTATATACTTATGTTGCCGAGTGTACGTGTCTTGTTCTATATATCAGGTAAGCCTCCCAGTTGCGGTGACCAGTGTAATCGGCAGCTCGCTGTAGTAATTACCTCACTAATTGCAGACTGTATAATCGATAGTATGGGCCTGTAATTCCATACTTATTACGTAAGGTTAAATATAAATTAATTGCACAAATAATTAGTGGTGGAATATAACAAAACAAACTGAACTTTCCCCAAAAAATGTGGTTCATCAGATGATAAATAATGTATACATAAACCATAAGTAGGAAGTAAATACTTAACCTAAAAGATTTTAACCAGATGAAGTTAATTAAATCTAAAGTTATAATTTCAAATGGAAAAAGTATACGATCGCGAGCAGGATTCGAACCTGCGCCACCCGGATAAATACTCCAGGCGCTCTGACCACTAAGCCATCTCGACAGAGATGGACTTCGCTAAGCATGCGTTAATGCTTTTCAAAGATGTATCTGTAATTAATTAAATCATTTACAAAGCATGCCTGCCACGTGTGTTTTTTTTTTTATTTAACACCTTTGTTTACCATACCCACTATATATTTCTTTTAAATCTTACTAGCCTATGTTACCCGGGACAATGTACGGATTCTAACGATACCCCATACATCGAAATCGGTTCAGGCGTTTTGAAGTTATGGTGGAATAAAGAAACTCACAAACATACATACATACATACATCTAAAAACATAACACTCCTTTTTTGGGCAGTCATGTAAAAAGAGTTTTGAGTGTTTTTTTTAAGAACACACACAATTCGAAACTGTTATTGAGAATTTCTTACTACAAAAATGTAACAACACTACCCGACCCTGGAATCAAACGTAGGACTTCATGCTAGACAAAGAATAAGTCTATTGGACCTATATAATTATCTAGTAGATTATAGCGAGTATAAATAGAGCTTAAACCTCATTTATCTAAAACTAACCATATAAGGCAAGTTGACTCAAGATTCCTTTAGAAATCTAGGAAAATAATGGTGCATATCAAGTCCTTTCTAACATAACTTGTATTTCAATTGAAATAGCTGACAATATACTTGAAATATTCGAGTGTAGGCAGAGAACGAGATAATTTATCACCGCGAGTACCCAGCGAGTGCGATTTAGTGTTATTCTAACTATGTCTGAAAGTTCCGACACTAGTTTAACTGGGTGAATGGAGGATAGTATCAACATATCGGGACAGTTACAAATGCTGTCTTAATTTCATTGGATTGTTCTGTCAGATTACCTTAGGAAAGTCATCATCCCCCTGCCCTTATCCCAATTTAATTGGGGTCGGCGCAGCATGTCTTTTTCTTCCATACATCTCTGTCAGCCGTCATCTCCCTAGTCAATTCCTTTCTAGCCATATTATCTTTTACACAATCCATCCATCGGTTCCTCGGTCTTCCTGTACTTGGGTAGCCATCCACATTCATACTCAGAACTTTCCTCGTCACATGATCCTCATTCCTCCGCATTATGTGTCCATACCATGACAAACGATTTCCACATAACTTCTCGGTCACCTTAGGAAAGTCAGATGCATTAAAAACTTAACCTTTTATTCGTATGTCTATAATCTCTTCGAGGTATAAAAAATCTAAGCTTCTAATTCAATGCAATCAAAATATATAACAATTCTTCTTCTTATCGTGTGGTTGATGAACAACCTAGTGTCAGAGTTAAACCACCCGTAGGTTTCTGACACACCATCGAGAATATCTCTCAAGTGTGCTGGTTTTCTCACGATGTTTTCCTTCACCGTTATAAGCAATGATAATTAATTTATAATACACATGACTTTGAAAAGACAGTGGTGCGTGCCTTGGATTCAAACTTGGGACCTCTGACTTGTCAGTCCAACCGTCATGAACCACTAGGCTATCACTGTTGGCAATGGCAATTAATAATTATTATATGGTATTTTCTGTTTCCCGGGGTTACGGTGAATGCAGTTGCCATCCCGGGCCTAAGGTTTGAGAAGGAAAGTGTAGTTTTTAGTCGTTAGGATCCCAGCACAGCTTCCATCATGGACTTTTGATACTCGAAAAAACAGGTAAGTAGGTATTTCTCGTTGACCTTAAATTTATTTTAAGCAAGAAAAAGATTCACAGCACTCCTAAAGTAAAAATATAAAAACGTTAATGTGTTGTTATATCGCATAGATAAAAAAACGTTCTTAAGTTATAAAAGAATATATATAAATATATAAATAAATATATCCTATGTTACTCGGTGATAATATAGCTTTCGAATGGTGAAAGATTTTTTTAAATCGGTTTGGTAGTTTTTGCTTTAAATCCTTACAACACGGACCTTAAAAAAATACGGACGGAGCGTTGCGTACGACATGTGAGAATCATGCCTAGTCATCCAATTTCGCTTGTCATACACGAGCTAAACGCATACAAATACTTCAAACTCATCCACTCGGCGCCAGTACGCTGCGTGTGTGTGTGCGTAATCTATGCTTCGCTTATGACAAGGCAAGGTTCCATCAGTATTTTTTTCAAATCCGTGCCTTACTAACAAAAATCAAATCGTTCCTCTTAATAATAGTGGTATAGAACAAAGTAATCCTATAAGGGTTCATTTTTTCTTTTGAGGTACGGAACCCTAAAAATTGACTACTTTCTGCCCCTTGCTTACAAGGCCAGTATATATCTACGAAAATAGGTTAAAAACCTCCCATCCACATCAAAGCGAACAGTATACCAATATCCACAAGCAATTACGGGTCGGTGCATTGTTCAATTTGACTTATTAGTCCGGCCCATGCATCTGTAATTGGAATTATTGGCTAGGAGGCCAGTCTCCCTTGCACTACAATGGATGTCTTGTAATCTATTTGCTGTAATCTTGTGAGGACGACGATAGATGACTGGTTGCAGACTGTTCTAGCGCATAGACATGCTAAGATTTTGGTTTTATGAAATTCGGACCTTGTATGAAGGCTTTCGAACGTTCTATGGACTGACTGCCATTCGTTTGTTAAAATGTTGTATCTTTAGTTTCCATGTTATGCCGTGTTATTGTTCAGAACACCAAATTGCCGTTTAAGTATTTAGAGTTTGTATTGAGTCGTGGTGCCCGAGTGGTTACGGGCCCGCCTCCTGAGCCACAGGTTGTGGGTTCAAATCTGTACATGCCAGATGCTAGACAATGTGACTTTTTCAATGTTATATGTACTTTCTTAGTTTATCTAAGACATCACAGACATACGGTGAAGGAAAACATCGTGAGGAAACCTGGACTTGGTTGTCTAAAATCGGTAGGGTCGGGAAGTGGTGATAAAGCTCGTGCCTTCTCTGTATGAAAAGAGGCCCTTGCAGTGGGACAGTTATGGGCTAGTTATTTGTTTATTTATTGATTATTTATGTATGAAATTATGATAACGAATATATATAGTTAATATAACACAGTGTTATTGAAATTTCCTAAAGCGCCCTCCTGACGGAAACTGATAATTCTGAATTGTAATGGCCAAATACAGGTAAATCATGCGTAGCGAATACAAAAGTTATCCATTTATGTGTAAAGAAAAATCCGTCGGTCGTCCGGTCGTGAGCAGGATTCTAACCTACACCTCTCAGATAGATACTCAAGGCACTACTATAGTATTTATTTCGGAGGCGCAGGTTCGAATTGTGCTAAAATTGCACCAAAATTGTATAATCAGATTTTAGAGCATTTCATTTGAATATTGGTCAAATGATATTCCAAAACACTTTGTAACTTTGTGATAAGGGTGATATTTAACATGGGCTGCGAAGCTCTACAGGAAAGACACATTACCCTGACAATTGCACGAAGCCGACTCTTAGTTGCATCGCGTTGGACGGACGCAGCGCACTATACATAAAGCCACATCGCCACTCGTCCGTGCAACGAGCCGCCCATTCATTGTACCCGTCTAATCACGACCTAATTCGGCCATAGATTGTTTAGTGAAAAACGTGGCCAGGAAAGCACAGTGACGAATTAATTACAACGGTGAATGTATTTGAGAAGAATTGACAACAACAATTGATGTGTTTGAATCACATTGACATTTGTATCACATTGAAATTGCTTATATTAGGTGCAGAAATATTATATCGCCCCCCAGTTTCAATCTTTTTATGCATGAAGTTTGCATTTTCTTGTGATGAAAAATATTATACTAAGTGTCTTGTTTCGAGTGGTCCAATGTAAAACGCAGGTAAAAGGGCATGTCTAGCTAACAGTCTGAAGCATTACTTTGAGGAATTTCAATATTTATTGAAAAAAAAAAGTTTAACATCTTTTGGAACCTGAAGTAGCTCTATCCAAAATTTCATCCAAATCCGTTTAGTAGTTTTTGCGTGATAGTTTACAAAATATAGATATGGCATTTCCTGTACTCCCGATGTTGATATAATTACAGCTCAAAACCTAGTTAAATTTTTATTCCTATTATGAAGCATGTAACCTATGCAGGTGGATTCCGCAAAACCCATTCACATATCACTTTAATACGTCTCAATAAAAACCGACCAATGTGAAAAATCATTTCTGTAAAGAATCGTGCAAACAATACTGAATAGTGTTGCGGCATATATCGTATTGTAACTTATCGATCTGTCGATGCATTATTGAGCAGACAAGCGGGAACTCGAATCGATACCACGTTACGGGGCCGAACTCCTATTTACCTGGGGCCGTTCTATTTCTGAACGCGAACATTGTTTATGGAATCCATAATGCACGTTGGTGCGGTCGAATGACATTTCACAAAGAACAATCACTATTTCGCAATTTTGAAAATTTATTTGTCATGTAATGTGCGGACGTTGCAATTTTGTTGGTATTAGCTAGTATTTTCCTTTGATATTTTGTTAAAATTTGTTGTGTGGACATTTATTAAAAACTTTTGCGTCTATTTTTAATGCAGTTTTCACAGTCGTATTTCTATTAAATACCTATTAGAAATAACACGATTGTTTGAATAAAATGCTAGTCCAAAGCAAATGACTGCTTCGTTATATCAAATGAGAATTTGAAATTCATTACTTTATTATTACGAGGCGAACGTGACTAAGAGTCGTCAAATATTTAGAGAAATATAAAGAATCTCATTAATTCAAGATTATGTCGTTCAATTTAATATTAAATAAGTCTCATTATAATAATCACAGCTTTCATTTAAATCGCCACTCCTAACTATATTACGGTATCAGCAGAGACAATTAACTAAACGATAATAATAAAAGCTTCGATGAAGTTGAGTTAGCAATAATTCATGAGTAGGTTGATGGCCCATTGTCTAAATGTATCATATTAACTCATATCCATTGACATTCACTTAAGCAGTACAGTTTATGTTCCATTTTATTATTTTATCGGTATGGATACAAAGCTTAATAGCACTTCAATATTGTGTTGTAACCGGAACGTTTATAATACAAGCGATGGCAGACAGTTATTACATTCTTGAATAATAGAGCGAAACTTTGCGGACTAAACTTAGTGAAGTATCACGAGGAATCTCATTATACAACGAGTTGATTTATTTATTAACAGTACTATAGTTATGTAGGCCGTAATTAATGAACGTTGGCTGTTATATATATTTTATAATTTTTCTTTAATAATGATAAGGTACTGTGAACATAAAAGGTAGGAAAGGGCATCTTGCTCAACTTAAATCTTTAATAAATATAAGTTTTTATGTAATGTTATTATTAATAAAATTATAGTGATTTCTGAGCACCGCAAGTTCTTTTTCCATTTAAGTAAAGTATCACAACGATGCCAGATCATCGATAAAGTGTTATATAACTGTTGTGTCTGCGGCAGGTACATGTATACTTCAGTAGTACCAAACTTAAATAAAAGAAGAAATATTAAATAAAATTAATACAATTTAGCAAATATTATCTATGCCTTATTAAATATACTTAGTTTGAACTATTCTCTCTCAAACTTAGGATTGTTTACTATAAGGCAATTAATATCTTACTAAGTATGTAAACAATGATATCTCTAATTTAAATTGGCTTTGAATAAAGAAAAAGTAAAATCACATTTATGAGAATAAATGTGAAGTAATGCACCAACAGAGGATTTCATGTGAACTAATAAAAATAGCTCCATTAGTAGGAATTTTCCGAACACTTTCAAGTCCCGATTGCTTCGACATATCGGTGCTCTAAATCTTACATACATTTCCACAAAATAATGACTTCTTCAGCACCGCACCAATCGATTTCTGTAATACACGATTCACTGACCGGCGTTTGATTCATACATTACGCTGTAACAGAGAGCATTCAAATTGCTGTTCAACAACGAAGCCGCAACGTCACGTGTCAGAGCCAATTTACAGGACAGATCAAAGGCATCGAGCGGAGTCAGAAAATTCTATCGATGTTTCAAACACAGGGCCATCACTATCGATACGGTTTCGTGTCAGAATTTCGCGAATGCATTACAGCCTTTTGTGGAAGTGGGCCAGTCGGCGGCTACTGTTGCAATTATCGAATGGGCGCGACTGTACTGATGCCACTGTCGTTTTTTGAGCCGTGCGCGTCTGTCTGTACCTAAGTACTGATCTGACGACTTATGTTTTGCGAATGTATGGCATTGGACTTACAAAGACCTGGATTTGTGTTCTGGCATTAGGGGTGGGAGATGATTACTTTTACGTATTTTCAATCATTCAGTACAGAAGTCATTTGAATGTTCTGTGTTCAAATAGTCAGAATTTCTTATGGCTTTTGGGTAAAGTATTTAATAAAATTCTCAAGATGATGAAAATGTCTAAAATATTACATTAAACACAATGTACGTCTAATTTATGCTATTTCTTGCGAAAGTAAAATGGAATTAGGTACACGAAATTCATTTTACATTTTACGCATATTTTAATAAAAACACCTTACGTTTCGTATAAACTTTGTAGCATATAAATATAACTCAAATTACGTTCTCATTCAAAAGTAGATTTTTTCATCGCACGAGGCGTCTAATTTACAATATAAATAATCACGGGCAATCGCGTTGAATCCAAGCTATTTACCTTTGAAATGTTCGCGGGGCGACAAAGGTGGCTTAACGAGGCACCGAGAAACGGCGGCTTCGAATTATAAAAGTTTCAGTAGAAATAAAACGGAAAGTGTTCGCGAGGGGGCGCCACTGTAGATGCGGGCGTGCCGCAGACAGACACTGTACAGTTTAAATAAATTGTGATTTACAGGGGGACGAGGTGTGATGCATTTACCCTACGGATTGGCGGACTTTTTATTATCAAAGAAGGAATTTTATTATTGTGTCGCTACTTTGTATACCTACAGACTTGGATACAATGGGGCTTGTGTATAATGTAAGAAGGTATATACGGGGACATTCACGCACGAAACACGACCAAACTCCAAACTCCGGGTTGCTACTGCAAATTTCCTAAAATAAAAACTCAATAACTCTTTGCCCGACCCGGAAATCGAACCAAGGGCCTCACGTTCAGCGGCCGTGTTTGTTTGTAAAATTGTTTTGGTTGAAGTACCTACTTAAAACTGACTAAAACAATTTTTGGTAACCGATGTAGCCAATAGTTACGCTGATGCTACTATTAGCAACAATACGGTGTCATTTCAGTTTTTTTAAGGACATAAGTTATTAACCTACTGGTTCTACATTTACAACCTTAAGTTTCTACAACACGAACGTATATATTCCAGACTTAATCTTAAATGTAGAAAACAAGCAAATAGCTGAAAGCGCAGAAATATTTAAAGCCTAATCAAAGTTCCGCAGTAAGCATAACTAAGTTACTGACTGTAACAACTTACACTGTAAATGTGCCTGGAATTGTTTATAAAAGTTTCACTTATTCAGGTAGTTCTATAAGATCCTAATTTATTAGGTAACTTCCTTTAAAGGGGTTAATATATAAGTAAATAATAATACTCCTCCCGACCTTATTTCGGTCACGGCGGCCTATCGCCACGGTGATTAGCCAAGTACGCAGGAGATATTATAGTGCACAAGTGTATGCGTAAACACAGGTGCACTCCCTCCTTTCACTGTTATAGTCCGATGGGACGGCAATCCGATATGACCGCAGAGAGATCTGGCGCAGGACCGACGGATTTATGTGCTCTCCAAAGCACGGGGGTCACACTGCAAAATTCCTAAATCCGGGCTGCTACTGATAATTTTCAAAGAATAAAATCCAATCACACTTTGTTGGACCTGGGAATCGAACCCAGGACCTTACACTCAGCAGCCACGCTTGCAGCCACTAGACCAACGAGGTAGATAAAAATCATAAGTCAAATACATCACTCCGAGCCAAGAATTAAAGAAATTATCATATTATTTTTAATTATTATGGAATCAGCAAGACATAATTAATGGCTCCTCGTTTACACTAAGAAAACAATTTTTTATAGTATTTCTGAATAAATTTTATCAATACAGATAAATCTTTCAAACGCATTAACGCATGCGGAGCGATCTTTAAGTTATAAATTTATGTGGAAAGATAAATACAGTCCTGAGCAGGTTTCGAACAGATCAAGATGGCTTAGTGGTCAGGGCGCCTGAAGTATTTATCCGGGAGGAGTAGCAGGTTCGAATTCTGCTCACGACCAGTTCGTAATTAAGTACACATGTCATTTATGAGAATTTTTGAGGTATAAATTGGACCATGAAGTGATCAATAATATTATTATGAATCCGTTCTATCAGATCTGTGAACACGTTGGCGCATTGATCGGCTGCTGCAGTGTATAGAATAAAATAGGTCTTTATTTGCTTAAAATGTAGGTACTTATAAATAAGTTGTTAAATTATATTTTAGGATCCATGTACATTCTGCCTTGACAAAGCATGCAAATATAATACAAAGTAGAGGATAATAAGGATATTACAAAAAGTTATCATTTAAGAAATCCTGCACAGAATAAGGACCTGCAGGTCGCGGGAGCGATTACCGCGCGGCACAAATATTTGTATGATTTACAGATGATGTTTTCGGGTCTATGTGTATGTGATTGTGTATGTAAATACAACACCACCAACACTCACGATACAGGACAAATTCCTAGAGTTGACAAACCATTTAAAAGCAATTGATTGATTTTAATACGGTACTTACAGTCGATATTAATGTACGAGAGTAGGTAAATAAACCCGCAGAAAATAGCAAGTCTCCCGAACATAAAGATTCAAAACCCTATTTAAAACTGAGACACAAATTCTTTTAACTGCCATTATCGTTTAAATCACTATTTGTTGAAAATATATAAAACAGTATAGCAATGTTAAGATATAGAGGGGGAGTCTGCAAGTGTCGTTCCGGGCTCGCAAACTTCTACTGTAAACATGGGAGTAGGGATGCGCCATTCTTGCTATACATATATAATTATATCGATAGACTGAAAGATTTAAGCTTTCTCCGAGTTTTGCTTACGTTACATTTCATATTGAAAAAAAAAGGTTTTTCAAGGTCTGCTATACGATATGAAGTTTCATTAATAATATTTTATATATCTATATTATGAGCAGTGGTATTACTGTTGGACTGGGTCAAAGGTCGCAAGTTCAGATCCAAGGCACGCACTACTGTCTTTTCGAAGTCTTGTGCGTATTATAAACTAATAATCACTTGCTTATAACGGTGAAGGAAGACATCGTGAGGAAACCAACACACCTGAGAGATTTTCTCGATGGTGTGTAAAGCCCTGTCAGAGACCTACGGGTGATTTAAACTCTGACACTAGGTTGTTCATCAACCACACGTTAAGAAAGAAGTTAATAATATTTATATTAAAATACATTTATTATGTGTATTTAATGTGGATCATATTAGAAAACAATTTATACTTAAGATTAGGCTAGGATTAGTTACGTGTCTATACGTTAAAAATGTAATCGCAAAAGATAAGAAAAGTGTACGTTGTACGTGTCTTGAATTAGCACATAGACTTAAACTTTGCACCAACGCTATTAATTAAAAGGAGTGGTTTGAAATAAAATTAGCAGATGGAGGTTCTTGTCAAATATTTAAAAGCCCTAATAAAGGCATTTTATCTATAACTTGTGTAGCACATCACTATCTCAGTTGAGTTGTGCCATTCAATTGTTACGTCATTCTGCTGAGCCTTCCGAGCGCGCGCTGTTACTTAGGATTACGTATTGTTTGCTATCAACTTAATTTCTATTTCTATTGATAGAACATTCGCGTAATTGGATTCGCTGTCTCGTTCTTTCCCAATGTTCTAGAACTTTGATTTAGTTCCTGGGGCCATTGATGAAGTGAATTATTTTTCTCTTAATATAATTTGAGGTTAATTGATTTGGTGGTGTTAGATTGTAGTTTAGATAAAATTGATGTGCTGGTTTTGTTGTAAATAATTATTAAGAACTATAGTAAAACAAATAAATGGCAAATTGCTAATTAATATGTAGGTACCGTTTTAAAATACATTTTTGCAGTACTTTCGCAAATACATTGGTGCTGCAATGCGCGATAGTTATAATATACGGATAATTAAATGCCTCCTTACCAGACAGGACAATGTAGACTCTATGGTGCAGTTTCCCGGGAAACTAAAGGCGAACTTGGTGAACCAACACTTCAAACGGTCAAGTTGTTCTAAAGACGGGCTGTTCCTTAGCTTAGGGTCTAAATAAGGAACAGTTGAGACACACTGAGCGCAAAGTAACATCCCCAACATTCTCACCTCGTAGTTAGCACGACTGAATGACTAAACAGGGTGTCCATATTTAATCTGCGCACCGCGGTCGTATCGGTTTAATGTGCGGCGAATACATGCATAATTCAGAGCGCGCCGAGGAACTTGGCATGGTGTGTTTCGCGGCATAATGCGATGTCTGAGTTACGCTTCCATGCCGCAAACGTTGGCGCCAACACGCTGTAAATTTGGCTGAAGACAATTGTTGGGCAGTTTGTCCATTATTGGCCCAACTGAAGGTGTTTGACAGGTGATTTTTTAAACCGTTGTTTGTTTATATTGGGTGTAGTAGTAATACTTACAAGTTGATATTGGTAGTAAAACGTTTCTAGGTTACGCTGTGCATTATTAACGTTACGCTCAATCATCTTAACTGCTTGAGTAAGACGATACCTACTTAGGGAGTATGTATGGCTTCAAGCAAGTAGTGCAAGGCTGTGTACCTACAATAACATCAATATTTATGTGATTTATTTTTAAACCACTTTTATATTAGAAGTAACAAAAATAAAACGATGTATCAACACAAACAATTCTACGAAGATACATGTATTCCAGTTTTTTCTTTAGCAATCGACTCATGTCTCTGGGGAGCGATAAATCGTGGTCATATTGTCCGTTCGCGTTTTTTCGCCGGATCCCAATTCACCTGCGAGCCACGTATTTAATCTGGGTGTACTTCGCTCCGGCATGCACCCGCTCTCTTGGGGATTCAAAGTTTAGGGTCCTAGCCCCTATAAGAATATGTTAGTTTTAAGACCATTCAACTCTGATAAATTGAGAGAGAAACTTAGGTACTTACTTAGCGCAAAAGTATAGCGCGAAAGGCGGTAAATATATTTTGTTTTGCTTTTTGGCTATAAGACATAAATATTTACTAACAACATTTATTAATTAAGTTGGAGTATGAAATGTTATTTGAAAAACAAAAAAAAAAACCCGATTTATTATAAATTTACATATTTATTATATTTTTATTTATTTATTTAATGAATAGAACGGTAGAAAAAACCACTTACACTATTCATGATATATTTATTTCTATATATGTATATATATTTATTTCAATAATTTCAAATACCTTTTTTTCTTTTTTAAAGATTCCTAGTAATGTGAGCTACCCCTCTAATTTCATAGTGACATTTCAGTCATATTTTTATAAACCTAATAATAAAATTGATTGTTTTTCTATTCAATGAAATGTGTATGGCCTAATTTATTATTTCTACAAGTATTTGCTTTTAATTCATACGTCTGTTTTAATCTTTTACATTTGTGTATACCTAACCTTATCTTGTTCTGACATATTATGATTTGTTGCCACAATCTGCGCGGCGCCAGTAACGGCAGTTCCGTGGGTATCGCTGAAAATTAGCGCTGTTTACTCCGCGGTGGACAGCACGAAGCTGAGCGATGTCATTTTTACCCCACACGAAGGACGCACAATTATTATCATTGGTCCATGTGAATTGATTTTGTTTTTTTTTTTTAACGTTTTATTTCTGCTGTATATTCTTGGTGTGGGGATGAATAAAGATTTTTTCTATCGTTATTTCTTTATGTACCTATTAAAATGAATAGGCTGTGACAATGTTAAAAACAAAATATTATATAATGATTGTAGATTATATGCTTCTCTACTCATATGATTATAAGATGGGTCGTGAATTTTTTATATTTTCTTAAAATTTAGGGATGTATAACTTGCAGTCATTGACATATATATTACTAGCGTAAGGACCCGGCCGACCGCGAAACTAAATGGCACCAACGCTTTGGCCCTAAAATGACAGTTTAGGGCCAACGCAACTCAGTCGACAGTGGACCGCTCGCAGGAGAGAACGAGTGTTTGTTTGTCATAAATATGCCTAGTTGCGTGGTGAAAGGCTGCAAAAATTACGATACAAAGAATAAAAAGGAACATGGGATATCGTATCATCGATAAATAACCCTAGATTACTTCTGTTCAAATTAAATTATTAAATTATCACATTTTAAAGGTATAATTATTTTACTACCGAAGTCCGTAATGGCGGCCATTGTGTGGCCGGCCGCGCGCGAAGTAACGTTGAAAGAACGTCATTTTTTATTTGTTTTATTTTTGTCTTAAGAACTTAGTGTTAGTAATTTTAGTAAGTACCTAATATGTTAATACTTAATTATTATAACAATATTGTTTACAATTTCAAATAAAGCTGATTGATATTAATTTGTTTTACATACGTTTTTTTGTGACATGTATTATTATCGCAATAAATTATATTTTAAAAAACTAATATAATCTAACGACACCTCTCAAGCTAATATCCATCAACCCGTTTAGGCTACAGAGCGTGCCAAAGAAATATACATACATATACCCGAAAAAATTATAACCCTCGTTCTAGCGCAGTCGGGTAAAAACTCAGTTCAGTTTGTGACTGATGTGTGTATAAAAATATTGACCATTATTAAAATGTGATAAAAATATCATGTACGCACGTACAAGGTTTAGTCTTCGACCTATGAAACCTACGGCTCACATAGTTTGCATGAGTTATGACAGATGGCGCTACTTTTGCTTGTATGAAGAAGTTTTCTGTAAAATGTTTAGATGGGCATATCCTTTCTTTTGAAATCATTGCTTGCAGTATTTTGTGAAGCACGTCACAAAAAAATTGATCAGAATTATCGGTAGAACAAATTTATTTGTATCGTTTTTAAGAGTTAACCTGTGAATTTGAACCTCTCCGGGGTCATATTGCATAATTTTGTAAAACATATATTGAAAATGTTTTTCTGCAATACCTTGGAGCTTTCACAGGCTGGTAAAACTTTTTTGTCAATTATTGTCTTCAATGTTCTTTGTTAATTTCATTTCATTAATCCACTTGTTACAGTAACTTTGTACCGTTAATTGTTTTAGTGTTTATTTAATGTTTAACTCAATTACGAGCAGTGTTTATCATTAACAAACTAATAGCAACACCGTTTCAAACACTTAGGTACATTGTTTAACAAAACGCTAAAATTTATAAATATAGTAACCATTGTCAGCAATTCAGCATTAAAATAATTGTCGCGCTCCCCTTTAACAACGTCGCGTTATTTGTGTTTAATTCTGTACACATTAACGAAATGAACATCGTTGTTCGCACAGTCCTAACTCAATTTATATAATGAATGCCATACATTACCCGTTTTCTGTTAACAATTCGCTATGAGCACTCCACTTGCAAAGTTTGTCTACGTTGTGTCAACAGCGGCTGAGGTGGCATTCGTTGCTCTGATGCCGTGCCGCGCGGACGTCTCATATTTATTTTATTAATAAATATGTTAATACCGAGGTAAGTAGCGTCGCGTGCATTATTCATCGGGAACGGTGGCTCAGTTGACACAGCAACGGATAGTCATGCAAATTCAATCCGCCGAGATGCGGCCAAAAATTATCATAATTGTGACGTTTTTGTTTCTATACCTGCGCTCAGCTCGGGAAGTTTAATCTGAAGTTTGGCCGACACTTTTAGTTTTGTATAACGCCGTCATCACATCCCCATTTGCAATTCAGATGGTCGGAAAAGGCGGACGCGGCCGGATCCGTTTCGCTTCAACTTCTGCCGCGCACTGCGGGGGATTTGTTTGAAAAATACGCAGGTCCCCGGTTGAGGGAACTCTTTTTCGTCTTTGTACACTGCTTTTCAGCGTAACGACAAATTGAATAATGTTGTAAACGTAGTACCGAGTTTTCGAAACTTTCGCCTTGGTGATATGAAAGTGGATGTTGTATTTTCTTAATTCTTTTTTGTCGGACAGTGGGTCGGGTCGGGCGGTAATGTTTCAGGAAGGGTCAGACAAAGGCTATGTTATTGTAAAGCATGGTAGATCAACTAAGATTATCTAGGGTGACGTAAGACAAAGGATGAACGCCATAATAAGTGAAACCAGAGCAGGGTAACTGCTATGAGGATTATTATTAGCCATGTAAACCGCTTGATTTGGCCAAAGGAATAATATTATTATAATAATATTTTTCTTCTTTATTGATTAGGGATTTTCATCCACATGGACACGTCAGCCCCAATGTTTCTTATTCACATTAATATTACGAAACATGTCCTTGACTTCAAAAAATCCAAATAAAATATTTTATGATTTATCTTAACATTAAACAGGTGAATTCCCAACATGTCAGAGTTCCTTTACACCAGGGGCCATGATCAAAATCCTCACGTTTCTTGCCGAACAATTCAAAATTCAACAAATCATTTCACATCATTATAATAAAACAAATTTTAACCGGATTAATCGCGTGTATTGTTGGTTTTGGTTTTTCCTGACGATACAAACACTTTGCAGTGTTCGTGGTCGCAGGAGGACTAACATGTCAGGCGTCTCAACAGTTTATTTAAAACTAGCTGACCTAAGATATTACATTTCACATCACTTTATTTCTGTATGCAATTTGTATATTTTATCCTATTAGTTTCGGTGGCATTCCCTCTCTAATGAAGGTTGATTACGATATAAACTGATTATCAGGACCTAAGAATAGATTTAATTTAAATATTGCTATTGTATGCAAAATAAAATCTTATATTTTGAGTTCGTAAGTGTATGAAAATTCGTGTTCCGTGTGTGATGGAACCTGCGTCTCACGATTTATTAAATACTCGCCATATCTCGCAAATGAGCTTTAAACATACAAACAGTCCTTAAATCGAGTAATATCAGGTCGTAACCGGAAATAACCGGTTTTATTGCACCTAGATTGGAAGTCAAACGTTTACAGATATTATGTGAGTTTTTATAGTGTCATCATGCTGTAAATACCTACAGGGTGTTAAACTTGGCCCTTGAATCGTAAACGTAGGGTGTTGGATCGCTTTTAAGCCTACCGATCAGACTTTATGTGGCAGTGAAGTGTCGTTTCATATTTATTACACGATGTGAAACTGTTAAGTGGGTTGTAAAGATTTATGGAGCTTTTTTTACATATTAGGCTTCGTAGTGGACAATTGGCAAATTCGATTATTTAATCGTATGTTACCATTGTGCTAGGATATTGTAGAAAAGTTTTGTACTTATTAAAGCAAAAGAGTGTGAATTTGTTGAAAAAATATATTGAATGCTGAAAGTAGGTTATATGTATCTAAATATACATTTTTATTATGTTTGTTATTGTAAAAACTTAATGGCTATGCTAACCTATCTGTTCAACAAAAAATATAAAATGTAACTATCGATATGAGAAAAAATATACCACACTAGTAATACAATCCACGAAGACACTAATATCACCCCATAATTTAGCACTTCGAATTTGGCGTTCTATTTCCAAAATTCCTATTCAATTTTCGTACGTCTGCTGTCTGCCAATCAGAGGGGCGCGCGGGTCGCTTATTTCCGTTACGGTGGCGTTCGTGATTTTTTTTTCGCGGCTTGACGTGGACAAACTTGGTGCATTCATCACTACGCCGACGAATAGAGCTAAGAAGTGATTGGTTTTTTTTATTTCGTTTTGTTTTTTCACTATGTGTGTGAGTCGGATTCGATTTTAGAATTTCTCTCGTTTTAAAAGTAACACACAGTCACACTTTAAAGGTTTTTATAATGTATGAATGTAGAATGAAGGTATGAGTCGAAAATATAAATATCATCGAAATCAGAAAACACGGTGAGGATATCAGCACCTGAGAAATGTTCTCGATGGTGTGTAAAGCCATGTCAGAGGTCTTCGGGTGGACACTAGATTGTGCATGAACCATACGTTAACAAAATCGAAATGAAGGTAAAATTATCTTTCATAAAATATAAATTATGTATATATTTTCACTTAACGTGCAATAAATAATGCTCACTTGAATTTTGCTTCAAGTTTATACCGCACCATGCAAAAAAAAGTAAAGGTAATATTTTCTTAACCAACAAATTTCTACCGACGCCACCTCTACACATTTGTATGTCTACGTGGAAGACATTTATAGGGGGATGTTTTAGCAAATGAACGTCCCAGCACGAAGTCGAAGAGGCGCCAACTGAAAAATTTGTATTACCCACACACATGCAATCATGTTCTCAGAATGTGTGTATGTGAATATATATAAAAACAAAGAAATATTGCTGTTTGAGAGATGTAATTCGTAAACATGTAACAGAGAAGTGTAGGTATTATTATTATTATTTATTGACACCCATAACTGATAATACCGTAACTACAAAGTATATATTTTTGGTTAGTACTCTGTTACTTCATACTGAAATATTTTTCCTTTGGGAACACCAAATAATGAACCGTATTAGTCCAAAAAAATAAACGTGAAATTAATAAAACTGAATTAACAAGAAAAGAGAAAAATACAGCAAAGAAATCGCAAAACAAGTTCAAAGTTACATCGAATCCAAATCTTTTTAATTATCGACCTGTTCTGTTCAGAACTCGAAGCGTTGTTCATTCTAAAGCTCAAAAGGCAATGAACGCAGAAAATTTCTAAGGATATAATCCAACCTCGAAATCCACTCATTTAAAGAACGTTTTTGTATAACCAAAGTTTTAATTGGAGTATTAATACACAGTCACAGGTAGTACAGACTTGCGAACTTAGTAGACACGTATATGATGTGATGAAATGTACGCGTTGACGTCATGTATGTAATCGTGACGTGCGCCATCTTGATTTTTAACAATTTGTGTTAACAGAAAATCTTTAGTCTGCGTGACAAAAAGAATACTGTATGTTACTCCAAGCTATAAACGTGTGCGAATTTCATCTAAATCTGCGCAGCCGTTTTTGCGTGATTGAGGAATATACATACAAACTTAGTATGTTATTAGTTTTATTTATATTTGTTATTTAATCAGTGCCGCTTGCGAACTTGTGGATTTTCAAAGAATTTTTGGTGTTTCAAATGACAAAAACATAGTCACAGCGGACCCGCTTTTAGCCATCCACCGACATGGGATGAGGCATATTACACTGAGGAAACCTGGACTTAATGATTATAATGTATGAATGATAAAATTGCCAACCAGTAGAGAGCTAGCGTGATGCTCGTGCTTTCTATATACCTATGTATAAGAAGAGACCCCTGCATAAGCAGGCAGTTATGAATTGCTTATGTTATATTATTTATAGTGTTACATTTAACATCTTTTCAGCTTAAAGAGTTATTTTTATTGGAAACCATGCACCCGATAGTTGCCTTTTCCCGAGGCGCGGTAGGATTTGATCATAGGAGACTATATTGTTAATCTAGTTGACTCAGTATTCCGAATAATTATTAAGAAAATCATAACGTTACCTTACCTAACCTAATTTCGTGTGTTTTCAAGTAAACTTTCAGCTAAAACCGTTTAAGGAGATTACTTTCGGTTAGTACAAATATTAAAGGGACTGATTGAGTTGAAAACTTCTTAATTACGTCAGTCGTAGTAACAATGTTCTGATTGGTTCATTCTGAGCAGTACGTGCGATACGGCGAACGCCATTGGATAAAACATTACGCAATGATATGGTTTGTTGGTTATGATTTTTCTGAGAATATGTGAGTTGGAATTATTGTATGTATGTATGCGTCCGTGGTATGTGTGAATATTTTCGAGCCATCTTGGCTCCACAATGTTCTTGCTCTTTGTAGTTCGAAAATTGTAAATCAATAAGCGAATGAGTTGTAGTATTTTCAATGAAACTTATTTATATATTTACTTCTTTTTATCGTATTATTCAGCTTCTCCTGCCCAATGAATATTGTTATATTTTGAGTATCACACATTTCTTTTTAAGTACAGTTTCAGAATCTCACCTGACTGTTGAGTATAAATAAGATTTTCTTACCTGAAACAAAAACATTTTAAAATTATTAACAATGTATAAGACACAGTTTGTATGGGGTCTTCTATGGTTTAATTAAAAGTGTTTGTATTCATACTTTGCCTGGCAATATTCTCTCTACATCTTCTCTTTTATATGCACAGAGACGGACAGTTGCGGTGGGGATGTTGTTTTATACTATAAAACAACGTCCCCACCGCAACTGTCCGTCTCTGTGCATATTTTTCTCCGTAACTCTTGAACTGATTTTATTCGGGTTATCATTAATAAATGAAGCGTTCAGGAGGAGGGTTTAGGTATTTATTATATAAACATTTTCATTTTTGTTAGGTTTGTGGATATTTTCGATATCATTCACGGGGTCAGCAACAAAGCAATCATCCGCAAAGGTCGCAGACGTCGTGCGAAGTCGCGTGGGTCAATTTGCTCAAGAATTCAATAACACTAGAAGGGGGGCTTATATCTCGGCCAGAGAATAAGCATTGCCATACAACGAGGCCATGCTGCCAGTCTTCTGGACACTTTTCCAGAAGACAGCGACGCGGAGGAATACTTTGACACTTGAGTAAATTTTCTTATTTTAATTTTAGATTTCGGATAGTATTTATTTTATAGGTCTGTAGTATTATTTTTAGTTTAAACTTTATTATGTTTAACAATAAATATTCAGTCACTAAAATATGTTACCAATACTGTTATTTCCTGAGTCCCATGTAAGAAATTCAGTAGCAGCCTGAAGTTCGCTACAACTTCAGGCTGCTCCTGACGAACGAATCCAAGATATGTTACATAACTGCTTATGTAAGTTGTTGTGACAAACAACATCAGATATATTGTATCATTTTCACCAATCTAAGCGATCCATTTATAAGGGGATGGATTCGAGTGAAATGAAGTGGCGGCAAATACCGGCCCTCCATAACGGAAACATCAATACACAACTAAAATAAACTCGGCCTGAAATGACGGATGGGACCGTATATTTTTTTATATACAAAAATACAGAATTATTGTGACAAAAATACGAGTTCTTTATGTTACCTATACCATATTTTTTGTAGCATAAAAACCCGTAGTATTCAATAGGTGTAATTTATAGTTATTTTTATCTTAATGTAGAAAAAAAAACATCATGTTTAAGATATGTGGACATATTATATATATAAAAAAATGTTTTTTGAAATAAATACCTATAGCGAGTATCGTCTCATATATGTGTCTAATAGATAATTTGATGTTTCCAACGTTATTAAGCTGACAGTACCTCGAATCTGCTTAGCCTTATCCCAATTACATTGAGGCGGCTTCCAATTAAACCGGAAGCAGCTTAATACCACTATTTTACATGGAGCGACTGCCTATCTGACTTCCACAACCCAGTTACTAGTTAACACGATATCTCATCGTAAGACTGGTTGTCAGACTTTCAGGTTACAGATTTGTCGTTGCGGCTGTCATAGATCTTAATTTTACAACCGGGACCGACGGTTAAACGTGCTCTCCGAGGCACGGAGCATCGATATGAAATGACGGTCATCCATCCACAGATCGACCTCGGTATGCGCAGCTTAACCTAAGTTGGTCGATATTTTCAGGTGTTACTTAGCTACGAGCCCCTTATATTAAGACAAATACCGAATTCTATAAATACAGAATTGTGAATTGGAAAAAAGACATATCAATTATACTTTCTGTCGTTTGTGGTTGACGAATAAGTTATTAATCAAATGAAGGGAAATACTTTTTATATTTTGAAATAAGTAGATCCTTCGTACCTACACTAATTACAAATTACTACAATTATTATTAATCTAATATCCTGTATGTACTTTGCTTTTTTTTTCTCTAACTAACATCATCTACAATGGTGTTTCTTTCTTTTTTTCAAATGAAAATATTATATAGGTATAAAAATTGGCAATACAATGTAAATAATTGTCCAAACTTCACGAACACTTGTTTCACTTTACATCGCCGCAAGTCGTCGACAAGTAAATATTTTTTCCTTCCAAACTCATCAATGTACGTGTTTTCTTTGCATCGTTCCGAGTGCACCAAGCACCTCTTAAGGCGGAGTATCGATGTTTTTTTAAGGCGAAACGCACACGGTCATGTTTGTGTTCGATCATGAGTTTAGAATACTCGTGAAATGGTCTTGAAGACGTATTGACATGTGTAATGTAATGGTGTAAACCACCAACCAGCTGCCTCGTTAGTCTTGTGGTCCTAAGCGCGACTGCTGAGCATGAGGTCTCGGGTTTTTCGGGGATTCCCGGGTCGGGCATTGTTATTGAGTTTTTCTATTAGTACATTTTCAGTAGCAGCCCGGAGTTTGGAATTGTGTCCAGTTGGTGGCAATAAGCTCACCACCTATTACATGGGACTTAATAACAGAATTGATGAAATGAGGGTGTACAACTGTGTACACCTCTGCCTACCCCTTCGGGGAATACAGGCGTGATGTTATGTTATGCAACATTTGGTCAGCGGCTGCGTTTTACTAGTGGTCCCAAGTGCGACTGCTGAGCATGAGGTTCTGGGTCGATTCTTGGGTCGAGCACCACCAATTCCATGAGACTTAATAACATCATTAATGAAACTGTGTACATCTCTGCCCTACCTCTTCGGGGAACACAGGCGTGATGCTGTGCTATGTAAAAAGCAGTAAGAACTAAGGCTAGGTGTTCAAAAGCGATTCTACAATAATAAGTTTAATCATTACACTTTTGCGTGTTTGACTAATACATTAAATTTATTTATTTTGATTATTTACTCACGCATTTATAAAACAGTTAGCAGGTTGTGCGTCATTACACTTTACTGTCGCATAAAAATCTCTTATAAAAAAGCCACTGTCCAAGTAATGGATGGTAATGGATCAGGCTGACAATAACAGTATTTATGAATGGTAAATGAACTTCAACTATACAATATGGTGTAAACTATTATTAAAGATTTGACTAAAAATATTTCAAACGTAACCAAATGGACCGATGACATCATAAAGGTCACAGGCACGACAAGTTCAAGTCCGTCCCTTTTGGCAATCTATGGGGAACCCTATATTCAGCCGTGAACGGTACCGGATAGCATGATGAACCAAATGTTTCACATTCAAATGACGTTGATCGATTCGAAGTATCATTTGGAATTTTAACCCGAATTATTAACAATTTTTTACTTACAAAAACATAATCTATTCATAATTTTCTACTCCGAATATTTTTTTTTATTTTTTTTTATCAAAACCTGTAAATTTATGCGTGATTAAGTAACAAACAACCAAAACATTAATATTTTCATATTATGTAGGTTTATATTAGTGGTATTACAAAATAACAAATGCATCCCAACGCATTAAGTACCGAACACATTGTCCGCACATTAAAACAAATGTAAATTAATAAGCACACAACTACTAATTAAGCATTAATGAAGCAATAAATTAATTTGTTAAAAATTCATTGGCAAAAACCGTTGATGGGGGATACTGTATGTAAAATGGCCGAGTGGCCGTTAATTTTGGTAATTGTTGTATACTTGTTATAAATTCAAGAGATTAAGCCGTGCCGTGCGAACACTGTGTGCACACAGCTTTAAATTAAGACTTTATTATCATGATAAATCGAAATTGAAATTAAATATTCATGTGGTTTTTTTTATGTGGTGGGAGGCAATCTGTGTGCATGTCACCAAAGTTTGATCAGTTAATGAGAGTGGTCCTCCTTTGGATGATGACCTATGAAACTAATGTTATTTATAGAACTACTGTTGAATAACATTATTACTACTCTGTGTCATTCCGCAGTGAAAATTATTGGTTTTAATGGTTGTTTATCAGCGGCGAAATGATTTGGTCTTGGTAGTACAATAGATTAATATATATATATTTATATTTTTTGTTATAATAGCAGGAAAACATGGCAGTGGAATTGAGGACGAAAAAGTCAAAAGCGACTTCGAACCAATAGTAATACCACAGATCATATAATACTTTAGTAATACCAAGTTTCTCGCAGCGCGTACAGCCCGTCCAGCCGCACGGTCGTTGCCCCACCCGTGCGGTTTGAGTAATTCCGGATGGGTTACGTTTTAATGAATTAGGTACTATTGTTTCTCATGCTTTCAAGTTGATATATTGATGATCATTCTGGTTTTTTTTTTAAGTTTTACTCTGTTTTTGTAGTACTATATCTGCCTAGCTTTTTCTCAATTACATTGGGGTCGGCTTAAAGTCAAACCGGATGCAGTATAATACCAGTTTTTTACATAGAGCGACTGCCTATCTGATGTCCACAACCCAATTACTGGGTAACACGATATCTCGAGGTATGACTGGTTGTCAGACTTTCAGACCTATGACTACCCGTGACGGCTGTCATAGATCTTAATTTGACAACCGGGACCGATGGCTTAACGTGTTTTCTGAGGCACGGAGAGGTATCGATATGAAATGATGGTCAACCATCAACAGACCGACCGCGGCAAGCGCAGCTTAACCTCGATCTATCCATCTGTGCGGCTGTTACTTAGCCACAAGCCCGTTTCTGTCATGGGAAACAACCATTGAAAGTTCAGCATTTAGGTACCTATGTCAATATTACTTTTATCTGCTGCGCTAACAGGAGCTCACTGATAGTGATGTGTTTAAGGTGTTTACGGTAGTCATAATATGGCATATATTATATGCGTGTAAAAGATCTATGGAAGATTGTGGGCCTACAACATTTATTGAGCTACGGATGTACATTGCTTGTATGTTAAAGTATATCTATCTTATATATAAACAAAAAACAATTACCGCATATATGAACTGCCCTGGCTGGGGGCCTTAAAATTATTCAGGCAACCACAGGAAAGCCCGGTTAAGCAGTCGACAACTTCCTAGGTTGACCTGCAAGATGACCTGTGAGATGTCATACACAAATAAAGCAATCTATGCTTTTTTAATTTCATGAGATCAGCTCGAGCGATTTGGCAGTTTTGTTTTTTGGTCTGATATTAGAGTAGTGGAACACGATAGAATAAAAACTCAAAGGACAATAGATACGTAGATAAACGGAGTTGTATAGTATGTTTATTTTGCTTTCCCTCCGTCTATTTTTCGTGCATTCAACCCGTACAAAACAAATGCACGCAAATAAAACAGCGAGTATAACATCAACTCGATCTAATAAAAAAAATTAGATGTCATTCCGCCGTGCAATCGTCGTAATGCAATCGTCCCGAGCGATAAAATAAAACGTCAATGCCTACGTTTAAATAAAAAAAGAATAACGTAAATTCTTACAGGCAGTACACAAACAAAGGCGAGCGCCTTTGCCTCACATGAAGAGTGTTTGCAAAAATTTCGATCGCCTTTTATCCCCTGCCTCCTCTTAACCCCCTAACGCCCGCCGCGTACAATCATAAGTGTTTTCTTTGTGGATAGCGGAGCCAACAGCACCCTTTAACGTGTTTATCCTTTTCGGTCGAGCCTCCCCTTTATAAACGAATATTTTGACCCTGTTTTTTTTTATACTGTGTTATTGTAACTGAAATGTTTGTTTGGAGGTATTCTGTTTACCAACAATGGAGTTAATGGACATAACAGTACTTAGAACACAAACGGTTGTTACTGTAGAAGCATTGGAAGCAATCAGTGACCGGTTTTAAATGAAAAAGTGAGCTATGTGCTAAGAAACTAACTAACTGAGTTGGCTTAGTAGTCCCAAGCGCGACTTCTTCTTCTTCCTGCCCTGGTCCCAAGCTATTTGGGGTCGGCGCAATATGTTTGTCTCTTCCATTCTTCCCTGTTAGCCGTCCCTATATCGTTCACCCCCTTTTCATTCATGTCATCGATCACACAATCCATCCATCTTTTCTTTGGTCTACCTCTACCCCTCCATCCATCAACATTCATATTCATTACTCTCTTAGTCACATGTGTGTCTCTTAGTCCCAAGCGCGACTACTGAGCATAAAAGTCGGCCAAAGTGTTAAAGAGTTTTTCTGCTAGAAAATTCACAATCCGGAGTTTGGAATTGTGGCCAGTAGATGGCAAGACGCTGATCACTTATTATATGGAACTCAATAATAGCCTTCGAGAAATGTGGGTGTATATCTGTGTACACATCTGCCTACCCCTTCGGGGAATACAGATGTGATGCGGTTCTAAGAAAATGTCTAAACTTTAAAAAAAAACATGTCGGTAATGTGGAAGTTTCACGACAAAAAATATTGTTATCCAAACATTAAAAAAATAATATATTAATGGACAGTTCTATGACGTCAAACTTAGGTACTTTACCTACTTTTTAAAAACCTATAATATTATTCCTTGTAACTAAAACAACTAAAAATAATTTAATTTTTGTATAACCAGCAAACACATTTAGCACCTATCTAGAGGCAAGACATTTCCTAATTTGGTAATAGAATTTCGGTTTGTTAGTCCACCACGCGCTGGGAATACGTACCACGTACGTGGTCGCTGCTAGGGATGTGTGGTCGCAGTGGCAGCGGGGAGCATCTGTCCATTAATGTGCAAGTGTTTGTATGTTTGGTGCAAAAAGATAAAATAATAAAGTAGTTAACTACTACTTAACTGACTTTCCATTAGTTGCAGGAAAATCACTTCCCATAGTTTAACGTATTAGCGGCCAGTTAAAATTCTCTAACTGTCAGGGATCGCCTAACAGTCGGGGTCAGATCAAGTAAAATTCACTAATTCGTTGAAAGGCACTTCGCCGTATTTATTTACAAATTGTGACTCTACTTTAAACATATATTTCCAAGTAACACTGATTCTAATAACATTAACAAAAGGTTCCGCATGAGAGTTCGTTCGGAACTCTCCGTAATACATTTACATTTTTCTTGATGTTGACTGATTTGAAAAACAAAACAACTGAGGTTCTAGGTGAACCCGGCGTTCTTGTAGCCTGGCTCTCCTCTGAAGTAGTGACCACCGGCCCTCGGTGGCAGGTGTGCGCAGCCAATCAGCGCGCAGCTCGCGCTGGTGAGGGCGCCACTGTAGCGGCCGCGGTCCCCCCGCAGCTACGCCTACTTCGTCTCGTTTCCTGTCCTCGCACTTTTCACCCAATGCGGGACCAGGGTCCAGGTTTCTCACCTTATTAGGTAAGGAATGCGGTCATGAAAAGTGAAGCTACTTTTGAAGTATATAATGTACACACACACATGTGAGAAATTAAAGTGGCGACTCTGATTGGCTAACTTGTTTTATTCCTGCTTACCCCTATTTACTCAAGAAAGTATTAATTCGATATTATGCTCTGACGCATTATCCTAATGCACGTAGGCGTGCCTTCCTACTTTCTACTTATGATTCTGACGTAAGTATACGTTAAAGGAAATATAAAGAAAATAACAAAATCAACTAACTAATCGTGCACAAGTTATGTGCTTATTCATCACAAATCTTTGATAAGCGTATTATAATGCTTTAGGTACATGTGTTGGTGTGAGGAGCTGTCTGTCCGTAACATTCTCCCCCCGGCGTAGCAGTGCGAGCCTCTTTTGCAGACGTGAGGACGATCAGTCGCCTCACTGGCCGCCTGAATACCCCTCCTTTGGTCCGCACGTCCGCACTCCGCGTTACCCCGTCGGGTCCCGTGATGACTCTTTCCACTTGGCCTCGTGGCCATAAATTCCGAGGAGCCAATCCGTCCGCGATGATCACCAAGTCGCCCTGTTCGACTTGCGGCTTATCCGTGCGCACGTCGCCACGCGGGTTCAGCGTAGGCAAGTATTCCAGCAACCACCGATTCCAGAAGTCGTCAGCCAACGCCTGAGTGGCTTTCCATGTGCGTCTGTCCGCTACTTCGGTCGGTCCTACGATAGGTAATCCTGTGGCACTTCCCAATAGCAGGTGGTTCGGGGTTAACGCTTCCGGTTCGTCAGGGGTGGTGGATACGTGGGTCAACGGCCGTGAGTTCACGGTATACTCTGCTTCCGCTAACAGTGTGGTAAGTACCTCTTCCTTGGGTGATCGTTCGTGTAGTACCATGAGCAATGCAGTCTTCACGCTCTTTATCAGTCGTTCCCAGGCTCCGCCTTGATTCGGGGCGCCGGGGTCAATGAACCGCCAGACCATGCGTTTGGTTAGCGTATAATCTTTCAGTTCTTCGGCCCATTTTTGATACGCGTTTTTTAGTTCTACGTCAGCGCCGCGGAAATTCGTTCCGTTATCTGATAACATAGTCGCTGGCCATCCGCGCCGAGCGGCCATCCGTCGTAGCGCCATTATCGCGGAGTCCGTACTTAGGCTTGCTATAACCTCTATGTGAACGGCGCGTGAGACGAGACATGTGAACAACATGCCCCATCGCTTTTCCTTTCTGCGGCCTATCGTCACGTACATAGGCCCGAAACAATCGACCCCGCACCGTGTGAACGGTCGTGAATATGCGTCTAATCGCTCCGAGGGCAGGTTCCCCTTGACAGGGATAGAGGGCGCCGCGCGTCTTAGCCTACAGCGCAAGCAGTCACTTGTTATCTTTCGGATTACCGACCGCAAGCCCAATATCCAGTATTTTTGCCTTAGGTTGTTCACTACGTGTTCTCTTCCGATGTGCCCTCGAGTTACGTGTTCGTGTTTAATGATAAGACGTGTTAGCGCATGTTTTCCATCGAGGATCGGTGGCCTCTTGGTTCGCGCGGGTACGTTCGCGGCGTCTATTCGCCCGTTGAGTACGATGACCCCGTTTTCTTTGTTGATGGCTGGGTCTAGTTTACTGAGTCGACTCGCTCTGTCCACCCTCCCTGTTGTTTTAAGCTTCACACATTCGTTCGGGAAGCTTTCCTTTTGAGACTCTTGAATCAGTATCAGTTCGGCTCGTTCTAGGTGTCGTAATTCTAGTGTTTTCTCTTGTTTACGACATTTATCTATGAATAATAGTGCCGTCGCCGTGGCTCGTAGCAACCGATTGTAGCACGAGAAGCGTGTGAAGTTTATCATGCTATTCTCGCCGACGACGTGGGCGACGCATTCGTTGTTAGTATTTTCGACTTGCATTGTTTCTTGCGGCCAGCTCTCTTCCGGTTCGCGGAGGAAGTCCGGTCCGACGAACCATCTGTCGGTGGCTCGTATGCACGTCTTTCCGTTGCGTGTCGCGTCGTCTGCCGCGTTGTGTGCGGTCGGCACCCAGCGCCATTGTTCTGGTTTCGTGAGTTCCGCTATTTCACCCAATCTGTGAGCCACATACGGCGTATACTTGGCCGAATCGTTACGTATCCAGTGTAGGGCTGTTTTCGAATCGCTCCAGAAGGTAGCCTCCGTTTTCCACGTATGTTCTCGTAATATCTCGGCGGATAGTCGCGCGCCTATTAGGCAGGCCTGCAGCTCCATACGTGGGATACTTTGGGCTTTTATTGGGGCCACCTTGGCCTTCCCGGCGACCAGCATCACGTCGACTGTTCCATCGTTCATCGTGAGACGCCAATATGCCACCGTTGCATAGGCTTGTTCGCTAGCGTCGGTGAATATGTGTAACGATCGCGCTACGACGCTACGGTTCGCGTAGCATCGTGGTAGTCGTAGCGTTGCTACGCTGGCTAAGTCGGTGATCCATTCATTGAAGGCTATCGCTTCCTCTGTCGGTATCGGTTCGTCCCATCCTGTTTTCTTCCTCCAGAGCCCTTGCAGCGTTATTTTAGCGATTATGGTGTAGGGGCTTAAGAGGCCGAGTGGGTCGAATATCGACATTACTGCGCTCAACGTTTCTCGTTTGGTGGGCGTTCGTTCTCCGCTGCGAACGTCGGCGGGTACGCGGTTCATCGCGGTGTTGAATGCGAATTCGTCCCGGTCCGAGTGCCATCTTATTCCCAGTGTTTTTTCATAGGGGTGAACGTTCGCGCCTAATTCTTTCGGGGCGCCGGCTCTGTCCGCGGGCGGTATACTCGCGATCAGGTGGGGGCGATTTGTAGCCCATCCGGCTAGTTCGAATCCCGCTTGTTTGTGTACTTGACGTACCTCTTTCATGGTAGCGGCGGCGATCGATTCAGAGTCGAAACAGTCTAACCAGTCGTCCATATAATGGTTGCGCGTGATCGCATGTAGCGCGCGGGGATGGGTGCTCCCGTGATCTTGTGCGTTTCTGTCGCGCACACTATGCGCTAAAAATGGCGAGCTTCTGGCACCGAATATCATGGCACTCATTTCATATCTGCGCGGCGGCACGTCGCGTTCGTCGCCTCGCCACAGAAATCGTTGCGCTGATCTATCTTCTTTGCGTATTCGTACTCGCAGAAACATTTCTTTTATGTCTGCTGCTATCGCGATCGATCGTTCTCGGAACCTGAACAACACACCGTGTAGTGCTTGCAGCTTGTCCGGACCGGTGAGCAATTCGTCGTTAAGGCATCGTCCGTTCGTGCGTGCCGCGGCGTCGAATACGAGACGTACTTTTCCCGGTTTATTTGGGTTCGTAACCGCAAAGTGTGGTAAATACCACTCCGTTCTGGGGTTCGTGTCATCGAGTACCGGGGCGGCGTAACCTTTCTGAAATAGTTCGTTCATTTTGGCTGTGTACGCGTTCCGAAATTCGGCAGACTTATCCATTCGTCGTTCTAGTGAGCGCAATCGGCGCACGGCCATGTCGTAACTCGGCGGTAGATGTACCTCGTTTGTCCTCCATGGTAGGCCCACCTCGTATTGACCGTCTACTGCTCGTACGGTTTCTTTAAATATTTCCACGGCACGCTCGTCTTCTTTCACGGGCTTGCTCTTTTTTTCTATTCCCAGCGCATCGATGGCGAAGTGAGCCGCCAGAAGATCGGCTAACTCCTCGTTGCTCCGCCTCCGCGCGTGGTATTTGGGCGTGCCCATGTGTAGCACCGTTCCTTGTGCGGCTGCGTGGTCTTCTGTTATCACGCTACGCGGCGCGACACCGTGTATCACCCACCCTAGTTGAGTGAGCGACGCGGCGGGCTCATTCTTTTGTCCCGTTAACAGTTTTCTTGACACTATTAAGTGCCATTGATCGGCTCCTATTAGTATACGCGGTCGTGCGTTTCTATAGCATACGTCGTTTCGATCGAGTTGTTTTAGATGTTGGTACCGTAGACAACTTCCATCTATGCTTTGGCTCGTGATGTTCAGTTGTTTCACTGTATGCGCTCTCACAGGATAGTAGTCGCTCTGCCTACCTCTTATTTCCACGTGTACTCGCTGGCTGGTCGGCTCTTGTTGCGTTGATGTAATACCGTGCACGCGCAGTGCGCACGTCGGACCGTGCGCGTTCACTGCCTTGGCAAGTTCCTGGTCGATCAGCGTAATGGTGGATCCCTCGTCCAACAGAGCGTGGGCTTCCCGTTCCGTGCCGTCAGGTCCGCGTATAACGATCGGGCAGACCTTCAACAATACGGCGCTCGAGCCTATCACAGTGTGGGTAGCGGCGTCCACGGTTTCTCCCTTTTTCTCATCGTCAGCCGACTTGTTCGTTGAGTCGTGCAGCATTTCGTGATGCGGGTGCCTGCATTCGTTCACTCCGCATTTTCTCGCGTTGCACGCCCCGCGTCGATGTTTACTGTTCATGCAGCGGAAACAGACGCGCGTTTCCTTTGCCCATTCCCACCGCTGAGAGACTGTCATGGCTTTCAGTCTTTCGCATCTCTGCGTATCGTGTTCCTTACCACAGCACAGACACACCTTCTTCGGGTCTCCTGTTGCGGCATAAGCAGCGCCCTGTTTCCTGTTATTACTTCGCTTGATCATACCGCCGACGCGGTTGAATGGGGCGTTGCGTGGGGGCTCCAGTTTCGGTTGACCACTCGTAATTGTCGTTACGTAACCGAATCGCATGGCGCGGCTTGCCTCTCTCATGAGAAAATTGGCCACTGTGACGATCTCTGCTTCTTCTTGGCTTCCATGCTCTTCCGCATAGTCGCACCACCTCGCTCGTAAGTGAGGGCTCAATTTTTCTGTGACTTGTCGTGCCAGCATCGGATTGTTCAGGTATCCTTTGTTATCGACGCACGACAGTATGCTCACTACGTTCTGTAGACGCACTGCGAACGAGTTCAGTTCGCTAGCGGTCGATCCGGGGCGAGGCATCCTTTTGATATCCTCTAATGCCTTGTCTATGATTATTTCAGGGCGTCCGTAGTATTGATCGAGCGCGTGCATAATAACGGTGGGATCGGAGGCCGTACATAATAGAGCGGCCACTACTTCGCGTGCTTCACCCTTCAAACTCGTTCTGAGTCGCGCGAGGTTCTCCCCTTGTGTGAAACCGAACATTCGTGTAGAATCTCGCATCGCCGCTTTATACAATAACCATTCGTTGGGCGCGCCGGCGAAGACGGGTAATTCCTGCGCTTGCCTCGGTGGTGCCCTCTTGCTGGCCATTCGTTCGAGTGCTTCGGCTAACCGATCGATTCCTCGTTCTCGCGACCTCCCGGGGGTCGGTGATCGCGGCCGCCGGGGGGTGTCTTCAGTTCGTTCGCGTGGTGTAGTGCGTGGTTGAAATTGACGCACATCTGGTTCGCACTGATGTCTTACTCTAGGTCTATCGTCACTATTCCCTTGATAGGGTTGCTCGCGTTCTGCTTGCTCCCCCCGTGGATCGCACGGGACCGTTCTGGGTATTGCCGACGACATGTCTTCCAATGACGTCAATGGCAGGGGGTCCTCCCCCCGTGGCTGAGCGCTCTTCAGCCAGTTGGTGACGCGGCGTTCCACCTCTATGGTTTCGTTTGCCATCACACTATCACGATCGGTTTCTTCACGTATTGTAGCGACGTCCATGGCCAGCCGCTTTTTGACTAACTCGGCTTCTAATTGTAATTCCTTCCTTCGAATTTCAATTAATCTTTCTTGCGCTGCGAACTCTGCTTGTCGTATACGCGCTATGGCGCTCGATGTCGACCGCTGCGATCGTTCCGACGGAGCTCTTGAACGTCTCTCGCGTTCTTCAGCGATGACATTTGTAGCGGCGATGGCGGGCGCACGGGATGTCGGTGCGGGCGCGTCCACTCGTGTCGCAGGCATCGCGGGTTCACGTTGTTCCGGGTTTATGCGTGACGTGCTTGCGGACGCGGGTACGGACGGTGAGGCGGGGGGTTCTTCGTACACCCGACCTTTATCTTCTGCTGACTGGCTTCTAGTCTTCATCCTAACACTAGCAGTCCCTAACACTAGCAGTCCCTAACACTAGCAGTCCCTAACACTAGCAGTCCCTAACAGTCCTCGGGGAGGTGCCGCTGTGACGGGCGTTCACTCCCGTCGGGATGGAAGGCGTAGGAAAGGGGGGGGGGGGGGATCTACCCAGCAGAGGATCGTACGTCCTACGGGGTGCTCAGCAACCGGCTGGAGTGTCCGGTTCCTTTGGCGAGTGCCTACAGTCCGGCCCCCGCACCACGTACGACCTTACTGGCGTAGAAGCGCTATTCAACTCGTGCCTTAAAAAGGGCACTCTTGCGAGTTGGTGGTATCACGCAACCATACCACACCGCCTGGGTTCGGCGTTGACACCCGATCCCGTACCATTGGCACCGTTAGGTGGTACGGAATACAGGGCCGCGATTCACTCGCGTTATGATCTTGCACGGAGGTCTTGCTCGGCGTCCTGGCCCGGCGATCTGCACGGCGACCTGGCACGGCGATCTGGCACGGCGATCTGCACGGCGACCTGGCACGGCGATCTGCACGGCGATCTGCACGGCGATCTGCACGGCGGCCTGGCACGGCGATCTGCACGGCGATTTGGCACGGCGATCTGCACGACGACCCGGCACGGCGATCTGCACGGTGACCTGGCACGGCGATCTGCACGGTGACCTGGCACGGCGATCTGCACGGCGATTTGTGGACTGTATCTTCCCGATCCGGCTCGAAGGACCATCAAACTGTCAGGGATCGCCTAACAGTCGGGGTCAGATCAAGTAAAATTCACTAATTCGTTGAAAGGCACTTCGCCGTATTTATTTACAAATTGTGACTCTACTTTAAACATATATTTCCAAGTAACACTGATTCTAATAACATTAACAAAAGGTTCCGCATGAGAGTTCGTTCGGAACTCTCCGTAATACATTTACATTTTTCTTGATGTTGACTGATTTGAAAAACAAAACAACTGAGGTTCTAGGTGAACCCGGCGTTCTTGTAGCCTGGCTCTCCTCTGAAGTAGTGACCACCGGCCCTCGGTGGCAGGTGTGCGCAGCCAATCAGCGCGCAGCTCGCGCTGGTGAGGGCGCCACTGTAGCGGCCGCGGTCCCCCCGCAGCTACGCCTACTTCGTCTCGTTTCCTGTCCTCGCACTTTTCACCCAATGCGGGACCAGGGTCCAGGTTTCTCACCTTATTAGGTAAGGAATGCGGTCATGAAAAGTGAAGCTACTTTTGAAGTATATAATGTACACACACACATGTGAGAAATTAAAGTGGCGACTCTGATTGGCTAACTTGTTTTATTCCTGCTTACCCCTATTTACTCAAGAAAGTATTAATTCGATATTATGCTCTGACGCATTATCCTAATGCACGTAGGCGTGCCTTCCTACTTTCTACTTATGATTCTGACGTAAGTATACGTTAAAGGAAATATAAAGAAAATAACAAAATCAACTAACTAATCGTGCACAAGTTATGTGCTTATTCATCACAAATCTTTGATAAGCGTATTATAATGCTTTAGGTACATGTGTTGGTGTGAGGAGCTGTCTGTCCGTAACACTAACTATCCATAGTACGTAAACATGATAGCCTAGTGGTATGGCTGTTGGACTCTCCAGTCAAGGTCGCAAGATTGAATTAAGAAAATCACAGATTTTCTGGAATCATGTGCGTATTATAATTCCTTAAAATGGTAAAGTATAACATCGGCAAGAAACCAGTTCACTCGAGAGATATTCTCGATACTGTGTAAAGCCACATCAGAGGCCTACGGGCGGGTTAAACTCTGACAATAGGTTGTTCTTCAACATACGATAAGAAGAACTATCCATAACCATCAGACCACATGATTCCAAACTCCGAGGTATCTATTAACACTCCTTCTGTGACTACAAACGCTACAAAGTGTTCGAAACGTCAGGAAAAACAAAAAGCGCTAATACACGTGACTAATCCGGTTAAGCTGTTGCGTCAGTCATTAGCAGACACAATAGATTTTTATTGTTACAACGTACAGATCTGTACGTTACTGAGCCGAAAGGTTAAAAGTTGTTTTATTATAATACCTACTAACTATTTAGAAAAGTCTAAAAGAATAATCCAATACACTTTTTTACACTCCGGAATCGAGCCCAGAACCTCACGCTCAGCAGACCGCTAGATTAATGAGACAGTTAAAACAATATGAATATTAATTTATCAGTATTTTCAGCAATCGTTTAATCTTTCTCACCGCTGCAATTGGCAACCCGAACACTGTTGTTGCACGTATCGCTCGAGGCGTCGCTGGATTAACCGGATTACACACGACGGGATACGCGTGTTTTTATCACGTAATACCCGCCAAAGTCACCGGTTTACCGGTAAATTTAAATTATTAAACGGTTTTAAATGCCCCGAAGATGCTTACAGAGCAGTTACGTAGGGACCTACGTTAAAGTTAGGGAATGACGGCAAAGCAACAGACTTGGAACGATAATAGCTTTCATTTTGACAGTTTGACTATATAAATTACGTCGATTTTACTAGTCAAGGAAGTGTACTGTGACGATATAACAACTGCTTATGTAGCAAAAATTATACCTACATAAATAGGCGTTCCTCTCAGGTATCTCAGAAAGGCCAGTTATCTCCGTCCCTCGGGCCAAATAACATACCCTAGATATAAGTAGCCATATATAGGTACTTTGGTGGTAATGCAAACCGACTATAGGGTACCCAGCGAAAGGTAACTACAAGGAATAAAGTTGTTGTTCTTCCTATTTCATGATGTTAGAAGCCAAGCTGTCGTACGTAAATACTATAAATTAAAGACAGTTGGGACTGAGGCGATGATTTCGTGTAGCGTCAGAACCTTGTGGAGTAGGTAAATGAAAATGCTTGTATTGATCACCAATTCACAGACTGACTGTACGGATTCTCTTGACGACGATTGAGGAATCAGCTATCAGCACCAATATATAAAGTACAATATAATACTGGCTGTTTGTTACTCAGTCACTCAAAAACGGCTAAACGGATTTGGATGAATATCGAGATAAGAACCTTGGACTAGGGCATAAGCTACTTACACTTTGTCACGCAAACTAGAGCAGCTAGTTAAGTATAAAGTATCTGTTTTATATTGCAACTCGCTAACACTGACGCCCCAACCCTTCTGCTGCACGTACCGCCAGAGGCGTCGCGGATTAAGTAGATTACAAGCAACGCGTGTTTTTATCGCCTTATCATTACACATAGAAACTGAACAAGCGGTCAGTTTTGGCTCGTTCAAATAACATATCATCACGCCTGTATAACCCGAAGGGATAAATAGAGTATACTCTTACAGTAAGTTAATGATACCAACACCAGTATAAGCTAGCCTCGCTATTGAAACTCCCTACTACGATAAGTCAGCTCAAGTTTAAATGGACGTGCGGCCTACTGTAGAACTATTTGAAAACCGCATTTTAAAAGATACCAATGTATGTATTATTATTAGTTAGTAGCGACCTGGCCCGGCTTCACACGGGTATTAGAAAAATAAAGAGTGAAGTTACGTTTCGCCTACGTAAGTCATGTAAATTTATATTTCGGTGACATGGTTGAAATTTTTTTTTGTCCTTACTGATAAAAAAAATAGGCTTTATTATATATATACCTAAACCATCTGTGAAAAAATATCTAAATGATGGTAAAAACCGCATTAAAACCCGTTGCGTGGTTTAGGAGGCGTAAGCGGACAAACAGACAGGTGCTGAAAGAGACTTGGTTTTATACTATGTAGAGATATAGGTGGTAAGCAGGCAATAGCTTCTACCGAAAACCCCAATAACACTTCGACTCGGAAATCGAATTCAACACTTCACTCTCAGCAGACTCAACTTGTATTGCAACATGCTTCGTTAACTAAATCAATGGGGAAATGATTTAAGTCTTAACATAATCATAAAAATGAAAAATTAATATCAACACCATGGAAAAAGTAATATTGATACATGCAAGGTCTGAATCTACGACCTATGCTTCAAAACTTTTGTGTTACCATAATCTGCCTAGCCTTTTCCCAATTACATTGGGGTCAGCTTCCAGTCACACCGGATGCAGCTTAATACCAGTAAATTACTTTCACTTTCGTAGTGTTGCCGTTAAAATCTAGCGAACCCCAATTTTAATTTAATTAGCGTTAAAACGTTATAATACTTCGCAAAATTATTATATGCTTTAACTTTTAGTGCGGATTCCGGAAACTATAACAGTATCAAAGTTTACTATAGTTCGTCTAAGTAGCGCTTGAACCCGCGTTAGTTTACTAACTATCCATAGTAGGATTGGATAACGGTGAACACTCCTAGGAAATGATGTGTGGCTACTGGGTACTATTTTATAAGAGATGACATCAAATATGGGCCAACATCATAGCATCGCGCCTGTATTCCTCAAGAGGGTAGGCAGAGGTATACAAAATAGTACACTCACATTTTACCAATGCTGTTATCTAGTCTTATAGGTGATGAGTCTATTGCCATCAACTGTATACAATTCCAAACTTCAACCTACCACTGAGAATTTTCCTGCAGAAAAATCCAATATCCATTTGCCTGATCCGGGAATCGAACTCAGGACTTCATGCTATGCAGTCACCCTTGCGAGCACTAGATCAACGAGGCAGTTCTAAATTAATGACGAACTGTCAGAAAGGGTATTTTCTCATACCAAGAAGGCACAGTAATAAAAAAATGAAATGGATCCATAATTGATTAATTGAAACAATTTAGTACATTTTTAACGCCAAACATTTTAATAAGACACTCATTAAAAATGCCTACTCCCCTCCGCTTCCCTGTGTTTCACTGCAGATCAGAATCCGACAAACAAACTTTCCAGCGGTGTTCTTTCTAGTGGTAGAGTTTAAATCACCAATAGACGTCTGATATGGCTTTATACACCATTACCATTTTTTTATGCGGGTTGGCGATTTCAGACCAATTAGTTCAGGTTTCATCATGGTTTCGGTACGACTATGATGTCAATAAACCAAGAAAGTGCTATAACTTGAAAAAATTGTAAAACAACGCGCTTTTATTTCAAAAATAAACACTCACTTATCAATAGCAATTAATCATTTTTATTTGTTTAAAGTTACCAAAGCTGTAATATGCATAAATTAATACTAAAGTACCTCGTTCGATCTTGTTAGAGGTAGCTCGGCAGCCATTTTTATCATTATGCGTTTATATGAGCCAGTCACGGCATGCGAGCTTCGTATAATTATATCGCCACTTCAACTTTACAGCGTTATATGAAGTTATTATAACCTTTGAATTTAATGTTTCTATTGTTTATAGTGGGAATTAGGATTATAGATTTTTTGGTTGAAATGGCTTCTGAAATAAAGGTTTTAATTGAAGTAAAGGTCAATGTCAAAAGGTGTACCTACGTACAAGGGGTTCTGGCAATGTTTATTATTATCAATTAGTCGAATTAGTTAGCAAGGTATATTAAGACTCCTCGTTGCTTTCAGAGAGTATGTTAAACAGTAGTTCTTTTAAGAATAGCTATACCATTAGGTATTTATAACTCAGAAGTCAAGAAGCCTGCGATTACACCAGTCACTGGTACCGCTTCCGCTTCCCACCAATTTCGTGTGACTCAAAGCTCTACTTAGAAGTAGCACTATTTTTTTCGAGGTAAGAAAACATAATTTTCGTCAAAAAAGCGTTTACAAAGATTCCTTTTTAAGCCTGGCGCTGTAAGAGGTGATCATTATACATTTATAGACGACTGACTGTGAAAGATTCTTTCAACATGCAGACATCCTCGGGATAATTTTCAAAAGCTTCCACGCCTTACAGGTTTACCGCACCGTGATAATATAATGGTCTGCACCTAAATGTTTTGGAAAAGTCGCGTCTCGAAAGACCATTTCTGTTTTGTTGGGTTTCTGGTGACAATGCACCCAGATCAAAGGAAATTGATGCAAAATGTGTAGACCATAAAGTTGTATTTTAATTGTGTTAATTTTGGTTAGGATGGAACCTTCACGTTTGGTTTTTTTAATAGTAACCAAGACAGCAATGACGATAAGTAATGTGATGCACATACGACTGAAAATCTGCTTGAATGTGGTACGGTACACAAATTAACATCTGAACAAACATACGAATTTTATATTCAAGATATGTCTTTGAAAAAGCATTAACGCATGCTTAGCGAACTCTAAAGTTACAACATTAAATGGAAAAAGAATACGGTCGCGAACAGGATTCAAACCTGCGCCTCCGAATTTTATATTTTTGATTAATATAATAATCGAGTCGTCATTCTTGCAGTTTAATTTAAAGTTGAATTAAATTTTACTTTATTTATTTCCGGAAGAATTGTACCTAGGTAAGTAGGTACAGTATATAAGCATAAAAGATAACTAAAATTTCCAGATTAAAACTGAACTGGCGAATAATAATAGACGAAAACATTATAATCCCCCCTTTCGTCCCCCTACTAGCCCTCTCCATTACCAAGCGTTTTACTTGGCGCGGATAAATTACACAGTTATGAATAAATTTCGCATAAAACTCGGAACTGCACCTTTACATGACGAAAGAGTAAGTGAGATGTACGATTGCGGGCCCAAGAAAGGGACAGACGACGCGGCAAGTCGTAATACGAAAATTTCATTAAGAAGTCAGACCATCCCGAACAGTTTTGCTGATATCTAGAATATTCGGGCGTACTTATGAAGACGTGGAATATCTTCAATTTGTGCAGATGATTTCAATATAGTAGCGCTTTGGAGATGTAATTATATTGTGAACGATTTCCTGGTTTGATGAGGTTGGTATTAATGTGATTAAACTTTTCTGTTTTGTCACCGATTTGCGGAGTTATCTGGTTCGATGACGTGGGGAGATTTATAATGTGGAAGTAATGGTTATTATGATTAAATTTATCGTAGATATTGGGTCGGTAGCGGTAAATTTGTTTTATAAACCAAGCTGATTACCATTTTCAAATATTTCGGGTGTGATGATAAGCAGTTTTATGAATCAGGGTTTAATATTTAAAAAAAAAACGTTCGCAGCACCCTAGCCATTAATTATTACAGTCGTGACGTATAAATTTTTCCAGTTAATCAAAAAGCTGTTGAATTTTTCTGAGAGTTCCGTATCTCTCGTGACGTCATTAGTGACCTACCAAAATACCGAAGCACCTAAGTTGATTTCCGAACGAATTTAATTTAATTTACAATTAAAACGTGGTCCTCTGTTTATTTTTTCGGAGCACTGGCTTCTAATTTTGTATTCCGATGGAAGTTTGTTTTTCTTATTTTTGTTTCCGTCTGTTTGTGTTGCTGTTACTGGCTGGGTACAATTTATTATTTTAAAATGTGTCTGTGTGTGTTATTGGCAGACGGTAGTAACATTACAATGAACATGACAAAAATTTTGTGTAATAATATTTAGTGGGTAGTTGTTAATTTATTGTAGGTTTTTATGTATTACAATATGTTGTGTCAAACAATTATTTGTTTCAAACAAAGGGCATTAATTTATTTATAAGTCAATTTTATAAAGAAAATATTTGATGTTACCTTGCATATTTCAAATTGCTAATTCACGAACCAGCTTTCATAGCCTATTAATCTGACATCGCATACAGTATTAGGACCCAATTGACATTCAAACGTCCTCAAAAATTAGCCGCAAAAATGCGTGCGCACGATCACACACCCTCTCTCATCCTATTACACGAATTATCATATCAAACGGTAACCGAAGCATTCGCCATGAAAAAAAAAACAATCATTCAAAACCTTTCATCCTCTTATTAGAGAGAAAGGGTTAGTATTCGTCGACAAATGTAATGTTGTTGTTAGCACAAACGAATTTCAACCTTAACTTATTGTAATAGAAGCCTTTTCATCTACACCGTCACGTTTGTTATGACGTAACGAGCTTACCTCGCATCGCAATCAAAGGTTCACCTATTTAAATAAATCTAGATTGAAATTCACAATGAAGTTTAAAGGGAGTCGACGTCAGTCGTTATCAGGGACGTACTCGTTCCGCCAAATGGGTGCAAACGAGCTATAATTTATTGGTCCTTATTTTGCACTCTCGCTTAAATAATGTTGCTACAGCTGCGTATTTATCTCAACGAATGGCTGCAGGTTAGGTTGAATGAGGTAGCTACTCTGATTTAGGAACAAACGTATGAACTTGTATTTATTGTTTGTATAATACCATAATCTACAATTGGGCATAACAACCAATGGAAATATGTACTTTTAACAGACTAGATAAATATAACAGATTTAGAAATATTTACATAACATGCCTCAGTGCTACAGAAATGAGAACACAAAAAAGAATAAAATATCACTCACTCGCCGCCAGCCCTGGCAGGAGCTACCAAAAATTATGTACATTACTTTTGCCAGTAAAATTGGGTTACCGATGGCGATGTAATGAAGTGCTGAACTTTCAGGTCATGTGTGGAGGCTTCCTGGGGTAATTGGCTCTGATATACTGTGCCACCGAATCCGACCGAGCGGCCCGAATGATAATGGGTCCCCTCTATAGTTTTAATCTTCTTTATAGGTGACCCTTTCGGTAAGTTTGGAAGTCGTTTCGCCCCTATTATTTTATGTTTGTATGAGTGTTTGGACGTTTTCGGTTCGTGTGTTAAATTGAAACGGATCTAATGTGGTTTAGGCTTGTTGGTGTCTGATCGTTAGAAGTTAGTGCTTAGATAAACTGCCAGGATAAACTGATTTGATAGGGTTTGGTAGCCGCCGCCCTAAAAAGTTTGTAATGGATTCCTAACTAAAATAAAGGACTGAAACAACACGGTGGCGGTTTTGGTTTATGTACACTGGTGAGAATTTAATAATATCTGAATTTTGTGGCTTATTTTATGAGTACTAATTCATATACTCTGTTAGTATTAGATCTTGCGATGAGTCAGTAGACCTAGTGATATGATTTGACAGCGTTTTGTATTAAAATGTTTCTCAGCAAGTAGACGTTATACCGTGACATGAAAATTATATTCAGATAGGTCGCATCCTTAATAGTGAGGGACAGATTGAAAAGGAATTTCTTACAAAACATTTCAAACAATATTAGCTCCCCCAGCACTTAGATAACAAGTAGTTTCTTAAGTTATAAATCTCATTCCAAAAACCCAATGAGCGATGATTTTTCAAAGCGAATCGGGGTGTGCTAGCGACATAAGCGCTACAATTAATTTAACCGGCGTCTCTACTCGGGTTCCTGATGTGGCACAAGGGAGGTTCGCAAGCGATTACATCTTTTATTGTCGCTATTCTGCGTATTTGCGTTCTTATGACGTAACTGTTATAAAGCTATGTTTTGTGAAATTATAATATGTATGTATTTATTGACTTATGGTTTATTAGTATCTTTTAAGCTTGTTCTAAGATTTGGACATCAAGGAAGGATAGATAATAAAAAATAAAACAGTAAGTAACAAAAAGGTTACAAAAGGATTACAACATACAGAAATGTTCATAAAGAAAGATAGGTTGGCTCCCAAACTAGGTTTATACCTGTGGCTTCAGGGAGTCAGTGTTCCTCCAAAATGAATTACAAAATGTATGAAGTTACCATAAAATATGTCGGAATACAAATCTTAATATAGTACATGCAGGTATTAAGAATTACAAACTTATTACAAATATATATAAATTTGTTTGTCTGCACTATAGGTCTATAGATGAAAGGTGATTGACGAAATTATTATATGAGGCGAGTCTGACCTCGACGAATGTACCGCAATCAAATTGCACACGTTCTCAAAAACGGAGAGGGCAGGAACCACATAATGTTAATAAACATAGATGACGCGAAGTGAAAACGGAAGTAAATAGAAGTAATGTTTATAACGCAACTAAGTCCTATTGTAGGTTTAATGTTAACTATGTGGAAATTTATGGTATAATCAAAAGCTGTGCTTCTTCTAGCTCACTGCCCCAACGCGTTGTCGAAATAAATAAAAGTGCTCTTTGAAAAGTGTCCAAGCAAAGTGCGCTTCAATATTGGTGTAGCTAATAAAATTTAGAAAAGAGTTTGGAATGGTCTATGGACAATTGTTTCAGGTCTAGATGTATTTGTGTTTATAGTCGCATCCAAGATGTCATGCAGACTTGATTGGGTCGCGGTGAATACAGAGGCTAAACCTCGGTAAAGATTAGAGTAGGGTGGTTTTTAGTCTGTGGAAATTTGGCACAGCTTCCATGATGGATATTCAACAAACAAAAAATAAGATGAAATCAAATAAAATGCACACCTGCCATTTTCTTAAATATTATTAGCCTATGTTACTTGGGATAATGTAAGAGTTCTAATGATACCCCACACTTCGAAATCGGTTCAGGCATTTAGAAGTTGTGGTGGAAAAAAGAAAGAAAGAAACTTAAATACATAAACCCTCAAAACATAATACTCCTTTTCTTGGCCAGTTGTCTAAAAAAGGATGTCATGTAGTGCGAACCTTTTAAAATAATACCTTCAAATGTATATAAATGGTCTACCGCTAATATTCTCTAACTTAGAGTAAGTTGGGGGTAAACTGGGGCAAAATTGTGAGACATTAATCTTTAGCTCACGCGAAAAGTATTGTACAGATAGCGGGGACTGAGATGTTTGTTCAGATGTCGGTCGGTATCGTCAAAGTGCTATACAATGATTACCGGGGATGCGAGAATGAGTCGTTTTCCACTATAGAGTACCTTAACCAGGTCCCGACCCGAGAATATACTACTCGTTTCCAAAATATGTTAAGGAAGAAAAAATGCCTCATTAGTCTAATGGTCTTGAGGGTGACTGCTGAGTGTGAGGCCCTGGTTTCAATGCCGGGGTCGGCAGTGTTGTTGAGTTTAACTGTCAGCAAATTCTCACTAGCAGCCCGGAGTTTGAAATTCTGTCCAGCGTATAAAGATGGCCCTATCCAGAAAAATTATATGGCTGAACAACGTTTGCGGGGCACAGCTAGTACTAATATAAAACACATGCAAATAATAATTAACATAACATAAAAGGGGTAGGTAGAGATGTACACATTTGAACATCCACATTTTACCAATCCTGTTATTAAGTCCTATGTAGGAGGTGGTGAGCTTAGTGCCATCCCCAAAATTCTCGGTAGTAGCCCGGTGTTTGGAATGTACCTGCAATTCTAAACTCCGGGCTGCTACCGAGAATTTTCTAACAGAAAAACTCAATAACACTTTGCCCGACCCGGGAATCGAACCCGTGACCTCAAGCTCAGCAATCGCGCTTGAAACCACTAGACCAACGAGGCAGCAGTGAATTAATAATTGCTTAGCAGAAATTTGGGTGCACATACTGTACAATAAAAAAAAAAACTATAAATTGTGTGTTTTGTATACTTGCATGCAACATAAAAAAAAGTAGAAACCACATAGCTTTTAAAATATTTTTGTGACATTTAAATGGGGAAGGAACTGATATATGACACACAGGCTACATTCTAGCTTGACTGAGAAACCAGAGCTTTAAATAAATTATGTCCTTAAAAGTGATCTATGTGTGTTTTAGTTATTACTCTGAAGGTAAAGGTTTCATATCAATAATATAAACGTTTCGTTCAATGAACAGACAAACGAAACTTTACTCTTTACTTAATTAACTGCCGACATAAATTACAACACACCAGTGTGGCTCTACCTTTACCGGTATTAGGGATCCCTAGCTAAAAGATTAATCGCAGTACTCCGTAGTAACACATTAAGTAAATTTCTAAGCAACATACATATAAATCGTGCTTAACGGGCGACGCTGAGAAAATTGTACACTTTGGACGGTTTCAGCTATTTCAGGATTATTTACTACAGCCTTATTATTCTTATTAATTGTTGTTGAGACTCGCTGAGAGCGGGTATTGCAAACATTATGGATTTAAAGTGTGTAAGGAATCAAATGTGTGCCCATTCATGTATTACTTATTTTGATCAGCTATAACTCAAAAGCTAGCGAAAATCTAAAGCGAAAGCTAATGAAAAGATCGACTCCTTCTCTTTCTTCTCTCTGCCCTGGTCCCAAGTTGTTTGGGGTCGGCGCAATATCTTGTTCTCTTCTATTCTTCCCAGTCAGTTATCAGTCATTGACAATTCTTAAGCACCTGTATTGGTCTATTTGTAATAAATATAATTGAGAGTTTAATACTTGTATGTGAAATATCCAAAACTAAGAGCTGTAGAAGTAAAGGAAACAAGTGAAATGTGTTCAGATCTTATCTACTGTCCAATTCCTGCCTACAGTTACACCTTGGCACCGCTTTTCGGGTCACTTCGGCTATCAGACATACCATATAAAACACTTTTCAACTACGATAAAATACACTTTTACATCAGATAGTATTACTTCAACTGCAAATGTTTGCTTAAGGAAACTTAGCTCAGAGTAGTTCAAACGAAACTGGAGCACATTCTAGCTTTACTCGCCAATAGTACCACTGTAACAGATTGCTCTAAAATACACCAACAAACTTTTGAATTAAAAGCAATGCGACAACTCTGTTTGCTGTTATTCTGCTATTTCTCATTTAGCCAACGACTAAACGCGGATGCGTCTGACATCGTGGCTTCGTAATATCCTGTCACTACATTGACCTATTTCCAGACCAACACGACGCGACACTGTGCCGCACTGTGCACACCCTACGCCTAAACTTACCCGCCGAACCATTTAAATTAACACAGCAAGCTTCCGTGGCGCTTGTTGGAAAACTTACACTGTAACATTACTTAAATCTTTATTACGAAAGCAATAAAGGCCATATTTAACGCTGTCAAAGGTTTCGTCGAAATTAAAGCGTTGAAATGAAAGTTCGGTTGTCTTTTTGGGGTGGCACTTGGGGTCTTGGAGAGTTTACTTAATGGAAAACGTTCTTTTGCCCTTTTAACTGAAATACTGTCTTGAGAAATTAATTATCTATCAATTAGAATATATTTAATGTCCTTTGATTAACGTCAAATCATCAAATAAACAGAGGACGGCTTATATTCGTACTTAATAACTGTTTATTTAAATATAAAAAGTAATTGATTATAGACTTTAGAGAAGAAACACTTTAATGCAACCTGGAAACTCTTTTATAAGTATTTGGTTAGGAAAATATGATGATAACTGCCTCGTTGGTTCAGTGGTCCCAAGTGCGACGGCTGAGCATGAGGTCTTGGATGCCATTCCCAGGTCGGTGAAAGTGGTATTGGGTTTTTCTGTTAGGAAATTCTTAGTAGCAGGCCGGAGTTTGGAATTGTGCCCAGAAGATGGCTCACCACCTATTACATGGGACTTAATAACAGCATGAATTGTGAAAGACGTAAAAGACACCTTCGTTTATTTTATCTCAGTTGAGGAAAGAGGTTATCGCGGTTGAGGGAAACGAGAAGTTCCTCTAGAAAAATATAGATGGCGTTACTTACATCAACTGATGAATGAGTAGAGAAGGAATAAATAATTATTTGTTCCGGGAAATCCGTAAAATGTTCTTAACACTGTGACCCAAATACTGGTATATTAACCTAAAATCGAAGGTATCCACCGTACGTCTACTTACTACTCGTAGTTAATGAGACATATAGTTTTATGATTTTACTTTCGTTATTGGTACTTTTCATAGACTATTGCTGGGAGTTTATGGAGCTCAATGATCGAACTTATTTTTACTATCAGTTGCTTGCATGAATTATGACTATGTTATATGTGAGGGGCTCACACAGATTAAGCTGCGCTTGCCACGTTGGGTTTATGGATGAGTGGCCATTATAATTATTATGGCTATTCGTAACGACAGCCATCTTCGTTTGACAACCTGAAATTTAAACGCCCTAACTGACGCACAAAGAATCCATAAAGCCACCGTAGAAAACTACAGATACCAAATAGAAAACAAAATTATATTAAGAGCAATTATAGGAAGAATCCCGAGGTACAAGCGTAGGCACAATGAGAGGTATTATGACCATTGGAGGGTACAGTCCATAAAATAAGAAGGTCAAGACGCCCCCTCTCCCCCTGGAATCGAAAGCCACGGAGAAAGGCATCGGTAAAATTGGCAGTTAAGACTGTAACAGACGGACGACTGGATTTGTGTCGCAGGTGCGAAAATAATAAAATTACGTTTGTGATCCGACAGCTTTTGGACATGTATATTGGATTAGGTATATATTTTTTTGTTATAAAGAAAATATGTCTGACAATGTTCCTATATTTCAAGGCATGTTGATTGATACTGTAATGAATAAATGTTTAGGCAATTTAGCTACTATAATCTTGGGCACTGTTTATTGATGATTATATGATTCCCTTTAAATTAAGCAGGTAATTATAATTCTTCCGCCTAGTTTCTAATTCAAACGAGTTTCTTAATATTAATGAGTTTGTTTTGAAGATAGATCGCCGACAAGCTCTAGTATTAGATCATTGTAAATCATTATAAAATACGTTTAAGCAATTGTTTATCAAAGTAAAAGAAAATAAATCTCCAATAAATCGCAAGTCTACGCGCCCATCTTTCGGGTGCGTCGAATTTTTCGGTCGGTCATTCGCGTGACCGGTTCGCATTAGTGCAATGAATCAAATTGAATAAGGCCGTGGCCACATCCGCGATTGGAGGAAACGCCCGTCGCTTTGCTAATAAATAATCATTGTTAACTAGTCGTGCTACTGAAGTCGTGTTAATGGAGTTTTCAGGCGCGCCACTTTGTTTAGATTAGGAATTGATTAGAATACACCTATTTAGGGCAAAGTGAGAGCTAATGGGCAGGACCCATTTGTAGCGTAATTGATAGAATTCTTGGATGGACTGGACGTGTGCTTGATGCGTACGTGATGTGACGTTACATCACCACGTTATAAAGAACATAATATTAATTCAGTATGCTTTACAAAGCAAGTGGGTGTGTAGACTTAATTTTCGGGAATTTAATTAGTTGAAACTTAGTTATTCGCGGTTTAAAGCCGATTAAACGTAAAACTGAAAACAGAAAATGTAATATCTATTTACCAAGTAACATTTATTCATGGTTGAGGAACTTTATTAATATACAAACAATAGTTTAAATTAGAAACAAACGAAATACCTCTAAAGGCCATTTAATTATTGATGAGTTACAATTCATGCCGTACAATTAACAATTACTTGGTACTCAAACCGCTAACTCTAAAATGGAGCTCGCACATTTCAAACAATATTCGAGGCAACACTTTCGCCGCTACTGTCATTACGGGAGGTCGTAACGACCCCACAGTGCAAGGATTAGGGCGCTCGCACACCAAGTTCAAAGTCGTACACAGAATTAATAGGGTTATTGTGGCAATAAATACGGGAGGCGCCTAGTTTGCGGTGGCCTGCGGTCGGATAAATCAAGTGGGCGAATGCCGCAAGATGTCCCGTGCTATACCCTTCCGTCTCTTGGTAGGTGATGGTCGTCAGCATAAGAGGTAGCGGAAATAAAGACGGAGGTTTTAGGATAAATTTACCTTCAAATAACAAAATAGACCTAGATTCACAATTTTAACTATATGCAGATGATTTTATTTTAAAACGATTTATAATAAATTATAAAAAAATTATTCAAGCTAATTTTAAATCCTCCGGTTCCCCGTTGAGGTTGACATTTCAAAGACATATAATTATTACACTATTTTATGTAAAAAAAATTAGTCCATTTTATTGTGAGTATAGGCAATTGGCGTTGTATAAAGTAAGCAAATAAATTAATACTAAGTTTAGAAGATAGTGTATAACTAACCTTTGTTTCCGTCAATGTTACGCAAGTCTTTGTTATAAAATATTGCAATAGATGGCAGTAATTGAATATTATAAAATAATGGTTTCTATTATACAAAATAAAATTTATTACAAATATATTATTATTGTATATTTTTCAAGAAACAAAATAATAGTTTAACTAAAATGCTACCAGCGTTAGTTACTGATTAGAAATATTTTGCAAGTATTTTTCTACGTAAGAAAACGCTCCAATTTACAGCTTGCGCCACACATCCAGACCAAAACAGTCCACGTTAAAGGCCATACCAAAGTGAGCACAGCGGAGTATTGGCCATGTTTTTATGTTTAATGTATTGTATTCATGATATTCGTATATACCTACTCCCATTCAACTTATATGGTAACAACCGCAATTTTAGAAGTGGTGAGTGAATTTTTGCCTGAACATATAAATAATTTACAAACCAGCTGTTTTATTATGTTTCGATGAAACACAAAACCGACGGACGGACGTAGAATGTTGGAAATAAAAGTTTTTGTAGAACACAAGTTTTTGTTTAAGTATTCACTGTGTTAAAATATCGGCAAGAAAATTATGAATACTATGCATTTTATATTTGACTACTGCAAAGTCATTTGGTGAATACGGACACTGTACGAAACGTCAGGAAAAACAAAAACTATATAACATAATAGTCACGATTAATCCGGTTAAAAGTTGTTTTATTATAATATGTAGGGACCGATACAACTATGCATGTAATAATAATAACGTTGTTTAACAAAACAAAAATCCGTGAGATACATACGTAACTCAGAGAGTAAATAATTCGAACTATCCGTAGCAATTCACTGTCGAAAAGTCAAATTTCGTGGTGACCGACTGGTTACAGGCCCGTTTCTTGCGTCACAGGTTCTGGGTTCAAATCTGGCATAATATACCAATGTGATTTTTTCCATGACATATGTACTGTGAAGGAAAACATTGTGCGGTAACCTGGACTTAATAGTCTGAAATTGCTAACCAGCAGTGAGCTAGAGTGGTGATCAACGCTCGTGCCTTCTCTGTATGAGAAGAGGCCCTTGCCCTGCCATGGAATAGTTACGGGCTGGTTATGTCATGTAGTAATTCATTCACAATATTTTATTTGGTGGTTTTGGATTTGTCGAATGTAGCAATGAATCCATTGCTATCGTATATCGATATCGTCTTCTCAGATTAGCAATTTTTAACATTGGCGATAAATTTTAGTCGGTTTTAGCATCGGTGATCAGCAATTTTAGTCGTTTTAAGCATTAGCGATTAGCAATTGTAGTCGTCTTTCGTAATCACGATACACGAAACGTTGAAATTCGCGATTTGATTACCTCGACCAACGCAAAGAGTCACCATATTGCGATGCAGCATTGATCCAATTCTCAAATAGCTGATCACCAAATGTAGCAAGTTATAAGAAATAAATAAATAAAGTAGCAAGCCTGTGGACGTTCTACACTCACACAAATGAGATTAATTCTGCACCCCGCAATGATTTCCCAATGAACGGATTACACAAGCGTTCCTTGTAATTTCTTATCCGACTAGTTCATCAACAATTGAAATGTACCTAAAAGGTCACAATTTATGCGAGGACCAAACCACCTGGGGCCCCTAAAAGCTAAGGGTGACTAATTTATTGCAGCTTAATTTACTGAACATGTTTTATGTAAGGCCTGAGGGTCCGAAAGAATGTTTTGGCGTGATTTGCATGTGTTCCCGTCTAAGTGGCCTTTACAAGTGGACAAGGTCCATGGCGTTGATGTATCGCGGCCTTAAGTAGTGTAGTGAGTTAGCCGTGTGTGTCGCCTTAATAGTTTTAACCCCGCAAGGGTAACAGCAATTTTGCTTTGGTTTTCATGTTTAGGACAATTTGGTCAAAATAATTTGAATATGGATTAAGATAAATAATTGTAATATATATTTATATTAAGATAAATAATTGTAATAATTAATTGTAATATACTTAGTAATATCTTAGGTTTGCGCGATCACTACACATTATAATAAAACAAATTTTAACCGGATTAATCGCGTGTATTAATGGTTTTTTGTTTTTCCTGACGTTTCGAACACTTTGCAGCGTTTGTGGTCGCAGGAGGACTATACTTATATCTTCATACACACTTACTACATAACTATATTGGTGACCCCGACGTGATAACTACTGAAAATTGTGACGTATGTTGTCGTCATGATTAAATGTAAATATTATTTGTACCGTATTATTGTTTAGTTATGTCAGTTAGTTTTAGTGTAAACATATAGTGTAGGTATAATTGTAAATATTTGTATATAAGTATTTTGTAAGTTATATAATAATGTAAATGTATATAATGTGTACATTGTGTAAATTATTATATTAATATAAATATATATGTAAAGTAGGGAGCCTACATATCTAAAGTTATTATATTCATTTATCTAAAGTTTTTATATATATATATAATTTAATAACAGTATGGTTTTATTGATCACTAGCTGTGCCTGCGACTCCGTCCGCGTGGATGTCGTAAATTAATACCATGTCGTGTATGAACACAAATTCATAATTAACAAATGTTCGACGTGATTCTTTAAATTGGCATAACTTTTTTATTTATTAACCGATTGACATGAAACAAACACTAATTATTAAGTGAAGCTTATATATTACACAATATATTCAACATCTAAATCGGATAAGCCGTTTCTGAGATTAGCGTGCACAGACGCACAAACAAACAGATAAACAGACAAACAGATAAAAATAGACAAAAAATCTAACAATGTTTGTTTTGGGTGTTACTGCGTTGATAAAGGACCCAATAATATTTTTTCTCATATATCTTCCATGTAAAGACAGCGATCCGTTACATTTTTATTATTGTATGTATAGAAGATTATTTAATTTAAACGATTGGCATAATGACTATTTTTAAGCGCAGTATCTGCTTAGCTAGTGCATGATTTTTATTTGCTTTATAAGAGTAGAACGGTACCTACTTTTTCCCTTAGTCGAGAAGCAAGGTACTCGTAGTTCTTAGCAACAAAGCAAAGAAATTATTTATATAATGATACAATTTATATTAATACCACGCCCGTTGCGGACACGGTTGATTTTCCTTCGGTCTGTTCTTGACATAAATAAATTCAGCTCAAATTCCAAACAAATATTTTAACTTGTTAAGTGGTCGTACGTTTTTGTAACAGTTTTCTGACAATACTCACTGCGGTACGCTTTGTAAAAGTACTACGAGAAAAAAGACGTATTCTGTACGAGTAGGGTTTGTACAAACGAAGTTAATTTACTAATTGATCCATAGAAGTATTGGTGTATTGTGTTGTGAAAGAGAGTTTCATGATTTCCGACATTTACTCGAATATTTTGGAGAGCTTAATTAAATACGAACCGAGAACATTTGTATTATTTACAGTTAAATTAATGATAGCTACGGCTTTTGTTATAGTTTATACTCAGAATTTTGTAAATCGTCGTATCTGATTGAGATGGCATTTCAATATTGTAGAATATCGGTAACAGATAGCTTTTACACTTCTTTAATCATGTGGTTGATGAACAACCTAGTGTCCGAGTTTAAACCACCCGTCTCTGACATGGCTTTACACACTATCGAGAACATCTCGCAGGTGTGCTGGTTTCCTCACGATGTTTTCCTTTACCGTTTTATGAAAGTGATAATTAGTTTATAATACGCACATGTCGTCGAAAAGACAGTGGAGCGTGTCTTGATTCGAATTTGCGACCTTTGAGTTGTCAGTCCAACGGTCATTATTAGGCTATTACTGTTTGCAATAAACGATTGGTTGACCTTTATTTTATATTAGCGTTAAATATTTATAACAAGTCAAATTTCAAACAGAGTATAGTATAAGTAATTATAGCTTAGTGGGCGCACCAATGAATTTGCAATCGTCTTTGTATTAGAAATTAATTATTACTTTCTTAAAATGATGAAGGAAAAATGGCACAATCCAAAAAAAACTCTTTAACTGTTTAAAACAAATTATGTCTTTTACAATAAAACATCGAAGACTACATATTGTAGTTCAAACAATAATATATATATATATATATATTTTTTTTAAATTAAATTTATTTATTTATGAACAGCAAACTAGTGTGTAACGCTGCTGTAACTAAAAACTGTAAAATCTGGATTATGCCACTGTTGTTTTCAATGTGCGAAACATCTGAGATTGGCAAGCTTAAGCTAAACATTTCCGTGGACCCCGTAAACCCTAAATTATCTCGGACACAAATTGGGCGTCCGTTAATTATAACTTTGCTGCTGTCGTGTCCAGTAAAACTGTGCACTTCAATTAAAAGTATTTGGCATTAGATAGCCGGGCCCTTGTTGTATAATTATAAAGCTCTATGGGACTTCAAAATGTTGGAACTCCAGGAATTTTGTGACTGTATTCAGAATAATTGAGGTGTGTTTTGTTTCAGTTTCCGATCGAAGTGAGAAAGGCTTTTGATTGCGAACTTTATGATCTTCATTCTTAACATATCTATTATTCTTATGATATAGAACAATATTAATAAACTTCTGTCATGGTTATACACATCATCTTCACGATGTTTGCCTTCACCTTTTTTAAGCAGGTGTCAAATAATTTATAATCTCTACATGTCTTCGAAAAAGTAGTGATTCGATCTTGGCTTGCCAGTCCAATGATTATTATTTTAGGTTGTCACTGATTATAAGGTAATGATGGCAAGTGCCTACTACCAAAGAATCCGAGCAAAATGAACTCTGTGTAAAGATCAGTAAACCCTAAAATAAAAAGTTCACAGTAAGCAAGACTATATACATTTCAAACAAACAAACAATGAAATAAAAACAAATTTATTTTTACTTAATGAGTAAACAGAGGCTTCGCAAGTACGCACAACGAAAGGCCGTATTTTCAAATGGATGCGAAAAACCAACACTGACAAATGAGAGCTCTGATTTTACATTCACAAGCCTGTTCGCATTAATTCAAAGATCCAACAGATCGATCCCATCAATCAGCTAATGAAAAGGCTTCCAAAAGGATTTTTATTCCATTCATTCGGTGCTTTCAAACATTTCAAGATTAAGTACTTGTTCAACTGCTAGTTTTAAATATGTGCGATTTTAAATTTAATGCGATTAGGTTTCGTGTTCGGAATAAAATATTGTAGTAAACGTTTTACAAGTTAACTTGTGAGTGTAGGTATATATGTTGATAGGGACTGCTGTTATTTATTTAAAACAGAGTCGGACTAAGGCTTGTAATAGTAAACCATCTTTGTATGTGAGTTCGCCCCAAGTGTCGATTTTATATGATTGGAGAATTACTTGAAATGCTGGAATGCTTGTAATTGACAACTTCTAAGTAAGCGCCATTTTGAAAGGGGCAGAGCTTCTGAAATGTTTTAGGTTTATTATATTTGCCCTCAATGCCTTAGGAATTTTGTACCATTCTTGTGTTTTGATTGACAGACGCAGTGTGTAGCAATCAATATGTTAGCTATGTGTACCTATCTAGTAGGTACCTGTTACAGTTAATATGAGCTATGTCAGTAGGTACTTAAAATTTTACTTTATGTATCCAACCAAATTCAAAATCAAACCCTAGGTTCGCCATATTAGCCGTCATTTACTCTAGTAAGTAATTACTACACATTTTGATAATTGGAACGACATTTGAGTGGTGCTACTAGCTTTAGCCTGAATTATAGTACCTACTTAACGTTTTAGCTAGTTGATTAGAGTGATATATTGATGAGTAAAAGTGATTGAATGATACAGCCTGTGGTTTTAAACAGGAGACAAATAGATGGAATCTCTAACTAAATCACTAAAAAGTGTATATCTACCCTAGAAATAATACCTATACTAGCTATTGATTTCTACTGGTACCATATTCAAGGAGGTGATTATACCACTGATACGGAACACGTTTCTTTTTCTTTTTGTAAACAAACCATTTCGCCCGCGTGCTGTAAGCGCCGAAAGCCAACCCGTGCAAAACCACCAAAAATAGGCATAGGAACTCGTCGTCCTTAGTCAAGGCTCTATTCTTGAAGCCGTTCGGGGTTTGTCTGAAAAACTTGCTAATGTTCCAAAGTGAAAATGTAGCTATCAATAAACGTAGAATTTTTAAGAAATTTCACATGGTGAAGCATATTTTTTATTAATTGCTCTATAAATATGGCATCGGTACCTACAGATCAACAGCTTGTATAAATTGTGAATGTTTATCATAGTAATCAGCCGGAAGGCAGCAGTTTTCAGCAAATAAGCAATTGTCATCATCATCCCCCTGCCCTTATCCCAATTTATTTGGGGTCGGCGCAGCATGTATTCTTGTTCCATACATCTTTATTAGCTGTCATATCGTCAGTCACCCCTTTTCTAGTCATATCATCTTTAACACAATCCATCCATCGCTTCCTCGGTCTTCCTCTACTCTTATAGCCATCTACATTCATACTCAAAACTTTCCTTGTCACATGACCCTCATCCCTCCGCATCACATGCCCATACCATGCTAAACGATTTCTACACAACTTCTCAGTCACCGGTGCCACTTTCAGACTTCCTCTTATATATTCATTTCTAATTCTATCCATCCGCGTCACACCACACATCCTTCGTAACATTCTCATCTCAGCTGCATGTAGTTGTCTTTCATTCATTCCCTTCGTGGGCCAACATTCTGAACCATACAAGACAGCAGGTCTAATAATTGTTTTATAGATTTTCCCCTTAAGTTTAAGGGGAATTCGGGGGTCACAAATAGTTCCCGTGACCTGCCGCCATTTCATCCACCCTGTGTTAATTCTGTGCTTGACGCTCCGGTCTATTTCGCCATCGCATTGTATGATAGAACCCAGATACCGAAAGTCGGAGCAGACTGGTAATAGCGCACCACCCAGCGCTATAGCACCAAAACTGGAGAGACCGCCAAAATCACAAAACATGTACTCTGTTTTGGTTCTGCTGATTTTTAGACCAACACTCTCCAGATTATTTTGCCATTTCTCAAGTCTGCTCTGGGTCTGGGGCCCATCTTCACCGACAAGAACAATGTCGTCGGCAAACAGCATGCACCAGGGTGCCTCTTCCTGTATGTCCAACGTCAGAGCGTCCATTATCATCAGGAAGAGGTAAGGGTTTAAAGCCGACCCCTGATGCAAGCCTACAGCCACACTGAACTTGTCGGTGTTGCCAGCAGCTGACCGGACATATGTACTGGATTGATTATACATAGCACGAATTAACTCCACATACTTCGCAGGCACGCCTTTCTCTTTCAAAGCCCACCACAACACATCCCGAGGTACTCTATCATACGCCTTTTCCAGATCAATGAACACCATGTGCAAGTTCTTATGTGCACGTCTGTACTTCTCGCACAATTGGCGGAGTGCAAATATGGCGTCAGTTGTACCTCGACCTGGCATAAACCCAAACTGATTTTCGGATATCATACTCTCCTCTCGCAACCTTTTCTCTACCACTTTCTCCCATATTTTCAAACTGTGTGACATAAGCTTTATTCCTCGATAGTTGTTGCAATCCTGGACATCACCTTTATTCTTAAAAATCGGCACAAGCGAACTATTGCACCATTCTTGTGGGATCGCTTCTTCCTGCAACAACTTATTGAAGAATAAAGTCAGCCACTTACATCCATCTTCTCCTAACAACTTCCATACTTCCACTGGTATATTAGCAAATAAGCAATTGTATATTGTTATATTTCTATGTTGCCTTACCTACTATAAAAAGGTTGTCCTGTATCGTGGACGCATTAACAGACGCACTTTTAACACGAACGTACAAATACACGCAGACCCTATACGATTTATCTGTAGATCACACAAATATTTTCGAACTAATTTGACAACTACGAGTACACGGTGCCGACGGAATACTCGAACATAAAAAAACCATAATACATACTTAAGAGTGCAGAGATGTATTCAGGCCGCCTTCATTAAAACGTAACAAATGAAAAAATGCTTTTAGCACCGCTGTTCATTACACGTGTGATTGGAATTCCTTCGTATTTGACGGTGTGATTGAAAATCCACACGAGACTGCGTGACGTGCCTTAAAATCTCAGAATTACATTACGATGAGATTTTCTGACTAAGATTTTTTACCTACTGCTAGTATTATGAAGAAAATCTATAGAATTTTTTTTTGGGTCGTGAACAGAATTTGAACCCCCGGACGAATACCCCGTGGTGAGCATATTGCCATATGCCGAGCACAATTCTAAACCGCGTGCTGCTATTGAGCATTTTCCAGCAGAAAACCCGAAAATCTTGTCCAGGAATTTCAGGAGCCGCAATTGTGACCACTAGCTAGACCAATGTAACAGCATTGTTTTTCAACATTAACTGATTACCTTTGTGTCCGAAACTAGATGAATATCAATTATTTCATGAACTATATCAAATAACGAAAATTTATTTTTAAAACGTCTTGATTACAAACTAGCATCTACATTCTTTATTCTCAGAATAAGGGTTGCAAGAGACGGTACATCCTTAAAATAAAAATCCAACAAAACAGGTTTTAAGTCCAACTCCGAGTTACACCAAGTTCGAATGAAGAGGACTTTTTAAAGAATCCCGTTTGTTCCTTTATAAAGGAAAGTCGGGGGTAAAAAGACGAGAATTTGACATACGCGCCTGATAAAACCAATAAAGGACTTGGGAGTGAATTGTTTACAGCCGATTCGGTGCTGTCCTTTTTTTAATGGGAAATTCTTTTACCTGTCCGTCGCCGTCGTTTCAGATAAGTTTAAGAAACAACTGCCGAGCGAACTTCAAAAGAAATGAGACAAATTAAATACTAAGAGAATGTCACATAAACTGGTTTCTGTTTTTACTTTATTTGTCTAAGGCAAAGTTTTCATTAATTTTCTTGCCTAAAGTTCGGCGTATTTTTTTGGCGTATCTAACTACCATTTTGACCTTGTCCAGTTGACCGGGTCAAATTACATTAATAATTCTCTCATGCGACAGATGATACGAAGAACATATTGTTCGTCTACTTTATCTGTGTAGAAATAGGTATACGATAAAACAATTTATTATTTCCAAACCAAACTTTATCAGACCAATCGGAATTCGTCGCACGATAGGTACCTTACCAAAAAAACGCCGAAGTTGACCATTACTCACTAACATTCCGAAATCTTCACTTCGGATTCCGTAAATTCCAAACTGACAAAAAACTGCACAAGTTGAAATTGGATTCGGAAAAACTAATACTTTTAGAACGGCAACACACACACAAAGGGATTCTTTTCGCGGGCCGCGCATTTCTGGTGCGCGTTGTTCCGTGTGTGCTGACCTTAATATCTCGCTCTCAAGTGTGCTCTCTATATGGGTCGTTATTTACAAAAGTGGTTGTACTCTTATTATTGGTGTTTTTTCATACATGAGGCAAAGGTTTTTATTTTAGCATTTGACACTCAGAAATCAAACTTAATTTTATACTTCAAATACTGCATATATTTCGAGAAGTTGGTCTTATGAAGAAGAGCTGGCAAGAAACTTCTAGACACTCTTTTTAAATGATGTATTATTTACAATTATCATTGGTTGTGTGAGAATAATGCAAATTAGCGTAGTAGAATAAATAATATTAATAGAAATTGTAATATTTTAAGCCAAAATGATTACCAAAATAATTGTTAACTGACTGTAGAAAGTTTACCGTAGAAAATTAACTACTACTAAACTATAAATATTCTATGTTCGCAATACACTTAGTTATAAGTATGTATAAGTGTAGGTACTATAATAATACTTGCCCACACACTAAAGGGGACATAGCGTGACGAAGGCTTAGAAAGTCCACTTCTTGACATCCTTTCGTGCTAACAACTTGAAAAACCTAAGTAATTCAGAAATATTATCCATCTTGAGGTTACACGTAAAGTTACGAGTAGTTTGACCTTGCTTGAGAAATGTCAAAAAGGTGAGTAACTTTTTTTAAATTGAATGTTCTTTAGATGCCTTCGTTATGTCTCCTAATAATAACAAAAGTAGTTTATAAGAAAAATAGATATAATAAAGTTTCTAATGGAAAGTTTTAAAGTATCGTTCAGATGAGCAACTTAAGAGCAACAGTTTGGCCACAAAAAGTTGTTTGATTTGTTTTTACGGTAATGCTCATGGGGGCCGTTATTGATTTCACTTTCATTGTTATTTCGGAATTGCCAAAGTTTTTCAACCTTCTAAGTAGATAGGTATATTTATTAGTTCTGTATGTCTGAGATGTTTAATTGTTATTTGTCTTCTGTTTTAACTATTTATCATTCAACCTCAGTGTATTTAAACTTAGTTTTCAGACATATCAACATACAGAGAGTTTCTTCATAGCTTGAAAAGCTTGAGTGATGCAAGACATAAAAACTCTAAATATGCCTTCAACATCAACACGCAACAGAGTTCTCCGCAATGTGTCAATTTTAAATACTCACACACGCAAGCCTTCATCCATGTACGTCTACTAAGAGATTTCTGCTGTCTATAAGCCGTTTCATCTTTCTCTTTTGGAGCGAACAAGAAAAGTTCCACCAACTCCTTTAATACTGGCAATGTGTTTTGTCGCGGCGAACGCCCATTGTTGCTTTGAAACTTTTTTCTTTTTACCTTTTTTTTTCTTTAATTTTATTTCGGCCCCGCTGTGTTATCTGCCCTTGGGGTTTACACGCGACGACTGGTAATCGTAGCGGTTGAATAAGTTTATAGGTGCTAAATTCAAAATGGTGGGCAGACATAAAATGTTAATAGTTTTGATACTATATTTGGTGGCACTTACACGAAATATGTATGTAATAAACATGAAATCCGGTCATTTCAGCCTATTTTGTACATATCCTAAAATAGACTAGAAAGTTAGACAAAAATGTTTGTAAATCATTCAATCAAAGTAAGTTTTTACCTTACCAAAATATGATTTGTCTGTCTTATAAGATATGTAACTACAACCATTTATCAAAATGTATCAAGAATACAGATAAATCATTGAAAAGCATTCACGCATGCTTAGCGAACTAATCAATTTATCAATGTAAAAAATGTATAAAGAAGTTTTTTTTTAGGCTTTGATTATGCATAATCCTACCGAGTAAAATCTACATGCCTCTTATCTCACCTCCGCTGACTCTTACTTATAAGTCCGGATATTGTAGCTGCATTATACCTAAATCCTTAAATTTCTTTACGTACGAGTATATTAACATTCTCAAACGCATGTCCGAATCGTGTCGCAGTCGTGTCGCGCAATCAAAAGGAGACGTCAAGAACTCTCACTTTTGAAAATGAATTAGAGCCGCTGATTTCGTTATTTTTATTCAGTGCCCCAAGTTTCTATTGCTTTTGTTTTGTGTCCAAGTTAACAGTCTTTTGTAAGTTAAGTTAGCCCGCATCGGAGATAATGTTCGCCAAATGAAGCACCTTTTTTATTAAGAGATTTCAATCTAGCAGATTCATTTGAATACTTTTTTCTTGTTATCAGTAATGCCTCCGTTTTGATAAATAGTTACGTACAAAAGCAACCGTGAAAGTTTTATTAGTTGTATGAATAATGTTTTTGTTCGTTTACTTACGTAATGAAGTATCGTGAGGTGTTATTTATTGTTTTATCTGTCATGATTATTTATTGCTTTCAGTTTGAGGGTAAGGGCCGGTGCTATGGTGATACGGTCTTTGATTTAACCTAAATGGCGCATTTAGAAGGTACAATTAGTCTTCCTTGGCCGACACTTTTCGACAAGGCCAAAAAATTCGATAGGGCTTAATGTACTCTATGTAATTTCTAGGATCAACCAATGGTTTGATAGCATGCTGATAAGGTTAATTACATGGGTCATGTTAGACTAGTATATTTCGTCAATTAAACCTAAATATGTCTAAACTGTCGAAAATTTCATTCTAGGTTTATACTACCTACACCTAATATTTTCAGTGGCTACAGTAGATATATAAATTGTATAAATAAAACGAAATAGGTCCTTCTTTAATCAGCAAAGCGAAACGAATCGGAGAATTTACGCACAGCTTACCCGGAAAAAAATAAGGAATCCTTCCAGACGGATTTAAAAAGAAAAAATCTTTAAACCTAAAGCAAGTGACTCGTTAGACGAATGGTCTGAACCCGTGTGTCGAACGCAGGATGCTCCCTCCCCCACCCTAAGGATCCTCCCTGTTGACCTCTCTGGCACTGTATAAAGATACCAGAAGACATACTATAATATCGGGTTAACTGCAAGAGGCAACGTCCAAAAAAAAGAACTATAATATCTTGTACCCCACAGAGGGTTAAGGGCTAGCGTATAGTGGTTTGATTTTCAAGTTGTATGCCCTTGCTAGGAGCCTTAATTTATTAAGACAAACAGAAAGGTCTGGTTTACCGGTCCACAACATCCTAGATGCCTGCGAGATGCCATAAACAAAATGATCAACTCAAATCAAATCAACGTTGATTGTATTTTTAACGTATAAATACAGCCAGCCTGTAATTTCCCAGTCCAAGATAAAGGTGACAATTTCACACAGAGGACATAACTCATACATATTAAAACAAGAGGATTTTTTTTTTAACTTTTTTATTTATTTAGAGGCATTTTGAAAAATATATTTTCTGCTACTAACATTTCGAGATTCGAGGAAGTTGTTTATTCCGGATAAATTGTGTGAAAGAAACATTACATGTCTGTCTAAGCTTTCATGGATATAGGCACGATGTTATATCTTAATATATATAATGCTTCTGTACGTGTGTACCTAACTCCTCGTAAATATGAAATTTTGTGTGTATATTTCAATGGGGACCAGGTATAGGTGGCGCTGATATCGGGTTCAGGGTAAGACAACGTCTGCCGGGCCCGCTAATATAATAATATGATGAATGTGTCATGATTGTAACTTCTTCTTATCGTGTGGTTGATGAATAACCTAGTGTCAGAATTTAAACCACCCGCAGGTCTCTGACATGACTTTAAACAACATCAAGAACACACATTAATTATCACTTGCTTAAAAGCAAATGATAATTAATTGCTTATCGCACAAGAGTTTGAAAGGTCTGTGATGCGTGCCTTGGATTCGAACTTGCTGCCTTTGACTTGTCAGTCCATCGGTCGTACTGCTTATAAAAATTACTAAGAATGTGAGGCTTGTACCACTAAAGCATCAAGATAAAAAAAAATAGTGAAGGGAAACGTTTGGAACAATTATAAAATAATAGTTGGTACCCGCGACTTCGTTTATGTGACAAAAGTTAGCCTATGTCCTACTCCAAGGTCCAATATATCTCCTTGCCAAATTTCATTACGATCAGTTCATCTGTTGAGACTTGAAAAGGTAACAAACAAACAAACAGAGTAACTTTCGCATTTATAATATAAGTATGGATTAGTATCTAATATCTTCGGCTATTCTTGCAGAAAAGCTAACTTTAGTACAAACAAACTAGGTATCTATTAGTGATATTTTTACTAACTACCTTTCTGGTCTAGTGGTCCCAAGCGCAACTGCTGAGCATGAGGTCTTGAGTTCGATTTCCAGGTTGGGCAAAGTGTTTGGAAGTTAGGAATTACTATTATACTATTACATCCGACTCAATAACAGCATAAGTGAAATGTGGGTTAAGAACTGTGTACACCTCGGCCTACCCCTTCGCGGAATATAGGCGTGATGCATGATGATCCCTTATTGAATTTACATTTTTAATTTTATTTTAAAAGTATAAATATGCTTATTACTGAGTAGTTCGGACCTTCTGAATCTACTTTGTATTTTGAGGCTGTCGAACGCAGGCGATGCCTTCGTTAAAATTGCGATAAGGAGTTCGCTATGTTCCGGTCTTTCTGGAAGTCGGTGTGATCTTTATGATTGTTCGGCGATTTCTTTGAGAGATACGGTTTTAGGGGCTTCCTGTGACGACGGTGTTGTGACCGGGACCTGTCATATTTAGGTTGATATTGTAATTTTAAGATGAGAGGGGTCAACTTTACTATGTTTATTTATTGGATTGAAATATAGAAGTAGTAACTTTTGAGTACTCGTGATTGAATATGTAATCAGTCAGTCTTCTCGTGACCATGATCATTAAAACTTGATAGAAATGCCGAGGTAAATATAAGGTATGTTTTTAGTAAGATTAACCTTCCTTAAAAAAAATTTTGGGAAATAAACACATTTAATATCTAATATAAATAACTACAAAATATAAGAAATACAACATCCAAAAGTAGTTTCCTCAAACTACTAAAAATATTACGTAGCATCATAGCATCACGCCTGTATTCCCCGAAGGGGTAGGCAGAGGTGTACATAGTTATACACCTACAATTCACCAATCCTGTTTTTAGTCTAATGTATTAAATGGTGACCCTATTGCCGTTTACCGGGCACGAATCCAAACTCCGAGCTACTACTAAGAATTTCTTAACACAAAAACTGAAAGGCCTGGGAATCGAACCCACTACCTCATGTTCAACAGTCGCATTAGAGACCACTAGACCAAAGAGGCAGTTGTCAAAATTTCATCGTTTAATCGAATTTAATATAAACCATTATGCACCGTTCCCTCAAGCCTTGGCTAGATTGCATAAAGGGAAGCCGATAGCCAGCCTTGCTATATAGCTTGTACACTAGCCTTTGGCGACTATCCTGTCAATCGGAAAGCTAGCCTCAAGACGTGGCTCCAATAAGGCATCAGTACTTGTGTATACATAGGAGATAAGTAAACACAATATGTTGGATAACAAGAGGATTCTATGAAATGTCTTTCTTAGTGTAAACAGTATGTTGTACTTAAATAAAGTTGTGGACAGTCGGAGACAACAACGCGATGTACTATCGCTTTGAGCTATCGTTTATTTTTACTGGATTCATTTGTGATATATGTTGTTTTAGTGTTTCTATGGAGGGTAGGACATTAGTGTTCGGTTGGTGAATTGTATGGCCTTGCACTGTTTTTTTTTTATGACTGCGACCTACATTATTAAAAGCGGCATGCAAAATACATTATCATGTCACTGACGCAAACCCATAAATTTTTCCCCAACCAAAAATCGCTCAACGCGCGTAAAGAAGTTTTTACTTCAAAAATACCTTTTATATAGCGAAAGTCCTAAAGTATTTTTTATTACTTTAATTAACTTCTGTGAATAACCTCTAGATTGGTGTTTGAGTTTGAAAATACCAATAAGGCCTAAAATCGCAGGAAAAAAAAAACGTTGCTACCAAAACCTTGAACAGTCACGAGCACAAACATTTGTATACATATGCACTTTTTAAACTCCATATAAACAGTTATTTTTAATGGTATAGTAGTATTAATGTTTGTCTATATGTAGAAGGAATGGTTGTTCTATCTGTGTTACATACCTAATTAATTTAATAATACTTGACATTGGCGAGTTTTTAAAAGTGTGTCTTTATATTTTTCGCTCGTGACTGTACTTAGTGAATAATATTTATTTTTACTTATACATGACACAGCAAGTCTAATATTACTGTAAAATAGACATAATTTCATCATTGAATCGAATTTCTAAGCCCCTTGGAAGGCGATCGATCGACAGAATCCCCGTCTTATCTACTTGCTTATTCAATCCTTTTATTATCCAAAAACATCATTATACAAATTCAAATTTGGAATGTAACCCTCTCAATTTGCAGAGGTAGGGTGGTAGGTAGGTGACTAGAGGGTAGGTACGTTGAGAAAGTTGTCTTGTAAAATAGGAACGGTACTTTAAAATAAATAGGATGTGCAAGAGTGTATGGAGATCTTTTAGGGTACACTTTTTTTTTTTCATACCAGTTTCGTCTAATAAATCGAACTATTCAGAGTCAACATATTATAGCATACAGTAATATGTTATTACACATTAATCAAAGCATGTTTTCATACAAGCATTTTACGAGCGTCATTCAGAAGCAAAACAAAATCGCACTAATTACACATACAACTGGCCCAACTTGCCAACCCTACGCTCGGAATTGAGACATCTCGTACATTTATTTCAGTCAATAATCAGGGGACCCGAAGCAGTAATAGCTTCAGGGCTGTCACTAGCATACGAGTCAATAGAAATCCTCATATACCGGCCAACTTTCGATTCTTCGAAGAAACAAAATGAGCGAAGTTGTAACGTAAAAGAAATTGGATTTTCGTATTGAATTGACAGAGGGGTTGGGTGGTGCGGTGCGGGGTAAGGGGAGGTGAGTAAACACAGGTGAAAGTACATAGTACGTGTAAACACGATCTGTCACAGATCGCGACATCAGACTTTGGATTACAGTTTGATTGGACAGAAGTCTATTATTATTGTTGTGTTAGTTTGATATAATAACTGCATGTGATACTTGACCGCCTTTTTGGCCTAGTGGTCCCAAGCGCAACTGCTGAGCATGAGGTCTCGAATTCGATGATTCCCGGGTCGGGAAAAGTGTTATTGAGTTATTTTATTAGGAAATTCTCAGTAGCAGCCCGGATTTTGGGTTTGAATTGTGCCCGGTAGATGGAAGTAGACTCGAAACCTATTACATGAGACTTGATAACAGTATTTGTGAAATTTGGGTGTACAACTGTGAACATCTCTGCCTATCCCTTCGGGGAATACAATCATAATGTTATGTTATGATATGATACTTGAAGGGGTTGCAGCATTATATTGTTTAATGACATCATATATTATTTATATTTTATTTTTGTTCTTCATGACGTTTTGAACACTGCAGCATTGATACACGCGATTAATCCGGTTGAAAGGTCTTTCATTATAATGTGTAGTGATCGTGAAATCTAAGATATTTATAAAGAGTTCTGTGTCCAAACTCGAAAAATTCTCACTTTTAATTTTGGTCAATGACTCAATATTTAATTTCCTAAATATTGAGTCACCCAACCAATAACTGCGTACCTACTTTATTTCTTGCCTTATTTATGTTATGACGTTATAATTTAATTTTCTTCTGATATTAAAACAAACTATCTTAAGACAGAATATGGATATTCAATATTCTTAGAACCATACTAATAACTAGAATGCAATAAGTGCATTTACCCCGTCGGTGTCTATTGCCTCCCTTGAAGACTCCCCATCGGCAGTACCACAAAATTATTGCAAGCGTAAAATTAATTCACACCAGACTTTATTCAAAGTAACAACGCTTGGAAAAGCAGAAATAAACTATTTCACTCCCGCCTGTAAGAAGACATTTACATATAAATTCAAAAGACAATTCATTTCAAGTCGGAATCGAACTGGCTCCCTCCGGAATGAGTTCTTAGAAGTTTGCGCGCTACAAGTACTTAATGTCTAATTAATAAATTCGCAAAGTTTTAATTACAAGATGGCTGTATGAAGATTTGCGTATATTTATGGTATTTAATAAGTGTGTTGCTAAAGAAAATTTTATTTATTTTGTATAATTTTGTGAGACACTTTAATAGTTATTGTTCACCAGTGAGTAGTAATCGGTGATCAATAATTCAAAGAAAGGATGTTCATTTTTTTTTCTTTTGGATGAGCACTTTCTATTGTGCAAATAGAGTAACACTTTTCTCTACATTTTTCAAACGCATTAATGTATTTTTTGGAAAGAAAAACACGGTTGTGAGCAGGATTTGAGCCTGCGCTGCCCGGAGAATACTCCAGGCGCTCTGTCAATCAAGCTATCTCGGGAGGTCGATTTTTTCTTTCAACAAAAGTTTATTACTTTTATAGTAAAGTCATTTCTCTCAAATCTTCAAAACCCTTTAAGATATCGAAATGGAATATACAAGATAATTTATGTTATATCCCTTTTCAGATCCCAAAAATTTTCATATAAATCCGTTGAGCCGTTCCGAGATAAACTTTTAAACAGACAGACAAACATTTCAAAAATTGACATTTATGATTAAATATTGTTTAAATAGCACTTTTAGTTTAATTTATTGCATTTGTTTTAAAATCACAGACGGGTATTTCAATTTTATTTATGATAAAAAATTATCTTCTAGGAAAATTTGCTCTACCTATTATTATTTTGTAAGGAAACATTGAAAAATAAGTCTATGCATAAACAAAATGATTTAAATGATTTCTAAATAGATATCGCCAGGCATCTCCTTAAGACGAGAAGAAGGGAACTTGAAATTTAATAGATACGAGCACGACACGGTAGCTCAGTTGGGAGACCCATGACACAATATGACAAGGGTCGTGGGTTCGAATATAATGAATATAGGTATTACATGGCCTTAGCATATAAAAACATTAACTAAAACTACAATAAACTAAATAGCTTTACGTATTCCGATCACTGACTATAGAAGATACAAATTGACCTTTATCATTGCTAATAACGTAAGTTCACAAATGCCTTCCTTGCATCCAGCTGCCGAAAAAGGGATCATCAATGGGCCGAATCTTTCGCAACTAAATTAGTATCCGGCACAGTCATGCAGTAAGGTTCAATTTCGTATAATTTTAGGAGCATTTATCGACCTCGTGTTATCCCAAAATCCGTAGGGACAAAGCGTTTCCGTTAGGAGCCCAGACGGTGAACTTCCGAAGGCTACACTATCGCCCCCTATCGGCTGCCCTTATCGGACCTTGCGATCTTTGCTATGGCGGGTTATCTAGTTTCATATGACGACCTATTCGTTTTGATAATGTCGCTATTTGAATGGCTTCTTTTTGTATTATGCGTATAGGATTCGGAGTTGGAATTTTGATGTGGCTCAAGTTGTGGGACACCTGACGAGTACTAATGTAACGTGTCAGAGTCATATGAATTTCTTAATTAATTCTAAGACTTAACAGAGATACTGTTAGGCAAACATAACATAGCATCACGCTTATATGTACAATCAGCGACAGAAGTAGATAGATAGATAAAGCGTTTATTTAGTGCAATACAGACACAAATAATAAGTACAAATGTAAAGTAGTAAAAGTAGATTAACATGCATCCAAACTGCACCGAATGTAGTACTTCTTCTTGCATTTTCTTTATTTATTTGATGACAAGATTGTTTTGTTTTATTCTTCTGATAGTATAGTTTCACAGCTAAGCCATTTAGTTGGATGTGTTCAGCGACTTTTGTCGGCGACCGTACCAAACCTAAAAATCTTAGCTAGTTCATAAACAACGATACCGTCGAAGCCGTCCCATTTAAACCCCACAAAAGTACCCAAAACCAACAACCAGTATCTCCATTGCATTTCAAACGACTTTTTAGTACACGAAGGGATTAGGTATCAGTCCGGTACACTAACGACTGGAACCCTTGCATTAACCAATTTACACCCCCGATTTGAACCCCGTCGGGGCTATAAATCTTTGTGGCCGACGAACCGCTTCCGTTTCGTACCTGCTTTCGGGTTAAATAGGGGTCGTAATCGTACGAACAAAAATATTGCCGTATCACGACTTCTCTTGATAATCATTAGAATTTTTTAACAAGCAAGTGGTGGGTTATTTATCGGTTTCTGTCACGCGTGTAGTTAATTCTCTATTTGTATGCCTTGGGGGATGATTGGTACAAGTGTTAACATTGTACGTACGTGATTAGTTAAATGGATGTACTTACGTTTATGTATATGTACGTGTAGCATGTTAAAAAGGTCTAATAATTTCGTCATAGGTTGAAAAATTTGAACTTTGTAAAAATTTACGTGAAACAGATCATTCCTGTTTCACGTAAATTTTTACAAAGTTCAAATTTTTCAACCTGAAAACTGAAGTCTATTCGTTATTGCAAACAATAACGAATAGACTTCAGTTTTCAGGTAAATTGGTTTTATAACCTGGCCCATTTTGTAAACTTAAAATTTAAATGGCCATCTAAATTAATAAGCCTAAATCCTATCCTACTGATATTATAAATGCTAAAGTTTGTGACGATGAATGGATGGATGGATGATTTTACTCTTTCACGCAAAAATTACTGTACAGATTTGAATGAAATTTGGCACACTATAAGCTGACCACATAGGATACTTTTTATCCTGGCTTGACCCAATGCTGACGTCCATGCAGACGAAGTCACGGGCAGAAGCTTGTAGCACAAGAATATGTTGGTTCCTACATGAACATTTTATAAAAGAGTTTAAACAATAAATACGCACAGTATTTAAATCTCTGCAGTAATTATTACTTGCAAAATGTTGTTTACTCAACATAAAAAAAAAACTGTTTATTACTTTTGTCGCCAACCTAAAAGTTGCAAACACGTACCCGTGTGTGATTGGGAAAATTCTTAATGTCTATTTGATAAAGATTATGTTTGCAATATTAAGTTTAACACTATCGCATCGCATGTTATTACTATAACCTACTATCAGTCTGCTTGTGACCACGATCAGTGCAACCTGGTCGAAACGTCAAGCGATTCAAAGGTATTTATTGCGCGTTAATTCCTGTTAGTATATAGTAAAGATTATCTTTGCTTATACTTAAATAGTTGGTTTAACTCAGCCCTAATCTGTATATTAGTAGTGTGTCTAAAAATAATAAATATAGCAACTTGAAGTGCATTATACACACATTGTACCTACGGGCACTGTAATACCCCATTAATTCGATTTCACCAACTAACGAGGGTAGCTAGATACCCTCCGTTTATTTTCATCATCCCCTAAGTAATATGCAGTTTTTCCATTTAATTATAATAGACAGTTATCGGTAAATGAAAGCGTAGAATAACTAATACAATGTTATACCTGTGATATTCACATGGCGCACTTATGAGGTATTGCGGTGTCCTTACCTGTAACAAAAAAACTATATTACTAACACATAAAAAAACCTAAACAAAATACAACCTATTCGTCTTATTTTTTTATTGTTATAGTAATATCTTAGGTTTGCGCGATCACTACACATTATAATAAAACAACTTTTAACCGGATTAATCGTATGTATTATTGGTTTAAAAAAAAAAGAATTTTATCAATTGTATGTACGGTAGATTGAAATAATTTTAAATAAACTGTTGAGACACCTGACCTTAGTCCTCCTGCAACCTCGAACGCTGCAAAACAAAAAACCAATAATACACGCGATTAATCCGGTTAAAAGTTGTTTTTTATTGTTGTTTTATTTTTTCTTGTGCCTGTGCAAAAATAGAAATCTTGCTTTATTTCTTTCTACAACATACTACATAGCATCAATCCTGTATTCCCTGAAAGGTTAGGCAGAGGTTGCACATACACATTTCATCGATGCCGTTTAAATTTCGTATATGGTGAGCCTTATTGCCATCTACCGAACACGATGTCAAACTCTCAAAATCCAATAATATCTTGCCTGATACAGGGATCAAACTCAGGACCACATGCTCAGCACCCAAATGTAATCCAGAATATCTAATCCTTTGTGAGTGAAAAAATACTGTACATCATATTTGTAGACGGCGCGATAGTAACTTAGTGATGCTGGTTTCTCATAAGCAATAATTAAATTAGGAAAAATTAAAATATATAAGCTGTTAAAGTTATTATAAATGGAAAAAGAATACGAACGAATACGACTCGTCATCGAGATGGCTTAGTGGTCAGAGCGCCTGGAGTATTTATCCGGGAGGCGCAGGTTCGAATCCTGTTCGCGACCGTATTCTTTTTACATTTAATATAATAACTTTAGATTTCGCTAAGCATGCGTTAATGCTTTTCAAAGATTTATCTTGAACATAAGCTGTTGTTGATCTACCCGTGTAAATTATTTAAAAAAATCTACGGTTTTTATTAATAACCGTAGCCTAATTTTTACTTGGAAACATTTGCAAGTTTTTCAGAATAAACGGCTCTAAGAAGAACTAGCAACTTCTTCACACAGGTTGTCGCGCGCAGTACACTTGCGAATTTATTTGCTTACAAAAGATAACAAAAACAAATCGTTTTATTATTAGTTTTTTTTTGGTTGATTCGTGTCCAGTATCGGTATACAGGATCGCTAGTACACGCATATTATTATTCCAAGTTGGCGCTTTTCGCTGACGATACGGCCATTTATTACACCGGTAGAAGTCTCGACTGTATTACCCGATCTCTCCAGACCTCGGCCAACGCCTTAGGCGCTTGGTTCAGGAAATGGAGGATCGAGGTCAATCCAGACAAGAGCGCTGCCGTACTCTTTTCGAGAACGGGCGCCGAGGAATTTCTTCCCCAGCTTCGAGCAATTACCATGTTCGGCAAGCCAATCCCTTGGGAACTGCAAGCCAAATACCTGGGTGTGACCTTGGATCACAAACTGTCCTTCCGACCGCACATTAAGATAGTCCGCGACCGCGCGGCCTTCGCTGTAGGCCGTTTATTTCCCATTACAAACGCGCGCAGTAAACTGTCTCTTAATCTTAAGATCAGGCTATACACTACGTGCATTCGACCTATCATGACTTATGCTAGCGTCGTGTTCGCACACGTTAAGTATTACAAAATCCGTAGGATGCAAACTTTACAAAACCGATTCCTTCGCAAAGCGACAGGTGCCCCTTGGTTCGTTAGGAATCTTCAACTCCACATCGACCTCAGAGTGCCCACTATTAGGCAATTCATGAAAAGGGCATCGAAGAGATACTTCGAGTCCACCCCTAACCATCCGAATCCCTTAGTTGTCTCTTCCGCCGACTACAGGCCGTCCCAGATCAACAAAATCCGCCGACCACGTCACGCTCTCCTCCGTCCCGATGATAGGATCACTGTAGCTCAAGAGTCTAACAGACATACAAGCACACTCCGACGCGCTCGACCGCCTCGCTATAGACCTCGCCGGCGAGGTCCGCGTCCGTCGCGAAATGTCTCATCATGTCCGCCCCGACCCTTGCTCGAGCCGGCCCGCGCTGAGCCAGTAGCTTTAAACTCGTCCTTTAATAATAAGGTAACCGATATGATCCAGCTAGTCCCTAGTTGTCCCCCCAGCAACGCCCTAAGCCGAGGTTCGTGTCCCGCAGGGGACGCCCTTAGTGCTGTGTTGCTTAGTTTGTAGTAAATAAAAATATGCTCTGGCTGGAGGCATCAAAATGCATAATTTTTCCCTATCCATTAGTAAGGCCATTGAACTATAGATTAAATAATTTCAACCCTCAACGCGCCCCTATTTTGATTGACGATGCGGTTGATTGAAAAAAAGAAACCCACGCACTTTGAAATTGATCCAAAACTTAAGGGTGGACGTGATTTTGGAAATTATGTGAACACGAGAAACCATGTATTTTATGTTAGAGTATCTATCATACTTATAATCTTAAGATTGTTGAGGAAACCTTGGATTTGGCATTTCGCCTTTGTGTGAGCATCTTCTCTACATAGTATAAAACAAAGTCGCTTTCCACGTCTGTTTATCCGCTAACTTCTCCTAAACCACGCAACGGATTTTGATGCGGTTTTGACCATCGTTTAGATATTTTTTCACAGATGGCTTTATATGTACATATATAATAAAGTCTAATTAAGTTTTTTTTGTAAATAGGAAATATAATATTTTGCAACCAAGTCGCCGAAATATAAATTTACATGGCTTACGTAGGCTAAACGTAACTTCATTCTTTTTTTCTAATTTTTACCCGTGCGAAACCGGTGCGGGTCGCTAGTAAAGTATAAAATTAAACATTAAAAGGTATATAATATGGTTTTTACACCTTGTAAATTTTCACTAGGGTTTCTGTTAACCATTTCCGGAACCCTGAAACGGTGTAAACGGGATCCTACAAGGAAGCTTCAAATTCGAAAGTTTTATTTCATTTAGTCCCTTTTATATAGGCACTTATGAATGTCAACATTTTGACGCTTATGTCGTTTGCCTGTCGCTCACAGCTTTGAAGCATAATACGTATCCCGATGAAATTTTCACAGAACATATTATGCAAATTAAATCATGACCAATAATAACAATACAAAAAAAGTAAGGGGGAAGTCTAATTAAAGAAACGTAGACAAAGAATTTTATTTATGGTTTATTGTTCGGGCTCTATCATAAAAACAATAATTCTAAAACCGAAAATTTTTGTCAGACTTTGTTTTAAGCATTCTTTATAATTATTAACTATAAAGAATCCTTAGTACACCTGAGTGACTCGCTCTTGGCCGATACCTGGAACACCTAAGTAGTATATTAATAATATAGTGAGCAGTCAACTACACAAATATTTTTACTTTCTGGGAACCGAACTGGCAATACAATGTTTAGACCGCAAGTGTCAGATTCCGTTTTTCCACTAGGATATTCCTTAGTAAATGGAAATAAGTTTGTTACAGATGTAAAAAAATATATTTAAAAGTTATACCTTTACCAATTTGTGGTTGAAAAGGGTAAAAGAAGCCTCTTCTCTTTTTAATAAAGAAGTAGTAAGTAATTCACTTAAAAAAGTACTAAAATACGAAGCTTTTGTTTTTCTTAGCAAAACTAGCCTAGAATCGAGACATTTCGAACAGATAATGAAAAAACCTTATAACGGACGTGGGAATCGAACCCAGGACCCCAAAATCAGCAGCCGCGCCTTGGGCCACTAGATTGAGCCAGTTATATGAAAATATTATGAAATGAGATGTAACAATATACATATAGGGAATTGCTACATAGGGACAGTAACACCACCCCTATATCGACACCTTAATAAAAATAAAAACTAAACCGATTTAATTGTCAGTCACAAATTCAACAGTCGTTCATTAACAGGGTTGTCGATCCATCGATCGCGTCACGCAAACATGGGTACAGTTAAATGCGCAAACGGCGAGGTCTCATGCAATTATCTAATTACGCGCAGTGCCAAACATGGCGGCGACAGGATTACGTTGTTTGTGCAAATTGTTGGAGTTCAAGATTTCTGTTGTTTGCTCACATACTGCGACAGTGTTGTTATGCTAATTTTCGTTTGTGTTTGGTGTTCCAAATTCTGTGGAGGTTTTTTTATGTATGTAAGACTTTGGCGTATTTATTGCGGGATTCTAGCCTGCAATAAATACGCCCGCGGATACACTAGCCTCTTTATAAATGAAAGGTTAGGAAAGTAAATGGAAAAATGAGAATTTTATGTTTCACTTTATAAAAGGTCGCAATGTTTATATTATTAGTAATAATTAATAGACTGCGTAAAGAACTTAATAAAATCCAAGGCACGCGCGATTGACTTTTCGAAATAATTTGCGTATAAATTAATTATGCTTGCTCAAAATGGTCAAGGAAAACAACGTGCGGAAACCACCATACCTGAAAGATACTCTCGATGGAGTGTAAAGCCATGTCAAGAACTAACGGGTGGTTTAATCTCCGATACTAGGTTCTTCATCAACCATACGATACGATTTACTCTAACATCCTAACATGACATATATCACGCCTGTATGCCTTGAAGAGTTAGGCAGAGAAGTACTTTTGTACATTCACATTTCTCCGATGTAGTTATTAAGTCCCATAGTTGGTGAGCCAATTGTTTTCAACTGGGAACAATTCCAAACTCAGAGCTGATGCTGAGAATTTCCAAACCCAACAACACTACCCAACTCGGATATCGATCTCAAGACCTCACACTCAGCAGCCGCAATTGCGACCACTACACCAATGAGGCAGTTACTCTAACATCTTTTAAGGTAAAGATTACCTCATATTTCCTAACATGATATAACCTTCAAAGTTCGAGTGAACAGGTTTCTGTTGGGCAAGTGCGTTCCATCACCGACTGCACCATCGCTTAACATCAAGGTAGGTGGCGGTTAAACACAAGCCAATAATAATAATGTTTATTATTACTACACGCCCGGTTTTTCCCACTGCAGGGCAAAATCCTCCCTACCTTCTTTCCACTCCTCACGGTTTAGGGCCATATTTGGACAGTTTATAGTGTTTAGTTCCTCCCGCCATCACTGTCTGGGCCTGCCGCGACGCCATGTAACGTTTTGTGGTCCACTCGGTTGTGAGTTTGGCCAACAAATCGTCTGACATGCGGCTCGTATGTCGAGCCCAGTTCCAATTCAGAAAGCCAATAATAATAATATATAATTATTATATATATATATATCATACGGTTCTTCTTCTTACCGTGTGGTTGATGAATAACCTAGTGTCAGAGTTCCGTAGGTCTTTGACATGGCTTTACACACCATCGAGAACAGAGAGAGTGTTTTCCTTCACCGTTTTAATCAAGTGATAATAAATTTATAATACGCACATGACTTCGAAAAGACAGTGGTGAGTGCCATGGATTCGAACTTGCAACCTTTGACTTGTCAGTCTAATGGTCATACCACTAGGCTTTTGCTGCTAATGTCTCAAATTCAAGGTTTTTTATGTATGTAAGATTTTGGTGTATTTATTGTGAAATTCTAGTCTGCAATAAATACGCCCGCGGATTGGCTAGCCTCTTTACTATACGGTAATGAAACAAACAAGTCTGTGCTTACATTTATAATATTTCCAGTTGTATGTCGGTTCCGTTTATATATTGCGAATGCGAGTTATTTGGTGATGAATTGTGATAGATGACGATGCCTGCCAAATGTTTCGCGCTTGTTATTAAATAACAACGAAATACAAATACATATTGTTAATTATTTACTTAGCGTAGTATTATACGTAGAATTTCGGTTATTGTAGTGCTTGTAAACCGATATTGAATATAGTAATATCTTAGGTTTGCGCGATCACTACACATTATAATAAAACAACTTTTAACCGGATTAATCGCGTGTATTATTGGTTTTTTGTTTTTCCTGACGTTTCGAACACTTTGCAGCGTTCGTGGTCGCACCACGTTTTATAATAATCTATATTGAATACTTCAGTTAAATCAATGTACGGTTTTTATTCAATTTGGATTGTAGTAAGTGACACTTGTGTTTCTACCGATATTTACTATACACTTTGTTTGGTGCAGTATTTTTAGGCCTTAATTATAAAATGTGAAGGAGCGTGGTAATGTTTAGTTAGTAGGAGATCAGCACCGAAAACATGACGGATAATCCAAAAATGAAAAAACAATGTCTGTACACTGCATACACCTCTGCAGAAATACAGGCGCAATGCTTTCGTAAGTTATGCCTACCAATTTTTTTTACAAAGTAAGTCTTTAATATTGGTTTAGGGGGAGTCTAACTGAGTTTAAATTTACACATTTAGGGAATGTTGTTATATACCTAAAGGTAACACTCTCTTGCAAATATTTAACTGCTTATCTCCCTCAACGAAAACTCTCGGATTATCCTTCAAAATGTGTCATGATGAAATTAACATATTTTCGGGGAAATTTTGCAAACGCAGGTGTTATAGTAACAACTTGTACGGAATTTGGGGAAGTGGGGGGATTGGGGTGTTCGGCTATAGGTACCTGTATCCCATAGGGGCTAGGCGGGTAATTGCATAATATTAACATTTATAACTTCTGGCGTATTGTGTACGGTACCGTTATTATAAGGAAACCTTTATTGCTCGGATATAGAGTTATGTGGGGGACGGCGGGAAAATTAGTCCTCCTGAATATTACTTTTTTTCCTTGAGGACACCGGGATGCGGTGCGGAGGTGTGTTAAATTTATTACAAATTCAAATCTATGTACATATATTTAAGCTTATTTCCCATGTGGATAGGCAGAAATTACAAGCCGCGACATATTAAGATCCTTAATTTAATAAATTAATCGCTCTATTGGTCTAGTGACCGCATGCACCATGCATGCATGTTGAGTGTGACTTTCTGGAATTGATTCTTGAGTATTATTGGATATTCGTAGTTTGAAATTTTCCTCAGTTGATGGCTATAGGCTTACACGGATTTGATTACGACATTATCCAAATGAGGGCGAAATAGTATGTCTCTGCCTTCATTTGCCTTCAAGAAATATAGTTCAAAACTTAGGAGTCACGTAAGTTTTTAATGTCAAGATAAAAAATAAACACGTGAAAGGTATTTAAACTTGAAAGAAAGAGATATTTATAATTGAAAGTGTGAGGTATTTATAGTGGAAAGAGTGTGGTATTTATAGTTTCGCAAAATGTAGTCGTAATACCACTTCATAATTCTTGTTACGTGTGGGTGAGTAGCCCACCTAATTTTAAAGATTTTCAAGATACCCGTAGGCTTCTGACTTGGCTTACCGATTGGTATTCATTAACAACAGCTAGAACCAACGACGCGACGATTTAATGTGCTTTCCGAAGAATGGAGAATCTCAGATAAAAATGCTTCTAGTGGGATTGCGGAGGACCATACTAAGCATTGCTCAACGATGGTTTACAAAATGATGAGCCATGAAAACCTAAATTAATTTGCTTGTATCGATAAACAAGGTTATGTTTAAACATTTTCTTTCTTAAGAATGTTTTGTTGACAAAAACAGGTGAAGGTGATTAAAAAGTTTTTCGATATAACTTTAGAGGTTGCATGTTTATAGGGTTTCTGGTATTGTACCTAATTTTCGTTTTGTTTCGTCGGTCGATACAAACTCATCTCAACATGTTATCTTAGATCCTGTTTCAAATAATAAATGCAAAAGTTTATGAATTTGGATTTTTCTAATCAATTAGAAAACTCGTCTAGTTTGGGCTTATTAGATTTATGTAAAATTCTACTCATTTCAACGGATGACAAGAATCTGTGGATGGAGCTGGAAGGTGGGTAATGGAACCTTATCGATTTTTTAGGTTTATTATATTTCAACGGCTTTTTTTGTGTCTATTGTTGCCTTTATTTTACTTTTCAAACCTTCCTATCCTGCGACACTATCAATTTTTCGGATATAATTATAATCTTTGGTCTGTCTAATAAACCACACGATTGTTTTACTATTGTGTCTGCTTCGTGGACAGGGAACCTGTTAAAACGCATGCAAAGTGAACTCTAAAGTTATATTTATTTTTATATTGATTGTATCATCAGTCATGAACTTTCTCAGTCTCCTGACACTTGCAAATATAGTTTAGTATAATTTTATTGTACCAGCATCGACTGGTTGATACCCTGACATGACGCGGCTCAAATTGTAGGCACCTCACGACCAGTCGTCACGAAGAACCGGCTATTTTACTGCCACATCTGCTGCTACCACAAGTTAGGCGTTAGGCACATTTTTGATTATCTAGATTCGAAGATATTATTTCGTCAAATAAGTGGTTTTACATAAAAAAATGTTCTAACAACTTAGTTGCTTGTGTAAGGAACAGCAAAAATTTGAATTTTCTTGACATGAGACATTATGAATTTCCTCGTCTCCTTTCTAAGGTTGCCTGGAAGAAAACGCGTTTCGCGATAAGGCCAACCATTGTACATTATCTTGTAAGTGTATATTTTGTACCTCTACATGTACACTAAAGAGTATAAATAATCATAATCTTAATGCTATTTTACTTTTAATTTTCTATACTAACATATATTACATAGCAAACAACAGTACATAGTAAGTAAAGCGGTGAACCTTTCGTCTGCCCTCAAACACAGATCTCGATTTGTTTGCGAATGAATGGAAGATGATACTGTCAGAATGTTAGAATTTTTGTGAGAAGAATGCATGACTGTGTTAAATTAATTATATGTTTGAATAGTGTAATTGGTTTCGGCCATTCTATTTTAAATAAATCTGCCAGACATAATCCAAACTCCAGCTTGGAATTCCGCAACAAAAATTATTGGTCGCTCGGAAGCAACACCAAGGAGCTCTTCCTCAACAGCCGCGTTTCCGACCACAAAATCAGAGGCAGTCGCGTTTTTCGCGTTTTCAATGTTCTTTAGCAATGCACCGGTAATTGGATGTTAATTTAAAAGGTATTTATTTGCTTTGATGCTCATTTTACCTCGTTAGTGGCGAACAGTATTGTGTGCAAAGAAACCACATACGTAGGTAATACAATAACGTTGTTATTTACTTTTGATACGATTTATATTTCCTTGCAATACTTGACTGTTAGTCAAAGTGAGCGCTCCTTTGAACCTACTATGGTAATGTAAAGGGTTGGAATCTAGGGCTTTAGAAATGTAGCATTATTAATAAAAATAGGGTATATATAAATCTCTTAAACGCGGTGGCAACTTTAAAGTTATACAATTTTGTGGAAATATAATAATAAGGTCGTGAGCAGGTTTCAAACCTGCGCCTCACGGATAAAAACTCCAGGCGCTCTGACCACTAAGCAATCTCGATCTCTGCTCACGAGTCCTTTAAAACCACCGGTAACCTTAAAAATAGGATAGTTACCATTAGTCTGGTAAGCGCAACTGCTGAGCGATAGATCCCGAGTTTGATTTCAGGGTTGAGCAATGTTATCGGGATTTTGTGTTGTGAAATTCTCAGTAACACCACAGAGTCTGGAATTGTCCTCGGTTGTTTCCAATAGGTTCACTACCTTCTACATGGGACTTAATAACAGCATTGGTGAAATGTGGGTCTGCTGTATACACTCTGTCTACCCCCTTGATAAATCCAGGCGTGATGCTAATTACTAGAGTTAAGTATTGATCGTCCAACTCTATACTCTCAGTGGTATAACCTTCGCCAACGAGAGTAAAGGTCTGAGATCGCTGTTTAGATTGCACGGTTAAGTTCACCCCTCATTGTCTGGGACAATGTTGGCAAATGTTATTGTCTTTACTTGGCTTTATTATAGCTTGGCGGTGGTACTTCTTGTATAGTTATTATAAAATGTTAAGCGAATATTTGATATGATGAAATGATCGGATATCCTCAAAAACAGAGGTCCTATAAAGTTAAAAAAAGTGTGGCTAGAAAAATACGGTCGTGAGCGGGATTCAAATCTGCGCCTCCCGGATAAATACTCCAAGCGCTCTGACCACTAAGCCATCTCGAACTCAGCTCAGAACTCCTAATTTTCCTAACAGGTGACTGATTGTATAGAGACGGAATAGATAAATGATTTTATTTCTGTAAATAGATCGGTTGAAGACACTTTTACAAGTAATTTTTATAAACTAGATGGCGCCGACGTTTCCTATCTGACTGTCTCTGAGAAGAAACGCCGAAACAAACTCAGAGGTCAACGTCTCTTTTAAAGTCCAGACATAATAGTATGTACATATCTATGTCAGTGTAACGATGCAGGGGTCGTCTGGAATGGCCTTTTGAGGAAAGAGCCATAGCAGCTTCGAGGTGACCTGTCCTGTCTGACGGCACGTATGCATCAGTCATCGTGTAGCTCAACCATAACTAAGGGAGCTCAACGACCCGTCACAAGACGATACCAGATCAGGACGACTTTTGCGTAGGTCATATAAAACGACTCAAAACCGCCAGACAGTCTATGAGTTTCATGTATGAATGAATTTCTGGCCCACATCGTACTCACATTCACATTGCAAATAGTGTCTAATATTAACAAAATATGTTAAGAATCAATGTCAAAAGAATAATCTTAATATAATCAATTCATTAAAATAACGATAGATAACGTGGAAGTTACCAACAGTGGCATTGAAATGTGGAAGAAGAATTTGGAGTAGTGAGTAGAGGTCTAGTCGTCCCAAGCGCGACTGCTGAGCATGAGGTCTTGGTTTCGATTCCCAGGTCGGGCAAAGTATTATTGGGTTTTCTGTTAGGAAATTCTCAGTAGCAGCCGAGAGTTTGGTATTGTGCCCGGTTGATGGCAATAGGCTCACCATATTATTTGCGACGTAATAACAACATTGATGAAATGTCCTCTGTCACCTCTGCCTACCTCTTCGGGGAATACTGGTATGATGCTTTGTTTTATCCATACACCAATGGCGAACACAAAGGGATATTCATCTCCACATTGGAAGAGTCGGGGCAGGTCGACCTCGACGAACGTACCGCAATCAAATTGCGGACGTTCTCAATAAAGGACAGGTCAGGAGCAACCTAAATCGGCGAGCATGTATAAAGAGGTTAATGAACATAGATGAAGCGAAAAAGGTGTGTCAGAATCGTAGCAAACGGAAATCGATAGTCTCTGCCTACCTCAATGGGATACAGGCGTGATTGTATGAGTACCCTCTCTTCTAATTATATACCTCCCTACAGATTACTAAAGCCAACAGCCTGATCGTGTTCCCTAATCCAGTGTTTTAATTGTCGAGGGTTAAGTCAAACGGTATCCTATTTTCCGAAAGATATCATCGTATTAGCAAGCCCCGTCCCCGCTAAAATGGAAGGAATAAGATGGAGGTCACATGACGGTAGATTGGGTCGATCGGTCGGTCTGTAGATATTATCGTGGTTCTCTTTTATTAAGAATGGTGTTTTATTTATTTATTTATATTTTGGTAAATAACTTTTTTAAATACAGAATTTTTTTTGAATAGCATTAAGGCATGCTTAGCGAACTTTAAAATTATAATTTTAAATGGAAAAAAAATACGGCCGTGAGCAGGATTCGAACATGCACCACCCGGATAAATACTCCAGGCGCTCTGACAACTAACTCATCTCGACCTCTGCTCACTTCCGTAAATTCTTCTTCCACATTTTAATACGTCTTTTGATGACGTCATTGCTATCTATTCAGTCCCTATACAGGTGCCCGATTTAAAATTATAACTTTAGAGTTGACCAAGCATGCGTTAATGCTTTTCAAAGATTTATCTGTATTTGTTCAGGTAATTGCATCTGTACGACATTGTATTAACTGCAAAGTTAGTCGTGGAAAATTTAAGTGCGCAGCTGTTTACACCTCTGCCTATCACCTCGGGGAATATAGGCGTGATGCTATGTTATGTTAAAATTTTTAGTGTTCACTAAATCTATAGGTAAAAATAAACTTAAATACTTCTAGACACACAAAGATCTCAATGTATTCTCGCCCTATACAGTAGTTGTAAACCAACTAAACAACAGGCGTCCCCGCGGGACAGACCTATGTTATCTTACGAGGGCTCAGTTAGATTAGTTCTCGTTCTTATTATTGGAAATATTGTCGGCCCTATTATGTGCCGTTGATTTGTCCGGATAATAACGCGTCTGAATGTACGAGTATCGGTGATTTATTAATGTCTGCCTTTATTTTTTTGGATGAAGCGAGGAGTTAGTCATTGATAGTATCCGCTTCGTTAATTCATGAATAGCTTTGATTAGTATACATAATAAAAAAATATTTTTTATTTTTCTATGGAGGTTTGTTTTCTAATTTGAATATGACATCCGTGTAAGAAAATGAAACAATAAAACAATAAAATGTTATCAATTCGTATTTTTTGGCAATATGTTAATTGTGGATGGAACTTTACATTTTGTGCCAACTTTCAAGTACCTAGTTGAGAAAATCTGTGATTTTATGTCTCCTCCGATTAGCATGAGAACACCCAATTTATTTCATTCCACGATCACAGATACTTAACATTCTAAAATTTAAATGAGCTCATCTCAATAACTGAACAACTTTGATCTAAGTAAAACACCCACAAAAAATATCAAACAAATAAAAGGAAATTGGAATTCTTCAGAAGTCCCATTATTTCAAGACAAATAAAAATTTACAGAATTAGCTCCTCCGAATATCGATGATGGAAGTTTTCGTCGTGCAACAGAACGCAAAGCAAACAGTTTTCGATCTTAGGGTATTAACAAAAAGCTCCCCTATTCGATTAAACCGACAGAAATAAGAAAAATCGAGCCACCCCAGCTCTATTTCATAATTTGCATCGTAGACGCAAATAAATTTAAAATATTGCTTTGCGAAACCTTAATTTTCCCTTTCTGATGTTCCAATCAATCTTCAGTGTATTCGTGGGGTGGGTTCCTGATGTTTTTTTTCTGAACAAACAGATAAACATGTTGTTCGGTTTTGAATTTGAAAAGTTTGGTTCTTCACGTCAAATGATTAAAGATCTGCATGGATTACCCTCTGATTACGATGAGATTTCACAGAAATGTCAATCATAACATCGAATTAAAATAATTATTTTATATTTTTTCATATTACACGTGTTTTATACAATTTAAGAATATTTAGGCCAAGATATTTAAACAATACTTAGCACGTGCTTTGGTTTAGCATTATTCCTGTCCTTGTCACACAACTGTCAAACTAAGTGCAAGACAGAGACGGGAACTTAATTAAGCAAAAACACATACATGTTTAGTATTGTTGGGCTATCCATTTGGCTCCATCAATTTGTTTCTCTTCGTGTTCGTTTACTTTCAGATGTATTATTAATTTACTATTCACCTACTATATTTACGCATTGTAAGTCGACCGATGTGAGAGATTGCTGTGGCCGAAGGCAGAATGCTTCTAGCCGATAATTTCTAAAGATTCTGTGCAATGCCTCTACTTACTCTCTATTTATTTATTATATCTTTAAGCTAACACGTTTGCTGTACATAGTTGGCAGGCATACTGATCGGTAGTTACAAAATGACTTTCCATAGATTATGCGTACTCATGAAATCTGATGCTAGATTACAGCTTACAAACGATTCTAAATTCATAAATAAATATGCTATGTCAAAGGAAAATCTTATTATGTAGTCGAACTAATTTGATTAACAGAAATCTACAAAAAAAATCGAATGAATATTAAATTTAAACTCTGAGAGTAGGTAGTTCAGTTCATCAACCACACGAGAACATAGAAATGCTTTAAAACTATAAATATTTCTTATCGACTTTACAGAAAAAAAAAGAGAACGTAGATGGCAATCTTAATATCACAAATATTAACTGATATCGGTCAAAATATTACCACAGAACCGAGGGAATTTAAATCGGGAATCAAATAAAATTGCGAATTCTACTCGCATCCCCTGCTGACAAGGAAGCCAGAGTATGTTACTGCTACCCCAAGACGTGCCGGTATACAGTGATGTTTTAGAATGACAAGTACCTAGGGTTTTTATGACTGCAGCCCCTTGCGTGGCCTTTTGATGAAGGTCACGAGTTGTCAAACGGAATAGGGTGATGCAGATGCTTGCGAAGCAATTTTGACTGTCTGTTGTTTTTGTCTTAATTTTTTTTTTCGTTGGATACAATAGATGGATAATATGTTATAGCGATTGTTTGAACTGAAGTCTTTTCTTATTTTTTTTTCTCATCTGTTATGAATATTTTGAATGTTGTTCATGAAGGTAATCCGATAAATTTTCGTAGATATATTCCGATCATGGTTACGTATAATTTTTTTTTCAACCTGGTACCCGGTTTCTTTGAAAACGTATAAATACGGCAATAAGTATGGTCGTAGTGGCATTATTTTTATCGAGAAACATTTAATCTACATTTTTTCCATTGGCTGAAATATTTTAAAATGGCCGGGTGAACATTGCTGATACTGCTAAAATAACAAAAAGTAGATCGGCGTTTATGAGCACTTTGGATCGGATTGTTCTCAGTAATTTCTCCCCTATTCAGATACCTTCCGACAATTTGATCCAGAATCGCTGACTGAGTTGTTCAAATAATTTGGAAAATATTTTAGAAAGCACTTTTATTCGTTTGTGGATGGTTTGCTGTATAATTAACGTGATTTAATTTTTTAATTGAGTCGTTAAAATATAGTTGAAATTGAGAGAAAATCTCTAAGTTTGTGCTCCCGTAATTTTTCCCAAGCAACGTAAAAAATTGTTGTATATGAGCCAGCGAAAAGATGTCAAAAAAAGAAACAAAATAAATTATATTAGTTTTCACATCAAACCAGTGATTCAAACTCATTTTATTCACCTCGTTATTTTAACCAATTTATATTATTTTTTTAAATATTTACCTCTTTTATACCTTTTAATTCTATTTTATCTTGACCTTAAATGAAAACCCGAACATTGTCTCAACACTAAAATTTCTAATCACAAAATAGAGCGCTTACCTACCGTTCAAGCCGCTTAGACTTAAACAACCGTTGGGCTGTTATTGGAATAATTCAATTTTGCGATAGAAAGACTAAAGCAGCTATTATGTTAAGCCGGTCCGGTAATGTTAGTCGTGATCGTATCTGGCTGCCACCGTTGGCTACTGACGGACGTTCCGCCTACCGATCTGCGCCGAACAGGAAATTGAATGGAGTTGTCGATATAAATTTTATTTGATGAATATGTTTTGTTGTATTTTGTGAATGTTGCAACGAAATTCGGAGCCAGTCATGCGACGTTGCTGGATTAAGGATGAATAGTGCGAAAAAGATAAATTTGTTTTCATTTGAAATATATGTTTATTGGTCAGCTATGTAACAATCTAAATGTCAGTAAAGAATTCTTTAAAAAAGCAATCCTTTTCTGACTTTCTACTATATAATCAAGATAAAATGCCTTGGGATATAAATCACAAACTGGTCTGTTAAAGCGATCGTAATAGAGCAGAAATAGCGCCAAGCAGTCAGCCTAGAAAAAGATCGCGAAGACAACAAGAACATATTATCTAACCTCTCGAGAATAGCCGTAACAATCCAGTGCTCCACGGCAATTGGTAGCATCTACAGAGTACCTTGGCCGCAAGCTGGCCAATCAATATAGTGGCTGCAATTATGTTAATGCACTGCCCTAGGCCGCGAGCCCAGACGCAATTGAAAATGTAAACGACCACTGCACACCTCTGTCGGCTCATGATAGCCTGGTACTCAGCTCTGATGTAGCCGTTCAGTTTTAGATGGTCATAAACAAACTGGAGAAGCGTGGGAGAAAATGATCATTGCCTTTCAATTTATTCGCATTTTTCGTACTGAAATTGACCTGAAGCCAGATAACGGATGCAATTGGTAGTAGATTTTAATTTTAGATTTAATTGATTGTAATCTGAATACTAAGAAGGACACGTATAGAAACATGTTGCACTGAATCCCAATAAAATTGATATAAACGCAGAATTACGAAGATTTAATCAAATATGTTTTATTGGTTTTGCAGTGAAAAACACGAAGCGACCAAAGTTTCTTGCATAAAGAGAAATACTTACGCATACTTTAATGCTACACACGTTTGCTTGAGTGTAGTTAAATAATTTTAATTAAACCTCAATCTTGTCTCAGTACACGGGGAAGTTACATTTGCTACAACGAAAATATTTTCTAGTAAAATTATGAAAATTGCATAAAATTGTTCGTGAATGAAAATTAGTACACACATGATAATTATCATGTGTGTACTAATTTTCATTTCTGTGTAATCGTTTTCACATAATGATTCTACGACGGAGTACGAATAAACGTCTATTTATAGTGACTATATTGCTCTGAAATTATCGATAAACATTGCCTTCAGCTATTGTTTGTTCACAACCTGAGTGTTAAGCTTCGCGTTGTGTATTTAAAAAGTTGTTGCTGGATGGATTTTTGTAAGTATGGAATCCCTGTTTACACCTGTAGCAGCATCCATAACGATGTCTACACGAAGTTAAAAAATCGGCTATCACTTAGTTTCCTTCTCTTTTAAATTCCTGTCTAGCCATAACGGTAAAGATATCGTGACAGATAGACAGTCGGCATAAGCTTAATAATAGGCCCCAATGAATTTAAATCTTTCCGTGTCTACTGAATCAAATATGAGACACGGAGATTATTTACCTATTGTGGCTGCTTCGCAGACAGAGAACCTGTTACGAACAAAAACATTACAAGAGCACTTTAATTTTTATTTATTCCTAAACGTAGAATTAATTGTAGAATCAGAAGTAGAGTATGTGCATTTGATCAAATAAAATAACAACAGCCTTCAAAGTTCATATTATAATTTATGACATATTTCAAGGACTACATACCCCTAATCCTCAACACTTTTAGCGGCTAATATTTAAAATGTCACTTCCTGCACTAATATCCTGAGGTTTTAATGAACTAAAAAAATGTAATTACAGCATAAAATGAAAGGCCGGTCAGACTGCCTGGTCGTGGCGGAGCTTGTCCGACGGAATAGTAATTAAAAGCGCCAAGTTTTTTTTTGCTAATGTGTCAGGAACGTCTGGGAAAACCTTTTTGTTTGATAGTCATTTGACTAGGATTGTGCAAAGAAAATGGTTCTTGGTTTAAAGATTAATTAAATAAACGACGTATAAAAGTCTCAATATGTTCCTGGTAAATTTGCTGTCAAATATCGTAGAGAGACCGAGGGAAGGAGCTGAGTTTTTCCTACTAGCTTCTGCTCGCGACTTTATCTGCGTGGACCTCAGAATTAGGTCCAGCCGGGATAAAAAGTACCCTATATGTTAATCCAGGTTATATAACCTATCTGTGTGCCAAATTTCATCCAAAACCGTACAGTAGTTATTGCGTGAAAGAGTAACAAACATCGATACATACAAACTTTCGCGTTTATAATATTAGTAGGACAAAATTATTTATTCGCGTGGCCTGTATATAGATTGGAAGTGGATTTGTATCTTCAATTACAATCATCTGCCTAGCCTTTTCCCAATTACATTGGGGTCGGCTTCCAGTCAAACCGGCTGCAGCTTAATATCAGTATTTTACATGGAGCGACTGCCTATCTGACCTCCACAACCCAGTTACTGGGTAACATGATATCTCGTGGTATGACTGGTTGTCAGACTTTCAGGCCTCTGACTACCCGTAACGGCTGTCATAGATCTTAATTTGACAACCGGGACCGATGGCTTAACGTGCTCTCCGAGGCACGGAGGGGTCGCGGTATGAAATGATGGTCACCCATCCACAGACCGACCGCGACAAGCGCAGCTTAACCTCGATCAATCGATCTGTGCGGCTTTTACTTAGCCACGAGCCTCTCTGTATCTTCAATTACAATGCATGAGAAATATTAATAAGAGCTAAGTTTTTGTACACACAATCATTTTTTCTAACATGCACACACAACCCAAAAGTTCTAAATAAATGCATGATTTTAAAATAAGTTCCTATTACTTATATTATATTCTATTTGATTCTATTGAACTTGAATTAATTTTTAATCAATACTCGTTAACTCTATATCTGTTTTGACAGTTTAAAAGAATAATCTACAAAGATATTGTACGTTTCTATAAAGGTTAATTTATTTTTTATTTATCTAATTCAAATCCATATTGTTGACTTATAATGTAAAAGTTTCGCATGCATAACAATAGAATGAATGGTTGTTTTATAATTAATGCATTGTACCGAATTGTCTAAGCAACAAATAAATCACGGGGTCATTTCCCGTGGGTGCCGTAAGGTAATTACGGGAATAGATGTATCAAGAGGTGGGGCAGGAACATGTTATATAATGCGATATCCACTTCACTTCCAAAGGTTAAATCATTATATTTACTTGGATTGCTTGTAATTTACTGTGCACCTAAATCCTGCCCTTTCATAAGTGCCTTTATATGGTTTATTTGCAATAAACCTTTTGACTATGACTTTGTAAGTTTAGTTTATGAGCTAATCTGAAAAAACAAAGAAAGAACAAAAATTCTACTCAGAGCGGCAAGGATACTAAGAAATATATGAAATAAATAAACAATCGTATTTTAAAACTCTACAACGCAACTGAATGAAAAATGGTCGCCACTCAGCCTAATGCTGATGTTGTCGCATTTATGGCAACCCAACCAGCGCTGATATTCTTTGGCAACCATATTAACGTGTGGCGTCTTCCGGTATTAACACGTATTTTTAATTTTCTAATATTATTAAACTATATTTCTAGACACAATTAAATAAAACTAGTATGTTTAGATACACTTCTAAACCATAAGCTGACAATGAATACAAAACAGAAATACTGACATTGACAGCTGACATTTTTGGTGTAAATTAATTAAAATAGATTTGTTGTTTTAAATTATAATATAAATTTTAAAAGTAATTATGATAATGAACATTAAATAAATAATAATAATAATAATATATTATAAATTTGAACTGGAATTTTGCATAGAACTCAAATGCGACACGGTTATATAGAATAAAATTTACAAAAAGGAAATAATATTCGATGTTTTCCAGATAGAGTTACTTAAGTTAAGAAAGTCACTAGATGGCGCTGACATCAATGTGGTGCGTAATAACCATTATTCGCGATAGGTGCTTTGAAACACACAAATTACATGGATGAGCAGCGTATAGCCGTCACGATGGTATTCACCGACAGGGAAGAGGCAGAGGTATACACAGATTTTTGAAAACATATATTTATTATACCTGCCTCATTGGTCTAGTGGTATTATGCGAGACTGCTGAGAAATACACTTTTCTCAACCCAGAAATTAAACCTAGGACAGGTTTGATTTCTAGGTTGAGAAGATGTTATCAAGTTTTTCTGTTAGGATATACTCAGTAGCAGCCCGAAGTCTGGAATTCTTCCTAGCCCTTCAGGGAATACAGGCATTTTAAAGAGGTTTTTTCAAATATGAAAATGTCACCCCCCTCGATGTCTTAGTTGTACACCCACATTTACTAGCACTTTTATCAATTTCAAAGCAATAGGTGGTGAGCCTATTGCAATATACCAAGCGAGCGAGTGAACAGCGTATGTTATTAACAAACAGCGTGTCAACGAATTCACTTACTAATGATAAAAATTGACTCTGCAGGAGTTTTAATCTTGGTAAAATAAATAAATAACATCCCTCAAACTAAAAGACATTCAAAAAGTTTCTAATATCCAGAAACTGCGTAATTAATAACACAAAATAAATAGTCTTGATACTTGTAGTGTCGACCCGTTGCGCGGTTCCCTTAAGCCCGGCTTATCACTGTCAGAGACAACTAACTGCAAGTCAATAACTGAAAGTTTAACTAATTAACGAGGGGAATGTGTATCGTTCCGCCATATTTATGTTTATTTAGTATGTTTAGATGTTAATTAAAAACTTTTAGTACCAGTTCAACAAGCTTGTGTATCTAATCAATTAGAATTTTCTCGGCTGGCTGTTAAAAGGTTTTCATAGTTTGACGGTTTAACGTGCTTCAGATAGAAATTAAAACCGTCACTCCCAGATCTTCTATGACCGCTTTAACAGGTAGTCAGAAGCCTCAACGTTTAACAACCTGTCTGAACACGGGATATCGTGTTACCTAGTAACTTGGTTGTGCAGGTCAGATAAACAGTCATCCATGTAAAATACTGGTATTGAACTCCATCTGATAAGACCAGAAACGTTGCGAAAAGGATAGGTAGATATGTTTTTGGAGTAATTCTATGATGACAAAGTTTGGCTTTTCTTTTGAATATTACATATTTTTCTTTCCGCCCCATCCCAATTTAATGTCACGAAGGAAATTGTTTGGCAATACTGAAATAATTGACCCAGTTAACTCACATTTCCAGATCCATATCATGAAAATCAGTTCCGTAACAAAACCCGATTTATAACCGAACAATACCGAACGAGTGCGCCGAAATTATCTCGTTTTCAACACAATGCCGCTATGTCGAATCAACAATTGACAATGTCACATGCAACGTACTATATAGGTACCACACACAAAAGGGGGGATTTTGTTCAAATAAGCGCATTGATCGAACATTCTCACGTAAGATCAAATCTATGTATTTTAATCAGCACCCGAGACTTCAAGAGGCAATTTTGAAAACGCGCACGTTAACGTTAAGTTAACCTCGGATTTTTGATGACATCGACCCGTTTACCCGCTACGTCTGCTAGAACGTGTGTAGGATTACTTCTCATTTTCTGGTAGTTCGTATGTTTCAATATTTACGACGACACGTTTGCTTTTCCAGTTTCATTTTTGAGTCACTTATTTCTAATGACTTTTATGCATTTTTGAGTTGTGTAAAGATTGTAACACACCTAATATAACTAAGTAACTTCATTGTGAACTTAACACATAAACCTTGATTCGTATTTTGACCCAATATAACATCCCTTATTGTTACCTACTACTGTCTGTTTTGTTGTTTATAGTTTATGAAAATAGCTCTAATAAATTATTAGGCACTATATTAAGTTTATTCTCATCGTGAAGAACGCACTCGTCAGAAAGCCAAAAATTTTGCCATGTTTAAGTAAAAATATTTCTCATAATCCCGTGACATTCCCTAAAATAGTACCTCCATTAATTTCCTATAACAATATCGAATTGATGTAATTAAAACCTGTTTGTTACCTTTACTGATGTTCTCGTTAATTGTGACAATAACGTACCTGAAACAAAAGAATTCACGTATTATATTTGTATGATTTATTATACGATAATGTAGTCCGATGAACCATAACGACAGTTTTAATCATGAACTAACTATGGGTAGTTAACATATATGTATATAATAGTAATATTATTTGTGTCCATAATATATATCACGTCTGTGTCTCAGAGTATTGTCGTACACCCACATCTCACCAATGCAGTTATTAAGTCCCACAGTGGTGAAAAAATTGCCATCAACTGGGCACAGTTCCAAACTCCGGGCTGGTACCAAGAATTTCTTAATAGGAACACTCCATAACACTTTGCCTAATACAAGCTACTATTGCAGTGATAGCCTATATATCGCCTATATATAGCCTATATAGTCGTAAATTCTAATCCAAGGCTAGTCCAACAGTCATACCGCGAACGAGCCATGATCGCCTTAGGTACAACGAGCATGTTAATCAAAATTGTAAAATGTGTATATCAGAAGTTGCAGCTAATGTAACTAGGGCAGAGTGGGGGCTGTGAATAAATGAGGAGGCCGCAGCAATCCAGTTAGCTGTGCAAACACGGGCTGGGAACAAACAACATTGCCCTGGGACACTGAGTGACGCGCGATTTGTGTGTCTAATAACTTTAAACCAAAAATTGCTAGTGCCGGAAGTATTATAAACACTGGTTTCATAGTTAGCACTAATGTTATTAGTAAAGCAGTTCCCACACTACAGTATTTATCAGGTTTACTTAAGTGTGAGAAAATAAATAAGATACGCAGCGCTTGATAAACTAAAATGCTCTCAGACATAATACACTCTTGCAAAAATATCTACTCAGAAGGGTTGTCGGAAAATATTCAAGGATCCTCCAACAAAGTAGGAAAAACACGCTGCACTATCGACAGCTCATTACCATTAATAAACAAACATTAAAATACATCGCGGATGTTTCTAAACGCTTGAATAAAACATTCTACTAGACACAATCCCGCAACGAAAATTACACCGACTACTGCCTTTCTGAGGCGATTACAAACAGCTATAAAAACAAAAACATAACCCCTAACTCACAATATACTGGGGAAAAATAAACTCTACAGCCCACATAATACGGTTCAATTTTAATGGAAACTTATGTTAATAGCCCGTCCACAGGTGATCCAAGCATCTGCTCGGTTATTTTGTGAAAATATAAAGTTTTTCCCCAATAAATAATGCAACGTTGCTTTGAAAGCGAAAGGTATGGAGATAAAAGTAACTAGTACTTAGAATATACAGTATTTTTGTTAGAGAATTATTTTAGGGATAAAACTAATTCATCTGGTATGATAATGTTTGGACAAGTTATGAAAACATTCGGGGGCGGTGTGTGTAATCCTGCAGATGTGACTGAAGAAACAAAAAGGTGTACGGTTAAGATATGTGGAATGAAAAACTTTTGGGTTATTATTTTTTGTAATGGGAATATAAGTAACTATTTGTATTAATAACAATGATCGCTTTAAGTAAGGACGCGAGTGGAGAATGAGAATGTATAGTTACACTATCTACGTAAATAAACGTGTATTTTCCGAGGTACTCATATTTAATTAGATTATTTATTTACATCTATTTCGTTTTCCAGCAATGCTTTAAATTTCACAATGAACAACCAGTTTATAATCATTAAGTAGGAATGAATATAATTTTACCAGGACTTCGTTTTAAATAGTTCATATTAGACTATTTCACAATATGCCTTTGTTTACATTGTTTAAATCGGGTACATAAATTTACAGTAGATAGAAATAATGGCGTATCATATATTTCCAAGAGGAGTATCAAGAGCAAAATTTTTGGAAGTAAAATAATACACATTTCGGTCACAACTAGAGTCAGATCGTTATAAAAAATGATATGGGGAAACATAACCTATCAAAACCTGCTTATACATTTTAACACGTATTTAAAACACAAGGCAAACGCTGCAACTTTTCCAATATCGTCAATTCAAGTCGAACTAACTTCAGAGCATATAAAAATATGCACATGTAACCGTCGCCACCGCTCACAAACAAAGTAATAGCAAGACGTAAGATACTTACCGTCTACCACGAGGATTATCCTCAACTTGACTTAGATATTTTGATGTTTTAGCAACGAAATTGGTTTTTCCCTTCAGCAAAGAAAACCCATTATCGTTGCCGTGGAAGCCGTCTCGTTACTGCGTATCTAATTTGGGATCATCCAGATTTCTCTTTCTTTGCCCTTAGGTGTGAGATTGACAGCAGCGTAAGTAGGGATTTGTACAGTATAATGGTTAGTTCAAGGGCCTGCTGAGTAGCGCGATAATGGTGTATGATGGGAGCCTTTGAGGTCTGACATTGTGATGCCGAATCGGTTTAAGATTGGGTGAACGCGAGTCTTTGAAAAACGTTGATCGAAAAAATCTAGGACGATCGGATAGAGCTATCTGTTGTGAAATGTACTACAATCTTATATTAAGGTCACGTGATTTCCGTGTGAGGAAACACTAAGTATGTTTGGCCGTTTTTCTTTTTCCAGATTGTTCTGTGAACAAAGAGAACGAACAGACTGTATCTGTTTAAGCTAACAAGAAGTTATTGTTTTTACACTTTTAAAATCCTAATGCAATATTAAGTACCAGCTCGGGTTAAGGTTTCACCATGATCAACCGTGACGGCTATCCCATAGTTTCTTTTTCATTATAACCAAAAACTAAACAAACTTCACCCTGTCAGTCACCGCAAAATTAAGACATTTCTCACCCCCGCCAAAACACAAAACCTCACTGGTGTTGAAATAAAATTTGCAAATTGATTACTGGCATCATTCAACGACATGGCAACAAATGTTTTGTCACACACACGCGTATAGGGGTGCATTGTGTCTGGCAGGCGTAATGATGCATTTGGCGATGCACCCGCCATCCGGGGCAGGCGGAGGGGGGCACGCTTTGTGACGTGTCGCGTACGTTTTTAGGGAGATGCTTTTTGGGAGCCTATAATGGGTTAGACGTTTAGGTAGCATTAGGCTGGACGCGTATGTATATATTGTCGGAAAAATGTGCAGGTGAATTTAGCAAGTATTCTATTTTTTTTATTTCTACTATTGCTATAGTGAGTGATGGTATGGCATAACACTAAAACAAACTCAACAGAATCCATTCAACAACAAAATATGATTAATGTAGAAACAACTATTACTATAACAATAGAGGCTCCTGTTGTGTAACCTAACACAACAGTAATTAGTGGAATATATACATGTCCTACAAAACTACAAAAAGTATTGTTTAGAAAACACAAACAACAGATATCTTTGATACCTACGTTATTACAGTGTAACGTTTAGACAGAGACACTCTCACGACTATTTCAGCAAGTTTCAATTAAAGCTTAAAATCTAACAATGTTATTACATTTGCTAAAGGATATCGCGACAATCTCCTAAGGAATCTCTTGTAATTTAATTTATTTGTTTTATTTTGTCTCTCTCATTGTACTTTTGTGTACAAAGTTATAAGATTAACTCAATTTTTGGGGCCACGAGTATTCTTTTGTGATGAAAAAAAAGTAAAAAAATATAGCTGGATACTGGTGAGAGTTTTAATGGAATTTTGGTGAAGCGAAGTACGCAAATCGGTTTTTATTGTTCCATGAATTATGTATAGGTTTAAGCTTTACAATATATGGACGTTGGAAAGAATGAATTGAACATTTTCGTGCCAGAATACATTTAGTACTAAAACTTTTACGAAGAAGTATTATGATGAATAAGTTATTTCGTAAACTGAAAGTATATGGAACTGAAATTTACTTACAAATCTGGCTTATCAGCCAGTAACTGCAGTTAAGCGGATTAAAAAATCTATATTCGTATTTTTGATAGGAAACTGGGTTAAGTAAAAAAGTAGTTGCCACGGATTTACTGTAGGAAAAAAAGGCTACATTTTGATCACCACTCTTATTTACTTCATTACATTTTGATTCGATTTTAAACCTGAACATAATAATATGTTACATGTTTCATCACGATGTCTTCCATCATTTTTTTAAAATAAATTTAGAATCTAGAATTATTTTGAAAACTGGCACAGTAGGTTTCGAACACAAAACTTAGAACGCACAAAGCGCTCTGTCGTCTCTTGGCTACCAAAACTTATAAAGAAAAATATACAAAGGGCGGATCAATATAGGTATAACTTTCACTAAATTTAATTTAATAAAAGTTATTATTAAAATGTTATCCTAAAGAACCACAATGTTAAGAATACGAAGCTTAATTAACTCATCAATACACGTTTTCTTTGAAAACACCATCGTGAGTCGAGGGATCTTTAGGTATTCCACAAACAGGTTGTAAGTGTCTAATACTGTTTGGTACAAGTCATGAGCAAATGAAGAAATAGTTAAAAAGAAAGACCAAAATTTTATCTATGACGTTAATTTATAAAAAGTGATGAGACTACAGTAAGATATATAGAACAAGCTTTATTGTACATCATTAAAGTAATATTTATAAAATATAAAAAGCCAATATGAAAACCATAATAAAAAAATATAAAAAAATACATCCATGTATTTGTTTTTTTCAAAATTCTCATTGGCTCGGAGTTTAAAATTGTACCCCAATACAATTCTAACTCTTCAACTCCAAGTTCCTAAAAATTTTGAAAAATCAAAACAAACATAACACTACCCCACCGGGTCGCATTGAAACGCTTACCTCCACTATAGTACTGAGAAAGTATGACAAGGTCAAAATCATAGCCATACTATGACTCTGCGTGTTACGTTTGCCTATCACTTTAGACTCACTGAAAGCTATTGTCCAAATAAGAGAAGATTCATGAAGTCATGTGTAAAAATAAGAAAAACATACCAGAAACAAACATGAATTAAAGGAAACACTGAAAAACTACAGACACGCACGGGGCTTCAACCCGCGACCCTTGACAAACTGTGTCATCACTCTTCCAACTGAGCTACGGTGTCTGTGTTCGATACTATTAAATTTCATATTTCCTTGTATTCACCTTGCGATATCTATTTATCTAACTATAACTGCCTCGTTAGTCTAGTGGTCCCAAGTGCCACTGATGAGCAGGTCTCGGGTTCAATTCCTGGGCCGGGCAGTGTTATTCTTTTAGGAAATTCTCAGTAGCAGCCCGGAGTTTGGAATTGTGCCCAGTTGATGGCAATAGGCTCACCACTTATTACATGGGACTTGAAAGCATTGGTGAAATGTGGGTGTATAACTGTATATACCTCTACCTACCCCTTCGAGGAATACAGGCGTGATGTTCTGTTATGTTATTCGTATTTTTCTAGTAACATTTGACAGATAGAGGTCATTGACGTCCCCATTCTTATAGTAATCGCATAGTATACAACTAGTAAATAAATAACTGGATGACACCCGCTACCTTCCATATCTTGTGACGAAACAGGAGCGATTCCCCGAGCGGGCGCTTACTAGAGATCCCACCGCCTTATCAAGACCCCGCAGGCATTGCGGGCCTCAGCGTATTTTTGTTAACAACTTCTTTTCAGAAATTTTTACTTGACGTACTACATTGTGAAGATAGAATTTGATTTTGTTGTTAACGTCTACCAACGACAGGTAACTTGTTTGTCACGAGTCTTGTTTTTGTCACATGTTTGGTTGGTTTTGTGTCTCTACTATGTTACTGGTGTACTAAGTAATTCTTATATCACTAGGCCTAAGTTAGTAACATGTTGTTTTTTTATTTTGTTTGAAATTTTATGTATTTTTTTACAACTAAGCCTGCCGTCCATTAATAAATGTGATTCTACAGCATTTTCATGTGCATTAACGTTTATTTTAACCTTAAGAAATCATTTTTCTTTACACGTGTTGCTTATACTTTGAATATATAATACGCTATTTACCTGCAATAATACGTAATTATTACAACTTTTCCGAGATCCCTCTTGGAAAAAAGGAACACGGCATCTGCTCTAAAAGGACAATATTTTACTTTACCTTCGTTCAATCTAATTTCAGTCTTGCGTAAACGACATAAGGACTATATCGTAGCAAAATACGTTTAGTGAAAATGAGGAAATCTTCCGCAGGGCGTCAAAATTGCTACTTTCTGTCATATCTTCCCTTTGTGTCGGCGTTGCTTCAATGCACTCACTGTTTCAACTTTCATCAATAGATATTTTGCTAAACCATATTGCTTTTTATAACTTTTACAGCTCCATAAATTGTGTAGGAATATAAAATAACGAGTAAGTATGATAGGTGATTGCACTTGCATTTTATATTGGATGTAATGGAGAAAAATACAACATAACTATTGGCTGTAAAACATGTTCATGACAAACCTGATATTTTTCAGAGAAGCATTGATATTTTAATCTCCTAGTCGTATAAAAATATTATTAGAATTAGATGGCTTGGGTTTGATTCCCTCATGAAACAAACTAATTGTGTATGATTTACAGAAAATTGTTCCGGGTCAGGGTGACAGTGCATATAAAATATATGTCTGTAAACGCACCTACGATAGAAGATTGCCATTTTGGGACACCGTTTAAAAATCCATTTAAATCATCATCCCTACCCTTATCCCAATTTATTTGGTCTCGGCGCAGCATGTATTCGACTTCCTATCTTTCAGCCGTCATATCGGCAGTCACTCCCTTTGTATCAATATCATCAAATGTGATGTATAATGAGTGATGGTCTAGTGTTCTGACCGTTGGACTGGCAAGTTAAAGGTTGCAAGTCGGTGGCTCACCCACCACTGACTTTGCGAAGTCATGTGCGTTTTAGAAATTATTATTTATCACTTGCTTAAAACGGTAAAAGAAAACATCGTGAGGAAACTAGCACACCTGAAAGATGTTCTCGATGGTGTGTAAAACCATGTCAGAAACCTAGGGTGGTTTACACTCTGACACTAGATTGTTCATCAACCATAAGATAAGAAGATTAAAAAATATTTAAATATTAAAATGTTTTAACAATAACCCACAATCTTTCTTTCCCAGCGTATCCACGTTCAAAACATCGAACTTTATTTAACAATTTCCAATTTTCGATTGTTACGTGGTATCAAGCCGATCGGTGAATATTGTCGATAATTTATTACTTATTCACTACTGGATCCCGACCTTTTGTCTTCATGTAAAATACTGTGCGACGATACCGCCCAATATTGCTCAGTAGCTTTAAGTTCCAAATGAGCCGTTAACGTTGCAAGAGGCAGTAAATGTTGAGCGGCTATAGTGCCAGCATTATCGAAGTGTTCGTGTATAGAATGGTGCACTTCATGGTCGTAATAATGATTAATAGATTTATCTGGCCTTTTGAAAATACTGTTGTTTATAACATGAGGTTTTACTTTCCTCTCTAACTTTATGTTGGTACGGATCGAAGCACCGGCCATAATGGATTTTGAAGCCTGATAAATTTTGGGAATAGCTCTTCGTTCTTAGTGGTTAACACTCATCACCGCCGTTGTCGACCATTCCGCGTAGATACACGGCGCCGTGTGTAAATCTGTCTTGACACTTTCAGAGAGATGACGTGTATAGACGTCAAGTAACAATAACACTTCTATTTTGTTCTTCAAAGTGTTAAAGTTATTTGTTGTTCTGTAGCAGATATTACAAAAGCAATAACATAGCATAGTATCACGATTATATCCCCGGAGGGGATACTTCCGCACACCCACGTTTCACCGTCCAGTCTAGTCAGAAGTCCAGAGTAATAGGGTCTATTGTCGTCAATCGGTCACAATTTCTAACTCCGAGCTGCTACCACTTACAATAACATCGGGTATCGAAACTATTACCTCAGATGTTAAGAAAGACGTAATAATCATAATGAAATTTTATATTATCATCTCATACATAATAATATAGAAATAACCCACTAATATATTTTAAAAATACGCAGTTACTAATCCCTTATGATACCTAACATCCTAATTATAAATTATAAATCAATCTAATACGTCCTTTGTCGTTACAAATACGTACAATGACGAAAAAAGTTTCTCTATTTATTAAAAATTAAACACACTTGTAATTTCATACATTCAAAACTAATTGTAAGCATATTGCAAGAATTACAGAATTTAATAAAGTAGAACACTTTCTAATTAAAGCAAATTATTCTGTGCTAATTATCAAAATGTAATTACGAAAAGCTCACTAATACTCCAGTTTATTTTATTTTTTATTTCTATTTATGTAATTGGATGTCGTTTATTGCAAAAGGCTCAACTATTTACTATAAAATAGATATTGAAATTAGTTTCACGTAGTCAAAAGCGTAATTTATGTTTATACTATTTATTTTATTTAAACTTTATGAAACATTTCAAGTTCAAATTTACCTGATCTATGTTTATAATTTTTTTCTAATAATAACATTGATATCTTGAAATAGTTATACAAGAAAGACTCAAATCAAAACACTACAGAAACTCAGTACCTACGACCGGTGCATCCATAATTGCTGTGCTTCTTTCAATATCCCTTGTCAGTTTTTCATCTAAAACCACTGGACGTAAACTTCGCTTAGACAAAGGATGTTGCCGACTGAATCATGTCTGGCTTGGACGGGATGTGAACTATCGACAAGCCGAAGACGTGGAAAATGTTCCCTCCAGTCTTGTACCCCAACTGATATTTTCATTTAAGTTTGAAAATTGCTGGCGCTCGCCCGCGCCACTCGCAAATTGTACTGGAATAGGGATCGATAATAGGATTGTAGGTGCGATTTTCTTTCGCCAAGATGACTGGAGTGTAAATCTTTCTGATAGAAAAATTTCGGAAATTGTCCTCGAGATTTATCGCCGCTGCCGCCGTCGTTGTCGCGTGTGCCACGGTAAATTGTCTTTTGATATTACACTGACATTGGATGGGTTATAGAGTTAGTACGTAAGGATGAGGGAAAAGTTGTTCGTTATTCGCTGTGGTTTCAGTGATACTGACATCACATAAGGGCCGTTTATTTTATCGATGAATGATGATGTGAGAAGTAACAACGAATAAATAGCAATAAAGATAGTAGAAATCAGTACACTTTTTTATATTTCTAATAACGTCGACCCTACCTATATACAGAATATTATGTTCAGTAATTTTCGATGATAGTATATGTCATCACGTACGATCACGTTAGTGGAAAATGCCTTGGATTGTGACCTTTAAGTTGACAGTCCCACAGTCATACCACTAGGCTATGACTGCTTGCGTTTATTATGAGTAAGGGATGATTAAGTTAATTGAAATACAATAACATTTATTAATTTTAAAATATAAATATCACAACAATGGACACTAATGAGGTTATAGTTTCAAAATAATAACACATAGTAAATACTCGGAAATACATTAACATTGAATAAAATGTATGTTAATGATGGACTATTAGTTTAATCTACTTACAGGGTGAATTGATCGATAATCATAACAGTAATTGTACACATTGATATCATAAATCATAATTATAGTGACTCAACACAAATAAAGGCTATACTCTAAAGTAACAGTTCTATTAATACTACGTTCTAAAGGAAAATGTTTCTTATACTTATTATGAATTAATAAACTTAAGGGAGCTTTATGAAAAGAAAGCTGACGTAAATATAAATTATAACAATAAATCTATTAACAATTTCCAAGAATATAACCGAAAAACGTTTTATTTCAATCCCAAATATACAAGTGCTTACTAAGCAAAGCAATAATGTTGAGATTCAAACTCAAGATTATTACGTTGCCAGCCTTTGAACCTTCAGAGGCAAAAAAGATTTACATAAAAAGAAACTTCCAGTCTCCTAAATTATGATTCAATTAGTATTAAAGGATTGGTCTCTCAAAGGACTCGTACTTTTTCGGGTCTGGCGACTCGGTACCAGCCTCCTTTGTGCTTTCGACCAAACTAAGAAGGTTGTAGCTTTGTGCCATGGTTTGTCGCATAAAGCTTTTGGTACAAATTACAAGCGGATTTATTTGGAAGATGACGACATGACAAGGCACAAGCGGAACATAATGAATTGATTTTCTTGGATGTCTTTTATGTAGGTATGTGTCCCGCAGGGAGGAAACTTAGGACCACTTTTATGTTAAGTAAACGCTTTTCGCTCGAAACTTGTACTCGGGTCACACAATGTAGTAAACGATTTCAGTTCATTACGCATTACAGTATTCCTTCCTTCGTCTCCCGTTTTGGGTGAATTTTTACGCTCAATGTACTGTGAAAATCTACTTCACTGTCGTCCTTTCGGTACGAAAGTCCTTTGTAATATACGTTTAATCGTTTATTTTTCTAAGACAGCGATATCGGGAATTAGAAAGGTTTTTCACCGGCGATAAAGTCTAAAGTGATATTATAAAAGGTACTTAAACCTTTTCAAATAACCGCCTTAAAATTTTCCTTTTTCTTCTGAATGAATATGCAATCTCGTTGTTCTTACATCACAAAAACTCAATGGTCTCTTTTTATTTCCTCGATGATGGTTTAAGAAAAAAGCTTCCCCATAAGTGTGTTATTTTTTACTTGAGAGGGGAAATACGTTAAGGTTTTATTTTATTTTTGATCACATAAAGCTCACGACTACGTTTGTCACAACTAATACTAGGTATTTGTTTGACTAACCCCCGAGATGCTCGGATTAAGTGACGAATTATATAATTTTTTTCAGCTCGTCACAACCTCGCGCTTATTCCGCTCCGTCCGTGAGTTTGAGATATTCGTCTTGAGGATTAAGGGGATGTCTTGAGCGAAATTTCACAGTATCCCCTTGATGGATGAATACGGAAACATTAATTCCGCAATTTCGGGGTGTAAAATAGTGAAAGACGCGAGAAGCCGTGCGACGGGCGCAGCGCTCAAGCTAATAACGTCATACTCTTTCTACCTATTCTTATACATTTACTAATAGATTAATGATCCTTCGTAACACTCATTCCACATTTGTTTTGTTAAGTCCGACTCGACGCGATCATTAAAACAGGACGGCACCATATGGAAATTTAAAAAGGCATTCATTCATTAAACAAACACACATAAAATTTAACGAAGCGCTGCCATATTCGTTAACGAATTTCCGGCTTTCATTATGATTATCCCACGGCTACTGTAACACTATGCATATGCGTCTCTTTCTGGTGCAGTAGTTAGGGTTAAGAGTAAGCGAGATAAATATTGGTTTGTGATTCGAAAAACAACCGGGATCCATCTATCGCTCGGCGATTCGTCACAAGCATGCGTTTAATGGCGGCAATTAAAGGCGACATTCGGTAGGTTTACCGAAATATCGCGACATAAAAACGTCATTGTTACCGCGTATCAAATTGTTTAACACATTCGCTGGGCGAGATCACATTTACGACTTGTCGCCTGTTTATGACGGCTATTCAAGCGATTTGTGATACGCCATCGTTTCGAGGCACACGCTAAATTCGTTGATTGCCCTTTGGCGTCGATATTTAAATTATGAAAAATTACGTTCAACATAATCAAGAAAGTTTCTTTTGTAATAACTTGGCACTTTGGAATTTTACCTTTTACCCTTCAAGTTTGGAGAAAACTAATTACTGTATTAAAGTTGCATGACATAAAAGGTTAAGCGGCAAAGGAATGCGTGTAATTTACAGGTAAAAATGTAATGAAATATATTTTGGTTTACCTACTTCATAAATTACTTATACCAAAATAGTTCATTCAAGTGAAACCACTACACTTAAAGTACACCTTATTACTTATGTTAATGTATGTCCGTTGTCCAAGACGGAAAAACGTTAAATACGATCGTATCACTTAGTTTAATTAACAAGTGGAAATGAACTCGAGTGAGACAGGACGACCCAAATTAAAGATGAAACGTCACATCCATTACGTACGGACAAATTATCCCGGTATTTGGTGAAAGCAAAACACAGGCGGAATAAATTCAACACCACAAACAAAGGTCCACGCACAAACCGCGGAACGACAAATGTTGTACTAAACGACAAATAAAAGCTGCGATAGTTTAAATTAAATTGGGACCCCAAAAACTGTATGTAAACAAACATTGGACCCAAATTTTCAACTGGAAAGTTTTGAGGGACGAAAGTGAAACATTGAAAACACGCGGTGGGTATCGGAAACGTTCGTTAGTAATTTGTATTTACAAGTTATAACTAACGCTATTGGAAGCAACACGTAAACATTTAACGTGGAAAAGGAAAATGTTAATGTTGGAACATTTGCAACATTTGTGTTAGAGTTTGTAGCGATAGGTAACCCAGAGACCGGTGGGACTGAGTGTGAGTAATCTGAGGACTTACTCGTATTGAGTAATGTGAGGACTTAATACGATATATTAGACTCATATATCTAAAGTTTGATAGTGACATAATTACTTTCATACCTATATTTGAATGAAGTGTATGGAAATTGTAAATAGTGACAGAATCGTACAGATAATCCCTAGAACTGACGTGGCTCAGAATAAAATACCAAATAAAGTCGACCCACAAACGCGGTCTATTCAAATCACACCGAGGGAATTCCAATTAAATTGCATTTCAATGAAATCTAGAACGATTATAGAATCCAATGGTTGGCAAATTAAAACCGGAACTCCCTAGGATTTCCTGTTCAATTTTCATGGAGCACGACACGATAAAAATCCATTAGGAAACCGTCGCGAGAGGCCTCTGTGACACAGTGCTTTGCTAAATGAATTTAGGGGACCGCTGGAAGCGATATTAATAGGGAAAATATTAAAAATATTACGTAAAAAATTTCACAATTTTAAAGTGTAATCCGCCGCAGAATCATGTTAAGCAACATTAAGACTAAATTTTAACATTTATTCAAAATATGAAATTATAGTTATGTTCTAAAAGAACACGAGAACACGCAACAAGACGCAACTTTTATCGAATGCCTTTAAAATATTCTTTATGCTATCCGGTTCTACCCTGCCTGCTACTAGCTACTAGCCTGCAAAATGAAAATATCCTTTCCAGTGACACGGGTCGATATCTAGGACTGGCATAATGCGATTCCACAGCAATCACATGCTTCATTTTGCATTCCGGCAAACACTTTTACCGCGGGGTCCTCGGTGCCTCTAACCAGGAAGCGGTGGCCCTTCGGCTTTACCGTTTAAATTCTAATAAATAACGTAGGTATCATGTTGGAGTACGCGGCGTCATTTTGAATAAATGGGATTTGGATGGATCGTGTTTTGTTAGTTTGAGGTAATGATTATTATTTCAGGGATAGGAATATATTTTTTTATGGCTCAAATATCAGGGCAGTTGTTTCAAACTAACGGATACCCGGCTTGTCCTACTACGTTTATTATTTTAGTCGTCTAAAACCATCGTCGTGTGACACCTCACTATTTAAGGCACAGTTAAGAGTTAAGTTATGAAGGTTAACTTAAATACAGTCTTTAAGTCGTAGATGTTCCAACATATTTACACTAATATTATAAAGAGGAAAGATTTGTATTTTTGTATTAACGAATAAACAGGCAGGAGTAACATAGGCTATATTTATTACTAGAAAATATTAGGGATCCCTACTAAAACTTCAATAATGTAACCCAGGTGTACATTTTCACCCGTGCAAATCCGGGACGGACCGCTAGTCACCAATCATTTGTAACTTACCAAAAATTAAGACAAGAATAAAACACTTTTCAGTGAAACAAAGAAAATTCGGTATCAAAGGAAACGGAAGAAACCATTATTGAACATGTAGAAGTAAAACAAAATGAAACAACTTTTACTGTTCGGGGGAGCAGACGCTAATTACTTTCGACACATTATATGTAACTCAAACTGTTACTCGAGCATTAGATTACTTCGCCACGTGGAGATACCCCACATGAGCAAAAAGTCTATCCAACAGTATTATATTTTACCATCCAAATTATTATATCTCTCAGTAATATTTGAAGAGCGATGGTAGAAAAAATATTTTATTTTCTTATATTGTAAAAAGCAAGAAAAAAATAATTGTCACAATATTTGTATTATCTATTTTCAAATAAGAAATCTCTTTCGCGACAAATGAGGGATTTCAGAACTTACCGTTATGAAGCAGGGTGGAGTCTCTAGCGAGCGGCAACTCCGAATCCGTGAGGGTTGCGTCGGACGCGTTGTCGGACGCCGACGTGGGCGTGGCGGGAGCGGTCGGCGAGTCGGAGAGGCCGCTGCGCGCGCGCCGCCGGCCGCTTCCACTGCTGGATCCACTGCCGCTGCCCGAGCCGTACGGGTGCAGCCGGCCCAGGCCTGGGTAAAGTGGAGGCTGTTAATTTATTTAAAGTGAACATTGGATGCAAACGGCTCATCATTTAACCGTTAATTGTAGCGTTTTTGAGGGTCTCCTTAGCTTGGATATGGATATTCTATGGCTGATTACGATCATATTAATGTAAATTTTTAAGATCTAGTAGATATATCATTATTGACTGGCAACACAAAAAAGTACACTACCATGAAAACAATACCAATTAAAAACATGTGCATATATAGCGTTTGCTATAAATGGATAACAATATAATGAAAATGGCATTTATTTTCTTTCATGTCAGTTTGTAACTTTGTACCTACTAAAAATAAATATTAATGAATTATGAAACAACTTCGTAAACACGAACTCAAACAAAAGATTATCAATATAACCATTGAGAAAGAAAATCATGTAAAATCCAGATGATATTTGAAGTATACATTTCAAAAAATATGAGGGTCTCGTAGAGTAAGTAACAACCGCACAGATCGATTGATCGAGGTTAAGCTGCGCTTGCCGCGGTCGGTCTGTGGATGGGTGACCATAATTTCATACCGAGACCCCTACGTGCCTCGGAGAGCACGTTAAGCAGTCGGTCCCAGTTGTTAAATTAAGATCTATGATAGCCGTTACGGGTAGTCAGAGGCCTGAAAGTCTGACAACCAGTCATACTACGAGATATCGTGTTACCCAGTAACTGGGTTGTGAAGATCAGATCGGCAGTCGCTCCATGTAAAATTAGGCTGCATCCGGTTTGACTGGAAGCTGACCCCAATGTAATCGGGAAAAGGCTAGGCAGATATACATTTCAAAAATATCCTGTATTACGTAAAAAATAAATAAAATAGATACTATGGACAATAAATGTCAAGAAGCCGCATAACGAAGTTAGAAGGAAATGACAAAAATAATTACGAATAACATGGCTTCTGAACATGACAAAGAGTACAATAATAAAGTAGAACTCTTGGTGAAATGAGTTTAATGCTAGGAATGAAAATAAGTAAGTACGCGATAAACTTAGACATTAAAAAAGTAGGTACTGGATATATTGTTGTTTGAAACAAAAATAATTAATACCAATAATGAATAAATATGAAAAACAGAAGTGTTTGAGAAGAAATATTAAGTATTATTTTTAACTTAAAGCATTTAACAGTTACTAATAACGCTGTGTTGTTCTTGCATTGTAAGCCTGAGGTATCATGACCACTCAAAACAAAAACAAAAGCATTTTAATGTAGGTACATAATTATGTGGCAAAGAATAAATGTCTAAAGTTACAATATTAAATGGAAAAAGAATACGGTCGCGAACAGGATTCGAACCTGCGCCTCCCGGATAGATACTCCAGGCGCTCTGACCACTAAGCCATCTCGACCTCTGCTTAGTGGTCAGAGCGCCTGGAGTATCTATCCGGGAGGCGCAGGTTCGAATCCTGTTCGCGACCGTATTCTTTTTCCATTTAATATTGTAACTTTAGAGTTCGCTAAGCATGCGTTAATGCTTTTTCAAAGACATATCTTGAATAAATGTCTAATTTTGGTAGAAGCCCATAAGCAATACTTATTAGAATGTTCTGTTTATTTTTACCAACTTTTGTTATACCACTTAGGAAGCAGACTAACCTCATTAACGATACTTATTTATATTTTCCTTCTATTTCAACCAGAGTTGTTCAGTAATCGTATGAGATCGTTAGGGAAAAGGTATCGAAAAGAAATAAACGGACCATGGAGGAAATGCTCTTGAGATGTAAAGAGGAAACTTTTTAATTTAACGCAAATATCCCGGGAGGCCCACTCAAAGGAGTAGAAGAAAATAAAATTAGTTTCGTCTCTGCCTCATTACAGGACTCGAGTTACTGAATGCTGATTGCATCAAGACTTCGGACTGTTGGACTGCAGATTCAGTTCAAATAAATTGATAAATTTCAGTAAAATCTAGCACTAATAAACCAAGCTGATTAAACAATATTCAGGGATGGAACAATAAAGGTATCTCTTTAATAATAAATACTGAATTTGATGTAGATGGTTGTAAAATTTGACAAATATTATCTTCTAGTAAATAGTAAAGGATGGAACTATTCAAACAAAACATATTACTAGGAGTAATACAGAAGACGGTGTCAAATTTCTTAGAAATCATATGGAAGCACTTAATGAACAACTGATTAATAGAAACGTGAATTGGGTCACCATAGTTAACACTATTCGTTAGCGCTGTTGCGCAATCTTTAAGCCCATTATTACTAATTACGTTCGTTATTTTATACCATATGGTATTGCCATGCGTGACTTAAGCGATTTCAACACTTGGAACATTCTGCTACCATTTGAATACGATAAATACGTAAGTATGTATAAATAGAGCTCATTTTTTTCTTGTAAAAAACATTGCCCGACACTTCCTAGTGTGGGGCAATTTCTTTCTGTATTGTAGGTGTGTTTACAGATATACAAGCACACACACAGCCAGACCCAGAACAATTATCTGTAGATCATACAAATATTTGCTCCGTGCAGGAATCGAACCGGCAACACGCGGCGCAGCAGTCGGTCTCTCGACCACTGGGCCAAAAGCGCCGTCAATATTGAAAAAAATTAAGATGTTTTGCAAAGGTTTAGAAGCAGTATTAAGAAGATTATTGATCGAGAACTTGTAGTCAAATTCTTCAAACTGTTAATTAAGGACTGCGACGGAACCCTTTGGTCCAAATAAAAAGACAATGAGCTCGTTAGGTGGAAATTTTTGCCAAGTCCTCCCCCCTCCCTACTGTGGTGGTTGGGACTAGATAAGGAATGCTAATTGAAAACGAGTTGCATAATGACTATGCAGTTTTGTATTTGGGAAATTCTCGTCAAAATATTTAATCCCATACACTTTTAGATGCATTGTTGAGATTAAATTTTAGAGGCACACACAACGGAAAATGTTCTGTCGATGATCAAGTAATGATTGTCAGTAGTGATGTTGAAATATATTTTTATGAACGAGTATCTATAAGTATGTCACGATACACCACACTCAATAAATGCACTTGTCACCGGCAGTAAACTGACAACGACACGACAGGTCACCATCTAACGTAGCAAGGTCATAGACATTTAAAATTTTATGACGAACGTGTTTCAAACTATTCAAACTTCTTTTCTTAAAATACGAAATTCACAGTTTATGTAAAATTTTAACATTTGTAATTCAACAATATAACCAATTCAATTGTACGTCATTTGGCAGTAAATGTTTAATTGTAATGAATTGATGGCAATCGTATAATTTGATAATTTTAAGCTGATTACATTACCTTTGTACTTTTAATTGGATCAAAATTGGATGTTTGCTATTTGATCATTCATTCCACGTGTTTGTCTATTGTTGAGTTTAATCACTGGCGGGCTGATTAAATTACTTAACTTTAACTTTCACTGTTTATTGTAAATCCACGGAAATTGTAAATAATATTTCCAGTATTATTAACTTCCACAATATATATGTTTATTTGTTTCACTTGGAACCAATAACAATCACTGAAGCTTTTCTATACAATTCATTATTTTCAAATCACTACAAAAATCACGTTCGTCCTTCAGATAAAATGGTGCAAAACTAATTCGCGTGACCATATCAGGGATATTCTAGACTTCAGTACAACCACGAGTGGGCAGAGGGGACTAACATAAATAAAAATACTGTCTGTTTCCTCTTTCGGTGATAATATGGGTGATAAGACTGGCGCAGGACGTCCGCGGTGATAACCGTTGACCGGTCAATTTTAATGAAACGAATATTGTTTTAAATGTAAAACAGCTTCGGTAATATAGTAATCTATGTTTTGAGTCATATTGATACCAAAAATAGTTACTCGTGTAGTTTCGGTGCGGTTGCTGGTCACCCAGCTTTTAATTTTGGGTAGACAGAGTTATGTGGTGTTGCTGTTGATGGATATATGGTTATTAACTTCATTTGAGGGAAGCGATCCCATATCCCAACAGGTCAGTATGTAAATATATAAAAGTTGCACAATTAATGGACAGTTGCCAACGCATCACAGATAAATGAAAGAAATATTTTTTAACAAAATAACACCTTATGTTACAACATACAAAATATATTTCAATCGTAACAATGATTCATAAGCGGCCAATTTGCAACTCCACACAAACTAATCCCCTATAGACTCAACTTTGAATCAGTACAATAAAAATTCTATACAATAAATATTGAACTCATAAATATACAATTGGTGGGTTGCTTACCTAGCCGAATCAAGTTCGGTGCCCCAAAAACATGAAAAAAAAAAATACATAAAATAAAACGCAGAATCCTTTTTCCGCACGTATTGTTGCCAGTTCGTTACTAACAGAAAGAAGAACTACGATTTGAATTCGACAAAGTCGCTTAAACGAACTGACAAATCTCCTCCCTAGGGGGACACCAGTTACAATTGGTGCAAAAAAGACATGTAGACAATCGTTATTGCACACCCCTTGAGATCGTCGGTATCCCATATAAATTTATCGATAAACACAATTACGGTTATGGTCATATTGTGAGTGAAGAAAATACTGAATATGACAGCTGTGCGTCAAGACGTAATCGCAGAGTAGTTTATCGTATTCATGAAATATATTTTACAGAAATCAAAAGTATCACTTTAGATATTAATTTTTAAAGAACACGTATATCGTTTCCTGAATTTTATAATATCATCATCATCATCATCCCCCTGCCCTTATCCCAATTTATTTGGGGTCAGCGCAGCATACCTATATCTGGCATGATGCTAAAGTTTTGGCTATGTTTTATGACCGGCCGTCTGCCTGACGTCAACCCTCTTTGGGAATGGTTTTATAATATAGATGTAGATTGGTTCATTCCATAAAAATTATAGCTTTGTGTTTTGCTTTTATGGGGTGGTAATTGACTACCAAGTGAAATACCAAGAAAATGAATACTAAAACGGTAGTATGGTCGCCCCGAAGAGAATTGTAAATTCTAGTTTATTGTTTAAATAAAAAATAAATTACGACGTATCATCTAAAAAATTTAATGGTACAATAGTACATATTATTGTATTGGTTCAGCTTCTAAGTAAACAATTATCGAATTTCCTAATGATGGGTTTAATTAGCTGTAATTAATCGGCTATTTAGTACAATTATGAGCAACATTGTTATTATGTGAGATAATCTCATGATTATGTTTAATCACACACGGTTTCTGTTAAGCCTGGTAATGGTGCATTAGTTTTATATCGATATTTGGTGGCAGATTTGGTACTTACATATTTGTTAACAAGATGAAATTAAAGATAAATCTTTGAAAAGCATTAATGCATGAAGTTATAATATTAAATGGAAAAAGAATACGGTCGCGAACAGGATTCGGACCTGCGCCTCCCGGATAAATACTCCAGGCGCTCTGACCACTAAGCCATCTCGACCTCTGCTCACCACCGCGAATTCTTCATCCATATTTTTAACACGTCTTTTTGGCGACGTCATTGCTATCTATTGGTGACCGAACCGACACGACTAACTAGTCGAGATGGCTTAGTGGTCAAAGCGCCTGGAGTATTTTTCCGGGAGGCGCAGATTCGAATCCTGTTCACGACCGTATTCTTTTTCCATTTAAGATGAAATTAATTAAAAATTAATAAAATCTTTATTTTATTCCACAACTTTTTGTGTACCATAGCCACTAATTATATTTTAAATCTTACTAGCTTAAGTCACCCGGGACAATGTAAGGATTCTAACAATAACCCATACATCTAAATAGGTTCAGACATTTAGAAGTTAAGATGGAATAAAGAAACTCGCAAACATACATATAAACATGAAAACAAAATAACATACAACATAAGGTTTGAATATAACGTGAATGTCTAAGTTTGAAATCGCAATAATTAAATATAATGATCTAACTAATATGTACTACTATTATATTTCGTGCTTCGTAGAGCACGTTATATCATTGGTCGCGGCCTTTAATTAATAGTAGTCGCCAAGCCAAATCAGAAGCCTACAGGCCACTTCAACAACCCAAACATTAGGTAGCTCCTATCCACAATAAAGATAAAACGCATATACATATCTATTTAATTACTTGAACTGAATTTATATTTATTGTATACTTTAATATATTGTTATAAACATATACAAGAGTAATATAGGCCTCAAAAATAAAACGTACTTGTGAAGATAAAGATCATAATAACTTTGCCCAAAGTGTCAAATACAACCATTTATCAAAATCACCATAGTTATTTTTAAACCACACACAACTTTCATCAAAACAGATGGCAATGAGCAATGGAAGCACTTAAATAAAGAAGACGACAACAAAAAGAGAAATCCATAAATATTTTCCTCAAATAATAGCTATTTACGTAAAAAATATAACTTCCTTTTCATATACTGTACTGCTCTACGTCACTCAAGATTCATTTCATTTGTCCAGAATTCTACACCCTTTTTTCCTTATGTAAATCAATATGACTTCCCAAATTCCCTTCTTCAGATATAATATTCTAAACACGGTGGCCCGCGTTAAGGCAAACGTAGAAATTTGTCACATGAGCGATGGTTCGCCTACGTGTTTCGTCGTCCAAATCCCAAATATAATCCGTCGCAGTCCAAATAAAACACACCTTTATTACTTTAAAGAGAAAAGCTTAAATCCAGCGCGGCATCCTTCGGGGATTTCATATTTCATACGAGAGCGGACGTGGATTATCGTGCGAATTTATGTCTTAGCGTTCTAATCAAAAAGTACGCTTTCTGTCGACTGGCGAGCTCTTCACGTTTAGTGTTGTAGTTACGCAAAGTGAGACTGTATGATTTCATGCCAGCAAAAGTAAAGAAGGTTGACAAATAGGTCGGGCGTGCCGATGTTCAGTTTTATTAAAATTAAAATGTTCTATCGTGACATTAATAAAATGCGCTAAGGTATAGAATCGCTTGCGCATCGCAATTTACAACGGGAACACGAGGGATAAGCTGAACATTTTTATTATCATCGCGCTAGTTTATTGCGTCTCGAGTTTGAGCATTAGAAATAATCTTCAATATGGGGGTGTATTATTTACGTTTTTAAGCGTTGGAGGTTTCCGAGAAGAAAATTGTCAAGCCAGTGTTAATTATGGCTTTTCCGTCAAATAAATAAATGCAGATCGAAATAGACGTTTCCGATATGGAAGGAAAACGTTTACGAAGGCGAAAATTTCTAAAAACAAAGCGAACGATAAATCTGTCGGTCCGGAGCAAAACAGCGGAGTCGAAGGGCCCGTCCACAGTCGTAACTCACTCCACGTACAATTTTACCGACAATTTATTCGACATGAACTGTACTTGTCAAACGCTGACGTTTGCGTATCGGAAGAATAAATGATAGACATGGCTGGAGACAACCGTGACTTAGATATTGTGGTCACGTAGGAGACGCGAGACGACGGAGGCGCAATCTTCGAGGAAAGAATTACATTTATCCAAAACACGGCAAAATCTTGAGTAATCCAATGCATACATTCGATGAATAGAGAAAAAGCTTTTGGAACGTTTGAAACGATGGCGCTTAATATTATTTACCATACATAACAGAGCAGCCCTGTTTTTATACAACAAGATGAAATACGCAGTTAAGTACATAGACTTCATAACAGTAAAATGGTCTTATCTTTCTGCCTAAAAAGGCAGAATATATTTCTCAAAAGATAAAGTTGTTCAACAGACACTCTTCATGCATGTAGTTAGTAAGGCACATGGATATTTTCATTTCCTCCAACAAGGTCAGGTGCGCAATATAAACGCACCAGCGTGCGTGTATGAACAAATATATGAACGTGGAAGCAGCGAAAAAGCAGTTGCAGGTCGCGGTCTGTAGTTTCTGTCTATCCCCATAGGAAAAAGCGTGGCTTTACTTATCATACCATCTACTACTATACACATCTCCCAAACCCGCGCTGTTACTAAAATTTCCAAACAGCGAAATCCAAAAACACTGCCTTACCCGGCAATCAAACCCAAGTCTTTAAGCTCATCTATCATGCTCTCACAATGAACAGAGACGGAAAAAATAACACATTTATGTTGTAAATAAACTCGACGTTCATTTGATTTAGTGATTGAATATGGCGCGAAACTCCTGACAAAAGTGTGTCTAATAAATTTTGTGCGGACTATATTTTATTTGAATAGATGTTTATTGTGCTCACACGTATGATTCATAACCTTAGAGGACCAGACGGGAGACGCCTTCTGACTAAATATCAAACAATTTGCTCGTCACTTTTGGCGGGGGGTGAGGTAACACACAAGCACAAAAGAACTTGTACTAAAGCGAAAATATCTCTCGTCATTACATTAACAGTAAAAAAATACATAAAAAAATATTATACAAACAAAAAATTGTGTTACACACAATTAAAATCGTGTACTATCATTGTAATCATACTGGTAAAAGGTACCTTTACATGATTGGGAATCCAGTGGCGAGAGGGGTACGCCCGCTAAAACTACTCCAGTACTAATTCCTTCAAGTTCATAACAGATACAATATAAAGTTTATTTACTTTACTACGTAACTGCTTTTTTTATCTAGTAGTCGCAACAGCGATTTCCGAGCTTAAGGTGCTGGGTTCGATTCGGGGCAGTGTTATTGGTTTTTTTTTAGGAAACTCTCAGTAGCTTTCCGGAGTTTGTATTTGGGCCTGGTATATGAGCTCACCACCGGTTAGTGGAGTGTAATATTAGGATAACATCAGAACCTGGCGCATGGATAACATTTGGTATGGCATAGCTAGATAGAAGGAGACCGTATCGGTGGCGGTTACCACCAACATCAGCATTCCCAAAGAGGGTTGACGTCAGGCAGGCGGCCGGTCTTAAAACATAGCAAAACTTTAGCAGCATGCCAGATATAGGTATGCTGCGCCGTCCCCAAATAAATTGGGATAAGGGCAGGGGGATGATAATGATGATATGAGCTCACCACCCATGAGGAGTTGATAACGGCATTTGTGGAATGTGGGTGTACGATAGTGTCTGGCTGGCTACAACCTCTGCACACCCAGTGGGGTATATAAGCGTGATGCTATCTATGTCTATGAAACAAATTTTCAGTGTCATCTCAGAGTTTAAGTCGCGCTTAGGCATCTCACATGGCTTTAAAGGCAAACCATTGAGAACATCTCTCAGGTGTGCTGATTTCATCACAATATTTTCCTTTTCAATTACCATACCATAAGCTAGTGGTAATTATTCTAATACGCACTTGACTCGAATAGTCAGTGGTGCGTGCCTTGGATTCCAACTTGCGACTTTTGACTTGCCATTCCAACAGTTATACCACTATGCTATCGCTGCTTATTTATTTAGTGAATTGAAGTCACAGCTTCCTTTCGACTTCATAACAATAAAATCGATGGTCTCTAGTATTTAATGAGCTAACAGATTAAAAATTACGAGGTATTGTATTCCTCATATAGTGATAGCACGTGAGCTTGAAGTATGCGAACTTACTAGGTTACCCCACGTTTTCCTAGATAAGATGCCCATTGATAGCTATGATTCGGATATAAGCAGTTGTCTAAATCCCATAAAATTGAACGCTGACAGCTTATAGACCTCTAAATCCCAGATGTACAATCACAGTACTACATACACGATGATTGGGAGTCATCCAAAACTTAGATCCGAAAATCCCTGCAGCGAGTGTTTGTTTTTGATTTTTGTCTAACGAGACAATGGGGAAATGATGAGCACTGTGCCGTACGTCGCCTTTGGGATTTCACCCCATACCCACCCTCATGTTATCACTCCAATCAAATGTGAACTTTATTTAGTTGAAGGTAGGGTTGGAATTTATTTAAAATGGTTAGGGAGTTGAGATGTTTTTTGCTGGCGTGGTCACATATGGCGTCGAACGGGCCACGCAGAGTGACGGCATGCCACTCGAGGGACTAGGATTGGCCTCCTGTGCTCTACGGGACATTCACTATGTCGTTGGACAGCGGAGTTGTGACGAGATTTAAAAATCAGGTGAATTTGCTGTTTTCCCGTTTACGGACTGGATTTTTATGTTGTTCCCAAAATAATTGTTGCAACTGACTTCCTTTGTATTACTCGGAAAGTTTGATGCATTTTATATTGTATAGTAAAATCAGAAGAAGTGAGACTTGCTGTGACGTGTTTCTGGACGAAGTATTTGAATCTACGAAAACGAAATTTATAACGCTATTAATCTTCAAACGTTAAGTACCTACTCACAACAGTCCATTCTTTATTTGTGTAAGAACTTTCTTGAGACATATTCATATTTTATTATTCAATGGTTATTACAAAATCGCATTTTTTTCGGGATTGCCCAACTAGCTTCGATCTCGAACGGAGCCCTTAGTCATGAGCTGAACCCGCGGATTACGCGAGTCACAAATATGTGTGTGATGCGCTTACAATAATTATTCAACTCATCAAATATCTAATTAAGGCGACTCATACATCTTTTGTTAAGACTGCCACATTGACGAGCACAAACGTCTTAATTGTGAGTCAAGCACACCACAATGTCATTTACACAATTAGAGTAACAAATCAACGATGTAGTAAATTAATAGCTGTCAGTTTATTAGTTGATTAGTCAATGTTAACCGAAAATCGATGAGATACGTTCATGTATCGCTAATTAGACGATCTTGTTTACCTTTCTAATGATTTGACATCAAAGTGGAACGTGTTTGGCAACGATGTATGGAAGATGGCAGTAGTTTAGATGATTCAGAAAAGCGTTTCAGTGTTATTTAATGTCGTATGTTCGACATATCTACGTAAACAAACTCTAAGCTGCTACTGAGAATTTCGTAATAGAATAATTTAATAACTAATACAGATAACATCTCTCAAACGCATTATCGCCTACATTAAGAAGTTCAAAGTCATAAATTATAGTGGAGGTAACCATATATTAAAATGTGGAAGAATAATTTGAAGTAGTGAGCAGAGGTCGAGATGGCTTAGTTCGTAGACGCCTGGACTATTTATCCGGGAAGCGTAGGTTCTGCCCACGACCGTTTTTGCTTTCCACAATAATACAATAACACATTTCCCGAACCGCAAATTGAACTTAGTACGCTCACAAGCTGTGCTAGCTTAAACATATTAGACCAAAGAGGCATTCTATATTCCCAGTCTGTGTCTGACCATGTAATTTGAGTGTGCGTGTGTGTGTGCGTGTATACAGATGCTGTCCCAGTCAGGGTTTATGAGTGTGAAGCGTTTAATTCATCAATATCTAGTGCGTTAACACCGTTCAAAATACGCTTGCATATGCATACATATGCATAAAATTATGGTTCGTCCGATAACCACCTAAAGCCACCGCAGTAACCAGATTCTGTCACTCAAATAATATTATTTGTGGGGAATGATAAATAGCTGATAAATTTCCTATTATATCTTATGATTTTGGGCGATCGTTAGAAGTATCTAATGTTTGATTGTAGTTTTTGCGACATTTGGGAATGTAGTAAAATTATTTGTGTCAAAGGTCGGTAATGAATGATTAATTAATTATTAATTAGCTCTGTAATCGATGGAAAACGATATTATTGTTTGTTGGCCAATCTTGTTCTCAAAGAACGCAAGTGTCTCGTCAGAGACTTGTCGTTAGCTTACCATACAATATAAATAATAAATATATATTGATTAACTTAACTTTCTATAGATAGTAATTATGTTTGTATACATTTCCTCAACTATGTGTAATTATAGATATGCACGATATATCATCTTACTATTCAAGTGATAGTCTTTATGTTGACCAACTTACATTATGACAAGACTTAATTTTTTTTTTTTACATGTTATCATCGAGATCATATTTTAGGTGATGGTTTCCTCATGATGTATTTTTTCACAAACGAATTTAATATACACACATGATTACTAAAAGTTAAAGGTGGCCTTGGGATCTTGCGACCTCAGACTTGCGAGTCCATCGGTTACACTACTAGGCTATCACGGGTTTAACTTGATTAAGGTAAAATCCTGATGGTGTCACGTACAAATGTAACAGAAAACCTCAACCATTTTGATAACCGTTACCAATTCCACCGAATTACTCGCAAGGGAGTGATTCAAAGTTGGCCTACTGAATCTATCTGTTGCCGTCAACCTACAAGCGTATCGCGACTCAAACTTAGTGATTTATTTACGTTGCTGTATTGATCGACTGTATGAAGGTACGGGTTAGGGAGAAACGGGGTCAAGTGGATAGGATACACTCCGTGTCATTTTGTTTGTTTTACACGAGCAAATAATCTGAGAGATTTGATTGAGTTGTGTTCTACGAAGGGGTGGGTTATTTGATGTCTTTGAATGGAACTCGGTTCAAAGTACGTATTTTGAGATGTAAGCCGGCTCGGTTTCATTTGGTTTTGAAGACGTAGATTATTTCTAGGTAATAATTGTACCAAGATGAGTTTTCTTATGTCGGATGACTTTTGTGTTGCCATCGTCATCATCCCCCTGCCCTTATACCAATTTATATGAGGTCGGCGCAGCATGTTAACTTCTTCCACAAACTAATTGTTTTTGAAATTGCACTCTGCTAAAGTTTTGGCAATGTTTTATGACCGGTCGCCTGTCTGACGTCAACCCTCATTGGGAATGCTGTTATTCGTGGTAACCGCTACCGATACGGTGTCCTTCTATCTAGCTATATCACACCAAATGTTATCCATGCGCCAGGTTTTGATGTTATCCTACTATCACACTCCACTAACTTTTCTACTTTTGTAGTGCTAGACTTATTCATATTGGATGGAGTTTGACACATATCTATAAATTTTTCAATCGTGTTTTTCTTGTTGGATTCGCCAAGTGTCTGTAAAAGAACCCAGAATGAATGCACGAGCAATTCCTAAGGTGATAAGGTTTAAAAAATCATATTTTCATGTGTAGTCAGATATTTTTATTACTCCTTTAATTATTTCTCTAGTATTTTGGTTGTTTTTACATACACTTCTATAAGATATACATACATACATATCTTCCATTTAAAACTGCGATGTACGGCAATTATAACTGTGAACTCAGAAACCTTGGTAAAGGTTATTGAGGGCATCGTGTATGCGTCCATCCTTTTTGAAGTCAAACGCGCGGCGGCCATGATCTTGAACGCAGAGGTAAATTGTGTCAGATGTTGCTGCGCGCGCAATATCCGTGTATACGTCACGAAAATAACGGAGAAAATATGCTTCTCTGAAATTATTATAAGATTGTAATTTTGATCTGCAAATACTTGGTCAGCATAAACATAGCATCACGCGTGTATTCCCCGAAGGGTTGGGCAGAGGTTTACCTACATAGTTGTACACCCACATTTCACCACTGCTGTTATTAAGTCCCATGCAATAGGTGGTAAGCATATTGCTATCTACCAGGCACAATTCCAAATTCCGGGCTGCTATCGAGAATTTCTTAATAGAAAAAAAACCCAATAACACTGCCCGACCCGGGAATCGAACCTAAGACTTCATGCTCGGCAGTCGTGCTTGGGACCCCTAGACCAACGAGGCAGACATACATGGTCAGGTAAGTGAAAACTACGATAATATCTTAGGTTTTCGCGATCGCTACACATACTAAAATAACTTTTAACCGGATTAATCAAGTGTATTGTTGTTTTCTCCGACGTTTCGACCTCTTTGCAGCGTTTGTGGTCGCAGGATCTGCACGGATCATGAACACTGGAAAGTATTTAATTTCAACTAAGATAATATCAAATCAAAGTATGGGGTATTATGGTAGACAATTATTTTTTACTGATGTTACAAAACTTCGTGAGCAGGATTCGAACCAGTGCCTCCCGGATAAAAAAGAGATCGGGTTAGTTTGGTTAGTGGAGCCTACTTATCCGGGAGCGACTACCACGACCTATCTTTCTTTCTTTCCAAAATAAAATGTATAACTTATTAAAAATCCTCGACCGCAATTTATCCCTGAGTTATTGGCTACTTCATAATGTGGCCTTATTAATTCTAATTATGGATTGAAAGCACTTTCAATTTCGTCATAATTACATTAATTCGTGCAGAATCGCTAATGACGGGACGACGGCGCATATGCTAGCTATACCTAATATGCAATATGCATGCATGTATGTATATGCAATGATGGATTATAACGAGCTTAATTACGTTACGAATCAAGTTCAAATTAGCTGTTATGGCAATATGATGTAATAATACGCAGTATTTGAAAGCTATAATTGTAGTTACTTAACATAGTATCACGCTCATATTCTCCAAAGGGGTAGGCAGAGGTTTACAAAGTTGCACCCCCACATCTAACAGATGTCGTTATTAAGTCCCATTAGCCTATTGCTATCAAGCGGCCACAACTTCAGACTGAGGGTTGCAAATTTTCCTAATGGAAAAACTCTATAACACTGCTCGAACCGGGAATCGAACCAAAGCCAAACCTCACACTCAGCAGCCACGTTTCCGAACACTAAACCCATGAGGCAGTCGAGGTTTTAATCATGTATCTGTTTTTGTTTTTATTATTAAGTGAAGAGACGGGTTTCTGGTCAGGTGTCCCGGATTCGATTACATCGAGGTACAGGAGAAATTCGTATTATGGGCCAACGTTAAAAAAAGGCTTCGGTGCCATAAGTCAGGAGTTTGTACTGGCGCCAAATATATTTGTATAACCTATAGGACATTATACGATGTCCTATCTATAGATACGAGTATGAGAACAATATACGTAGACCAAAAAACTACTCCATTCAATTGCTCAATAATAATTAGCAAAATTAACTTCCAAAGCGAAACAATTCCTGCCCATTTATCATTAATAAGTCCAGCTCAAGAATACCCAACAAAAAAGACAAAAGACAGTGCCGTCTTAATCACAATTAGGAAGACACCGATAAATAATTCAAATTAAAGGCGAAACTAACTATCGAACTGCACGAAACCGGAGGTAAATAATTGAAGTAATTGTTAGGTCAAATCGGGTCAATTAATCATCGGATGCGGTCCAAAGCCGCATTATCAATTTATAAGCCGACCAAAATACTCTATAACGTTTGAAACGCAGGCGTTTGCGTTGTTCAGTACAATTTTGGGAACAATGTAGCTGATTTTAGACTAATACATATTAAAATTTATGCTGGGACGGCAAGCTGTCGACCTATGAATTATGGGACGGGTAGTTAAATTTTTGTTGATGGATGACAGTTCAATGTTCTCTAATTGATGACTGCTGACCATGGTCTCTATGGAAAAATTAAATAAAAATCTTTTTGTCTTGTGGTGATGAACAGTCTAGTCCTACAGTTTAAACCATCCGTAGGTCTCTGACATGCCTTAACATTTCTCACGATTTTAAGTCGATGTTATCGCTTTTTTAAATAAGTGATGATTATTTTCTAATACGCACATGATTTGTCACAAATGGTCTCACTTAATCCTTAGTGAACTTAAGCCTTTTCGGGTTCTCAGTTTAGGAATAGGTCACCAGATTTCCCAGTACTCCAAGGCGATTAGAAAACTGGTACCTACTTTAATGCGAAATACTGGTCTCGTAGAAAGCTTCTCAAAAACTTTTCAGAACGTATACTACGAGTATAAACACAATTTCGCGACGAAAATGTTAATAAAATAATCTCCTGGAGATAATCTGGATATATGGAAAGTAAGTGATTTAACGCCTCGCCACATCCGCCTGAGACCCCATAAAATGTGATAAGTTACTCGGGCCACCATAAAGTCATGGATTCATCCCATGGGACATGGCTTTTAAGTGTCAATATCATATCGACGATGCTCACTGAGGGCGGGTTGCGTTGGTGGTACGATAAAGATGTACCTACAAAAAATACTGGCCCACTCAATCTGATCCCAGGAAATGTCCTGTTAAATAAAAATAAAATATAAGATATAAGGATCTCGATAAATAGGTTTTAATACCGCGTGGGTGAGATTTTACTTTGATGTTCTTTATTTAAAGAGATTTCAATGATAAATGTTATTTGGTTCAACAGCCTCATAGTCATTTTTCTAATGGTTGGGGTTGTTGAGAGTGAGGTCGTGAAGTTAGATTTCCGCGTTGGGCAAAAATGTTATTGGGTTTTTCTGTTAGAACATTTTTTGTAGCAGCCCGGAGTCTAGAATTCAACATCTACACGAGACTTAAAAAACTGCATCGGTGAAATGTGGGTGTACTACATACTGCTCTGCCTAACTGTTCGGGGATGCAGGTGTGATGATATCTATGGTGTAATAATATAGTTTTTTTTTTTTTTTTTTATAATTATTACAATAAAAACACACCACAAAGATCTTAATTTCTTTCGGAGAATAACCACATAACAAGACTCTTTATGACAAAAAAAGTGATTGCCGTCATTGTTTTTGTCATAATGACTCTTGTTAAGTAAAAAGAACTATAACGTTCTAAATTCAAATGCGACGAAAACCTCATAAATATTATATCATTCGAGAGTGCAGTATGCTCCTAAAAGCGCACTAAAAAACCTTTGTCCCGTTTCAAACAATAAAGCCGAAATATCCGAGTGACTAGAGACGTAACATTCGAATGCAGTAAACTTTATCTTAATGTCTCTATATAGTTTAAAAATATCCCGTCCATATGTTCAGTTTGTTCGTCACACAACAACGTTCGTTGTTTGTCGTCCCACTTTGTTAATATATATGTATTGGTCCATTACATTGTTTTTTTTTTTTGTATTTTTGGCTTTTAACTTGAATAATATATAGCTTGTAACAGAAGTTCGTAATAAAACTTTAAGAGCATATGAGGTGTCTGTATACAATCCTTGGACAAAAGTGTTGGAACGTTGAAAATGAATTACCTATTACCGCATTCAAATGAGTTTGATAGAATTAGAAACTCCGCGCCGTCATTTTATGAATTAGACATTGCGAGAACTTGACCTTATGCGAATTTGTCATTGTGAGAAATTGTCATTGGGCGAAGTGATCATTTTGTGTCTGGTTGTCATTTCAAGAAGTTTCTGAATGAGCGAATTCCTAACCGTGGCCCAGTGATGGTGTTCACCAAAAACATTCGAAAACAGCCCTAAAAATCTGTTGGAAAGCGCATGCAATGAATTAATTTAGTTTGTATGGAAAAAGCAATCTCTTTCTTATTCAATAATAGCTGTACTCGCGGCTTTGTCCGCATGATGATTGAGGCTGAAATCTTGTTAATATTGAAATAAAAGATAGCCTATGTTACTTTTAGATAAAGTAGCTTTCTAAGGGTGAAAAAATAATTAAAATTGGTTCAGTAGTTTCGATAACAAATAAACAAACAAACTCAACATTCCTGAATAAAATCTTATTAGTATTACTTAGCATAGTTTTTTATTTGTGGTAAGCTTTACTTAGCATACATTCAAATCTTTCAGTATTAATTCATACTTTTGTTGCACGATGTATAGACTATGACGGCCGACCATAGAGAAAACGTTGTATAAAAGTTGAACACCGAAATATCGTAGATCGGGTATTCATATCCAACATGAAACGTTTTGTCAATCTTTTTACGTTGTATCCCATTATTGCGAACGATTTTTGCGGTCAGTCAATCATGTTTTTTTATTCTTTGCGAGCTTGTAACTCAAACTTGTATGTGAAAATAAAAATCGAGCTGTCTATCGATTTTTTATTGAAGAGTATGATGAATTTATTTTTTGAATTTGCCCACGACTTTTACGTTCAAGTTTGTCATTTCCACGAACTTTGACATGATATTGCATCATGCCTGCATTCCACGAAAGGTTTTTAATTAATATTTTTCTTTCTTTCTTTTTCATTTTTTTTTGCAAAAGTATTGAATACTCACATACCACTTTTGCCTTTGTTAACATGGGACGTAATAAATGGTTAGTGAGTAAGCCATCTACTGGGGACAGTTCCTAACTCCAGACTACTACTGAGAATTTCCAAACAACAAAATAACCAAATAAAACAATGCTTAATCCGAAAATGGAACGCAGATCCTCCAGGTAAGTAGCCGCACTTGCATTCACTAGAACAACAAGGCAATTCCACAGACTATTAAACAAATAAATACACTTTATAGCACTTGCTTTCTTTTTGTTTCTACAACACCTTAAGGTTCACTGGCAAAAATGCTTCAGGCATCAAGTTCGCCTCTGTACAATCGTGCTTAAAGAATAAATAAATAAATATAGCAAATATCTTTGTCTAAACAACGACCGTATCTGCGACATAAACTGGTGTAAGAAATGCCCCATTACCATGCCAATAAAGGCTATTTTCATGTAACATAGCAGTCGCATAGGCTAGGTCATAAAAGTAACGCACTGTCTTATCAAAATGCCACGGCATTGTGATGGTATCGCCAACCATAGCAGCGTAACGTGCAACAAGGGAGCTATTGAACTACCTTACACCTCGCGTTTGAAATACAAAATTTAAGTGTAGATAGCTTAAATTGGAGAGACAAACGCGTATTAGGTAAATAACAATATTTGTTTTAAATAAGCATTTATTTAAAATAGATATGTTTTTTATTAGGGTGTTTAAGATTCTTAATTCACCCGAAATTTGGAATAGTGCGTGGTTTATACTTACCAAATACGTATACAGTACGTGGCAATAGACTTACCCCCATGGGACTTAATAACACAAGTGAAATATGAGTGTACCTACGTTAATATTGTCTAAGGGTCGCCGTAGACATACACGGACCTTATTGGTGATGTCATCCAAGAAGGTCAAATGGATAGTAGCTACACGTAACAGGCGTCCGAGCACGAATCTTTTCGACAAACTTTTGTCGATAAAAGTTTTTATATATTGATTTTTATCGTTTTATCAAAACTTTATGTCAAATTTGACGTTTAAAATCGACAAACTTGTCGACAAAAAGACCAAAAGCGTGTGTTTGAAAGAAGTATGTTGGAATCGTAGCAGGTAGTATTCTGTAGTTTCTGCCTACCTCCACAGGAAAACGGTGAATGCACGAGCATGTATATCTAAGCATTTTCCCTTGTGAAATTTAAATTTGAGTAAATAGTGCAAACTTTTGTTAAGCAATTGTTTACAGTGAAATACTTCGTGAGGTTTCCTGGTTTCCTACCTAGTTTTGTTATTTATAATAAAAATTACTCATTCGTTACAATTGAAACTTTGTGGAGAAAGAAATTGTGCGGTCTCTCGGGTTTCGTATAACAAAAAGTAGTACAACCCACTTGTACTATTAACGTCAAAAAGGCATAAATAATACTCACACATCTACAGTAGTATCTACACTAATGAAAATTTGTATTTCTTTTTATGTATTTTGGTCGTCTTGTCTTGTGTCTTGACGATGAGGTCCCGCGTTCGATTCCCAGGGCAGGCAGAGTATTATTAAGTTTACTGTTAGCAAATTCTCAGTAGCGGCTCGGAGTATGGAATGGGGAATGGCTTAATAATTGTATCGGTGAAACGTATAACAGTATACATAACATAGTATCACACCTACATTCCCCGAAGGTGTAGGCAGAGGTGTTCACAGTTGTTCACTCACATTTCACCAATGCTGTTATTAAGTTCCATGTAATAGCTGGTGAGCCTATTGTCATATACCGGGCACAATTCCAAACTCCGGGCTGCTACTGAGAATTTCCTAACAGTAAAACTCAATAACACTTTGCCCGATTCGGGAATCGAACCCGAGACCTCATGCTCAGCAGTGGCTCTTGGGCTCACTAGACCAACGAGGCAGTACACAACAGTATACTTCTGTAACTACCCTTTAGGTGGTAAGCTTGATGGTATGTCAACACAACGTGGTGTTAACACGTGGAACATTTCTGAACGCTTTTTGCTATCAATATACACACATAATTGAATCGTTTACTCGCGAAGTGGCTGATTTAACAAATGTTTGCGCTTCAAAGCGATCCCGTATCACTCTATAAAAAGATGACTTGGTAAGCGATTAGATATCATTTGTTGATATTTTGGACTGTTGATTTCATATAACATTATATTTACTGCAAAGTTAGCCGTGTTGATTGAGTCACTTAAAGGGACTGAATAGCAATGACGTCAACAAAAGACGTATTAAAATGTGGAAGCAGAATTCGGAGTAGTGAGCAGAGGTCGAGATGGCCTAGTTGGTCAGAGTGCCTGGAGTATCCAGGAGCCGCAGGTTCGAATACTACTCACAACCGTATTTTAATTCTACAAAAATGTATGACTTTAACATTTTATTTATTTATCCAATGGACATCTATCATTACACTTTTAAGCTATCGCAATAAATACCTTTGAATCGCTAGACACGAATCGCTTTGGCCGCGACACACTACACTCACATTGAGTGTCGAGGGTGATTCAATTCATAATAACGATGTATTGAAATACTAAACAAATTCACAACGCATGCATTTATAAATTGAGCACTGGAGCAGCACTCAATTATCAATTGAAAATGGTGTTAAACCACGAAAAAACCCAAAAGATTACCAATAAACCATTTAGTAGCACAGTTAAGTTAAATAACACACGAAAATGTATTTTTAATTCATCCTCATCCCAAAATGCAAACTAAATAAAGCATCGAATCGAAATAACGACGGTGCGAATGCAAATTATTTAATCACCTCGCCCTGTACCCGGGAAATATGAACAAAAAGTAAAAGTAGTATTCAAACAAAAATATTGGCGACAGCGACCAAGTTCCAACAATTATGCTGTTTTATTAATTATTTCGTGTTTGTTGAAAACGCGAGGGAAACGGGTTTACAGGGTAATTTGGAATTTGTGCTGATTCGGGATTTGAAAGAAACGTAGGGCAGACGGTTTTCGTAACAAGGGTTTTATGATTTATTATTTCTTTTAACGGCCTCGTTAGTCTAGTGGTCCCAAGCGCGACAATTATACTTGAGTTCTCGGGTTCGATTCCGAGGTCGGGCCAAGTGTTATTGAGTTATCTGTTAGAAAATTCTCAGTAGCAGGAGTTTGGAATTGTGCTCAGTAGCACGCAATAGGCTCACCAACTATTACATGGAACTTAATAACAGCATTGGTCAAATGTGGGTGTACAACTGTGTACACTTCTGCCTACCGGGAATACAGACGTGATGCTATGTTATGATTATGTTTATTTCTTTTGGTAATTCTGATACATACAGTTAAGCGAACTAAGCTTACGTATTGGCATACGTTTCACTAATGCTCTTAGAGAAGAGCTCTTTGATTCAAGTATAAGAGTTTAAGTGGACATGGTACTTTCAGAACCCCTCAGTCCTGATAAAATACTTCAACAAAACATGATAGCCAGTATGAGCATGTTATTATGTTTCACATTATGTAAAATTGATTTTCATACAAAATGGACGCTGTAACAAGCTTTGTCTACATAACTCTGTCGCTTAAATAGAAAACAATGAACAAAACAACGTTGAACGGCGTCCACACAAAGCCTATCGAGCCCTATGTGACTTTGCTATGTCGGCCTCTATAAAATATTTTCAATACCGAGGGAAATTGGTCAAAAATGACTCCCCAACAAGATTATCTCGGGTACTCCGGACCTTAAGCAGAAATGTGGCTTACAACTCTTAGTTTAAAGTTGATTTTTCTTTGATAACTTTCAAGTATTTTAAGTATACTGTTTCAGCATTATGTAAGTTACTTCGGGGACTGGAGAAGTAATTTGTTGGGGGCTTATTTAGTGTTCTTTGCTGAGAGATGAAATTTATTTCGTAACATGTATATTGCGACTGGCTCGAATAACTTGAAGTAGCGAGCATAAATATAGGAAAAATAGGGACACAGATATTATATCGGCAGGTGGATATGTATCATATTGAATCCATATTAATATTATAAAGTAAATCTGTTTGTTTGTAAACTTTTCACGACTAAACGGCTGAACGGATCGTAATGAAATTTGGCAAGGAGATGGATTGTATCTTGGGGAAGGACATGGGCTATCTTTAGTTGCACAGACGAAGTCGCGAGCACCGGCTAGATGATAATATTTCCATTTATATAAAATGGAGGTATAAAAAATTGCATAGCATCACATCTGTATTACCCGAATGGGGAGGCAGAACGTGTACACTGTTCTGCAACCACATTACACCAACATCATCTTCGAGGGATAATTCCAATCTCCGGGCTGTTACTAAAAATTTCCTAATTGAAAAATACAATAACAATTTCCAGGACTTCCTACTCAGCAGCCACTAGACAGCATCTTCTAGATTATTGAATTAGGTGAGGTAATATTAGAAATCGTTGAAAGGGATTTTACAATATTTGCCATGTTACTTAATTAATGTATTCTGTTTACTCGCCAATACCAGACACAATAGAAATATTATTGTTTTGTGAACAATTTTATACGTTCGAGAGTAAACAACTTAGAAGCATAGTAATATCTTAGGTTTTCGCGATCACTACACATTATAATAAAACAACTTTTAACCGGATTAATCGCGTGTATTAATGGTTTTGTGTTTTTCCTGGCGTTTCGAATACTTTGCAGCGTTTGTGTTGGCAGGAGGACTAAGGTGTCAGGCGTCTCAACAGTTTATTTAAAATTATTTCAGTCTACCGTACATATAATTGATAAAATTCATAAAACTATTTTTGTCTCTGATACATTTATTTAAAACTAAATCGCGACGGTATTTCCTAAGACTATCCCTGAGTAGAAATACCGAAATAAACTCGAGGTCACAGTCGTTTTAAATTTAGAGATAAAATTTTACAATTTTATCGAATTATTAACTAAAAGGTCCGATGCACGCAGTAATCGCTCACAGTATCTTGATTTTTCTTGGGACTTGATTAATTTCAGTACAGGTGATAAGAAGCATGTTACATAATACGTATAATTCTATCAGTCTGCCACTAATTGTTACTTGTTTACTACATCTTTATCATTTATTAATTTGTGAAAGAAAAATAAATACTTTTTTTATTAATTATTTCTTTCGCGAGCGAGGGCTATAAAAATGCCACGTGTATTACTTCACAAAGAATTGCGAAAAACACAATAACAGACACGCTACATTAGGCTAATACAGCAAGCATTGTTACATCACTCCTTAGAAAGCCCAAAGAAAGGGAAGCCTTCTTACTCCCAACACAAACATACCGACGCACTTTCCCAATTGACAGTACGTATTAGAACAACGCCCTCCTCTCCCCCCTCGGGACGCCGTAAGGAGACAGGATCACCAACTTTTTCCATCTGAAACTTGCACTATAAATCGTCACGGACCGCCGAACGGGAACTATCTAAAACTACCTCCCACAGCCGGGTTTATTGACAATTTATGGCAGATTTGCATTAGTACTGACTAAATGACTCGGCGTATTCCAAGTTCGAACGGGTTACAGTTAGATTTATTTTGTTTGGTTTTTCGGTATGGGTTTTGGTTTCATAAAGTTTGTAGCGGGATGTGTAAAGTTTTGTGTGTAATTATAACTGTTTATAGTTACCTTCAAAAGTACGTGTTTTACGTAGTGGAAATTCATTATCGTTTGTTTAAAACGGTGAAAAAAGCATCGTGATGAAACCAGCACGCCAAGATATATTATGTCAAGCCATGTTGAAGACCTACGAGCTACATTATGTGTATTAAAAGTAAACATTGCCCCATCCTAGGTCTTTCTCATGTATTGTGGGTACATTTACAGAGAGAAATGTCACATTTACACATACAATCAAACATTTATCTATAGGCATAAAAGTAAATTGTTCCAAACGGAGGTTCCTGTGATCCGCAGCGTAGAAATCAATCGTCCAACATGCGATAATAAATATATTTCAAGCTAAAGTCATTACTCCTAGAAATCGCTTATTATAGTACCTATATTAATATACAGTATTTATAAATAAATTTCCATAAACCTTTAAATAAGTTAAAGTTCCTAACAGATGTGATATTAGCCTAAGAATAATTATATAGCTACAAATTATATAGACAAAATGTAACTTGCTTTCCCCCTAATAAGGCCTTGTATTCATAAGTTTAAACCTAATACCTATGTACTAATAACAGCCTATAATTGTGTGTACGTCGTGCAATATATAAATAAATACTGAGGTTTATGCGGAACTGTTACAAACCTTTGTGTCCAATCATTAGGGAAATCTCAATTAAGAAAAACGCGCTAAATAGCGCTAAATAGACACGCACAATCACTAGAAATATACTTCACAAACCTAAATTATTCGTGAATATTTTGTAACACAACAGTCCTAAAGATACCGAACCATTCTACTTATTAGCTTCATCCGAAGCCATAGCAAATGTCGGATTTGAAGTTCTACTAGCGATATCGCATTTCACATAAAGCATTAAATGCAATCCTTTGTCTTACACGCCATTGTTAATGAATACATAACTGAATATACAAAAGTTCAGCGAACGTCTGATATTATGGTTAAATTGTGCCCATATGAAATTCTATTAGGTGCCGATTTGTTCCGTTCGAATCGGTTTTCTCGCCGAAGACTGTATTAGGTAGAGAAATATTCCACTGTATGTAGATTGGACAGTGGAAGAAGGGAAATTGTAGGGGGATGGTTTATTTCTGTGTACATTAAGCCCTTAAAGACATTAATTATCATTTTTAAGCAGATTAATGATGAATTGAAAACATAAGGCCGATTCTCGGATTTAAGTGACCCTGATGTTTGAAGGTTAATAATTAAAAATTAACAAAACTGTGAAAAATAAGGAAAGAAAAACACTGACGAAAGCTGGTATTTATTCTGCTCTGACAAAATCAGTCGGTGTCAGTTTGACAGTGCAGAATGTTAGAAGATTATCATTTTGGTACTGATGATATGCCTTTTCCATCTTATTTCAATTTATGTCATCATTTAACGTTTATGAGACATGTTTTGTGTAAATTTTATGTCATGCGACATCGAGATTAGATCGAAATATTAATATTGGTAATTTTTTAATGAACAGTATTATTTTGGTTTTCAGATAAGTAATGATGATGTCATCAGCGGTTCAAGGAACTTTGTTCTAATCCAAAATGAAATCAGAGATTAAAATATTCGATAATATACTCGTATATTATCCAATGTTCTCATGTAAGTCTAAGTAAGACTTTGTCTTTTTTCAGAATGTAAATTCTTTAAACCTTAATATTAAACTCATTTTTTTATTTATATAGAACGCAGAATGATTACCTATTTATTTCACGATTGCCTTACCATTTTCCTCATCGATTCCTTAAAGCATTTATAATGACTTCACCACTCTGTATCCTCTAAGTATCGATGCCGTGACCGCACTAACCGCAAACGTAACACAATATACTCGATTTGATGTCTGCACGATAAATAATCGATATCGCTCATTCACTTCGACGTTCAGAAATAGCATTTTAACGTTTTATTCGACAGCCTGTATTAAAAATTGAAGTTTTCGAAGTAATCGGCACTGTGAGGAACTATAGTATTAATTTATGAATAGTGGGGTTATACCAATATGTAGTTCGATTTTTATCTTTGTTTTTATTGCTAAATCACTTGCTAACGGATTTTATAATCTAACTGTGCGAGTTATAAAATGCAACTAAGAGAGCAAAGTGAGCAGTTTAGTTCAAATCAGTATGCCGAAGTTTGAAGCGAACATAGCCTATTATGAACTGTGGTTGGCAAACGATTGTTAAAGTTAAGCAACACTTGGCGGGGTCTGGTTATAAATGAGTGTGGAAAGGAGTTTTTTTCGTCTAAGCATATCTGTGTTTCGTAGGGCACGTCAAACCACGTTGTTCATTAAAAGCAGTCATTAAGCCAAGTCAAGAACCTACGGGTAGAACAATTTAAGTTGACTAGCTATGATAACCATATGAAAAGAAAAATAAGTATGTCATATATATGGAAATCAACTGCTAAGCTAACGAATTTCCAGTCTTAAATCTATGGTCACTCCTGCGTTATTTGCTCTGTGGGTCCTCAGTAATTGTCTCGTCCACGATCAGGTTGCGAAGCATCACTTCCATCCACACATGAAATTGTCTTCTCCACAACCATTGGTCGATCAGTTCCTTGAAGCTATGAACTAATATAATTTATTCGGTGAAAAGTTATCTTTGATAGAGTAATCTGGTTAAGAAAAAGGGAATACAATGTATGGGATTAATATAAGGCAGCAGGACACGCTAGTTGAAGATAGTAGACTTTTGTTTCCAGCTGGTGTTGATGTCTCTTTAAACTCTTGTATGCAGTATTTCCAAACAAAATTAAAATTTTATTGTATTTCGGGTGGACTTCTCAATACAACTTGCTTAAGTTAGATGGGAATATTTAAACAGGGATATGTTCTAATTACCTTTATTAAATTAATAGAAAGCAATTTAATAACTTCACAACATTTACGCGCGAACCGTTATTGTCAAAATGAATCGAGTGGTGCCGGGACCAACGACGCCACGGAGAACCACAAGACTAGAGCTGCTATCTTTAGAATCGACTATGTCTTCTATTTTCCATCGTAAACTTACAATAACCTATTTAAACAATTGTCGACTTAAATATAACTAGAAAGTATTCATATTTGAATAAGATCAAATGTTTTGGAGTTACCAAAGGACGAGACCAATACTGCGAAATAAACAACTTATTTCAGTTTCTATTCATTGAAATTGTTTGTAAAGATAATCAGCCGAGAAACTGTGCTCTTTTCACTGCCAAATCATGTTGAAAATGTCAAAACTAAAGTGCTGTTTTAATTCTTCGTGTTACTTAACAAGTGCTATGTAGGTATTCAAGTTTTCCTTTGATTAAAGACGGTAAGATTTCTTGATTAAAATGTCTCAACAGAGTGACTGCGGTTGTTACTATTGAAGAGGTTGTTTTGAGTTACGCTCGCCTCTTTGAAATTTGAAAACTTTAGTTTATCTCCTCTAAGATTGTTGGCATACTGTTGAACAAATGTTTTAATAAGTCGACATTATATATATTTATTTGTATTTGTTTATTCATAACTTTAATGATGCGAAATAGAACATTTTGTTGCCTACATTTGTGTTTTCATTAGTTAAGTATTTTGAATATTTTTGTTTCGAATTGAGATCGAATAGGTACCGATCGCATATTTTGTTTGTGATATTTACGTAGCATTTATATAAATGTAGATCTATATTATCGGGAAAAATATTCTAGTTACGTTAAAGACAATCGTGTCATTGGCGAAGTAGACATATGGCAATGAGTCGAAGCAACCCGAAGTCTTGGCACGTAGGGGTGCCGGCGTCGGCACTTATGAGAACCATAACACATAAATACAATTTCGGTGGGTATCATATCCATATTTCTTGCCTCACTGATTAGATATGAAGAATAATATTTTGTCGGAGTAAAATAATATCCTGATTTATTCTTACGGGCAAGATAACGGCGCGAAGGATGTGCCCATAATGGTCGGCACAGGCCCGAAATTGTCCGAAATGGGCCGAAACGGGCCGAAAGTGGCCCCTACCCAGCGCGTATTTTTACATATTATTTTCAGGGGAAGCATTAAATTACAGGGGATTTTTTGTGGGGAGTTATGAAAGACCATATTTTGCGGAGGTGTGTGGAATGAAAACGACTCCTGCCTTCGAGAGGCGAGAGAAAAATATAATTATATGTTTTATGTGGTTCTATTTTTTATTAGGGTAGGCTTTTGTACGTAAGTTTCGGGGTGTTAAATCAACGTGGAAAGCGTTAATGTGCTATTTGTCAGTGTAAACGCCAAGCACAGATATTTGGCTTAGAGAATGCAATTACCAACAAAGCTTATAATACTGGAAGGGTCATCTACGAAATATGGTCAACTTAGTAATAACGGTACATTTGGAAGTTATATGCAGCATACAGAATATTAAAATAATCTTGATTTATAAAGGATTATTTAAAGATATAGGGGTCAAAACAATGCTACTCATTCTTGTACTAAATAAAGGTTGATACAGACGTCACAAACAAAAGCTAGCTAATTCGTGCTTCTGTGAATATAAGGGGTAGTATGAAGCGGTGACAAAAGGTGATGAAATAGTTCAATACCTTCACTATCAGATCATCTTCGTGGATCCAGTGAACGCAAAACTGGAATAAAAAAGATAATTTCAGAACAAAACATTTTTGAGTGTATTTATTGATTGAGGTGAGACGTCTGTTCTTGTCTTTTAAACAAATTCTAAATACTTGTTGCCGGAATTATTTCCCTAATTGGCTCCTATAACTTCGGACCAATAATACTAGCAAGTCGTCGAGATATACATATTTTCTCCAACATGAACACAGCGGTTCATCTCAGACTGTTACGTCACACTCTGCTATAGACGCGTTAAGAAGTTCGACTCCAAGGACCAGTCGATATGGTCGCAAGGAGTCTTCAGCGAAATAACACATAAACACTTCTTTATTAGTATTCATGTTAAATCAAATTCACCATCCTTAATTTTTGCACCATAGCACATTGCTAGTAAAAAGAATAATAAATACTTAATTAAAATCCATAAACTATTTGTATATCAATTCGGCCACAAGCCACCATCCATTATGTCAGTATTATCCTTCAGGGTCATGATGCCAACAGTGAGGTCATAGCTCCTATTATGTATTCAGTGTACCGTAACCATTGGAACGACTCGAATTTTTATATGTAATAAACTATTGATGAGCGATCAAGAGTTGTGAGATGAATTGTAATGGAATACGGGGTCAGTTCAAGCTTAAATAAATTGAAAATTCCAGGTGCTCTGATAACATCATAAGTATTAATGTAATTCGGTCCTTTCAATTCATGTATTGCATTGCAAACAATAGCAGCTTGTATCAATGCAATAATATGTCGCAATAGCTGGAAAGCATAAAACGTAATGGCAGCTATGTACTCTAATATAAAGCGTATCCTTCTATTGACTCTTACTACTCGCATGGGTAAGGAGTAAAGTAAACTCAGTTAGGAAATAAGTACGTATGTTTTAAGCAACAGTTTTCACATCAAAAGTATTTTTAACTTCTATATAAATAACACTCTGTCCACAGCAAATTTACATACTCCCAAAAAATACATTTCCAACTGTTAAACCAACAAATTGTGCGAAACGGAAAGCAAAATCGAACGAACTTTAAAAATCGCGTTACCAAGGAAAATTCGACGTGGACCCGTTCATATGTGGCATTCAAAATCAGTACCTCGACGCCCTGTTCGAAACAAAACGTGAGAATGGTACCTTTGAAATCGGCTTTCTGCAATCCAATGCATTAGAAAGAGAAGACGGCACAAAAAAGTGGCTGTACAGAAAAGGATAGATGATATGCGGACAGTCTGAGACGCGAGTGGAATTGTAAATGCGGATTGCGAGTCTTGGATGCAGTTTCAGACCCAGTTTGCGTTACAGGTTCGTTTTGTGTTGCTAACGGACATAATTTTGTATTCTTTCGCTTTAGAACAGCAATCCCAGTGGAAATCAGAGAAATTAATGCAATGTCTTCCGTATCAAGTTAATTTTGTTGTCTGGTTTAATAAAAACATTGCAGAAATAAGCTCTCTTCAAATGAAGTGAAATGGTATGTAAATCGAAACACACATTACAATCTCAAGCCACACAACGGCAAACCCGAGGCTAAGATTGCCATAATCATCCCTTAAGGCAATAACAAACGCAGTTACGACTCCAAAGAGATCTTCCAGAAATGAATACAGACCAGCATTACTAATTAAGTTATTGAAGAGTCGAACAAACTTGTTGAAATTCAAAGTGGATTGTTTTTACGCCAGAGCGTAATCAAACTAAGGAATTTCCACAATTTTAACGGTATATTTTTAGAGGTGAAGTGAGCTGGGTGCCTTGCAATCTTATTATTATGGACCAAGTTACCTGAGTTTGTTTTTCAAGTATCCCATGGATATTTTTAAGGTAATAGAGATTTTATTATGTTTACTTCTAGTTTGTGTAACACTTAAGAATGAGTAGTTAGTTTAGTTCTACAATATTTTTATGATTATTGAAAGTAGGTATGGGATCCTTTATTTGGCAACGACATGTTAACAGTGAATTATGATGTTGGCGGTACTATATGTTTTAAATAATGTTGTCGTCGGTTCCAGAAAACAGTTAACAGATACAGATCTGATATGCACACAACCAGACTCGGAGAATTATCTGTAGATCATCCTATCTTACTAATAATTATGAGGATGGATGGATGTTTGTTACTCTTTCACGTCATAACTACTGGACAGATTTGGATGAAATTCGACACAACGATAGTTTACAACCTGTATTAACAGATAAGATTTATTTTGGCTAGACCCAATTCCAAAGTACACGCAGATGAAGTCGCGGGAAGAAGCTAGTGTTTTTATATTTGTGAATCCAACCTGCGACTTATATCGCATTGTAATAGAGATAATTTGTGACTCATGGAAACGTTCTGTAGTCTGTAACCGCAAAGAATCTTAATGCAGTTTTATATTTAAATTGATGACGAAACAAGTAGTAACGACCTTCACATAAGCATATCAAGGCTACAGGAAATGTTCACCATAAACAGAATATATATTGTGAATCACTTAATGTTACCCTTCCACAAGTTTACAAAGAGAAGTTTAAAACGATACAGCACTTTCAGAGATCAAACGAACAGACATTCCAAAATCGCCGCAACCTTTTACGGACCACACGTAGTTAACCGAACAAAATAGGTTGATACATACGAATCGAGATATCGGAACTCGTATTCGGATTGCGCATTATCGATTCATAGGACATCCAAACATTTCAATTAGTTGGTCGTAGTTTTGGGGCCAGTTACGTCTATTCTATAAATTCAAAATCATGGCAACTAGTTTTTAGTGCTTGAATCGGTTCCGCTTTAAATTGGAATCGAATGGAGTACTTATTAACTGTGTTAGTTAATTAATTGTTGTATTATATTTTTTTATGTTTATATTTTTATTGTTTATACAATGTGTCCAGTCTGCTGAAAGAAATGTTATTATGAATTAAACTGCACCTTTATCCTCAACTGTCTGTTTATAATTATATGATTTAGTTTTCTTGTTAAGTTCATAAATAAATAATAAGATGTTTTTATTGTAGTTATTATTTATTTATGTATTGTATATTATTAATGGTGATTCATGACAGTCGGTTGTAGTGTTTTTTTATCGTGTCTTTCACAGACTACAGACATTGTTCAAACCGTCTATAACAGACACAAATGTCATTTGGACGTTTAAAGTATTTGTCTTGGTTTTTGTAATAAAGAAAAATACTCACTTATATAACTATAGCTGCAATCATCCCCATGTTGTTGCGACTCACCTGGAAAAACGAAACAGTATTTAAATATTGACAAATATGTAATAAGCTTGTAATATTTTGTTGAATAGAAAATTTTACAAGTATTATATATAATAGGTGTTTGAGGGCTATTTGGTGCGTCAACCGCAAAACCAAACTGTGGTATTGTACAAACACATTCATTCACGTCCATTACCGGGTCGTGACGTCACGTACAAGAATAAAACATGTTAAACCATCTAAACACTTTTGTAAGTATACTTTATAGGGACAGTTCATTCACAAAATAATGACTTAATATCTAAAGGAAATCTGTACTCTACCTCCCGAAAATAAAGTTCAAAATCAACCCACAACCTCCATCGGAGTTCGGCAAGCTTCACGAAAAATTCAACACGTGTCATTGTTCTCAATCAAAACTGAATTCTATTTCTAAATTGATAGGGTTGTAATTGAGAAAGGCGGTTGTGAAAGTCGTAGCGTCACGTCAATGTATATTGCACCGTCACGCGACATTAGATATGAATCTGGAACTCCTTAAAATGTCGTAATGATGTCTTCCGTTTATTTTGTTTGAAGATCTTTAAAGCTATTCTTAAGTCACTCACACACGTATAGTCATGAAAATAAAGGAATGTAATAATCAATACTTTCAGTCCTTTGTTTCAATCTGGCTTCTATTATTACTGTTGAATGCGTTGGTACCATTATCAGCCCTTCGCGAGTTGCTAATGACTAATTGAGTAACAACCATTGTTTATGACCCGTTTGAGCACGGCCGATAAAACTGGGTCATTTTAAATCTGACGTCATTTCATATGCTTATATTTTAAAAACATTTTACGCATATTTTTCCCCTCAAGGGTATCACTGACTCAAAATATCGAATGACACACAAACAGCTAGAAAACTTTTTGGCGAAAAATCGACAGTCGTCTTTTTATCCATAATGACGTAACTCTATACTTTATGGGCCGCTAGGAATTTCATTTTGGGCCTTTATATTTTTGACCACGATGTCCCCATGGGGAAGGGGTGAGGTTTTGGGAGGGAGAGAGGGGGTTTGTTCTTTATCGTGGCCATTGCGGGCTCTCTCACGTACGCATATTAGGAGAAAGGTCCTTCTAAAACTCGTAAAGAGGTCGACTAAGGTCGGTGCGTCTATGATGTGTCTTTAAGCTTCTTTTTTATTCCTTCCGATCGACTTTTCGGTTTAGAATTATGTATGTAAATAAAAGATTGTGAGACCTTTTTCTATTATTTGAGGATAAGGTAGCTGCGGTGCTTTGTTACTAAAAGTAATAAGTTTTAGTGTTTATATAGAGCATTTAGGGTTATAATTAGTAATATTACGTAGACATATATCTACTTTATTGTAAATTATCAGAAAAATAATTCAGCTTAACATAAATAGTGTGTTAAAGATAAATCTTAGAAAAGCATTAACGCATGCTTAGCGAACTCTAAAGTTATAATATGAAATGGAAAAATAATACGGTCGTGAGCATGATTCGAAGCTGCGCCTCCCGTATAAATACTTCAGGCGCTCTGACCACTAAGCCATGTCGAGATGGAATATTATAACTTTATAAATAGCGTGTTTCCCGACAGGTATAATCTGGTGGTCTTCAAAGATCGAGTGAATTTGTTTCTGCTGGGCAATCGTGATCAATCGTCAACCACAACATCATTTAACGTCAGGTGAGGTAGCGGTTAAACGTAAGACGTTAAAAATTTAATTATTTAAGAACTGGTCTACAATAATTCTGGAGCGTGACAACTGGCGTACATGGGCGGATGCCTTTGTCTATCAATGGGACAGTTTCGGCTCACAGTAACAGTGACAGAAATAAGATAATAACAAATGGCGGCCTTGTCGATAAAAGCCGTTTTTTCCATACAACCATAAATTACTAGCTACCACCAAAGTCACAAAAACTTATACCCTACAGATAAATCTTTGAAAAGCATTAACGCATGCTAAGCGAACTCTGAAGTTATTATATTAAATGGAAAAAGAATACGGTCGTAATCAGGATTTGAACCTCCGCCTCCCGGATAAATACTCCAGGCGCTCTGACCACTAAGCCATCTCGACCTCTGGCTAAGTGGTCAGAGTGTCTGGAGTACCTGCAGTATTTATCCGGGAGGCGGAGGTTCAAATCCTGATTACGACCGTATTCTTTTTTCATTTAATATACAACATTTTAATATTAAAATTTCTCTTATTACCATAATTCTAAAGCAAAGCCAACAGATCCAAAAACAAGAAAAAGTCGGGAAGCTGATATACGGGAACATTGTAGTTCAAGAGACTATAGTCACAACACTAGTGCATCGATACCGTGGGAACTTTACTGACAGGATATTAATGAGTGCCTTTAATACACTAAATATGTAATTTTAAGATAAAGTAAAAATAATGTTTTTAATCATGACTGACCTGTTGGTCTAGTGGTTAGTAGCCCTGACTGCTATGCCGGAGGTCGTGGGTTCGATTCCCACCCAGGACAAATGTTTGTGTGATGAGCACGATCATTTGTTCTGTGTCTGGGTGTAATAAATCTATAATATGTATGCATTTAGAAATATATAAGTATATTTATCAGTTGTCTAGTACTCATAACACAAGCTCTGCTTAGCTTGAGACTAGACGGCGTTGTGTGATAGTTGTGGAATATTATTATTATTATTAATGTTTTATGATAACTAAGCCCTGTTTACCCCGATGGGATAGGCAAAGTTGAAATGTAGTACCCCCAATGTCACCCATGCCGTTATTAGGTTCCATATCATACCTAAGTGTTGAGTCTATTGTCGTTTACCGGGCACCTCATTAAATACCCATAATGTCTTCAATGAGGTGTTCTTATCGTGTGGTTGATGTACACAGAACCTAGTGTCAGAGTTTGCTGTACACATCGAAAACAGCTCAGTAATTTCCTCGCAATGATTCCTTCACCATTTTTAGCAAGTGATAATTAATTACTGTCGCGTTGGGCTAGTGGTCCCAAGCATGACTGTTTAACGTGAGGTCCCGGGTTCGATTCCCGAGTCGGGCAAAGTGTTATTGAGTATTTTTTGTAAGGAAATTGTCAATAGCAGCCCGGAGTTTGGAAGTGTGCCTGGAAGATGGCATTAGGCTCACCAACTATTTACATGGGACTTAATAACAGCATTGGTGAAATGTGGATAGCCCTTCCATCATATTTCCTGTATAGGCATGATGGTATGTTAATTATAATTAATTTCTATTACGTACATAACTACTAAAAGTCAGTGGTTGGGTTCGAAGCTGCGATCTTTGATTTGCCAAAACAACGATCATACCACTAGGCCATCGGCTTCTTATCCTTACTTACATAATAACAGTTTACTTTTCGAAGTAACTACAAATACACTTAAAACTGGTGAAATTCCATAAAAATCGATATCGTCTTCACGTATAAAATTTACAGTCTAATGAAATATTGTTTAGTACTCGGCGCCGGTGTTACCACGGTTTTACGATTCGACTGTTATTTTTTTTCATAAGGAATATTGGGGGTCTTTAAAATATTGTGTATTTTTTTTTTGTTATGTTACGAGTCGGTAGCTTTGTATGAAACTGACGTGATCAGAAACACAACAGATTTGAAATACATTCAAAATATTCATAAATCTATTCTAAATATGTAGTTAAATAATCGCGTGTTTATCACGATTAATCCGGTTAAAAGTTGTGTTATTATAATGTGTAGTGATCGCGAAAACCTAAGATATTACTATAGTTAAACAATTCATAAACCTCACCAATAAACAGGCTATTTTGCCTGTTTATTGCTGAAAATCCAAATAAAATTCGTACAGTGAGAAAAATGGAAAGCATCATGCACGGCCAAGCAAGTCAGGCCAGCAAGCAGACGTGGCAAGGGTATTATATTAAGTTGAGATGTCATGTACAGTTAATTTTCAAATTTATTTTCACTTTCCCATTTCTGGGCGAAGTCTTCCTTCCACGTTTACTGTTATTATTATAAACGTAAACATGCTGGGCCACTAGCACTACATGACAGATTCCACCAGTTCTTCTTTACAATCACCAAATCGCTTAACTAGCCGTGGGGATTACCACCCTTTTGGAGAAGCTCTTGCTCAAAAGGAATATTTGTCTACAGGCAATATTTAGGTATCCAGAAAATTATATCTACCATTGGTCGTAATAGCGTTTGCTATGGATGATAAAAGAAAGTTAATTTAGAAATAATTCAAAAATAGGATGCTATCGAGAATCCATAGTATCAATATTTGGTTGAAAGTGCGAAGAGTGGGGGCGACGACATTTCCGACTCAGAGCCGCCGAGTTCTCCTAATGACGCGAATATTTCCCGCTTGACGTTTAATTAACTATCAAAAGAGGGTAGTTTGAATAGGCTGCTCTAATGCGACGGTGCCAATCCTCGACACAGCTTAGGAATCGCTTTTTAGTTCTGCTAAAGGCGGTTAATAGTTGTACCGACTTTTCATAAGTAGTCATTGAATTATTGGATTTTGTTTTTGGGATTAGTTCTCGGATAAAGTTTAATTAGGTATATTTAATATTTTGCCGAAATTGCAGAAACTCCGTAAATTAAATTTGCCTGATAATCGCAATATGCTTGAAAAAGTTCAGAATAATTAAAAAATAGTATAAGTTCTCATTAGTTTCATAGTATTTTCACGTCATTGAGGATCTGGGCCCAGGGATAGACGAGAGGTTAACCTACACCTCTCGTCTATCGAAATCATCGTTCTGGAAAGAGGAGTTTGTCATTTAAATTCAAATATTTAAAAAGTAAACGTTGAATTGTTAAGTTGCGTTTGAACATAATACATATTAGGGAAATGTGACCAATAAAGCGCGTTGAGGCGCTTTGACATCGAAAAACATAAAATAACATATCCAGCCCAATACTTTCCCACTGCTGGGCAAGGGCGTCTTCTCATACAGAGGAGGCACGAGCATTGATCACCACGCTAGATCACTGCGGGTTGCTGATTTCAGACTATTAAGTCCAGGCTTCCTCACGATGTTTTCCTTCACCGTATGTCTATGATTTCTTAGATTAACTAAGAAAGTACATATGACATTGAAAGTCACATTGATAAATGCCAGGTTTGAACCCACAACTTGTGGCTCAGGAGGCAGGTCCGTAACCTCTGGGACACCACGACACTCCTACATTTGTGTTTTTTTTTGTTTTTAAATAAAGTAAATAATTTGCTTGTAGTTCTATCTAGGTAGCAAAAATTATAATTTCAGCAGGAGACATAACAAAAGTATACCAATTCTCACAGTATTATTTACAATGCAATCATCTTTGACCACAGAATCTGTTTCTGTAATAATCCTGAATGATGGCTTTGTGGGTGCTCCGAAGCAGTCGTGCGTGGCGGCCCGCCGTTCGACATCCGATCGAGGACATTACGACCGTTTTTACTAACAAATGGTGTAAAAAGTACTCATTTTATATACAGTTGAAGACAACAATATAGAAGGAAATGTTCGATCTGATTTTCTATTGAAATTGTTTGAAAAAATTGTAATGGTTATCACAAAAAATAAGCCAATGCACGTTCTGTTATTGTTAGTAAAGGTATTTGATATTTTTAGTACTTTTTATTACTGAACTTAAAAGTCACGTAGGTACGAGTATGCTATGAAGAGATCGTGCAATGAAATTGTTGTATTTACAAAGTTAACTGGGTTAAAATACATACCATGAACTACATTTCAACGTATGAGAACAGATACTTGGGAAGCTTTTCATAAGTAAGTAATGTTGATTGAATATGGTATGACGCCTGTATTTTTTGAAGAGACAGACAGAGACTTACTGTTGTAAACCATTCATTCAATGCTGCTACTCCGGACTGCTACTGAAATTTCCTAGAACAGACCAATAACACTTTGCATTTCAAGGGAGTCAAACCCAGGACGACGATTAGCAGTAGATCAATGAGCCAGTTTGACTAAAACACGTGCAATTAAATTAGGCGTACGTGTAAGTATCAGTTAATGAACAGCAGAATTCTATATAAAATTACTTCTTTAAATATTAACATATAATGGTTACGAACAATACGCCAGAAAAGCAACTACACATTACTCCCTTATTTAAAGCCTTAAAATTACATTTAATTTCACCTAAATTCAAACACTTAACAAAATTTCTCGTAATGCTTATATACAAACATTCCTAAACTAACAGTTTCGAAGTTAAAATCGTCCCGCGACTAGTCAAATGAAAATAAATCGGACGAGATCCATTCAAAGCAACTTTCTTTAAAATCTATCTGCCTAGCCTTTTCCCAATTACATTGGGTCCAGTCAAACCGGATGCAGCTTTCGACTGCCTATCTGACCTCCACAACCCAGTTCCTGGGTAACACGATATCTCGTGGTATGACTTGTCAAATTTTCAGGACTACCCATAGCGGCAACCGGGACCGACAGCTTAACGTGCTATCCGAGGCACGGAGGGGTCTTGGTATGACGATCACCCATCCACAGACCAATCGAGGCAAACGCAGCTTAACCTTGATAGAAGGATCTGTGCGGCTGATACTTAGCCACGAGCCCCGCCTACTTACTTTAAAATGGATCTGTAAAACATATGTATATTCATACAGTACAAAGTTTTGAGATAAAATTGATATTAAGGCTATACTCTGATTTCAGTATCAGTATCACCACGAAGTATTCAAAAATCAAAATCATTTTTTTAAATTATATTATTGTTTTTTTTTTTCAAACTAATATATACGCCCCTGTTCTGTGCTCGATAAAAAAAAACCAAGCCGGACAGAAATACCAAAAAAAATGGCGAATGAATTTGCCATTCATTGATAATACCAAAACCTTATTCTTGGAGTAGTAGAGGGTCTATTCCGAAAAAAAGAAAATAAAAACTGTGTTTTGAAGTGCCTCATTGGTCTAGTGGTACCAGGCGCGACTACTGAGCATGAGGTCTTGGTATCGGTTCCCAGGTCGGGCAAAGTGTTGGGATTTTCGGGATATTATATTTGATAGCAATATGCTCACCACGTATTACATGGGACTTAATTACAGCACTGGTGAAATTTGGGTGTACAACTATGTACACTTCTACTTACCCCTTCAGGCATACAGGCATGGTGCTATGATAATTTGGCTGTTAAATAACCTTAGAATTTTGTAACTTGTTTTTACATGAAAAAGCCTTTTTGTTTCATCATTTGCTCTATAAATATTGCACCAGTACAGAGCTTGTATAACCTTCAAAATAAGATCTAATAGTGATTTTCTGGGGACGCCCGTTCCATCGTAGACCTAATTCATCGCTTTCCATCAGGCGATATTGAAGTCAAGAACCGACCCATTCAGTAAGAGTGAAATATCAACTACTCGGGCTTTGGTTGTCTAATGAAGATCCATGACCATCGTTACGGATAGTCTAACAACCAGTCTTACCATGAAATATCGTGTTACCTAGTAACTGTGTTGTGTAAAATATATGTATGAAGCTACATCTGGTAGGATTGGAAGCCAAGTGTTGGGAAGCTAGGCAGATTACTTGGACGAGTATTAGGCCAGTATGCGATACTTGTAGCATATTGTGTTTATGCGATTGTTTTTAACACTGCTGCGTATCTGCCTATGGTACTTTGTGCACTCAAAATGCATGTCAACACACAGATTCACTTATATATAAGATAGAGTGACACGTTACGACAAAAAGTCCTTCAAAAATAATTAATGAGCGCCACATTAAAATCATCAGGATATCCGAGTAACCAAATATCGCAGTAGGAATGAACTAAAGCCTCTCACACACAACGTTAATATAAAGAAGGCCATTCACACTACTACACTCGCACGACTAAAGCAACGTTACGAATTCGAAGGCAATTTTTTCACACCGTCGCAATACGGTCTACAATTCTTTGAAATATTGCCTCGACGCGTGCAAATTTCGCTCGCGTACTTTTATACAAACTTACTGAGCATTAAAAGGGACCTTAGCACGTTTATTTAAGGTATATTTTTGCTTGTGCGAGCTGCAAATGAAAATTGGCGTCGAATATAAGTTACATACGGTTGCCTACACAAAAATAACGAACTGCGCCGTCGAGACGGCTGTAGTAATCACGACTTGAATGGCCGACCATGGACTATATTATGTAAAGGATCTTTTGAGCTTTTCAAAGGGATTCTGAAGCGTTTTCAGGGCGGTTAATTACACGATACGGAGGCCGTAAGCCTGAAGTTTGTCTTCAGTACTGAAATTCGTAGCTATAAAGCGATTTTATGCTTCTTTAGGAGTTTCTTGGCGGTTTTCGGTTTGTTTTTTCTTTGTTACGTTGGGAATATTTTTATTCTGTCTTTATGTGGAACGTTGGATAAGATGGTTTGAATACGTATCTATATTTCTCGAACTTGTGTTTGGAATTTTCGGAATAAACTTATTCTTTTAGTTTATTAGTATCTTTCGTTGACTCTACAACATTTGCGTTCAAAACAGATTAATTGTATATAATTGATATTGTTTATTAATAAGGTGTTATTATGAATAATCTACAGAATATACAATACAATAACATTTTGTAATAATAATACCTACATATGTTATGCAACTATAATATTCAGCAAATGGATATTATTTTTAAATACAATATTATTGTAGATGTATGAAGCATATTTCATTGAAAACACCACGTATTACAAATACAATGGATATGAAAATAAAATAAAAATAACATGTATTAATTTATTTAGTAACTTTGGGCTATCACTCACCTAAAGGGTGATTCAGGGCTACCTCAGTCAGAACGTAAAAAGATGTTTGCCCACACAGCACAGCGCACTAATTCGCAATACAATTTGTCATAATCTCACTGCATTGCAGTTTCCTAGTGCGACAACGGGCCATTCTGATACATCAGAACGACAAGCCATTGTCAGAACAAAGTTTGGGCCACGAAATCAGAGTTGCATTTACGATGAAATAAATTTAATATGAACAAGTGTTGCGCTGCGAGAAAATGTATTATATATATATATATCTATATATAACTAGCTTCTGCCCGCGACTTCGTCTGCGTGGACTTCAGAATTGGATCCAGCCGGGATAGAAAGTATCCCATGTATTATTAGTAGGATAATAATCTTAATATTAGATAATAATCGTAAGGATAAAAAATATTTTATTTTTTCTCTACAGAATTGGGGAGAAATTTGCTAATGTACATTCGCATATCAGCGATGAAGTTAGGATTGATACTCAGAATTTCCAAACAAACAAACCATAAAACTATTCTGAACTCGTTCTTGTCTGATATAAACCATCACCACTTGGGATAGAATCATATTTATATTTATGTTCCTTTAAATATAGTATAATACTTTAATATTTGGAGGTTTTCGGGTTCTGTGACTCAAAAGTAAAAAACGGAACCCTTATAGGATGACTTTGTTGTCCGGCTGTCTGTCTGTCCGTTTGTCTGTCAAGACCACTCGCGACATCGCCGAAGGCTCACCTCATGACTAAGGGCTCCGTTCGAGTTCGAAACTGCACCCGAAACCGAAGAATGCACGTGAGTAATAAACATTGAACAATAATTAATACAATACATCATTTTGTTATATCTCAAAGGGTTTAGGCAGCGCACGCCAGAATAGCTCGCAGATGGTAGATTTTTTCCTACTTACTTGACACTTATCGTCATATTTTGGACAATTCACACAATATCTTTATAAATTGTAGCCTATGTGTTATTATGATGTATAAGCTATATTACTGAAAAGTTTCATTAAATCCATTCAGTAGTTTAAACATCCATGCATCCATCCATCCATACTTACAAACTTTCGCATTTATAATATTAGTAGGATGAGCCCTAAAAACATAACACTCATTTTTTTGGGCAGACATGTAAAAAACTCATAAAACATTTATTTTTTAATACCATAAAGAAAAAATTAAAAAAAACAGCCGGGCCTCAAAGCGGAATTTGTACACAAAAGATTCCAGTACTATACTTAGAAACAAAATCGCTAGTTTAGTGGCTTCAACAGAACGTGTTAAGCTGACAACGCATAGGCCAGTGTTACGATTGCGACTGTTCGATTTATGTGTGGCCAGGCTGCATGTGCCCGTTTATGGGTCATTTACCATTTGCTTATAAGGCTCAGTTTAAAATCAACAATTGTACTGTACACAATTTGGCATCAAATATTACAGTTTATAAGTATTTCTAATATTACCTACTTATTTCAGTGCGTTATAATGAAAATTCGGTCGGAATTTTCTAGACACTATTATGAAGAGGTTAGCCATCATTGATTCGTAAGATAACATAAATCACGCCTATATTCCACGAAAGGTTAAGCAGAGGTAGTAGATTTATTTATACCCACATTTTACTACCGTTTCAATTAGACTACTAAAATCTACTGAAAAGTACACTTTGTAATTCCAGGTTGCTACTAATCATATCCTAATACAAGTATCAAATAGTACTTGTTATTGATCGAGTAGATGCAAGAACGGGTTTTGAGCGTGAGGTCTTGGGTTTAATTGCTTACCAATCCGTATAAGATTGACTTAATACGCCTTAGAGAACTATATTAAATAATAACTTTTAATTGTGTCTATTTATGTAGAATTAAAAACATTTTACCATTGCAGAATATTGAATTGTTAATAAGACGTTAATTACTTCTAACTCTCGTGTTTTCCCCACCAAATTAAATTGTAATATACAACTCCTCAAAAGATGTACCCATACGGATTGCAAGCACGTGGCACTGAATCCTACTCTACCTAGTTTATGCCTGTCCCGTGGGAACACAGCCTTTGTATGTGTGTACACAGTCAGGATCAAGCAAAATAAATAACAGAACAGACAGCACAAACGACGAACAAACTCTGTACCGACACGATATTTAATAATATAACATTCAAGGCACTAAATGTGGCGGTAATAAAGTAAAGCAGTCATAGCCTAGTGGTATGACCGTTGCACTCACAGAGATCGCAAGTTCGAATCTAGGGCACGCACAGCGTCATTTCGAAGTCATGTGCGTATTATAAACAAATTTTCACTTGCTTAAAACGGTGCAGGAAAACATCGTGAAGAAACCAGCACACTTGAGAGATGTTCTCGATGGTATGTAATGCCATGTTAGAGACCTACGGGTGGTTAAAAATCTGACACTAGGTTGTTCATCAACCAAACGATAAGAAGAAGACTAAATGTGGAGTGTGATAGTAGGATAATATCAGAATCTGACGCATGGATAACATTTGGTGTGACATAGCTAGATAGAAGGAGAACGTATTGGTGGCGGTTACCACCAACAACAGCATTCCCAATGAGGGTTGACGTCAGGCAGGCGGCCGGTCATAAAACATTGCGAAAACTTTAGCAGCATGCAATTTCAAAAAACAATTAGAAAATAGAAGAATAATACACGCTGCTCCGACCCCAAATATATTGGGATAAGGGAAGAGGGATGATGATTTAAGGCACTAAATCTGGACAACTTGAAACCTATTCGTTCAACAAACTGTCGGGAAGTGAACCTGTACATTATGACTTACATAAACTGCCAGACTCCAACTTTTATACCACCAATAAATCCTACAGTGCCCACCGGTTATTTCTAGATATTCTAGAAAAATACCTTTAGTGTTTCCCCTTGCTGCGCTTTATGCACTACGAAACGGCGTATTTCTTTCAAATTAGCGCAATAAAAGTTTTATTGATCGTAAATAAAATCGAGAAGGTGACTGTTACACAGGCGGTGTTAGTGCTGCATAGTAAATATATATTTAGATATTTTATTCAAATTGTTTGAGGGCATTGACCTTTTCAAAAGGTGGGTACATATTTTTTATTGAAGGTATTAACCAGTCTCGTGTTTGTCTCGATAGAATATTTATATATTTCTATACGAATATAAAATAAATCCTGCGCTTCCCGGATAGATACTCCAGGCGCTCTGACCGCTAAACCATCTCCCGCCGGGCCTCTGCTCACTACCGCAAATTCTTCTTCCACATTTTAATACGTCTTTTGGTGACGTCATTGCAGGAGGCACATGTATAGGTTTGAATCCTGCTCACGACAGTATTTTTCTTTCCACAAAAATTTATAACTTTAGTGTTCGCTATGCATGCACCTTTTCCAAGATTTATCAGGATCAATTGGGAATTTAGTTGTTTTAATATCTATCTGTAAATACAACAAACTCACGACACGCAGCCGAAAATTCGACCAGTGCACCAACTGCGTCGCCAAAACATTAAAGTATTATGTTGGCATAGTCGTATAATAATCAAAGTCAAAGTCAAAGTCTTTATTTGCATGTTAAGGTATTACAAGTCTTAATTTAAATATTATGTACAGCTTAACGGCCTTTTTCAGGCGTTGCAAATTTGAGGGCTAGCACTAACTTAATCTATATACCAACGTTAAAAACATTAAATTTATTGAGTTTATTCTCGTGTCATGTCCATAATAAAATAACGTGCACATACAGTATGTATCGAAAAGCAAACACGAAATCAATTCCCAGTAATTTGTCATTTCCCCTGTCAAATACAGAAAATCGTCAGAACTTAACGAATTATTCTTCAAACGTCGACATTGAAAAGCGTCTGCCAAACACATTTCCGTGTACAAAGAGATTAAAAGTGTTTGTATGTTTGTTTGTTTGTCAGATTTCCATGTTTGTACAGCATTTAATGACGTCACGGCAGGCCAGGGATATACTCCGATGTTTCGGTAATTACAACTCGGTTTATTCCGTAGTACTTCTGAAGGCTTTGTCGATCGTAAACGCATAAAGTTGGAATATAAAGGGGTTAATTCGGAATTATTTGACTACAGGGAGTAATAAAAAGTGTATTAAAAATATATATTCGTGGGATTAGATTTAATATTTTGGAATATTGTACTCAGGAATAAGGTTTTTAAATATTGCTTGAGTTATACTGAGATAGAAAAAAAATATTTTTCATTGAAAATCATATCATATGTCGACAAATATTTAAGATTCGCCGAATTATGTGAAGAACAGTAATCTTCTATCTTCTATCTTTTTATCTTCTGATCTTATATATATATAAAAATCAATTGCTGTTCGTTTGTCTCGCTAAAATTCGAAAACGGCTGGGCCGATTTAGCTGATTTTGGTTTTGAAGTGTTTGTCGTAGTCTAGGGAAGGTTTAAACGGTGAGGAAATGTAGAAAAAATGCGAGGAAGATAGTTAAAAAAACAATTTCATTTGCCCATATAAACTGGTCTACCTACTTTCCTGTCAAAAATTTGACGTTTGAGGTGATACGAAGTACACCGGGTCATCCAGAATATTTTTATTGTGTTTGTATGGTTACAAATCGTTTATCCTACAACCATAATTGGTTTCAAGTCCAACTAACTGATGCAGGGGAGTTAAAATAGCAAAATGTAGTGATTCAATATCTAACATACACATAGACAACACTAACTTACTACGTAATAACCCGCGGGCGAATTCAAGTTCCGTAGCGTTAAGTGCGTGAACGCTACGCTGCTACGCCGTAGGCTATTGCTACGGACCTACGTACTATTAAGATTCTATTCAAAATTTATTTGGCATTTACAGAGTGCGTTTTATAGAGTTATGACACAGTTTTTTGTGGGTAAAAATAAATATTTTTGAGATAATTTATAACAAAACAAAAACGATTGGGTCTTACAAATGTTTATGTTTTCTATTAAATACGATTCTAATCAAAACCCAAAGGATATGAAAGTGTTTTCTTTTTTTTTTCAGTTTTACAGTTTGAAATATCGTAGAAAGCCTCTATGATTACCAGACCTATAAAACATTACATAGAAAAAAAATGGCAACCCAAAAAAAAATGGTTCAAAAATAATAACCGCCCAACAAATGAGTTGATCCACGCCGAATCCCATTGTTATTAATACCGGCGGTCCAAAACGTTGTCCCACAAATAAATTGTTCGCTTAATCATTGTGCGTATGAGCGATGTGGTCCATCAGTTATGAGGTTCTGTTTTTTGGTGGCGCGACCCCGTTACCGCGCTAATCGGTGATATTACGCGTTTGACGTTTAGCTCCAGGCTTGCTGATGCGAACCCCAGATTTACGGGCTAGGCCGTTTGATGAGCGATGTGTTCTAGAGGCATAGCTGGTGGACAGATAGCTTGCCATTAGTTACAATTGTAAATTATCTATCTAGGTTTTTTCAAGCTCAATCTAATGGTCCAGGGCTGAAATGAGCCATCGAAGTCAAAAGTGGGCTTATTTGTGAGCTATTTTATAATAATATCATTTGCTTGATTTATGCTTGAATTTGTGCGGGATGTATGGATGTTTGTTATTTTTTCATGCAATAATTACTAAACGGATTTGGATGAAATTTGGCACACAGGTAGTTTATAACCTAGATTAACACTTAAGATACTTTCATCCCAGTTGGACTCAATTCTGAAGTTTACGCAGATGCTGCGTCGCGTGTCCCAGTTTCGATTCTTGCACGGAGCAAATATTTGTATAATCTACAGATATTTCTTCCGGGTCTGGGTGTGTGTGTATGTGATATTATATGTCTGTAAACGCACCCACAATACAGGATAAAATTCCTAGTAAGGGGCAAAGTTTTTGAAAAAAAAAAAAAAAAAACAAAAAATATGCATTCAGGAAGTTAATTTAAGACCACTCGGAAATTAAAGTTTATTGTTGTAATTTTGAATGCATAATCGAGTGTAGCGACATAAACAGTTTATTTTTAGTATTGTAAGTCATCAGTCCTAGTTTCGTCAAGTATGAAGTTCGTTGTCAAGAAACAGTATTAATCCTATTTTAAACATAAGCCTTTGCACAAGGATATGATGAAAAATAAGTCAAAGAACTGGCTCATTAGTCTAGTAGTCGCAAGCGCGACTGTTGAGAAGGATGTCTCGGGTTCGATTCGCGGGTCGGGGCAGTGTTATTGAGTTTTTCTGTGATTGCTATCGATATTTGCCCGTAGTCATGAGTTGAGCACGCGGCAATTTGAATTGTGACACTAGTCGTACAATCCCGAAAAATGCACGTGAGTACAATAATTCATATAAATATGTCACACGAAAGTTATACAAAAAAAAACTCACAGCAAAAAATAATCCCAATTAATTTCCAGATGGAGTTAATTAAACAATAAATTCATTGTCCAGTCCAAGCACTAAAAGGCCGAGAGGGTGTTACAATCCGATCGATCTCCTTATCGCCAGGTTCCAGTTAACGTTTTAATTGGTTTATAAATAACTTGGCTAACCCTTGCGCCCTAAAATACGAGAAATTATGACCTTAGGGTGGCACATGGTATATTAAACATGGCTAAATCTTTAGAACAATGGCTCATGGGCTCGGGCTTTTGAACAATGAGTGTGATTAAAATTTTAGGTTTTTAAAATTTAGATTTGTTTGGCGAAAGTGATTTTCGTTTTGGTTTATGTGAAAACGGGGTGGGATTAATGTGTCTGCTCGACTTACTTGTTAATTATATCAAAGTGAACCTTATTACGAATAATATTTTTGGTTAAGGTATTTGGTTGTTCTTATTAGACCACTGGTTTATAAGTTGCCCTGCGGTTTCATCCACTGCACAGCTTATTGGCTTTAGCATAATTATTTTGGTATCGATTCTATAGTATAAAAACAAAAGAGACTTCAAACTACGGAATGCTGGCAGGTTTTTAAATAGAGTACAATGTAAATAATTGTTATGACGTCAATTAACAATTACAAGCATTTGTATTTTAAAACATTTTTAATCGGCAAAATCTAACGGGTCTGCTAAAATTTTATAGAAATTTTATTTTGGCATCAATATTAGTATCAACGGCAGGGTTTAGTATTATAAGATAGCAGAATTAAAGCTATAGCCCAAATGACTCTTCTTATATTAATAATAGAGTTTCAATTCCCATAAACAAACCACCAAAAGGAAGACCATACATTTTGGGACCCAAATCAAACGCGCAACTTCGTACCATTACTGTTAGTACCTAATTCTGCGACGGATGCCGCTAACTGCCGGGAATTTCTATCGTTACGTCATCAGTTAGTTGCTATTAGGAGCTGCGAGTAGGAGGATATTGTTTAAGAATCGTTTATGACCGGCGTTCTATCCTTATGCAAACGTATCTTGCTTTAGGTAGATCAATATTAAAGGAAATAGTCTGAACCGTCTGGAGAGAGTAATAAGGGTTAGATTCGCATAATCTTTGCTTTTGGTTTTATAAAGATAATTTTGGGTATATGCGTGTAATTTATTAATGATATCTTCTCTTTGTTTGGAGCGGTTATCCTTGTCCGACTTTTGTTCTTATGATCGATTCCTTGTAATTATTCGATTAGTTTTCAAGTTTCTCTGTTACAGATTTATTATGATACGATCGAATTAGAGTCTGAATGTAATTTAAATGTTATAAGATACATTACGATTATCGTACATTTAGAAAAGGCTTGGCAGATTAGTCTAGAGATTATGGTGTTTTGTATGGGACTGTAATTCTCTTACGGGCAGCGTTTGATTATAATTTGATGAATATTTTACCAATTATAAAAATAACATGCAGTATCAATACGTTGGTACAGTAGTCGAGGGTCTGGCTGCTAGCTCGCGGGTTTTTCTGCAAGGTGCAAATATTTGCATAATATACAGACAATTGTTCTGGGTCTGGGTGTAGATTTAAGCCTCTGTAATAAGACCGTGATCTACAATAACGTTACTGATCGATACTTAAATCGTTTAAAATTATAGATAGAAAGTAGTACAGAGATAAATACATTGCTTTATAAGTTTTAATTATAAATGATATAAAAAAAAGTTATGTCAGCTGTAAAATAGATAAAATATAAACTGCCTCGTTGATCTAACGGTCCCAAGCGTAACTGCTGAGCATGAGGTCTCGGGTTCGATTCCCAGGTCGGATAAAGAAAGAAAGAAAGAAAGAAAAAGTTTTTATTTTTGCGCACCATTTTGACGCACACAACATTAAGTCACATATATATATAAAATTAAAATAAGTAAACTAAACAAACCAAACATAAATTATTATTTAGTACATGTCTTGGATGGTACCCCTGTACATATATATTTAATGTTAACAGCAAAAGTAGTGTACAATATGTGCCTGATTCAACCCATGAAGCTAGATTAAATATGGAGAAATCACCACGAATTGCCAAAAAAAAAAACCGTTAAAAACAAATCTAGCCCCGAACAACAACTCGCAGTGCATCCTCCACTCAAAAAATAATAAAGGATAAAGTGTTATTGTTTTTTTCTTTTAGAACATTCTCAGTAGCAATCCGGAGTTTTGAACTGTGCCCGATAGATGGCAACAGGCTCACCACCTATTACATGAGACTTAATAACAACATTGGAGAAATGTGAGTGTACAACTTTGTACAACTCTGCCTTCGGGGAATACAGGCGTGATGCTATGCTATGTTTAAAATATAAACGTCACCCAAAAGGTTTCGCAAAACTTAAACAAGAAGTAACATTTAGTTTCAAAACAAAAACATAACAGATTGCGCCTACACAATTAAAATCATAACGAAAACACATAACCGTTGCTTCATGACGCGTGACTTCAAACAAAAACTAAATTATGAGGGTCGGCATTTGTTAGTATCGAATGGGACCCTCGCGAAGTATTGTATCAACTTGTAGCTAGCTTATTAGGCAGTGGTTTCCAAATTATTGGTATTGTTCCCTATTGTCAAGAAGATTTCTAAAGTTCGTGCTGATACTGAAAATTTTCTACAACTTTCCCCTCTTCGGGAATTGAACTTAGGGCCTCACGTTTTGGTCGCATACTTTCGTATTTAGACTTTAGGAGCAACAATGATTAAATTTTAACTTTGTATAAAATTAGTCTATTTGAACTAAAAACTTTTCACGAACACTCAATCAAAAGTTTTTAGTTTAAATATACTCATCCGAATCTTTTTTAATATTTGTCATAACACTGCATCTTTCGGGAATTTTATGCATATTCAAACATACCATGAAGTTTTTAACTGAAATTGACATTGTCATATCGTTAATTATAGCATGTACACTTTTCAATTGCTTAACTAACCTTTGTTGCAATTGATACGTACTGAGATAGGACACACGACATGTCACGGTAAAATACCTATGCTTTATGACTGTAATGATTATAAATAAATAATATTTTGTAATATTTGTATTTTAAATTTTATGTTATATTTTTGTTATTGGTAAGGGACTCAACCTGTTTTAGGCTAAAAATAGTAATTTCATTTCATAACATAACACATATAACATCGCGCCTGTATTCCCCGAAGGAGAAGGCAGAGGTATACACAGTTGTACACCCACATTTTACCAATGCTGTTATTAAGTCCCATGTAATAGGTGGTGAGCCTCAATCCTCATTAACCGGGCATAATGCCAAACTCCTCAATAAAACTTTGCCCTACCCGGGAATTGAACCCGAGACCCCCTGCTCAGCAGTCGCGCTTGAGACTACTAGACCCTCGTGCCATTCTAATATGGTTTATATGAATGGCAATGTATGTGTAAACTCTGTTTAGATTTGCACAAATACTTAGCTTTTGCCTTGGTTATATGTAGATAATTACACTATATTTGTATTGTACGAAATAGTATTACTTGGGAAATTACATGTTCTTGTACTTACATAATGTGAAGAGATCAATAAATTATAATAAAACAACTTTTAACCGGATATTGGTTTGTATTGGTATTATTGGTTTGTTTTTTTCTGACGTTTCTTTGCAGCGTCCGTGATCGCAGGAAGACTCAGGAAAAACAAAAACCAATAATACACGCGGTTAATCCGATTAAAAGTTGTTTCATTATAATGTGTAGTGATCGCGAAAGATATTATAAATTTATAAATATCACATAGTAACTCTGAAACGTCTTCCAAAAATTAAATTCCTTGAAAGTCTCGATTTCCCAAGGGGCCGAATATGTATTTTTTCAACAGACAATAAGTTTGGAAACCATTGTTCTACACAATAAATTCAGTTCGGTGAGACAAGCTATTGCTTTGCATCTTTCGCCACCCCATTCAATGGGTTTCGACGTTTGATTAATGGTATTGAATTGGGGGACGAAATAATTTCACATATTATCTTGACGACACCCTTATGTATTCTAGTCTGCTATTCTTTCCCTCGAGTACTTTTTGTGACATTTTTATTTAATATGTTTTGGATACACATTAATTAAATTTTTGAAATATGGTGCCGACTCCTATGATGTTAATATTGATATTGATCATAAAATCTCGCAATGTCTGTCGGTAGAGGGAATTTAATAATTATATTTGGAACTGATTTGATAAATGGTGAAAGGGCTTAGAAATATTTATCTATCATCATTAAGTGCTGACTAAACAGCTCCCTGTTTATTCGTACACCATTACTTATAAAAAAGGTGCAATAGGAGGTCAGATAAATAAGAGTTATATACCTTTTTGTAGTTATATAATAATTTTCGTGAGGCATATTCATGTTAATTATTGTGTCACCTGTTACTACTCACGTACATTGCCCGTACAATGCACATAAGTAGTATTCGGTGAATAATAAAATATAATATAAATATCAGTAAATAATAATAACAGTTATTCACACGTATGACAAAAACTAAATATTAATTCCTATAGTAAAATATTAGTTTTTTACGGTCACTACACATTGAAAAAACAAAAACAATTTTAAACTGAATCAAATGTCTGGAAAATAAAAATCAATAATACACGCGATTAATCCGGTTAAAAGTTGTTTTATTGTAATATTTATTTCCATAATAAATATTAATAAAAGTCGGCTGGTTTTGATTTCAAAGGTTCCAAGGTGAAATACGCAGTACTGTAACTAACATATATTTTATTATTTTATATACCTACCAAATTAACACCCCAACATTAAATCCACCGCGTCCACTAACGAATTGGACAAACGATTGATCAAAGGAACATTCATGGTCTACTAACGACCAAGCCAAAAGCAAAGACCACTAGAAAACGTCAAGGGAATCGCACGACCATCGATAAAATTTCACTTGTACGCTCGAATTCGGACGAATAAAATTTTAGCCGAAATTGAATCGGCCGGTCGCCGGCAGTAGACCGTAAAATTGGTCGGCACGCTGACCGTGCCGTGCCGTATACGGTATCTTCTTCGACGTTTGGCCGAATTATGTGTGTATGTTGGGTGTCGCGTTCAGCCTCCTGAATTATACATGGGCTGAGGCGACCTGTGATTTAGTACGCCGACTTCCGACCGGGACGCGCCGTTTAAGAGGTATATTCGTTTCCCTTGTTGTAGATATTTTGGGCGTATTTTTGTCAAGCATTGTTTATTTTTCTTTTTTTCATTTTTTCGTAATGGAAACGTAATTTATGTTATTAAATGCAATATCGTTGAATGTTACAGATCCAATTCCATACCAAATTAAAGGTTCATTTGTGTACCATTCGTATTGGTTTTTAGATTCCTATGTTTTTAATTTCAATACCTGAATTGGTACCAGCAAACAATATTTTCAGAACCATTTTTTGTATCGTATTTCCTGAACAATAGTGCACTTTTTTATATCAATCCTGGATGCGGGAATATAATCTGTGAAAGCGAGATATTGTAAGCGTTTTAGGATTAACAAGTGCTCCATAAAATCCATTGGACAATCAAACAATAGATATTAGATTAAACTTCCTATAGGAAAGCTTTTAACTAAATTATTTGTATAAAACTATTGTTTTTTTAATTTTTCTGTGTAGCGCTGGTATCTGTTTTTATAGTAGACAGAAATGTAAAATATTTGTACAACAGGCGTGTCTAAAAATTACATTATTTGTGATTGGTACACCTAACCTAACCTATACAGGCAGGCATTAAGAGTCTAAATATTTTATATTTAAATTCTGCCAAGAATAACTGTTTAAGATATAGTATGTGTCTTTGAAACGTTAATCTTCCACACAATAACCGTGTTTTTATATGGGAACTTAACAGGATTTTGGATGATTCCCATTTTCTATAGGCATAGTAGTTTTATTTCATTGGAAAACATTATCTTTAAAGAATATCGACTCAGTTAATTTCGACCCTGTATTTATATCTATACGAAATCGTGTTGATGATCCAGACATCCTACGAACGACGTATGTAGGTGAAGGACGGTAAAAATGTTTTTAAAATAAAAATACATTCGAAATTTAACTTTGAGTAAAGCCAAAAATTGGATTAAAAAGCGAGTGGAGGAACTTCCGGAACCTTTCGCACGTAAGCTCGGGTGAGACGAGCTTTTAAGCTAAAATTATTAAGCTCAACTTGCACCGCTGTATTATACTTAAACTAAGCTAGCTGACATATAACACCTTCCCAGATCATCGACGGTATGTTCGTATGTTTATGTAGAGTGTAAAAGATATGGCTTAGTGTATGGGCCGCTGTTAGGAGTTTAATTTAATCTAATATACTTCTAGATTCTATGTTCTTCTATTTAGATCTTCGGCACGGCTTCTGAGAGATTCCAGTGTCGGGCGATTTGAAAGACAAGTAATACATATTTAGATGTGGTGATCACGGATCTGAAAAAAATACGTATGTAACCTTGCCTTGACATAAGCGAAGCATAGATTACGCACACATGCAGCGTACTGGCGCCGAGTGGATGAGTTTTAAGTATGTGTATGCGTTTAGCTCGTGTATGACAAGCGAAATTGGATGACTAAGCATGCTTCTCACGTGTCGTACGTAACGCTACGTCCGTATTTTTGTTAGGTCCGTGGTGCGGATTATATTTTTCTTTATGATATCATAATTAATATCTAAAAAATATTACCAGTTGAGTCTGTAATTTCTCTTGATTTGAATAAAGATATAAAGGCATAACGTATTTATAAATAAATTAACTAACTACCGTAATGAGACTAACATAATTAAATATGTATATAAATTCTCGTCTTTATCCTCCTATTTTATAATAAAGGTGTTGTCTTAACACCTCTTCAATAGTAACAAGAAACACGCTATCAAACGCCTTGTTTTCTTCGTAAACGGGACAAAAGCAAGAAAATCGATGCTTTCAGGCAGGCATCAACTAAAACAACTAGTGGCCCCTCTAATTCCCGTTAAAAGCGAGTGGGGGGAGCAATAACAAATAGTTATTGTCGGCCCCAACTGATAGATAAGGAATGAAGAAAAATAAAATGAGTCGCGGTTTTCTGCTTCACGAGAATTCTTGTAAAGGATTTTCGATTTCAGTTTTTTAAGTGTGTGATGTATTAAATTATATATTATATTTCTGATATTGTCCGTTTTATATTTTGTAGGTAACATTTTATTTTAATTTGTTTGGTGAAAAGTGAAGGAACTTCCAGCTTATTTTTGAGAGATTTCATATTTTCTATTAATTTTGACTATTTAATTTATTATGGTTATTATTACTGTCAGCTGGTATCGTCCCACTGGTGGGCAAAGGTCCCCCCATGATTTTATAATTATTGTTTGGAATCTTAAACATATCAAAAAATTACTAAACGTCCTTCACAATGCTCAGAGTTGTCATAAAAACACATCTCTTTCCGACTTCTATTCAGACAATCTGTTAACAAAACATAAATAGTTTAGGTAGAATAAGCAGAGGAAAAGAGACTACCCCTACTTGAGTCTTATCCCAGTGTTGTATAAACATAATTATATAAAGTTTCGTCCTATTATATAAGGCGAAACTCCATTTCAGGGATTAAAATGTATGATAATGATTTATTTAAAGTATTAAGACCGGTCAGGGAGCAATGTTCTGGTGTTAAGATATTCACAAATAATAATTTGTGTTTCATACATAATTTCATTGAATTAACTCAACTCTTGTGGGTAAATAAAACCTCCACAAATAAAGCTGGAGATATAAAATAAAAGTTGAATTCCATTATAATAGTAATGATATATAATAATGCGTTCCGGGTACTGATGGGGCTGCCGCGTTATTGCGGGGCATCGAAGATGTTTGCAGTAGCTCGTGTCGATAGTTTCGATGCAATTATATGGAAAAGGGCAGCATCTCTGTTGCATCGGGTGTGCTGCAGCTCCAACGGTATCGGGGGAGCGTTAGCCGACAGCGGGAATTGTGCACTGCTCGGATATTTAACTGAATTATTAAGGCCTGTATTCTAAATTTATTTTATACTAACATAGTTTGTAGGTTGTTACTAACAATATGGATCTTGTTATCTGACATCACAATAAACATAATAATTAATAAAAAAAAAAGATCGACCTGTAGTTGAATAGCACAAAATATGTAATAACCCCGATACGAAATCGAAATGTATCATCAAATTTATAGTATAGAATAAAAACTACGTAAATACATACATAAGTACATACACTAGAAAGGATATTTTATTTAACCCGCGCACTGCTTTCTGATAAATGAACGGGTCTGTGCGGCCACTGGGTAGGAAATTGATATTTCACTCGAATCGTCGTGTCGAGGGAGCTTGCCGTCTGGAAATTCATCCGACAGATAGACAGACTTTCGAATTTGTATATAGATATTCGTTACTAATAATAATAATTATGTCGGATGCATTTTTATTCTATCATGTTTTTGAGTACTTTGGCTGTAGGTTTTGAATAAGGTTTTATGAGTGAGTTCTAGGTATTTTTTGCAGTATAGGGTTTATTTTAAGTCAACCTGTTCATTTCATTGTTTTCAATTTAGATTCTTCTAATAGTCAAGAATGGGATACACAGGATAGTATTATATATTGTATAATTGGATTGGCAATTGTAACATTGTGTTTCGATTAAAACAAAAAGAGTTGGTAATGATGTAATCACATTAATTTATTATGAAAATATGATAGTAGATAATTTTTTCTTAGAAATTCATCCATCAAAATTAGAGGAAATTTATTTCTTTACAAAAATACGTTCATTTCGATGTAAAGAATGAAGTATAAAAATGGTTTCTAGAAAAACAGCTTCTATGAGTAAACTATTAAAGTTGAAAATAGTATTGTAGTAAATTTTTTTACCAAGAATTCACTGTCCAACGAAGCTGCTTAGTGAAATAAAAAGTCCTAATTATTTGTTACAACAAGAGTAGATGTTTTGCTATAAATTATTTCGTATTTAATTTAATAACATTAAAATTTTAAATGCTTTATACACAGGTTAATTAATGACTCCGAAATATCAGTGTGGGCAAATAGAAGAATAATATTAAATGGAAAAAGAATACGGTCGTGAGCAGGTTTCGAACCCGCGCCTCCCAGATAAATACTCCAGGCGCTCTGACCACTATCGGGATGGCTTAGTTATTCTTTTTCCATTTAATATTATAACTTTAGAGTTCGCTAAGCATGCATTAATGGTTTTAAAAGATTTCTCTTTAAATAGAATAATACTTAAATAACTTAAGAGAATCTGTGAAAATTCTTAATTATAGGCTTTCAAGTTAAATACAAAAATATATATATTTATGTAGGAATTTTAAGTGTTTGTTTTATGTTTTCGGACTCCGGACGAATGAATAAGTGTGTGAAAGAGAGGGAATGAAAAAAGGAACATGGGGTTGGCTGCGGGAAGTTGTTAAGATGTTTGTAACTGTGCTGAAATAAATTAAATATAAAGAAGAAATTGTTTTTTTTTTTTCCTGATAATCCCAACACTATATTTATATTGATATATCTGGTTTTTGTATTCATATATTATTTATTTCACCAAAAAGGTTTGCTTTATGAAAACTGTACATTTTAATTTTATGTGTATTTTAATGTTTCTAGGGTTTGTGTACCTCCACAAGCTGAATATAGAGGTTCTACATAGGAGTAGTTGATAAGTCAACTTCCCTCTTATACTGGAGAGGAATTTCGTGAAAATAAGAATATGAATACACTAAAGAATTCAAGATATGTCTTTGAAAAAGCATTAACGCATGCTTAGCGAACTCTAAAGTTACAATATTAAATGGAAAAAGAATACGGTCGCGAACAGGATTCGATCCTGCTTAAAATATGGAAGAAGAATTCGCGGTGGTGAGCAGAGGTCGAAATGGCTTAGTGGTCAGATCGCCTGGAGTATCTATCCGGGAGGCGCAGGTTCGAATCCTGTTCGCGACCGTATTCTTTTTCCATTTAATATTGTAACTTTAGAGTTCGCTAAGCATGCGTTAATGCTTTTTCAAAGACATATCTTGAATTATTAAGGCAATTGCATTCTTTACGACATTGTATTAACTGCAAAGTTAGTCGTGTCGGTTCGGTCACTTGTAAGTACTGAATTGATTGCAATGACGTCGCCAGAAGACGTGTTAAAATATGGAAGAAGAATTCGCGGTGGTGAGCAGAGGTCGAGATGGCTTAGTGGTCAGAGCGCACTAAAGAATTATTAAACTTTTTTAAACCGAGTGTACCTGTTAATGCAACAAAAATTTTAATAACGAATTTTTAAACACTTATGTGCGACTAAAGCAAAAAACATTTTTTTTTAATATACCCACCTAAACTCTTTTTATTTTCCAATACAGAGGGACCATAAATAAGTTTTAATCATCAAATTCTTCATCATAAAACCGAGTTGCTTATTCAATAATGCGGCGATTATTGGAAAATTCTTTCGATGGAGCCCGAAGGCTTTACAAAACGCCCTCATTTCGGGGAAAAATTAAATATTAAGTAATGAACGGAACAAATAAATGAACCGCTCTCTCGAGAATTCCTTTCATGAACTCCTTTTAGGATGTCTAAGAGTTTTAATGAGATCCATTGAACCGCTTTTCAAACTCAAATAAGGAGATCATAAAAAAGAAGTTCGTTTTCTACATTTTAGAACAACCTTTGAACGAACTAATTGTGCGAAACCTATTTATTATTCTATAAATGTGCGGTTAGTTTTTTGTTAGAATCAGAAAATTGTAAGAGTAATGAGGTGAAACCCTTTGAATTGTACATAAAATATTTTATTTCAAATATTTTTTTCTTACAGCATATTAAAGTAGTAAAAAAATGTAGGATTAAATCAACAAAGGGTTTCGCTGAAACTTCTATAGTTAACTAATTGTATAATTATATTATATAATTTTTATTTATTTATTCTAAGTTTATGGGTACCTGGGTAAAAATAAAGAGCATAAAATTGAAATGTGAAAAATAATCTTTTGCTTACAATTTAAGACAAAAAATGTTCATAATAATATATCCAAACTTATTAAATTATATCCCATTAATGTACCAGTAAAAACCAGGATATGCATTATTTATTTTAAAGTTAACGACACGTGGCATCAAGGTTTATTGCAATTAACTTAACGGTCGCGTTATAAACCGTATGATTGCTTTACGATGTTGTAAAATCCGCGGTTTTCGAATTGTTCACGACCCTACGGTGTGACGGAGAACCGAGGAGCGAAACCAGTAGTATTTAATTTGCCATTGTTTCGTTTATTAGGTGACTTCTTGGATATTTTTTTGTATGTCAGTAGAATAAAATATATATCATATCAATTATTATTTATTTATTTCATGTACTTGTTGTCTCGATTTCGAGCGTATGGCACTCGTGGGTTGCAGCTGAAAACCAGCGTTAGGTGACCAGTATAACTGTCATCTAACATTATGCTGAGCTGTGGCCCCTTTGGCACATAAACATTTTATATTGTTGTAAATGTATGTAATAAGTACAATTAATTGTAATTGTTTTTGTGTCAATAAACTTTTTTTCTTTCATTCTTTCTATTAAATATTGGACGCATCACTATTTTAACCTTTCGGCTCAGTAACGTACAGATCTGTACGTTGTAACAATACAAATCTATTGTGTCTGCTAATGACTGACGCAACAGCTTAATATTAAATCTCAAATGTATAAAGCAGATCATTCAGTTCATGAGCGACACAATCATTAAACATTTCCACAAAAAACTGCTGAGCATGAGGTCGTGGGTTCAATTCCCAAGTCGGGCAAAGTGTAATTGGCTTTTCCGTTAGGTGATACAGTAGCAGTCCGGAGTTTGGAATTGTTACTGGTAGATGGCAATAGGGTCACCACCATTTTCTACATGGGACAACAGTTTAATAACAGCATTGGTGAAATGTGGGTGTACAACTGTGTACACCTCAGCCTACTACTTCGGGAAATACAGGCGTGATCCTATGTTATGTATAAAATATATATTGCTATATTTATAAAAGTAAAACATTTACGTCCGAAAAAATAAATAAAAAGTATGCTAGAGTAAAACAATACATTTAACATTTAATATTGCCTGTATATTGTTTTTACATAAAGCAACCTATCTGTCAATAGCCACGCACACATAATTTATTGCTTGTTTACTACTACACACACTAACTAATATAAACAACATAAAATCGCAAGTTTCCCAATAAACAGTCCGCTAAAGAATTGTGGGTTATTTTTGACCCATCCCATATATTTTAGTGTTGACAGTTTGTATTGCGCTTTTTATTCGCTAGTCCTGTATTATGTATTATTTTCTTCGGGATTTTATTGTGTGAATATCGTAAATTATTATAGGTATTTATTTATGTAAATACATAATTTAAGGACTTGAACATGTCAAGTAGTTCCAATTAACTTGTTGTGATAATGTTTGTCGGTCTTTCTTATCTCACTATCTCTAAAAAGAAACGCTTAAACAAATGAAGAGTTCAGTTTTTGTTTAAGTCATTTCAATATTTCCTCGTTGTCACTTGTAATAAATTAGTCTGGGATGGCCATTTGAGGAGAAAACCATAGCAGTTTTGAATTGACCTGTATGGGGATGGCACAAATGGGAACAAAAAGGTTGGTATAGTACCTATCAGCCACATGCCAACACATAAAGTGTACAAAAGTTTGAGTATCCCTGGGACCAATAAACGGTAAAAATCAAAACGCATAGAGACGCTGCACTGGTGAACTAAAGACAAAAAAATGAAAACGATTTTGCGAAATGGCCGATTTAACTTTTTCAATTAAGCGAATACGGGCCGCGCGGGTATATTCTGACCCAGATCCGGAATCAGGCGGCTCTGTCCGATTTGGACCGGCACAGTCCGGTACGCGCCGGTGCGTTGCCGAAATGAAAACCTTTTGATTGTGTTTTGTGGTACAACTCGCGTGGAATAATAAAGAAAATAAATTTTACTTCGAAAACAGTTTCAGAAAATTTGGATAGTTCACTTTTATTTTCTATTTCCCTTTCACATGTGACTGACGAATTTTGGCGTCATTTGTATGCGACTGCCCGTCAAATATTTTCCAAAAAAAAACTTTTTTACTATATAATTTGTTGTATAAAAAAAAAATGTTTTTAATACGCATTATTTTATTACGAATTATACGTTTATTAATAATGTATGGTAAATGATATAGCGACATACAATATATTACGAAAATAAATAAAAGCTCGATGTACTCCCAACCAGCTTATTTGTCGGCAAATAAGGTTATTCTGTCAACAAAACACTTTTACACACAGTGGGCACCAAATTTTCTTATCTCAATAAAAAAAAAGGTTACAACGAAACGTCAATTCGTTTGGAAACCTTCTTAGATCGAATTGTCTGCAAGGTAGGTACATACACGACAATATATTTGCATGAGTTGACATGGCAATCTTCTTATATTCGAGCTTATCAGAGCACAATTCTTCGTCATTCAGGCCTAAATTGTGTTTGGTATCTCTGGGGCTTCGACACAAATAAGCTTGCGAATATCCGAATTTGTACGCTTGGTTTGTACGAACGGCATTTTGTAGAGTGCCTATTGCCTACCGTGTTAACGTTTGAAGGTTGATCCATAAAATCTAGCCTGAACGTGGGAAATCCTACCTTTACAGCGAAATAACCCTCTGTTTGAGTTGTATCAGTGGGACGGTATTTGGTAGTCAGACATTTTTATCTCGTAATGTCAATATATGGAATAAATATTCAAATTTTAATGCATAAATATTTTTTCCTTCGTTTGCTAAACGGCAGAAAAATCTAATAACAATACCTGACCTGGCAATCGAACTCAAAATCTGTCACTCTTACTTATCACGCTGTTCTACTAGATCAACAATGCAGTTATAAATAACGATTCGCCATATTACAATTCAGTGAAAAATTTACTTATAAAGTCTATTTCAACACTGTACTAGTAAATGAAGCTCTTAGTAAAAATACACTATTAATTTAGGTTAACAATAATATCATTAAATCTAACGTTAAAAGCGTCATTTAATTATCCACAGTAAACAGGAACGGTCATAAACATCTGTCCTATTGAACGCTATATAAACATTGTACAAAACTTGACATTTATTTAATCAATACAGCCAAGATACCAAAATAGACCGACTTACATAAATTAGAACGTTATTCATTTAAATAACATAGCATCACGCCTGTATTCCCTGACGGGGTAAGCAGAAATACTGTTGTACACCCACATTTCACAGGTATAGTTATTAAGTCCTGTGTAAAAGGTGTTCATCTTCCAAAAATTTCTTTATAGAGTAATTCGATAATACTTTGCATTATCAGGGAATCGAACCCAAGACCTCACGCTTGCGACCCTTAGACCAGTGAGGCATTTCTTGATTTGACGAGTAATAGGTAAATAAGGTCCATAATATTATTTACAGTAAATTTCAATACTGTACAGGTAGACACCGAATTAATCTAATAACTAATATTTGGAACCGATTCAAACCCAATCCGGTAACCTTGTGCCAATTAAAGTTCCAATCAACACGATGCCAGTAAAGTTGACACGCCAACTGACCAAATAGTCGGCGGCCTGTGGCTGCACCAAGTATGACGACCCTCAAGTAAAGCCGAAGTCGGTCGAACTTTGCCGAGGGAGTCCGAAGTGGGCTCGAGCATCCGCGATCAATACCCCACACTGGCACCCGCGTTTCGCGTCAATTCCGGGGGCAAAAGTCACGCTTTCCGGATAGCCGTCGATTTCGGCCGGTCAGGGCCCGATCGAGTGTGTCTTGAACGTAGCTCTGTGACTAACGACCCACGTGATACTTATGCAGAATTTAGATTTTTAAATTCGTGGAATCCAATCTTGGGGTTTGTTTTTTAGATTTCGTTTATCGCAGCATTGCGGTAGTATTATAGATTTATTTGAATCAGATACTTAACTTTGCGCAGTGATTTGTTTGTTTAGTTATCTGAGCACTTAATTTAATCGAGACATAGCTGGAATATTATGTTTCCTACAGAACCTTTCTCTGAAAATCACACATTAATAAAAAATTAGAAACGGAAAATATTTACTGCAACTAAACAGTTATTTATATTAAAAGGGACGGAATACAGAAAAATATCTTCATATATTTACAATACAAAAAGTGTAAACAAGCCAAGAGAACGGAGGCGGATGTATACAGAAATGCCGAGATAAAATTGTTGGTCCTTTTGATAAATAGGTCACGAAAGCAATGTCAAGTAACGCCGTGTTGGGGCGTTCCGAGACACTCCGCGTGGACCTAAACCGTTTGATAACTTCGAAAAAAATATACAACTTTGTTCTAAGAAACTGCTTGAATAACTTCATAAAATATCTTTATGAAGTGACAAATTAATATAATACAGCACTGAAATAGTTTTGAAAATGTTACTGGATGTAATAAATCCATTGCTGAGCAGCTGGAATATTCGAGATATTTCAATATTGCAGAGTACGGCACTGGTCTCAATGCACTTGCTCGATAGTTCGTAATGTTAAGACAGTATGTATAAGACTTTTTATATACTATTTTATAAGACTATGTTACTGATATTAGATGAACAGTACCTACTAAAAACGTAATTTAGTACCTACTCGAAATTCTTGAATTTAATCTTATGAGGACATGATTATGAAGATGCTAAGATGCCTTCAATTAAATTGCACGAAGTAACAATCAGCTGACTTACAAATTTTTTCACCAGTTCATCAGAAAGTATTACATCGTCAAAGATGAATCAATAAAATCGATTACACTACGTTCCGATTACAACTTAAATGTCACTCGATTCTTTGCAACTTTTTTTATCCATAAGTAGGTCACGGTCGGGACGTTTCGAAGGGAGTTGGAAAAAATACAATCCTCCCCTTCGGTGTGGAACATTGCGAAATTAAAACGTCGCTGTAGGCAAAACTAGGGCTTTCACAGAATAAGGATGTCATTATCCCAGCATACGAAATCCGAGAGAGAAAAAAATGTTATTCGGTGTGTTGTCGCTGTTGAAAAATTGGACGTTTTCCTGCTCAACGCCGTCCTAATTGTAGAGACAGAATTAAACGAATTGTTTTCATAGCGGAAAATTAAAGTAATATACTAAATTAAGAAAATTTGTGTTACGTTTTAATTAGTTTGGGGTAGAAAAAATCTTGGACTAAATTTTTTATTTAAAATACAGATGTAACAAACTCAGAATCATTATTACACCTGTAGTTTTACTTGTATCTACTTGTCCTTTGTCCATTCGTTTTATTAGGACAAAACTTATAAGTTTTTACTTACTTACAAACCACCTGTATTTGTCGAAGGGTTAAGAAGAATTGAATAAAGTGTAGATAAAAACTGTCTCATTTGTCTAGTGGTCCTCACTTGTTTCTTCTGCAGTCGTGTAATAAGAAAGTGAATTTAGTCAAGTCCTAGTTTTATGACCAATTTTAACGATTACGGCCCAAAAGAAGCAAATACGCGATTACGGCCCTGCACGATTACGGCCCAAAATGAGCAAAAACACACTTCGTTAACCTTAAACTAAAAATGCCAATGCATTCCACGAAATTTCTCGACAAATCCTTTTATATCCAAGCTGTGCGACTGTGGAATGCATTGCCGGTGTCAATAAGACGGGCACAGACATTACCTAGTTTTAAGAATCTTGTATATAAACACTATTTATTCCTATAATTCTTTTCTCTTCTTTTTGTTCATATTTCCTCCTTTTGATATAAATATATATGTGTATCTATGTGTCTATTTATTACGTGTTTATTATATTGTGTATATATTTTATATGTTTATTTATCTCAGTTTTTATGTTCCTTTCCTTTATTTTTCTGTATCTGTACACCGTGTGTTGCCCCTTGTGTGTTTCTAAGCTCAAACTACTTCTACCTGGTTGTCTGGAAGAGATCGCTATTCGCGATAAGACCGCCGATTGTAATTTTGTTTTATATTTATGTTTTTTTCATATTCTGTTTTTTTGGTGTACAATAAAGTGGATTTATGTTATGTTATGTTATGTTATGTTCGTTTATTGTCAAAGACTGCGTTTGTATGTCAAAAACCGATTCCATGGCGCTTTACGAAGCTGCGAAGCATGTACTCCTGGACGTGTCCACTTAAGGCCGAATGCCTAGACTGCACACGTGCGCATGTCTCAGGATTAAGGGGTTTTAACCTCTTGCAGCAACCGTCTAAACGGTCCGCAGACGACATGTGTCATGTTGCAGTGAGTGGTTTATAGATGTTTTAGTGTAATTGGAAGATTTATGAATAATTTATTTCGGGAATATATTGGTGGTAAAATATTTTTGAGTTATAGGAAAAATTTAATATTTTAACTTTTTCCATTAAATATTGTAACTTTATAGGAAAAATATCTGAATGTGATTGCAATTTTTAATAAATATCTATGGAGAGGTGTGACGACTTATAACCGAAACTAAAGCATAATCTTTTACTTTGCGTACACAGTTTGCGTTCGACAGGTTGTTTAACATACAATCTCATACGTAAAACATATTTTGCCGTTCACCGCTTCTTTTCTATATCCACAAACAAAACCTATACCAAGTACTGTATCATTTGAACTTTAAATTAAAGTTTGGAACTGTCCTCGGTAGATTTGCCAAGCTCACCACATTTCACACGTAGTCCCAAAATGAGAATAACGGAATTGGTGCAATGTGGTCGTACTTCTGGCCAATCCTTTGCGGAATACAGGCTTGATACTACGTATATATTTGTGAAACACGATAGCTCTAGATAGAAAGGCTTGGAAATCATGGGGGGGAGGCTTTTGACTAGCTCTGGGATGAAACAGGTTGACAGTTAACAATAAACTTTTTATAAATATAGATAAATCTTTCAACTTCGTGCACTTTTCGGGATTGCCCGACTAGTTTAGAACTCGAAAGGAGCCTTTAGTTATGAACTGAGCCCGCGGCGACGTCGCGAGTCAAACTGTCCGAAAAATATACGTAAGTAGTAACCGAAGCACAATAATTGATATCAACATGTCTCTCGAAAGTTATTAAACAAATGATCTTTCGAACGAATTAACGCATAGAGTTACAATAGTAAATGAAAAGAATACAGTCGCGAGTAGAATTCGAACCTGCGCCTCCCGGATAAATACTCCAGGCCTGCTTGCAACCCTAGTCGAGATGGCTTAGTGGTCAGAGCGCCTGGAGTTTTTATCCGGGAGACGCAGGTTCGAATCCTGCTCACGACCGTATTCTCTTTCCATTTAATATAATAACTTTAGAGTTCGCTAAGCATGCGTTAATGCTTTGAAAAGATTTATCTTTAATTATAACTTTGTATTAACTTAAGAAGTAAGTATATACATACTGTTTACTCTTAACTGTTTCTATATATGTCTCTACTGACTGCCTCGTTGGTCTAGTGGTCCCAAGCGCGACTGCTGAGCATGAGGTCTTGGGTTCGATTCCCGGGTCGGGCAAAGTGTTATTGAGTTTTTCTGTTAGAAAATTCTCAGTAGCAGCCCGGAGTTTGAAATTGTGCCCGGTAGATGGCAATAGGCTCACCACCTATTACATGGGACTTAATAACAGCATTAGTGAAATGTGGGTGTACAACTGTATACACCTCTGCATACCCCTTCGGGGAATACAGGTGTGATGCTATGTTATGTTATGTAATGTTATGTCTCTACTGACTTGATTTGATACGAACAACTGGTTTGCATTTGACGTTCCCCAAGTTGCAGGTGTTCCCCGACTGATAGATGTGATGCCTACAAGCGAAAGGATTCACACGAAAACGTCAGGAAAAACAAAAAGCAATAATATACACGATTAATCCGGTTAAAAGTTGTTTTATTATAATGGATTCACAGCTGTTCGTGAATAATTGCAATTTATATGATATAATATAATACTGCAATTCATGGTTTTGAGAGGTGATAACGCAGTTTTTAGTATGTTGGGGTGGATTTTGTTGTCCTAATGACATAGTGGTGAAACGCCCCTCGTTGCCTATGGCTGTAAGGGTTTCGTTTATAAATTTCTGAAATGCTATTTAAAAAAATTTGGTAATAAACAATGTCGTCTGCATTCTATCTGGTTTTTTTTTTTTTTTGTAAAATTTTGTGGGTAATTCATTGATTTTTGTTTTTGTAAGAAACTGTATAAGTTTCAATTAAATATTTATTAATATGTTTAAATTTTTTTTGACTGCCTCGTTGGTCTGGAGGTCCCAAACGCGATTGCTGAGCTTCATGGCTTGGATTCCTAAGTCAGTTATTGGGTTATAAAGTTAGGAAATTCTCAAAAAAAATAAAGCGAATTTATCGCCTTCTGTGATTTTTACAATGTAACCTTGATTTTATATGACGCGTTTTTAAAATATATTGTTCCAAGTTATACCTAGGTAGGTAAATTTGTCTTAACACTTTCAAAACTCGCAAAGCAGACACAATAGTTGAGCAATTGCCTATCATTCTATATAGAGTCACTGGACTGTCAGTGTTAAAATACCAACGTTTAACTTAAACAAATTACCTACTCGTACACGCTTAAGAATCAGTGTGAGGTTTTGAGTGTTACAAATGCGAAGTCTCAAGCGAAGAGATAAACTCTACTTTTCACATTATAATATTTTGTCTTGCTCAGTAAAATTATAAAACTTTTGAAAACATTTTACTTAACAGTAGGAGAGGTTTAAACAGGATTTAAACGTCATCTCAGTATAAGTTTAACTTTGAATAAAATTTAGTTTATTTTGAACGAATGAAAAAACGAGAATATAACATATTCTAATACCCACCTGTTGCAAATTTTCAAAGGAATCTGCGTCTGTGTGATGTATTAGATTTCATATTTCTGTGTAATTTATTGTGTTGTATTTTATAATATAGTATTAACCACTCAGAATATATAATAAGCTTACAAGTTCTCTTATAAATTGTGCTCAGAATAGTTGCACAAAGTTCATAATCTTTTATCTTTCTTTTTTATTTTATGTTACCCTTCGACTTACTATTTTTATCATTACGCACTGGCGAAAATCCTTGCCAACCCTAATAATCCGAAATATACTTAGTGCGAAAAATTTCAGTAACAAACCAACACTCGATCCCTGCATAAAATTGGCAAACAATTAGTTAAGCTATTGGGATCGCCCATTCTATGCAGTGAAGAGCAGGAATGAAGGGTAAACAAATAATTTCTTTTGTACTGGCGTTTAATAATGATGTATAAATTAATACGAAATTAGATGGCACTAAAAGTAGACTTATTTAGAAGAATGTGTCTGATTCTTTTAAATAAGCCTACTTTTAGTGACGGGCATTTTACGGTATTTTGTTACCAAATATCTTGAAAACCCTACCTAAGGCCGCAGTGCTAACAAAACTGCGTAATATATATATGCGATAAAAACAATTAAAATATAATAATTCTATTATAATAAACCTGTATGAGTTCTCATCAAATAGTTATAGTAAACAGCGAATGAGTTCGGTTTTCTTAAATTAGGGGCTTTCGAAAAGTACCAACTACCATATTTAATGGGTAGGAATAAAATACTGTATTGAATAGTCATATAATATCTTAACTATCGTGACACTCGTTCTTATGAATAAATCACTGTCACGACACGTTCACTGCTGATGTGCATTTTTCGGCATCTGCCTCGCAATCTTTATTACCAAACATCTCGACAACCCTACTAACCCTAAGCTGCAGCGCTAAAAATCGTTGCACCAAATCCACACTCGGTTAAGGCGTAACAAAATTCTCACGGCGCATGCACCGTAAATTTACGGTACACCGGAGGGTAAGTTGTGTACTTTACTGCGGTAAGCTTTTACGATATGGCTTAAGTAATAAGCTCAGCTCAGCTTAGCTTCCACGTGAGCGCTATAAAACTTCGCGTTTAACTGTTATTGGGCCTCGCGGTGACATGTTAATAGTGACGTCCTTGAGACGCGATTTTCGATTTTAGAAAAGTAATCGCGGCTTTGTTCGATTTCGTGTTCGGATGTCGTTTTTGTGCGCTGTAAAGTTTTGAGTTTACGGTTTATGGGATATTTTGGATGGTAAGTGATAAAACCCTAAACCTTTAAAGGCTCTTTATAATTTAATTTTGATCTTCAATGATAAAATAGGCCACTGATTGAATGAATATAAAGGCCAAGTTTTGGGCATGCGCTATGTGTAATAAAAATACTACTTCATTGGTCTAGTGACTGGAAAGCCTGGGTTGGACAAATTGTTATTAAGTCTTCCGTTAAGAAATTCTCAGTAACAAACTGAAGGTTGGAATTGTGCTCGACAGATGGCAATATAGTTTAAACGTATTACACAGGACTTAATAACTCTATCGGTGAAATATTTGCTAAAAAAAGGTACGCTTTTGCATAACCCTTTAGGAAATACAAGCGTGATATTTGCCTCGAACCTATTAAAAATTAACTTCTTTCTTACAATAATATATATGTAGGAAAGAAGTTAATTTTTAATAGGTTCGAGGCAAATACTTACATAGCATATGTAAATACCAGATAAAAAATCTTATTATTTTTAAACATGTCTTCGCTCTTGACTTGTACCACGACGTCGATTCGCAGAACATCGACCGCGGTAAATACCTACACTATTCGATTGCATAATTTTACTACATTAGCTTAAAAATCTGTTTAAAGTCATTAATACTTGTATGTTATTTTATCGTTGAAATAATAAAAATGTTTACAATTCGTTACTCAAAAATAACTTAAAATACGCGATGAATGTATATTTACTTACGTAGTATTAGGTTTTTTTATGCGTCTTTGCTGCTACATACGTGTTTATATCCGACCATAGTGTGGCCTAAAAAGAAGATTATGTGTAAGTCCCTACTCTTGTACAAGAACACAATCAAAGCCGTCGGTAGTCTGTTGACATAACTCAAATTACTTGAACCCATACAAAAGTTCCAAGGAAAAACTACCCAATAGTTACACTAAATGAAATACCATCCACAAAGTTTATTCGCTTTGGTCGCGTGTCACTTTAGTCCGTGCACTTAAACGGGCTATCCGTGGCCTCAAGTGTACTCGCTTACTTGTAACTTGATATTGAACACTACGTACACTGGCGGCCAACTTAAGTAGTAAAATCCTAAGGTTTTCGCCACGAGTTTAGTAGTATTGTGTTTGTTTAACGATGTTAAATGTATTGTTTGATCCTTTTTCCGGTGGAAAAACAGACTAAATAAGTAGGGTTGTCACAGTTATGAAATGGCAGGAAAGAAAATAGTCATTGTACGAAATTGGAACGTTCCTTTCATACAGGCCAGTGTTAAAAAAGTGACTTCAATCGGTCTTTTCCCCTATAAAAGAGATCTATTGCTGTACTCCGGTGGTAATGGTGCAATGGACGTCGTTCATAATCGTTAGCAAGCCATCCTGTAGAGGCAGGTTTATGCGCAACTGAGAGAGATGGGTTACGTTGAAGCTCTCACATAGTAGTGATCTGTTATAATATTTACAAAGGCTTTTTTAAGTCTCGTTTCTGTTTTGATGCTTGTTTGAATATTTTTTACAAACATAAAGCTAGGTCTTAGGAATTCGTTGATAGTTACTCTACCCACAAACTACGTCAAATATGTCATGTAAATATCGTACTAACAAAAAATACAGCAAGCTTACTCTGAAATATGAAAATAATAAAAAAATATCGAACACACGATTCATTATATTCAGTGGTTACCAACCAAATACCTATTTAAATTCGGAATATTCATATCTCGTTTAATAACAAGGCATGGTAGGCAGCCCTATAAATATTTTCATAGGTCGTATTACGCATTATTTCCGTGGAATCCGATATTAATAAAATTATGTGCGTGGTTTTAGTATAACAATAATTAATCTTCAATAATCGAGAATGCCGCGTTGTTGGGTTCGCCTTTTGTTGAAAGGGGTATTTTAATTAACGCGTTGATTAAGAAATGGGAATGTACGGGTGTATTATTTCGTGTATGATGGGAGATCATTTTGCGAGAATACTGTTGACATAGTAACAGATTTTTGGGGTTCAGGTAGTAAAAGGAATTTTGCCTTAAAATGTTTCCTATCCCTTGCTTTATATGATGAGTTTTTGAAGAAAAATATCGATAATTATTTTTGTATCTGTATATTGCTACTGAAATAAAAAGGTAGATTAGCAGCGCAATTTCGTAATCATCCGTTATCTAGACAGTTTCAAAGTAATTCTTAGTATAAACTTAGTAAATTTTACATAAGCTTGAGCAAAAAAGAGATCTTGTAAAGATACAATCATTATGCAAAACCAGCTATTAAGCTGCTACCCCGGTTTGTGCTGATAAAACTATAAAGTTAGATTGGATAGAACAAATCCAATTGCATCTCTACAAAGCCGAGGTGACGCTAATTTTGTACTGCTATCTAAGAAGTAATATCGAGACAAAGTGTATTGCTGTGTAAAAGATTTAAGTGCCTAATTAAAAATTAAGTTCACCGTATTCTCGATCAAGAATAATCTAAGAAAATTCACCTACAAACACTATTGTGTGACGTAAGAGATGTAGGTAACTGGTATTGAATTTATTATTTATCTATCTTATTAGGTATATTATTAGGTACATATAAATAAAAATTTACCGCCGAATATATGCAATCTCATTAGGTACTTAAAAACGGCTGGACCGTTTTGTTTGTTTTGTTCGTTGTTGTGTTCGTAATTGCAAAAGGAAAAGGTTTGTATGAAAGAATTTTGTATAAATTTCACCCGTAAGAAGCCGGGGTAGGTTGCTAGTTTTTAATGTATATGTCAATATGTATCTAAAATAACATATATAACATAACATAGCATCACGCCTCTATTCCCCGAAGGGGTAGGCAGAGGAATACACAATTGTACACCAACATTTCACCGATGCTGTTATTATGTCCCATGTAATAGGTGGTGAGCTTATGCTGTGTCAGACTTATTAAGAGACAATAACATCATTATTGTTCCCACGGTATCAAAAACATGAATTCGAATTCCAAATAACCATAATTTGGTAATTATTTACATTAGAGTGTACAAAAATAGGATAAAACAATGTATCTCGCCAACACATGGAAGCAATTACACTTTATCTACAATTCACTTTGATCATTACTCGTGTACAAATGGGGCCAAGTTAATGGCTCACTTCATACTGCAGTAATAAATATTTTATTTTTGTTTTACTTCCCGCTCCTGACGATTGCTAGCCTCAAAATATTAATTTAAATGGCAGCTTTGGTGTTTTGTATTATTATTTAAGTATATAATGTGAAAATTAAGTTGGCTTTGAGAAAATAATATAATATTTGGTGCAGAATTACGATGTGAAAAGTTTGACTAGAGACATTTTTATATGTAGATTAATGAAATAGTTACTAATTTATCACATTAACATTTTTATGGTGGTATATAAAATAAAGATTCTTGTTTATTTCAGTTTGTTAATAAAAATTAAGAGCCAATTTCACCAACATCGGATGACATCTACCCAAGGAATACAATTTTGAAATGTGTCGAAAATTAAAACGTTATGCAACGGTGACATCAGTCATAAATCTGTATATAATTTTCGTATACTAAATATACTTTTATAAAACAAAAATTTCTACAAGATATCATTTGAAAAACAATGTATAGATTATATAACACTTATACTGTTTAAGTAATTAATTTACATCTATCATCTTAACAAAATTATTTCAAGTTTTCATAATTATTTGAACGCAGAGCATGACAATATGAATATTCTACATTATTCTACATTATACTACGATGTTATAAATTACAAGAGAAACAATTTCAAGAATAACTAGACTTTGAATTATACTTTGACACCTTCATCGTCTTAAAATAATTTTGCTAAAGTTATTCATGTTAAATAAACTGATGTAGACGTTTATGTCTAAATAGAAATCTTATTAGTAAAAACTTAAATATCTTGTTTTCGTGTTGAGAATAGTCGACAAATAATTATATGTATCAACTGATCTAACTTATTATTATGAGCATAAAAAACTAAAAGACGAAACCAGAAGAAATATCGTGGCCGAGGAATTTTAAGGAGTGTACAGGAATTATTAAACTCGTCCAGCTGGCAAAGGACAGAGATGGTTTTACAAAGCTGACGAAGCAAAAGAAACATTAAATTATGTGAAAATCAACGACAATATCGTTACATTAAATTAATAAAACTATTCTATCGAGTTATTCATTTTATTCGTAAACATGAATATTTAAGCATCAATACCGAGGCTGCTACTGTGATTATCAATAAAATACAGTATCTACAGCCGAAAATACAAAAGTATTTTATATTTAATGAAACTCTGAATATTATATTACTTGTTCGTTGAAAACTCCAATCAGACAAAGTATAAAATATAATAAAAACAAAAGGGAATCCAATAACATATCAATTCTCTAATTGATTTCAAATGTGCGTGGGATACAGTTTAACTGTCGTGTCTGTAAAAGTGATCAGTTAATCGGGCCTGCACTGTATCGTTAATGATAACGACTGTTTATCGTATACTACTAAAATTAATACGACCAACTAATGGCTTTTAGTGTAAACTGTAGTCATTACATATTTTTTTATTTAAAGGGCATGTGTTTATGGATATAAGAACTTCAGTGTTACCTATTTTAAATATTATGAAAAAATAAAAATTATTACAAAGAAAATCACTGATGAGAACAAAAAAATATTTTAGCTATAGATACAAAATTGGCTTGTTTTATGTTGATGGCAAGCGCGACTGATCTGTGGGAGATCATGGATTCGATTCCTAGGTCAGGTAAGGAGTTATTAGATTTTTCGGATTTCTCAGAAGCAGTACCGAGTTTATTTAAAATTGTGCCCGGTTGCTGGCAACTTGCTTCGTACCTATTAACTGAATGAAACGTTGGTGTACAATAGAATATCTCTGCCTAATCCTATTTCCCTAAGGGTATGCTTTAATTATATGACTATTAAGAAACATGAATGACTTCCAAAACAATAATCATCAGGGCAACCCAATGATTTAAAATACAACCCTTTCTATCAGTGATCCGTGTCGAAATTAGAAATGAGGGATGCTTGGGATACCCAAGCATCCTTCCCTAATTTCACATTTGTCGTTTCTTAAATAAACAATTGACAAAAATCTTAACAAGGCTTTATTTGGAAATTCCGAACGTTGGCCAAATTCTTGATGGACGGTGACAGTTTTACCACCCTTGGCGAAACCACTTAATCCTGGCTGAAATAATGACTGAAACCCCTTACAGGTTCTGAACGTACCGAAGCCTATAAATTAAGTCTTCAGAAATCTACAGAGTAACTGCTGAAATTCAATTTGTGTCCCGTAAATAGTAACTGTACGACATAATAAGAGCTTGGGTCTATATTTACCAAAGTAGGATTTTAAATATAAATAATAATAATAATATCTTCTGTAAAGTGTATTTGTGTATTAATTTAATGTGTCATATCGATTCTGACTAACTGTAGCATAAATTATAAACCGAAAGGTTTACGAATGCTACGTGTTTCTAACTTTCATAACATAACATAACATAGCATCACGCCTGTATTCCCCGAAGGGGTAGGCAGAGGTGTACACAATTGTACACCCACATTTCACCAATGCTGTTATTAAGTCCCATGTAGGTGGTGAGCCTATTGCCATCAACCGGGCACAGTGCCAAACTCCGGGCTGCTACTGAGAATTTCCTAACAGAAAAACTCAATAACACTTTGCCCGACCCGGGGATCGAACCCGAGACCTCCTGTTCAGCAGTCGCGCTTGGGACCACTAGACCAACGAGGAAGACTAACTTTCTCCTGTTAAAAACAGGAGAAAGTTAGAAAAACGTAGCATTCGTAAATGATAAATTAATGAATAATAAAAAAAACCGCAATAACTTGTGGTTCTCAAGTTAAATTGAGTAATCCAAAGTATCTAAAAAATTCCTCGCACCAGATGAACCACTGCCCAATAATAAAAAAAAAAATAATTCAAATTGTTTGTGAACGTCTTTTTTATTTACTTGACAAGTCAACGTGAGTCTTATTTTGATATGTGTAATTGTTTAACTAATGTACTACGTTCACTGTTTCGAATGTAACTTAAGATTTAATAAGTTTTCTGGCTTTTTTAAAGGTACATTTTTGTACAATTATTTTATTAAAGTCCAAGAGATAAATTGAATAATTCCAAAAAACTAGCCTTATAGAGAAATCTCATCATTTAATACTTAAACTTCTCTTAATGATTTTTGTGAAATAATAATGTTTTATTTGATTTGTTGCTACACCTTTCAGTTGAGTCCCTTTTGAGATATCCTACCCTTTACAACAATCGTCCCACTATAGCATTTCCTGAGTCATGGGCTTAGTAACACAAACAAACAATGTGCCAACACATATCAAATCCGCTACAATCCTGTGTGTGATATAATCCCATAGTAATTTCTATAGAATGCTACGAGAAGCGTAGCGCTTTTTGCTACGGTTTTCGTAGCCAATCCTAGTGTCGTAGACATTTTTTGATTGCTTGATATTCACGCATACTGTATTTTATAAACGAATTAAAATTATGAATGGCCTACGAAGTTCTATAAACAATATATGGGTCGTCATTCCGAATAAATCAGATGATGTATGATGAAGGCTCACAATGAAATTTTTTGCTTATTGTTCTAGGGGTCGCAAATGCTGCTGAAGAGATTCTGTGTTCGATTCCCAGGCCGGGTAAAGTATTATTGTCACTTTCTGATAGGAAATTTTCAGATGCAGCCCAGAATTTGGAATTGTGCATGGTAGATGACAGATAGGCTCACTTTACATGGGACTTAAGAACAGCGTTTGTTAAATATGGGTGTACATCTCTACCTATCCCTTAAAGAATATAAGGCTAGAGACGCTGTTAAGTAATGAAAAAATGTGGTCCAATATTAACAGCTTCGTTCGCTCGCGACTGCTGAGCTGGGGGTCTCGGGTTCGATTCCTGGGTAGGGCAAAGCGTTATTGAGTTTTTATGTTAGGAAATTCTCATTAGCAGCCCGGAGGCCGAAATTGTGCCCGTTTGATGGCAATAGGCTCACCACCCATTACATGGGATTTTATAACAGCAATGGTGAAATTTCGGTGTACAACTGTGTAGACTTCTGCCTACCCCTTCGGGCAAAACAGACGTGATCCTAGGTTATTTATTTATTTACTTATTAATGGTACTTCAACGACTTATCCATCCATGTTATGTTATGTTACAATATTAAAGAGGCAAATAGAAAACTGGGTTGATTCGATTGCCATTCCACCATCTCCTCAACTAATCCCATAATTCGAATCGCAAAGCACAAACAACTTACAATCAAGTTACAAACAACATAGTACATACATACAAACAGGAAGTAAAGCGGAGTTGAACAAGTTTAAGCCTTCGAGACGCACGCAGACTTGTTACTTTATTATTTTAAGTCGTGTTTAAGACACACTGCCGTGATATGTGTCACACATCTGCGCGGTTGTGTATTCCTATTTCAGGATTACATTTAAATAAAGTCAACAGAGAGTTTGGAAGAATTTTTGTAATATAAACAGGAATGTAAATGTCTTGTTGAAATAACGTTGGCGGTTCTGGTATTTAACCGAAACATCTTATTGAGATATCATAAATAATACTCTTACAGTTAGATCACCCACTGCCAAAGTTACTTACTAGCTTTTTTCTGCTTACCTTGTAATAATTTAATCAAAACAATTCTATCCATTTTTCTATTAAGGTTTGATTCATATTTTTTTGTGGAAATAAAAATACGGTCGTGAGCAAGATTTTTAACCTGTTACTCCCGGTTAAATACTTCAGGCGTTAAACCAAATTTATAACTTAAGAGTTCGCTATGTATGCGATATGACTGATTGACTAGTCATCCTATATATATATGATGACGATATAATAATAATAAATAATAAAAAAATAACAAAAGTGACAAAAAGGTTATAAAGGATCACAATATACAGAAATCTCAATAAAGAAATATGCGTTTAAAAGCTTAAATTTGTTTCAAATAAATTGCGTCTCGTGATTGTAGGCACGTAATTTTTAACATAACACTGTTACACTCTCAGAAACTTAAAAAATGTGGGAAAAAAATTGTGAATTATTGTTCACCGGTTACTACACACGCGCATTTTTCAGGATTACCCGACTAAAATTTGTGACATCACCGCGGGCTTAGTTCATAACTAAGCTCCGTTCAAGTTCTAAACTAGTCGGGCAACCCCAAAAATGCACGTGAGTAGAAACTGGTGAACAATGATTATTATGAATATTTCTCGCATTACATTATACAAAAAATGAATCTTAATATGAATTCATATTAAGATAAATCCTTCACGCGAAAACACAAACTGTAACCATAATTATTTCACACAATTACTACTAAGTAAACATATGCCAACCAGCCGCACACTCTGTATGTCACCACAATAACATAATTAGACGCGTAATGAGCTAATGTTTCGAATATACGTCGCAAAATTTGTTTTAAAAGTCATTAAGGCTTACCAAGTGTCAGTTTGTCTCGGCTTAAACGTAGCTCCTATGACAAATTGTGTCGGATTCGTGTCACCGATTGCCGACGATCGATATGTTTTCAGGCTACGTTACTTGTAAATAGAAATTTGTGTGAAATACGTCTGTATCGATTTTGGAATCGAGTCGGTGTTAGAATGTAATGTTTCGGAATGTTATAAGTAAGTCATACAGTATTGTAAAAAAAATTGTGATAAAATTACATAGCATCATAGCATCACGCCTGTATTCCCCGAAGGGGTAGGCAGAGGTGTACACAATTGTACACCCACATTTCACCAATGCTGTTATTAAGTCCCATGTAATAGGTGGTGAGCCTATTGCCATCAACCGGGCACATTTCCAAACTCCGGGCTGCTACTGAGAATTTCCTAACAGAAAAACTCAATAACACTTTGCCCGACCCGGGAATCGAACCCGAGACCTCCTGCTCAGCAGTCGCGCTACGGACCACTAAACCAACGAGGCAGTTACAGGTAGGTACAGTAAAATTACAGGTATTTTATTATATAAATTATACACTTAAATAAAAATAGCAAAAAGCCTGTATTCCCCAAAGGGGTAGGAAGAGATGTACACAATAAATTGTACACCCACATTACACCAATGCTGTTATTAAGTCCAATGTAATAGGTGCTGAGCCTATTGTCATCTATTGGGCACAATTCCAAACTTCGGGGTACCACTGAGAATTTCCTAACGGAAAATCCCAATAACACTTTGCCCGACCTGGGAATTACACCTAAGACTGCGATCGCGCTTGGGACTACTAGACCAAAGTCAAATTAAATCAAATCGTTCTATTTGTGAAACATAGGTATTATTAAAACTGGAATTATAAACTTCGTAGAAAAATACTCATAGTCATTTATAAACTTGGGACGGTAATCGATTTCATGCCTTTGGTTGAGTCCCTTTTGTTTAAAAATCCTTTTGTTACTATTTTCTTAGGTTTTCATTAGCTGGCTTTATTACAATACCGATTCAAATCCAATAACACACTCACACACTTGCACACTCATACACATTTGCACATACACACACACAAACAAAATAAATTAATTGTATACTATTCCGCTAGTTTTACCTCAAATTACTTTTCTTGTATATTTACTGGCATACAACATAAAAAACAACGCCGCTTTAAAAATTTTGATTACGTTTAAATTCCTATTTAAACGTCACCAAGGAACCGATTTCTGACACACAAGCGAGACCCTAGCTTGGTTTAGAAATGAGTACTAAAAAATAATTACTTAATTAGTGTGCAATGAATAAATAAATAAGAAAACATTGAAAATTAATAGACACGAACGGGGCTCGTACCCGCCACCTTTGACAATCCGTGTCGTTGCTCTCCCACTGTGCTATGTTTGCTTAGAAAATAATGACAACAAAAGAATGTTTAAAAAAAGGGACTCAAACATGCAATATTGGGAGTCGGAGGTAGTTCAAAACCAACTAGCCAACAAAAAAGTTTTGGAATCGGTAGCGCAGCCATGACGCTGATAGTACATAATGCGAAACTATTCATACATCCTTCCATAAGTAGCCGTGCATATATTATATGCCTTTAGTAAGGCACACGTTTGTGTATAGCCCGCATCGCATTGTTCACAGGGCGACAATCGTCAGTTCATAATTTTATATGAAATATTATCCCGCAGTGTGATGGATCGGTATGGATGGCAGACAAGCGGAATTTTTGACATCCAACATTGGGTGATTTTAAGCCCGCTTTAAATAACATCGTAACTCATTTGTAAACGTTGAAAGCAAACGTATTTACATAATATATATTCCAAATATGTGTAAGAGAATAGTTCAGTATACTTGGAATAGTCACAGAACTGTTTGCGTATTTCTAATATTTAACCAAACAAGAAAGGAAAAGCAAGAAACTCGTATCTGATATAATAATAACAACCGTAGAAACAACGGACTTAATTTAGCTTAAAATAGTGACACATTTTTCGTACAAGCGCCCAGAGCGAGATTTTAATTCGGACAACCGGCTGTCGGGCGTTATCGCCGTCCAACTGTTTGAACAAAAAAATCTAGTAAATTCTGGGCGAATTCGGGATACAGAAACACGAGTAGCATTAGTGAGAGGACGTTTTGGACATGCGGTGATATGTCCGAACAGTTTTGATAAACGCCCCACGCCATCGGCTTGTACGGGAACTTTTTTTAGACTACGTGGGTACTGGCTATGTTGCATGTCTCATTTTTGTACACCCTTATACTCTAAATTGGGTTTAGGAAAAAAATAATAGAATAAATACCATTACGGTTCATGGAGAAGATTAAAAGGTTGGTAGAGTAAGGATACATTAGCATTCGCTTTAGATCTATATTGTTCCCTAAGTAAGCAATATTTAACAAGCACTGGCAGGTAGACACAAACAAAAAAAAAATATTAAAAGGAAATATAATTGCAATTTTATAAGACTGGCTGATCTAAACATTAAGTTCATGCTGCAATTTGTTGTTACTCGTTAAAGCTCCCAACCTCACAAATAACCGAGCAATTCCTATGTAATGAATCTGTGTCTTAGAACCAAGTAATATTTTTTGCTTTACTTGCGACATGAATCGTGCTGAAAGAAAATAAATGTTGCTATAAATAAACCAATTTTATTGTAGTTCCGCGTTTCTATATTAACTGTGAACGTCTAAGATTGACATAAGGATAAACAGAGCCGATTTTAAACAAGGTCTGTGTTGAATACGGCTCGCTTCGGCCCATTACTCTTAATCAATGCCGCAACAATAGTTCAGATTTAGGGGTCTTATCCGGACAGAATAAGAGGCACATTTGTTTCTTTAACACGTTTGAGACGGTACGGCTTCGTCAATCGATCGTGTTATACCAAACGGGCACATGCGAGAATTCTAAATGTTCGCGCTCTCTTTCCTTTACGGGTGAGCATTAAATCCAATTAAGAATCCATCAGTATCGCTTAAAGTCATATTTGTAACTTTAATACATCGAAATGGGAACATAAAATTCTAGAAGCAGAGTTTTATTCAAAATACGTTAGGTAATAACATAGATTGATAAGTGTTTGAGAAATCGTTTAGCATAATTGTGTAGACTTAACTCACTTGTATGCATCTAACTTATTAATAGTTGATCGATATTTTATTGGCCTGGCTAATGTCTACGGCAATGCCTACGTCGTTGCATACAGTATTACTGATTGACTGATATGAATTCTGTAAAAATAAAATCGACCAGCTATAGAGCAACGGTTTCCACAAAGATATAAATGTAACTAGATAGGTACCACAAGTGCACATACTTCGCATATCATTGGCCTTAAAAATATAGGTACACGCGCTTATTTTCTTTCACTCCTAAGATCAGTCTACTATTTAATTTCCAAATAACAATCCCGCAATTTGTAATCTATCAACAGTAGTGTTTGAAGATGTCATTGATATAATGAATGTAACGAAGGCACACAAAATCCACAAAAAACACGTCGTCTTCATACAATTAGGAGTACTTGCCGTATCTAGTTTAGTATAAATTTGTGGTACTACTACTTAAACGAGAAATGTAACTACTGTGTAACAATTGTTTCGACGGAATGTATATGCAACAAGAATTAATGTGAATTCTTAAAATTCGTCGAGTTATGTTGGAAATGTCCCACTTTCAACGCGGTACAACCACATTTTAGTCCATCTTTAAGCTCTTGCATATGAATGCGTCTTAAAGCACTCACATTTGTATCTGTCACCACGATTGGACATCATACATTTTTTGTCCAGTTCATGTCACTCCTTTATATGGATTATAGGCTTTCGAACTTTACATAATTCATGTACTAATATGGAAGGGTTTGTCATACGATTAATGGTTGTCTCGTTTATTTTTCTTATGTAATTTTTATGCAAGGCCCTTCACATGTGACCTTAATTGAGTGCATCTTTTAGGACTCTGTTTCGTAAATGTACAGTGATGCATTGTTTAATCTTGTGATTGAGTGTTTTAATAACAATGTATCATTGAGAATTGTAACCATATTCATTTTAAAAGAGTATCCGTGGAGTTTCCTGTCATTTTTTTTTTTCGATAGTTAATGACAATTGAACCATGCACCTAAATTTTGACGTTCGAATTTGACTTGTGAATTTGAATATTTAATTTGATACAAACATATAACATTGTGATTTAGTGAAAAGAAAAGAGCAGTACATTGATTTTGTTTCTAATGGTTGCATTGGTAATCATACACATCGGACTGTGTTTTTGTAGAACGCGCTTTGCCCTGCTGCATTTATTATTAAGAATTTTATGTTTATTAATTTAATGACATAACACTGGAACGCCCTTGAAGATAAATAAAAATCACCATTCAATGTTAAAAAAAAAAATGACAGTTCATAATATATTCAGGCCAAAACGGCGGCCATTTTGTCGTATCCCTCTCCAGTTCAAGCATGTGTGATCGTCTCAACCCGAGGGCTAGCAGCAGTGATTGACAGCACACGCGTCGCCCCGGCTAATCTCTAGTGTCACAGCCTGCAGATTACCAAGAGCAGACGGCCCTAGCACAGTCCAGCGTCACAGGACCCTCCATCCCGTTCCCCTTTTTCCACAAAATCGAATGTTACAGAGCTCATGCTAAACTGGTTATGAACCTCGTATCTTGTGCGAGTTGAAAGACCTTGTTGGTCGTAATTTAGTGTTTAGGCTACTTGATTAATAATATCGATATTAAACCATTTCTGTATTATTTATTTGGAAAGCCGTTCATTTTAGTTCTGATAATTAAGACCGATTTAAAAATAATTCCATCTATTGGAATACATAGCTATTCGGACTAATTAGTTTGTAATAGTTTTGAATGTTGCATGTTAATTAATGGATATCGGATGTATTTATGGTTTAAATTATTGTGTATAACCTATTTGTTGATATTTTGTATCGCTACAACTTACCTATATATATAAATCCATATATATATATATATATAATACAATATTTATACACTGTAAAGAGTTTTTTGTTTGACAAATAAAAATAAAAGCTTTACAATAGATTCACCCCCTTATTTTAGGAGACTTATAGAATACCTGTTTGTTTTGTAACTATCTTCCAAACAATTCTGTACTAGTTTTTAAAACTAATCTCCAAATAACAAACAACTGGTCTAGTGGACACACGCCTGGATGATGAGCGGGTCAGGAGTTCAATATCCGGTTCGGGAAGTGTTATTAGAGTTTTCTTTTAAGAAATTCTCAGTACCAGTGTTTAGAATTGTGTCCGATGGATAGCAGCAGCTGTAGCTAGCTAGTACACCCCTGCTTACCCCTTCGGGGAATACAGGCGTGATGTTTATCCCATCCTATCCCATTTCCACTTAACATGTTTGGTTGAAATTACTGTCTTAGTTAACTGAAGCATATAATTGCAGTTGATTGATTTGAACCTAAATGTAACGTCAATCATTGGGAGGTTCAGATTTCCTTCAATGTTGCTACCTACTGAGTTCCGAGATGCTAATAATTAAGATAATTATATACCAATAATTAAGATAATTATATACCCATTTTATCAATGCATTCCAGTGTAAGTATATGTGTATATTCATGTAAGTATATACTGGCAGTAACCAAGACTAAGAATTAATTTAATTTATGGCAAGAAAATACAGAATTGGTGGTGGTGAACCTATTGCTATCTACCAGGCACAATTCCAAACTTCGGGCTGCTACTGAGAATTACTTACAGAAAAAAGTAATAACACTTTGCCTAACCCGGGAGTGAAACCGGAATTGTCATGCTCAGCAGTCGCGCTTGGGACCACTAGACCAGCGAGCAGTTTATTACATCATCAAGAAAATAAAACTACAGTATTCGAAACGTTAGGAAAATACCTAATATAATATGTTAATATCATACGCGGAGTCTACCGGTTGCAAACTATTTTCTAACCCAGCAACAGATGGCACCACTTGTCATATTTGTCTTTATTTGCGATTATTTTTATGAGTATAAAAATCCATCCATCCATCGACCGTATTTTTTTTTGGCTGTCTTGGGATCTTCTTCTACCCGCCACGCGGATAACCCAATAAAACTAAATGCCTACTGTAATCCTTCATGGGTACCTAGTACTATGAAGCTGGATGTACCTAAATAAAACATAATACGCGTATCTGGCTAAAGCAGACATGCTTAAAGCATTTAAAGAAGACAAATGCTTGGACAAATTTAAATTAAATACGAACTGAAACGTTAACTACATTTTTGAGTAGGTATAATTCAATCAAAATTAATTTAAAATAAGGCATTATAAATTATCAAAACATAACAACTAATAAACAGATATACATTCAAAATCAAATACTGTAAATTAAATAAAAACTTATAAGGTACTAATCGCTACTCACCGACAGATGGCGCCACGAGATACAGTTTGATTATAGTACTAACAGAGCCCGAGAACGGTAAATATTGTGTTTAGATGGTTGAATGGCAGGTATTATATTTATTAGTATCCAGTACATATAACATAACATAACCAGCCTATTACTTTCCCACTGCAAATGCAGAGCAAGGGCCTCTTCTCATACAGAGAAGGCACGAGCATTTATCACCACGGTAGCTCACTGCGGGTTGGCGATTTCAGACCATCAAGTCCAGGTTTCCTCACGACATTTTTTCTTTACCGTATTTCTGTGATGTCTTAAATTAATAAAGAAAGTAGATTGAAAAAGTCATATTGTTACATTCCAGGATTAAACCCACAACCTGTGGTTTAGGAGGCGGGCCCGTAACCACTCGGCTACCACAAATTATATTTCATAAAACTAAAATAATCTATAATACAATATTTTCAAAGAAAATGTTATCTATATTAAAGTACATCCACATTTCTATTTTGTTAAATTAACTAAAAAAGTGGTGAGCTTATTTCAATCTACCCGGCTTATTACCAAACACGAGGCTAACAATGGGAGATTCGTAACGAAAAAAAAACCGATACCATTATACCTGACCCGGGAATCAATATTCACCACAATCAACAAATATAAATAATACAATAAAATAAATATAACACAATAAATTTATACAAAATTTAGAACGGATAACCTAAACCTAAAAAATACAAAAAATATACTTATATCTAAATACCTACTAAAAATACAAACATAATAACAATACTATACATACTTAGATACATTAAAAAGGAATATGAATACTTGAGCATAAACAAATATTTCTATATATACAACGCCTTCCTCTCTTCTAATTTACTATTTGCTGTGCCCATCAGGGTCCACGATTGCTACCATGTTATTTATATTACCATCTTATCTTTACATTGTGGATTTGCAATAAAGAATATGATTATGAATCGAGCTCAGGACAATGCTCAGCAGCTATGCTTGCGACTACAAAACTAATGAGGCAGTGAGTCGTCAAACATAATTTAAATATAAACTGTCGTAGACATAAGCAACCGCGTGACCAATACTCAACTTTTACATTCATACTTTTTTTGGTTATACAATCCAATTTAATTCTTATAACCGAGTATAATCGTCAAAGAAGCCGTTCCAAAGAACTAAAGACGTTAGTGCAGTAGAAATAAACCGTCCACAGTTACTTTTATAGTGCTATGATGCGTTTATGATTATTACAATGGCCCTTTTTGTGGGAATTCTATCTACGTGAAGTGAAAATTGGGAAGTTCTCGTTTTATCGCCGTTTCGAATTTTGTTATGTTGTTTCGGGATTTCGCTGTTGCGTCAGTTACGTAGTAAATTGGAGTGCTTTCTGATATTGCGCTGCGTATACGTGGGGTTATTGGTTCGATTCCCGGGCCGTGCAGTATTATTGGGGTCTTCTGTTAGTAAATTCTCAGTAGTTGCTTGGAGCTCGTATTCGTAGAATTCTGAATTCCACCTGCATAAGACTAAATAATGGCATCGGAAAAAAGTTGCCGTAATACTGCGTAAACCTCTGCCTACCCCCTATAGGGAAATACAGGCGTGATGCTATGATATGCTAAGTAGATGGTAATAGGATTATCACCTTGTAACTACACGGCATTGGTTATGTGGGTACTTATGATTATTAATTAAATAAATTTGAAAGGTAAACAATTTAATGTTTTTCGACTCGTTCCTACATAAATTATCGATGTCTCTATCTATCGCTTCAGACCGAGGCTTGTCACCTCGGCCTGAGGCGACGAGCCACGATCAACACGTCAAGAGCTTCTCGTTAGGGCGTTGGGTCAAGAGTTTCATACAGAAAGCTGTAGTAGTACCTTCTCCACATCGTCAAAAACTTTCTTCAGACATTCAAGCACTACACACTATGACCATAATTCATTTAAATTTGAACGTTATTCTATTGTCAAAGATATATATATATATGTGTGTAATGTTTTTTTTATTAATTTAATGTATTTCTAATTCATGTTATATAAAAATATTAGCTTTCTGTACTCCTTTTCCATATAAACTTTATGTGCCAAATTTCCTACTCTTCTGTCCGCGTAATATTCGTAAAAAGGGGTTCAACGTTCTTGCTTCACGTATTATTGTAATGATAAATGTTTCAAATAAATACAATATTTAATGTCACACGCAAACATGATATTGGACAGGTCTACATCTAACAGTGGACTGATTGATGTGTCTGATGAGGGAAACACATTAACCTGCTACTGAAAAGTGTTAAAAAAAAAGATCCTAACGATAGGTTTGGCTCCACTGGCTACTTATTTTTATTCATTCAATTGTCTTCTAAGATATTCCAACTACTTCATACTTATCACTTATCACTATTAGATAGCATTCTGATCAAAATACAAGCCAATCTATCTGAAAAATAAATAACATAAACAATATCCATAAAAACATCCACGGGACAAAAACACTTTTCCAATTTCCATAGAGGTAATACTTTTTCATATTCACCATTTTATTATCAATATAGAAAGCGAGAACGTATGGTAATGAGTCATCCATTCATGGAGTCTATTGTCACGGAAAATTGAAAAATAGTAGAGTTCGTTTATACAGGATTCATATATTCATAGAAACATGTGTTTGTCATACAGACGTGTGAAGTAATCTTATTTGTACTTCCTTAAGAATTTACATGTGCCCATTTTTTTACTTGAACTAGTATAGGACTAGCAATGACAGATGGGGATAATGTTATGAGAACTTTTGGATGTAATAAATTAAAATTATAAACATAAAAACTAAGAATAAACCATTATAGCTTGAAATCACTGATCGCAGACGTATAGTCTTTATTAATCAATAATCTTACTAATATTATAAATGCGAAAATTTGTGAGGATAGATGGATGTTTGCTACTGATTCACGTAATAACTACTGAGCAGATTTGTATGAAAATTGGCGTACAGATAGTTCATAACCTGGATTAAAAAATCATTCATTCATTCCCTTGCACAAATTTATTTGGGGTCGGCGCAGCAATAATTGCTTTTCCACTTTCTAATTGTTTTTAAAATATAACCATCCAGGTTAATATAACAAATATGATACTTTCTATACCGGCTGGATATCCCAATTCTAAAGTCGACGCAGACAAAGTGGCAGGCAGGAGCTGGTACACGGTATTTTCCCTGAATCAGATCAAGCAGCAAGTTAACTTGTCAACAATATTATGATATTATCAATACGAATAATATTGTATAATATTCAGATGTCTAGTTCAATTAGCCAAGTTGCTATAACTGAACACTTATTGATGAGAGACAGAACTTTTTACCACCCAGGTAATCATTACTGAACCGCCCAAATCACTTGCAGCCACCCACAGTCACATTGTAGTCAATCTAATCCTCGAACAAGTTGACAGGTTGACTTGTCACCAATTATAATATTACACTCACTACTAGTTCACAATTAATTCTGACAACTTGGATAAAGGACACAATTCATATTTCGTTTCTATTACTGTGGCAGATCCATAGAAGAAATATGCCTTTTCATACAATTATCGTAGTGTGGGCGAAACCTGTCTTGGTAACAGACATTTATTTCTACACGGGACAAAATGTAAGAACTAGAAGAAAACTACAATGTCATGCAGATTTTATTTCAATGCTTGCATAATTTTCTACATCAGCTCTAGTTAGATCTAAAATGAAATAGGTCAGGGATCCAGCAGCTGGCATCGATATTGCACAGTTCTGACACATATACTAAGATGTCAATGAGCTTAAATTAGAACAAAATTATAATATAATTCTAACAAACGTCAACAACTATGAAACTGTCATAATTTGGGGTAGTGTGAGCAAATAAAAAGCTGTCTATCAGAGGAAAGATAAATTAACAAAAATATTATTGGTCATAATTGAGTAAACTAGGTGTCATATTATAACTGTCTCATCCATCAATCAATCGACTTTGGTCATGCAATTATTTATTTAATACCGAATTTTTTAATTTAATTGTTACCGAGGGCTGCGCTGGAATTGCAATTAGCAAAGCAAAAATAGAATATTAGTAGTGCCATCTTTTATCTAGTCTAAGATGGCTTCGGTTGATGCAGATTTATCATATATACGCAGTTACTTGGGCTTCTACCGTCCTTAAAATTTAACCTACCAAATTATTGGCCCGAACTAAATGTGTTCAATACACATTTAATTAGTCAACAATTTATCTGTAAAGCTCCACTAATGAATTTCCAAGATGGAGGATAATCTTACTTGGTGATAATTAAGGCCCTGAGGACGATCGGAAATTCTACGAACTACTGGAAATTATCACACGCACACATTGGCAATACGCTGAAGTTTGTACAACATATGTTTAGCGTTAATGATTTGATTCATGTAGGTTAATTGAAATGAAGATTCAATTACGATAGTTTTGTGATATAAAAACGATCGAAGACTTGTCAAAGAAGTACTATAGCTGAAATACTTGGAAAAAGATAGCAAGGAATCTTCATGCCGAAGTTTGGTAAGCATTATTTTTTTACGTACTTTATACAAAATATGGCTAAGCAAAATATGTTGGGAGGGAAGATCATAAAAGGAACGAGCTAGTAAAGTTTGAAGCCGGCTATAATGTGCTAAATATAAGGTAAAAGTCTGAGCCTAAAATATCCCCAAACCCTTGTAAAATTATCGAGTCTTTAAATAAGTAAATAAAGAGACTAACTCCAGACATTTATAAAGATGCAACTTTAGTTACAGGAATATTGTGTGAATTCGTTATGTGAGCTCTGCTGCATTAACTTGGATAAATATAACTACGGAGTACATTTATAACAGCAGATCAACGGAGAAAATTCTGAACTCTCGACCTTTTATCACTTCTCATTCATGCAGAATAGTCAATGAGTTAAAAATAGATCAGCAGCTACATTTATGTTGCATAGCTTCAAGAATTAAAGTTAACTTAAGAAAATTATTATAATACTACATTAATAAATTTATTAATATACGTATAGGTAAGGTTCATACTAGAGCTTTAAAATGGAGTCGTGCAAAATGTCTGTGTCTAGACAAATTAAATAAAGAAAGGTTTTAAAAGCTACAAAAATGTAAATATCAACCAAATTCGGTCTCTCTTAAAACCAATTTGTTTTAAGTTTACGATCGCGGTTAAAGCATCAAACAATGAGCGAAAGTATTGTTTTTACGGCATTTTAACTTTGATCGTTCACTAACATAACTCTTTTATTGGCCACCATAAAATTTCTGTATCTCTTTTTATTTCCACCGCATCGAATATCATTATCATCGAATGGAATCATTTGTTTTCCGGAATACCTTTTTAATAGCACTTAGCGGCAAAATAAATGTCTATTGGTTTGCCAAAAGTATTATCATTGAAGAGTATCTTAACAAGTCCTTCGAGGTACAACTTAACATTCACTGAAAATAGTTAATTTCCAAATTATAAAGGTCAACCTAAAGGTAGTATAATATTCGTTTATAAGAGTTTACTTACAATTTTAAATTGAAACATTCCTAATAATATCATTCTTAATATTTCTGAAAATTCTTGCAAAACGTTTAGATTTCAAAGTGTTAAAATACACGTTTAATCATGAATATACATTTCTTGTACCTCTACTATTGGTAAATGGGTTAAATAATAAGTAGTTAGTTACAAATAGACAAAATAGGTTTCCTTCAAGCTATAATGGCTTGCTAGACCAACAGTGGGACGTTAATAAGCCGTTGCTGTACCATAGGCAATCATTACGATGCACTAAATACACAGTATTGGCCTCACGAAGCCCCGTAATTATCATTGGGAAGAACTTTTGTGGTAATACCAGGCAATTAGGGTGCAATGTTTTTGTTTCTGATGACATTGTGTTTTCTGGGAAGTTTGTTGTTCGTACAACACACGTGGGAGTCCCGGCTGTTGTCTTTTGCTTGTCGTTTGGATGCATACGGCGACCTCGGGTTAAATTAACCGGAAACTTAAGGGAAATAGTTAACATTCGGCTCAGGTACGCCTGACGAAGTTTTACAATAAGGGGAATAAGGTTTTATATCATAAAATGTACAGTTTTGTACCAACAGTGTTTGGATTTAGTTACTTACGTATCAACGTTGTTTCGTTAATTTTGATTCTATTTAAATGCTAGAAATAACATTTTAAAATAATTATGAAGTTTTACAAGGTTAAGTTGAGCAAATTTGTTTAATCGTATTAATATGAAATGGCAGAATTATTTGTTTAGATGAGAAAACTGTATTTAGACAGAAACTCGGCGACGTTGACTTAATTAGTTTTGTTGATATTAAGCCCTTTTTATGCGTAGGTATTATTAACATTTGATGAGATTGGAATCACCAATATTTCGCAATATAAACCATTAATAGTGTAATGGCATAATTATAGTGTGTTATAGTGTGTTGTAAACTAGAAATGATTTACGCTTGTATTAATGATTAAAGTTGCGACATTATCATATTACGATTTAGATTTTCCTTCTGAACTTGATAAGTTAAAACACACAATCGAAACGTAGTAACAAGTTAATTTAAAATACTGTATAATAAGTGAATCATAATAACAAAACTAAGCTTATTCTCAATAACAATAACAAAGTAAAAAACGTATCCAATCACCGGTAGCGAACAATGTAATCGATAAAGATGCATCCAATTTAAAACAGGAAAGAAAACAACAAAAGCCGGATGACGATGCAGTTTTACACGCGACACATTCAAACAAAACCTGTCCCGTAGAGATCACAAAATGAAAACAAAATAAGAATAAGAATAGAAGAGATGTAAATTACGTAAAAACTGAATACAAACGGGCGGGTCCAACTATCTTTTGATAGTATAATGGGGACGTTCGTGCCGCGGATGAAGTTGAGCGGATCGCACGGGTGGTCCGCTGCGGTCGGACTATTTAAATATTACTTTTTTATTATTTGCCAGCACTATTTGGTGATTTATGTTTGTTTAACACGAAGGTGTTTGGGTTACATGAGTGTGATTTGTTTGCTCTTTATTGGCTATCGATTTCGAAAGACCAGAGAAATATCGCTTAATTTTTTTGGAGGTTCCGATGAGTTATTGCCAGCAATACTTAATGAAATTACATTGAGCCAGTAAATTTCGGGATTAAATTTATGGCCAGCAATGATGGAGTTGGAGATAGTCACAAATGGAGTTCACCTTTAATTGGACAATTATTCAAACTTAGGGAAAAGTCAGTAAATGCGTATTAAACTGAAAATATTGTTGACGGATTCTGTACATTTTTATATTAAATCTGAATCTGTGTTGTGGGAAAATAGTGAATGTTATTGTTAACGTAAACTATTCTAGATATTACGTTAAAAATAACATTCACTATAAAACGTTGTTATACAAGTCATCATAAATTAAAGTGTTTTCAAAGAGATAATTAATCTGTTTTCTCTCCATTAACAATGAATAATCTAATAAGTTAATAACATAACATTTCTAAGAACTGTTTACGAATTGTATTAAGATCGTAGACACGTTTACCGCTTTGCTTAATAAATACTACAAGATGCTATATGGATGACGTGGTTCTTTGGAGGCAAGACCAATTTTGTAAACTTTATTATTTTGTTTTAGGGTTCTAGACAACAATTAACATTATAGAAAAGTTACTGTCAAGTATGTTGCTTAATTTATACCATATATTGGTATAAATTAAGCAATATACTTGACATGTACTAGTATTGATTGTAAATTCAGTATGCTCTGAAAGAAATTGAGTATAATAAAAGTGATCTCATAAGTCTCCATAAACATCATTATGTCGTGCATCAAGCAATTCTTTCATTAAATCAATTACTGCCCAAGCATTCGTCAAATCATTTCCAATGATTTCACAACAAGCCATCCTGTGTGTAACATCGTTTGCCCTTTCGTCTTAATTGGACAAATCATTACCAATTTAACTGGTACTCCGTGTTCGTTCATATCTTAACAAAATAAAGCTGTTGACTCAACGGTCGTTAGTAGTTATCTTGTTGGATTTAAAACATTCTCAAAGTTCCAGCATTTCGGTCCAATGTTTAAGTGCACTGAGTTCTATTTAAGGCAGTTCAAGATAAGAATTATTTTGCTCCCGTTTTAATGCTACTAAGTTATGTTTAAATTCTATTAAGTCTCGCTTACATTTGTAGGACTCGACATAACTTAGATTTCATATTTTTCCTGTTCTTTAAATATATTTTGTTGGTCTACTGTTAGTTTGGTTGTTTATAAATTGCTAACATTACAACAGATTTTAGCCTATTCTCAATTTTTGCCTAATTTCTCTTTTTGATTATTTGTTATGGTTCTTTATATTTATTATTTATGTAAATTCTATGTTTGCTTCCAAAATTTAATTTCTACTTGACCATCTTCAAATTTCAATTTGTTTATTCTCAATCTAATTAAAGTCTTGTAATATTCTGGCTCAGGAAGGTAGTAATACTGACTAAATAATAAACTAAACTCATCTCAAATTTAATTAACAATTCACTGAAAACCCTTCCTATTATAATCACAAAGTTTAAATTTATTGTTTGCATTATGCAAACCTAATTCTCTACCACGCCAGTAAATGAAAGAAAATCTTATATGAAATAAATTTAGGATATTTTATTAATTACGTGACCCAAGTCACCGCATAGCCGCTGAAAATGCTGAAATGCCGCAACGCACGTCCCATTACACGCGAATAAAGCCAACGCTAACCGCAGCCCGAACGAGGCAATTTACGAATTTCCGCCCAATTCAGCATTAACAAGAACCAAACATAACCAAAACATAAACTTACGTTGATCGAAGAAGCAGCGGTCCAAACCATTCATAACGTTGTAAACAACCTCATAGTGCACTCAAACACCAATTATATGCGTTTACGTTCACGGCTTGCACTAGTGACGTCACACTCAAAACAAATCACAACGTATTCGTTCCCACTACGGTTAACACAACGTCGGGGCGGGTTCGGTTTAGGGTAAGTTTATAGGACGTGTTGTCCATGCGACGGTCGGCGCGCGACTGGTGTGCGCGGCGCAAGGAGCAAGGGGCGCGGGGTGGGGGGTGGAGCGGGAGGGGGTGCGTGCGTTCGGAATTCACTTCCCACGTGCTAGCCACCCGTCCTTTTCTTGCGGGACGGGTTAGCTTTTTAAAAGCGGCGAAGCAGGGCCCGTCGACGCATCGATATGGCCGGAGGCGACGTTTAGCTGTAACCTTGTTTATATGCACTGCAGCTAATAATAACGCGAATAGCACTCGAAGTGAGCGTTTGTTGTTATTTTTTATATGCTCTAAGTAACATTGTGCGTTAGTTGAGTGGCCAGTTAAGTTTGTTTATTCGAGTTTCCGATACTCTCGTTCCGTTTTCGTGTTTCCTGTTTGGTGTTGAGTGTTGTTGTTATTTTTTATTGGATGATATTGTTCTTTTTGACTCTCGAATTAACTTTTAATCTTTTTAGTTCATAAAGTTATGCTGTACATAATTTAATGGGTTTCTTGGCATGCCCGTCATGTTAATGGATACTAAATTTTAAAAGAGAATGTTGAGATAGTTTTCATCATAAAAATATTTAGAGCGTTTACTAAGACTCTGATATCATGTTTAAAGAATTCTGAGATAAAGATGGGACCAACAATAAAATGTGGGATTTTAAATGCAGTCACATATAAGGGTTCTCTATAGTTGTAATTATCATGAATTTTTAACGTCTGCAACATTTATAAGTTTATTTATTACTTTGATCCGGTAGAAACCTACATCTTCAATAAAATAATATTATAACTCAGGTTCTTCAATAAGTAGATAAATTAGATTTCAGTTCAACAACTTTAAATATACAAATACCCCCTTCTAATTATTACTCCATTTAAATTAATTTATTGAAATGGTAAATCATTTTTTTTGCATTTCTTATAACTCAATTAAAAATAAAACTAGAAAACCTACCTACACAATTATTTCTAACGATAAATACAGCTATAATTCGCTCCAGTGAGCTACTGACGGATTGCCTATGAACAACGACCCGTTCCTTAAGCACAATGCGTAGGTAACAGCTGATAAATTTCACCTTTTTTAAATTCCAAGATCAGCATTAAGATTTGAGGAACCCTAAAAATAGTTAATGCATTTCTCAGAGCTGTTCTGGCGGGCTTCACACAGCTCCTTATCGACTTGTCATTCAACGAGAGTTCTTAGTTTTTTACTACTATTTAGTAGCAGCGATGAAAGGGTGAGCTTTGACAGGTTAAGGACAAACTAGATGACGGATTTTGGTTGTGCATTATGTATGTAAATGAAAATGTGACGTATTCTTGTCTGTACAATAAAAAAATAAGTGCACTTTGTATGGAGATGTTGATGGGTTTGTGCGTTTGTTTAACTGAAGATTTCAACGGGCCGTAAATAGCACACGTGTGGACATCAATCATGGCTCATTCCTTTTAACTGAAAATTTCAATAAATTAATTACTCTTAATCAAATAATTATTACAAAGGTTACAAAGTGTCTAAAATGCCAGGATAAAAGTCACCATGACAATTTCAAATTGCCTTGGAAAATATTAAATTAGTTTTTTTTTACTACCATACATACGTATTTGGCTCCACGTGCGGGCCGGTTTTGCATGCGGTGGTTTCCGCATTACATATTTCACCTTTACATTATGAAGCACGATACGGGCAAGCGAATCTTGTGATCTGTATGAGTCGTAGGTTCACCAACCCTCCCCGCATGCGGGGCCAAATATCCGTGCCGGAAAAAAGGTATTTCTTTACTATTGTGTAAATTCCTATCAGTTCACGTTAAGTATTTACTAAAGAACCTTGTCATGGCAAAGTTCATGAAAAAAATTAAACATGAGACAGAGTATTGGTAAAAAGATGACAAAAATAATAAAAGTTGTTGTAAGCAAATTTTTCCTTCGCACATATAAATAAATTATAATTATTTCGATTTAAAGTCAATCAAACTTTTAGATCATAAAAATCGTATATTTAAGCAACTTTTAACTTATAAAAGGCACTCTCTTAAAATTACGCAACTTGTGATTTGAATCAACCATAAAAATCCATTTGGTTTTTAATATTTTGAATGAAAACTTATTTTAAAGTAAACGTTATGATCAGAAATAATGCTTTTAAATGAAATTTACAGACAAATGAAATCGATAAAGTTTTGAAACTTTTATTATATTTAGGGGTCGGCGTCGATAAATGGTATCTAAGATGCAAATCATAATAAAAGAGGTAAAAACAATTAAAAAAACTTTTAAGTATAAAAATTACAACTGTGAACTGAAATCAAGCCCGTGAGTGGGACGTCGGTACAAGTACATGTATGACTCAACCAGCGAGGTTCGTTTCCCACTGAGAGCCGTATTTTTCCTCCATCTCTGTTTTATAAACCAAAATTGTCCCAGCCTGCCTGGTTAGTCTAGTGGTCGCAATGGCGATTGTTGAGCGTGAGGTCTTGGAAGAACGAGGCAGTCGTGATGATAATGTATTTATAAATATTATAATTATTCTACATTTTAACGATAAAACACTCAGTGTGACGTCACCAAAGTCACATAAAACGCATCCTATTATTAACCCTTCAATCCTTACGCGTGTATGTCCTTTTAGTGTTTATTTATTCTATTAAACGAAGTGGTAATGTATTTTCCACTCAACGAGTAATCCTAATGGCTACCCGATTGTGCCCACGCGCTGTTTTAATTGAATCAAGTTTATGGAATTGCTAAACATATTATATTGTCATGGTTTTATCTTTGCGAATGTGTAGAATTTGGAATTGTGACATAGAATTATTTCTATAGAACCTGCCTCTTTGGTCTGTCGGCTGCTAAGTGTGTGGATCTGGGTTCGATTCCCAGATCGGGTATTGTGATTGCGTTTTTCTGTTAGGAAATTCTCAAAGAGCCCGTAGATTTAATTGTGCCCGGTATATTGTAATAAACTCACTTAATGGGATTTAATGACAGTATTGGTGAAATATGGGTGTACAATTGTGTACACACTGTCTACCCCTTCAGGGAATACAGGCGTGGTGCCATGTTGTTATGCGTTACATATATATATAGCTAGGAATAAGGTGTGAAAAGTCTACGAGTTTGCTAATTAGGGAGGAACCGACACGCAAAATTATGGATGCCCCAATTTTACTTCGATTTCCATTGTTGTTTAATTAACTTTTGTGTGACATTTTGATATTATAATAAAATAACTATTAATTGGATCAATCGCGTGTATTGATGGTTTTCGTTTTTAAATACGCATTTTACCTTAGGCATTCTGTGTACCACAAACACTGTAAATGTTTGAAATGTCAGGAAAAAGCAAAAACCAATAATACACGCGATTAATCCGGTTAAAAGTTGTTTCATTATAATGCGTGGTGATCGCGTAAACCTAAGACATTACTATATTCCAATTATTTATTGTACAACGATTATTAATCTTATTACTAATATTATTAAGATCCATTTTCGGGGTTGAAAGATTGGATGGAACCCTTAAGCACCTGCGCTGAGTGCAACGCCAGTTTGACTCGCGATCTATATCCAATTATTTTAGGGAGTCTTAAAAAAATATGTGAATAATAATTTTAAACAATAATTAAGGTTTGCCTAACCTAATTATCAAAGCCTAATTTGATAAATAAATATTATTTCTGTCTGTCTTCGTTTTAGGGTTCTTTACCCATAAGAAAAAAACGGAACCTTTATAGGATGGAGGATATAGCATTTTGTTGTCCGTCTGTCTGTCCATCTGTCTGTCAAGATCCTTTATCTCGGGAAAATTTGGAGGTATCGAGTTGAAATTAAAACCATATACACAGGTCTACTAGAGTCAGTTAACGTAAAAAAAAAAAGATACGGCCGTTTATGCCGCACAAAACGTATATTTCGATACTCTCAAGGGAATCAAAATGTATGGCTCCTTTCCGTTGACCTAGAACTATGAAATTTGGCAAATATGAATTTTGGGTTTGGTTAATATCGTCTTATACTACAAGTACAGGGAAAAAACTGAAAACTATACATTTGTAATTAAATCATAAAAAATAGCCTTTAATTATAAGTTTTTGGAAACTGAATTTCGGGAAAAGCTTGGAATAAACTGTGCGACTCGATTCCTGAACTATTTATAATATGTACTACGTCCACCGAGGGTTCCGAACAAAATTGTAGGTACCTACAATTTTGTTCGGAACTCCCGGTGGACGAGTCCAACTCGCACTTTTGCCGTGGGAGAGCCATGCTTCGGCACGAATGGGCCGGCTCGACCGGATTGATACCACGGCCTCACAGAAAACCGGCGTGAAACAACGCTTGCGTTGTGTTTCGCCGAGTGAGTGAGGGTACCGGAGGCCCAAACTCTTTAAAAGGCCGGCAACGCACTTGCGACTCCTCTGGGGTTGCGGGTGTCCATGGGCGGCGGTAATCGCTTACCATCAGGCGAGCCGTCTGCTCGGTTGCCCCAATTCCATAAAAAAAACTTGCCCGTTTTTTGAATGATCTAGGTTAAGCTGCGCTTGCTGCGGTCGGTCTACCTATAGATGGGTGATCATCCTTTCATACCAAGACCCATCCGTGCCCCGGAGAGCACGTTCAACCGTTGATCCTGGGTGTTAAATGAAGATCTGTGACAACTATTGCGGTTAGTTAGATGCCTGAAAATTTGACCACCAATCTTACGTCGTCTGTCCACGAGATATCTTGTTATCCAGTAACTGAGTTATGGAGTTCAGATAGGCAGTATCCATGTAAAATACTCCTCGACCTCAACGTAACTGGGTAAAGGCTAGGCAGATTCATTGATGTATTGATAAATATTGAGTTTTGATTAGTGGCAGTGTTGTTAATAAAATGACACGATTCAGCAGAAAAGATAAGTTCAGACAGTAACAAATTTCAAGTAGCATAATGCTCTTATTTAGATTCGGTATCTTCGTAATAATCTCATCGGAACATTTATTGCTACACGTAATGTACCAAGTCCATCTATTATTAAAATAACTTGCATAGCACTTAGCCGATACTAACGCGGCAATAACTAACAGATTATACGGGGCGATATTTTTAGTTGAAGTTATTATGCTTTTAGATTATTTTACATTATTTCTGGAAGCTGTTCTGAGTTACCGAGTATCTAAATTTGTAACAGGATCTATCAAAATTATGAAACTTTTAGGACACCCTTCCTTTTGTTCGTAGTAAGTGATTTAGACAAACTCCGAGGACTGAAAATAATTAATAGAAAAAAATATGACAGGCGTATTTTCATTAATATAGTAGTAGTACCAATGCATTAATTTCATTTGTCATAATGTGGCAAACGTCCACAATTGGACAATGGCCTCTTCTATAGATTTCTAAAACAGACGGTCCTATCTCCATCTATCGTCTACCCAAGACCTACTCCATCAGGTAGGAGTCAGTAGTAACGAAAAGAAGTGGGTACCGCCGTTACAGTATTGTAAATATTAAAGGCCCTAATATGTTATGTACGTATATTGATAGAATGAAGTGATGAATGTGCAGTAGTTATGTTCCATATCGATATATCGATTGAGAAAAGAAATAAGTTGATTGACAAATGGATCGATAGAAAATCTCACATATTACGGTCACTCACTACTATGAACCGAAATGAGATGTTCCATACACAAAAGAACTTGTTTCTATTTTCCTTTCACATGACTTCACAATAAGACGCAAGTTTTCAGTTCTAAATCAATCAAATACGTACGAATGATTTTCGCAAAATGCGTTCACCCTAACTATCACACGTTACAAAGCGAACGATACATCATATACGTCACGATAAAATGTATAGATATTTATCACAATTTGTAGCCTAATGTGCCGTATCGTCGATGACAAAGGGCTCCGGGCCTTGCAGTAGACCGTGGCGGCCGATCGATACAAATGACGTATCGATCGAACCGTTATTTTAGGCGCCAAAGATGACATAATTAGAATAGTGTTGCAATCCAAAAAAATATGTTTTATTTTTTTCGAAGTGAAACTAAATTATAAAATTTATGACGTTTTTTTATATTAATTTAAACTTATACCTTAATTTTAGCATTTAAAATAACTCGAAATACTGGCGATTTGATTCACTTCGACATTGGAAGAAAGAAAATGTATCTACGTCGCTCTCGAAAGTACAATAAAAAAAAAAACACTATGCCTGTGCTCCTTTCCGCCATAAAAGCTGTACAGAAAAATACTTTCGTTATAATATTAGTCAAGATTATAGAAATTGTGAGGACTTATGTAATAAAATATTATTTTTCCTTTTGTGTCTTTTCAAGTTGCCAGTGACGTACACTTGTCAGTTTATTGTGCCTGAGTCATACCGTATTGCAGCTCACTGAAGCGATACAATTGCTTTGAAGAACTTTCGCACATTAGTCATTGTATATTATGAGATATATATAATTGCTAAAAATAATTATGTATATTTTTCAGTAAACAAAGCCTCACGTCTATATACCTCTACATTTGTCACAGATCAAGAGATTATTATCGACACAATTCCAAATTCCGGTCTGCTGCTGATAATGTTCAAAGAGGGAATCCAATAATACCTAACTCAACCCGGGAACCGACCATACGACCTCACACTCAGCAGCAAAAATACGTTTGAATATTCGAAGAAATTTTCTACTCGCGATAGCTTTCATTCACAAGATAGTGCCAACGTTACTCCGATATCAATGCTTTTCACTCCGATAAAATGTTCATAAAGGTTCAAGAAGCCAACAGAAGCAAGAACTCGATACCGGTCCACTGCAAGAAAATATCGGACAGATCGGAGAGATCGAGACATCGGCAGCGAAGCGGAATGCAGTGTGCACCGTGAACCGACACTTAAAATTCGTTAATTACGTACAATGACGCATACATCCTTTATTTTATCAATACATAGATAAAGAACAATAGCGAAATGTTACAGAAACGTGCGTCACACATCGTCGGGCGTAACCCCATACATTAGTGCAATAAACTCGACAATAACTTAATTCTGAGCAATGAAGGGCGATTCCCCCGTGGTTCCTTACATCTCCGTTAGGGATGACAATAGTTCGTAGCCGAGTTGAATTTAATTAGAATTATCGATCGACCGCTTTAACGTCCTAAACTAACAATTAGGTGAAGGTATATCTGTTCGTCGGCTGAAATATTTGTGGGTTAATCTAAAGTTAAAACTCAATGTATTTACATTATTAAATAGGACACTGTAGTGCTACCAGATTGTGGTAACGTTGTATAAGTAAGCAACCCGTCCGTAGGTAAACTAGAACGTGAAATAGAGTTAAACCCACCTCTATATAGTAATATATTAGCTATTTGCGATCGCTATAGGTGCGTTACAAAAACAACTTTTTATGATCTCTACGTATTTTTAAACAAATCCCCTACTACGTCTGTCGGTCCACAATGTTCTCAGTAACTACTGAATGACGGATAATGAAATTTTCACTTATGAATAGACTGTTTCTAGAAAACAGCTTGGGAATATAATTTATGTATATTTTCGTGTAAATTTCCAAAACGAAGTCATTTAAATAAAAAAGTGCTTTTCAAACACATCGCAGTCATGCATAGTCGGGGCGATACCACTAGTCCGCAAAAATATAAAGGGACATCGCGTTTACTCTTGGTATAAGCATTTTTACGTGAAATATGCAAATGAAAGTTAACCGTTGAGTGAAAAAAGCTAGGAATATAATTTACCCAGAACCCAAGACAGTAACTCACGGACATATTCCAGAAATTAAACTTGGAATTCACGAAAATGTTCCGTATGTTAATACCCTATAAATCTTAGGACCTGAGCGGAGTTGTTATCTTAAAGATTCCAAATCGCTTTCTCCTTGGTATTACAATCATTATAGGGATAGTGCCCTCAAATTCCATACAAATATTAATATCTGCTTAGTCTTTTCCTGACTACGGTCGGCCTCCAGTCTAATGCAGTACTGGGCCTCCACATCTCAGTTACTGTGATACACCATACCTCTTAATAAGACTGACTGTCAGACTTGCAAGCATCTGACTATCCGTGGCGGCCGTTATAGATCTCAAGGAATAGGAAGGACAGTCGGACATTCTCCTAAAGACACGACGGGTGTTAATGAAGTCATGGTCACCGATGCACAAATAAAATAAGCAAGGGCATGTGGCTATAACTTAGCCACGAGCATTCATAATTCCATCAAAATAAGTAGAATAAAAATGATTCAGTACTGTGATCTCTTTCTATAAGTAGGTATTTTTACCATGGGAGACCCATGCTTCGGCACGAATGGGCCGGCTGGACCGGAGTGATACCACGGCCTCACAGAAAACCGGCGTGAAACAAGGCTTGCGTTGTGATTCGATGGGTGAATCAGGGTACCGGAGGCCCAAACCCTTTAAAAGGCTGGCAACACACAGGTGTTGCGGGTGTCCATGGGCGGCAGTAATCGCTTACCATCAGGCGATTCGTCTCTATCTATCGACCTATCACATTTTTTTTTTTTTGGAATAGGGGGCAACCGAGCAGACAGCTCACCTGATGGTAAGCGATTACTGCCGCCCATACTAACTACATAAAAAAAATATGACTATTTCTCTTGTTTCTGAATATTATTGCAAGATTTACAACTTCATTAAAACCATTAGTAAACAGTGCGACCCAAATATTAGGTAAGCCATTATATCCATCCAGCCATCGGCCTGTAAAACTAGGTTTCTGATAGAACATTTTTCGATTTGGCAAGACTGGATTCGATTTTAATCTGATATCCGAATGAAAAGCCAAAATCTCTTCTAGATTAATGACTCATTGAAGTTGAGATCGAAATTATACCGTTGCGGTCTGAGAGTAGAAACAAGGACACTATATTCATTCATGAATGAATTTGGCAGTAGTCCAAATGACAATGAATGAATTTAGACATGTTGTCAACGCCGCAATAGAAGTCTCGTTTGAGACGGACCGAGATCTTAGTTATTACTAAATTGAATTTGTAATGAAATTGCACATTCAATTTAGTACTGGCTAGAGTAAAAATAAATGTTTATATATCTTTGGCACAAGCTATCACGTTTCTTAATACAGGCCCCGATAGCAGAAATTAATTTATAGGTAAGGTTGTTTTCAAGATAAGTCTTTGAAAAGTATTAACGCATGCTTAGCGAACTCTAAAGTTACAATATTATATGAAAAAAGAATACGGTCGCGAACAGGGTTTTTTCCATATAATATTGTAACTTTAGAGTTCGCTAAGCATACTTTAATGCTCTTCAAAGATTTATCTTGAATTATTAAGGTAATTGCATTCTTTACGACATTGTAATAACTGCAAAGTTGGTCGTGTCGGTTCGGTCACATGTATAGGTACTGAATTGATTGCAATGACGTCGCCATAAGACGTGTTAAAATATGGAAGAAGAATTCGCGGTGGTGAGCAAAGGTCGAGATGGCTTAGTGGTCAGAGCGCCTGGAGTATTTATCCGGGAGGCGCAGGTTCGAATCCTGTTCGCGACCGTATTCTTTTTCCATATAATATTGTAACTTTAAGGTTGTTTTATTCGGGATATGGTTCAACTGTCGTATGTGTATATGTCAACTGCCGCATTGCTCTAGTGGTCCCAAGCGCGACTGCTGTACATGAGATTCCCGGGTCGGGCAAAGTGTCATCGAGTTTTTCTGTTAATAAATTCTCAGTAACAGCCTGGAGTTTGGAATTGTGCCCGGTAGATGGCAATAGGTTCACCACCTATTACGTGGGATTCAATAACAGCATTGGTTAAATGTGGGTGTAGAACTGTGTACACCGCTGTCTTCTCCTTCGGGGAATTCAGCCGTGATGTTATGTAATGGTTAAACTGTTGTTCCGATTAGACCAGATAATTTTATTTCTTATTTTATGTACAAAATATGGATAGATAACATTAGAAAAACAAAGTACATAATGCCTTTTTAAGAGGCACACGACATTTTCTTTAAAAACTCGTTTGTTGTTGTAACCAAATAGCAAAACTTGATGCAAAATTCTGTGACATTAATAATCATAAATGTTTCCTTATAAATAGGTACCTAATTTTATCATCATGTTAAAATAAAAATATTTTCGAACCCTCATCCAGAATTGTAACACATTAAACTTTAAAATATGAATACAGAGACAAGCTAAGCTTTACGCTGCGATTTAGCAAAGAGAATTAATTAAATTATATTTTTTTGTTTCTTTTTTCGCATGGCAACTAGCTCGCGTTCATTTTTGCTCACAACACCGGGCGGAACGGACGTCACATGCAAATGCTGCAGTGAAAAATACTATATAAGAAAATGCAACATCAAATTTCATTTCCTTCGCCGGATTTTATTATACATTCTCGATGTGTTCGTGACGCAACGTTGATTGTATAGTCGGTCGTAAAATTCGAACTTTAAATTTTGTTGTGAAAACGCTTTTCTAAGTTCTACGGCGGCGTCGGGTTGTGACATTTTTTTTATTTGTTACAATACGTCGTTTACGATTGAAAGTTATTGAGTTTAATATTGTTATTCGTTTTCAGAAATCGTATAGATTGTTACATTTATTGTAAGAATAGGGTTTGGATGGTCAACAATTTTTTTGTTTATATTTTTGCGTATAATAAATATTCTACGGCACAGAGGCGGGTGAATCCTTGCAATTTGAACCTTATGTCACAGGTAATAGTAGACTTCGTACTCCACGTCCACTGTGCCTTAAAGTTTAAACAATGTAACCCTAAGTAACATTTGTAAAAATATTGCTAATAAACGTAAAGGCTTTAAATAAACCGCAGTTCAAATGGCGAACGTCATTTTAACACAAACTTGTCCGAATTCAAAAATCATTTTTTATTTTTCATGTGATCACAGTAATATCCCCGAGATTCTTCATTATCACCATCATCGAAAGATAAAGAACATTTTGTACGTTTAGTTTGTAAATAATTCTTTACTTACACTTAATTACTCGTGTGATCGTAAGTTACCTGTGAACAATAAAATTAATAATTAGAACACAATCCAACCATAATTATTACACTTAAATTAGTTTTGAAAACTGTAGAACAACTTTACCTGACCGATAGCGATATTTAAACGTTAGAACCAGATGGTTTTTGTAAATACACAATAATAATACCAACATAATATAGAATCACATTCAAAGTCCCCAAAGGGATAGGCAGAGGTGTCCAAAGCTGTTGTACATTTCACTTATACTGTTATTAAATTCCATGTAATAAATAGCGAGCCTATTGCCATCAATAGGGCACAGTTACAAACTCCGGGCTGCTGAGAATTTCCTATCTGATAAGCGTATTAACACTTTGTTCAATTCGGAAATCGAATTCAAGACTTCACGGTCAGCCGCCGCACTTACAACCACTAGACCAAAGAGGCAGTTAATAAATACTATATTGATATAATTTTGTGAAATCAATGTTGATTTAGAAAATAATTCGGCAAAAGCAAACATACTCATTGAACTGAAAATTCGGAAAATGAGCTATACTCGAAACAAAACTTTGGTTTGCTACAAAACTTTACTGCCAGTTCAATGTTTAGTGGATGTTGATATTATGTTTTAAACTTCAGAAAATTATCTTTACGACATAATCTTCTCTAATCGCATAGATCGAATGATGGCAAAACTGTTATGGCACAGAGGCCCAAATGAACATTGCAGTATGAGCTCAATTATGGGTGTCCTGAATTCTGCCTATGACTTTACATTAATCTACTTAGGTAAATACTATAATATTTTTCATGTATCAACAAATACAGCGAGAGTGTGTCTTCCCTTCTAGTGGTTTTATTTAGTAACCCTTGAAGTGGTGTTCAGTAGTGGTTTAAATAGTCGAATTAAAGGGTTGTGAGTGGTGAATATTGAGTTTCAGGTAAAATTGGGACACTCGTGGTGCCACTTTGTCTGCCTGTCTTTTGCTTCTTGTCTTTCTTATCGTATGGTGGGTGAACAACCTAGTGTCAGAGTTTAAACCGCCCATAGGCCTCTAACATGGCTTTACACACCATTGAGAACATCTCTAAGGGCTGGTTTCCTCACGATGTTTTTCTTCAACGTTTTAAGCAAGTGATAATTAATTTCTAATACGCTCATGACTCGAAAAGTCAATGGTGCGTGCCTTGGATTCGAACTTGCGACCTTTGACTTGCCAGTCCAACGGTCATACCAATAGGCTATCACTGCTTGATTATCAATGAACATAGATTTTAATATGACATGTAAAAGAGTTCCAATAAACCGATTTACAGAATAAATAATTTGAATTTTGAACATACATAGCATCACGCCTGTATTCCCCGAAGGGGTAGCCAACGGTGCACATAATTACATATACATACTAGCTTTTAAACTATCGCGTTGCATGATATTATTATATGTATAACAACAGGAATTAACGAAATGTAGAAGCGAAAGCAACAGTTTCAAAAAAATTCAGTTGATCTAATCAAGTAGCCAAAGTGTCTACCATTTAATTTGAACAATCTAGTGAAGCACAAAGCGTGGACTCAAATTAAGATATGCATCTTCAGCCCCATTATTCCGACAAATCCCTAAAAGAACATAAGTTGTAATAAAGTTCCCGATGTTGAGCTAACAAACTAAAAGTCATTAAAATTATCGTTTAACTTGTTTTCGTACTTAGGAATTGCAACGGCGCGAGGCGGCCCAACTATAAAGGGGGGTTGACCCACTTTGGTTATCACGAGTATCTGCTAGCAAAATCTATAAAAGCAAAAAGTGAAGCTATAACTATAAAGGACTTCGTTGCCAATTTAGCTTTAGCAGCAAAATACTAACGTCATTGTACATGTAAAACAAGCGAGTGTGTGTGTTTGTGTACTGTGTGTGTCATATGGAGTAGAACTGGAGATAGCAAAACGGTAGTGGAAAGCTATAACTTTAAGGGGCTTGTTGCGAACCTGGCTTTAACAGCCTATAAGCCTGACAAAACCGAACCTAATCCAATAAAACTTTTCCCGATTTGAAAATCGAACCAAGAACAGTGGTGTTACTCTTGAAATTTATACCAATACCAATCCAATTCCAATATTAAATAAACGCCCTAAAACTACGCGTAATTTTAAAATATATTTACCTACATTACAGTTTTTACATTATCCCCAATATATAATTATTATTTAGACACGAAAGTACTAACTGACATATTTCCAATGTCAATCGAGCGGAATTATTTTCAAGAGTAAGCCTACTGAACACGCAACAACACACACGCTTAGTAGCCCAAAAAGGCAGTGAAACCCTATTTTCCCTATGTCACATTCTATTCAGAAGTACATCTATACAGATCTACTATACTACCACCTCTCGAGGGAACCATACTAAGAAGATTGTTGTCTCCACTCCAAAAGAGAATAATCTAAACATGTACTAGCAGCAGTAAAATCAGCGCACACTGTTCTCAAACTTATCTTCGCTTTAGGAAAATGTACTTTTTGTGCTGCTCCATCTTTAAGTTTTAGATGCAATGCGCGTGTGAGCTATGGTGTTCACATGTTGTTGAAGCGATAGCGGACTGAAATTTAAATAGCTATAAGAAATAAATTTAGGGAGATAACAAAAACGGATCATCATTAACTTTTTTTTTGTTTTCGGCGGAATACCTTCACAAAGGCGCTCCTGGTCTTTGGGGATAAGATCAGGAGTATGGAATTTAAACCTCACATAAACCAACCCGCTGGTCACCATTACCACATGGAGGGGAACAGTGGCTCCTCGCAAGAGAAGACGTAACACCGGGATGCATATTTGATAGACATGAATGGAAGAAAAAAATGCATACTAACTTTGCCCGACCTCAAACAAATTGAGTTATTGGCAGACCAATGATGACATTATGAAAGATTGTATTGGGAAAACAATCGAAACTAATACTGTTAAATTTTGCATTATGCGTAGGAAACTCAGTTAAATATTTTTTTACGCAAACCAAATTCCTTTTGCAATTAATCCATATTATATATTAAAAGGAATCAACGCGCAATAAATACCTTTGAATCACTTGATCAGTCTGATTGTGACCACGATCAGTGCAACCTGGTCGAAACGTCAAGCGATTATAGGTATTTATTGCGCGTTAATTGTTGTTAATATATAGTAATGTCATGCAATGCGAAGGTTTAAAAGTTAGAATTGATGTTCTTATAGTTAGCTATGTAACTTCCACCATGTAAAGATAATGTTAACGTACTACGAGTAATATGGAAATACAAAGAATTATCTAACAAGATATCGTCGAGATTTCATTAAACCGTTTCGATAATATATAATATGTACTCTTATGTTGTACTCTACGGTACAAATAATAACATATATATTACTTAACTTCCGTTTCCGCCATCAAATTCACTGATTATATTTTGCAACCTACATTTTACTTCGAGATTGCTAAAAATGTTCTAAACTCTTAAATGGTTTGGAGCTTTTTACCTAAAATCCTTATTTTTATTTCTGTTTTCAACATCCGCTAACGCAAAACACCGTACGAGGTTAGTATTTTCTTTTCAGAACTAGAACAAACTGGGAACAGAAAATCTAAGGAGATTCTGCACTGAAGTTGGTATTGACAAAACAAAACTTATTGTTTTAAGTTCTCCGATGTAAGTAATATGTCTCCATGTATACGTCTCCATGTAGGTACGAGTATGTAGTGTGTTTTGTTTTTAGAGATCTAAACACAGTATATAAACATTATTATAGCGGTATAATAATTTTTATATAATGTGTTTAGATCTCTTAACCTTAAAGATCTTGGCCCAGCTGTGGGAAAATGTAGGGAATTTGTCCCACAGCTGGGCCAAGGTCTTTTATTTATCTCAGTCTTTATCATTCCTTGGCATAGTCATCGAGATCATCCCCCTAACGCTTTTTGGCCTATCGATCCGGGTATGTACGATCAGTCACATTCGAGTGTAAATTTAAAATCGAACTACAATTTATTTAAAATTCTATAATTTTGGTCCTTGTCTCTTACATGCATATATTATTTACTATTATATATATAAGGAAAATGTAATTCACGAGACTGTAAAGCAGTTATTGCCCCTACATCAAGATTTTATTTCAAACTAGATGACCCGGTGTACTTCGTGTCACCTCGAACGTCAAATGTTTGACAGGAAAGTAGGTAGAACAGTTTATATGGGCAAATGAATTTGTTATTTTTACTATCTTCCTCGCAATATATAATACATTTTCTCACCGTTTAAACCTTTCCTGGAGTACGACAAACATTACAAAACCAAAATCAGCTGAATCGGCCCAGCCGTTCTCGAGTTTTAGCGAGACAACAGCAATTGATTTTTATATATATAGATAGATAGATAGATGAAATCTCTTTAGTTTGCTAGTGAGACACACAGTTTTAGCTTAGAGGGCAACGCCTCTAAATGCCAAATAAATAAACAAAATAAAATAAAACATCAAAGCATATAATGCTTATATATGAAGATTTTTTAATTTTTGATAGTAATTGTAACTATCCGTGTTATAAAACGTAGATTCAAGAGTTTGTTTTTCATGTAGACCCATAATATACGATTAAATTAGGTGAAATTGGAAAGATTAATACAAATACGCTGCTCATTTCAAAAGAAACCTCTTCCAGCAGCCCTGCGATCTTCTTCTTTGCGTGTCGAATCTCGTTTGAGCATTTGGTGGTACGTAAACTTACGCCGGGAGCAGGAAATACTGTGTTACCGTGCTTCGGATGACAGATCTCGGCGATAAGTGAGATAGAACAAAAAAGTATACTTAAATGTGTAAAGAAGCAAATTAAAATTATTGACAGTGTAATATTTATATACTTACATCTAAAATAGATTTTTTTTTCACGATATCCATAACAATAGAAAATAAAACAATAGAATAACATCCTTCTGGGGCAGTGGGGTAAAAAGGCTTATAACTTGGGACATAAATATCAAAACGAACAGCAACAATGAGTCTTCTCAAAATTCGTTTTAAAATGTATTGTGTGACCACTATTGTGTGACCTACAGAAGTCTTGAAAACAAAGATTAAAATGCCAATCTGCTTGCGGCCAGCACACTAGTACTACATAATGAGAGCCTAGTTAAGTGCTCATAAAATAATCAACGTGAAACCGCTTTCCGCTGCAGAAAGCAGCTTTATTTTATGCTGTTTTTTAAGTATTTTTCTTGGATCCTCGTTTTCATAAGCTGTCATTACTATTGAAGTACAAAAGTCCAACCCACTGTTATAAAACTTTAGAGTCCATAAATAACAAAATAAAGTTTAAATACGCTAAGGTTACATAGCCCACCTTTTAGTTCCATCATAAGACCAGCTCAATGTTACCGTGGTGTTGTGATCTAAATTACATTTACCTATTCGCAAAATTACAAGTTCGATTCCTGGGTCAGGCAAATGGTTACCGGGTTTTTCTGTTGAGAAATTTTCAGTTTTTCTGTTAATTCTCAAGCAGCCCGGAGTTTGGAAATGTGCTCGGTAGATGGGCTCACTATCTATTATTTAGGACTTAATAATAGCATTAGTGAAATGTGGATGTACAACTGTGTACACTTCTGCCTATTCCTTCGGGGAATAAAGGCATGATGCCAAACTGGGAAAGGAAACCAGGACCACGCGCGCAGCAGCCGCTCTTGCAAACACTAGACCAGAGGCAGAGTAAATCATAACAGCTGACATTATAATACGCGATATCATTGTCCGATTGATCTCTGACAGGTGGTTGTACCTTACTATCTATTCGCAAAACCATCAAGATTCGGTCGTAATGGTTTTGTATAGGATTGTGAACGTTATGCCAATTATTATACAGATAATTTTGGTTATGCGGTGTTATCTGAAGCGTTAAAATGATTTGTGATGCTGCTGTTATCATAAATTTTTTATCATTACATAATTTAGTATTTTGTGAAGTTGTTTCAGTTCTCATTAATTGAAAAATAGATCAAGATATGTTTTTGAAAAAGCATTAACGCATGCTTAGGGAACTCTAAAGTTACAATATTAAATGGAAAAAGAATACCAGGCTCAGGTTCGAATCCTGTTCGCGACCGTATTCTTTTTTCCATTTAATATTGTAACTTTAGAGTTCGCTAAGCATGCGTTCATGCTTTTTCAAAAACATATCTTGAATTATTAAGGTAATTGCATTCTTTACGACATTGTATTAACTGCAAAGTTAGTCGTGTCGGTTCGTTCACTTGTATAGGTATTGAATTGATTGCAATGACGTCGCCATAAGACGTGTTAAAATATGGAAGAAGAATTCGCGGTGGTGAGCAGAGGTCCAGATGGCTTAGTGGTCAGAGCGCCTGGAGTATCTATCCGGGAGGCGCAGGTTCGAATCCTATTCGCGACCGTATTCTTTTTCCATTTAATATTGTAACTTTTGAAAAATAGATGCTTGAGGATCCTCGCCTTAAAGTGTCCAAAAAATATATATGTACATATTTTGGTTCGATCAGATACAAAAATACTACAGATATTTAGAAGACTTTGTACTCACGATAACGAATCCTGTAAAGCTTACGAAACGTCAGGAAAAATAACAACATATATAAACGCGTTTTAATCCAGTATCGTTTTTTTTTTAATATCTTCTGATTAAAATTTTTTATGGGAATCGAACAGAAAACTTCATGCTCAGCAGTCGGGCTTGGAACGGGACAGTTAAATTTAAATTATATAAGGAGAATCAATAATGTACAGTCTGCAAAAAAATCAACATATTTTTACAATATACTACGCTACAGTTCACTTTTGAGTCCCTTACACCTTGCTCTATCTTATCCTCTAAAATAAACATCAAAGCTAGCACCTCTGCCAACCCTTCCGCAATGCAGGCGTGAACCAGTACATTTTTTACACAAAAAGTCCCACCATTAATTACCAATGATTAAAACGTGCAATATGATTTCCAGTCTTATAACAAGAATATAACGATGTAATCGCATTCGATGGCCGGGGGCGATCGCATTTTGAACCCGCGGCCCGTTTGATGTTACCGCGAGAGCGGTCAGAGGAAGCACAATCACTCTAGACTTTTATCACACCGAGGTGTAACTGCAACTTTTAGTTAGTAAAATATAACTAAGTAGGAGTCAGCTTAAAGGTGTTACCTAACGGTGGTTTTGCGGTGCGTTTGTCTATTTACCCATCTCACAAAATAACAGGAGAATACGATTTTCTCGTAAAATTTCTAAGAGATACTTTTGATAGATGATAAATATCAAATTCTACGAAGTTAAGTGCCCCTTAATCTAATCTAAAAGGTTTAAAAAAATCTCGTGTCACTGTGTTTGTTATCGAACTCCACCGAAACGGCTGATTGGCTTAACCGACTTTTATGAAACTTTTTGTGTATATTGGTAGGTCTGAGAATAGGTCGTAGGCAATTTTTTATACCCCTAGGTGTTACGGGTGACCCTATCCAGAAAAACTATATGGCAGAAAAACGTTTGCGGGGCACAGCTAGTATTTTAATACATTCTGCGACATCAAATCATCAGAAAATATCATTTGTGTGTAAACGAAACTGTAATTTGCCACAGCGTAAATCTGGATACTTTGTTCGGTGTTAAAAATTAGAAATAATTATTATAGTGAAAACAGAAAATCTAAATAAATGAGAAAATAAATCCAGCTTCGGTGTAATAGTCGTCCACTTGAAGCTTTCTATTTTTACTCTGTCAGTTTGAATGGGCCCCAAGGTGCATAGGTCTCGTGGTACTTCAACCGCGTTTTTTTTTCTAATTAAAGCCTCGGGTTTTCCGGTGCGGCCCTCAGTTTTTTGCGAATCAAGAGATTGGTCCCACAATCCGTTTACCTATCGAGTTTAAGCTATCAATTCGATTGCTTTTTTACTATAGGGACAATTGGCTTGACGCTATGTAGGTAGGGAAAAATGCACGAACGATTTTTTTTATAGATATATTTGCTTTCAATTAAATTTAAATATTTTGAAGATGTTAAACATCGTGATAATTTTAAATATGCAATATTATGTCTGGGTGTGCACCCACGACACAAAAAGAAATTACTAGCGTGCGGCAACGTAAAAAAAAAACTTTAGTAAGATTTTTTCATCTCAGGTGGCTGGAGTATTCAACTGGGGGCGCAGATTCAAATCCTGCTTAGGACCGTATTTTTCTTTCTCCATAATAATCCCCCAAATAAGCTTATGAGGCTTAAACGGAACTAGAGCTTATTTATTTAGATTTTCTCACTGAACACACTCCATGAATTATATATATGCACACAATCACACCTGTTTCCCATTGGGGTAGTCAGAGACTATCGATTTCCACCTGATATGATCATATCCACCTCTACGCATCGTGACCTTTACGCGTTTACATCGGCTTTTTGATCTGTCCTTTTTTGAGAACGTCCAGAAAATATACTTCATGATACAATTTATAAATAAGTTTTATTTTATATTACACTAAAAACGACTAGATTATTGTGTTGTACAGTATGTGTATCACGTATTGTAACGTGTTGCAGGCCAAAGCTACACGGGACATACGACCTAACAGTTATTAACGATTGCGAAGGCAGGAGGTGCATTTCTGTGCATACAAATAGGTGCTAGTTAATGGAGGTTGTTCCTTTACTTGTTCCTACACACGTTTTAAATATCACGTGCCGTAGTCGGAGTGTGCTTGTATGTCTGTTAGACTCTTGAGCTACAGTGATCCTATCATCGGGACGGAGGAGAGCGTGACGTGGTCGGCGGACTTTACTAATCTGAGACGGCCTGTAGACAAAAATTTTCCGCTAGGAGAAGGAAATGGCTAGAACTTTAAATATCTCATTATTGCATCAAATATTATTGTATATTTTTAAAATTATGTTAATATGTCTTGATACTGAAGACACGGCCAAGTTCCCGAATAATGTAGCAGTTCTTGAAAACGGCTGTTTATTCATAAGAAAAGTACGTGTTAAACGAATTCTTCTTACAGATAAATCATTAATGTTTTTTTCAAGATGTGTCAAGCTGACACAAAATTCTTTGTTTATTATTCAATATTTTATGTAATTATATAACAATATATTCGCCGTAAAGTTAATGTAAGGAAACCATATTGAATGAAAATGGCTTTCTGACGCTGCTTCAGCAAAAGTGACCAGTTGCCACAATAATATTTGATCACCGACCCACAGGATTTAGCTTCAATTCGTGTAATTGGCGTAAGCCATTCGATTTGTGTGTAATAAATAAATAAATTTAAAAGCATTAACGCCTGCGTAGCGAGACACTTTTGTGGGAAGAAAAATACTGTTGTGAGCTGGGTTCGAATCTGCACCTCCCGGATAAGTGCTCTATTCGCTCTGACCACTAATCCATCTCGACTTCTGCTCACTACTCCGAATTTTGTTTTCACGTTTTAATACATCTTTTGGTGACGTAATTGCCATCTATTCAGTCCCTATACATGTGACAGAACCAACACGACTAACTTTGCCCAGTAATCTTGTTACCCAGTAACAGATAGGCGGTCGCTCCATATAAAATACTGGTATTAAGCTGCACCCAGTTCAACTGCGACCCCAATGTAATTCGGAAAAGGCTAGGCAAATAGATACCTGCACATTAAATGTACGACAATCGCAAAGTAACTTAAAACATAAAATTACATTCAGACTCATTCGATCGTATCACAATAAAGTTGTTACAGAGAAACTTGAAAACTAATCGAATAATTACAAGGAATCGATCATAAGAACAAAAGACGGACAAGGATAACCGCTCCAAACAAAGAGAAAATATTATTAATAACTTACACGCATATACACAAAATTATCTTTACTAAACCAAAATGAAAATTTAGCGAATCCCATCCTTATTACTTACAAGCTAAAGTCGTTAAGTATATTAGAAGAGTGAAGAATTATCTTTGGAGTTAATAATGAAAAGAATCTTGGGACTATTAGGGCGTGTTCAGGCACAACTAGCTATTATAATTATTATCTGTCAATGTATAAAGCTTGGATTGTTTATTAGACATTCCTTAGAATTGTTCATAATCGTATTGTGTCTTGTAATTCTCTAATTAATTAACAGAATGAGTCATGATCGAGAGGTCGGGACTTTGACCCTGACTGATAGATCTTTTTATCAGGTCGTTGATCGCACAGGTTTGTTCAGATGGTCATCAAAGTTCGTATGATATTACATATTGTTAACGTAGATGGCACTGGTGGATATTTTAGGGTCTAATGCCTAGTGAGAATCTTTATTAAATAAAACCATTTATGCAGAAAGTAGGTAGTCAGGTCTTCGTCTTATCGTATTCCTACCTATGATTGACAAACAACATAGTGTGTTAGTTCAAATCACTCGTAGTCCTCTGACATGGCTTTGCACACCATCAAGAACATCTCTTAGGTGTGCTGGTTTCCTCTTGATGTTTTTTTTTACTGTTGCCAATTAATTAATAATAATATTATGATAATAATTATAGTACATGATTTCTAAAAGTCTGTGATTTTGGATTCAAATCAACCTTTTATTTGCCAGACTAATAATAATACCACAAAGCTATCACGGCTCTCAGTAGTCAGGTGAGGTGTAGATACCTTTAAAACAGATTAGCTAGACTGAATATTATAAAAAACAATTCCTATTCCCATGAACAAATAAATGCCAAAAGTTTTTACTATAAAATATTACAAATTTCAGATAAATCTTTCAAAGGCATTTACGCACGCGTAGCGAACTCAAAATATATAAATTGAGTCAAGATGGTTTAGTTGATCAGAGTTCCTAGAGTATGTATTTATCCGGGAGGCGCACTGACTGCTGCTGCTGACTGTATTTTTCTTTCTACAATAATTTGTAAGTTCAGACTACATAGTTTTGGTTTTTAAGATTTCCTAGAATCTAAATGTAGTACTACTAATACGAAGGTAAAAAAGAAAGAAGGTAAAAAAACATGTATGTTTGTTCGGAGTAAAGTACTGAAGCCCACAATCCCAGCTCACAAAGCTAGACAACTTCCTAGATAGCTTATCTGTAACATACATCACGACTGAAAGAAACTCTTAAATGAGACGTTTAAAGCAACTCAGTTGCATTTCTACGAGACCGAGTTTATGAGACCAAGTACGGTAAAGATGCCATTATTCACATTATGGTATACACAAAAACAGTTTCAATCATTTATTGCTTTAGATTTAGAAATGATTACTTCTAAAATATGTAAGTACAAAGTTACAATATTAAATGGAAAAAGAATACGGTCGCGAACAGGATTCGAACCTGCGCCTCCCGGATAGATACTCCAGGCGCTCTGACCAACTAAGCCAATTCGACCTCTGCTCACCACCGCGAATTCTTCTTCCATATTTTAACACGTCTTATGGCGACGTCATTGCAATCAATTCAGTACTTACAAGTGACCGAACCGACACGACTAACTTTGCAGTTAATACAATGTCGTAAAGAATGCAATTACCTTAATAATTCAAGATATGTCTTTGAAAAAGCATTAACGCATGCTTAGCGAACTCTAAAGTTACAATATTAAATGGAAAAAGAATACGGTCGCGAACAGGATTCGAACCTGCGCCTCCCGGATAGATACTCCAGGCGCTCTGACCAACTAAGCCAATTCGACCTCTGCTCACCACCGCGAATTCTTCTTCCATATTTTAACACGTCTTATGGCGACGTCATTGCAATCAATTCAGTACTTACAAGTGACCGAACCGACACGACTAACTTTGCAGTTAATACAATGTCGTAAAGAATGCAATTACCTTAATAATTCAAGATATGTCTTTGAAAAAGCATTAACGCATGCTTAGCGAACTCTAAAGTTACAATATTAAATGGAAAAAAGAATACGGTCGCGAACAGGATTCGAACCTGCGCCTCCCGGATAGATACTCCAGGCGCTCTGACCAACTAAGCCAATTCGACCTCTGCTCACCACCGCGAATTCTTCTTCCATATTTTAACACGTCTTATGGCGACGTCATTGCAATCAATTCAGTACTTACAAGTGACCGAACCGACACGACTAACTTTGCAGTTAATACAATGTCGTAAAGAATGCAATTACCTTAATAATTCAAGATATGTCTTTGAAAAAGCATTAACGCATGCTTAGCGAACTCTAAAGTTACAATATTAAATGGAAAAAGAATACGGTCGCGAACAGGATTCGAACCTGCGCCTCCCGGATAGATACTCCAGGCGCTCTGACCAACTAAGCCAATTCGACCTCTGCTCACCACCGCGAATTCTTCTTCCATATTTTAACACGTCTTATGGCGACGTCATTGCAATCAATTCAGTACTTACAAGTGACCGAACCGACACGACTAACTTTGCAGTTAATACAATGTCGTAAAGAATGCAATTACCTTAATAATTCAAGATATGTCTTTGAAAAAGCATTAACGCATGCTTAGCGAACTCTAAAGTTACAATATTAAATGGAAAAAGAATACGGTCGCGAACAGGATTCGAACCTGCGCCTCCCGGATAGATACTCCAGGCGCTCTGACCAACTAAGCCAATTCGACCTCTGCTCACCACCGCGAATTCTTCTTCCATATTTTAACACGTCTTATGGCGACGTCATTGCAATCAATTCAGTACTTACAAGTGACCGAACCGACACGACTAACTTTGCAGTTAATACAATGTCGTAAAGAATGCAATTACCTTAATAATTCAAGATATGTCTTTGAAAAAGCATTAACGCATGCTTAGCGAACTCTAAAGTTACAATATTAAATGGAAAAAGATGACGTCGCCATAAGACGTGTTAAAATATGGAAGAAGAATTCGCGGTGGTGAGCAGAGGTCGAATTGGCTTAGTTGGTCAGAGCGCCTGGAGTATCTATCCGGGAGGCGCAGGTTCGAATCCTGTTCGCGACCGTATTCTTTTTCCATTTAATATTGTAACTTTAGAGTTCGCTAAGCATGCGTTAATGCTTTTTCAAAGACATATCTTGAATTATTAAGGTAATTGCATTCTTTACGACATTGTATTAACTGCAAAGTTAGTCGTGTCGGTTCGGTCACTTGTAAGTACTGAATTGATTGCAATGACGTCGCCATAAGACGTGTTAAAATATGGAAGAAGAATTCGCGGTGGTGAGCAGAGGTCGAATTGGCTTAGTTGGTCAGAGCGCCTGGAGTATCTATCCGGGAGGCGCAGGTTCGAATCCTGTTCGCGACCGTATTCTTTTTCCATTTAATATTGTAACTTTAGAGTTCGCTAAGCATGCGTTAATGCTTTTTCAAAGACATATCTTGAATTATTAAGGTAATTGCATTCTTTACGACATTGTATTAACTGCAAAGTTAGTCGTGTCGTTTCGGTCACTTGTAAGTACTGAATTGATTGCAATGACGTCGCCATAAGACGTGTTAAAATATGGAAGAAGAATTCGCGGTGGTGAGCAGAGGTCGAATTGGCTTAGTTGGTCAGAGCGCCTGGAGTATCTATCCGGGAGGCGCAGGTTCGAATCCTGTTCGCGACCGTATTCTTTTTCCATTTAATATTGTAACTTTAGAGTTCGCTAAGCATGCGTTAATGCTTTTTCAAAGACATATCTTGAAATATGTAAGTACAGTCAGCCAAATTAATACATTAGCCTAAAAAAAATAATAGTGTTTAGTGAATGAAAACTTTCTTTAATTGATTATTGTGACAAACTATGATTGAACAGATAATATTTTCAATACTAGTATTTTGATAAATGTTAAATAATAATTTAAGTTCTTCTGATAAATTAATTTAACCATAACCAAGTGTAAACCTGTCTAGTTTGTTGACTGTATATGAAAATGTAACCAAAACAACGGTGTGAGTAAATTTACTTTGTTTTACTACTAACCTTTTCTTTTAACTCGTGAAAACTATTGATTTTTAACAAATTTTGTTAACCATTCAAAACAAGATGAAATTAATAAAAATATTAAAAGTCACGACTGCCATTTTCAGTCTTATTAGCATGTAGCCCGTGATAATATAAGGATTCTAACGATACCCCATACATTGAAATCGGTTCAGGCATTTAGAAGTTATGGTGGAATAAAGAAACTCACAAACATACATACACACATGAACCCTAAAAACATAACACTCCATTTTTTGGACAGTCGTGTAATTAGGTTTATTTTAGGTACCAATTTAGCATTAGCTAAGTTAATTTAAGTGCTGGAATTGGATCATGAATAAACGCAGAGTTCCTGTTGGAAAAATAGGGGTAATTCCGAGGGTGAAAGATATAAAATATAGTAAAAGAAATATATAACTTTATTGTTCGTGTCTGAACACGGTCTAAAGTTGTATGTGTAGCGCGCAGCCCACACGTCGATGCCGATACAGAATAAATGGATGCACCTATTTTTGTTTAAGACGATCCTTCATTTTGATTAATAGTTGTTACCGGTACTGTATTGTTGGACTATCTTGTTCTGATTTAGTCGTTATGTCGTATAAAGTTCGGCCCAATGCTTTTATGTAAATAATGTTACGTTCAAATATACATGTTCTTTGAAAAAGTTGTCGCTTTTTTTATATGAATCCGATGCTTTGTTCTTTTTGAACGAAATACTGTAGTGTTAAAGTTCTGAGTGAATAGTGGGGCTTGTGGCTAAGTAACAGCCGCACAGATCAAACGATCGAGGTGAAGCTGGGCTTGCTGCGGTCGGTCTGTGGGTGGGTGACCATCATTTTCATACCGAGACCCTTCCGTGCCTCGAAGAGTAAGTTAAGCCGTCGATCTCAGTTGTCAAATTAAGTAGTCAGAGGCCTGAAAGTTTGACATGAGATATCTGGTTACCCAGTTAATGTGTTGTGGAGGTCAGATCGGCACCATGTAAAATACTGGTATGAAGCTGCATCCAGTTTGACTGGAAGCCGACCCCAATGAAATTGGGAAAAGGCTAGGCAGATTTTATAAGTTATGAGTGAATAAAAAAGGTGAATTCGATCTAAATGTATGTTGAGGAAAACTATAACCAATTTTCAACTTCCATTTACGTTTTAGTAAAGCAGTGTTAGGATACTGGAAAGTCAAAGGTCGGAACTAAGCCTAAGGTACGCCTGCGTTTTTGTAAACATTTACGTATTATCATCATCTTCAAAACATCGTGTGGAAATAAGTATATTCTCAATGTGTGTGTAAAACCATGTCAGAAGTCCGTGGGTGGTTTAAATTCTGACACTAGTTTATTTGTCGACCAGGTGACACGAAAACCTATGGAGGTTACTAATTAAACATTTATCGGATTTATAGTAATTAAATTTGCATGTGTATTAAGTAAATGTTGTATTGTAAAGTATTTTGTAATAAGTTAGCTTGTTTGTGGTCAGATAATGAAGGATCAGTAATATTGCAACCACGAGCCAATATTCGAAACGCCCGAAAAAATAAAAAGTTTAATGATACATGTCGTGGTGGCCGACTGGTTACGGGCCCGCCTCCTGAACCGCAGGTTGTGGGTTCAAACCTGATATGTACCAATGTGACTTTTTCAATGTCATATGTACTTTCGTAGTTGATCTAAGACATCACAGTCATACGGTGAAGGAAAACATCGTGAGGAAACCTGGACTTGGCAGTCTGAAATCGCCAACCCGCAGTGAGCTAGCGTGGTGATTAAGCTCGTGCCTTCTCTGTATGAGAAGAGGCCCTTGCCCTGCAGTGGGACAGTTAAGGGCTGGTTTTTTTTTAAATTTATTTATTTATATATGATCGCTAAACCATAAGATTTTACTAATGTTTTTATTATGTTACTAGCTGACCTGGCGAACTTACGTACCGCCTAACAGTCGATTATTTTTTTTTCATGGATTTAAAAAAAAAAAACTCTCTCCCTAAGAACCATCCTCGTACTTCGTACTCTAGATTAGCGCTTAGCAACGCATTCAGCGATTCATTTTGATATTACAGATAGAGTGGCAAACAAGCTGACCTCTTCCATACCAAAGGCATGAGATACGTTGTCTATCCTTAATTAGTATTATAGTCACAGTTCGTGAAACAACCAATCGCGTAGCTCTCATATGACTCATTGGGCTGTCTAAGTTTTTATCTAATATACATCACATACCTGGTAATTATTACTAATATATATATTAAAAGTTAAAAAAGAGTTAGATGTATATGACAATACCCTCGTACATAACACTTATAATTTGTTGGTTAAGTGAATAAAGCAGTAAACATTCTAACAAGAACGCAAAGGAACAATAATGAACAAAAATATAGGAAAGTATGAATTATTAGATTTGTTGATCTATCCAAGATAAGCTCTCAAGTTGCAAACATTAAACCTTTTTTTTTAAGTGTTAATAGTAATAGTATTTAGTAGAATAAGTAGGTTATCTTACTTATTCTACTAAATACTGCATGTAGTAATACGGTTAGTGGAGTGTGATATTAGGATAACATCAGAACCTGGCGCATGGATAACATTTGGTATGGCATAGATACAAGGAGACCATATCGGTGGCGGTTACCACCAACAACAGCAATCCCAAAGAGGGTTGACGTCAGGCAGGCGGCCGGTCATAAAACAGCTAAAATTTTAGCAGCATGCCAGATATAGGTATGCTGCGCCGACCCCAAATAAATTGGGATAAGGGCAGGGCGATGATGATGATGAAGTAAGATAGTCAACATTTAGAAAACCCATTGGAACAGATCCGGTAGAAATTTCTCTGTCGATGACAACACGGTAAGTTTGCTCTCATCGTGTTTACCTGATGATGACACAACTTTACCGTGAACTCTCCCAGTTCTGCATACAAAATCTAAAACACACATGAATCCACATTTGTAGAATAATAATGAATGCGTCACCAGAACAGTTATTGAGACATTCTTAGTACTAAGTGTACAGCCAGCAACAAAACTAGGTTAACAATTTTAAAAGTTCTTGAAGCGGTTTATTACTCAAAACTTTCCAATGATATTTTTCCATGAAAATAATCCATACTAATATTATAAATGGGAATGTTGTTATTGTCTGTTTGTTTGTTACCTTTTTACGACTAAACGGCTTAACGGATCGTAATTAAATTAGGCAAGAAAAAATAGATTGTATCTTGGGGAAGAATATAGAACATAGGCTACCTTTAGTCGCGCAGACGAAGTCGCGGGCACCAGTTGGTTAATTATATAGTATACAATACTTCAAGCATTACGGTAAGAATAATAATCATCATTATAAGGATAATGAAATGAATGCAAAATATGTGCAGTGCTTGGGCAATGTGATGTGTAAAAATAAGGATCATGACACAACGAAAGTTGTAACAAAAATATGGGTGGTTACGTGTTTGTGCAGGATGCTTTTTTATTTTAGATGGGTTTGCTCTAGCCTAGAGGTGACAGAGACAAAGTCGACGATGGAGTGAACTTACCCAGAAGAAGCCGGTTCACTCTAACTTTGAAGAGATTAGGGTTGAATGCGTTCGGAAACACAGACGTAGATAGAGAGTTCCACACCTTTATGACTACTCATATATTTATACAAACAACTTTCGTAGTGACATGATCCTCATTCTACCACTTTACATACCCATACCAAATATAAAAATGTTCGGTTACCACGACTTATACTATACTAGCTGGTGGTAACAAAAGGTAGCCTTGTGTCCTTCTCCAAAGTCTAACCTATCTCCTTGCCAAAATCCATTACAATCCAGTTAATCGTTTAGTCGTGAACAGGTAACAAACAAACAGAGTTACATTCGCATTTATAATATTAGCATGGATTAAATGCTTTTAATAAGTCACTTTGATAATTACAAAATATTTACCTTGTAGTTTTTTTTTTGTATAATAACTTTCGTGTGACACATTCATATTAATTATAGTTTAACGGTTATTACTCACGCGCATTCTTCGGGATTGCCCGACTAGTTTCGAAGTCGAACGGAGCTCTTATCCATGAGCTGAGCCCGCGGCCATGTCGCGATTCCGTCTGACTCGAAGAATGCGCGTGAGTAATAACCGTCAAACTATAATTAATAGTTTATAAATTGGTGGAATGTGAACGTCCTCTGCCTATCCCCTTGGGAAATACAGGCGTGATGCTATGTTAAAGTTGTGTTTGTATACGTAGTTAATAGATACATACGTCCCTGATAGCACATACATACAAACATTTGGCACCAATCATCGTTCGCCTTTCTCGTAGACAGATTGGAACCATTTAGCACATTCCGCCAACGTTCCACTTAGGTAGAAAGAAACAAAATAGAATTTTGAATCAGCAATTCACGGTGCTCTAATGAGTTTCCAATGCAATTAGGAGGAAACATTTTAACAAGGTTTCGTTAAATATATGAGAAAAAGAACTATAAAAACTTTGTTGGTACTGGATTTTTGGTAGGTTTCGCTTGAGTCGGTTTTCGAATTAAAACTTAAGAGAGCCTATTTTCTTAAAAGGGATAGGCAGAGTAGGTTAGGTTGTACAGATGCACGTCACCGATGCTTTTATCAAGTCCTATGTAATAAGTGATAAGCCTATATTGCCATCTATTTACCATAATACCAAAATCCAGCCTAGTACGAAAATTTTATTATAGAAAATCCAATAACAACGACTGCTGAGCTCCTGCTCGGGTTTGATTCCCGGGTCGGGTATAGTATTATTGAGTTCTTCTGCTAGGAAATTTTTAGTATCAGCCCGGATTTTGGAATTGTGCCCGGTTGATGGCAAAAGGCTCACCACCTATTACATGGACTTAATAACAGCACTGGTGAAATGTGGGTGTACAACTGTGTACAACGGCCTACCCCTTCAGGGAATACAGGCGTGATGCTATGTTGTGCAATAACACTTTCTTCGTCCCGCGAATCGTACTCTGGCCCTCAGTATCTGCAGCCGCTCTTGCGACAGGCTAGGTAATCTCTCATATTCATTATTGTTCAACGGTTATTACTCACTTGCATTCTTCGGGATTGTCCGACTAGTTTCGAACTCGAACGGAGGCCTTAGTCATGAGCTGAGCCCGCGGCGATGTCTCGAGTAAAAATCTTTGTCTATTTATCTATGTCATTCTTCGTAATGCACGTGAGTAATAGCCGTCGGTCCCGGCGGTTGTTAACAGCAGTTACTTAGCCAAGTCCAAACTACGGCGCCTTAAATAACTCTGACATTTCCATAAAATAAAAATAAAAACTCATTTAGGATTTAAATTATTCATCATCATAACCGCTCTGGTTTTATTTTCTTCTTTTTCTTCTATTGATCTCTATCTGCCGTCATCGCGGTAGTCACTCCTTTTTCCATAATTATCATCTTTCACACAATCCATCCACATTTATACGCAAAACTTTTCACCACCTGATCGTCATTCCTCTGCATCATATTTTCATACTAAAAACAAATGTTACAGTAAATATAATCCCTCTAAACTAACACTACATAAAAACTAACTACATTTTATGTGAAGATGGTTGCCAAGACTCATAAGGCTTTCACTGTTAAACAGAAATATCCAGTAGAGTAAAACTTCTAGCTGAGCTCCAATTTGTACTGTGCTTCATATTCTATTTTCCCTGTACAAAGTCCAATGCATGTAGCTCTACGTGCTTTTGACTATATTACATTTACAACATTAATAACAAATAACTCTACCTATAAGCCCTGAGTCTAAAAATTCTACGTCTTGTTTAAAACATTTGGCTTGGGCGTAATACTTCCACGAACATTAAACGGCCTTTATTCTTTAATTGTAGGTAGTGCCCCGCTTCCTTTGGCTTGTCTTGGCGGGGGTACTACCATGCCCCAAGGTAAGGCTCATCTAGATAATCTGTCACATAGTGGACCGCACCATATTTTTGTCTTCACTGTCACGCCTTAAACCGTTAACTTGGTATTACCAGCTGCTGATACCCCATTCATTATAACCATTATTGTTTGTAACATTTAAGCATATCTTAAACGAATATTCGTGGCCAGTCCATCGGTCTAAGCTTGCCTTATCTGATTTTTTAACAATAGACCCTTAGTTCGGCCACACCATTTGTCACTAATGGTTCTTGCGTAAATTGTAGGAAATATTTTTTTAGAAAATGTCCAACCTTTTTGTGGTGTTAACATTTTAGTGGCGCTTTATATGGTATGCAAACAAAATGCAATATTGTTTGTAAAGCAACTAGTGTGACACTATAGTAATATATGTATTTATTTACATTCGTGTATGTAGCGCTAAATTGGTAAACTGGACGGCCATTTGATGTAGTGTTTTATACGGATTTATTAGATTTTTAACTAAGTTTGTGTTTTATTTGGAAGTTTTATCTAAAATACATCTGTCTATCAGTAGTAGGAAGGCGTAAAATTAAGCCGTGGTTTTACATAATTGCTATATTGTAAAACCTATACAGCAACAAGTTATAAATTAATAAAAACAATACTAACTAATATAGATAGTGAGTTATTAGTCTCGTAACATCAGATGCTTGTCTCAAAAATGATCGTGTACTATGCATAGGATCAACACAACGCCGCACAATTAGCGGAACGCTTGTGGCGCGGCGTCTGATATTGCACGGACATAGTATACGCAAAAATTGTAGTCATTCGTTTTTGTTCTTATAGATTTGTATTAACACCAAAAAATGAATCTCCTTCAATTTAGCCAGTGTCTAAAATGACAGTCTGTTTATTGCAACCGGCTAATATTGTACAATGGTATTCATTATATTGTTATATGTATATTATGTAATAATACGCTCAGGTTTTGAATAAAACACCGATATTTTCGAGACATTAATTAACGTTCACCGCTTATTACTTACGTACATATTTTCGAGATTGCCCGACTAGTTTCGAACTTGCATGGAGACCTTAGTCATGAGCTGAGCCCCTAGCAATGTAAGCAGTGATAGCCTAGTGGTTTGACTGTTGGACTGAAAAGTCAAAGGTAACATAACAAAGACTTTTCCAAAGTCACGTGCGTATTATAAATTAATTATAACTTGCTTAAAATGGTGAAGGAAAACATCGTGAGTAAACCAGCACACCTGAGTGCTATTCTCTACGGTGTGTAAAACCATGTCAGAGACTTACGGGTGATTTAAACGGGTGACACTAGGTTGTTCATCAACCACACGATAAAAATAAGAAGCAATGTCGCGAGTCAAAGCCATTTAAAAAAATATATTGACTCGCGCATTGCCGCCAAAGAAAATGCAGAAATTAAATTTGTGAGTAATAACTAATGAAAAATAATGAATGGGTCTCAAAAAAGGTAATATACCGACTGTAATTTTATTCAAGTCACTATAATAGTAATAATATTAACACTTGAAGAAATAGCTAAAATTTGGCCATCTGTATACATCTGTCTATACACGACTATGCATACATGTGTTCGCCGTATTTACACATTTATAAGTGCGGTACCAAACGCAGTGACCCAGAAGTTGGCCGTTTAACATTGAATGGGCATTTCACGTCTCGTTAGAACAAAAGAATTACAAACGTTGCCCGCTCACAAAACAATGCTAAATGATGCCAGTGGAATTAGTATGTAGTCGTATGTTTGCGGTTGATTTCAAAACGGGTTGTACAGAGGTCTTTGGTGAAATAATATTAGGGCATTGACCGCTCTATTCGGACTAGGCAAATGACATGACTGCTTTATACACCAATATTTTTAAAACGCATAATTTTAAAGACTTTCGGCTTTCGCCATTAATATACAAAACATTTGTAGGCATTCAAGATATGTCTTTGAAAAAGCATTAACGCATGCTTAGCGAACTCTAAAGTTACAATATTAAATGGAAAAAGAATACGGTCGCGAACAGGATTCGAACCTGCGCCTCCCGGATAGATACTGTCAGAGCGCCTGGAGTATCTATCCGGGAGGCGCAGGTTCGAATCCTGTTCGCGACCGTATTCTTTTTCCATTTAATATTGTAACTTTATTTGTAGGCATATTAATCACCGTATACTATTTATTTTGATTTTTCTCACGTTTCGGCTTACAGTCCTTGTAGTTGCAGGATGACTAACAATAATACAAGCGATTCATCTGGTTAAAAGTTGTTTTATTATAAAATAATTATAATTTATATTTTTGTATAAAGAAATATAAGACCGCGACAAAATTTTGTACTGACGCCCCTTATACAGTTACTCCAAGTACACTGCCAACTAAATTATCGTGACTTAGCTCGTTATGTTGAATATTTCGTCCACTTTTTCCTATAAGTATTTTCTTTGGCTTAGTGCAGAAACCACCGAAAAGGGTATAATAATTGTAACTCGTTTTGTTTAATAAATAATTCTTATTTTAATAATTTGTTTAACGATCTATCCCTGTATCCCTGTTTTTTGTGTATTGTTAGTGGAGTTGTACTGTTAATTAGAGGGCTTGTAGTCGAACACGAGTGGGCGGACTATGGCCCCGCAAGGATGCGTTTTTGTTAAGGCACAGTTGAATAAACTTATGAACTCTAGATTGAGATCAAAAGTTTATTTCAAAGACCTTTTTATTAGTAATTTTATAAGACTGAAAGATTTTAATTGAAGTTTAGGTACATTTTAAGAACCGATTTAATTAACTTCACATAACGTCTACCCAGGGAATGAATTTGAATTTTACGGCTTTTGTGTGACAAAACCACCTTTGTGATATTCAGCCAAAATAATATATAGTAATAATGCTCTCTGAGGCACGGAGGAGTCTCGCTATGAAATTATGGTCACCCATCCACAGACCGATCATGGCAAGCGCAGCTTAACCTCGATCTGTTGATCTGTGCGGCTATTACTAAACTAGAAAGAAAGAAAGACACCTCACAGGTTAACAACCTCACAATAAGCATTAAAACAACTTAGTCTTATTTTATATTCCCCTTAACCGAATCTTTAGTAATTAAACAATATTCGATAGAAAATACTTTCTTTTTATTTCAACGCATAGTTTATTGTAAATTATTACTTTTAATTAGAAGCTTTTGTTCGAATTATACTTTTTTGTTTTTACTTTTAATCAAGTGCTAACGAATGTACTGTAGGTAGTCTACTTCGGCTATGATCAAACATGTTTAAGATTACGTTAAGGGTAAGCCTCTTACGCCTTCATTTTGCAGGGGGATAGGTAGATATGCAGAGATCTGTTTGACATCCTAACATCAAAATTGCACGGATGACGGTATTCTGGCCCATGTAGGTGGGCGTGAAATAGTGTTAGACTCAATTTATTGTATGTACCACGCATGGCACCCATCTTGCAAGTACGAGAAAGACAGTATTTCACTGGCATTTTACCCTGAATCTCTGCCTAGCCTTTTCCCAATTACATTGGGATCGGCTTCCAGCCAAACCGGATGCAGTTTAATACCAGTGTTTTATATGGAGCGACTGCCTATCTGACCTCCACAACCCAGTAACTGGGTAACACGATATCTCGTGGTATGACTGGTTGTCAGATTTTCAGGCCTCTGACTACCTGTAACGGCTGTCATGGATCTTAATTTGACAACCGGGACCGACGGCTTAACGTGCTCACCGAGGCACGGAGGGGTCTCGGTATGAAATGATGGTCACCCATCCACAGACCGACCGCGGCAAGCGCAGCTTAACCTCGATCGATCGATCTGTGCGGCTGTTACTTAGCCACGAGCCCCGATTTTACCCTGAATACGTAGTGGAATTCTATTGGTGGGTCTCAATGGTAATCCCATTTTACCCCTAAAGACATTTAATACAGGAATCGCGCATTATAGCGCAGTGCAATCGGATATCGATATCGATTCGATAGCGCATCGGTATCGCGAGTAATGCAAAGTGTTATTGGGTTTTTGTTTTAGGAAATTCTCAGTCTCACCCCGGTAGATGGCAATAGGGTCCCACCAAGAATATAAGATTCAAAATTTAACTGTCTCGTTTTTAACTGTCTGTTCGTTTAGTGGCCTTAAGCATGGCTGCCGAGTTAGAGGTCTTGGGTTCAACTCCCGGGTAGGGCAAAGTTTATTGTATTTTTTTTTTTCTTTACTGCTTTTAGGAAAATCTCAGTAGCAGTCCTGAGTTAGGATGTTGGTGGTATGACACCTTAGTTGGTGTTGTGCTTCAGAGGTGTTGGTGTTGTGCTAAAGCCGTCACTGTACCCGATCTCTCTCTATAAATGACTATGAGAGTGAAGGAAAAGTAAGTGCTCTTATGTTTGCGCATATACTTGTGCATTATAATATAATATCTCTTGCGTTCTTGGGTAATCTCCGTAGAGATAAACCGCCGCGACAAAAATCGGTTCGAGGGTATATTGTTTAAATTTAAATCAACAGAAGAAACCCTTCTGCCAATCCCGTCAAGGAAAACACGCGTGTTGATATGGACATTCCTAAACTCTCAAAGTAACTGTATACCCATAGAAACCGTCAGGTTAGCTGGCTCGTCAGTTCGGTTATCTGATCGATAACATCGCTACGTGTCGATGCTAGCGATACCAAGCTAAACAATTAGACGCCATTACTCGGATCGATTCGGTACAGTTTTGTTGGTAACGTACGCGGCTGCTGTTACACCGTTCTGTAACAGTCAGGTTAAAATGCTAGGCAGATGGCGGGCAGCTGCGGGCCGGACACTTTTGCAGTGCCGATGTAGCTTAAAGAATTCCATGCAACAACGCACATGTACGGCGTAGAACAAACCATCTGCTGGTCATGCCCGTTTCACAGGTTTGTGTTCGTCGTAAGTGAGTGGTGATCGTGCCCGAGGGCAGACGAGGATAGCAATAGAAGCAGATATTGTAGTTTGGAGGACAAAACAACGGAGAAATTCCGCGGCGTGTTTTACTATCTGTTGCATGAATGAAGGAGTTCTAAGGCATTACTAATTTATTTTATTCAGTTGTGGTTAAGTTTGACATATATGTATTATAGTCTTTAATATGTGGTTTTGGTGAAAGGATGGAAGGATTTTTCTTTTCCATGCATTTCAAGATCAATATACTCTATTATTAAATTTGAATTCAAATCAGTGGGAACAGAGCAATTTTAATAGTTATTTTTTACTTTAAACGCAGATCATATAATACTAAACTAGTACTTTAATTAAAAATGTTCACGTGTTTTTTTTGCTGCGTCGGTCTGAATGCAGCCACCTTCACCGTGGTAGAGGTTAAACAGTTCATAGTGCGATCGTATCTATCAGAGCCGGTATTTTTAGTGCCTTACCGTAACTTAAGTGACTGACTTACATAGCTGAAGAAATTCCATCTGTGTTATTATTATAGTTCATCTCGTACTAAGAAATATTGTAGTAATATTTAAATTAAGTACTTTAATTAAATTGAGTATTTTTGTATAATAACTTGCGTGAGACATAGCCATGTCAATAATTTTTCACCGGTTTCTACTCACGTGCATTCTTCGGGATTGCCCGACTTTTTTCGAACTCGAACGGGGCCCTCAGTTCATGACTAAGGACTCTGTTCGAGTTCGAAACTAGTTGGGCAATCCCGAAAAATGCAAGTGACTAATAACCGTTGAACAATGATTAATATGAATGTGTCTCACGAAAGTTATTATACAATAAATTTTTTTTAATAAAAGAGAATTATTCTCGTTAATAAATTTACAATTTATCGCTTATAAACTCAGCCATTTTATTTTAGCGAAAATGACTTTATTCAACAAATCATAAAGATATTGGAACATTATATTTTATTTTTGGTATTTTAAAATGGATTTGAAGATTACTAACTAATACTTATTTTGTGCAGGTCTAAGAAACTTGAGGTAACTTTAGTACTCCATCTACATTGTAAGAGTGCTTGAATTAATACCATAAATTGATTGAGAGCGGTCTCACAATGAATTTAGGATTATTGGCAGTTCACTAGAAAACCATTAATTATTGGCTAAGACTTATCACTAATCTCTAACTCGAAAATAGACGCATGAATGAGCGTATAGATTTAATTTTAACTTTATTTATCAAAGGCGAAAGGTTGCCAGAATTAAATACGTAACGTGCTGGCAATGTCAAAATATATATCTAGATTTTCGACGTGACCAGAGGGTTGGCTTGATTCTAGGTCAGAGAATCAGGGTATGTCGATGTGCCGCTCTCCCTACCTTCCGCGACCTTGACGGGGCCGCCACCGTTGGATGGCGGATGCGGTGGGGCCGCAGGGGAAGAGGAGTGCCGGTATTGCGAGGCGCCGCTCTCCCTATCCTCTGCGGCCGTAGTGGCAGGCGGCGGGGCCACAGACTTGACCTGTTGCAGGGGATTTTGGGCGTCTAGACACGGGGTCGTCTGGCGCCCATTGCACATGGTCTCCGAGGTGGTTTCGGCACGCCATGTGTCTGGTGTGCCGTAGCGGGGGGGTTCAATACCCAACCCCGTGAGGGAGTCCGGCAACGGAACACCGCGGGCAGGTTCGCGGTTATGTGCGAGAGCGTTCCCGCGTCCCGCCCTCAAGCGGCTGTGGAGGTACACTGTGGAGTTTTAGTGGGTTCGAGTCGTCAGAGAATCAGCATTGTCATCCAACTGGAGATCAGATGGACTAAAAGACGATCGCTCCAATTAAAGTACCGATATTAAGCTGCATCCGGATTCCGGATTGGAAGCCGATCCTAAAGTATTTGGGAAAAGGCTAGACAGGTTCTATAGCATTATGTTTTTTGTAAAATAATTTTCGTGAGGCACATTCATATTTATTAACGGTTATTACTAACGCGCATTCTTCGGGATTGCCCGAGTAGTTTCAAACTCGAACGGTACCCTTATTCATTAAGAATACTGATAGTTGTTAATAGGCCAAGACTTTCTAGAAGTAAGTGAGGTTACAATTATAGCAATTATAATTATTTAGTCTACATATATACAATTAAATTAGTACCTACTTCATCATCATCCCCCTGCCCTTATCCCAATTTATTTGGGGTCGGCGCAGCATATATTCTTCTTCCATACTATTTGGTGTCATATCGTCAGTCACTCCTTTTCTAGCCATATCATCTTTAACACAATCCATCCCTCGCTTCTTCGGTCTTCCTTCACTCTTATAGCCTTATCACCTATATCTAAACAAAGTTTAATAAATATTATTACAGTTATTGATTTCTGTTTGCCCTCACAAATCCCACCTGCATTATACTTACAAATAAACAGTTCACAACTGAACCGCACGCACAATATGTGGCGATTCGAATCCCGTACAGCCATACGCAAATACTGTCAGTAAATACTGCACAGCATTAACGCTGCGGATAAAATTATTTTTGTTGAAATAAACCACCCGTATTTCGCAAAGAACGACATAATATACCACTAGTTTGGATCGCAATCATTTGATTTCCAACCCTGAAGCTACATCTTTAGGGTGCAATGTTGTGTGGGGTCAGTGATTAATACTATAAATATCATTCATGGAATCAATGGAGTAGAAAATATGACTCAGTTTCGGTACCGGTCGCTATTAAGAGTTTAAAAAAAATCGTATCATTTCCATGGATTGGTAAATGGTTTTCTTTGAAGCCTTTTCGTTGGTGAATTTAGTTTGGTTTAATTCAATTTATGGCGCGCACTTTCAGTATTGGTAACAGAATTTATTATATTAGTGTGTAGAAATAATAAAATGTGCACTCGTCCTAAGATTGACGATGGGTACCTACAAATATTTAATGAAACATGTTTTATTTCAAGATGAAACAATAACAAATGCTAGAAAATGTAAGCTGTCCGGCTAAGCATTCAATTTTAGGGATTCATTCAGAAGATATGAATACAAAGTGCTATTACTCATATTTGTGCGCGAGCGATGTCCCCGCACAGCTAGTTCTTCAATATAAAAGTTACACCAACTAACTTATGCCATCTGAAAGAATAACGCCTAGAAAAAGTTGATTCGGCAGGTAAATTGTAAAATCAACGCGAATTGCACAGTAAACCAATAAATGGCACTTTGTATGCTTTTAACTGACCATCAAAGACCGTGACATAACTCAAATTTTAAATAAACGCCAAATAGGGTGACAATCAAATCAAATTAGGCGAGACTGTCCGTAGCGCGGGACGTGTAAATTGTGATGTAATTGCACCTATTACGGGGCCCGTTGTCCGGCATTTCACGGGGAGTGGGGTTGCCCTGTAATTAGTGTGTCTGTCCATCTGTAATGTGCCAGTTGTTGGAAAAAAAAAGGTACCTACATAATTTTTTATGGAAGGCGTGTTTGAACTTTGACATGGCTGAGTGGTCTGTGTTTAGTGGACAGGGGTATACTTTGTTTTTTAAATAAAGTGTTTATGTTTTGTTAATCGGCTTTTGGTTATCCCTTCCGAATTTGGACCATACTCGTTTATATTATCTACGCTATAGGAGGACTGGTTAATGTGTTTTTATGTGATTTTTCTGAATCCAATCAACCATTCAAAAAAGTATAACTTGAAATATACATTTATGAAATAAACGAAATTGAAATAAGATAGACATGACAGCTCAATTAAGAGAGCGATTACAAAGGTTACGGGTTCGAATTCTGTTTGTGTTCTCTATTTCCTTAGGAAAAAAAGTCATGTCTACAGAAAAATCACGAAAAAAACAAATAATTATAACTTTTTTTTGGGAATTATAATAAAAAAATCTGTACTCTTTTCTACCAACCGATTAATAATAATATCCAAAACGGGTGCCAAAAACATGACTAATGATTACAATTACGTACAGAACTCTTAACATGACTGATCATTACTCATTTTAAAACTTTTTACCATCTAGAAATTAGTCATGACACGTTTGAGTTTTTTGTTCGAAATTCTAAAAACGTAATTATAATATTTGTGTACATTTGCGAGTTTTTTTTTCTTATTAGAAATGTGTTACCTTTGGCCACCAACTTGCCTGATGGTAGGCAACGGTGTGGCCGAGGATAGAGCAGGTATATCCATAATCTATTGACTTTTAAGTAGAGGTCATAGATTTGGGGGATTGATGTAACTGCCCAGTACCGTCTCACACAATGGTTGCACCGAATATATCACAAAACAAGACTAGGTTGTTTCACGGCATAGCTTCGGCCGGTGGGTGGTAACCAGCCGCGGCCGAAGCCTCCCACCAAGGTTGTGTTGGCTGTTTTGCACCACCCAGGGGCCACGAGTAGGGATTCCATTTTAAGGGTGCACTCTTATGGACGCGGGCAACTCAGCCCCTATAATTAACATTTATATGGTCGCGAGCATGATTTGAACCAGCGCCCCTTGGATGAACACTTGGAGAGATCGGGCTAGCTTAGTAAGAAGCGTTAAAAGGTGTATCTTTACAGATATATCTTTGAAAAGCACTGGACTGCATAAGCCTTACAAACGTCCCTTCTATCATATTTCCCTTTCCTCCCTCAAGCATACTTCAATATCTCCAAGATTCTTCTACCGTTTCAACACATCAAATGTTATGCAAACTGTCAATGGTCACTATTAAATCAAAGTAACGCAATTAAATGACATTAAATATTTACATACCGTCGCGTTGTTAATATTAATGAGATGCAACGTTTTAACATATTAGTTGTGACACGCTAATGTGGTAATTGCACAACGATTTAGATAATCATCGTGATTGTAGTGTAATGATAGTGCTAATAATTATGATTTATGTAGATAACGCGAGTGGTGTGAAGCGGTTAATTATTGTGGTTATAAGTGTGATGTGAAATGGAAAAGTTCATTTTACGCTTTAATAATGCTTGACATAACATCATAACATAGCATCACGCCTGTATTTCCCGAAGGGTTAGTCAGAGGTGAGCACAGTTGTACACCCACATTTCAGAAATGCTTTTATTATGACCCATGTAAAGCATTCCCAATGAGGGTTGACGTCAGGCGGGCGGCCGGTCATAAAAAATTGCCAAAACTTACACTAAACTTAGAAAGTAGAAGAAGAATACATGCTGCGTTGACCCCTAATAAATTGGGATAAGGGCAGGGGGATTATAATGATATCCCATGTAATAGATAGGGAGTCTTTTGCTATCTACCGGGCACAATTCTGAACTCCGGGCTGCTACTAATAATTCCTAACAGAAAATCCAAATAACACGTAATTCGACCCGGGAATTGAACCCAAGACCCACATGTTCAACATACGCGCTTGCGGCCACTAAACCAACGAAGTAGTCCTTGATAGCTGCGCATTTCATACATAAACTTGTTAAATAAGTGTCTTAATATCCTAATACAAGACAGTTTCATTAGTGATTGGTGACTGCCTGTAAAGTGACTACTAAGCGTGATGTCGTGGATTCGATTTCCGATTCAAGCAAACAGTTATTGGGTTTTTCCGTTAGGAAATTTGCAGCTATGATCTCGGGACCCCGGTAAAGTTTAGAGGAGGATCGTGTAGTTTTTAGCCAGTAGGGGTTCGGCAAGGCGGCCATGATGAATTTTCTACACAATCCAGTTCCCGAATAACGTTATATCTAGACACCCAACACATGAAAGTGCTTACACACACGTACACACAAACACACACACCCAGCCACACGAACACACACATCCACACAAATATACATCACGAATTACCAGATTTTTTCCCAACTAGAATTTAATTTATTTTTTCGTTAAATATTATAAGAAGTGCATCAATTAATGTTCACCGGTTACTACTCACGTGCATTTTTCGGAATTGCCCGACTAGTTTCGAACTCGAACGGAGCCCTTAGTCATGAGCTGAACCCGCGGTGATGTCGCGAGTCAAACTGTTTGACTCGCGACATCGCCGCGGGTTCGGGCAATTCCGAAAAATGCACGTGAGTAGTAACCGGTGAACATTAATTGATATGAATATGTCTCACGAAAGTTTTTATACAAAAAAAGAAGTGCATCATACTAACCTGTTAGTTTCACAATACGTCTGATGGACGGATGGATGACCCTCATGACATAGGTCTTCTTAGTATGGGGGGTCATTGATCTCATATTTTGTATCACTCTATTTATGGCGATACATAATTGTGACATCTGTATTTGTGTACTTCTTTTTTCAAATAAATTTATCTCTCTTATCTTGTTGTGGACCTGGCTAAATTTGACGCTTTTAGCTAGTATCTAAAAAATTATTAAATTATTACTCTTTTCCACAAAGATTTATAACTTTAGAGTTCGCCGTGCATGCGTTAATGCTTTTTGATGATTTATCTGTATTAGTATCTAACTGTTACTAAAATTATAATATTATTTTTAGGACATATGGTCTATATCACAACCGTAACTAGATAGCGTGTTCATCGACTGGGAATCATCAATTACTCCTAACTTCACATGATTATATTTAAGAGGAACCGAAGCGTGGCCATCCACGAGCCCAGCTCTGCGGCCATTTTGGCCTGAAACACATCATTTAATTTACTCCTAATTATAGAAGGCCGGCCGATATTACGGACAACGCTAATGTGTCCATTGAACGAACCTTTAAATTTATTGCCCGATATTATATAGATATGGCATTGCAAATGTTACACTAATTATCTATGGTGTGAAATACATTGGTAATGGAGGAAAATTTAAATGGTTAGAATATTTATTTGGTAAGGATCTAACAGCAGTAATATCCAAAGGTCGCCTGTTGAAACCTAGGGCACGTACTTTCAAGACTTTTCGTAGTCATGTGCGAATTATAGAGATAACTATGATGTAGGTAAATTTATTTTAATATTACGCATTGATAAATGTACTAGCTGTAAATGTTGCTTCTTCTCCTAGATCCAATTAATCTCTATACCAAGTTTCATCCAAATCCGATCAGCCGTTTTACGTGATTGCGTAACAAACGTCATCAACACACATTTTTAATAGTTTAAACTCTAAAGGTTTTTCACTTGCTCCAAAATGTTAAAGAAAAACATTGCGGCCACGGATACCTGAAGGATATATTCAATGGTGTGTAATGCCATGTCGGAGGCCTAAAATACGATTGGTAATGACTTTACTGACAGTATTGACACGTCGAAGGCCAGAGTGGTAAGCGGCGCGGAGGTTGTGAAGGCTCTGAAATAAGAATCTCGCTAAGTTCTCAAGCTAACTTTGACGAGTTTTAGTATAGTAACGTTTTGCATTCGTAGGCTAATGATTTCAATAAAGAGGTCTCCTTTTTATGTCTGATACAATGTTGTGATACTCAGTATTATAGTGATTGCAATATTTAGGTGTTTTGTTGAGCTTTTGAAATCTATTTCAGACAATTAGAAGGAGAAGAGGCCACTTTACTGTTATTTTTTCTTACATACGGTATGTATGTTTCCCATTGGAATAGGCAGAGACAATAGATTTCCACTTTTTTCACTTCAAATCCAATCAATCAATGAATCATTTATTGCAATTCCATAATGTAAACTTAGGTGGTATATTAAAACTATTAGATCATCATGGACCCTGTCGGGCACAGCAAAGTAGGAGAGAGGAAGAGAGAGCTCAATAATGCATTGGATTAGATAAATTAATTATTAATTTGATATAGAATATATAATCATTAAATTAAATTACAATTTATCATTAATATATTCATTGACATTGTATATTGTATAATGTATTATTTATATACTTATTATATAATTATTATTATATCCATATTTATATAAGGAAGCCTTTTATTTTTTTTATAAATAATTTTAATTTGGTTTCGTTTTTTATTATCTCGGGTAGCTCATTATGAATTTTTATGGACATTACATATGCCCTTTTTGAATGTATATTGAGTCGGGAGTTTGGTTGTAAGTTGAATCTGTTTTTATGATGTAGTGCGTATTTTAACTGTTTATCCTCTCGTTTTGTGAAGAAGCTTTGGTGGTTTTTTACGAATTTATATATTTCTAATATGTAGATACTGGGAAGAGTGAGGATTTTGTGGTCTTGAAAGTATTGTTAGCAACTGTCAGTGTTATCTATGTTTACTAATATTCTAATGGTTTTTTTTAAGTGTAAATAGTGTCGGTTTATCTGTACTATTGCCCCATAGAATAATACTGTAACTAAACCATTAATAGGCATACGCATAATAAGTAGTGAGAGCTGTTTGAAAGTTGGTCGATTTTTTCGACTTCGCGGAGGCTATAAGCAAACTTTGAAATTTTTTATCATTTTTTTTATATGGGATTTCATCCTAGTTACATATCCAAAGATCAGTTTTACATATTGGTGTCAATGATTGGTGACTAATGTTATCAATAAAGTACAATCATTGTTTATCCTGCCAAGTGACAAGCTGCCAACATGTCACCAATTGGCACACCGCTGCCCTTTCGAAGAAATGGCTTTTCTATTCCAAGTCAAGTGTTGCTCTCAGATCCGTATTGTTAGGTCGACCGGTAGGAATGTTTGTAAAATAATCTAATAATCCAAATATATTATCATCCACTTTTAGCGGTAATACTATTTGAAAGTTTGCGTAATGTATGTGCAAATGTAATTTCGAAGACAATTCATTTAGTTATAATTAACTATAAAGAAATAATTTATTAAAAAAAAATAGTCTTGTGACGTTTTTTTTTTTGTTATAGGGGCAAACGAGCAGACGGCTCGCCTGATGATCGCAACACAAGAGGAGTCACAAGTGCGTTGCCGGCCTTACGTAACTGCAAAGTAGATAAAATAATTGTCTGTGATAGTTATCATAATTAACAAATTCGCTGTATTGCTGTTTTCTTTCTGAGGTACCTATACGCTGTTTTTTATGCCACGTAGGGAATTTGGAGCTGTGTTGACAGTATATAATGCTACATAATAAGTTTACTTTCGAACGACCAAAATTGTACGTGTTAATAATAATATTTCTATTGTGTCTGGTATTGGCGTATTACCATATGTTATAATTTTAGGTGGAATCAAAAATACGTTTGTGACCCTCCGGATGAATACTCCAGGCGCTCTCGGAGTATTTTTTCATTGCACAAGAATTTATAACTTAGTGTTGACATGCATGCAATAATTAATTTTAATGAAGTCGGTTAAAAATATATCAGCATATGCCTTATCCGACGAACTGATGATGATCCCTGTATTGGTAGCATTATTGAGCGACTGCACACTATCGCACTAACCGAGTTAATTACAACGCAGATTGATATGTCCTCATACGCTGCGCTGTTTGCTGCGGTCGGCCGATAATGCTGCTCACAGTAGGTACCTATAGCGGTTGAACCAAATCCTTTGCAGGTGGACTAACAGGTACTGTGCTGTCATCAAAGTACTCAAATCTGAAAGGTGTCCTAGAAAAACAAAGCCACGTTGTACTTCTAGCAAGTAACGAACTCTATGTCGAATTTTGCTGTATTTCCGAAATGGAACTGTTAATAAATTTTAGTCAAAATATATTTTATCTCTTTTATCACTCAAATAGTAGTCTTGAGGTTAATTACAGTTGTTTGTTGTAATAGTAAAAAATATTAAATACGTAATTTTCCTTACGAGAACCGTATTTTTATTTTCGGGTCACCACTTTATTATTTATTGGGGTATAAAATGTTCGCAAACTGACTGAAGTTTTAAATGCTACCGTGTTTTAATTTATGAGGAACATTTTAAATTGATAAATATAGCTGCAACTTTTACACAATCTTACGTAGATCAGTCAAATCGCACAGGGCCGTGGAAACTGGAGATCTTTCGTTTCGTAGCCCCAAACTCACTTCGGCTCACTGCACCGAGTTAGTTTAATTAGAAATATTTACATTTAATTATATTAAATAATGCCTTAACCTTCAAGTTCCTACGGTCATTCTTCTTATAGGAAATAAAAATTAAACCAATGTTATAAAAATATAAAACCGAACTATAGCAAAAATAAAAATACAAGTCTACTAATTCACTTTCATCAAGTAAAAAATCAAAGCGTAATGAAAACATTCTTTTTTATATAAAATATAATTTAGATTGGCTCGACAGACGTCGACGATACAAGGTCACCTTGATTAGAGATGTCAATGATATCGATATGTGGATATTGTCTTTTGATCTAGATATTAAATTACAGTTATCAAAAGCGAGTAATGTGATAAAAAAAGTTCTTATTGTATCTAGATACAATATTGAAATTATGATAAATAAGAAAAATATAATTTGTTTTTTTTTCTGTTTGTTTGGAGAATGAAGAATTATTTACCTAAAAATACAGGAGGAATATATTTTATTATTAATAAATTTTAATGAAAATCAACTCATTGAGACATTCAAGTGGTAATTCTATTTTATCTATACTTGGCTTGACATTTCAAGTTTATTCTAAATTACCAAATGCTCGTATAATCGTTTGTACCAAGCCAGTAAATAATAATATACATTATTTAATAATTATATACATTACTTTGTAAATGGACCTGAATAAATAATGGCATAGAAGTTAATTACTCTGCATGATATTATCAAAGAAAATATAAACACAACAGTTAATACAATTGTATTTGGCAGTTTTTAACCCCAATATATTATAGCCTTTTAAAAACGTGAATATATCGATATATTACGATTTGGCAATTCTCTACCCAGTCAAAGGTAACACAAATTGGGGACGTCAAACTCTGTTTAATCTTTTAATTCGAACCCAAATCATTCATTTTACATCAAAGAGCTCAACGATACGACTGCATTTACAAAAATAAAAAACAAAATACCTTATTATCTCTCCTAGTAATTAACAAAAGAGATATTTTGTCCAACAAAAGAGTGAAATTCTGCAATGAACAATAAAAATAATTCTGTCTTCAAGATTTTTTTGCACAATATGCTTAGAATTAGACGAAGACGGGAACAATGTTATCTTCAGCAAAAAGTTTAATTTGAATAGAAAGGGCTGTGAAGGCGAGAAATAAAGCGTAATGAAGTTAATTATTTCCATTATTAAAGTTGAGAAGTTTCACGATGTAAACGTGTCTTTACTTTAGGATAATACAAGGGCTACAGAAACAACAAAATATTTTTGCAGTCTTTATGCCACGTGAAGGTTGAATGACCTCAGCGATCACAGATAGAGTATAAAGCGTTCTCAATTATTTTGTTAACCTGTCGGAATCTCCATTGATTCAATTGACTCGCAATGACTAAAACCACTATGAATTCTTAAGCTATACTAGGGTGGCGGGATTTACAACTGTATTTCTCACATTCATGCAGCATCCAACACATTTGCTGTTCATTCAGGATTTATACCAACTAAGATCTCATTCCACAACTACGTACCTTTCAAAATGGATCCCATTCAGAATTGATGAATTTTCATCGTATGGTGTAGGTATCTGACACGGCTTTACAATCCCTTGAAAACTTTCTTATTTAAAGTTAATCAAGTACGCATGTATGACACAATATGTTTCACAAACTTAGACCAAAGTTGATATTATCATCTGAAGTTGAGTGGGTCTCCGAACTCGTAACCTGTTTAAGACCTTAAAACTGAATACTACAAACTAGTACGTCAGTTTGTTGATTATTGATTTTGAAACAAGGTTCACAGCATAATCTCACGCTTAACGACATTGTTAATACTTGATGGAACTTGATTGGTTGAGCTTCGAGTTTCCAAATGTCGTTTGCATGTATACGTATAGTATGTTATAGAATTGAGAAATGATATATAATAATTATATAATCAACTCTATCTGCCTCGTTCGTCTAGTGGCCCCTAGAGCTACTGCTGAGCATGAGGTCTCGGGTTCGATTCGCGGGTCGGGGAAAGTATTATTGAGTTTTTCTGTTAGTAAATTCTCAGTAGCAGCTCGGCGTTAGGAATTGTGCCCGGTAGATGCCAATAGGCTCACCACCTATTAACTGGGACTTAATAACAGCATTGGTGATATTTGAGTATACAACTGTGTACACCTCTGCCTATCCCTTCGGAGATTATAGCCGTGATGCTATGTAAACTTTATCTTATAACTTTTGTGGAGGTCGTTTGTGGGCGCGCCTCTCGAACCATACGTCCAATCCAGCATGTATCATTGTGACCGTCATAAGTTGAAGAAAAACATCGTGAGAAAACCTGGATTTAATCTGACTGCTCGCATCGGCTGTCATAGATCTTCATTTGACAAACCGCGACCGACGGGTTAACGTGCTCTCTGAAGCACGATGTAGATTTTTTTTAATGTTCTGTAATAGGTCCTATATATAAAACAAGTTATGAAAATACATAACTGTAATAACTACCTGTCTTAGGTACCTACCTATCATGCAAGGACAGGAAAATCTAGATCGTAGATAAAAACAATCTATTACAATTTATGCCTGATTATAATCTAAACGCATCTTCTAGTGCAGCAAAATGTTTCATGTTAATATTATAACACCAACAGGTTAGTAGCTTAGAATTAACACATTAGCAAGCTTCAAGATTTATGAAAGTGGTGCTTATAACTGTACTTTAATGGAACTAGTGATTTCTGAGGTAAACTGGAACATATAGACTGATATTCGACGTAGGAAATGTCCTGCATACCTCGAAATTTTATTGTAAATATTTTCATGTCTTTGAGTCAAAGAGAAATATTATAGTAAATATTCTGATAGTAGAAAATTACATATGTTACAATACGTAGAATTTTGTACAAAAATAGACAAAAACTCACAAAGCCAGCTCAATATTAAAGTAAGATATCATAGAACCTCCCAAGATTTGCTCGACACTGCACGCAATCACAACAAAAAAACCACATTACACTTTTATAAAAATGACGCTATCACCGTGCCGTCCCTCCGACAAGGTGTTGGGGTACAAATAATTTATCGTCTTCAAGCCACAGACAACATAAGCCAAGAGAAAAATAAGCAAACTACCCACTTAAAAAGACGTAGCATTTCTTACGACGCCAGCGGTAAGGAAAGCGAACCTTGTGTCAACGGTCTAAATTCAAAAATCAACCCGATCTCTGCGACCATCGGTCTTTTTTACCCTGCAGAATCATAGTTTTCTACAAAGGGGTATAAATTTCGTTGAAGCGAGGGAGCCGAGTCGACCTTATTTAATTTCATAATAAATTGCAATAATTGCATTAGTGAAGCGGGGAGGAATAAATCAAGTGATACGGAAGATTTTCCTTGAAGAACACTTCTGTCGAATTATGAAATTTGTTGTGGTTAATGTTCTGAACAGCCCTTGAAATTTTTTATGCAACATATTTTTTAATATTTTTGTTATTTATGAAAATGGTTTTCTTAATTTATTAACATTTATAGCACAGGTTTTTCATGAAAGATGTCGTCATTAAATTGATGTTAAGTGGTAAGGTTTTTATTTTAGGCAAACTGATCTAAAATATCATGACAAAATAAAAATTAAGCTGTAGGTGAAACAGAAAATAACATTACGTGTCAAGTATAGGCTAATGTAAAGTTATAGTAAAAAAACCTTTGAATGCTCAAGAATACCTATGAGGCAACTAAACTAGCATACAAATTCACTTAAGACTTTCTGTCGAAACAGTACTAATAAAATTAACATAAAATTCCGCAGCAGACTTCTAACCCTGTAATTACATCCATATATCTCTCCACGACGAATAACAGACTAGCATTGTTCAACCCCCCAAAAGTGTATTATCAGCCCCAAGTACCCCTGGACTTATGAAGATTCGATTAAGCCAGCGTTAGATTAAACCGACCCTGATTACGAGTGAACATGGAAAAACAATTACGGAGAATACTAAAACAATGACATACTATAAAGTTCGTCTTTGTTTTCTGTATCTTAACGTTCGTTGCGGTGCGCGGTGGGCGGGTCTGCAAGACCAGGGGTTGCCTCGGTGGAAATATGCACGGCATTTTGAGGGTTGAACGTTTAAGCCGTTACAGCAGAATTTATAGTTTTTAGATAAAGTGTAATGGAGAATAACTTAGTTTAAATGCTGAAAAGTTTTTCTGCGATTGTATGGAGTTATGGGTATACTTATTTTTTACGACGTTTCTGTAGGCTATATTGTGGTTCAAGATATTGGCAAGTTGTTTGTAAAAGGCAAGCTTAGTAACAAAAAATTTAATAATACATTTTATTATCATCATGGGTCAGCGTATTTAGTTGAAACTGCAAATGAGTAGATAAGGTCACATACTAGTATCATCTACTACGCTAGTATTTACTATGCTACAAGTACTTTACCACACCGTGAAAAAATGCTACTATGTGTGAAGTCCTGATATAGTGTTCCTTTTGGGTACTGTGGTACTTAACCCGCTTATTTTTTATGTATCCTCACAATAAAACAGCATAATGGACAATTCAAAGCAATATCTAGATACTTACTTCCGCACATAGCATGAAAAATCGGAACTACCATATCATCGACTACAGTTCTACACGTGCCTTGCGCTTCCATGGGGCATTATCAGAAGCTGTTAGATCAAGCATTGCCAACCACATTAATATGGTCCTACTTAGAACTATGGAGGAACGAGGTGTGCTGTTCCTCCAATGAAAAGGAAGGATCATCCAACCAGGCGGGTGATAGTGCCTTATGGGCCACGGCCCGACGGTCGTATATATGTAAACGGACTGCAGCGCGTTATGCGCGTAGTATCTATGTAGCTTGGTAGATGTCGCTACAGAAGGATCTACGTACTTCATAATAAATGTTCGAAAACGATTGCGTCATCCATTTTACTAAACAGCACCTAAGGCCATAAAATAAATGAAATAATATCATTGAGCCCCGTTTAAAAAAAGTTGAAAACAATAAAACGTACCGTTGTTATCGTAGCTATAAAACAAATGATATCCAATCAACGTAGTTTAAAAAGTGAAACACCATAAAAATGTCCATAATTAACAAATGATGCTATGAATCATAGAGGAATGACGTTAGATATGGAGCAGTTACAAAAAAACTGGGGATTTTTTAATGAGTACCTACAGAGTTAACGACAATAGTTGTCGAATAAAAATAAAGATAAATGTATTGTATATATGTATGAGATAAAGGTTAGTGCAGACGATGTTAGTTTACTAACGAGTGTTGTAACCAACCGACCTGATTGCTGTAAAGAGAAATCATGTATCAACAAAATATTGGTATAAATTTGTGGTGTATTGCATGTTACATTTAAAGTTGTAGACTGCCTCGTTGGTCTAGTGGTCCCAAGCGCGACTGCTGAAGATGAGGTCTTGGTTTTGATTCCCGGGTCGGGCAAAGTGTCATTGTTGTCGTTTTCTGTTAGGAAATTCTCAGAAACAACCCGAACTTTGGAATTGTGGCCGGTAAACACCGATGCCAATAGGCTCACCACCTATTAGTGAACATGAGATTCAATAACAGCATTGGTGAACTGTTGGTGTACAGCTGTGTACACCTCTGCATATCCCTTTGGGGAATACAGGCGTGATGCTACATTAAAAGTTTTATAACATTTATTAATTTTTGAACTAGCTTATTAGTTTACCAAGTTTTGCCTACTTAAACTTAAAATAAGTTAGCAAACATTAGATTATTTCTAACCCAATAAAATGAAAGTAATATTGATTATATGTAGCTGGGATTAAAACAAAACAACTACACAAAAGTATATGCCTGTTCAAGAACTTTTACTAGACCCGCCTAAAGCCACCACGAGGCCATTGTATTGTAACTAGCACTAAATAACTTACAAGTGAAACATTGACCGGCGCGCGTTAAATTATGAGTTATGAATATCAGCGTTCGACAAGTAAACACTCCACTGGTCTCGCTCACTCGCCTCACTGCTAGTTTCGTATGGACAAAACTTTATATTAGAATAATGGAGCTTTATTAAAGATTTTCTATGCTCATATATGAGTGATGAAAGTAGAAGTAAGTGGATAAAAAATGTTGTTAGTTGTTTTTTATAATTTATGTGAGGGTCAAAAATATATAAGAGAATTTGGGATTTATTGGTGATACCTAAGTTTCTCTTATGCCCAGATTTATGGAATAATCTTTAATTCTTGGTGGAGCCGATAGTTTTCTTGGAGAAAGCGCGACCTTGTTGCCATCTTAGCTCTCTTGACTCCGAAAGTAGTCGATCAAACCCCGATAAATACATGTGTGTATTGTTTAATAACGTGTACTCCTTCTTCCGCCGACTACAGGCCATCTCAGATTAGTAAAGTCCGCCGACCACGTCACGATCTCCTCCGTCCCGATGATAGAATCACTGTAGCTCAAGAGTCTAACAGACACAAGCACACTCCGACGCGCTCGACCGCCTCGTTACAGACCTCACCGGCGAGGTCCCCGTCTGTCGTGAAATATCTCATCATGTCCGCCCCAATCCTTGCTCGAGCCGGCCCGCGCCGAGCCAGTAGCTTTAAATTCGTCCCTTAATAATAAACTGATCTGATCCAGCTAGTCCCTAGTGGTCCCCCCAGCAACGCCCTAAGCCGAGGCTCGTGCCCCGCAGGGGACGCCCTTAGTGCTATGTAGCTTAGTTTGTAGTGTATAAAAATATGCTTTGGCTGGAGGCATCAAACTGCCTCGCCTTAGCTATTGTCCAGTTACGCAGATCAAACCCCTAAGGGTAAATAGCAAGAGGCCACGTCAAAAAAAAAACGTGTAGTCCATTCTGTCCTCATTTGTAAGCAATATTCAGGATGTCAATTGCTAAGGAATAGGTTTTGGTGAACTCATCCCTCAGAAAATAATGGTTAAAAATTTGCAACGGTTATAATTAGGCTCCATATATTAATATGACTGCCTCGTTGGTAGCAAGCGCAGCTGCTGAGCGTGACGTCCTGGGTTCGATTCCCAGGTCGGGCAAAGTGTTATTGATTTTTCTGTTAGGAAATAATTCTCAGTAGCAGCCCGGAGTAGGGAAGTTGGTGGTGTGACACCCCCGTGCTTCGAAGAGCACGTAAAGCCGTCGGTCCCGCGCCTGATAGAGAGAACCTATGATTTAATTGGTGTAACTTGATCTCAAAATTCACGAATTGGGTACTTAGCTACTACTCCTGCTTACGAGGGTACCATTATAAATTTTATATGGAGTACCCTCGTGGCAGGAGTCCCTCAATACTATACTAATACTAGCTGACCCCACAAACGTTGTTCTGCCATTTACATTTTTTTTCGATAGGGCCACTCTTATCACCTAGGGGTATAAAAAATAGCTTACGACGTCAGACCAACAAAATATACACAACAAAAAAAAAAAACGACCAAGCCGTTTCGGAGGAGTTCGATAACAAACACTGTGATTTTTATATTTTAGAAGATTAGATAATGTGTAAGCAAGAAAATAGAAATGTGCAGTCTTCTAACTGTTCTATTAAAATCAAGCAAAACCCTTCACTTCAAACCAACGGAAGGCGAACCCCTTGTCATTGCAAGTCAATTGTCACGTACTTCCTAATACATTGTACAATTTACTACTTAATAAATGTAAGTTAAATGAACAAACAGTACAGCCTATAGAGTGAGTTCAATAACTGGCCGCCCGTTACACCGTCGTGAATGGCCGGGTGTCGTGCATCAACTGAACATTGCGCCGCATACTAATCCGCCTTCGTACTCTGTCACAAAGATTTAGTATACAAGATGGGACAAGACTTGGAAACATACGATTTCGTAAAAAAAGAATTGTTAGATGGGAAATTTGATAATTTAGTGAAAAATCGCTTTTGTTTTTATTTTAAGTTACTTACTTAAATGAAAATATTTCGTGCCAGCCGTAATTATTTGAATTGTTTTAATTAAAGAACAGCGTGCTTCTACTCGGATTTATTGTGTTTTTAATAAGCACCTTAGAACTTTTTTTATGCCTCATTACATTAGTTATCACTCCGCCATGTAAAAAAATATGTTTTTATTTTTCATTAATGAATGTTATCGTATGGCAATCAGGCATGATTATGTATGGGTTACATCTTTAAAAACAACATAATAACAGCTATACGTTTTTCAGCGTCCGGTGTCGGTTTAGATTTATGCATAAGCCACCTATGACGTATTCAATAAAAAAATTAAACCTAGCCCTTAATAGTCATGCCTATGCTTTAAGGATACAATTAATTTGTAGAAATTTATATTTATAATACAAATATAAAACATGATTAACTTTACCACTTCTAGTTCAAAATAATCTTTGCCACGTATAAAAAGATCGTATGTTCCAACCATTGTTCTTGTAACTTGATAATCGATTTATCGGAAAATATCTACGTCTGTGGGCGTCCGCACTCGATACCTATCGATTGTATCTCAGCGGGTTTCTTTGATTCCTAAGAAATCGAAATTGTTAATGTTTATTTGTAAATACGATCATCCGCTGTGGAAAAAGAAAGTTCTGACATTGTTAACTTCATAGGTTAGTTAGGTGTATTATGTTGCAGCGAAGGAGATTCATAAATATGCATTTTTTTATATCTCCACGGTCGTTTTTTATGTATTTATAAAATAGTAAATATCGGGATATTTCCAGGCCTGCATGAATTCGGTTACGATGAATGCAATAGCGATCTCAGGACCCCAGTAAAGGTTCGCGGGAGAAAGCTGTGTGGCTTGTAGTCGGTAGGAGTTCGGTCCAGGATCCATAATGTATTTTCCATACAAAAAAGGCAGTTAGCACAAAAAATGCTTTATGTACTTAGTAGGTATAATATTTTGTGTCTGAAAAATGTATTCTATATTTATCACATGATCATAAAAAGCTTTCCCTTATCGGATTACGGATGGATTGAAAAAGCACGGGGTACTTATATGCTAATGTTTCTAATGGTCACCCATTCATAGAGAGACCGCGTCAAGAGTTGCTTGATGACAACGAATTGGGAATTAGGAATTTAAAACAAACCTTTTTTTTTTGTTAAATCGCGTGGTATTTATTTTAACTTTAAAAATTTAGGTAAATAAGTGAAGTTTTAACTAAAGTTATTAATAGTGGCAATCAGTCTCGTGTAAAGTTGCTCGATTAAGCAGTTGACAACCTCCTAGGCTGACATGCGAGAAGACCCAAAAAAAAAAAAAAAACAATCTGTGCTTTTATCGGGATTACTCTGCTTTAAAATATAACGGTGTAAATTTTAATCAAAATCCTTTCAGTAGTTTATGAGATATTGCGTAAGAAATAACCATCAATCGTCACAAACTTTTGCATTTATAATATCAGTAGGATAACAAATATATTCATGACACGCTCTCGAGCCTGTAGGACTTATAGTAAGTGGTGTTTAAACATTTAAATGATCAATCTATATTCTAGATGTAATACGAATTATTCATTAATGTAAGGTATACACGCACATAATTACACGTTTCGAATTAAATCCGTTGGTACCGTATGTTTTCGCAAATTAATGTTGATAGAGAAACTTATTAAATTACAAATAACATTTGAATTATGGATTTGTTTAAAATCTATCTACTCTATCTAATCTAATCTACTCTAGGAGTACTGGTTTACCATTATAGTCTTGATGTGAAGTATAATGCATGTAATGTAATACAAACATTATTAATTTCCAAGGAAACATTGAAAACTAAGTCGAAATTAATTAAAAATTAAAAAGAACGCATACCGCGCCTGTGTTGTTGTACCATAAACACTATATTACTAACCTATGGACCCGACTAGCATATATACCCGGGACAATGTAAAGATTCTAACGATACCCCGTACATCTAAATCGGTTCAGGCGTTTAGACGTAATGGTGGAATAAAGTAACTCACAAACATACATACACACTTACTTACGTACATACATGAACCTTAAAAACATAACACTCCTTTTTTGGGCAGTCGTGTAATAACCCGCGACCTTTGACACACCGTGTCATGGCTCTACCAACTCCAACTGAGCTACCGCGTCTATACAGTAGCTCAGTTGGGAGACAATAATAATTAATAAAGGCATAACATAGCCTTAACATGTATAAAATATCATTTAAAATAATACATACATTTCATAACATGGCTATTAGGTACATCATATTATGATTCGGTGCGGAATTAATTGCCATTTACCAATGCGTTTTTTTACATCAACCCGTGCAGGATAACTTGAGACCTGCGTGCGGTGACATCACTGCCGTGTACTTGTAAAATCATGATGGTTCAATACGGGCGACCACGGGGCGGTGGAAGGTAACAGGGCAGGGGAATCGCATTCTACGGGAGTCTGAAGTTATGGTGCACTGTTTAATTTACCGCATATTTTTAATTTGCACAGCATAACGTCCATATTCTCCGAAGAGGTAGGCAAAGGTGTATACAGTTGAAGACCTAAATTCCGTCAGTGCTGTTATTTCTTTCATGTAATAGGTGCTGAGCCTATTAGGAAGCCAGGCATATTTCCAAGTACCCGGTTCCTACTAAAAATTAACTTACCAGTAAAACCCAATAATACTTTGCCTGACTCTCGAATCACACGCAGGATCTCACACTCAGCAACTGCTCTTGGAACTACTACACCATGCGATGAAGTAGATTGCAGGAAAACAAATTTGAAGAAACATATGTCCAGGGGTGCTACTCCGAAATCCGATCATCGGTAGTTCTGATCGAAACGTAAAAACGTCGACAGCCTAACCAAAACCCTACCACCAAGTTTCTTCGGATCCGACTAGTACATTCGGCCGTCGCTTCGAAACCAAAAACAAGCAATTGAATGAACCTATTGTGAAATATTATTGAATGCTAAATTAAGTTTTAAGGAGGTACACGTAATAAAACGGCAATAAACCGAAAATACTAAAATATTTTGTTATATATATATAAAACCTGGTAATTTTATCGTAAAAATATTTTATATTATTGAATAGATTTAGGCGTTACTTTGCGGAAGTCCATTACAATGGATGCAAATAAATACAATATCTAGCTACTTCCACAAAATTGAGGGTAGTCATGCATTACCTGTGCACCGCCCGCCCGCCCGCAAAAATATGCACATACGCAAGCGGTGAAAATTCCGACTACCACCAACTACCCTACACGTGTTTCGCCCCTCCACGGGGCATCATCAGGAGCTGTTAGACTGTGCAGTGTCCGCCACCGAGTGGCGGTGGCGGACACTGCACGGTCATCGGGTCATCGGACGGTGCACGGTTATTTTATATCAATATTCTACAATAATCTTGAAGCAAGATTAAATTTTAGCGCCCCGTCCACTGACTTTTTACGACAAGCATTGCCGAAGGCGCCTCCTGACCCTTAGCGCCTGGAGCTGGCGTCCGTTCGCCTATAGTATAACCTGGTGTCAGGCCGGCACTGCATCTGCCTTTAGAGGGTTGAAATAGTAACAGGAGATTTGAAGTGAATAAGCAGTAGAATCCCTTCATCGTCTTTCTATCATCTCAAAATCACTGTACTAATGACACTATCCAAATATTTTTAGAGCTTTCAGTTCCTCACTTACACCATCCAGTCAGCCTCGAAATGTAGTCCACCCAAAGATATTAGCACACACTTGAAAGGGCTGCTTAAGAAAGTACATCTAACTCAATGTTTACGCAAGCAAGAGTTTCTTATACTTTGCATCTACAACCCTTTTATTAAACATTTATATTCACGCCTCTATTAAAGGGTGAAGGGTAGACGCCCCTACAGTCAGTTTGAGCACGTTAATGAATTTGGATGACTTGAGCGCAGAAATAACTTCAACTGATGCTTTTTAACAAATATATGTATTTTTTTTTCAAATAAATTTCGAAATTCTTGAAAGTTCGAAATTACCCTGAGATTTTACGAAAAGTACCTACTTTTTTGTACCAATAAATACAATTGAAGTGTGTCTGTGATTATCTATAAAAATAATTTAAAGTGAAAACTGATTTTTTTTATGACTCGTAATCATATGATTGTGTTTACAATTTTTGTTTGTCTTTCTGTTTATTTGAAATCGCTCAACGAATTTAAAATAAAATTTTAGGCATTAAAACAGGAGGTTTAACTTTCTCGTGTGTATTCTATTTCGATATCTTGCAGGGTTCATCAATATGTCCAAGTCTCTCCTGAACGAAATCGTGGGCACAGCAGTAACAAAAGTCTTCTTAATTTTATCAATCGCAATTACCCAATTGCTTAACACATTTTCAATGAAAATAACTTTCATTTTGACAGTTCAACTATATACATTGCGTTGATCTTTGGAAATTGAGAGTATGTATCTTAGAGCATACGGTGCAGTGTATGATAAATTGAAATTATTGCCATCACAAATACCTAGCGAAATCTCTCTAGTGAAATTGTAAACAGTAGTAGAGTATATGCTGAAATCATGGAAAGCGTCATCATAATCTAGAAAATAATATGTTTAATTCATCTCTCTAAATCCTCGGGTTTGTAATTTTGGTGATTATTATTTTATTTAGACTTTGGGAATAAAACCTTACGCGTGTTAGTAACACAGGTAATTTCATGTAGGAAGTACATAGGATCTTATAACACTACCTGTAATAATAAATGAGGATCGAGTACAAAACTCGGGAGTATCAGTCTATTAGACGAACTGAAGTGTGTGAGTTGGTGCTGATCAAAATAATAGGGGTGGCCTTATGTGTAAAATTATGAATCGTAGCATTTAAGCTGTACCAATTTATTAGGAATGAACTGTCATTTAAATAAATAATCTTGTAGTAATATCTTAGGTTTTCGCGATCACTATACATTATAATAAAACAACTTTTAACCGGATTAATCGCGTGTATTATTGGTTTGTTTTTCCTGACGTTTCGAACACTTTGCTGCGTTCGTGGTCGCAGGAGGTCAGTCCTCCTAAGATAAATAATCTTGTCCTAAATTATATCTATACATTCTTACAACAAATTTTCAATTAATTAATAATAAATTTGGCATGCTTATTATACTTTTCACATGGCATATTTTAAAATCTTTTTAAACATATGAATTGTGTTTAAAAGTAAATTGTGTGCATGTGCTGTTGACGTAAACACTTTTATGTTAATGTTTTGAACTGTCATTTAATAAATAAATAAAAAAGTTCATATGCCAAAACCATTAGCCAATATTGTTTTTAATAAAATAATATTATGTATTTACGTTGCACAGAGAGACACTCTGTAATACTCTATAGTAATACTAGCTGACCCGACAAACGTTGTTTTGCCATATAAATAAAAAAAAATGGGGTGGACTACCCTTAACATTTAGGGGGATGAAAAATAGATGTTGGCCGATTCTCATAGATACCGGATAAGCACAAAAAATTTCATCAAAATCGGTCAAGCCGTTTCGGAGGAGTATGGCAACGAAAACTGTGACACGAGAATTTTATATATTAGATTAAGTTTTCAGAATGCAGTTTATTCTTTCTACTGTAAAGTTACCTCTTTCGCATATACGAGTTATTGAATCTAAGACGATGATAAGGATATTGCCATCAACATTATGTCTCCGGTTTAGTAGTTGTGGTTTGGGGTCAAATACGCATCCTGCCGGAAGGAGATCAAATGGACCAAATGCCTTCGAAATCGGAGAAGACCGAATGTATAAAGGTATATATTAATAAGTCGATAATCCTTAACCAACTGAAATAGTTTTAAAGCTTATTACAACTGTCTCGCTACACCAGCGGTGTAGTGGTCCCAAGCATGACTGCTGAGTATGAGGTTCTATGTATTTACATATGAGCATCTTCTACTTTGAAGAGTAGGTATGTTAAACCAGTCCCGGCTATTATTTCTTCTATATCGGATTCGGTGACAGTTTCAGATAGATTTTTATTTCGGATATCGGTTAGTTTTGAGCTCCATAACATCCCTAGTTGCAACTACTCACTCCCAACTAGACGAAAGAAGAGCTTAAGATCCATTTATAATATCAGTTGAGTGAAGGTTCTAGAAAAAATTGAATGTACAACAAAGCTAATAACAATTGCCTATATAATACATATTTGGCATATACAAGATTGATACATACATATATGGTGAACAATGGAACCATCAGATTTTTGAGGTTAAGCAAGCCTACTCATACATTTGAAATCTGAATAACATGCTTTTACTCTTCCATATTTTTAGCTAGAAAAAATATATAGATGTTACACTAAAAAAAAAACTTGAGAGTCAAGGGACACCCGGATGGAACGAAGTTAAAGAGAAAAAATAAATAAATATATATATATATATATCTGGCTTGCTTTCGATAAGAGAGAGAGAGAGAGAGAGACCGACAGAGAAACATGCGAACGCCGCACGGCTTACAATAGCTTACTATAGCAAAAAGTGTCGTTACAACTTTCGTCTTAATTTTTTCCGTCTAGCCCCTTTTTTGCAACGCTCAATAAGGAACTTCGTTCCAAAAAAATGAATGAGGTTATTGTATTTCAGCTGTTAATAAGTGATGCAATACTTATCGATTTTTTATAATAGTTTTTACACTTAATTATTATACTGCCCCATTTGTATAGTTGGAGCTATCGCGTTTGCTAAACAACAGGTCCGGAGTTAGATTAGTGGCTCGAGTAAACTTTTATAGGGTATTTTTTGCTTAGATTTTTGGTGGGAGATACATATAATCTTAGATTCTCGTGATCACTACACATTATAATAAAATAAGTTTTAACTGGATTAATAACGTGTATTATTCGCGGTCGCAGAAAGTTGTCCTGCGACCACGAACGCTACAAAGTGTTCAAGACGTCAGGAAAAACAATCCAATAATACACGTGATTAATCTGGTTAAAAGTAGTTTTTTGATAGTTCCCCGGAATTGAGTCCAAAGGGCTCTCCACCTATAACATGAAAGTTATATGCGGGTGTACAACAGTGCAGCCTTTGAGGAATATAGACGTGTTGTGGTTATGTAGAATTAATTTAATATAATATCAATGAATTGATGGTCACTTTTTAGTACATTGCGCCGTATGATTTTAATATTTTTGATCGTCATAGACAGGCTCTAACATACCTCGCAATCTACTAAAAGTGAAAATCAATTCGATGGTAATTGAGGCAGCCAATATGTACGCGTACGTATTATATTTTTAACACCCAGTTGAATGTACGCAATAGTGTTTAGCGATTCCGATCACCATCACAGACATGTAATACTCATTTGATGTGATCTTAACTGTTTATTATTACAGACAAGTACTGTTCTGAGAATATTTGCAACGAAAACAAGATGTCTCGGCCATTCAATGTAAATTTGTGATGACACATTGAGACATGCAATATCTTGATCGAGATTTTTAAATGACTTCATTTTGCGGTTGACTGACTGAATTTGGTGGACATGTTTTTCAGACAATGGGATAATAAAACCATATTTTGTATGTAGATTTATTGTCATTTTTTTCATTCGTTTTAAAAATGAAAAAAGATTTTCCGATTAAAGCCAGTTGCAAATATTTATTTTATTGATTGCACAATGTATGTAGGTTACAGAGAACCTAAACAATAGATATCCCAAAAATACAAAGAAAGCTTATAGCTATTATTATTTGAAAAATTATTATAATGAGTTATTTGTGGGTAGGCACAGGGTTAACATTGTAAATTTTTGCTCTTGGTATTTAAAAAAATAAAACAATAAAATATTGAAGTTTTAATGATACACATTTGAAAATACCTGAGTCTGCCTGTCGGGAAGTGTTTAATTCCTAAAACTAGAAGTTCTTATCATTTAAATAAAACAAGGAAGAACATAGGGAAGAAAAAAAAAAAAAAAAAAATTAAAAAAAACAATTACAATAAGGGAGATATGGATTCCATCAAGAACACTTTGGCTGAGATGATGGAGAGCTTCAATGTGCGCATGACGGCCTTTGAAGCAGATCTGCATAAGAATCCGAGCGCGCCTTCCAGTACAACAGGACTGGCCACCGAGTTTGCCGCATACCGGACATTTATTGTCCAAGCACTTGGCAGCCTTCAGCAGCAGGTAGAGGTGCTTGCCCGTAGTGTAGATCACATGGAGATGCAAGGCCGAAGAAAGATGTTGTTGTTGCATGGAGTGACTGAATCTCAAAAGGAGGACACTGCGCTGGTAGTGGTTGCTGTTGTCAAGCAGCAACTCAAGTTTGTTGACTTCACAGAGGCCCAGATCAAGCGGTGTCACAGACTGGGGCGTCCTACATCTTCACAAAAGGCCCGTCCCATAGTCATTAAATTTCGTGATGTAGCACTCCGAGATGAGATCTGGTTCGCAAAAACCAAGCTTAAGGGTTCTGGGGTCACATTATCGGAGTTCCTGACCAAAGCTCGACACAGTGTATTTATGACTGCCCGGGAGAAGTTTGGGGTTAGTAGTTGCTGGACCAAGGCAGGAGCAATATACGTTCTTGAAACAGACGGCACTCGACACCGCATAACCTCCTCGTCAGACTTGTATAACATTGGACCGCAGGTAACGATTGAGCCTCAAATCCAACCAGAGGTAGAACCAAGAATCACTACAGTGAAGACAAAGCGTGCTGCTGCTACCAAAAAAGCAATGTAGTGATTCTGTTGAGAACTCTTTGTGCTGGGTGATGTGCACTTCTTATGTTTTTCTTTCATCTTGTGTAGCATGAATTGTATTTCTTCTCTTGCATGACAGCATACTACTCTCTACCTTCAATATTGCTTACTTTTTTCTAATTCTAGTTTTCTAACGCTAGGTATCATAATATTTCTAACAACAACTTTTGAGCTGTCACATGCTAATGTCAAACCAATATATCTATGGTCGCGTTCTATTTAACTAATTTCTTAGGACGATATTCTCACCATTTAATTTTATGTTACAAATTTATTTTATTTTTTGTTTTTATTTTCTTCAAAATTGATTGTTAACATAGTTATACTTTTGGATTTTATTGCCTGGACAATATGAATAATGTATTGTTTGCTATTTTTTTATTATTTTTTTTTCTTATTATTATTTTAATTTTTTATTTTTTAGTTTTGGGTTTGTAAACACAACCGGCAGGTGGACCTCGAAATTATTCTTGTGAATAATTTTGATAATTTTATTATATTTTATTTATTTTATTGTCATATTTATTATAGGTACTGTATGTCTGATCTTAATTCTTCTGACAGTGAAAATTTCTTTTCAATTACCAGTGATGAGGACAGTTTTACTAGTGTGCCATCACTGGGTGATACACTGGCATCACTCTTTTCCGATGATTCTAAGAACTTTAATGTTGTTCATATCAATGCCCAAAGTATTCCGGCCCATTACACCGATATGCTGGCAAATTTTGACTGTACGAATCTCCATGCAATTCTTGTCTCCGAGTCCTGGTTAAAGCCCTGTCTTCCTTCTGCTTCTTATTCTCTTCCAGGTTTCCAGCTCATCAGGAACGATCGTGTGGATTGCGGCGGTGGCGGTGTTGCTATCTACCTTAGAACTAATATTTCCTACTCGGTCATTAGCTTGTCTACACAGCCACCTCCGTCAAATGCTGGCGAGCACCTTTTTCTGGAAGTCGAACTTAATCACACTAAAGTCCTTCTCGGTGTCTATTACTCTCCATCCCTACGTGTAAATTACTTTACCTCTCTTGAAATTATTCTTGAAAATCTCACTCCTTCGTACAGTCACTGTGTAATCATGGGTGATTTTAATACTTGCTTGCTAAAAAATGATACTCGCTCCTCCGCGCTTCATGCTATCGTAAATTCTAACAACCTATCCATTCTACCTCTCAATGCAACCCATAATTTCCCAAACTCATCTCCTTCTCTCTTAGATCTAGCTTTTGTTTCCTCTTTAGAACACGTCGCTAAACATGGCCAATGTGAAGCTGACGCCTTCTCATATCATGACCTTCTTTACTTATCATATAAGATTCGCCCACCCAAGGCAAAATCAAAATTACTGATGCAGCGTAGTTTTCGTGGCATGAATCTGGTTGACTTATGTAGGGATGCCAGCAATATCGATTGGTCATCACTTGTACAATCGAATTCTGTTGACGATCAAATCAATATTTTTAACTCAAACTTGGTCAAACTTTACGACGTCCATGCTCCAATACGCGCAATGAAAGTAAAGCACCTTCCATCACCTTGGCTGACCAAAGAAATAAAATCACTTTTAATGAAAAAGGCAGCGGCGAAATCAAAGTATAAATATCGACCTAATGATTTGAATCGTGATAGGTACATTGCCATCAGAAATCACTGCAATAAGGTGTGTAGGAATGCTCAACGCCGACATATTCATAACGCTGTTGAAAATAGTGATCCAGCTAAAGTTTGGAAATTTCTTCGAACTCTGGGGGTTGGAAAGTCACGCCAAGATACCATCCCGAAAGATTTAAACATTGATCTACTAAATCAACATTTCTCTACTTCGTCTAATTTTGAAAAGACCACTAAATTAAATACACTGAACCACATTTCAATGCTTCCAGCCCCGGATTACTCGCCTTTCGTCTTTAATCAATTCACTGCTTGTGATGTTAAGAAGAGCATTTTATCAATATCATCCAACGCTATTGGAAGTGACTGTATCAGCCGTTATATGATCCTTCCTATCCTCGACCAAATTCTTCCAGTCATATGTCATATCCTAAATTATTCCGTATCCAGTGGTATATTTCCATCTGCGTGGAAAGACGCCCAAATAACCCCACTACCTAAAAAATTGAATCCATGCTCTTTTTCTGATTATCGTCCTATATCTATACTCCCATTCCTCTCCAAAGTCCTTGAACGTCTCATACATAACCAACTCAACATGTTTCTCTCTAAAAATAATCTCCTTAATCCTTTCCAATCCGGTTTCCGTCCTGGCCATAGTACCACTACAGCCCTGGTTCATATAACGGATGATATGCGGTCAGGAATGGAAGACGGTAAGCTCTCAGTTCTAGCTTTGTTGGATTTCAGTAATGCCTTTAACACCGTCGATTATGACATCCTACTGGCAATACTCAACTCTCTTAACATATCTCCAACAGGAATTGATTGGTTTCGTACTTACCTGTATGGCCGCCGGCAGCGTATTCAAATTGAACACACTTTTTCTCCTTGGTGTAATACATCTGCTGGTGTGCCTCAGGGCGGCGTATTATCTCCGTTACTCTTCGCAATTTTTATAAATTCATTATCCAAGTCTCTTACTTCTAACTACCACCTTTACGCAGATGATTTACAGATTTACTCACAAGCCCCCCTCGAACGGCTGGCGGAAGGTATTCTTGCTATCAATGGTGACCTTGAGCGCATATGCGAATGGAGTAAAGCCCATGGACTTAAGGTAAATCCTACAAAGAGTCAAATAATTATAATTGGCAGTTCTAGGATGATCTCCAAAATTAATTGGTCACATCTCCCCCAGGTCACTTGTGATGGCTACATCATTCCTTTCAGTGATAAAGTCAAGGACTTGGGGATATATATAGATAAAAACTTTTCCTGGGGACCGCAACTGCAGGAGGTTAGCCGGAAAATGTTTGCCTCGGTAGGGTCCTTGCGTCGGCTCCGCAACTTCCTTCCTATTGCCACGAAGACTGCGCTTGCAAAATCCCTCCTGTTTCCAATCCTTGATTACGCCGATGTCAGCTATTTAGATCTCACCGAAGACCAACTTGACAAACTTGAGCGTCTTCAGAATGTTTGTATTAGATTCATATTTGGTTTGCGCAAATATGATCATGTTTCGGAATTTCGTACAAAGCTCAAGTGGTTACCAATACGCCTTCGCCGGAATGCTCATATTCTTTCACTACTATACAATGTACTTTTCAATCCTGCCACACCACCTTATCTTAAAGAACGTTTTGAGTTCCTACATGATACACATTCGAGGTTCTTGAGATCATCGGAAAACCTTAAACTAAAAATGCCAATGCATTCCACGAAATTTCTCGACAAATCCTTTCATATCCAAGCTGTGCGACTGTGGAATGCATTGCCGGTGTCAATAAGACGGGCACAGACATTACCTAGTTTTAAGAATCTTGTATATAAACACTATTTATCCCTTTAATTCTTTCCTCCTCTTTTTGTTCATATTTCCTCCTTTTGATATAAATATATATATTTATTTATTTATTTATTGACTTGTACACATTTATGTATCTATGTGTCTATTTATTACGTATTTATTATATTGTGTATATATTTTATATGTTTATTTATCTCAGTTTTTATGTTCCTTTCCTTTATTTTTCTGTATCTGTACACCGTGTGTTGCCCCTTGTGTGTTTCTAAGCTCAAACTACTACTACCTGGTTGTCTGGAAGAGATCGCTATACGCGATAAGACCGCCGATTGTACTTTTGTTTTATATTTATGTTTTTTTCGTATTCTGTTTTTTTTTGGTGTACAATAAAGTGGATTTATTATTATTATTATTATTATCACTACAGATAAATTTTTGAAAAGCATTAACGCATGCTTGTCCACAAAAAATTATAAGTTTAAATATTATCACATTAAATTTGGCGATTACATATAGGTACCATTCTATTAAACATACAGCGCATGAAGTTAATTAAGTGAACAATATTTATGTAATGCAAATTATACTTCTATCATAAAGGCGAAAGTAACTCTTTCTGTTTGTTATGTTTTTACGTCTCAGTCGCTGAACCTTTTTGGTACCTATAGAGATATAATGCACCATGGAGAACCACGTTGCGCGTGAACCTTTACAATATGGAGTCGTGATGTATAAATTATCACAGTCTGTTTTTTCTACTGCAGGGATACCACCGATACTGGTTGGGGAAACGAATTTTTGTATATAGCTAGATTGGAGCTTGAAGAAGGGCATACACTACTTTTTCTTCTTCGCAAACTCACGGTCACTAGCTAGTTAACAATATATGTGATGTGTTAGTGAGATCAGTCCCCCAAGATTTATAAAGTGTAGTTTTATCTGTTGTACTGACCTTACCCAATTTAAATAACTATATATATTCGAACCCAGTAGCATAGCAATGTCGCAACAATTTAGAAGCGATAGACTTGTTAGATGAATGTGTCAATAACATGATAATAAAACAGTATTATTTAATAGGAATGAATGTAAGTGAAGTACCATACCCTTGTATAAACAAATCATCAGTGAGCTCGATAATATCCATTACAAGCCTTCCAGGTGACGAATGATCATATTAAAACCAAACAATATACACACAAATCAATACAACACAAGAATTATAAACCTCATCTCTATATCTACGATATAATGCCCAAAATCGAATGGCAAGTTCCCTATAGAAAAGGAAACAAAGTTTGTCTTCGTGAATGATCAAAATGAACTATGAAGTTGTAAAATGGTACCGAACAGAGATGTATAACAATGTATGTGAGATAACGCATAACATGCGTTTACGTGGGACGTACACGATCGGATAATAGATTTTTTGTTTGCATGTCGCAGTCGATAATCGGAATCGGATGAAATGTGAGTTGTCATGATTCTTTGTGGCGTTCTGTGTGAATAGCATCGATTTATTTTTTGAATAATATCAACGGTAATAATCTCTGTCAAGCTACGCTTAGGAAATTTAACTTGAATGTTAACATTTATGAATTTTGAAGTGGTTTATTCTAGCATTTACTTGAAAAAATACAATGCTTACTTGTACAAAAATAAAGTATAGGGTCATTATTGTACAAGGTTGAAAAAAAAACTAAGACTCAATAAAAAAATAGATCAAAATCATCACATAAAAATCCAAACCCACCAATGTAAAGTGAGAAGTAATAAAACCTAAATCCGAATTTTACGACTGATCTAATATCCTTAAAGGACGTCAGTTGATAAAAACTCTGATAGCTAAAACTAACCACGGCATTGTCTATCGAACGATCGAACGTGGGTGTCCGGTATCGGATTTTACTTTACGTTTGTCTTTCGTTCGAAAGTGTTTTTTTTTCTACAATTTTAGCTTTATATTCAGGAATCGTTTTTAATTTGTACACGTGTAACACCGTGATACGACAAAATACAAAATGTTTTTGATTAAATTGAACAAACTTTAGTAAGAAAATTATTAGGTTTCTCGCTACGCCAATTTATTATGTATTTTACGAACTACAACACACTAAAATTAAAGCTAGGTTTGGGACGAATGGAAGAAGTAGTAGATAATTAGTAAAATTAATTGAATGCCGCGGTTTTTTTTAAACTCTTTTAATATTCAGGCAATTATGATGTCTTAAAATAATTAGAAAACAAAAAAACGTTTGTAAGAAATGTCCACGACAGTGGATATCGGACATAGGGTTGGACATGGGTTTCCGAAGATCTGCTCAGATGCGTAGTACTCAAAACGTTGAACTCATGAACGTGACTGAAGCAAAAAGAGTATAGGTACGAGTAAGGATCGAAATAGGTAGCGTTCTATAGTTTCTGCCTAACTCCATGGGAAAAAGGTGCAAGTTTATGTAGGCATACATACATAGGTATCTTTTTGGCTGTTTGTTACGATCATCAATGTCATTTTTCTGGTCCAATCTGAATGAAATGATATCAGCACATTGAAAGCAATAGAACATTGACATAATACCGTTTTGTTACTAGGGCAGGTTAGTGACTTTCATGTAACTATGAATACTTGGAACAAAAATAGAAACACTAACGTCAACAATGCTAGAATAATTATGCCAGTACTCAGCGGCAGCAAACTGAAACCGATTATCTATGTGATCGGCTTCTACGTCACGCGTCGTGGGTCATTTCTCGCTTGGAACAAATGTTTGTAATAACCTACATAAAAGACTATTATGCCTAAAACTTAAAAGAGTACGCTTAGATGGGTTGCTCATCTTGAGCGAATTAATAAAAAGTCATTAACAAAGGGTATCTACAAGACAATAAGTGGAACAGTACGTAGGGGAAGTCACTGGCGTGCGTGTATGACCTTATAACCAGAAGAAAAGTAAACGTTGTGGACTAAGCGAAAGGAGTATCTAAGGATCGTAGCATATGGCGTACTTTAGTTTTTGCCTTCCCCATGGTAAAAAGGCGCATGTCTATACATGTGTGACTCTAGGCGTGCGTGCATGTCATATTTATTTCAGCAAATGAACAATACTATTAAAAAAAAAAACTTGGTGGCAGAAACGTTAGCTACTCAACAGTAAGCCAAAATCTATAGTGGTAACTGGTGAAAAACCAGAAAATAACGTAACGTAACTCGGCGTGACTCGGAATCACGGCCAGAAAGAAATCAAAAAATAAATTCCGATAGGTAGGAAAGGCTGTACAAATAGATGCTGACAAATAGATGAAACATTAAAAATAAATGGCGTCAAAGAACATTAATCTCTTAAACCGTTAAATCATACTCTAACATTGTGACCAAATAAAACCGAAAAAAATAAACTCGATCTAAATCCCATTACGTAAGTACATTCAAATTATAATCGGATAAAAGCGTCATCCGTACATTAACAAAAATATTATAAGAAGAACTACTAACTACTAACACATTACTAAGCTGTACAAACTTAAAAAGTAAAAAAAATCTAATTGTCCCGCTATTCACTGGCACCGTACAACTGAGGATAGGCTAAACGAGAATTGATCACCAAATTAAATAGAAATATCACGCATTTTGTATTGGTCCTCAGAGATGGCGCATGGGAAGGGGATAGGTCGGAGACAACGAAAAATGATTATGTTCATGTGTCTTTGTAAGGAAATTTAAAGTCAGGCACCTATGAAACGTTAATTGATTTTAGTTGCACGGTTCTTAAAGTTGGTATTATGGAGAAGAACCGGCTAGAAACAACAAAGATACTCTTTTAAATATAATATTTGTTATTGTGAAAAAAAAACTAACCTAGCAAAATACACATCTAACGTGTAGCTGGCTCACTGCGGCGCTAATGTCTATCGAGCTTAAGGTACTTACCATCATCTCTGTACTTGCAAAATTAAGAGTGATTTAAATTTTAAGTTAGTATATATTGAGACTATGTATACTCATTTCACAGTTGGAATATTACTATTTGAGTTTTATCTGTTTGCTTTACTGTGGTATACAATAAAAAAATATATAGGTCAGTACTCCCTCTCTATCATTGTCATTGTGTAGGTGTTGAAAACCTAGTACTGAACTTTAATCACCCATAGGTCTCAAGAAAGGAAAGCATCGTGAGGAATCTTGCATACCTGAGAGATGTTCTCGACGTGTAAAGCCATGTCAGTTGATGTAATCGATAATGTGCCTCCACTTAGTTTTGAAATATGAGCACATTTATATACCATTTTCAGCAACATATAATTTTATTAGCTGCAACATTCTCAATACGTGCTAGGATCCTATCATCAACACTAAATTGCACATTAACAGACCACCCAAGCCATAACAGCAGCTAAAGACTCGTGCGGACGAACAGACACAACAGTTATTTGTACGCAAAACGTCAGTTTAATTGCCTCAGTCGTGACCATCCGACGGCAATGTTGGCCTCAAAATCGGTCGTGTGCCTATACCCTAACATCATTACACCGTACATCGATTAGATGCCACTTTTTGACAGGACATGTATAATCAACTCAATTTAACTTCGGCTACGTCACGATGAAACAAATTGCGATATTGAGATACCGCTTTGATCTGCCGCACTTTGATTTTGGTCGTGGCGGAAATTATATTGCGTTTTTGGTTTACTGAAATAATGATTTTTTTGGTAGATATTTGGGGATTAACTTTCAAGAAATTGTTATTATCGTTATGTAACACGTTTACAAGCTTATGTGGTAGTTCAGCACTGAATGGTCCTTTTGCCATAAACAGCGAATATTGTAAACAAAATGCACCAACTCTTTTTTATGTAAGGCTATTTTATAATATAATATATACTATATGTATTTATATCAAGCGAATGTTACGGTAATAAAACATACATACAGAATGACTAAAAGTAAAGTTACTCATGTTAAGTGTTTTCGTACTACCGCGGCCTTTTCCGCCTGATCACTTAATTTTTTTTTTGCCTAAATCCTGCGACGTCACCTTGCCACGCCCCCTTAAAGTGTTCGCATATTAGGAAAGCGAGAATATAATTAGTTGCAATCTGCACTGCGCAGCTTAGTGACGCATCACGTGTACTACAGAGCTATTCTATTTTTTGACTGCAAGCAAAAATGAACTTAGTGGTCGTCGGGTGGGAGTGTCCGCGATAGTTCTTGCAACAGTTCATAAAATGGCAAAGTGAAAAACAATGGATATAGTAACATGGCTGATCACAAAGTTCCTAACGATGAATTTTATTTATCTATATTGTAGTTACAATATAGATTGTATAGTGATATAGTGCTGTTACAGTATTCTGAATTTGCGAATAGACAATGCTTGCAACACTACAATATAATATCGCTGTAATTATTTCTATTTTAATCTAAGTGCAAGTTTAGAACTTTGTTGGGTTCCTAAGCGATCGCTCACAGCCTAAGTTCACCGTTTAGTTCGTCTGTCCCGGTACCCCCAGGTCAACTTGTACAAGACGTAGTTTCCAAGGTTGGTAACTTTGGAATAAGGGCAAACTTGTTACTTCATAATGTTGATTGATACACGGTAAGTAATAATTTTCGTGTAAGTATTGCGTACATACATGGAACAAATATTAACATGTCTATAATACTCGTACGAATAGGTATACTCGCGAAAAAGACAAAATTGTACGGCAAACAATAATATTTCTATTTTTTTTTGCATAATAACTTTCGTGAGGCATATTATTATAGTTATTGTTCACCGGTTACTACTCACTAGTTTCGAACTCGAACGGAGCCCTTAGTCATGAGCTGAGTCCGCGGCTATGTCGCGAGTCAGACTGGGCAAACCCGAACAATGTACGTGAGTAGTAACCGGTGAACAATAACTAATATTTCTATTGTTTTTGGTATTGGCGAGTCAGTAGATTAATATTTTTTATTGTGATAGAAGTAGGTGATACCGTTTTAATTAAAGTAAACAGTAAATATATGGCCATAACCACATGAAATTAGAAGAAGAATAAATGGAGAATTAATTATGATGTTTTAAACAGTGAAATGAAATATGAAACAAATTCAGCAATGAAGCTGTCAAATACAAAATTATCCAAAAATGTACAACACGAGGCAAATCCATCAAAGAATTGAAATATACATCAAAGGATAAAGTTTACTCCAATCGTGTTTTGAATTCTCAAGTCTTATTTATAGACGATCAATCTAAACTTTAGTAATAGTTCCAATCAACGCTAAAATGTATGAATTTGTGAATATTCAAAACTCCGAAGATTTTGAATATTACCAACCCTTTGCCAAGAATACGGTTCAATCAATCACGTTTTTTGCATAAAACATTTTCGCAGCAACAATTTTTCAATATTTCGGGTAGAATTTTTGAATATTGAAACAAAATATTTTGATGAAGATCAATTGATACAAATAGGTAGAATTTGTATGCACAAAGATTCACATATCGATAGGGATGACCAACTATTTGAAACACGAACGCAAACAAATCATAGAACTGTACGATTTCCAAGAATGGAGAGCCAGAGCTATTGTGTGGTACATTATCAAAAGCGCCTACATCTGTGGTTCAAAATGTTATCATTCCCTGTATATAGGTACGTAAATGTCGATATAGTTGTGTTGAATCACGAAGTTGGAACAATACGTTTCCTATAACGCTATTATCTTTGTCTTGAAAATGGGTATGAGTAATTTACTGTGCTTCGATATCTGTGGAAAAGATTCTTCTTTTATTTTGTTAGAGAAGTTAAAGCCATACAATTTTAATGTTTGATCCAGTTTTCTTGAAAATTTCACTGACAGAAAAAAATAAATCATACCATCACGCTTGTATTCTCCGAAAGGAAAGGCAGAGTAGTATTATTGTATACCTACATTTGTAAGACTTTCTTCACTTGTGAGCTGATTGTCATATTTATACCGTTGTTATAAAGTCCCATGTAATAGATGGTCAGCTTATTTTCTATTGTGCACAATTCAGAACTACTGAGAATTTCTTCACAGACAAACCTAATATCACTGCCTAACCCACGACTCGAACCGAAGACCTCAGGCTCAACAGGTGCGGCAGCAGTTACTACACCAGTGGAGGCAGCCTCCAGTTCCTGAATTTGATAACAGGCGTATTAACTATACGAAGACATACAGTTATTTATATAGCTTGTGTTTGTAATTTATCAATTACACTTACATTCATTGGTTAAATCAGCTAATTGTTAAACCAGTTAAATTTAATTACATACACTTTTGTCCCACCTGGAAACTGAACTCGGGACCCCAAGATCCGTAATTGTTTTTGTTACCAATTAAACAATGACTCAAGACTACATTAATTAGGCGATTCGTGCATTGTCTTCTGTTAATAGATAAATAGATAATGGTATTGTTTTATTTCTATTGGTGGAACTTTGGAATACAGCGAGGTTAAGCTTGATTCCTGGGTCACGCCTTGTTTTATATTTTTTTTTGCCTTTTTTATTAATTGAAGTATATATAAAACTGCCTCGTTGGTCGAGTGGTCCCCGGCGCGACTGCTGAGCATCAGGTCACGAGTTAGATTCCAGGGTCGGGTAAAGTGTTATTGAGGTTTTCTGTTAGGCAATTCTCAGTAGTAGCCCGGATTATGGAATTGTACCCGGTAGATGGCAATGGGCTCACCATTATTTACATGGGACTTTATAACAGCATTGGAAAAATGCGGGTGTATATCTGTGTGCAACTCAAGTCTACCACTTCGTGGAATACAGGCGAATTTCACCCACGTAGTCCGATGGGACGGCAATCCGACACGTCCGGAGAGAGATCAGCTGCCGGACCGACGGCTTTACATGCTCTCTAAGGCACGGGACGTCACACCGCCAACTTCGGGCTGCTATTGAGAATTTCTTAACAGAAAAATCCAATGACACCGATCCGGTAATCAAGACCAGGACCTCACGCTCAGCCGCGGCCACTAGACCGATGAGGCAGTTAGAGATAGCTGAAAGAGGCTAGAATACTAAACACGGTAGTATCAATTATCTTTCTACTTAATGTCTTTGCCCACAAAGCTAAATTCACTTCTAATGAGTCTCAAATAGGGATCGAGTTCCATATACTCGATCATTGTCAAAAATGACAATCGTTGTGCGATAGTGGATGACTTTCAAATAAATTCAACGTTCATTAGATTCGCCTGCTGGGGACGACTCGGTGTAGAACTAATGTTTTAGGATTCAACCATTAACGCGATCCCGTTCGTGATTTGAAAGTGACATACAGTTTAAAAGGATGGTTAGCAAATTATTTCGGCTAATGTACTATACTATACCTACTTGGTATAAAGGTCACCGCAACGAACACTGATACCATGAACGTCGTACCACTATCGTTAACTCTATCTTCTAAAATATTCAACTGAATGTACCAAATTTTCAGCAAAGCATTTTTATTTATCCTTATCGTTTTAAATGTAATGATTCCAGAATCTTCACATTTATAGACCAAGTCAGTATCTTTAATGTTACCAGTGGTGGAATAAGACCTTTGTTATGGGGCCACTATTTTATATATTTTTATTGTATTTAGTTTTATTAAATCTCAATCAATGTGCGCAAATACCACATTGTTTTCGATCTCCTAAACCCTTTCTGACCCTGCTGTATTTTACAGGTCTTTAGCTTAACTGGTGTCATGAGTATATTCGAGAAAAGCACTACGCTTCAAATGAAAATAAAACTGAAGAGCAAGACTATAACAATTATCTTTAGTATCTTCCTGATAAAAACGTGAAAGGACGTGCTATGTAATGCAAGCACTTAACCCTTGGTTGTTCAGATGTAATTTCATTCGAACCCTTAAATGGTTGTTACAACTTCAAGTCCTTTTAACGTTGATACTCCTGGCGACTCCCCTATATTCATCAGCCATGATTTCTTTAGTCCTCCAACGGGGCTCTTGCCTTCTATCTTTCCCATAATAAAAAGTTGAAGCTGTTGATATCCTTCTTAATTCAACACGTAACATAACATAGCATTCACGCCTTTATTCCCCGAAGGGATAAGCAGAGGTACACCCAAATTCCACCAATGCTGTTATTAAGTCCCATGTAATAGATAGTCAGCCTATTGCTATCTACCGGGCACAATTCCAAACTCCGGGCTGCTACTGAGAATTTCTTACCAGAAACACTCAATAAAATTTTACCCGACCCGGGCATCGAACCCTAGACCTCCTGCTCAGCGCTTGAGACCACTAGACTATCTACTATCTCAACACGTGACCGTGATTTTCAAGTTTTATTTATTTTTATTCTTAAATATTTTTTTCGTACCACACCACATATCTTATGGCCCGGTTAGTGGAGTTTGATGGTAGGATAAAATTAGAACCTGGCGCTTGGATAACATTTGGTGTGACATAGCTAGATAGAAGGAGACCATATCGGTGGCGGTTACCACGAACAACAGCATTCCCAATGAGGGTTGACGTCAGGCAGGCGGCCGGTCATAAAACATCGGCAAAACTTTAGCAGTATGCAATTTCAAAACATTTAGAAAGTGGAAGAAGAATACATGTTGCGCCGACCCCAAATACATTGGGATAAGAGTAGGCGGATGATGATGACCACTTCATATGTCTTAATGTAGTTCGAAATGCTGTTCGGTGTTCCCGTCTGTGTGTATCACAATTATGAAGGTGAGTCAGCAATCTAAAGTAATGCGTGTGTGTGGATGTATGGGGTTGCGATGTTCAATTTATTAATGCACGTAATTTAATGAATAATCGTCGCTGTTATGATAGAAGCTATTCATCTTAGCGGTAGTACGATGTGATGTGTTCAGGAATTAATTGAAGACGAGAGCTATTTACGATTATTATAGTTCGTAAACACGATATTATTTGTTGTGAAAACTATAGATGTACGGTAGCTAACTTGGTGTATGAATGATAATTTATTATTAGGCCATTTTGTCCCACTGCTAGGCAAAGGCTTTTCTTCCGTTCCTTCCATCCATTTCGTTTGTGCCGGGATATTCATTTGACAATTGGGACCCACGATTTAACATACTCTCGGAGGTCATTCTTTATATAATAGATGGTCACCCGTCCACAGACCGACAGCATCAAGCGCAGCTTAACCCCGATCGAACGATGGGTGCGGCTTTTACTTAGCTACGAGCTCCTCTATGTATAACTTGAAGTTTCAATAAATAATTTACTTTCTATTGTTTCAATTTTTTACGTATAAATTCAAGATTAAATTCGTTCAAGTTTGAATTTTAATACAGTTCGTGTTACATAGATTTATATCTAAATATTCGCGTAACCCACAAGTTATCCCTATTATTCAGTTACAAACATTTTAATAAAATTTTGGCCTACACGCTGAGATCGTGTTTATAAATGAAACATTCCGACAGTAATGTCCGATGAACAGATTGCTTTTTTTTTAAAAACCTCTCTTAAATATAGATTTTGCACTTAATAAACTGTATTTAAAACTTTGAATGACATCAGTCGTCTTTAGACGTCATTTGTCCCCGGAAGTGTTAGGCGAAGTGCAGCTCATTTACCAAAGTTTGCTAAACAATATTAACTTTGCTAGCTTTAAAAGAATAACATAATCATAATAATTTTCCTTTAATCCAGGTTTTTTCACGATGTTTCTTACACCTTATGCCTGAGAGTCTTTTGGCTTTTCCATGATATGACTCGCCTGTTTTTTGTTTTCCAGGGATTTCTTCAAAGAACCGCCACCCGACCTTCGGGGACAAGATCGGGGAGTGTAGGATTCTTATCTCACTAAAACCCTCCGGGTGGTCACCATCAGGACATGAAGCTCTTGAACTATTGTATTTGCATTGGGTCCTCTTAAGATACCAGCTTCAGAATCCCTACTGTGCAACGCTTATTAGTGCACATCCCTGGGGAGACTGTAAATGGGTCTCCCCTGTACCTCTTTGTGCAGGGCAGCACGTGATCACAGTGTCAGCGTCATAACTTCGTCGTAACTTGATGGGTGCACAGAGTATTTTCTCTGAGTGTGTAGTACATGCGTGCTCTATGCTACACACTGCATATGCGTATGGGCCGGACATGAGTAGGGGGAAGTTTATGTTTCAAATTAATATACTACTTACATTTAATAAACGCATACAGATATAGTACGGATGCACTCGACTTCTTTTAAAGTGAACATACTATGAATAGATATTGCAAAACGTGGGAGAATTTTACAGTGGGAGGATTACTTAATATTAATATTATTGCCTAGAAACCAAACTTCGTTTATACAGAAATAATAACAGTGGAGTGTACAAACAGCATCATTGTTTCTATTTTTAAAGTTGCCTTTATTAAATTTGAGAGTTGCAGCGGCCCTTGAGATAGAGGGGCGAGGTTTTATTAGGGGCGACTAACGAGTGCCGATAAGGAGGTATAATGCCCCTCTGTATCACTCTTGGTACAATTTATAAGTGCAAGCGAGACAGAAGCTACTATCATGAAGAGAATACTCATACATTCATATAACGATCTCAGGCTCCAGACTTTTAAATCGACCGTTAGTTTAAGGGATGTTTAAATATATATAAATACCAAGCCTAGATTTCTCATACGAAAATCTATTCCAAAGATAGTTTGGTCTGTAATTTTATTTAATAGTACGCAAAACTTTGAGCAACACTTAGGTATAGTTTTTTATATTATTTGGATATTATAGCCTCTACCAGCATTATAATGACAGGAGTCAGAAGACTGTAGCTTTACAATATTTTTTTCTTGTCAGTAACATTTATAAAGTTGATTCATCCCGCGTTATCCCAACACATTGCACCACCACACAGAGGGGGCAAATCCATCCACTGTTTAATCTGCAGTTCAATCTTGACTTAAATGAACACCTAGATACTCCCCTGTATCGATTGTAGGATAGTGTTAAGCCACTGGTTTTACTAATGAATTGATTTGGCGCTCTCGTCAATTTATAATGGAATTCATTGGATTCTGCGCAGGGCTTTCGACGAAATTCAAAGGGTTAACGGGATATCTTTAACCGTTTTTTCGTAAGCAAATGTGTGTAAATCAAAACAAGCTGCATGTTAATTTTGTTCCAAGAAAAATAGTATTATTATCACATTTATTTTTTGCAATAAACCCATGAAAAATTAATACTTATAATATAATACAGCGATTCGAAATTAAATTAATGAAATAAATCTATACCTATTAATATTATAGAGTCTGTCTTAGATTTGTTTGTAAACCGATAAGCTCTAAACCTACTAAATGGATTTTAATAATAATTTTACCATTAGAAAGCTATTTTATTCAGAACTCCTTAGGCTTTTTAGGCCTTAGGTTTTACTTTATATAAATAAAAATCAGCGAAAGTAGCGCGAAGCAGCTAATAAACTATAATATTGATACAAAATATTAATTGTCACATAAGAAGTAAACTACTTAAGTCTACCTTGTATTTATGGCCTATATTATTCCATTTTCAGATTCATGTAAAACTTACATAGAAAAGAGGTTCGTATCTCTCTTAAGCTCGCGAAGTTGATACTTATTTTTCTGTGAATAAATTTTGGTATGAACATAATTTTTCTTACATGCCTTTTGCACACTGTGGCTGATAAGTATATTTATCACCGTCCGAGAAGAGATTTTTATCAGAGTGTCTCCATGTTTGAAGGGCATTTTAAACCGGCATTAGACGATAGGTTTTATAACAGCGTTTTTAAGTCTGTCATACTCATATTAAAGAAACCGACCCATCTGTTTTTAAAAGAAGGAGTTTAGTTCTGCTTCGTCATGAACCGTCTTTTATTAATTATATTAGTCGTCGCTAAGCCAACTTAGGGGTCTGCGGATGGCTTCATTAGATGCCGATCCACACAAAAGAAAAATAATAAATACATTGAAAAATACCTATCAATGTAAACTTCAACAATAAACAAAATCAACTCTAAAAGTAATTAATTAAGTACTGGCATTGTTTTTGCAACATTGACTTTATTCTTCGATTTAATGCAAACAATGTTTTGTTGCAACGTATTTAATTAAATCTCATTGAAGCGTTCCATCCCCAAATATCAAAATAGTAAATCTAAGTTCAAATGGGTCGCAAGCCATAAACTTTTATTTCTATACAGTTTCTCTACTAACTTCGTTATTTAGACGATAAGTTCTATCATCATTGATTGGGTATCGGCAGGAACTGAACCCCGTTGCATGGCAAATCCCCATTCACTACCCCTATACTTTATGATGGTATAACACTAAAAAGCCCTTATATTGTACCCCCTTTCCTATCTTTAATGGCTCCTTATCATCTTTATATACGCAAAGCCTGTCTTTTGGTACAAAAACACGGCAAATGCATTGTCCTTCCCTTCGCTAAAAAATAAATCCTGCCTTCGTATCACTTTTGAGATAACGACAGATTTATTTGTCGATGTCAAAATAACACGACGATTTTTTTTTTATCGAATCCGGTATTGAAAAAGTTTTGATAACAAATGAACGTCGATAACAAGTGTTTGTGTTATTTGAATAATCTTTTAAATATCTAGAAGTTCTTTATTTTTATTCCTTTTATACTAAATCGCCGTTGTCACTGTCACTGTCAGCCTGCATCATCCTACTTATGGTCTAAGGCCTCCCCCCATGACTTCCATGTCTATCTGTTTAGTGCTAATGTTATCCATTCTATATTAAATCTCTCTAGCTCCTCCGGCCATCTTCTTCGGGGTCTGCCACGTCGCCGTTTGGTTGTATCAGTTCTCCACTTAGTAACGATCTTGGCTCACATTTGATCGGGCATACGACAGACATGGCCGGCCTAGTCCCACTTCAACTTTGCGGCTTTTTGTACTTCTTTTAAATTATAATGCCCTATGTTGTTGTTTCCTAGGGGTACAATAAAGAGTTAAATAAACAAATAAATACATAACAATGTTAAAGGCACATTACAAATCATAGTTTTTCCGTACGTAGATATTATATTTGTGCCACATGGAGGATGGAATACAAAAATCCAGAAGAAATCTATTCTTAATATACTTGAATTTATCCGGGAGGCGCAGGTTCGAATCCTGTTCGCGACCGTATTCTTTTTCCATTCAATATAATAACTGTAGAGTTCGCCAAGCATGCGTTAATGCTTTTCAAAGATATATCTTGAATTGAATTTGCCTGTATTGTATTTCTATATATATTAATATTTATGGTAGCAAATTTACGTCAGCCAATCGGGCGTTTAGAGAGCTAGTATCGGCATTCCTGATTGGCTAATTCAGTTGAGTTACAGCTATCGGAGCGCCTAACATGCTGATGCCTATTGCGTTGTCTATATTAGTAGGTCGCTACTTGGAGACAATTATTAGGCGATGATAATTAAATATGTAGGTGCGGATAATAAGGCCTGTCGGCTTATAAGGCCTAAGTAACAAAAATGCAATTTAAAATGATCGCTGTCGCTCAAGGTCGCACTCGTAAGTAGCTAGCATTCGTAGATGGCGCTTTAAACTTGTCGCGACGCGTTAGCTCGCTCGCTGCGGCCAGTGCAGCGTCATTCATTGTGTGGGGCGGCGGTGCGGCACGAATTAATAAGAAATCGTCGGCATCAACCATAAGTATTTCTTGTAATTATTACATTTATATATATAATTTTGTGCTATAGTTTTCTATTATTACGTGCTTCTGTGACCTTTAATTTTAGAATCACATATGGTGGTTCAAATAATTGTTTTTCGTTCTTCTTTACCTACACCTGTAGTCAGTGGTTAACAAGGCCTACCAAATTTGACCATAGGCCTTATTATCCACCTTTTTTGTATTAAAATTTTTCTGTCTTACGGTTTATCTTACGTCATGTTTTAAAATGTTATTATATGATTACAAATGTTTAGTAACTGATTTATTATTATTTTTAGAGACTACAGCCACGATGCCCCCTAAACGAGCATTGTGGTCTGAAAACGACTTGGTGTCGGCCGTCCAAGCTGTACAAAGAGGTTTGCTTGAGCTGAGAAGTTCTATCCTTTATGGAACAAAACCCTGACAAAAAGCTCACTACGGCACGATTTAATATTATCCTTACAAATGTCTGGTCCAAATGCATGACCCATAATAATATTACAAGCGGCTTTAAAGCGACTGGATTGTATCCATTAAATCCACAGGCTATTCCAGAAACAGCTTTTGCTCTGTCTTTGTTGACAGAAGTTCCAGCGTCTCTTGTATCTAATGATGTTGATAAAGAAAATACGCCACCTCATGTCTCCCCCAGCCCAATATCTCTAGAGCCATCAACGTCGATAATACACCAAAAAGGGACTCCAAATCAGTCTGCTAGAAGGTTTTACCACATGGTTTACGGTAGTTCCAGTTCGAATGATGATGAAGACCGTGTGCCACTCAGTCAATTAAAAAAGATGACTTTCCAGCAGCTTATGCCTACACCGGTCAAAAATATTGAAAAGACACCGACAGTCAGAAGAAAAGCCATCAATTATAGGGGAACTCCAGTCACCAAAGAATTGTTTGACAAAAACGATAAAGATAAGAAGATAAAAAATACCTCAACCCTCAAAGGCAGCAGAAGCATTACTAAACAGAACCACCACAGTTGGTACTGCCACGGTTGTGAGGAGGATAAGATGGCTGATATGAGGCAATGTTTTAAATTCGGCAAATGGTATCATGAGGAATGTGTCGGTCTGTCAGCGGATGACTCTGATGAATTTGAGTGCCCTGGCGGTTGTAAAAGAAAGAAATTTCGTGTGATTTTTAAGTCTTTAAGCATTATTAATGAATATATTTCATTGTTGATCTCAATTACCAAATATAAGAAACCTATTTTGATTAATTATGCGTGTCAAATTCGTAGGCCTTGTAACCCTACTGTAGTATAATAAAGCCCACTGAAAGAGTTTTTAAAAATGTTTAAATTTGTTTTTGTTTACCGTAGAAGTTACCATTTTACGTTTACATTTTATAGTAAGTGGTCTATAAATTTAATTTACATTAAAATTAGTTGATTTGGATCGTTTTTATTTTATTTAAAATCTCCCTTAGCTAGGCTTTATTACCCGCACCTACCTTACTTATCTCGTATATATTGATTTGGCATTATTCCTGTCCCTATCGCACAACTGTCAAACTATAAGTGCAAGACAGAGACGAGAATATCTAAACTAAAGCACATACTCAATAATGTATATATTTTCTATTTCTTTACTTTAGCCTACCTACATAAGGTTAGTTAGACTTTAGTGTTTATCTTTAGTAACCTATAAAAATACACAATGGAATACATAAATTTGAAAGAAAATTTCGTGGTAGTGAGCAGAGGTTGAGATGGCTTAGCGGTCAGAGCGCGTGGAGTATTTATTCGGGAGGCGCAGGTTCGAATCCTGCTTACGACCATATTTTTCTTTCCACAAAAATGTATAGCTATAAGTCATAAATTTTATTGCTATGCTTGCATTAATGCTTTTCAAAGATTTATCTGTATTAACAGACAACTTTTAATCTATAGATAGAGATATAAGGTTTGTGCTATGCGCTAATCTCTGGAACTACAAATCGGATTCGAAAAATTATTTTTGTATAATATAGCCAATTTCATGAAGATAAGCTTTATAACACCACGCCGCGACCTTTAAAAGCCCAGTAAAAAAAAAAGTGAAATCACGAGGCACCGCTAGTTTAAGCATATATGCTTCAGAATTTTGTTTGTTGCAGCATTTTGAGCGACAGATACGCCACATTTTTATTGATTGTAGTCGTGAGGTCGATACGCTAATATAACGATAAAAAAACACATTAATATTTATTTTCCAAAAAGCTTTTCTATAACTCCAATGACATCTGTATACTTAAATAATTTTAAGAATCTAAACAAAAAAATCAAAGAAATAGCAATTAAAATTAAATAAATTTGTGATCCTTTTCATGTAAGATTACTTTTCAGTTGAATAACAAATATATTTTAAGAGCGTATTTGAAATCAATTACTGATTTTATGTTGAATAGACACTTTATTTTGAATGCCTTACTAAAGTTAGTTGAATTTTGATTTCTAACATAATTAATAATTGCTATATCAAAGTCAAATGAAAAGATTTTGTTAAGATATTTTACTATTTTCATTTTTCAATATTCTTGAATAAATTTGAATGACTGGTCTAGTTATCCCAAGCATGACTGTTTAGCGTGGGGTCCTAAGTTCAATTCCCTGGTCGGGCGAAGTGTTATTGTGGTTTTCTGGTACGAAATTGTCAGTGGTAGCTCTGAGTTCGGAAGTCTAACCGGTTGATGGCAAAAGGTTCACCACCACATGGGATATAGTAACTGCATTGGTGACATGTGGGCATACACTTCTGTCGGACTCTTCGTAGTTACAAGCGTGATGCTATATTATGTAGCTTGTTGGCTAGGTATAATATTATTTTATTCGATTTGTTCGTACTTAGGTTGTAAACAAGTACAACAAACTGTTTACAATCTTCTTACAAGTACTTCTATACAGGATGGAGTGGAAGTTGAGGATCGGCCAGACTTAAAGAACCTGAGAATCGATGAAATTTTGACTTATGAGAGATAGTTTGTATCATGCTAGTTTGATAGAAGGAAAATTATTCTTATACTCCTACATGACTTCCAAGAGAAGTTTTCATTCAATTCAATTCAAACTAACGCTGCTAATTTTAGAACCATATTTTAGACTTGACTTGACGTTGACGTATCTCCAATAAAAAAATACAAATCGTTTATTCCGATAAGACGATTCAGAATTGGACCTTTTCAATTTACAAAAACTTGCCGTTTACCGCTATTTCGCTGGACAAAAGAAAATATCACTATACAATACATGGTGTTAATTTTAAGTGCAAGTCATCATCATCCACTTGTCCTTATCCGGATTTATTTGGGGTCGGTGCAGCATGTATTCTTATTCCATACATCTCTATTAGCTGTCATATAGTCAGTCACTCTTTCTCTAGCCAAATCATCTTTAACACAATCCATCCATCACTTCCTCAGTCTTCCTATACTCTTATAGCCATATACATTCGTATTCAAAACTTTTCTCGTCACATAAACCTCATCCCTCCGCATATGCCCATACCATGCTAAACGATTTCTACACAATTTCACAGTCACCGGTGCCACTTTCAGACTTCCTCTTATATACTCATTTCTAATTCTATCCATCCGCGTCACACCACACATCTCTCTTAACATTATCATCTCAGCGGCATGTAGTTGTCTTTCATTCATTCCCTTCGTGGGTTCTCTGCAAGTTTTAGCATTTATTTTTTATCTTTTATATTAAGTTAACTAAATTGGTTCATAAATCGATTTAAGCTTCTCGATTTGATTTATCGAGTATTAACATTGCTTTCAGAATCACCTTGTATCCAAAAGCCCACAACAGCCTGTTCCTACGGACTTCACGGCACTAAAACTACGGGAGGTCATAAAATAAAAACTGTTTACTTTGCCCGAAGATAACTAGGAGCAAAGTTTGTTGATAACTTTTTATTTCCTCTGGGGATAAGCAGGTAACATAGCCCAGTGTAATACGAACAACTTCAGAAGTCGTGTTTGTAAAAAGATTCTTATAATTTGTTTAGACGTTTGAAATCGTTTGGTTATTAATGTATCACCCTGTTGAAGTGATTTGTTGAGTCAATAGGAGAAAAAGTGAAGTCGATATGATTGTTTTGTTTACTTGTGATTATAGATCATCATTAAATAAACACTAAATATTGGTATCTATCGTGTTAAAGTGCGATAATGGCTGTGTTATATTTATATATCCCCTCTTTGATAATCTTGCTTCAAACTTTTGCAGTGAAAATGTTTATAAAGTCTTCTCTTCCGTTGATATTTATGTGACAAGGACAGGTATATTTTTTCGCTTTAAGAACCCTAGGCTTTGTAATGCACTGAGATGATAATACGGTATTATAGGGATAATCTTATAAGAATATCAGCTACACAATAAAATAACTAGCATTTATGTTTATCGCACCATTTTACGTTGAAATAAATCCTGACCACAAAACTTACAACTCAGATAATAAGTAAGTTTATATCATTACGATAAAAAATAATCTCACAGCCAAAGACATTCCTCACGCTTATTAAGCCGTAAGGACGTGAACAATGCGAGATAATTCTTACCTGTGGAGATGAATCATATTTACTGTCCCGCCGGAACGCCGGCGCCCGACAAACTTCCTACAATGGCCAATAAACACGCCATAAAATATGAAAAGGCCGCACTAAAAATGCCATTATTGTTTGCTAAATGTCCACCTTTTGTTAAATGAACCTGTCAAATGTTCGCAACATGCACATCCGTGTCAAAGGCTGCCGAACTGACACAGCCATAACTCTTTTATGACGCAATAAAAAATCGAACTTGAATTCCACCGTATACACATTCGCACTCCATAAAGTTCGTGACACGTTAATTGCCTTGTATGACTTACGACTTTTTGCGAAATAGTTTACAATTTTCGCTTTTGGCTGGTGTAATTCATTCCTCTTTCAGGGAATCGTTACCGCGATTAATCGCAATATCGAACCTGGCCAGCCGTTATTAGTACCTACAATAGTTGCCAAGGTGTTCCACCCCTCTATAAATCTTGTCTAATTTGTGTGTAATTACAGAGCGGTACAGTTCCCGCTGTAACAAGGAGTGCGTAGCAGCGGGGAGTAACCGGCACGTGCTTACGCGTGCTCGACTCAAGACCCCTGCAAAAGAACATATCACGCAAACTGGTAACACTGAAAATTATACCTTAAACAGTTAAAGTTAGGAATCAAATTACTTTGACTTATGTAGTCAAATATAATTTGAAGATGTTTCCAATAAAGCTTTAACTAATTTCGATGCTACGTTCAAGGTGGAAGGTAGAAATTACCCTAGCAGAATAATCTTTATAACGACCGAGGCTCAAGTTTTGATCACTATTAAGTAACGTTGCGAACGCGTCGAAAGGTTGACGTTAAAATTTTGTAATGTGTTCTTTGACCCCCTTGGTGAGATGATAATTTTAATATGTAAAGTACAGGGGTGCACTATTTCAACGATAATTTAAGTTCCGTTATTATTTTCTAAGCCCTCGTGTTCGCAGCAGGAGCTCGGACATTTTAAAGTCACATTTTTATTCATATTTATTCAAGAAGGGTAGCTTGTTACGTTTGGAATCGCCGCTGTTGACAGCACGTGTCGAAAATACCGCTTACTTGAAAATTCACGAACAAAACTCGGAGCTTCACAGTATTTTCTGCCAGATGGTACAAGTCCTATAATCCGATTCATCCCTTCATAATTAGCGCAGTCAACTCTATACAGCCAAATAAATCCTTCCTACAATTGCCATTTCAATACTACAAATAAATCTACGTCATGTACTGCATTCGTCGCCAAACTGCGTGTGCAGCACTCGAGCACTTGGATTGCAATCAAAAGCGTATCTTGCAAACATTGTTTTAGCATCCAAAATCGAATGCACACAATTTTTACAGTTGCAACCCCAAAAAATATCGTTTCGAGTGTCGATCCGAAACTGTACACCATTTACGAGCTTGATTGAAATTTTGCAATCAACAGGGGGAGTGGTATGATGAAATTATTCGTGTATATTTTTTTCCCTCAAACCCGCCGACGTTGTTCCATTATAATAGCCCTTCGGAATAGAAAATTTACGGGGGATTTAAGATTGTAATCACGGGCCACTCGGTTGTTCAAAGTGATTATGGTGGAGATAAGGGCCTGGAGCGAAGCTGGTCGTCCCACGCGCGATGCATGCCGCAGTATCGTATATGTACGTCGGCCTATCTGTGATGTTGGCTTGTTGTTGTAGCTGACCTGTATTTTGTCTTAGTTATAGCTGTCGGCAAATACAATTCGTAGGAACCTTGTTTACAATTTTAGATTTTCCAGTTATAACAATATTATTTTGAATACTAGAATTGTATTGAAAGTTCCCAGTTTAATTTTAAATTGAAATAATTATTCTGACGGTAAAAATTTCATTATTATTTAAATTACGACTTTCATAAAATTATGTTCAACTGAATTAAAAACGTATTTTTTATATTATATTTTCGCATATTATTCTTTCTCATCCATTCTTATATTTCAACAATATTTTACCAACCAACGTTACCCAAGGTGCAGATATATTTTCTGAAAATCAGACTCTACTTGAACTTGAAGAAATCAAATCAAGCTAGAACATTAAATAATTTGAATTGCATGACCATAGGTCGTAAGACTCACTTCGTATGCGACCTATAAACTAAAATATTCATATAAACATTCAATATGAAAATAAACGTGGTTCTTCAAGTGCTGAACCATTCGCGACTGATGTTTAAATCAACATTCAGGATATTGTTTACTTTTATTGCGAATTCGTTAACTAAAATTATTAAGTTAGCAGGTGGGTAAATGTTAGTCTGAAAATAGAAAAGATTTCCATAGAATCAAATGAGATATTCTGTGAAAATGATATAACATAAAGGCGAAACAGGAAAATTCTTACTGAATTTAACGGAGAAATAAGAAGCCCAAACATTTACTGTTGAGCGAATGAGCAAACAAAGGTCAGTGTGGGATGTCTTTTCACATAATTTCGTATAAACTAGATACTGAGACACGATTGGTTTCTAAATATTCGTACCTACGATATTTACTTCAAACATTACAAGCTGTGAAGCCCACATCCATATAAAATTCTTAAAAAGATGACGGCCTAAGATAAGTACGAAAGATCTCAGAGCAGTTTAAAATTATAAGTGACGTCAGGTGTCAAGTTAGACATAAAATACTGATGCAATGTGCATACTTCCAATGCAAAGCAATCACTACAATAAATGACCCGATGCTTATCAATAGTAATGGTTCTTCTAGTTTCCCGTACCAAGAGATTGTGTGGGACGAGCAACTTGGTATTCTAAATTCTCGCATTCAAATCTGGATATTTTTCCCAAATAAAATTGTAAGCGATACCGAAACACATAAATCCATCTATGTAAATTAACATAACAAGCAGTCCATATTTAATTTTAAGGACGAACGAGTCTTACGAGCCATATTGAATCGCACTATTATTCAAAATTCTATGGGGGCACGCACTACAACGACAGATATTGTAATTTGTTTGTCACAACGAGATTCCTTTCATTATGCGTTCGTGCTCCATAAAATATGCATCTGAAATGAGAAAAATGTGTCGCAGTGTCGCGAGTTTCGTAGTCCAAAACCAAACAGCTTATGACCAAACTTTCATTAGCCCAATATAAACTTTATATAGTTTCAAATAAAGTGCATAGTCTCGTGTCTCGTTTATAACAGTTAGGGTATCTTCCAGAAAATGCGTCAAAGAATCATAATCTCGGCTTCCAGTGAGTTATACACACGTCGTCTATTCACATTAGTTTTAGAAATATACAGTAAACACACTTTCGTGAAAAAGTAAGCACTGGCATCTGTTATTACTTTCAGTCAGTTCTATTGTTGCTAGAGCGAAAAAGTTTCAGAGTAGTAAAAAATAATCTAGTGCAAGTTTTTACGGTTTTTCATGCCATTAGCGAAGTTAAAAATGTAGATAAAACTCGATTCTACTAGAAAGTAATGGCTTTTCAGATTTATTATAACATCGTAAGTCCTTTGAAAATACCTTTGTTTTATTTGTACTACCAAAACCTAGAGGTCAATTCCAAAATGATTGAGTATTCCAACTACTTGTTTGGTTACAGCTTAAAAGTGACCACTTGTATTTCCAAAATAACCAATTCTTCAGATTTATCAGATATTAAATTAGGTCCGGTGTTAAAGACGACACTTGTTCAAGTATTTCACACATAATCCCACACAACGTTTGTCATAAGTTTTAATGTGAAACTTGGAATCGAAATAGCGCCATTACGAAGGCTTACTGCCGCTCCATATTCAAGATTAAATACTCGGTAACTTGGTAACCGTTATGTACTGGTATAATCGCAATAAATTTGGATAAATCCTACTTGTATCGGGAGTACAGAAATGGGAGTAAATCAAGTCAGATTAGCTATCTCTTTTTGTTTCCAATATTGGTAAGGAGGTAATGTGCGTGGTAAGTAAGACATGATAATAGTATGAGCTACTTATCAGACCTAAGTTGTAAGACTAAAATATGGGGAGCGGTTCACTTTTGTGCTCGTTTTATAGAAAGCGGGATCTGAGAGCGCTGCGCGCTGTGGGCCTTTGACTTTAAGAGTTGACAACTGTTGATATTCAGATCGCGGCACGGCCCAATTTGGAACCATCCTTGCCTGGTCAATGCTGGAGGTTTTTAGTATTTCCTGCTGAAAACGGACTTCGAACTGAATGATATTTCATAACTAGTTGTGCCCCGAAAACGTTGTTCTGCCATATCAATATTTCTCGATAGGATCACCCACCTACGCGTATAAAAATAGCCTACAACCTATTCTCAGACCTACCAAATATACACAAAAAAAAAAACATCATTTCGGTCAAAATGTTTCGGAGGAGTTCGATAACAAACACTGTGACACGATTTTTTTCTATATTAGATTATATATTACAAGTATATCGAATAATCAGTGATACCCTATGACCGATGGACTAACAATTCCAAGGTCGCAAGTTCGAATCCATGGCACGGCAATCTTCTTTTTCTTATCGTGTGATTGACGAACAACGCCTAACGAGTGTTAGAGTTTAAACCATGCGTAAACCTTCGACATTATTTCGATCGAGAACATCTCTCAGGTATGCTGATTTTCTAACGATGTTTTCCATCATCGTTTTAAACAAAGGTTAAATATTGTTTTATGCGCACAACGTAAAGTCAGTGGTGGGTGCTTTGAGTGTAAACTGGCCAGTGTAACTGCCACACCACCGCTTTGATAATTAATTCACTCTAAGGTTTTAATAAATAAACATTAATACCAATATTCCATACAATTGTATCCAGATTGAAGCAAAACTAAAACTAGTCTTCTAAATGTAATAAATCACTCGATAAGGCGTAAGTGGTTTTATTTTTAATGGGTCATAAAAGTTTAGCTGGTACCAACGATAAATAATATGTTTATCCTTAGAAAGCGGCCATAATGATGGGCGATGCATTATTATAATGGCTCCGTTGATTTGTAAGTAGGAGTTAAACCTGGTTTAAGCCCAGGAGCGGTTAAGATATTTGGGTGACATACGGCTGAATGTACGGGTAAGCTTTGGTGGCTAATGTGTGGTTTCAATTTATAGTTTACCCGGTATCAAATAAAGTGTCCAATGAATTCAAAACAGTTTATAAGAAACATTATTACAAAACAGTTTAGGTCTTATAGTAATATCTTAGGTTTTCGTGATCACTAAAAATTATAATAAAACAATAATAAAAAAAAAATTACCGGATTAATTGCGTGTTTGTTTAGGTCTTGACCCACAACATACAGAACATCACCTTCGCAAAATGACATCATTTTGCGAAGGTGATGTCCCGCGTTAAGACCAGTTTATTAAGTTCGCGTGCTTAACAAACTAGAGCGATTTTTTAACACACACACAATACATTTTCGGATTAAGATTTGAAAATATCAAAATAAAATAAAATGTCACGTAGGTACCAAAATTATGGCATTGCAATGAATCCCTTTGAATGCAAATTGCACATTTCTATAAACAGAAATAAAATGAGAATTGACGGGTCTGGGCAGTTGCATGAACTCGCCAACTATCGTTCTCCCCAAATCTATATACTCTACTTAGAGTGAATAGATTTCTTTTGGATCTACGTGCTCCATCCTCGGCCACACCGTCGCTTACCATCAGGCGAGTTGGTGGCCGAACGTAGATTCAAATTAAATAAAAAAAGAGAAGCATGTTCGATGCTCAGTTCAATAACAAACACTCCCGTATATCATCATACCTATAAGCATGTACTTATACATCATTGAGAGCTCCTGTTTCCCCAGTACACTATAACAGTGCCAGTGTTACAGTATAACAGTGGGTTAATTTTAATTCGGCACTTACAGTAGTTACTAGTCGTATAGTACAATATAGGAGACGTGTCCCCAATCTTTTCTGAACTTTATTACCTTATGATGATTACTGCCTTGTGTTCTAGCCGCTTTACAATAAGTTTAAGTGCGTCTAGTATACAGTAAATATATCCTTGCTATGAAGAGATCAAGGACACTATCGACTCTCGAGTCAAATTTGACCATATCGGCAATAAGAATTCATCATCATCATCATCACGTGTGGTTGATGAAACAACTTAGTGTCAGAGTTTAGGCCTCTGACATGGCTTTACACATCATCGAGAACATCTCTCAGGTGTGCTGGTTCCTTCGTGATGTTTTCCTTCACTTCTCACATCAGACGGTGAGTGGTACAATCATACTGTAGTTTATACATACAAAATATCCGTGGTTTTGAGCTACAGCATTGGAATTACGCGTATAAATGGGCTCTAAGATCAACAGTTCATTTAGCCATGTCATTAGAAGTAACCACTGGCTACCTTACAATTCGAACCCTATTAAAAACCTCGTCTTAATCAAGCCTTTTCTGAACCATTCTTTTCATTGTTTTTTCTCTACTTGCATGAGAGTATCTTGTCCTGACTGCCTACAATGATTCTACCAATTCACAGCTTTCGTCTAAGGAATTGTCAGCGATTGTAGGCTTAATAGTGATAATTACTTGTATTTATAATACTTTGGCCATATTTCTTTATAGTTTTTTTTTTTTGATATAATCAATTATTTTTAATAATTTTAGTGCTATATTTCTGGCATTATTAATTTTTTTAATCCTTCGCAAATGATGCTCATTTCTGTCAGTGACGATCCCAGACTTTATGAAACTTTGTCAATATATAAGTGAGTTAATCGCTAACAATAAGAATTTTCGATATAAATATAAGCCAAATTTAACATATATTCAAGTGCAGTATAGTTAAACATCAATCAAAATTCACTTATTCAATATCAACATAATCTGTCCGTTGACAAAACGCGTAATAAATAATAAATCACACGTCCGTTTGTACGTTGTTTGTTTTTAATTAGTGGCTGGTGTAATGCCGAAACAGCTGTTATGTTCAGTGTTGCCAGATTAGTGATATATCGTCGTTATGGTGGCAGTTAATTAAAAAACTTCCAGTACGGGAATGAATGGTAAAGTGTTTCTAGATTGTTGTGTATGTTTTTGTTATTTTTATTTTTGTGATGCAGTGTTAATAGGATGGTTTGTTATAAAAAAAATGTATTACTCTTTTCTGTGTATGATTTAATGGTGTTTGGTTTGAACAAATTTAATATTTTTATTATATTTATTTATATTGCAGATATTTTTCAGCTACATGATATTATCTATTAGTGGTTTGATGCTTTCGAAACTTAGAAAATACTTAATTGAAAATGGTTCAGACGTACATTTTATACCACTACAAGAATAGCAGCTTGGATACATTTTGTAAAACTTATGTAGACTTTTCAGATATTTTTTCAAACGCAATAACGCATGCGATCTCCGAAGTGATAACCTGGAATTTATCAGGGGCGCATATAGTAGTGATAGCCTAGTGGTATGACCGTTGGACTAGCAAGTCAAAGGTCACAAGTTCGAATCCAAAGCTACAGCCTTTTCGAATTATGTTCGTATTAGAAAGAAATAAAGAAGAAAGAAAGAAAACATTTATTTCCACACACAGTACATAAACTAAAAATAGATGAAATAAATATACAATCCTATTCTAAAACCTTACAACGCAACTGTGCGAAAAATGGGTGTGTAAAGCCATGTCAGAGAACCACGGGCGGTATAAACTCTGACACTAGGTTGTTCATCATCCACACTGTGAGAAAGAGAGGGGCGCAGAAAACTCTACTCCTGAGTGTTTTTTTCATTCCACAACTTTATGAAGATACCACTAAACTTCAAACTTAAAAACAAACTTTAAAGATATTTCTTTGAAAAAGCATTAACGCATGCTTAGCGAACTCTAAAGTTACAATATTAAATGGAAAAAGAATACGGTCGCGAACATGATTCGTACCTGCGCCTCCCGGAGAGATACTCCAGGCGCTCTGACCACTAAGAGGTCGAGATGGCTTACAAACTTTAAACTTTATTTCTGTAGTAGTAGACCATTTCATTAATATATTGGGCCTTATGGTCAATGCAGCAGTGAACGAAAATACCTTCAACAGCAAATTCAAAGCCTCAGAACATACACTAACTATTAATAATCCACTTGGAAACAATACAGGTGGTAAATTGATACCTGATGTAGTTAAGTGGAAGTTTCTGTGAAATTGGCGTTAAGTACACTGCCCCTTAAAATAGCCAGTGCGACGACTGTTTAAAGTTTAGAATTTCACTGTTAGCGGTATTGCTAGTTGAGTTTGAACTGATGGCAATGCAGGTAATTGTTATTGTAGGTTTTGTATGGCCAGGTAATGTTTGGAGGAATTTATTTAACGTATGAGGTTATTAATATAAGCCGTTTTTTGCTGCTTATAGAACTGTCAGTGACGAAATGACAAATCTCTTCTTCAAATTGCGAAGTTTTTATGAAATCATTTGTTTTCAGGAAGTTTTAGTAATCTGTAAATGATTGCTAAATAGATGTCGCAGTAACTTAGGTATGCGATGACACGGGTTGTTAAAGGTCACGGGTTTAAATCCCGCTCATGTGTATTATAGCAGCTAGCAACTTAATAACGCTTCCTCAAAGAGAAGCTTAGAAACAGTCATTTTTCTAACAGAAAAATCAATAATATTACCCTATCCTGGAATCAGAAACTGAGGACTTCATGCTTAACAGCCGTGCTTTTGACCACTAGACCAACGAGTCTAAAAATATTATTTTATTTCTCTACTAGCTGTGCCCGCGACTTCATCCGCGTGGTTGCTGGAAATTAACACTCAGCCCGCTGAACACTAATTATGTTTTTAAAATAAAAAGTAGCCTCAGTTACACCTTTAATCCAAATCGGTCCAGACATTTTGGGGATTAGTCGAAACAAACAGACAGATAACATTTTTATTTTTATTTTTTTTATTGCACCGTAAACACATTCATATGCGTTTAGTGAAAGAATGAAATTAATTAAAAATTAACAAAAAGCACGCCTGCTATTTATATATTATTTATTTTCAAAACTTTTTGTGTACCATAGACCCTACATTACTGTTTAACCTCTGCCTTACATATAAATCAGTTCAGGCGTTTAGAAGTTATGGTAGATTAAAGAAACTGACGAACATACATACATACTTAACCCTAAAAACATAAAACCCTTTTTTTGGGCAGTCATGTCAAAAGATGTTATTGTGACAGCAGAAACAGACGATTACAATTTAAATATACGATATATATTTTTCTGTGGCTTTATCACAAAAGAAAGAATTTTATCAATTTTATACAAAGAAAATATTCAAATTCTAAATCAGGTTTACCTTAAAGTGAAGGTAGGTGTTACCTATGACCTTAAAATCAGTAGGCCTTCCCTTTTGTTATCTATAAACATAAATACGTACAAAGCCTGAGACAAGCTTAAATAAATGTCTATTCTAACACATGAATCCTTTCAACAAAACATTTGCTCATAGAAATGTGCAGCCGTACAATATTAACTGGATATAAATTCGCAATTATCTGAAGTCTATAACCAAAATCATAGCCGCCATTACTGCCTGTGTATTTCTCACGGGGAAACTGACTCCTTTAGTCCTTACATTGATGTAGGAAGCTAAATGGATATGGTAAGAATAAGATGAGGTTTTGGTAAAAGGATAATGCAAAAGTAATATGTTAGGTTTTCGCGATCACTACATATTATTTTAATAAAACAACTTTTAATCGCATTAATCGCGTGTATTATTGGTTCTTGTTTATCCTTAGTCATCCTGCGAACACGACCGCTGCTTACAGGCCTTATTTTTTTATTTTTAGGGGCAATATAGCCAGTTATAACCTTTGTTCGGTATACAATCATTAACTTTAAGCATCAATTACTACACTCAGTGTGAATGCTAAAGGTATGTTCATCTAAGCGTCTTTGCTCCGGGAGCTACTATCAGCGTCAGTTCTGGCTGACCAATTTCAAGATTTTTTCGATTGCATGTTTATTTTAAACGCCACCTTCCAATATTACCCTTGTTGGAGTCCTTTCTATTCCTTTTTTTTTGAAATATTCTTTTGATTTATTTACTTTACAAATTCTATAACAGATGGTCAGTATCAACTTGGACATAGTATACTATTGGTGCACAAATACAGGCTGGTCACTCCTCACAAAAAGTACCGTTGGTAACGCGGCGGTGACGGATCCAACTTGTTAATAATAATAAATAATAGTCATCAAGACAAGTCAGAATCCTACAGGTGGCTTCAAAAGTCTCTTAATACTATGTTGGCTCTAAAGATTAAGAATTAATTTCTACTCTCGTATTGGTTTTTTGGCTAACACTGTTGCATGTGTCCAGATACACGTAACTATCTATAATTTTGAAAAGAATTTCGGTTACGGTGGCCTCTGGCCATGGCCAAGTACGTAGGAGATATTATACTGCGTAAACACAGTTGCACTCCGCCTTCCTTCACTCTCATAGTCCGATGGGACGGCAATCCGACACAACTGGAGAGAGACCAGGTGCAGACCGACGATTTTATGTGTTCTCCGAAGCACGGGGGTGTCACACCGCCAACTTCATAACCCCGGGCTGCTAATGAGAATTTTCTAACAGAAAACCCAATCGTACTTTGCTGACCCGGCAATCTTATTCTAGTACAAAAACTAATCTAAATAAGATGATGATCCTAAGTTGAATAATGTTGTAAGTATATCTATCTTATGTCTTTCCGCTCCTATAGTCAAACTGAGAATAGATATGGTTTTGTGCAATTTAGTTTTAATTGTTTCTTTACAATTCAATACAATATTCTTTATACATTTTAAGAGATTTAAGGTAATGGGCAATTTGTGGCCTACTTATTTATAACTAAATATCATCATAGATAATATATACATATATAAAACGATAAATAAATATTTTATTCGTATATACAATATTAATAAATACGTATAATAATTATAGATAGGAGAGCAGAAAATAAATTATTTGCAGAGGGAGATAATGTTGTTTCTTCGTATCATATTTAAATAAAATAATTATTAAATAATTGAACCTAGGACTTAAAAGTTACAAAGCATATCGTGTCCACAAAAACATTTTCGTAGGCATAGGTTAGTAAGCAGTAAATTCTAGCCTGAGGGCCGCAGAAAAAGTATGCCTAACCCTCCAGGGCGCGTGATCCGGCAATTTACCGCCGACCTCCAGTGCGATTGGGAAGCCATTTTGGATACGTTTAATTTTAGATTTTCAAGAGCACTGATTTGAGGTCTGATTCAAGGAAATGGCTTTATAATACTTGGTACTTTTTAAGACAGTGAATTGTATTTAAAATGAATACTTAAAATCTTGTAATTTTCCATAATGGCTACTTATTATTTGAGTGATCAAATCACTCTTATTCCACTAACTATAATATAAAGATATACATTTTTGTGGAAAGAAAAATAAGGTCGTGAGCAGGATTAGAACCTGCACCTCACGGATAAATACACTAGGCGCTCTGACCACTAAGCCATCTCGACCTCGGCTCACTACCCCGAATGCTTCTTCCACATTTTAATACGTCTTTTGGAGACGTAATTGCTATCTATTCAGTCCCTATACAGGTGACTAAACCGACACGACTAACTTTGCAGTTAATCCAATGTCGTAAAGATACAATTAACATAACAAATACAGATAAATCTATCAAAACCATTATAATTTTTTGTGGAAACAAAAATACGGTCGTGAGCATGACTCGAATCTGCGCCCTCCGAATAAATACTCTAGGAGAACTTCTATTTGATTAATAAATGTTTGATTTACACTAGAGCCTGATGTGACGTGTCTAGGTAAACTCATGCCAACGACTGTAATTCCGCTCATTAACCTTCCTTTGAATACCAAAACCAATAAGGAGTTGCTCCTCACCTAACTTATTACGAAAGTGCCGACACGTATTGGGGTCTTCATTTTAACATTCTAATGAGTATTGGTATTTCACCACCTTAATTATAAAGACGCTTTAGAATGGTTTACACGTATATTTATTATGGGTATCATACAAAATCTATAGAAAAAGGTTTGTGGTGTGAAATGAGGTATCAACCTCAGATTATTTGGCAGGATATATTTTAGTATTATTAATATGGTTGGTGGTCTCGTTGCCACCGAGTGGTTACGGACCACTTCTTGAACCACAGGTTATGGTTATAACCTGACATGAACTATGATGGTAAGCGATTACCGCCGCCCATGGACACCCGCGTCACCAGAGGAGTCAAAATGTCAAAATCATATGTACTTTCTTAGTTAATAAACATCGTGAGGGAACCTGACTTGACTATCTGAAATCAGCAACAAGTGCAGCCCGCAGTGTCCCAGCGTGTTGGCTTTCGCTGCACTTTCTATATATGATGAAAGGCCTGCAGGCCTTGCTTTGCACTGGGACAGTTATACGCTGGTTATAACGTTGATATGGCACAAAAACAACTATGTAGTAAAGTAGGAGGTAAAGAGGTATCAATCGCAGATATATTTTTTTTGGCGAAATATTTATTTGACTATAGGTAATACCAATGCGTGTGTAATACATAGAATCCTCTGAATTGTAAACCAATTATAGTATTTTATTTTGATAATCATGTGTATAAAATGAAATTGTAATACATCTGAAAATTAGGTCTTATTCTACTTTGGTGTGGTTAGAAACCATCCCAGTGTCAAAAATTAAGGCTTCGTTGCACCGATGTGTTATTTTATTATTTTGACAGCTTTTTTATTTAAATTCTGTAAATGACACAGTAACTTATCGGATATGGTTAAAAAAAGTGAAGTTAGTGAAGCAGAGCCTAATTATATTAGCGATGATTAAATCAAGATGTGATGGCTCTTGTCTTTCGAAAGCCATTTCACATACCCTACATTATTGCGCTTTTCTATTTGTTGTTTGAACGAGCTTATCCATAGCTATTAATGGAATTTGATAGCTCAATTCTTGACGGAGGCTTTAGGATTGACATCACATTTCGACCTAAAGGAAAATGCAGGTGAAACTACGGGGCACAAGAAGTAATTAATATGGTTAATACTGATGTGTGTGTATATTATTTCTAAGTATAATATAGAGACACAGATATACAGATTAAATAATTTAATTTAACTGTCAAGCTTCATTTGTCATTGCTATATAAAGGTTTTGTCCAAAATGACGTCAGAATACTGTTAATTAAACTGTATTTCTGTGGCATTTCAAGCGATTCCGCAGTTTCCCATATGAATAACATTGGGAATCGTCCTTGTATTCCCACGTGACGCAGTCCAACGATTCAATTACGGAGAACAGACCAACAAAACAATGTTATTGTATATTCGTACATTCCTAGAAATCAGTTTTTGCTTTAGAAATTATACACTAGTGGAATCGCAATAGGAATTATTATAGTTTAATGGAATGTATATTAAAATAATTTACATTATACATTATTATATATAATAGCTTCGAGTTAACGATTTTTCTTTGTTTGTGATTCCAGGCGCTCGAAACCTTTATTTATTTTATACTTTATTTTTACTTGTTAGAGGAGTTTTTTATTAAGTACATTAATTGGTCAATCTGAATCTGAAATCGACAACCGGCAGTGAAATTGCGTGGTGATCAATGCTCGTGCCTTCTCTGTATGAGAAGAGGCCTTTGCCCTGCAATGGGAAGCTTAATGGCTGGTTATGTTATGTATATGACATTATGTAATTTGGTTTTGCACCGGATTTCTTCAAAATGTATATCACAGATTTATTTTGTTTAGCCGTTTTTGTATGATTGAGTAACAAACATGTAAACACACGAACTTTCACATTTATAATAATTATTAGTAGGATTTGTATCGCCCAATTATTGGTTGACACCGATAAAAATGTTGCCTGCCCAAGAAGCCCTTATTTACATATGTTAATTTCACTCAGCCTAAGCATATTTTTAGGACCCTTTTTAGGAATCCAAGCTCATTTTTACGCGTGTCGTTCTGACCGTTCATCACAAGGCTTTTTCTTTCTGACCGTAATTGGTAGTTGTATTGCGTGTATTGTTGTGGTACTATAGATTAATAGGACAGACCTGTTAGAGCTTGAGTCCAACCTTCATTTGGCCGGTTTTTCACTTATTAATTTTATTCTTATTAAAACAATAATAAACATAGCATTGTATCATGCCTGTATTCCCAGAAGGTGTGCACAATAGTACACCTATAATTCAACAATGCTGGTATGTAATAGGTCAGCCTATTGCCATCTGTCGAGCACAATTCCAAAACTTCGGGCTGCTACTGAGAATCCTTACACAAAAACTCAGTAACACTTTGCCCGGAATCGAACGCGAGACCGCTCGAGAATCTTGCTCAGTAGTCGCGCTTGGATTAAGGAGGCAATAAAAAAAATATTTGGTAAAATTATGATTTTATTCTGTTTTGCAACAAAAATTTTACCGCCAACAGTTTTTTGCAAAACAAAAAAATTGTAGCCTCTTGTACAAATCTAAAATTACAACTTCCTAATTATGTGACTGTAAACACGTAAGGCCTCAATTATAGGCATGTTTTATAGGACTGTTCTATCAGTAGTGTTAACCGCACTATTTTATATATAATTATTAATTACTGGAGTTCATATAGTTCTAGGAAAATGTTGAGTCATTGTTTTATTACGGTAATATGTCGCAATACACTTGGTTGTTTCTGATCGAAGGACGTTATGTGTAGAGTTCCTTTGAATTTAATCATTGTTTTTGTAGAAAGATTATACAGAAATATAAGTGGAATGGCTTGTGGTACTTATCGTCATATTTACTGGTAGAATAACATAAATAATAACTATTGCGTAGTAATATAATCCTTTTTGAAAGCATGTCTGAACTTGAAAAATATATTTATTAAATTTGGTCATATCTATGCGCAAATACATTATTCTGTACTACGATAGTGTTTGCCGACCCATGCATATAACTTAGACCTTTTTTAAACAGTTTTTTTTTTTGGATCAGTAAACTATAGGTCATATCAATATATGTTCCGGGAATCAAATCCACGAAATGCGTTACAGCAGCTCATCTCTAGACTATAGCGTGAATCGCGTCGACATGAAATGCGTAATCCATAATACATATAAAATTGATGAAATTGTATTATTCTTATTGAAATAAAACTTAAAGAATCACAACTTATGATACTCGTACAGCAAATCAGACTTACAAATGGGGTCACAAAAAAAATCCCAAACCGCCTTACCTGAAAACAAAACAAAAACACGGTTATTACAAAATATCTAGTAGATACAATCACCCACATAATTCTCTGACCAAACGCAAAAACAGAAACGGCCGCAGAACAACGGAAAATCAAAGGAAAATCTTTGGCCAAAACTTAGTGTAGATACAAATGAGCAGCGGACCAGAAAATGAGTCGAAATCAAATATGAGCGGCCGCAAAATGAGTAAGACAAACACAGTCCTACATTGTGTATCGTACAATAGGAACGCAGGCGAACAATTCTTAACCCTTTTTACTAAGTACGGAGTACAATGGACGTTTAGAACGATTACATATTCTGATGCAAATATATTACGGGCCGCAAGCGCGAATTAATTGAAAAGACCCCGCGTGACTTTGATATATGGTGTTCGTTGTATGGTAGGACAACGTGGATTCTTGGGCTGTGTCTTGTGTCATCCAGTGTGATGACACAAAGATGGATTGCGTGGCAATTATTTTAATAAGCGTTTAATTATTGCGTGTTATATGGTTGGAAAGCTTGTGTGATTAATTATATTTTTTGGTATGCAATTCGATTTGTCTTTAAAACAATTGAGTTAGAACTGTTCATACTATTAAGTATATACATATATACCTACAATCACGCTTGATTCCTATTGGTATTGGCCGAGATTAATAATTTCCACTACTTACGATTCTGATCCACCACTTTCGCTTCATATGTTTTCATTAACCTCTTCATGCATGGTGGTAGTTTATTTCTGTATATTAATTTTATATTTAGTAATTAGTATATGATGCTTAATTTGCTTTATGTCTTCGAAATTAACCTGTTTCAAAAATTCATTCTAGGTTACTACCAGATTTATTTCAACCGCAGTGTGTCAAACACTTTGTCGTTTTTAACAAATAAAAACTGGCAGCACCTCTCCCCGGTTCTCGGCCAGCCAATAATTTCAACCTACGGTACCCCTCCATATCTGTCCTACCGTCCTACGACATGAATATTAAAGTACCTCTAGTAATTCTCCATCGCAACAAAAAGGTTTTTTACACACATTATTTACGTTTGAAGCGACCTCGTAAAAGGTTGAGTTAAGCTCCATTACATTTTAGCCTAATGAAATATTTACATGCGTATTATTTTCATGAAAATATTATATTATAGACGTAAGGTTGAATGAGTGAGAGTAAAGGGAAATGTTAGAAAGGAAGTGAAGGAAAGTGAAGGAAGTAGTTTCTATTTATCATCGTCATTTTCATAAAAGGACAGGTCAAGAATAGCCTAAACTGAAGAGGATGCATGGGGGGGTTTTATGAACATAGATGAACCGAAAGAGGTGTGGCAAAATCTTAGCAAGTGGAAATCGATAGTTAATGATATCGTCATCATCATATCAGTCGGTAGACAGGCATTGCTGGATAAACCTAAGCATCCACAATACATTACCTCCAGCCAGTTTCATCCATTGAAATAGCTATCAAAGTCAATAAGCTGAAGTCACTATAGGAACGTCATACAGCTCTTGAATATATCGATACACAGAAAGAAAAATACTCTTAAACGACAACCACGAACTGGCAGACGCAGAGTGGAACGTCTTTCTGCTCAATGACATGATATCATGAAGATTGATGACTGCCTCCTTAGTCTAGTGGACTCGTAGTTCGATTTCCAGGACGGGCAAAGTGTTATTGGGTTTTTCTGTTAATACATTCTCACACGTAAAGCCGTCGGTCCTGCGCCTGATCTCTCTCTGCTCGTGTCGGATTGCCATCCCATCAGACTATGAGAGTGAAGAAAGAGCACAATTGTATGCACAAACACAGGTGCACTCCGCACCTGTGTTCGTGCATACAATTGTGCACTGTAATATTTTATATACAATAACTTTTGTGAGACACAGTCGTATTAATTATTGTTCAACGGCTCCGTTTGAGTTTACAAAAAATTTTAAATTTATTTACAAAAAATAAAATAACAAATTTTAGAGATTCGCTAGAAAATATAAAGTGGCACGAACTTTTTTATCAAAATGCAGATCTCAATAAAAATTATAATTCATTCATAAATATTATTACACAATTATTAAATTATCACATACCAATTCAAAGAATAAAAATAAAAATGAAACCTAAAAAACGTTGGCTTACACCAGCTCTCAAAAAATCATGCGTCCATAAAAGAATGCTAAAAATAATACTAAATGACACAAAAAATGAAGTTATACAAAAATACTATAAAAAATACAGCCAAACACTTAAGCGAAGCATAAAAATATCAAGAAAACTCGATTATATAAAACAAATGGAAAAATCAGACAGCAAAACAAAAACAATGTGGAATATAATTAAACAAAAAACAAAAAAGCCCCTAAAAAGTATCGGTAAAAATATATCACTAACACACAATAACCAAACGATAAATAGCCCACAAACAATCTCAAACCTATTTAACGAATATTTCACAACAGTTGGAATAACCCCCAATAATTCAAACCAAAACCACAACAAAAAAGGTAGACCAGTAGTCGACTCGCCCGAGTGTTCGATGTACCTACGTCCTGTAGACCGGAAGGAAATTATAAACATAATTCGCTCAATTAAAAATAAACACAGCTGCGGAATAGATGATATTCCTCCAATCCTATTAAAACAATGCGCAGATCAATTGTCTATCCCACTAACTTATTTGGTTAATCAAAGTTTTCAAGATGGCCAATTCCCCGACGCATTAAAAATATCTCTTGTAAAACCCATTCACAAAAAAGGCGACACAGACACCCCTAGTAATTACAGACCCATAGCCCTACTACCTACATTTTCCAAAATTTTCGAAAAAGCGATGTGTAACCGCCTATACAACTTTTTAGAAAGATATAAAATCCTAGATGATTCCCAAAACGGATTTAGACGTTCAAGATCCACCACACTAGCTGTTTATAAATATGTGCAAACCGCCCTTCAGCATATTAATGACAAGAAGTATGTGATTGGCATCTTACTTGACATGACGAAAGCTTATGACAAAGTACTGTATAACATACTTCTTGACAAACTACACGGCTCAGGCATTCGTGGTCCGGCTCACTCTTGGTTTAAATCTTACCTACAAAATAGATCGCAAATTGTTCAAATAGAAAACTATGACACAAAAACAAATGAAATAAAAATAATCCGATCACAAGAAATAAAAATAACATGTTCAATACCACAAGGTAGTGTCCTTGGATGTGTATTATTTTTAATATACATCAACGATCTACCAAAAATTCTAAATAAAGACCTAACCCTACCAGTATTATTTGCAGATGATATATCTATTTTAATAAAATATGACAAATCAGAGTTACCTACACCTATTTTACAAGAAACCTTAGAATCAGTAACACAATGGCTTGACGATCACAACTTAGAGATAAATTACACAAAAACAAAAACTATACAATTTAGATCTTATAAAACTCCCCCTCTAACAATAGACACTTCTTTTAGAAACACAACATTACAAAGCGTAGACACATTTAACCTACTCGGCATAAACATAGACACCCATATAAACTGGAAAGCCCACATAGAACACATAAAATCAAAATTATCAAAATTCACATACGCTCTTTTCCAAATTAAATGCAGTACTAATATCGAGACGGCACTATCAGCTTACTTCGCATATGCGTACTCCTGGTTGAGATACGGCATTATGCTATGGGGAGATAGTGTAAATATTAACGACCTATTTATCTTACAAAAAAAATGCATACGAATCATAGCCCAAATAGATAATCAAGATAGCTGCAGGCCCTATTTTATTAAATTCAACCTTTTAACATTATCATCCATATACATCTATGACATATGCAAATTTGTATACAAAAATAAAGATAATTTTACGAAAGTAAAAGACACCCATAATGTTAATACCCGACATAAAAACAGACTGTACCTACCACCATCTAGAATTAAAATGCTTAACCAAAGTCCTTACTACATGGCAGTCAAAATATTCAATAGATTACCTAAAGACCTACAAAACGAAACCAAAGAAATAATATTTGAGAAAAAATTAAAAAAGTTCCTGATACAGAAATGCTTTTACTCAATAAAAGAATTCTTCGAAGAAAAATAGAATACCAAAATTAAACGCTAAAACCTACTCCATACATAACCCCTCACACCCAAAAGCACCTACCTACTAAATCCTACATTTTAAGAATACCTACTTACATTTTATACTAACCCACATAATGCATTATATACCTTACCTATATCCCAACAAATAAATAAAAATTATTTAAAAAATAGATGTTTTAAACTTACCCAAATAATTACAAATAATAACGAACTACATACTTATTTAATATACCTACTTAGTTTATAAATAATGTTTTTAAACGCAAGAAATATTATATACTTACCCAAATAATAACGAACTACATACTTATTACAATATACCTACTTAGTTTATAAATAATGTTTTTAAACGCAAGAAATACTACCTAGTACTACTATAAGTTAAGCTAAGTCCTAAGTTAAGCAAATGTAATTTATAATAAGTTAGTGCTAGCCCTCAAATTTGCAACGCCTGAAAAAGGCCGTTAAGCTGTGCATAATATTTAAATTAAGACCTGTAATACCTTAACATGCAAATAAAGACTTTGAGTTTGAGTTTGAGTTTGAAACTAGTTGGGCAATCCTCGCAAATGATTAGCGTAAGAATCTTATCATTTGAATCATGTCTGTCCTTCAATAACTAATACAAAACTAAGTGATCGAAGTGTCTGTCACATAATTTTTTCCATGTGTGAAAATTATGTATTCCACTAAATTATACAGGACTGTAAAATGGCCCTTCACTAACCTTTAACAGGTTTCTAGGATCCGGTAGCTGCCATAACCTTACAAGTGTGTGTAGTTTGTCGTTTCCAAGTGTCTGAGTACTTCATCACAGAGTAAAAATAACAAGATTTATATGTAAAACTAACATATTTTTGCTAATTTGTCCAATGTCGTAACAAATCTGATAATAATGTAGAATACTTTCAAACAATCAAAGTATTACATTATCCTCTAATATCTCCTTCCAGCAATTACATACCAAGGCATTATCCATTTGGAAACAAAATGCCAGAACATTAGGTTTCACAAAATTTCCTTATACCGTATTAACAGGGAGTACTAACAAGAACACACGAATGAATGCACAAGTGCTTAATATCTGGAATTCCTTGCTTCAAACCACCGGTCTAACTTGCACCCCAAACTTCAGTAATTTTCCATCTCTCTCCCATAATTTTGGTAACACAAGAGGGGGGCGGGAGCTCAAGATATTCTGGTAGAACTGTTCCTACATCGGGGCTCCTAGTTACGATCCACGATAAACTTTGAGTCTCGTGAAGAGTGAGAGCGTTTAAATTGTCGACGCTCAACGCTGCTAACCGTACATTCTTCTATGGTTTGTAATGGCAGCAGAAAAGTCGTAAGAATTTTCTTCATTACGTTTAGATTCTTGTTCAACGTTCCTTCAAAAGGTAGACTTAAACATTAAATCTCCATTTTAATCGCTTGGTTTCTTGATTACCCGTATTATATGGTATATAAGACAAGCAAATGGAACCATTATAACGTAACGTTTAACACCACACCTATGCATTAAAACAACTAATATCGTTATTATTCGCCCTAACACCAATATAATATGAAAATAACTATCTAAACACTTCCACTCACAAAAAACACGCGACAGCCCTAAAAATCACTATAATAAAAACAAAATCACAGCACCACGCTTCGTAGCGACAGCAAAAAACCAACAACAATCACCATTTCTGCCGTCTGTACAATAAAAGAAGTATTTTAATCAACAAAACAAATGTTGCAATTATATAAGTGATTAAGGTGCACTATACCTATCATATATTACGTAGCAAGTGGTCGGGTGACTTCTAGGGAGGGCCTCCCCCTATTTGGTACCCTCGTAGGGTAGATGGGGACGAAATTAAACATTTTGGGGCTCTAACGGGTTACGTGTGCGACGATCTTAACACTGTATGTGGAGGATAGAGCTGCTAGATGGTGCAACGATAGATAAGCGTAACCTTTTAAAATATTTTATATTAACTTCATATGTGAATTCACAATTAGTTTTATTAAAGAACTATAAAATGCTCATGATCTTATAATGAAAACTGTATTTTTTAGTTTACTTGAAAAAAAGAAGAAATCATATGTCATTTTGCGATTATTAATAGTTGCTAATATTGTAGTAAAAAATAACCATAAGTATGAACATTAAAAAAATTTGGAGTCAACGGTAGGATTATAATAAATACGAATATAATGACTCCTACTTGTGCCAAGTTTCCAAGAATAAAGTCAGGTCATTCTATCACGATTACAGAATCATAACATGGGCTTATCATTTCTTAATATAATTTCTCATTATTGATGTATCTAAGTGCCACAAATTAGAGGCAAATCTATCATATTCCAATTTCCAATTCCAATATTTTTTCGTATTAAAAATCACCGGTATTTAGAATGGCTTTTATATATGTTACTGTCATTTGATATTGACATTTAACCGACAGTGACAGGTAAAATGTATGGAGTGTTAATAAACGGATTTTTTTTTAAACTGAGGTTAAAAAAAATTTGGTTAGACAACTACTTCGGACAGTTCAGACATTGGGTGACGTCTTCTTGTTTTGCGATAAACTGTGATACGACTTTTAGATATTCCTACATCCATGTTTTATTCACCAAATGGTTTGTTCACGCACTCGAGATTACTATTAATTCTTCTTTGGGTGCAACCACGTCTTTCAGTGTCTCATATAGTGCGATTCACAAACCACATCTAGCAACAAATACATCCTTAAAAATTAATGTGTACGCTATATTTGCATGTTCATTTCGCTCCAGAGATGTTATTAGAAATTCAGATTTTAGGGTATGTATGTAGGCATCGCTTAGTTTTTATGGTCCTCATGTAACCGTCATGGGTTACGTTTATGAAGCCATTATATGGTCTCTTGATTAAATATAATACTCTCACGGTCCCCATATAAAATGCGAGTTAATGTTTGTATACTTTGTTTTGTAATTGTTGTGCGAAAGGGACTAGTTGTAAATTTTTTAGTAGCTTTCGTGTAAGCGTGTGATTGTATATTGGTGAGTTCTTCTTTCGTCTTCACAAACTTGAAAAAAACTCTGAATCGCTTTTGGGACATCTACAGCCTTTTTTTTTTTTTTTTTTTTTTTTTTTTTTTTTTTTTTTTTATGTGGAGAAATGCCCTCGCATACCGCTCTGACACGGGGAGACAGAGCGGTTATGTGGGACTCGAACCCACTAAAACTCCACAGTATACCTCCTCAGCTGCTTGAGGGCGGGACGCGGGAACGCTCTCGCACACAACCGCGAACCCGCCCGCAGCCGTCCGTTGCCGGACTCCCTCACGGGGTTGGGTATTGCACCCCCCCCGCTACGGCACACCAGACTAATGGCGTGCCGCAAACACCTCGGAGACCATGTGCAATGGGTGCCAGACGACCCCGTGTCTGGACGCCCAAGGTCCCCTGCGACGGGTCAGGTCTGTGGCCCCGCCGCCTGCCACTACGGCCGCAGAGGATAGGGAGAGCGGCGCCTCGCAATACCGGCACTCCTCTTCCCCTGCGGCCCCACCGCGTCCGCCATCCAACGGTGGCGGCCCCGTCAAGGCCGCGGCAGGTAGGGAGAGCGGCGCATCGACATACCGGCACTCCTCTCCCACCGCGGCCCCCATCCCTCAGCTGCGGTGCCGCCCATACGACGCCGCAGCCCACCTCAGTTGCGGCACCCCCCATAAGGCCCGCAACCTACGCCGGCGCCGCTCCAACATGGGCTTGAAGGCAAAGCCCTGAGGAGCGGCCCTCCTCGGGTTCCGTTAGCTTCACCGTGGGTGACCAAGCCACGGCTACTAGAGCCCCCCCACCACGACAAGGTGGAACCCCTGGGGGGGGGGACATCTACAGCCTATGGGTGATGAAGAGAGGTCAATTCTTTATCTTCTCAGCCTGGAATCATTAACTGCTGGTTTTAGTTCTCCGTCCTTATTTGTCAGCTTGCTTGATCTTTAGCATCTCTCGTTCTTGTGTTCCTATTTTAGTCTATTCTTATGATGTGGTAAAATCATATACACGATTTTGATATATATTTTGCCTAGTGTTTACGTATGCTACCGGAGACTAAACATCATATATGTCTAAGTAATCGGGTTCTCCTATTTGTCAATAAACAATTACAAATATTCTGTAATTTTACAAAACCTACTCTACCAGTGCCAGTGGTGTTACATAATTAATATTATTAGACTACGTATATATCATTGTAGTGGTCGCAAACAGCTGCAGTGTGTGAATCTTGAGTTCGATTCCCAGGTTGGGCAGCATTATTGGATTGACCCTGGTTCATAGACACATATTATACGCATCAGTTAAATATGGGTATTCTACAGTACCGACACATCTCCATAGCCAACAACCCAACTTCGAATCTTAGCGATATATTAGAATAGGTACCCTGATCAACATTAAAATGTTTGTGGTCCAATATGACGAGACGTGTAATTTAGTAATATTGTAATACATATGGATTCAAACAATACCAATTTATCATACCGTTTAAATTATACGTAACAGAAACTCATTACTAATATCCTAACAAATGAGATTGCCCAAAATTCATGTGCCCAACGTCTGGTTATTCGGGTGGACAAAAGCCGAGTTTAGCCGCTATAAAACTACCAAATACAATATCACACGAACAGATAAGGATCGGTTTAAGCTCCCACCATCCAAACTTGTTCGGGTAAACTGGGGTCTCAATACAATTTTCCGGGCGGATGCATTTTGAATTTATAACTAGCAAATTGGTTGAACCAATTTATACGTTGAATATCTTGGAATTAATTGGTCGGTGACCGTGACAGTTTCGCTAGGCCTTAACGGCGTACTAACTACGTAGTTTATAGTTTAATAAAACTAGTACTCCAACGCCCAGTGTTTAGGGTTGGCGCTCAAATGTCGTCTGTCGAGCATTTCCGACAGGGTTGGTACTCGAAAGTCTGAGCTCTAATTTATGCATCTTTTACTACTGTTCTTAAAATATTATTGTACCTATTATAAACGTTTAATGTCAAAGATATATATATGACATATATTAAAAATATATAATAAAAACCTACTACATGTAACCTACATACTATATTAATCCTTCATGGTAGGAGCAGAGGTCGAGATAGTGGGCAGAGCGCGTGGTGTATTTATTTTGTTGGTGCAGGTTTCGAATCTTACTTGCAACCCTTTTACTCCACTAACTTTAGACTCTACTTCGCATATGTTATTGCGTTTTTTTTTAATGCTTTTACTTGTAAGTGAAGCATAATCCTATATTCAGTGGGTGACAGTACATCTCAGCCCAACCCTTTGGCAAGTACAGGCGTGATGCTATATATAACATTCAGAACCTTGAAAACTTTGGATCGAAGAAGATATTCAACAATGGATGAGTGCCTCTAACGTATTCATGTGTTAACATCAATAAGACCCTGTTAATGTCGGGCGAGTTCTAAACTTATTGTAATAACTAGTTGGAGTGCTGTAGCTAAAGTTTAGAGGGTAGGCTATTAACTCTGACCTTAAAAAACTACCCCATCTTAATTGTTACATTAACTTTATGTACAAACATTTTATTTGTTTCTTGAAACGATAGTCTGAAAGAAATGACAATGAAGTTATTATATTAAATGGAAAAAGAATACATATGACCACTAAGCCATCTCGACCTCTGAGAGGTCGAGATGGCTTAGTGGTCAGCGCCTGGAGTATTCATCCGGGAGGCGCAGGTTCGAATCCTGTTCGCGACCGTATTCTTTTTCCATTTAATATAATAACTTTAGAGTTCGCTAAGCATGCGTTAATGCTTTTCAAAGATTTATCTTGAATGACAATGAACTATAAATGTTATAGCTAAAAGACATTTTAAATACTATAATCGACTAGTGCTGTATTGGGTTACGCAATTTAACCAATCAAATAAATATTCACAAAATGGTAGATAAATACGATCTATTGTTGTCTTGCTAGTTGTAAGTATATTTATCAAACAAGATTATTAGTTTAATATTATATATATAAATCTATTTGGCTTATAAAACCCAAAAGATAAAGCAGCAAACAAAAAATAATTTAAAACATTTTGGTTATACGTCATGTTTAATTGTTTATGTTTTCGGATGAGCAAGAGCGACATTAAGATTGAGAAAAAAATCAGGACCCGGAAATTCCAAGAGTGCAGCTGCGGCAAACAAAAAATAATACAAACATCCGGCGACGCAAATTTTAAAGTGTATGTCGTGTCATGTCACCTAAGTTGCAAGGTCGCAGCAATATTTGTTTTGTTGAGATTGAGAACAGGTTTGAGAATACAGTTTTTCTTCACCGTATGTCAAACGTGTATTAAGTTATCTAAAAAAGTATATAATTACTAGCTGTGCCCCGCAAACGTAGTTCTGCTATATACATTTTCTGTATAGGGCTACCCTTAACATATCGTGGTATAAAAAATTGCCTACGACCTATTCTCAGACCTACCAAATATACACAAAAAATTTCATAAAAATCGATCAACCCGTTTTGGAGGAGTTCGATTAGAAACACTGTGTGTGAGATTTTTATATACTAGGTAGATAGATTTATAACTTGGGAAGAGTCAAGTTGGCACTTGAAACTAGTTGCTCAGGTAGCTTGGATGTGACTTAAAAAAAGTTTATACTCGATTCTAAAGAAAGTAGATGCTGTACGTTAAAAAGACAACATACCACTGACCACAGATAAAAACAAAATAAATTATACCGAAAAGCTTACGTGTACCTACTTTGTACGCAAGTAGAATCAACACACCATCTAGCAGGATTAAGTTTAGATCTTCTTAGACGTTTTTACTACTAGTCTGGGTGCAGAGTCCATATAATATGTGACCGCATAAGTATTGTCAAGGTAACTATCTCAGTCCAGGACAAATTCTATTCTCATACAGAGCAGTGATCATTGAGCTTGTTGTCGAATAAAGATCAAATATAGACAGTTGTGACTGAGTCAGAGCCTGAAAATCTGGCCAGTCACTCTTGGTAAGACTAGTAGTTGACAGACTTTGTGTGCCTTCTAGCAGCCTTGTGTTATCCTTTATTTTTCTCTTTTGGAAAACCCGTCATGGACCAATGTCCGCCTCCGACAATGCCGGACTCCTACCGACAAAAAACCACATGTATGTACCTCGTCTAGTCTTTACTGGGGTCCCGGAACCGGAACTGCATTCACTGTACCTCCAGGTAACGGCAGGTTATGGTCCGTCGAAGCTAACGACGGACCCCATCACTAATGCAAACTGGCCGCAGGTGGCTTGCACAGACACTCCAGAGAGTTGCGCGCAGAAAGTTATGGCACACTGCCGTCTCAGACCTGTCGCTGGTTGGACGACGATCGATCCTGTCGCCCTCAGGCTATGGCTCACGATGGCTGGAGATCGTTTAGCGCTCTACGATGTCTGGCACGTCTTCTGTGGCAGGGGTGAGAGGAATTCGCCTCACTCTTCCTTTCCGCTGCCTCCTAGCCTTGTGTTATCCTGTAATTGGGTTGTGAAGGTCGGATTGGCAGTTGTTACATGTTCTAGTACTGGTATCAGCTGCATCTAGTTAGAATGGGAGCTTGTCCTAACATAGTTGGAAAAAGCTAGGCCGTCACTGAGCTTGCTTATAGCTTGGCCGTAAAGTTCAGGTTTCCTCAAGTCAATTGTATTTAATACAAACTATGACAGAAATCTAAATAAGGCTGAACTTCGTCAACGTTATATAACATTAATCGGAAGGCAAACATTTTTTTTTGGCAGATTTGCCATTCATAAGCTATCAAAATCAAAATGCTTGTAAACTGGCACCTTAACATTCAAGGAACAGGTTCGTAATTTAGGGACAGCCTAAAATTGTGTAGTGAACCAATGTAACATGAACCTTCGTGCTTTCAGTGGCCAAAACAATTGGTTTACCATTTCATCGTTGAATGTCCCTTTCACGTCATACAACAATTATTGAATTGACGCCGCACACATGCTTTTGACTGAGGAACAATTTGTAAGAAGGAACCACTTCCTTGACTACACGAGATGTAATACCACTTCCATACCGTTTCTTCCCTAGAGTGTGATAAAATGCTACAAGTAATTGGATCTAGTCGATGCGTAGCTAAACCCAGTAGAGCATTAAGCATGATTTGGTTTGCTTGCTAACCTCACATTGTGCATTTTAATAAGACAAAAGATCTGTCATGCATAGTTTTAAAATGTCTTCTGGTTAGTAATGTTTTAGTAATTGTACTTTTTAAACTTTCGCGATTCGAACACATATTAACGCGATTAAGTCCCGTTTGAATTCAATAATTATGTTTTAGTAACGTTAGGATAATATTGCACCGTCTCCCAATTAAGTTAAAATATTTGCACAGTTCGTGAACATGAGTTGATGTGTGCATGAGTGATCATAGGTTAGTATAGTTCATGCCTAGGCTGTCATTAGCAATTTATTTGTTGTTATTATAGCATGATATTTCAAAGCTCATAAATAAAGATAATAAATAAATAAAACTATTAGGTATAGTTCTAATTCTTTGTGGAAACAAAAATGCGGTCGTGAGCGGGGTAGTGGTAGGCGCAGGTTCGAATCCTGCTCACGAACAATACTTTTTCTTTCCACATAATCTTATAATTTTAGTTCGTTTCGCATGCGTTAATGCGTTTTACATATTTATTTGTAACTGTGATAAATATTATATTATCTAATAACTCTTACTTCCACTTACACACACTGTTCTCATACTTAAATGTGGCACAACACTGAACTCTAATAAATAAAGTTTAATTCCGTTTGATACAGTTATTAAGCGGCAAACGAAGCGTCTAAAGCCACCACGGTGTTTACAGACGTCACCTACTGTGCAATTATTATAATACAAACAATAGGGTGTCCTAAGCCGTCGTTCGGTCGCATTTCCCTTATAAAATCACTTAGTTAAACCGATGCTGTCACTTCTGTCCAACCCAGAGACGATTAGGACAACAAAAACAATTTTCTGGCCACACTATTCTTTTAGGACAAACGAATTTACACTTTACATCCATCAAATTAAAGTTTGATTTCATTTGGTAAGTCTTAGCCATTAACAATTACTGAAAATGAGCTTTGTGTGAAAGAGTGAAGGTTTATAGTTGATAATTAAAGTCAAGGTGACGTAATATTGAAAATTTGGCACCATTAAGAAGCGGAAAGTGACCATTGCTAATTTGGAAGGGTCTTTGCTGCAATAAACTATTGTTTTATGCATAGTTTTATTGTAGGCATAGTGTCAGTTATTTCAATTGGAGGGACGGCTGAACCATCAAGGGTACCATTATTCTGTTTGCCTTGATTAAAATTCAAGTGAAAATTTTCAGTTACATCGACATTGGAACTTTGCCCGCTGACTGGCGATTGACTCGCTTCCTTTTACACTGGGACCTAAAATTGTTATTGGCGATTGCTTCTGAAGTACACTTCTATTTACACGTTCGTGGACAGCAAGTGAAAAATTTGGATGAGTTCTTAAGTTTTTTTGATATCTAGCTAAGCTATTCCGAAATCATATATATATAACTATTTTCTTTTTTTTTTGTTTCGCAAGAGTAAAGTGTGTTCTACCCTCAATGGATCAAAGATCTAGAACAGATACCATATTTGTTCCGTTGATAACCGCGTGGTTATGTGAACATCTATGCTTAGATGCTCTTTAATTGGTATTACGTTCATAAATATGATTTATTTGTCTTTATATATGGACAAGCTCCGAAATTTAGCTGTCTTTGGAACCACGAAGTAGATTGGGGAGACTTGTGACATAAGTGCGAGATCAGCTCAGGATTAAGGATTCTATTAGGTACTAGTCAGGTAATCCCGAAAAATACACATAACAATCGTAAACAAAGTGAAAATTATGTACAGTACTTGTATACAGTAAACATTATTATCTAGACTTTTATTACATACATACACATTATAAAGAGAAAACATTAGTATTTTTTGTATTTTTGTTTGTATTCGATAAAATCAAAAACAACTAAACTGATTTTTTTAATTCTTTCACCATTAGGAAGCTTCATTATCACTGAGTAACATGAGTTATATTTTATTTAAGTAGTACTACACGTGTGAATCCGGGACGAATAGCTAGTTATAATTAAACAATAATTTAATATGAATGTGTCCCACAGTAGTTACGAATACAATTCAATAAGACAAGGCACTTATAAGACATTCAATAGGATATGCCGTCATATGAAACTTAGTACGTACAATTATTCCGTACCCCTATTAAGCTCAACATAGATATTCAGAGCAACACAATCGCAAAATTAAATCCGGGTTACACGCATCTAACGAGTCAAAGCTTATCGTTGCACGCTTCAATGTTACGATAATTTAAGACACAATAAACCAACGTTTTGTTACGCTTCAGTGAACTACAGTGTAAAGCGATATATGTAGTTAGCTGTGCGGGTCTGTGGGGTTCACTTACTTGTAGACGTAAGTACATACTTTAAGAGTTTAAGGTTGGTTAGCGTAACATATAGGCAAAGTTAGAATTATCAGCTCTTAATCACATATATTTTCTGACGCTAATGTTGTTTTCTTTAGTGTCATTGATTTTTATTATGCATAATTAAATAATACAATATTCCCGACTTTTATTCTAAAATAACCGGAATTGGAATACACTCCTTTTGCTTTGTTTAAGGAAAGTTTTGTGGCATGTCTTGTGCCACGATTTCATTGTTTGGTCTACACCTCTGCCATTTTTACACCAATGTAAATAAAAAGTATTCTTATTACTCAAATTAAAATAAAAAAATCAAATATGCAGATAATATGAATTAACAGTGACATAAAAACTGCATGCTGGGCAAGCTACGTTGCTCTACAGCTTTCCTCGTGCAGATATAATTCTGCAATTTTGTGTATCCTCAAAGTTAGGCCTGCAACAACGCTCGCCTTGCACTTGACATGACCACGTAACCACAAAGGAAATCATCAACTTCTGGAGTTTATCCACCAAAGGTAAATTCTCAGGCGTTTTTTCCTCTACAATTTTGTCGTTCAAACAAGCAATAACAAAACTATCGACCACAACACGTGTTACCACAGACCACCCCCGGTGTCTACGAGACTGACATTTTTTACTAATTTCTCCCTCTGACATGTGTTTGCAGATAAGCTTGAGCATTTTGAACACACGACACGACCGCGTGACGACCTGATAGATGTGAGTGAATAAGCTCCCGTCTTTTTCTCATGGGGGTAGGCAGAAACCATCCAAGGGTTATGTTCAGATATTTTAATAGTGTTTTAGTATTCTAAACTATCGTATATGCATACCTTATGCTGTTTTTTTTTTTTTGGATGAGCATAATTTGATCATTATCGGGACTCAAGCCTGCACACTCCGGGTACACAATGTGTGGAATTTTCCACGACATTCATAACGTCCTACAATGATGTTAGTGAACATCTGTCACTTCAAGAGATACTTAATTGTGACATTATCAAAATATCTGGGTCGAAAATCAATACTAAGATAGATGTAGTAGAAGAACATACGAGAACTTCACTTAATTCTATGTACGAGATTATTTATCTCATCGGTAAACGAGGAAAATGTCGTACACTCTAAAACTCAAACGTTATCCGGAATCGAGTTTTAAGCAGGCCTGATTTATGAGTTCCAAGTTATGGTGTCGTGAGACAAGTGGTCCTACTTCAGAGATTCCGTACGTGACGCTTGCATGCCCCTAAATGTTTTTGAGAATTTCTTGAGTGTTTAAAATATCGCGAAATGTGAAACCGACGGGGACAAGGACGCTTATCTTGAGTTTGGTAAGAATTGGACAAAAAAAATAGACCGCACAGATATAAATAGCTTAAAGTTTATGAGGTTTTTGTAAAAAAGTGTTCTTGATGGATGAGGTTTGCAAAAAGGAATGCCATATGATTGGCAATGTGTATCGTTGGAAATTTGATTGTGTCAACTTATTGTTATTTCCGATATGGGTGGTCTACATAAGCGATTTTATTGCATTAATCAGTCTGCTAGACAAGCCTCTCGACTATCGCAATAACCATATTATGGAGATAAAAAAATATTTTTCTATTACGTCTACTATTTGACATTTGAAGATGTAGGTAAATTTGTTGAAATTAATCCGGTTTATTCTCTTATTTTTGTTAGCTAAAATACACAACAACTTTCAAATATAAATCTTGTATACCACATACTTCGCAAGAATTTACAGGATCAACGAAAATAAGTCCAAGAGCGTACATTATTCCTGAATCAGCACGGCAATAAAGTGCCTTCAAAGACAGAATTAATGTCGCATTAACTTTCTTAATCCTATTAACTGTAACATCCATATAATGTTGCTGAACTCGCAAATATATTCTGAGATAAACACGAAACAAAGTCAAACATCTGAACTGCGATAAAGGAAGTACACAATGATCATCATTCACTTAAATTACATATTACGCCATTCACTGCTGGACTGATATAGTTTCTTGTTCATATAAATAGCAATAGGATTTCGTAGGAAGATTGGCCTATAAGGCTGACAGCACACCGGCGGGGCAATTGCGCAACTGACTTGCAATGACAATAGAATCAACATATTATACAAAAGTTGTTGTTTATAGTATTTGTAATATAGTCCTGCGAGCCTATTAGTGTTTTACAATTTTCTGTGGCATTCGTTTTCTTTTAGAAGACATAAAATGACAAATGAAATTGAGTTCGAGTTTTGGCAATTCGTGGTGATTTTTTTGTTTTTAATCTATCTTCATGGGTTGAAACAGGCACAGATAGAACACTACTTTTGCTGTGTAGTTAAATAAATACATTATTTTTATTGTAATTATATATGTACAGGGATATCATTCAAGACGTGTACTAAATATTAAGTTATGTTTAGTTTGTTTAGGTTAATTTATATGTATTTGTGATTTAATGTTGTGTGCGTCAAAATGGCGCGCAAAAATAAAAACATTTTCTTTCTTTCTTTTTTTACATATTCATAACTTATATAAGCTTTTTTTGTAATAAACATAATTCGATCGCTATCGGGACTCAAACCTGCGACTCCCGGGTTAGGTATTGGTTCAATTTTACTAGTCGAAACCATGGTATACGATACTTAATTTTTAGAGCATACATAAACCATTTAAAGGAACTTATGAAATTTTAAGTATTTTTCATGCGAATTCCGCAATTACCCAGCAGAACTTGGTATCCTCAGCGTAGTCATGTATGCAAGAGTGTATTACGCACTCGTGAACATACGCCACGTACAGGTATTGGAGTCCATACATTTTGTATTGCAAGTAGTTGTTTAGAGCTACATGAGATCCACGCTACGCGACGCGACGTGATGTAACGTACGCGATGCCAAAACAATCACATACGTATCGCCTCTAGCAGAGAGTCTAATTTTCCGTGTAATACTCCGGACCGAATTTCGGTCGCGGTGGACTATCTCAACGGGGATTAGCCAAGGACGCAGGAAATATTATAGTGCATAACTATGTGCGTAAACACAGGTGCTCTCCCTGTTCCTTCACTCTCATAGTCCAGTCATCCAGTGGGACGGGAATGCGACACGACCGGAGAGAGATCTAGTCTAGTTCTACGAACCATCGGGGTATGCGCCAACTTCCTAACTCCGGGCTGCAACTGAAAATTTCCTAACAGATACATAATAGCACTTTGCTCGACCCGGGAATGAACTCAGGACCTCACGCACCCACTAGACCAATGAGGCAGTCAATGTTCCTTGTACTTGTAAGCCGTCAGATGTGTGCGTCGGCCTTAATAATTCTAGCTTAATTCTATGGTTGAAATGCTCATGATGTTAGCAGTATTCTTCCAGGCCATTCAATAAATGACTGCGACTTCGGCATGTTCTGATGTGCGTTTAGCTTAACAGAGCTAATATACGAATAACTACGCCCATACAGAATGGAAATGAAACAGTAATGTGATACAGCAGGGAATAATGACGTAATGAAAAATTACTTTTTATGTACCTAAGGGGCTCCGAACATTTGGTTATTCGAAATAATGATGGCGCTAACGTAGCATTATAAATAATTCTGTTTTCTGGCAACTAGAAGACAAGCCAGGAGTTTAACTGACATAAGGTAATTATGTCTTTTTTAATTTTTGCCCTTATCTAGAGTGCTGAAAATGTGTACAGGTTCATATGACACATGCACACATGCACAGATCCGGAACAATGATTTATGTAAATCATACAAACATTTTTAGTTACTTGCGTAAAAAGGAACACGCACGCGATCACCGTTCTCTCACCACACGCCAGTTGCGCGTATATCAATTATTAGCAAGATATTTTGAGATTGTAAAAAAAAAAAAGAACTGAATTTCATTTCCACAAATTAACTTCTGATACATAAAAAATATGAAGTTTAACAAGTGGTAATTGCAAAAAAAAAAATTGTGATGATGATCTGGTGTCTAAACTAAGCCTTGGCCTGTCAGCTCTGTGAACTCCAGGCCCGTCAATAGCATCATATTAATAACATTAGAGTTCGCTATGCGTTTGAGAGATGTATGTATTGGTAATAACTGCCTCGTTGGTATAGTGGTCCCAAGCTGCGACAGCTGACCATGAGGTCCTGGGTTCGATTCCTGGGTCAGGCAGTGTTATCGAGTTCTTCTGTTGGGAAGTTCTCAGTAGCAGGCTGGAGTACGAAATTGTGCCCGGTAGATGCGAATAGGCTCACCACCTATTACATGGGACTTAATAACAACGTTTTTGAAATATCGGTGTACAATCAAAAATCAAAATCAAAACCAAAATTTCTTTATTCAAATTAGGCTAAAAATTTGCGCTTTTTGAACGTCAAACATTAAGACAGCCCCCTAAAAAGCCCACCCTTCACCCCTTCCTAGTGCTTTAGCTGGAAAGAAGAAGCGGCGCAACAAACTTCCCAGCAACACGTCTGTCTGTATCAAAATTATTTATAGAGTACATCTGTGTACCCCTCTGCCAATTGCTTCGGGGAATAATGGCGGGATCCTATGTATGTAATTAATAAATTACAAAATATGATTAATATTAAAACAATTCATATTTTGTTAAAGATAAAGATAATTTTATTTGTATTATCAAGAGATTATCATGAGATAATTCACAGTTTCACAAAATGCGTAATGTTTCCTTACAATATAACAACTCACATTTTCACAATATATATGTTTCTTTCATGGTCAAGACTTTTTCACTCGCAACTGATACGCACTTGATCGCAATTTCCGTCCAATGTCAATTGACATTAACTGTAATTCGGGAAGCAGTTAGTAGGATACAAAATACAACTGCTTATATGCTCAACGAGATCTTGCGTTCAATTCTCTGGAACTCATTTCAGGAAAAGTCATATCTAATCATTTATATTGATTACTCTACACAATACAGACTTATAACAGTAGAATTTTTTGCAGACAATAAAGGGGTTTATGTGAGAGACTAGTCTAGCCTGTTTGCATTCTATTGCCCATTATTCCTACACTACAAAAGTGTCATTTTCGTTAACTCTTCAAGGAAAACAGGCGTGATGTTTTCAGATAATTCTTAAAGGCCAAGAAAAGAAGTCTAATGCCAAGATAAATAAATATTACTTGACACGTGCTTGCGCTTAGCTTAATTCCTCTATCTTTCACATACCTGTCAAACTTCAAATGCAAGACAGAGAGGGGGACATAGCTAAGGCAAACACGTGAATAAGTTTATTTATCTTGACATTAGACTTTTTTAATCTTCTTAGCCTTGCCTAAACCTTTCTGTAACACGTAAATAGCAAAAAAGACGTAACATAGCGAAGCATCACTTCTGTATTCCCCGAAGGAATAGGCAGAGGTATACACGGTAGTACACTCACATTTCACCAATACTGTAATTAAGTCCCATGTAAAATAGGTGATGAGCCTTTTGCCATCTACCGGGTACAATTCCAAGCTGAGAAACTGAAAACCCAATAACACTTTGCCCGACCTGAGAAACGAACCCGCGGCCACATGCTCCGTAGTCGCGTTTGGGACCAATAGACCAACGAGGCAGTTAGCAAAAAAGACATCTTAAATCAAAACGTTTCGCCATTGAAACATAACTGCCTCATACATACGTTCGTACCAGTGATAAATCTCTTCGTGCCATCCAATTGTCCACAACTAGGTCATCTGATTGTCCCCTACCTATTTACTGTCATGTCTTTTGTGTTTGAGTTTTTTCCTGTTTCAATTTTCTTTTGTGGTCCCCGTTGTATTAAGTTGTTTCGTACGATTTTGTGGACGACGAATAATGTATACGTTGGCTCTGTTATCTTGGCATCTATCTATCTATACTGTTTTTAGATGAGCTCCGACAAAGCGTTTTTTGTACTTTCATCTGTGTATTCAGTTCACATTTTTCCAGTTCGGAGTAGATATAGGCTTTATTTTGTTTTTCATTTGGTTCGATTTGGAATTAAAATCAATAAGTATTGTTCTTGGATGTTTTCGTCTAGCTGATCTGTGGTAGCAAAAATATTTAAATGCTATGAGCTGACCCATTATTAAATGTCATTATAACATGTTGTTTATAAAAAAATACGTATAAGAGTTTTTTTGTGACAACTAAGATTATTATAGATTAATGGATATTAATCTATAATAATCTTAGTGTTTTTGGAACGTGTATTCAGTAATCCTAATTCATTCAAATCGAATTTCAATAAATTTTATAACACAATATAATATTGCAACACAAAATAGGAATTATTTTATGTCCGGAGCTAGATCAATATGTTTCCCAGTTAATTTTTTAATGACTGCACATCATTCTATCTATCTAGTCAATCATTCACAAATAGGTAAATGAAATATAAAATCGAAGACTAAAGTACAGAAGTACTAGGATATATTTGTACGACAAACACTGCAAGACATAGCGATTACTTTATTTTATATAACTAACACCATATGTGACATATGACCTATAAATAAATAATTTGACTTTTATGTGTTACTTATATCGTGACTTTTATTTCTCTAAGCATGTTGAAGTCTACCAAATACAATAAATTCAATATCTATGTTATGTAACCAGTACAAACAACGCTTATGTGTACTTCCTGATATGGATCTATTTTATACAGCGAGTGAGATGAATAATCTTGCCGAAAAAATAATTTCTAAAATAGTACGAGATCATTAAAGGATAATCAACTACATCCCATTAAGAATATGACATTCTGCAAATCGGAAATTTATAGTATAGATTATAAACTTATGAAGTATTACTTGGTGCACACAAAAAAAATATGAAGAAAATGCCAATTATAGTTATTACATCAGTACTTAAACGCCTACTGCACGACATGGCCTACAGTTAGTCAAATTATTGAGTAAGCGATGACATAATCACAGAGCTTGTCGTAATCCTAAAGTTGCCTTTTATGGCACCCACGTGAAAACTGAAAGTGGAAATCGCAAGAATAATGTTGATGTAATAATACAAGATAAATCTCTGAAAAGCATTAACGCATGCTTAGCGAACTCTAAATGTGATGTAATAATAATTTTACAGACAATAATAAAAAATAAAACAATGAAAACTAGAGTTTATTTCACACAGTCGGTGGATCCAGCAAAGTTGCAAATAACTAAACTGAGTTGCTAGTTGAGAACTCAGTTTATTATAAATAGTAAAAACCAAAGAAAGAAAGTCATATGTACTCAGGTGAATGATGCTGCTCACCTTTACAACAAAAGCTCTAAATCACCGCTCACAGATGAGGTGTCATTCATAGCTATGACAACAGAGGACAATCCTCCAAACAGAAATTCAAATGTAAACACAATTTGACAACGCTTGAGCCAAGTTTCGAGGACAGTAGTTTGTATAACTGTGATCCCTGTAACAAGGGCCGAATGAGGTAGGCATTTAGTAGTGGCACGGCACAAAATACAAACGACACGCCCGCTCAATCTGGGCAGGTTGGAGTTATGACGGGCGAGTCCATTTGATGTCCGAATGTGGGTTGAGGTGTAAAGAAAAGCGTTTTTGCAGTCTGAAATCTGAGGCTCTTGATTTATTTAGAGGTGTTCAAATAAAGTAAATATTACAATAATTGCATCCTCTTTCCTGGATGCGATTTATAAAAGTGTATCAAAATGTCATGATTTATGGTAGGCTATTACTTAATAGTAAGAAATTAAGGGCTGTGGATAGTAATGATGACTTCATTATAGCAATACTACAGTTGAGTTGATATAGTCTACCTATAGATAATTATATATAGCAACCGTGAAAAAAAGACGTTAGTGGCAGACTATTAAAATTTGCAGTTTTTAAAGCAAAATTAAACAGTGAATTGGACCAAAGTGATCAACCAAATCAAACGTCAAAGTGACAAGCAAAAATTTATCATAGCCAGTTAATCATCAAGGTGTTCATCGCTTTTCACTCATAACTCGGCACATTTACAACAATGAGCAATACGAGGGTCCAGTTTGGACCCATTTCATTCGGCATTAGGCTTGATGGCAAGGATTTCTTGCCTTGAAATTTTCTCGTCAACCATAATTAATAGGGTGGGCTGCCCATTAGTATGCCTCATTGAATGCGTGACCCTGATAGGACATCTGGAGTCGCCATCTGTCTATTGAAGATTGGATGAAAGGTTAATCAGGGGTATGTACCTACCTAGCCATTGTTTTGGCATTTGTCAAACGATTTGATGCGGAAATAGAGGGTGTAATTAGGAGTAATGCGTTTGTTTTTCCCGGGTCTGCTTTGTTTTACTGATTATACATGTCAACTTTAGGATATTGACATACTCAGAAAGCTTTTGGTAGTGTTTGGTTTGATGCAAAATCATTTTTTGATTATATGCACCAATATTTCTATAGTTACTTAAATTATAAAGACATCTGGGTGGTTCTATCACGGCCATATGACCAAATCTATTCCTGCAGCAATTTCGTATGTGAAAACTAGTGATAAACAAGTCTTCTTGAACAGATTTTCAGTTAAAACTAGATCTCAACTATTTATTAGCGAATGCTATGCATTTCATTTGCTCGTTGCAAAGCTTTGAGATATTACAACATGGCCCTCGTTCGATTTCAAAGAGCCTTTAGTTAGTATCGGGAAATAAGAGTAACTTTAGCGTAACCCAGTTAACAAGAATAAACAATTTTTAATGAATTTAATTGTAATAGAATAGTCCATTATGCTATTAATTTGCTGTACAGTGCGCCGTGTGCTTCAAAATGTAAAACAATATTTTGGCACCTCCGTTAGTACTATGCTAAACTGTCAAAATGAAAGCATTTAATATTTAATGACGATGAATTAATATTTTATATAAAAATGCGTGTTAAAAATTATCTTAAAATTTAACAACATAAATATAAAAATTGCACTTGCCAAAGATAAACCAATAAACTCACAGTAAAGTTAATGTTGATGATACAAAAATTACAGCTGAAGATAAAATTATCAAAAACGAAACGAAACGTGATCTCAAATGAGCACAAACTGCTGCAGGTATTTTTTTTCTTATCGCTTGAGATTTTTGGGTTCCGCACGGTTCCCTTAAATGGTAATACAGATCGTACGTGAGATGTTTAGGTTGTAATCATCTAAGTTATGACTGAATTTTAAACCGGAATCCCCCCACCCTATTGACCAGGGTAGGACGGATCAGAAAGCTCAAATGAAAAAAATATTTTGCTGTATTTAAGAGACGACAATATTTTTGTATAAAATCTGTCGCGAGACATATTCATATCAATTAGTGTTCACAGGTTACTACTCACGTGCATTTGTCGGGATTGCCCGACTAGCTTTAAACAGAGCACCGCGGTGATGTCGCGACATCGCCGCGGACTCAGCTCATGACTAACGGCTCCGTTCGAGTTCGAAACTAGTCGGGCAATCACGAAAATTGCACGTAAGTAGTAACCTGTGAACATTAATTGAAACAACAATATTAATATCAACGTGTTATAACTTGGAAGCTTATAAAAAATAAAAATAAATGAGAAATTATATTAAGTACTATTGTTTCTAGTGTGGAAAATCCATCATGAAATTTTTGCCGGACTCCTACCGACTAAAAACCACACGGCCCCTCCAATCTATACACCGGTGTCCCGGAATTGTGGCTAAATTCACCGCAACCCGGGCAGGTAAAGAAAGCACATACTAAATATGCCTGCCTCTTTGGTCTAGTGGTCGCAAGCGCGGCTGCAGAGCGAGAGGTCCGGGGTTCGATTCCCAGGTCGGGCAAAGTGTTATTGCGTTTTATATTAGGACATTCTCAGTACCAGTCCGGAGTCAGGAAGTTGGTGGTGAGACACCCCCGTGCTTCGGTGCACGTAAAGCCGTCGGTCCTGCGCCTAATCTCTCTCCAGTCTTGTCGGATTGCCGTCCCATCGAAATATGAGAGTGAAGGAACAGGGAGTGCACCTGTGTTTGCGCATACACTTGTGCACTATAATATTTCATGCGTACTTGGCTAAACTCTATAGAGATAGGCCGCCGTGATCAAAATACGGTCGGGAGGAGTATTAAATATGCCTACGAACATAAATTTATATATATTATAATATAAAATTGCTTGTAAAATAATCAAATTAAAAAGTAAAGACCACAAAAACAAAAAAAAAAAATTAGTCATTAATGAAAGTGATACAATTTTGCATTCCAAAACATGAGTATCTATTTCCAGTTTAGTTTCGAAACTACCAATCGAAAAAATATTAAATTACATTTGAATCCATTAATGTTTACAAAATACGTTGTAAAGTAGGTCGAGGACCTCCTCCAAACATCTCTGAAAACGTGTCGCGGCGTAGGACCATAATTACATTTTGCTCACATTCGGTGATTCAATTAGGGTTGAATATTGACATTCGTAGTGAGATCCGAACCCGAGGATCAACACCAAAACATTAGCATAGTTGATTAAAAGGCCTCCCTAGAACTGTTAACTCGTAAATGTCATACATACAACATCATAAATCATCTTAAGATTATGCCTCACTTGCTAAATTTTGTATTATTTTGGTGGGAGCGTAACGGAGTTTATCAACCTTACTACATTTCCACCTTAAGATGCAGTATTAAGGTTCAAAATTGTTAGGTGTCTGTTTGAAATTTGGTCGTTTCGGTAAATTGGATGAATTTGCAAGTGTAGGAAAGCCAGCAAGTACTGAATCAGCATCTAGGTGGTTCTCATATAATGAAGTAGAACGGGAGCTATGATTTATAGTCCAATTATGAGCTCATCGATTATTACTTATAATAATAAGTAGGTGATTGTGTGCACTTTTGGTCCCATATTGTTTCTAATGGAAGCGGGTTACGTAATTTAGTGCAAAGGTCATATGGGAGTAGCTAGCTGTAATTTAGTAATTATACAACAGTATCTGGTTGAACTATTAGCTAACGCGAGCCTAGACTAGTCCACAGTCAAAGTAGCCTACCTAAACTTAAGTCTATAGTGACCCAGCATAATAGTTTCAGTTGAAACCAACGTCACGAACTAGTCGTCTGGCACTTAGGCTAAACTGGCCCTATAAGACTAGTGGTGTGTAGTGGACACCAAACACACAAACACAAAAACCAAAACAAATTAAAGAAATTGATAATTTTTTTTTTTGTTTTATACTTTACGTACCCGCAATACTTGAGAAATATACTGTTGACAAAATAAAGTCTTTCTTACAAGTTTATTCAACGACTTGTTATGTGGTAAGGCACAGCTTTTTTGTTGTAAGAAAAATCTACTGGCGAGTTTGTAAAATAAAAAAAATTTGATTTCTCTTATTTTTGTGTTTGTGTTTGGTGTCAAATAAATATTTCCATCTTTCTATTTATAATAACATCAAATCTTGATTTACAGAACGACAGTCAGCTTATAACATATTGTTTGATTATTACTTTATTTAAAATCTAAATTTAGCTACCAATTTACCAGATGCCTTTTACGTCAAATTCAGTATATACATTACGTGTAAAAATAAAATAATGATATGAAAAGAACGTTTAGTTGTAAGAAGAGAGCGATACTTAAAGTTATAAGTTATTGGCTTTTTAAATGTCTTCTAAAATTTAGAATTAAACACCCATGATAATATAGGTATTGAAAGATATAATCGATATATCTTTCAATAACTATATTATAAGATTACATACAAACGCCTAAACGCGTTAATAGTTATTTGACTGTTCTATTCTTACCCAGAAACCAAAACGGAATCGGGTCCAAAATTACCCCTAACTTGATCCTCAGCTTAAGCAGCAAAATGGAATAACGTGGATATAATTAATATTTCATACGAAGTTACTCGGACCGTACATGTATGATGTATCGCGCTGAACACCAGACTGAGACCGACTTGCATTGTGATATTGTGACCTGATTTTGTCAAGTCTCTTTACAGCGTACGATTTTTGGTCGAGTTGTTTTATGTTGTAAAACAGACATAAGTAATATTTTAAATAATTTCCAAAAAATATCGTTAAATGCACCCCAAAGTTAATCTCAAAAATATTAACCTAATTATAAAATACGTTTATACTTTTAATCAGTGGTTCTTCCAGAACTTCAACCTAAAGATGGGCGAAATATTGTTAAAGATCTGTGGGCTTAGCACGAAAGACTTGCGAAAAAGTATTCGTATCGTTAACGTAACTATTTTGTATGAGATTTCAGCAGCGCCTCTATCGTGCGTAAAAAGAACTAATTTTGCTAGGACGAAAGATTTTAACTACTATCGTATCGCAAACGTATCGTCACGTTAACTACACTAACACGAAACTTGAAACTTTTAAACAATAATTGAGAGCACGAACGTTGTTTTGACGTACGGTATCGTAAATGGCCTACAGGTTCGATTGTGACGTTCTCTCGTATGAAAGGTCATGAAAAATTTACGGATTACGTATATTTAAAGCAAATTTGTCTTTAATTCCCGTTACAAAATAACATGAAGATTCAAAATGGCAACGTGATGCCATAGAACTTCGGTGCGAGAACTTCACTAATTGTGTGGTCAGACTTCTTTTCATTGTAGCTTTTAAATTTACTTTTTAGTCTACTCAAAAGGATCTTTCTTTATAACATCAATGTGGGCAACTAATCATACTTTTTTTAAATTGTTGTCCTTCTCTATGAATTTCTCCTAAACATAAATGGGTTTCCAGGTGTATATCTTACATACACACACACCCAAAACCGGAACCACTATCTGTAGATTATACAAATAATTATTCTGTGTGGGAATCGAAACTGCTACATGCAGCGTAGCAGCAAATTTTTTTCCCATTGCGCTAACAGCCATTAAAATCAAGAATCACACAACATACTTATACATAAAGATCGTATCGTATGTTGTAAATAAAATAATTTGTTATGAACTGTGCCGTTCCAGCGGCCGTCAGTGTCACAGATAACGAATGCGCCCTTTGTGATAATATCTCTGTATTGTGGGTACTTGTCCTGCTCTGTATAAGTATTTAGGTATATTTTTGACGTAGCTATATATTTTTTTAACTTAAGTATATTATTTGAAAGTCGGTTTAAGAGTAAAACTATTCTGTCATCTAGTAAGAAGAGACAGAGAGAGACTGGCTGCTCTGCTGCATGTCACTGGTTCGATTCCAGCACGGATCGAATATTTGTATGATCTACGTATAATTGTTCCGGAAATGGGTGTGTGTGCATGTGGGATAATGTGTAAAAGCCTCAAAAATAGATTTATTAATTTAAAAAAAATCTCGTTGCCTTCGCTTGTGGGTGTTTGTGTGAGCTTAAGAATTCCCACTTATTAACAACAACTGGAACGAGGTATTTACAGCATGAATACGTTAAATTCGTTTATGTATGTGTAAACCTATATATATATGTTAGTACGAGCAAGATCTTAACCAACTTTTACGTATTCTAATAAGTAAAAAGCACCTTAGGGAAAATACAAACAAGATAATATAGATTTCTTGCTTTTCAACTATTTTAATCAATTGTATTTACTGCAAAGTTGGTCGTGTCGGTTCGGTCACCAGTATGGGGACTGAATTGATTGCAATAACGTCGCCATAAGACGTGTTAAAATATGGAAGAAGAATTCGCGGTGGTGAGCAGAGGTCTAGATGGCTTAGTGGTCAGAGCACTTGGAGTATTCATCCGGGAGGCGCAGGTTCGAATCCTGTTCGCGACCGTATTCTTTTTCCATTTAATATAATAACTTTACAAATCTTTTTTCTTTATTTTTCTACACTAATATTTAGTGTAGAAAAATAATAAAAAAAAAAACATTACGCGCATTACCTCATTGCATATTTGCTTTCTGCATTCCTTCTCCACTTCTACTTTAACTGTACCAAATTTCATACTCCTCCGTTCACGAAATTTGCGTAAAAAGGGATACAAAGTTTTTACTTTACGTATTAATACATAAATAATTATGTCAATAGGACCGAATTTGCTTTAGCTCTACTTCATAGAGTAATATCATCCCATGACATTTATAGCACTCCTATTCGAGTCGACTAGGTTGGTTTAGCCCCAAACCCTATTTTAAATGTCAGTACCACAGAAACCTACGTGTGTTTGTTCGGGACCACAGTACCTATGTTTGGACTAGTCCTATGAAATAATAATTCAATTATACCATCCGAACGCGGTCAAAGATTTGCCTAATTTAATTGTTGTTACTGCGAATGATTCGATTTATGCTCGTATCGTTTTCATTTGATTCGATTAGAGCACTTGAAATTCATATTGATTCGAGAGGTATTTTGTATAAAACAATGGTTAAAAAGTTAAACTCTTGCGTTAATTTTGTGATATATTGAGGGATATATTAAGTTGGTTGTTTGTAGATAATAGCATAGATACAAAATATACCTAGAGGTGGTTACGAAGAGTTAAAGTAATACATTCCTCTTTAATCTTTGTGAAGGAAATATTGAGTTGGGTTGTTGTAAATAGTAGCATAGATAACATAATATAACAGAGTATCACGCCTGTATTCCTCGAAGGGGAAGGCAGAGGTGTATACCTACAATTATACCCAAATTTTAACTAATGCTGTAATTAAGTCGCATGTAATAGGTAGTAAGCTAATTGCCATCTACCGGGTATAATTCCAAACTCCGTACTGCAACTAAGAATTTACTAACAGAAAAATTCAATAATACTCCTCCAGACCGTATTTCGGTCACGGCGGCCTATCTCCGAGGAGATTTACCAAGTATGCAAGTAGTAAGTAAGTAGGTATTATAGTGCACAAGTGTATGCACAAACACAGGTGCACTTTCTCTTCCATCACTCTCATAGTCCGATGGGACGGCAACCCGACTCGACCGGAGAGAGATAAGGCGCAGGACCGTCGGCTTTACGTGTTCTCCGAAGTACGGGGGTGTCACACCAGCAACTTCCTAACTCCGGGCTGCTGATGAGAATTTCCTAACAGGAAAAACCTAATAACGCTTTGCCAAGACCTCCTGTTCGGCAGACTTGTGTTTGACCACAAGACCAACGAGGCATTAATGTCACAACATAGATAAGTAGGTATATAAATATCTTATTAATATGCCATTACAGATAAATCTTTGAAAAGCATTAACGCATCCTTAGCGAACTTTAAAATTATAAATTTAAGTGGAAAAAGAATACGGTTGCGAGCAGGATTCGATCCTGCGATTCCCGGATAAATACTCCAGTCTCTCTGACCACTAAGCCATCTTGACCTCTATACAAAACTAAGAAAAAAAAACTTTAAAGATACAATTAATGAGGCCTGATTAAAAATATCAGAAAAGCGTGTAAATGTGCAAATAGTGCATGCTGTGGTCTGTTATAAATAATTAAAGAAGAACACTTAATTTTTTTCCTAATTAATGTGAATTTTTGTGTACCTATATTCTTTGTTGGAGACTCTTAAATAAATAAATAAATAACACTCCTTTTTGGGCAGTTGGGCACTCGTTTTCGTAAATCATGTAATAATGTCTTATTACACGACTTACGCAAAGGCTAAGGGGCTAACTAAAATCGCCTTTCATTCTACCCTACCTTATTAGTTCTCCCTTCTCTTGAATCGAAGGCAATAAAAAGGCAGTCTGTATATCTATGTAAATAAACAATAGGAACTGATAATTATTCTCATACGTTAGGGTTGGCATTGTTTTAACCCCCCCTTGATTTCGCCCCTCTACTTAGACTGTACTCGATACGATGGTACTACAATGTAGGGTTATTGCTTAATTGAGCGCGTATTCTTTTTTGTTTTAATAATTGCTGTTGTTTTTATTCAATATGTTGTGTTTTAATAATAAAAGGAGAATTGGGACATTTTTTTAAATATAGAAGATGGATCAAAATTTGGCCACCAGCTCGACTCATGGTAAGTGACGGTGTGGCCGAGGATGGAGCACGTATATCCAAAATATATCTGTTCACTCTTAAGTAGAGTGGATAGATTTTGGGAGAACGATAGTTGGGGAGGTGATGCAACTGCTCCGACCCGTCTCCCACAAAGGTTGCACCGAAATACATCCCGAAACACGACTAGGTCGCTTCACGGCAAGGCTTTATCCAGTGGGTGGTAACCAGCCGCGGCCGAAGCCTCCCACCAGAATTGTGTTGCCTGTTTGCATCAGCCAGGGGCCACATGTTTCACGGGGATTCAATTTTAAGGGTGTACTCCTACGGATGCGGGCTACTCAGCCCCCAAAAACTGCCAAACTGCTATTATTATGTTAAAAAATGAAGTTCTTAAAAACTACATTAAAGTAAACGGTGATTACGCAGCACAGAATTTTTAATAGCAATATTCTTGTATGCATTTGTTTTACGACACGATTAACGCACTGTCGTGCTTACGATAATAGCAGTAAGTCTGATTTGATTTGATTCTGATTGATATTACTAACTTTTAAACTATTGCGTTGCATGATATTTTTATATGTATAACTAATATTAACGCGCACTAAATACCTTTGATTACTTGACGTTTCGACCAGGTTGCACTGATCGTGGATGGTGGATCAATCACAAGCAGACTGATGCAGCGAGTTTGTCTGATTGATATTGATAAAACCGATGGTAAATAAACTAACTCCTGTATTAATAAGTAAGCTTTGTAACAATTTAAATCATACTGCTCTTATTGTGGAATTTACTAGTTCCCACTAAGATATTTATCATTTGGCACAGTCGTATGACGTACCAATACGTACTTCATAGCAATAAAAATCTATTGTGTCTGCTAATTAGTAAGCCAACAGATTAAAGATGATACCTTCAAACCTTTACTAAAGTTCATTACACTGATTTCGAATCCTAATGTAACTCAATGAATCCATAAATCAGAATTACTTCCATTATCGTGCATAATCATGGTAGCGAAGTAGTCATGGAATTGGCTTCTACCCGGGACAAATATTTGGTCTGATTGTTTATGCATGTGTGATTTGTAACTGCCTCGTTAGTTTAATGTTCTTAAGCGCGATTGCTGGGCATACGGTCCCAGGTTTGATTCCCGGGCTGGTATTATTTAGTCTTTCTGTTAAGATATTCTGAGTAGCCCGGAGTTTGGAATTGTGCCTGGTAGATAGTAAAAGCCTTGCATGTGACTTAATATTAGCATTGGTAAAATGTTGGTGTACAACACCCCTTCAGGGAATAGATGCGTGATGCTATAAAGGTATGTATTCAAATTTGTATTAGTTTGCACACGATATACAAATCCCAAATCGCGCTTTTAACCTTCAGTCGCTGTCTGGTGCCTTGGAAAGAAGACTAAAATCACTGATCGCTAATGACGAAAGTAGTAGTGTGGGAGGCTTTTAAAGTTGCTAAGATAACAGAATGACTCAAACTTCACAACACATTCCTCGCACTATAAACATTATTAACAATATTAAAACCCAAAGAAAAAACTCCACTAAAAGCCCACCAACAATGTTATACCAATAATAATTTAACGAAAAATCTTCCCCAGAACGTAACCATCATAGCTTTACTGCGAATTTCGACGTAATAGCCTAACTTGTGTCAAAATAAACGTTTTTACCACCACACGTCACATAAACATATGAAGTTTATTCGACATTTAGTTTTAAGCGCTGGATAATCGTACGAGGGAAAAAAATAATCGGTTCCATATTGCGAATCTGTATAATAATGATATTGTTTTTCTAAGAACCGATGTGCGTCATAGAGTGTTCAACAGATGTGATACTTCGTTTATTGGTAGTCAAAAGAGATGGTTACTATGTGGATGGCAGATCTTTGGATCGTCAAAACTGAATCTCTTATTGTTAAACTTTCCGTAAACTAAATATACCTTTAGTACCTAAACTGCTAACCATACATTTTTGTTTATCTTTAAAATTCGCCAAACCTTACAAGAAAATCAGCGAAGTCCTCTAAATGTTTCATTGGCAACTCAAGATTCATTATTTTGTAAACATGTACCTCCTAGGTATTTATTAATCACATTTAAAACAGAGTAACGGATGGTTTAAACTGCGGACATTGGATTATTATTCATTAATCATATGATAAGGAGAAGTGAAGGTAAAATCTAATAAACTTAATATTTCTTATTTCATCCCTATTTTATAAAGAAGTCTATTTGAGTTATTTTTACTTCCATACTTCTATCAACTAAGACCTCTACCGAGAATTTCTGTCTACAAATTTATATTCTATGTCAAAAATCGGCTTCGTTAGTTACTGAATTGTCGGCTTGCCGTTAGGCCGACAAGTTATTAAGCTAGATCTTTAAGAAACACTGACGGCTGTTACTTGTGAGTCAGCTTACAAATATGTTTACGCCGACTCCACATTTTTTTAGACACCTAAAGTAGTGTTGCCAATCGATAGTTGATTATCGATAGTCAACAACTAAACTATCAATTGATTTGATATTCGATACTATCGATTGTATATACGCAACCGGTGTCCCCCCCCCCCCCACGGGGCCTCAAGAGGAGCTGTTAGACCGTGCAGTGTCCGCCACCGATCACATCACCGTTTCGGTGGCATGGCATGACTTCCCTCAATAATGTGGAAGTAGCTAGTGTATTGTATTGTATTTATTTGCATCCATTGCAATGGACATCCGCAAGGTGACGCCTGAATCTATACAATACTGTATAAAAACTAACAATGGTATTGTTGCATCCTCCACTATCAATAGTATCGATCTTCTTCAATCTTGAACTTAAAAATCAGTTATACTACTGATTTTCAAGTCCAAGGTTGTGAAACTATCGATAGTTCGGCAACACTAACCAAAAGGTAACTAAAGCTTTTGGTGTGGGAACACGGTCCTCAGTTTGAATATAGGAGTCATATGCCTTAGATTTATTTATGCTGTCTAGTCAGTTTATATAAAAACGCTTGACAGAAAAGGTTTATCATTCACTATATAAGATCTTATATAGTAATATCTTAGGTTTTCGCGATCACTACACATTATAATAAAACAACTTTTGATCGCGTGTATTAATGGTTTTTGTTTTTCCTGACGTTTCGAACACTTTGAAGCGTTCGTGATCGCATGAGGATCTTATATATTTTGTTTTTATTTGATGCCTGTCACTTTCATTACCAGAAGGAAGCTGGTATCCATTGAAAAGTAGTTGTTGGTTTTACACAGCTATGTCACCTATCAACCACATTCATTGCATGATCATGAACTGTCTTTTTGTGGCATTTACTATCGTCACAAATAATTCCCACAAACAGAAGTGAATATGAATCTGCCTTGCTTTTACTCAGATAAGTTGAGATCGGTTTCCAGTCTAAGTAGAGCTTAATATCTACATCAACTGCGTATCTGACCTTCACAATCCAGTCACTGGGTAACATGATGACTGATTGTAAGACTGGGACATCTGACTACCCGTAACCGGCTTTCATGGATTTCTTTTTTTCGACAACCGAGACCGACGGTATTAAGATGCTTTTGATGCATGGAGGAGTCTTAATATGATATAATGGCCACCCATCTACAGACTAACCATGGCAAGTGCAGCTTAACCCATAATCGATCTGTACGACTGTTACGTAACCATGAAACCCTCCCCAAACAGTGGTGAAGTGATCCATTTATAGCTGACATCAATACTTTTTCTATTACAGTGTTTGTTGTATACTGTTTCCTTTTCTCCATTTTCCCACACTGAAAGACTTTATACGTTTACCGCTTTCGATTTTCCAGCACAATATAGTGAAGATTTACGTTACAGTGGGTAGCTTTAGGAATTTATTCCTGGTGGTGGGGGGTTTCATTGTTCGTATAAATGAGTGTTATTCTTTTATTGTCGAGACAAAGACGGCACTTGGCCTCAAAGCGAGGCGCCAATATTTATACAACCTTCGCCCGCGCCCTCCTTGAAATAACGTTGGGAGGACTTTTTGATGGGAAGTAGCGGGAGCGATTGTAGACCATGAGCCGAAACGTTTAGAGGCGGTTAGAATCATCAATATTGTACAGAATGTCTACTGTGAACATTGTTCCTTTAGGACCCGTTATATCAAAGGATCCTGCCAGGATATTTACTGAAGATTAAATTCTGAGACCATTGTATTGAATCAACATCGGTTGACTTTTGTTTTATCTCTAATTATGTTTAGAATTATTTTGTAACTATATTGGTAGTTACACTGACCTTGACAGAGTTGACAGTGTGTCAGGCAACTGCGCAAATGGTTCCAACTCCTTATTTTGTCGATAAAAAAACATGACCGGGACTGGCTTTGAGGTATAGGAACCTCCTGTATTGGTCCTCCAAATGCCAACTAATTTTTTGCGTCCACCGCTCATCAAGTCCAGTCTTTTGCCATCTATTATGCTGTCCCATAAGTCTTATAAAAAATATACATTTAGTGTTCACATTCGCAGACGTTTTAAAAATAGGTCAGAATTTATGTATCTAATCCATATCATGTAGAAGGTTCTTCATAATAGTATACATAGCATCACACCTCTATGTCCAACGGGTTAGGCAGTAAAGTATTCTTGTACAGCTAAATTTTACCGTGTTAGTTATGAAGTACCATGGTGGTGAACCTATTGCCATAACGCGGGTATAATTCCAAGTTCTGGGTAGCTAATGAAAATTTTCTGGCAAGGAAAACTCACAAAATCTTTACCTCGGTAGTCTCGCTTGCGCCTCCTTGACCAACGAGGCAGTCTTCTCAATAGGTTTAAAGAATAGCCAATTATTTTTTCAAACTCACATCCAAAACAGGTATTTAGGAGTAAAGGGAGAAAAAACAATTTAGTCTCGCAGTGCATACCGCTACTTCTAACGCAATATGTGCACCCCCCAACTTGAACATCTGAGAAGGCCCTTGATTATATAAGAAAACGTTCGATGCTCTATTGTTGGATAACGGATGTAAGTTGTTTCAAGTGTTAGCAGGTTGTATTCTCGGAGTAGTATTTATACATGAGTATGGCGTAAAGGCGTCTTGATTTTACAAGGGGTTATAGTTTTTCTGATAAAAAAAAAATACTGCCGTGAGCAGAAGCTCTCTGGATGAATACTTTTAGAACTATCCATACGGCCGTGAGCAGGATTTGAACCGTCGTTCTCGGCTAAATACTCTTGTGTCTCCCTTTTTCTTTCCATTTTTTTTTTATCTTTAGTGTTCTTACTTGAACTTTACTGAACCTAAGTAAGATATTTTATTCTAACTGTACCCCAAAATTGTCGTCACTAGACTTGAGTGGCTCATATGAATGGTTACTTAATAGGATACCTATCACGTTGTTTTTGATTTAGACGGAGCACTCTTTTCCACTTCTCAGGTAGCAGTTAGTACTTCCTAATTTATAGTCTACATAAGACTATCCTTTTCTTTTTCTTGATATAATGTATATTAGATCTATGGATGTTTGTTGGGTTGAACGCGCTAATCTCAGAAAGTTGTGCTTCGAATTAAGTAATATATTTTGGTGTTGGATATTCCATTTATCGAGGAAAACTATAGGCTATATAACATTACGCTACGACCAATAGGAGCGGAGCATCAATGAAAAATGTTGCATAAAATATTCCTTTTGAGATAATACTATGGGAATTATTATTATCACGTATCTTTTCACCAAAATAAACGTCAGTGACTGAATTCGTATAAATACTTTCCACCATAGGTATGTAAATACCACTCATGACTTCGCTTTACAAGAAATCTTAGAAAACTTTTTTTTTTATGGATTATTGACGAGTGTGCTTGAACTTATGATAATTGTACCATGACAGTGCTCTAACCAGCTGGCTATAATGTTGTTTATTTATTTACATTTATCTTAATTCAAGTTCCCCTTATCCTGATAAAGACGATTTTTTTTCGTAACATGTATCGTATAAAAAAGTTTTGATTGATAATGTAAAGACTCGTAGCCAAAAATAATATTTAAACATAAATCCTATAATCGTGTTTTTAATTGCGAGTGAATATTCCGGTCATGTTTGGCTTTGGCTACAACGCGCAAAAACTATTTCGATTCTCAAAAATTAATAAACAAACTGATAAGCATCCACGTTAAAATTAGCGACACTAATTAAGATAAGGCATTTATTTTCCCTTACAGTCCCCAGATTTTTTTTTTTTTTTTTTTGGTAGTGGCATCTCGCAGGTCAACCTAGGAGGTTGTCGGCTGCTTAACCGGGCTTTCCTGTGGATGCCCTAATAATAAACTATTATTAAGGCCTCCAGCCAGGGGCTTACGAATTAAACTAAATCTAAAGCGACCACGCTAAGGGCACCCCCTGCGGGGTACGAGCCTCGGCTTAGGGCGTCGCTTGAGGGAGGACAGCAAGGGACTGGCTGGATCGAACAAGAATTATTATTATAATGGGAATTTAAAGCTACAGGCTCAGCGGCTACGCGGGCTGGCACGAGCAAGGGTCGGGGAGGTGATGCATTAGGTGCATTACGGGGACGTCGCGACGGGCCTCGGCGGCGAGGCCTAAATGACGGCGGTCTGTGCTTGTGTACTGTGCTGGTGGCCCTACGGCTCTCTTGGAGCAGGGTTATAGCGTCATCGGGGTACAATAGTGAATGCCTAGGACGGCGAATTCTACTTATCTGGGAGGGGGTGTATCGGGCGGCAGCCGCGATAAGAGGGTTGGGGTGCTTTTCAGCAGACTCGAAATAACGCTTGCAAATGCGTTTTATAAACTGTTGGATAGTGGGAATCTTGAGGTCGAGATGGAGGTTTTCGTTTCTAACGTAGAGGGGGGCTCCCGTGACCTTACGTAAGGCACGGTTTTGGAGGGTCTGCATCTTATGGAGGCGGTACGATTTCGCGTGTGGGAACACTACGCAGGCGTAGGTCATGATGGGGCGTATGCACGTGGTGTAAATGCGCAGTTTGCACTTAAGGGACAATCTGCTGCGTGCGTTCATGATAAAGTGAAGCCTACCCAGAGCGAAGGCGGCGCGCGAGCGCACCGTCCTTATGTGCTCACCGAAGGTCAAGTGTCTATCGAGGATGACTCCTAAGTACTTGGCTTGCTTCTCCCAAGGGATCGGCTTGCCGAACATGGTTATCGGTTTGGGGTCGGGGGGTCTGATCCTACGCTTTTTCGCGAAGAGTACGGCTTGACTCTTATCGGGGTTGACTTCTATTCTCCATTTCCTGAACCAAGCGCCTAGTACGTTGGCGGAAGTTTGGAGAGTGCTAGCTATGCGGTCGCGCACGATACCGGAGTAGAAAATGGCAGTGTCGTCTGCGAAGAGAGCTAACTTTGCCTGTCTATTTTTGGGGATGTCGCTAGTGAAAAGCGTGAACAGGAGGGGCGAGAGCACGGAGCCCTGGGGGACACCGGCGCGGATAGAGTGGGGGGCGGATAGTGCGCCCTCTATGCGATAGCGGAAAGTGCGATTCGAGAGAAAGTCCCGTAGGATGAGCACGAGACGGTCGGGCACGCCGAGTTGGTACAGCTTGTATAATAAGCCGTTGTGCCAGACTTTGTCGAAAGCCTTCGCTATGTCGAAAAAGAGCGCGCCTGTCATCGTGCCGCGCTGAAAACCGGCGCTTATGTGCTCGACGATGCGGTGGACCTGTTGTACGCACGAGTGTTGGGTACGAAAACCGAACTGTTCGTTGGGGATGAGGCTCTTCGCATCGGCAAAGTCCTTGAGTCGCTTATAAATAAGCTTCTCGTAGATTTTACAGAGTACGTTGAGGAGGCTGATCGGTCGGTACAGTCCCCAGATCAAAACGGTTACCTTTTATACGAGACCCCAACTAGACATTTCGTGTTAACAATAAAATTGTCACCTTTACAAATGTTTTAATGGCACGCCATTTACGTTTTGACATTTTAATCAAAGAAGGGTGGAATTAATAGATAGAACAAGGTGGGGGATACAATTACAACTTCCCATGGGTTCAGTAGTATTTTGAAATTATTGTTGTAAGGGCAATTTTCATTGACATTTTATCAGTCGGGTCCATGTATATTGCAAGAAAAAAAATATATAACAGACCCATAATATGTTAATAATGTTTTTCCATCTCATATAGGTGGCTGCGAGGAGCATTTTCATTTGAGCTTCTCCTTGATTTTGAGGGCAAGATAAATCGTCAGTATGTTTATCTTGGCCATATTCAATCCTTTGGCAAAGAGCATCAATAGACGGAGATCTCGAGGAGGATACATCTTTGGTGGACTGAATTTTGCAAATTGGATGATATTTGAAGTCAGCAAAAACACCGCAGTGTCTGAAAACCCGTCTCGTAGTTGTTAGTCAAGTTAGTTCAGTCGGTTGCACATTGGATATGAAGAGGTAGAAGAGAGCCCAATTTAAAAGACCTATAAAAAAATCGGCCAACTTTTGTTCTGCGATAATTTTAGCCTGCGTGCCTTACATATAAGAAATTAGTCTATCACAATAGTCCAACCAAACATATAATTCGCAAGTGACTATATAATAAAATGTTATTATACACATGACAATTTAGGTAGGTATATAAATTCGTCCCCATTCAGTCTAATACGCCCCATACATTCTTGACGAATAACCCTAACAAAGACTGAATATGCAGACGTCATTATAATTATAATGAATACACATAATACGACATAATAAGTATTAATTCCTCCCCAGTCAGAATTGACAGAATTGAGTCAAGAAAGGTTAAAGATAATGTTAATGATAACTATGAAACCGAACACTTTTCACTGTTAGATCTTATATAATTATTATCAAAGTGACCCTTTATAATTCCACCAAGTAAACAATTTGAAACTGAATGAACTAACATAAATTATACAACAAAAACATCACAAATTCCGATTCCTACAGAACGTTCAATTTCACAAGAATGTTTGCCTACAGAATATCAGGATCTGAGTTATTACAGAAATCCTTGAATAATAAAATTATAGATAAAAGTCTCGGCGGTCTCCCTTTTGGGTTCCCTTGGAAACTATCGCAATCTTCAGACTATGTATTACAGTAATAATAACAGAACAAATTAAATTTACATTTCGTAATTAAAATCTTATAAGGAGATACTTTGGATTAATTAAGTTAAAGCAAAATACTAAAGTACTTAGTATTGTATATTACATTAAAAATTCTTCAAATTAAAGCCTGTTGACATGAGAGCTGTAGGTAATAGCTGTAGGGATCTGAAATTACATCATCTGTCTGACCTAATTTTGTAAATCCAATTCTTACAAGGCAATCATTTTCAGATTACATAAAAAACGTACCAATACAGATTCATTTGGAAACGTTCTTACTAGCAATCGAAAAAAAAAATCACAGACCCTGGCTAAAATTCATAACGAATAAGCAGTTAATCACATCACATATGATTCGAAGGAGTGAAACGCGCAATTGTGTGTTAAATGAAAAATAAAACGGGGTAAAATCACAGATGGAGGGTTCAGAAGGGCTTCCGAGTGCACTGACCTTTAGGGCGACTTGGAATTGGGGAACCGATCAGCTGGACATAACAGATAGGTTTGCGTACAGGAAATTGGGTGCTTCCTACTATAATAATTTCAGTTTTTATGTGTAATGTAGTTGCTGATTTAGTTTGCGAAGGTTTTAGCGAGGTCACTTGCTTATTCGGGGGTTTTGTGAATCATGATGTTGGAAAGATGTTGGTTTGCTAACCAGATATTGTCATCGTCCTACTGCTTAATATTATCCAGTAAAGTTTGTGTAGATGTTTGTACACAGAAAGGCATATTTGGGATTTATACTTAAAATATTTTTAATCTCCATAATGCGTTTCCGTGAGAAATACAAAGGAAGTCTTGAGCAAATTCTAGTAAACAATATAAAGGAAGTTACTGAATTCAAAGCAATACTAGTTATGGTATACAATTTTGAAATATATAGGTTTTGTACCTTTGCCTTGGTTGTCAATGTTATATTAAGTAAACCCGAAACAGAAATAAATATGGCAGACTGGAGACCAACTTGCAAAGTAAATCTTTCAATATCTAAACAGGTTTGTTACTACATAGTATATAGGTTAGTAGTTCCAGTTATCTGCCAGTCACGCCAACCATCTGGCCCATCTGAATTTTTCACTTTTACCTTTACCATCCAAAAAAACGGTGTCCTAAAAGTGGGTCACACAAAAATGAACGCTCAACGAGATTTATAGCAGAAAACTGGGCATTTTAAATTTTTATAAAATCTTATTTGTATGTGTCGTCCCTGTGATCTTGTTATCTTCATTGAGTCGGTATTTTTTTCCTTCCGTCTATTTAATTTATTTTTACATTCAAGGTTTTTCTCTGTATGTCAAATTAATTATTTCATAGGCATTGGTATTGGTAAAGCGAGCTGGTTTCCGCAACTCCCCGCTCTTGGCGATTATTTTGCGTCCTATTATTATTATTTTTTGTATCTCTATAGATTCTCGGCATTTCCTCCATTGGAAAGAAACCCCGGTCCTTTGGAGGGCTTGTCTGGAGACACAGGTCAAACACACAGAGGCCCCTGTGAGAGTTTTAATCTAAATTGAGTTGGGACACCAACCGGAGACTCTCCATGATTACACTATAGGAATGCAGCCATGGAGAGTTCCCGTCAGATGCAGAACTATTGATTTTGGAAAAATTACATAAAAAAAATGGTCTATTGCTGTGTCGTGCTATATGGAATAGATTTAAAATTCGGTTGCCGGAATTAAAAACGGCGTCTGCCTTTCAATGCTTAAACATTAAAATGTGTTGGCAGACGGTGACTTGCCAACTCACTACATGGGCCCCTGAAACGCCGCCTTGATACAGGCAGAAGGGGCAAACATGGGTGTGAGCGGCTAGGGGTGTCGAGAGGAGCGGCCCCGGTTTCACCATCGTGGGTCTGATAGACCCAGAGCGGGTTTCCCCGTTGTTACGCCATTACTTACATAACACTTCCACCCCCGAGCATATAGCTCTGGCGACCCCTCTCTGGCCAGCCAATTAAGGCAAGACAGAGTTGAGAGCCCTGCGGGCACTCTTGAATTCCACTCTAGCTACCCAATGAGGGCAAACTGGAGACGAGGCCCTGACCGACTCTCTGGGGTATTCAGGAACGCAGTGTCGCCACTCACCAACAGCTCGCCACAAGCTGCCCTGCGTTTTGTATGCTTCTCGTAGACTTATGACACATATTTTTTGTTTAAGTATCATTGGTCTTAAAAAGCTAGTATAATGTTCCCTCCGGTTTGACGTTAGTCTCATGAGAAGAGGTAACGTCTGCCGAACTGTCCCAGAGGGGGTTTATTATTATTATTATTATTCTACAAAATTTGTGAACAATAAGAAAAAGAAATAGAGTATATAGCTGCAGTTAGCAGAATTTTTCTAAAGCTGTTCGTTCAGTAACCAGTCCTGACGATGCCCCGTGGGGAGTTTCACATGTAGAGTAGTTGATGGTAGTTGCGATTTTTAACAACTTGCTTAAAGTTGTAGGTGTACCACTCATTGCACGTCCCTCACGAGCATTGTATTTATTTGTTTTTACTAAAAGGAAAGATTCCTGCCATATAGTATCATTAGATTAAGATACACAGCTCATTAGTGAAGTCGAAACAGATAGAGAGGAGATCAAGGGTAGAAATTAACTAGAAGTTATCGTTTGATCTGTAACTCATTTTTCAGTTTTAGTTGTTCCAATTTCACACCTATAATTAACTTAGATTTACCGTTATGATTTCGTAATTAGGTAACCACCATAATATAATTTAAAATTTGAAATATAAAGCTAAGCTTAACTCCAAACCACAATTCTACCGTACGCCAAACGATCCGAAAATTAATGATTTATTCAACATCCTCATTGTTATTCAACGATATTCCTATTCACGTAAGATGAAGTGTTGAGTAAAAAGCGGTTTTATATTAAAATTTCATGGTTTAGTTCGGTTAATGCATTACAAGTGAATGCAATATGGGGCATGCCGCACGTACCGCTGAACTTAGAGGATATGTGAGCATTGTCATTGAATTTAATAATACATACAGAGAGAAACACAGTTGTTTTGATAGGTCGCAGGTTTCTTGCCTATCTAGTTCAGATTCTTAAACCTGTTAGGCATTAATATGTTTTTTTTTTTCTAATACTTATTCCACTAAATTGCGTTGATAGGTAAATATCATGAGGAACCTTGACACACAGGTTTTGTTAACGCGTATGGTGTGTTATTTTGTTAGCGAATACCATTATGGATGCATGTAAAATCACTCCAGCGTTGTCGATCCAGTAAGAGGAATCGCTATGCTGACAATAGAGGGATGACAGCAAGCGGAATCACCTTATAGCCAATACAATTCTTCCTATAGGAGCACTGGGGATCTTTCTTACCATTACGAACATAAATAACACGTTATTTGGCTTCCGCGGAACCTAGGGTTTCTGTAGAAAAGTCACCAGGGTTAAGGAAATTATTATATTTTGGCTGTTAAATAATAGGTACCACAGTAATGTAAAAATATTATTTTGATATAAATTATTGATGAAACAGTGAATAAATTTCATTATTCACATTAAAAGTTATAGTAAGGAATGAAAGTGTTTCACTTTTAAAATATTTCCATAATATAAAAGGTATTTGGTGAGTGTTCCGTTATCTTAAAAGTTTAGGAACCCCTGTTCTACAGTATGTTGCGTGTCAGTTGAGCTACTCTAGTTTTTCCGAGCATAAGGCTCCCTCATCGTTGCTCAACTGTCCCCGCCTCTGCATGAACTGAAATCTCTAGCCTACAGTGATATAATAGTAGGTATTATAATTTTGCTGCCTCATTGCTCTAGTGGTCGCAGAGGCGACTGCCAAGTATGAGGTCCTTAAATCGATTCCTGGGTCGAGCAAAGTATTTTTGGGAAGTTTTTAAATAAATTCACAGTAGCATTTTGGAATTGCAACAGGCTTACCACTTGGGACTAAATAACAGCAGGTGAAATTTGGATATACAACTGTGTACACCTCTGCCTACCCGCCAGAGGAACACAGGCGTAATGCTATGTAGTTTTACTGCAGGACAAGCAAAGTCATAAATTAAGATTTGCAGACGAAGATTAAAATATAGCTATGACAATGGTATGCATATATTTCTCAGCAAACACAAAGAAATTCTATATGTATTGAAATAACGAGTTTATTAGCTCCAGTTACATTTTATAATGTTGATTGGGGTTTTGTTTTTATTATATTCGCTGTAGGTTCAGTCACATAAGTGTTTCTACAGTACTACTGTAGAATTGCCTTTAGGGATTAGTGTGCTTCTATTTAATTTTATAATGCGTCAACCGTAGTCGGTAGTTGTTTACTGAGGTTAAACTACATTTAACGCGGGTATGGAAGCTCGCTAGAAGCACTTTTATCATGGCGTCTCAGTGCCTCCGAGGGCACCTTCAATCATCAATGCCGGTGGCTGTTAATTAAAAGTAGTCACTAATCAGGTCACACGTCTACGGGCAACCCATACAACTTTTACTCTGTGAAAGCCTCTAAATATAGAAAGGTTTAGGTTTTACAGGTTAAATTGTCAAGATCAGTGCCCAACTAACTTTGGAACTGTAGGCTCAGTACAGACCAATTAAAAGGTACCGAGTATGACATTAAATAAAACTATTATAGCTGGTGGAATAAAAAAACCGGACGGACAAGTGCGAGTCGGACTCGCCCACCGAGGGTTCCATACACATTTGTAGTAAATATAATAAATAATTCAGGAAATTATAAATAGTCCGTACAATCAATCGTCGTTCATACCGTTGCTTAATCTCGATGATTGATTGCGTACTTAAAATAAAAAGTATATTTTTTATGATTTAATTACAATTGTATAGTTTTCAGATTTTTCGCAGGACTTGTAGTATGAGACAATATTACTTGTCAAATTTCATAGTTCTAGGTGAATGGGTAGGGTATATCCCTATAAATTTTGATTCCCTTGAGCGTGTCGAAATATAGGTTTTTCCGGCATAAACGGCCGTATTTTTTTTTACGTTTACTTAGAACTTTGTTTTTTTTTCCACAGCTTCAAGGGACTGTAGACCCGAGTATATGGTTTCAATTTCAACTCGATACCTCCACGCGTTCCCGAGATAGAGGGTCTTGACAGACAGAAGGACAGACAGACGGACAGACAGACATACCGACAACAAATTGATCCTATAAGGGTTCAGTTTTTTTCCTTTGAGGTACTGAACCCTAAAAACGAAGATCCTTAAAATTCTATTTTCGATCTTTTAATTTTGATTCTATATTTAACTTTACTAGTACTAAACATGAGTAATATTGCGCCAGAGTCCACCTCTCCAAAAAAAAAAAATCATAATAACTAAAATAAACTTTCATAAAACATTCTCAAAATATGTTTTTATTAAATTATAAGATCTCTCGATTCCATTAGCCGCTGCTCTCGAGTATAAAAGCCAAAATATTTCATACAAAAACATAGCTGCAGACAAGATTTAATCAAATGTATGAAAAAATACCAACTCCGATTAGCTCGACAAATGTACAAAATTTACCCAATTTCTTTTTTTATATAAAGTAATTGCTTTAGTCAGAATTACGGAGCAACAATTTCTTTCTTATATTTCATAAAATTGTTTCATAGTAATTTTGTTTTAACTCTACTGGTAAAGCTAGTAGTTAGTCGTTTTATTTAAAACTGTAATAGAACAAATTTTTCAGTAGCCGCAAAAAATAAGTTCCATGTGAGCTATTGTCATAAAACTAATAAATACATAATCCTACTAATATTATAAACACGAAAGTTTGTAAGTATGGATGGATGGAGGGATGGATGTTTGTTACTCTTTCACGTAAAAACTACTGAATGGATTTTAATGAAACTTTACAATAATATAGCTTATACATCAGAATAACACATAGGCTACAATTTACAAAGACATTGTGTGAATTGTCCAAAATATAAATATAAGTGTCAAGTAAGTAGGAAAAAATCTACCGTGTGCGAGCTATTCTGGCGTGCGCTGCCGAAACCCTTTGAGATATAACAAAAAGATGTATAGTAGAATTGTGTATCTTATATAGGTCGACAGAAAAGTCCGCAATGGCATGTCTATCTCTTAAGGATACATTACTACATCCATTTTAATACTTAAAAAATGGGCAATTATGAAGCGATAATTGGAAAGCGGGGCCGGGATCAAAATTTCATGATTACTTTTGTCGCGATATCCGACATCCACGCGGGCGAAGACGCGGGCATCAGCTAGTAATATATAATTCTATCATGAGGAGCATGTCGTGTATTCTAAAAATCGTTTTATCGTATCGTTGACTAAGTATATGTCAAAGTTTTAACCATCTTACGTGGCTTTACACACGATCGAGAACATCTCACAACTGTACTGGTTTCCCCACGTTTTTTTTCATTCATCATCTTAAGTAAATAACATAACATAACATAACATAGCATCACGCATGTATTCCCCGAAGGGGTAGGCAGAGGTGTACACAGTTGTACACCCACATTTCACCAATGCTGTTATTAAGTCCCATGTAATAGGTGGTGAGCCTATTGCAATCAACCGGGCACAGTTCCAAACTCCGGGCTGCTACTGAGAATTTCCTAACAGAAAAACTCAATAACACTTTTCCCGACCCGGGGATCGAACCCGAGACCTCCTGTTCAGCAGTCGCGCTTGGGACCACTAGACCAACGAGGCAGTCAGTAAGTAAATGATAATAATAGTTGACACACTTGGCACACTGGTTGAAAAGCCGGCTAATGCACGGTGTGACCGCAACATGAAACAGATATTTGTGTGATCTACAATTATTATTTTTTGGGTTTGTGTATCTGTGTATGTACACCTTTTATTCTGCCATTTGTGTAGGTACTTCACAGCTCCATCTTTAAACTTTTCTGACCGTGCTAAACTGAGTCAATCCATAAAATTCTTGAGAATATGATCGCGTGGCAATCACTGGATGTTTACCTAAACATACCTACAGTCGAAGGGAATATGCTTTGCATACATATAAGACTGATTGAAATTTTACGCTCACAAGAATTTTTACGCATATTTTAGGACCGTTTCGCAATTTCACACCCGTTCTAATAAAGTCGTTGGCGAACGTGTATTTTTCGTATAAATTTTCACATTTCCTTATTTTGTAGGTATTAAGAAATATGTGTTTATGAAGAAATGGATACGGCGGAACGAGAATTAGAAACACTGTTTGTCAGAGTTCGGATTAGATTTTGTCAAAATTTGTTTGCCTTCAATCTCTAGATGGAATATTTGATCTACAGATCCGATGTATATTTGAGCAAATAAGGGACGGGCATGGTTATATACCGACAATATATATGTATATTGACCTAAATTTTTACATTAAATACGTGTTGGTTGTATTTTTCTTTTTTGTCTAGGTTTAAACGCATATAATATTATGTCAGAAACCTGTACTCGTAACTACGTAACCAGGTGCTCATATCCTAGTATACATAGATATATTTGTAAAATTGTGGACAGAAAAATATGGTCCTCAGTAGGATTTGAATCTATATCTGGATGAATACCCCACACGTTCCAGTCAACAAGGGATACAGATTCAAATTCTTCTCACAACCAACTGTGCCTATCACATTAGATTTAGCTAACGTATTTCTTCTCAACTGTATTAGCAAACTAGTCTATTAATAAAAGGCTAAGAAAATACTTAGAATAAAAGAAACCTATATAAAATAATGCTCCTTGCAGCTTTGTTCACTTCGCGACGTTAAAAGAGCATGAAGATCTTAAGCAAGCAAAGTGCAGTTCTTGCCAACAACAGAAGTCGGTAAGCAATTCAACAAATGCACAAGGTAAAAATACAGAGTGCGAGTCAAACATTAACATTTTCATTGTTTCGCCCCCAGCAACTTATATTAAACCGTTGAGGGACATTAGAACTTATAACACTTGAACGTAAACTTGCTGCACAATTACAAACTTAAGTTTGCCGCTGCACAACAACAACAATGACTTTACTACTTACAATTTAGTGTTGGAACTTGAGTTTGCAACTTGTTTGCGAGCAGCAAAACCAATTTTGTTTTGCTGGAAGAAAGCATCCATTCATATAGGAGGGATGCGCCCTTATTTCCTACACCCCACATCGGCTGTCGACGTAATTTTTTTAATCATGTTTTATACTCATATTAATTTACTTAACGACCGTCTTAGTTGGAGGTTTTCGAATGCGACGCTACGTTTTCGATGAATAACGAATGAGCTTGCATTCATATAATTAAGTTGGCGATTCTTGAAAACTGTTTGCTGAAGCATTGGTGCGGAGAATTTGATCTTGATTTTCATATTAAACTTTCTTATTAAGTGTTCGAGTTGGATGCTAATTTACATATTAGTGTGAGAATGTAATAGATACGTTTCGTAAAATAGATTCTTAAACTTTTTTGCTCAAATTCTCAAAATATTTATTATTATGCTTCTTGATAAGATAGAAAACACGCATATAATTTTATTAAATACCATAATTAGAATTTAACTTAATACAGATAAATCAGTAAATAGCAGTCCTAGTGCCTTACCAAATATATTCGTATGCTTTAGGGCCGATCAAAACTCTTTTAAACCGATGCAGTAAGAGAATAGGAAAAGAGACAATATTATTAAACTTAATAGTCCATTGGATAACAAGAATCATACTTTTACAATTGTTATTTCTAATGATCCAATTTATATTTCCCCATAAATCCATTAAGAAAACAAAACGGAGGGGGATTTCGAATATGATTTCAAAGAATTTCAGCATCTGAATCACAAAAGACGATATAAAATTTACAAATTGTAGCCATAAAGCGAACTCGGGGAACTTAGCCCGTGAAATTATGTACGAGCTAAAGGTAATAGGTCTTCGAAACAATGTAACTTAACATTTATTGTTATTCGAGTCGTCTGAGGGAAACGGGCAGGCATCGGGGGTCGTAATGTGATTTTTATTCAATACAGACGTGCAACTGTGTTAATTCTAAGGAGCTTTAAATTGTGTGGTCTGATTTACGGGCGAGTGAAGACAAGGCGGAGTTCATCCTTCGGTCTTCGGTCAAAGTTACACTATAATAATCTATACTGAAAGTTGGCAAAACTGTCATTTCATTCCTGGTATACTGTGGATTACACATTATCACATTCTACTTATTTGAAACCTTCTAAAATGATAACAAAGTACTTAACACTTGTTAAGAATCCCATTTTTATTTACCTTATGATATGACATGGCACTCTCTGAAGAACAGCACTGGACCGAAACAAGTGGAGGGAATTAGAGAAGGCCTGTGTCGCAAAGCAACCTGACCTGGTTGCTGATAGCTAGTTCAACCCAAATTTTACATGTTTATTTAAAAGTTTAATGTAATACATAAAAATCTCGTATACCATAAACTAGTTATTAGAAATTACTCAGGGCACAGTTAACAAAGGCTATTTTTGTTTTATTTTATCAGATGGCCGTCTCTTTACTCTAAAATACAACTTGTTATCCAAACCGCTACATGTCATAACTTAGACCAAGTGTCCAAGAACACGGGAGGTAAAATTCTTGAGGTGTTGTTTGCCCCAAAGGCGATTTACTCCAAGTGTCTGTTAAGACGATAATTACAAAAGTTTTTTAATTAGTTTAATTTTGCCGTAAGCCGACGGAGATTTTTGAAGCTTTTAAAGCATTATGCACGATACATTTAGGAAGTGAAAAAAAAAATTGAGATTTTTTTCTTTGTGTGTGTAAGTTACTTTATTAGGTTTATTCTTCCTTATTTCTTTCCCGATTCAACGACGGTCGAGTTTATTGGAGAAATTTTCCTTTTTTACCTTATCTGTCGTCAGCAGGGCTACCAAAGTTGGGTCACTGGTGTGTATTCTAGGTTATACAATGATATTGAAGTTATCCGCACAATTATTTCTGGAGTAGCCGATTTTTTTTTTTGGCATGTCCAATAAATAGACATGGGACGAATCATAGGTATTTAATAATTGATAAAACATGGTTTAGTTAGAGTAAAATAAATCTCTTTTCTCTCTACTAAATTTCTTGCGTGCTAGTTTTGTATACTTATATTATGAGTTACATACCATGTTGACATTTATCCTGACGTCACGCCTTCAAAATACCGTTTTACTGTTATACACAGAAAATCAAATGCAACCATAATTCAGCCCGGCCACAATTACGCAATTAGGCTACATTGAAGCTGAAGTCACCATAATGACATAATGGTAACCAGTCGGAGTTCGGTCTGTTAATCGGATTTCAATTCTGAGATCTGGCAAAAAGAGGGATTGGCTTTTATAAAGTAGGCGTTTATGGACCGAAATTAGGTCACCATTTTACTGTAACTTTAATCTCTGTTTCGAAATTCAGACTTGCGAACAAAAGTTCGGGGTACCTTAATAGAAAATACGATATTCGTATATTCGATACGACTTTATCTAGTAATCCCAAGCGCGACTGCTGAGCAGGAGGTCTCGGATTCGATTCCTAGGTCGGGCAAAGTGTTATTGAGTTTTTTTGTTAGGAAAGTTTCAATAGCAGCCCGGAGTTAGGAAGTTGGTGGTGTGACACCCCCGTGCTTCAGAGAGCATATAAAGCTGTCGGTCCTGCGCCTAATCTCTTTCCGGTCGTGTCGGATTGCCTTACCATCGGACTATGAGAGTGAAGGAAGAGAGACTGCCCCTGTATTGGTGCATACACTTGTGCACTATAATATCTACTGTGTATTAGGCTAATCTCCATGGACAAAGGCCGCCGTGACTGAAATACGGTCGAGAGGAATATATACCTACTATTGTACCTACTCCTACACACATTCGAAATTTTGCGTAACCTTTCAGCGATTACAGGGGTGATGCAGCTTAAAACCAACGAGACAGAACAAGTTGCGACCAGCACCGGAACAGAGGCACGCGAGCCAAGCACAGCATGACGTCACAGCCAAGTTTTAAATTTAATTAAAGACAACTTTGGGGCGAGGCAATGCAACTGTAAACAGATTATATTTATGCAGACGAGCGTTTTTTTTAACCTTATAGAAACGTCAGTTCCCTCTTTTTTAAGTCTACTTTGACTTTTTCATGAAGACTTTAACATTGACTAAGCTTCGTTACGTATTATTATAGTTTATCCTTTACATAGAAAGGAAAACAATAGCCTGACAATAAGGTTTTTTTTGCCAAATTGTCCTATTTTAGTGAGGATTTTGTTTTTTAATGCTCATTTGAATTATAAATAAATTTATAGCTTACATGAAAACTTAGTTTAGTGTAGTTTTATTATTAGAAACCCTTCACGACCCTTAATTTTAATGACCTTACCCTTCTATTAGACGCTATAAACAACCTAACCCACATGAAAATTAACATCATCGTTAATTCTATTCAACCACATAACTTTCTTAACTTTCTTTGTTAGAAAGTACCAGAAATTACAACAGCTTTCATTCTATTAATTTAAAAACAACTTAGTCAATTACGCCGCGTCTTGCATGTACTAATCTCGCACTACAAGTATTTGAATGACCTGATATATTGTTCTTAGTCTGGTTGTTCGTGCTTTATCCACGATACAAAGGAAATTATTTCTGGTGTGGAGTAACGTTATTAATATAAAAGTCGTAGGTATATTAAATTCGATGCTTTAGAAATTTATATTAAACAGCCGCCAACCGCAGCGTTTGGTCCGCTCGTCTGCATAACTAAAGCGTCGCCATGTGTCGCCGCGTTACAGATGCACAAAGTATTGCAACGCGACGTCCACGCACTTTTGCATAAAGACAACATGACTGCTGGCTCGTCGTGGCTTGCATGGGGTTCGTTATTATTGAGGATTTATAGTTCATATTGTTATTTCTTTAGATTTTTAACCGACTTCATAGAAGAAGATCATCAATTCAAAGCGTATGTAACTGTTTGTGAATTTTCAACGGATTCTATAGATCTTACGTAATATTGATCCTATGTTCTTGTCAATACAGCTTTGCAACTAAGTTAGATATGTATATATATAAAACAACTGATATACTGTACGTTACGCAACAAGCAATCAACAAAGTTGCAGGTGAGAAGGCTTTCATCCACGACGGTTTACCGTAAAGGAAAAGCTCAGCATACATACCTCCGAGAGCCGCTTTAATGCGGTAGTTCCCGTTAATTTAAAAAGGGCCTGGCCTATTACAGTTTACGCGAAAGCATAAAACTCACGACCCAATTTGGCAAAAAGAAAATTTCTCGCAAAATTACCTATTTGGAACCAAGGCACGTGTTTTTGAAGTTTTAAAAATAAAAAGGAATGTTGGCTTTGCCGATGCTAGAATGTAAAATCTGAAGAATTATTGGAACATAACAAAATATGACCGGACGGGTTTACCTCTATAAATCGTTTTACATCTGCTATAATGTAATGAGATTTAACCCTCCTATTCGCGTTTACGACATACCCGCGCCATCTAAATAGATCAAAATATTTTTTTCTATAGAAAGTTCTCTTTTTTGGAAATATACGAGTTCATATTTAATACCTGATCGCTGTAGTCACTGTCACTCGATGATATTACAGATGATATAGTTTATGATAGGTAGATCTAAAAGTTTCGTTAATTGACTAATGGCAAAAGTTACGTGAGAGCTGTAGAATTATGGTAATATAGTCGACCAGACTTTATAGAAAGCCTACCTACAAACATGACCTTTGAAAAAGAATAGTTATTTTGATTGACATTTGAACGGCGAATTCCCCTCACTTAGTTGATGAGTCAACAGCAGGCTCGGGCAAAACACACAACCGTATATTTTCACTTCTTATCTTTTTAGTACAATCCCACAAAAGTTGATTGACGTATTCGAGGAGGGAATTCCTTTCTGAGAATTTGTTTAGTCCTCTCAATGGCCGAGGGAAATATTAAGAAATGCCTCCCGTTCTATTGATGCCCGATTTTTATTCGCCGTCGTCACAAGATTAATTCCAATAGGAGTATGGCTGTGTATTTAGATATGGCATTAATGGGCCTTTAGAATTTCGACTAATATTCATTATTGGATATTTGCGAAGTGGATTAATGTTAATAAACACATTATAATGTTGGGCAATTACATTAGGATTTTGTTGTTAATGTCTCCTTGAATTCAGATGGAAGAAAGTGTTGCTGTATTATTAAGAATTTCCTTGCAGAGAATAAAACGAAAACGTTATACTGATTATGTTAAATTCGAGTCAAAATACAAGAAAAAAAACTTGGATTGTCTTCTAAGAATCTTCCAATAAAGAATTCCCCAATAATGAAAGTACCTAATATTCTCAGCTTTAAACAATCTGTTTGATATCGACAGCCACTTCACGCAGCATAGCCCGCTTCCACACTATTACAGAATTTGTGCAAAGTTGTATAGTTATCCAACATTAACTTGCCCCAGCTTGCCCGTTACATATAGTCTCGTATGTGCAATTTATAAAGAATATAACACAAATATGTAGTGCATAAATCGACAGGTTTTTGGCTCGTTTCCAACTGGTATCATGGTAACCTATTTCCTTTAGCTCGTTGTACAATTTCCGCGGGATGGTGAACATCTGATAGCTTTATGTTTTTCCTTTAGTTAATCATACTAGTTTAACTATGTGTTATGAGCAGGAGGCGAAGAAATACTGAGATGGAACTTCGCCCAGAATTACATAATATTGGTTTTATCAGCACGTGGTGAAATACTTCCAAGTAAATTTATATCAGGAACAACCGCCAATAATAAAGAGACAATCTTCACAATCATAAATTGATAGTATTTAACTGCAAATCCTTACTCTTATAAATGTTTGAATATTAAACCAAAATATCGTCTTTAACAGACGGATGAACTAAGCAATTTGGTAAACTATAGGAAGAGGAAGAAAGGAAGGGTAAATGAGAAGCTTAATATAGATTAGTTTTACATAAATTCAGCGATCAATTGATTCACTCAAGCCAAAGGAATCATAAGTTGCAAGGCCATAAAGACTGATAAATCTTTATGAGCAATCCAACAGTTTCCTCCGAATGATAAAATCGATACCTGAAGTTCTTGACCTTAAGAACAAAAGCAATGTTGAGCTTTAATCGTAACTTAATAATTTATATCGAAAACAACACATCACTCGAGCCTTTACATAATACACGAAGGTAGCTAAAATTGCGCTTCGGAGCTCTCGAACGGATTGGAGTTCGTGTGGTATTAATCCTCAGAGGATATATAGAACTTTGTTACTGATGAATGTTGTTTTGAGAACTACTGATGCTTAAAAATAGATTTAACTAGGTTTATCAAGTTTCGAAATGGAAATGAACAATTTGCTTTACATTGAGATATTGAGAAATACTAAATACTATGTATTGTTATGGAAATTGAATAAAATTATCGATAGTTTAGATTTAAAAGTGTAAAATTTGCACGTTTTTGACACAATTTGCCATGACTTCACAAATAAGTATTGAAAGATTAGCCTTTTAACTACACATATCTGCTATTACATTAACGTGTACCATACTATATTCTCCTGACCAACATGCAAACATCTACAATTTACACTACTAATATGTTTTCACAAATACGTCAGTAAGCGCCATTTTATCAGCCCAGTGCGCGGGCGCCTCCTATTATTTCTATCTGAATCTCTTTTATTGCATCGTAAATAAGTATAGTGACAGTTTTTATTGCGCCAAACTCAGTTCCGGAGTTAGTTGGGGTGAGATTAACATCTTTGAACGAGTGCAGAATAAGTATGAGGATTGTCGGTTTTAGACTTACTCTCGTCTTTGTTCTGTGCTCCTGGTAATTGCTATTACATTTACTTCAATGTTTTAATGATTAGCTTGTAAATTTTTTAGAGCATTTTGGTTGTGTGTTCAGGATTTGTACTTGATCTGCTGTGCGAGTGAGGGGAAGGCAAAATTTTAATGCATTTGTGTCTAATTATTGATACCTACACATTATGGACGCTTTATTTGAATTATTTCAAGGGCCTGGTATAAAATAATTTGAGCTTAAACCAGTAATCTTACATACTTGGGATGATGGACATATAGCTATGAAGTCCTTTTGACGTAAAAGCCTCAACTTTAGGTCTGTAAATAATGCCACTCCCATTTAATTTACAGATTAACAAAAAAATCCCTTCCTAAGGCACCCCAAATCCCGCACAAATTTCTTACTTTTGCCATGTATACACTATAACTTATAGATACAGAAAACCCCAGAAGAGCGACATTCACGCTCGAATTAACAGTGTTTGTTACGACTGCAAACTTTTCCTCCCCCATGCAGGTACAGAAAAAAAAGAAAATCCAAAAAACTTTTACGTAAATAGTAAGGTATGTTTTAAGTTTGTGCCGAGGGTGAACTGATTGTGTCATGCAGGTTTTGTTTTGTCACAGATTCGTATTTATTTGTATCAGAAACGCTTTTTGACAACAATTTTGCGACATACAATATTTTTTTATATCATATCATAATATAAAATTATTATATCCTCGGGAGCAGAGGTGTACTATTGTACACCCACATTTCACCATGATGCAGTTATTAAGTAACACTTATTGCCATCAAACGGGTACAATTCCAAACTCCGGACTACTACTGGAAATTACTATATACTAAGAAATATTAACTTGCAATAAATAACTTGGAATCGTTTGACGTTTTGACCAGGTTACACGTGGTTACAAGTAAACGCCATTTGCTTGTGACTACGATCAGTTCCTGTTAGTATAAAGTAATATCATGCAACACAATAGCTTAAAAGTTAGTGCTACTGAGAATTTCTTAACAGAAAATCTGAATAACACTTAGCTCGACCCCAAAATCGAACCCAGGGCTCAGCAGTCGTGCTTGAAACCAATAGATCAAGAGCAAATTAATCCTGGCCTATGTGAATATTTCCGAATTTTTAAGTTAATTCAAATTCCAATCATTTGTGTTGTAAAGAGGTCTTTTCAAAACGTTTTACATGTCACTTTTTATGTAGAAGGTGCATATAATATTCTATTTTCCTATATTTTCCCCCACATTAAGATTCCCAAAGTTTATTTTTCTGGAAACTTTTTAACTTGACAGACAAGGTGACACCATATCCGACTTCTATGATCATGATACTTTTTAATTATTAAAAAAACTAGATCATTAGTTCCGTGAGAACAACATTCATGTTGTCGGTAGATTGAATTACCTTCTTGTGCAAGTAGAACATATTTGGTTAAGGAGAAGTTTTTAGTTTTTATTACTGTCTGGTATTAAAGTTTACAGTTTCTCTTAAGGATTTAAAAATACGACTAAAGCAGAGGCAAAGAAAGATGCAACTTTTATTTTCTTAAGAAACTAAATAAAAATGTATTTTACGGACTAAATAGTATGTTTTTGTTTGATTAACCTGGTCGATCTCAATTTCAACTGCGAAAATCTAGCTTGAACCAATCCAACATCGGAAAAAGGACTACAGTACCGATTAATATCCCCAGTCCAGTGCGATTTAGAAAAATATGATGTCGTTTGATTTCTTTTATAAGATATTAATATTTTATATGCACATTATAAAAAAAGTCCGTCTCACGTGTCGTATTATACCTGGGTCATTATACTATTAGGCTATCACTACTGTATGATATCAAATTAATACAAATAAGCACTTAACCTTAAAACATAATCACAATAATCACAGTACCATAAGAAATTGAGGCGACTGCTCCATGGAATACATTGTGGTTATCAACATATCCACTCTTATTGTTATAAAAAGATTCGTGTTTAAGATAACAGTATAAGCTTTTGTATGTACATTAACTTGATTTTATGGTCAGGCATTTTTTAAAGTAATTGATACTTAATTAATGTTATACCTACGTTGTTATTTAATTTTTAAATATTTGTCAGTGGTGTTCTTTATAAATGAGTTTGTTAATACTTTTCTTTGATTCGATGTAGTTCATGTATTCCCAATTCTTTTTTTTTCTTTTCCTTTTTCTAATTTAAAAATACTGTTGTGAACAGGATTTGAACCTCCGCCTCCCAGATTAATATTTCAGGATTAATGTTTTTAATTATTAAAATTAAATTCATGAATATAGAACCTCCATTCTATCAATAACACTTCCAGAGTAATGTTTCTAAATAAATATATTATGACATAAAAACGCTATGCATAACGGTTTTTTAATCTACAGACCCACAGGTACAATATTCTATCACATTTTGTGCATATGGCGCACACTATCTCACAAATATCTAACGAAAACGTGGATGAAAATGAAATTCCAGTATTCTGAACGCCTTTGAGCTGTCGGTTTGAGGCAACACCGAATTCCATTTTCAAAAAACACTTCTCATTAATCACACCACCATCTACAACCGAACATTACAAAACCGAATGAAAAATAAAATCCCTATCACTCGATTCAAACGCACTTAGTATGGAAATGAAGTCATCAAGCTAAAGCTTCCCATTCAATACACGACTCGATCGCTAGGGCGACAGTGACGGTCGTCATTCCTACAAATCATGTTTACTGGTTGTCCGAACAACGCGGGGGCAGACTGTCAATAATCGTGTATTGCACCTCCCTGTCTGTGGTGCGTTTAAACTGCTGGATTTAAGTGACGTTGAATAGGAGGATGTAACATTTTTAGAGGTACATTGGAGCAATGATAGTCTAGTGGTATGACCGTTGGACTGGCAAGTCAAAGTTCACAAGTTCAAACACGTACGCGCCACTGTCTTTTCGAGTCATGTGCGAGACATTAATTATCACTTGCTTAACGTTGAAGGAAAACATCGTCAGAAAACCAGAACACTTGAGAAGCGTTCTCCATGGTGTCCAAAGCCATATCAGAGTCCTACGGGTGGCTTAAACTCAGACACTAGTTTGTTGAACAACAACACGATAAGAAGAAGAAGAAGGTATATTTTGATACATACGTCTTGCCCTTGTAAAGATACAGTCCAGACTTTTCGGCAGTAGATTGAAATCCTCAGATACTAAATAGATTAGCTTCCAGCCATACCAAATGATAGGTCGGCCCAAATACTAATAAATCAAAAATCTAAACAACTAGTTCATCAGAGCATGGTGTGAAAATACCATCACCAAGCAATCCCATTATACATATAAAAAAACGACCTACTACACAGATAAACCAAGAAAACAATCGTCTAAAAGGCTCAAACACAATAACGACCTTCTCCAAAAAAAAGTGGGACTCAGATCTGACACCGGACATGACGCATTCTAATCTTCCACTTGACTCGCCCGTGCACCAAACTGAACGGGTCACGAAATCGAGTCACCTGTTAGTGAATCTCGATGACTAAGCAGAAACCGCTCACGTGCTGTACAAGTCATTATATTTGTTCAAAACTGGTTTACACCGGTTACAGAATTACTATGGGATTTTGTTGTTGCTTTAATAAAATCGATTTCCGTATCTTAGATGTTATTTATGATTTTCGTAGAAATTTTGATTGGCTTATAAATGGCTTCATAAATGGCGTTTGTTTATAAGTAGTGCTAATATTATGGATTCAAATAAATACAATATCTAGCTACTTCAAGTTCTAAGTAGCTAGATATTGTATTTATTTGCATCCATTGTAATGGACTTCCGCAAAGTAACGCCTGAATCTATTCAATAGTGCCAATATTTTCATATAAATGTAGTGAAAAATTACAATACACTAGTTTTGGATTTGTTGAATTCATACCATACATAGCATCAAGTCTGCTGCAAAATTACAATATTGCCTTTATAAAGATCCAAGTCAAAAACCCAAATAAGGTTATCCATCTAGAGCCTTTTTTGCCAGGTTGGAAATCCCCATGGATGCCCTCCGCCTTGGGAAAGATGGGGGGGGTTTGTCGGACTCGTACTACACTCAGGTCAGAAGCCCCGGGAGCGAATGCATCCTCTATAGCCCCCGCCTGGTGCTGGCCTGCCTTCTACAGGCCCCGTCCAATTAATGGGAGAAATAGTCCCCCCGTGACGTCTAAGAGGGGCGCGCGTACTACGCGCCGCGACCTCGGGTAGGTGATAAGCCAGCATCACCTAGATCAATGAGTCAATTAACATGACACATGTTTAATAAGTGTTATTTAACTATTGTAATTCCAATATATTTACCCTTTCAGCAAAGCATTTCAGCCGAAGCTAGTCATCAAAGTGGCACATACCTGAAAGAAATAAACACGTATTAGAGTTTAAGTTATAATAATGTAAATAGAGAAAAGTTGTCTATTGATGCGTTCCTTTTTCTTTGGGTTTATAACTATATTATTTTTTCCGTTCTCAAGATCTTTATAACGATGCAGCAATGGTTGCATTTATAGTGCCTGTTATCCGTAAATAAAACTTTGTAGGTAATGCCCAATCTTCAGTCGTCTTGTCATGTGTTGGTGGGACAATTTAGTGTCATTTGAACTGACCGTAGTGATACGGGGAACATCTTTTTGGTGTACCTACTGGTTCTCTCACAATTATTGATGTGAAGTTTCTAGGTAGATTTTTTGTTGCCAATAAACTCACTGTTGTCTTATTTATTATTCTTTCTTCCTTTATTTATTTGTCTGGCATTATATCTCGCTCAGTATTTATGACACCCTCCGGATAATATGAGGTGACCGAGACAAACCTCGTCAACCTTCACAACAACTAAAGACCAACTTCAGTTGACTTTTACAAACAACTGTTCGTCTTTCAAAGCCAGATGATTGCAATAAAATTTGAATAAACAAACAAAACTCAATCAGTACTTAGAACTAAACTAGCAAGTGACGAACTACGTCTCAACAAAGACAAACAGAAGCTTTATTCGCAACAATAAATAAAGCAAGCAAACACATGAGAAATAGTGGGTATACCCTTAGGAACCCTCATTATTTTAATAGTGTAAACCACATTATACAAACTAAAATTAACTTTATTTGCTAAATATACAACCCAGATTTGTTTAACACGTCAGTTGAGGTATTCATAAGTTGTATATCAAAACTTGCCAAGAGATTTTAAACTTTTCGAGTAAGTTGATAAGGTTTATTTTAGTGTGTTGTGTTCTCTAGCTTAGTGGTTGACCGGTAGGGACCGCACACAGTGCCTTACCGCCTACACTAGAATCGAATACGCCTTTGGATCAAGGGGAGACGAATAATTAACGTGTATCAAAGTTCGAAACTTGGGTGATAGAATATTTGCATGTGGAAGTTTTTAAGACGTTGCAGTTCATTGACTATGTATGAAGAAGTTTGGCACTTATTCTTTGGCACGGCTACTATTTATATTGACTATAAGTTGAATCTAGTTCTGGTACATAACTTTTTACCACAAGATTATTATGATGGAAGAATCTTTTTAACAACCATTTCTTTTTTTTTTGCTTTTATTCCTTGTACACTAACGAAATCTTTATGAACTCTGAAATTGGAATTTTAGCAGTAAAATTGTGATTTTAGATGTATTTGGATACATTTACAAGTCAACTTTTTTTAACATGCAGCGCTTTCGAAAAAAATGCCAAATCTCTCAGAAAAAGTGCCAAAATAAACTCACAAACCAGTATCTATTGTAGACCAGTATATTTTTTTTTAATCAAATATAGTTTGAAAATGTATTACACTGTAATAAAACGTTATTGTGCTGTAATAATTAGGTACAGAATAATAAGGTAATACTAAAATATTTTACTACATGTCGACAAAGTTGTTTTTTTTTTTTATATTATGTACATTCTCCTCTGACTCAGTCACCTAAGTTTTGGCCTCCGAAACAAGGGCACTCCACTTTCACGGATTCCAGTGATTTCTCGGTAATTTTTACAAAATAATATACATCAGTTTATATTATTTGATAAATTAATTACAGATTAATATCGGTCCAAATTACTTCTACGCGACTAAAACACGAACATCAAATCATTAATAGCCTTATCAAAAAGATACATTAAAAGGTAATTGATACATTAAGACCACCCAAATATCTTGTATATTTTATTTTCTCGGTTAAGTAGTCGGCCACCGGTAAGGTGATAATTCGGTTTTATTGTAAACAGTCTGTGTTTGTGTGTAGCCTCGGATTAAACCGTCAAGTCAAAACATTGTCGAAACGTAATTAGATTTAATGATGTTGTATTAGCCTTTTTACCGTCATGATTTTAAATAGTATTATTTATAACCCGGTTAAGAAGTACTTGTGGCTAAGTAAGAGACGCGCAGATCGATCGAGGTTAAGCTGCGCTTTCTGCGGTCAGTCTGTGGATGTGTGACCATTATTTCATATCGATATCCCTCTTTGCCTCAGGGAGCACGTTGAATAGTCGGTCTCAATTGTCAAATGACAGCAGTTACGGGTAGTTAGATGCCTGAAAGTCCATCTATACCACTACATGTCGTATCTAATAGTACAGATAACTGGGTTGTGGAGGTCGGATTGGCAGTCGATCTCGGTTGTTAGATGAAAGTCTATGACAGCCATTATGGATAGTCAGCCATGCCTGAAACCAATCTTACCACGAGATAATAGGTAGAAAACAGGAGCACAGACTACAAGGTAACTCCTGTTTGCAATTACTAAATTGGGTTGAAAATGTCATATAGGCAGTCGCTACATGTTACATACTGGTATTAAGCTGCATCCAGTTAGACTGGAAGCGACCCTAACGTAGTTAGGAAAAGGTTTGACAGATTGATTTCCAGTTAAAAGGTCTTAATATGCTATATTATTTAATCAAAAACAGTAGTTGTGTTAGGAAATTCTCAGTAGCAGCCCGGAGTTTGGAACTGTGCCCGGTTGATGGCAATAGGCTCACCACCTATTACATGGGACTTAATAACAGCATTGGTGAAATGTGGGTGTACAATTGTGTACACCTCTGCCTACCCCTTCGAGGAATACAGGCGTGATGCTATGTTATGTTATGTTAAAAACAGTAGCGACAACACTGATTAACGATCACGTGGAAGTTAGGCAATGTTTGGCGCAATTCATTTAAAGATGGGTGTCAAGGAGTATTTTTACGAGTTTCCGTGCTTACGAGGCGACGTGGGTACGTGGCACCATCGTTCCCGGTTGCTGTAATTAATAGCAGTTGCTAAGGCAAACCTAACGGGTTACTTCAATCACTCAAACACTAGGTTGGTGAACTAATCGATACACGAAGGATTAAAAAACAAATTCTAACGTATTTATTTGTTTTAAAAGATTTATTAGCTTTAAATTCTGTTAGGTGTCAATTTACTCGCTATAGTTGAGACAAAAATCGACACCTCATTTTGTTGTATTCATTTCATTGTTTTTTGTCTATGTTTATTGTAGGTAATGAAATTCAATTCCTATTATAGTGGTCATCTTTATCTCGACATAGTATGTATAAAACAAAGTCGCTTTCCGCGTCTGTCTGTCTGTTTATCCGCTAAGTCCTCCTAAACCACGCAACGGATTTTGTTGCGGATTGCAACATAGTTTAAAAAAAAAACACAGATGGTTTATATATAATAAAGCCTACTTCAGTTTTTTGTAGGTTAATAAAATAGGATATTTTGCGACTAAGTCGCCGAAAATCTAATTTACACGGCTTTCGTAGGCTAAACGTAACTTCGCTCTTTTTTTCTAATTTATACCCGTGTGAAACCGGAGCGGATCGCTAGTATAAATATATATCTTTACTGACAAAACAGAAAATTGCATACGCGATGTAAGTTTCAGGCCATATTAAGTAGGTATATTAGAATAAAAATATTATTACGGTGCTACACATAGAAATTCTAATAAATTCATATGTACCTCCTGTGTGCAGTTTCACAAACGTAAGTCACTGGTTATTGCGGTGTGCCACCCGCCTCATACGCCATGTATCGTTAGCAAAACAATAAACATTAAAATATATCAAATAATATTATTGCACCAGTTTGCTGTGTGTTCTTGTAAAATTATATTTTCTTTATCTAGATATTTTTATTGCAAACTGAGGAAAGTTTTGTTAAGCATAAATTAGTAATAATAAAGAAATGCTTGTATCATCTGACTATTAATATTTTAATTTTGACTGATTAGCTTAATGACACGTGACACAGTGGTCGAGCGATCGATTGTCGTACTGCGTGTCATGGGTTTGATTACCGCATAGAACAATAATTTGTGTTGATAATATTTGGCTCAGATGCGAAAGTCTCTAATTTCTATTAGAAAGCGAGCCTATGAGGATTATTAATCCTATATCAGGTGAACAAAATTAACTGAAAATTAAGTTAGCGAGAGTGCTAAAAAATAAAAATAATATACTTTTCTGCAGTCCGTACTCAAGTAGCTCACGCCGCCGTCAAGAAGGAGCCGCCGATTAAGGTTATCGGTTCCGTATATGGCCACTTGAACATAGTCAGCACTTTGTAGATAGGCCTACATTATAAAGGCCTATGGCACGAATCTTAAAAAAATACGGACTGAGCGTTGCGTACGACATATGAGAAGCATGCCTAGTCATCCAATTTCGCTTGTCATACACGAGCTCAACGCATACAAATGCTTAAAACACATCCACTCTGAACCAGTACGCTGCGTGTGTGTCTGCGTAATCTATCCTTCGCTTATGACAAGGCAAGGTTACATCCGTATTTTTTCAGATCCGTGGAACTATGGCTTGATAACTTACACATTTTTGTTATGGAACATTTCACATCACGGAGCGGACTAATATTTTTTCTTGAAATTAAGATTTGTAACCTTACTGTCCTAGAGCAAGGCAAGGGTCTCTTCTCACACAGAGAAAGAACGAGCATTGACCTCTATAGTTCCACTACTTTTCATTACATGTTTATGAGATTAAATAAGACCGATTGTATCAAAAGTAAAAGTAAAAAAAATATGGAGAAAAAATAACGGTCGTGTGCAGGATTCAAACCTGCGCTTCCCGGATAAATACTCCAGGCGCTGTGACTACTAAGCTATCTCGACCACTGCTCATTATTCCGAATTCTTCTTCCACATTTTAACACGTCGATGAAGTCACGTTTGGTGCGTTCTCTTTTTCTATTTAATATTATAACTTTAGAGTTCGCTAAGCATGCGTTAATGCTTTTCAAAGATTTATCTTTGATTGATAATTAGTTTATAATACGCACATGACTTCGAAGTCAGTGGTGCGTGCCTTGGATTCGAACTTCCAACCTTTGACTTGTCAGTTTAACGGTCATACCACTAGGCTAACACAGCCTAGATGATATTTATCATCAAATATATTCAATGGCGCTTAGCTGATTTCTTTCTTCAGGTATTTTTTGAGTGTGGAAATCTTTTATAGGCACACAGTCCTCAACTAATCTTTGCCGCGGTTCCGCAGCTGCATTCGCCGCAACTCCGGCACTTATAAAGTCCATGGAAGGTGCTGAAGCACTGCGCACCGCTATCTTGGGTTTCACAAGAGATTATTTACTGATGTTTCGACTAGCCAATAAGAAAGGCCTCTCACTCATTTACCTCCAATACCATCGTATTTTTGGATAATTATAATTTCTTAGTAAATTCATATTTCGTATATTCATACGCTTGACCATACTTTGTATTATAATACCGGGTACAAAGTTAAATACGAAAACTTTTATTAGTATTGACGCACCAACAATATCCTTCTTTTGTTAACACGGGTATCTATATATTATGCATAACTTCCTCACGAGGTGTGAATTAAGATAACCATATTTTTTTCAGGATAATGTAACATTTTTATTTTTGTACAATTCGTTCGATTGTAAAGGACCTTACCGCAGAGAATTGCAATGCTAACTAGCAGGCGTGTTGGCATAACTCGATTGACATCAAAATTATGGTCACTTTGTAGTACATTGCATCGTATGTTTTGTAATATTTTTCCATTATTAGACAAGCTTTACAAAATATGCAATATACCACACAGTAACCATAATTGCGATGTCAACCGAGATGGCCTAATACGCCTGCAGATTCTCTCTAAAAACCAACAAACATTTGGAAGTCATTTCTATTCATAAGATAATACTTATAAGTGCCTATTGAAGGTGTTGCTGTTGAAACTTGCATACAAGGCGATATAACAAATGCAGCTACTCTTTTTGTTTATTAAGTTACCAAGTCTCTTTGCATATACTTACTATAAATAAATCATTTTTTCATTTTCATTTTTCATATTCAAAATCATCTGAGAATTTAACGATTAAAAATAAACAATGTTTCACATTCTGTCGTTCCTGGTACATAAGAGTACCAAACAGAACTCGAAAGACAGTCCATTCAAAAGTCTGGTATGTGGAAACCCCAGTTAGCGTGACTTGCTACCTTCCGCACAATAATTCTCACTTCCTGCGGTCACTGCAAGTCATCGCAGGGGTGAAATGATTAGAAATTAGTGCCTATTAGTAACCTTTTCTGATATTAATGCAGTTAGATTTATTTCATTGAGGGATACTTTAATTGCTTTGTTGCGGGCGTTGACCTGTGGGATCCAGAAAACTTGCGTGAATTATTATTTTGATGTAGATGAAGTAGGTAATAAAATTTTTCCAAGAAAACTAATATCCGTTTCTTAGCTATATACATTTTGAACACAATATGACAAACTTGAAATAGATCACGATAATATTACGCTCCTGATCCTTTCTCAACATTCGATGGAAATATAATATGAAATATAAAATTTTGCGATTAAACCTACGACAAAAACCAACGACAGATTCAATAGAGATTTCATAATAACAAGCAACATAGTAATATCTTAGGTTTTCGCGATCACTACACATTATAATAAAACAACTCTTAACCGGATTAATCGCGTGTGTTATTGGTTTATGTTTTTCCTGACGTTTCGAACACCACGAACGCTGCAAAGTGTAGTAGTCCTAGGTTTAAAAAATATATTTTATTTATTACTTTTATGATCAAGCAACATGCTTATTAAACAGATTTATATATTATAATTCTGAAGAATCGATTTACAAAGCTTGTTTATGCCTCAACCTTTCCTCAAATGCAGACTCCCAAATCCACTTTCCTTCAAAGCAATAAAACTGACATTAGTAATGGCGATCAGTGACCACTACTACAATTACCTAACTAATCACCCGACGTATCTCGCCTTACGACACGGTACGCTGATCAATTAAACAGAATGTGAAGCTCGCTCGACTCACAATTCGATTACGTCGCGTCCCCGCCGCGTTTTAGAAAGTAATTCGAGTAGACTTTCGCCACTGCGTAACAGTGTTAGGGGTTGATTTTGGAATTTAAATTTTGTACTGCATTTCAGTGATGCAGTATTATATTATTTACATGTCTTTAATATAAAAGGATGAAGCAAAAACACAGTTATTATCTCGCGTAAGTTGCAAGCGTGTATTTCGAGAAATGGACTGGCAATGCCTGAAGGCGTCACGTTATGCAATATATACAAATGGGCGTAGTTCTAAACAAATACCGTTATGTTTTATACCGGAAAATTTATAGATGTATTAAAGTGAAATCTAGTACATGTATGGGGGCTGAGTTGCCTGCGTCCGTAGGAGTACACCCTTAAAATGGAATCCCTACACGTGACCCCTGGGTGGTGCAAATAAGCAACACAACTCTGTTGGGAGGCTTCGACCGCGCCTGGTTACCACCCACCGGACGAAGCCATGCCGTGAAGCGACCTAGTCGTGTTTCGGGATGTAGTCCGGTGCAACCGTTGTGGGAGACGGGTTTGGGCAGTTGCATCAACTCCCCAACTATCGTTCTCTCCAAATCTATCTACTCTACTTAACGAGTGAATAGGTTTATTCTGGATCTCCGTGCTGGAGCACGATGATGGTAAGCGATGGTGTGGCCGAGGATGGATCCTCGGCCACACCATCGCTTACCATCAAGCGAGTTGGTGGCCAAAGGTAGATCCATTTTTGATAATAAAAAAAACAATTTTGGTATTCCTATTCGCAATCATAACATAAGAACTTTTGAATCCACTAAAAATTTCCCGAAAATAGGCGCATTCCAAACTTAAAAAAAATTGTTGCTCTCAAATATTTCCGTTTCATAATAGCAGCAGATATTTTGTCAGCGCAACGCGTATCCCACACGAAGTCTCCCACTATAAATTTACATTTCCCTCCAAGGAACACAAATACAAACAAGATAACAGAATAAAAACAAAAATAGCACACAAAGAGGAAATAGAAAGGGACGAATTTATCGAGCCATTACGACCACGACTGGCGGCATTCATGTGTCATAGAAGGAAATAACAATACAGATGCATTCTAGAAATAGTAACGAAACTGTACCAGTGTCTGGCTTGCTAGTTTGTCACTTAGCAGGTCCATGTCTAAATATTCTGTCTAAACTTTGACCATTGCAAGGATTTGAGGAAACGTTGTTTTGGAGGATAGAAATTATATCTTGGCTCTAGACCATTGATCCTGATTTGTGAATATAGATCATAATATACTTTGAAGAAAGTTCTTCTTATCGGTCGATAGCGATGTATCAATGGTAAACAAATTTATTCGTTATATTAGAAGTCAATGCAAATTATGGTATCAAAACAAAAACAGCCTCGAATAATATTTTGCATGCCATGCTTGTGAGAAACAAATAAAGTGCAAGACCTTTCATCATCTGTCAATCAAATCAAATCATGACCTTTTTACCCAATATATCACTGGCAAATGTAGCGTCGACCCTTCCTGGTGTTGACATCAATTTACTGCTCACTCTGTTAAGGCAAGTAACCTTAAAGATAAGTGCATAAATAACCAACAAGTACCCGTTAATGTCTCGCAGATAAAAGGCGGCACCAAGAACCACATTCTCTTAGAAGTTGTTTCCAAAGACAGGCCTGCTCCTGCAGAATAACCAATTTAATTCACATTTCTCCATATTTGGCCGCATTATAGCCGACCAGTCGACAATACTGCATTGTACCAGTAACTTAATCCGATATGCAGACCCAATAAACTTTGGACCTTAGACAAGAATAGATAAAGATCAAAATTAACTGAGGTAGAACACAGCGGCGCCTACGCAAGATTGTCGTATGAGTATTTTTAGCATCGCCCAAGAAGTTTTATTTGATTGCTACACAACATATAGTTGTTGGGATTTGTGTTTCAAATAAGTCATGTTTAAAAATAACAATAACATAAATTCCTGAAGAAAGCTATTCATAATAGTAAATGTAAAATATCATAAATTATGGAATCAGCGAAAGGTACTTCGATTCATAAAACAGATTTTGCCTTACTAAGCGACAACAATTAGCTTAATTCAATAATAACGTTTTGCCTACAGTAGCCAGCTACCCCACCTCTTACTGCATATTGATTGAATTATAGATACTAATAATAACTTATACCTTATCTAAGTCTCAAATCTAAGCGATACCAATAGGTATAGGCCTAATCCGTAGGCCATTTGTTAAAGTTACACTAATGTCTCATGAATTAAGTGCTGCTATAATTTAATTAATTCAAAATCAAAATTAAAATTTCTTTATTAGAATCAGGCTAAAAATTAGCGCTTTTTGAACTTCAAACAATAAGACAATTTGTTGGTGGAATTTAGCAAACTAATATTTCTGAGTTTATTTTTAAAATATATAGTGGACATTACATTCTGTTTCAGATTAAAATAATTTTGTCACCATACAAAGTTAAAAGTTTGTCTCAAAATATAATTACAGCGAGTATTTTTACAATAGAACTTCTTAAGAACAGTCGTGTCGATCCCTACAAAAACTAAAACAAAACTGATTAAGTTTTTATCATTTCCAAGAAACCCGAACACAATGTTCATTCATTTTGTCTAGTCTAAACCCATATGATTCCATGGAAAATAATCTACACCTGGGCCGGTCACATCCGGCAACGGGATTTTCCATTTCCACCCGGTGTGTGCCACTTCCTGGGGGGACGGGGAATATGTCCTTACGAATCCTCCCATTCTTGCGATTCTATGCTCACGTTAGCAATCAGTCGGCATTGTCCGGTGGAGTTCGATAATTTCGCCGCATGCAATGGGGATGAGCAGTCGTTTTTCGTGTTCTGGCGAGGTCTGTGTGACTGTGTAATTATGGCTTCGGCTATTGTAATGTAAGGTACGGAGATTATCGACGATTATTTTTCACTGGATTATGAAATCACCTAGAATTTTGGCCGAACTGTTACTGAGCGTGCTAATTTGTGAACAGTATTCAACTCTTGTATCTGAAACAAGTAGTTACGTAAATGTGCAATGTTACTCCCTAGATACCACTCGAGTTTCGCTTATTTCTTAAGAGAGCAAACCGAAATGGAAATGTAATTACAGATGCTAGTAGTTCAACTACCAGCTAAATACAAAAGTCTTTCTCAGAATTTGAATCTAAGATGCAGCACTATTATGAACTGTAGATGTTAACACAAAGTTCCCCGCTTTTGAGCTATTCCCGTAACATAATAAAGGAAAGAATCCACTGCCAAGTGTTCCAAAACGTATTTTCTTTGGACAAAAAAAAAGAAACAGACATAAAAAAGACGGGAGAAAACTAGCAAATAAGCCGGCTGGCTTCCGGAGACGTAAATATAAAAATAAATGAAAAATATATTATATAAACATTTTCGGGGGCGTTAAATTTGCATTTTAATGGAGATCCACGCGTAGGTAACAAGTTTAACTAATAGCCGTGAAATGAGGGGAGGCGGAATGGGCGGCCGGGGCACAGCGGTGCCTTTGTTCAACGCCGGGCCAAAAACGTCATAAATTCAAAAAGGTTTACTGTCTTTGTCTTATGACTTCACTGCTTATAAGTGTTAAGGAAGACTTACCGCATTCATTAAACTAATACGCGTGTGAATTCGTTGTATAATAATTGATTTTAGTTGGAAGCTTTCAATACGAATGTGGTCCTTAGTTTCGGTTAATTATAGTCAAATACAACTGTTATTATCAAAGGCTTGCTATGTAATAAATACGACAACCTCAGTAGCTCATGTAAACTTGCTCAAGGAAAACGCTCGCTACACATCTTCTTTCAAACAGTGGCTGGAAACAAATTGCTCATTTCTCAAAACTCGGTCCCAAAATGCGAATAGGCTAATCCTGCAACAACAAGAACGCGACGGGTCAAGTTTCTTTTCAACATAATTTTACTTCATATCGTAGGAAATACAAAACATTGCTGACTACAACTGGGAACAGTTGGGATGGAGGACAGTGGTACACTGGTAATCCTCCCAGCACAATCGGCCGCCGCTCGCTCCGTGGAATATGGTACTAAATAAGAAGGAGCGCTCTCTTCGTGTGACAAAGAGTAAGGTCAAAGAGGGGTTAAGGTTAGTGTGGGTTTGTGCCTAAGTAGCGTCAAACTATGAAGCCAAAATGTAGCGGCGTTTGAAGACTGGAACAGATATAAATATGAATTGTTTTCTTGGCAAAGCTAATATTGAAATATTGTTAATATTTCAGCAATATAAAATATATATAAATAATAATAAGTCAATATTGAGGACAATTTCGGATAACTTTGAGTAAACCATAAATAAATCTTAATTTTCCACAAAGTGAGTGCATGATAGCCAAATTTTTTTTGAATTATGGTTTGTTTTGAAATGTTGAGTATCCCCGCGTTATACATTATACCTACATAATATTTTCAAATCAGCTAATAAACATTCAGCAGAATGACTTACTTATATATCGCTACGATGAGAGAACGCGAGGATATTTTGCCTGAATAGCAACACTTAGTTGCATAATATTGGTACTATCAAATTAACGAAGTCACTTAGTAAATATTGTTATAAAATCAGCTTGCCAAATGAGCCTGCTATATTTTCGAGGCTACGCAGCTGATACGTATTACATAACTCGCTAAAGTTAAAACCATCTATCAAGCAACTGTCCGCTCTGCCGTCATAATCTACGCTACGTCGCCACATAAAGCTGTCCCAACGTTATCTTGGCATATTGCATACCGTGCGTCCGCATATGATAAGTGCATAACCCGAACGTTTGTTGGAAAAACACACTTTCATCGCGGAAAGCCCGGAGACGATCTTGTTTTTCAACTAGGTACATGTTTGTTTGTGTTTACATTGCGCGAATTTGTCTTATGAGAACTTGGGGTGGGAATGTGTAATATACAGATATTTTATATGGGTTGGATTTGTATTGATGGCTAGAGTAAAATAGTGTTGTAGAGAGAAAATATTGAAGGCGGCGCTGTTTTTTGATATATTTATTTTAATATTGACAGTATATATTTATTTAAGTATCTAATATATATGTCAATGTTTACTAACAATGTCTCTCTTTTCATCAACATATAACAATTCTTTCACAAGGTACATCTAGTGTAACGTGTATTAATCTACGGTCTCTGCTAACGTCTCTATGATATGACACTGGCTAAATAGTCGGTCATTGGCAGCCGAAGCGAAGAAAAAAAGAAAAAAATATATACAATTGAAAGAGTTTGGCTAGGGTTAGGCTGATTCTTAACACACCTTGGCGTTCCAACATCACTTTCCTTCTTTATTTTTACAACCAACCACAGCAACTTTCTAGCCTAAGCTACTATAGCCCGTGATTTCACTAATGCATTCGGTCCTATCCGAAAACCAGCGCTGTTTCATTTCGATGGAGTAGCTTATGCTGAGATAGGGGCCTTTTTTGGTCTCGTGCAGGTTCTTAGCATTCCCAATTTTAGTTTTTTATAATTTGTTTTTTTTTTTGTATGTGATCACCTGTTTGCGAGTCCAAAATAAATATTTTCTTTCTTTCTTTCTTTCTTTCTTTCTTAGTACCTACTTAATATTTAATTAATCAATCCAAAATCATATTTATCAACCCAAATCTGAGTCCACAAAATAACAGTTGCAGATAAAATTTACCTCACAAGCAAATCAATTCAAGCTTAAACTTTACATAATCATCAGTGTCGCGATAAATTCTCTTTAATCTTAAACACAACGCATAAATAAGACAAGTCGTGAGTCACATGACCTCGCCACAAAAGCTAATTGTGTGTGTGCGTTTAAGAAATTCGCAAATAAATAAGTGTCCCACCCACACGAAGTCCGTGTGGTCAGAATGAAACACTGTGCAGTATTGGAATGACTGTGTTCCAGGGATGAAGCGATGAGATGGATAGTCTTTTGTGTAACGTGTAGGTGTTTTTTGGACGTCTAGTCTTTTTTGTAAGTAGAAGGGTAAGATTAGCCATGGTACTTTGGTCGTAATAGTAGTCCCTACTCATGATATTCAGAGTAGTCAGAGACCTGGACATTGCACACCCTATATGTCTTCATTTAAACGGGTCTTTAATATAATTATTTCTGAAATGATGTATAAGTAGTTCATTAATTAAAGTTAATTTCGTAAATATTATAAATGTCTCAAAATGTGTGTTCTTATTGGGTATTTATTGTTAAAGTTCTTAAAATATTATCATCCGTATACAAATGAAAACATAAATAAAATACCAAAAATATCTCAGCTTTAAATCGCCTTCGCTGCACCACCACAGTTTTAAGCACTGACAATTTATTGCGCACGCAATTACAACATGGCGGACAAAAATCGCAGTGCGCATGCGCGACAAAAGTCTGTCAGGCGGCGCTTGCGCCCTGGTGACATATTTACGATTTTCTTGTTTTATTTAATTAGATATGCCATGTCTGTTATATAGGACTTTCATTTGATACTGAAAATCTACATTTTCAGTATCAAATGAAAGACAACACAATACACTTTAAGAAACTCCACTCCTACGAGTGGAGTTTCTTAAAGTGTATTGTGTTATTTGCGTTTCATCGCCGTTCAATGGATAATTTTTGTGCTGTTATTATCATACGCTATTCGTTAGGATTTTATTACGATTTCTTTTGCCATTTTACACCATTAAAATGATTTATCAGTGTAAGAATATAGATAATTCAACCCTTGATATTAGGCAACAAAGAGATGCACTTAATATATCCAAACCCTAAGCTCCCAAACAAAAACTTACTTTTACGAAGCAGTAGAAAATGTGTTTTTTTTTTGCGGGTAAGTCTTTCACAAATTACATAGAAACAAAAACGTTGACAAAAGCGACATTTCCAAACAAGAATAGGTAAACATAATCATGAAATAAATATCCAAATAGCATTAGGATGTCCCCTGAAATGAAAGAGACAAAACATAACATAGCATCACGCCTGTATTCCCCGAAGGGGCAGGCAGAGGTGTACACAGTTGTAAACCCACATTGCATCAATGCTGTTATTAAGTCCCATGTAATAGGTGGTGAGCCTATTGCCATCTACCGGGCACAATTCCAAACTCCGGACTGCTACTGAGAATTTCCTAACAAAAAAAAAACAATAACACTTTCCCCGATCCGGGTTTCGGAGCGCTTGACCGTAGTAGCGCTTGAGACCATTAGACCAAAGAGGCAAAACAATATATTAAGTATATATAATACAATACTTGTTAAACACATAAACCGCGCATTGGCCAGTTATCAGTTTGCGAATCACGAAACAAGACATATTGTTGATGAACAATGATCTAGAGGACTTGTACAACAATAATTTTGTCAATTTACGCGTTAACTGTTTTTTAACAACTTATTGATTGTATTTATTCGTTTTTATTGTTATTTCTTGCTTTTTAGCTGAATAAAAACCTTTTTCTTTCTTTCTTTAATGACTATTTCTTTAAGGAAACATTGAAAAATGATAGACACGACTCTTGACATTCTGTGTCATCACTCTACCAACTGAGCTAGATTGACTATAACTACGTCTTTCTATGAGCTTTCACTTCACTTTCTTTCCTAATAATTAACTTTAAACAACCAATTACTACAGCCAAAGCCACAGAGCTGAATACAGTATTTACCTACCAGAAAAAATAATAAAAAAGTTATAGCAGTTTATTTATAATGTAATACAAAGCATTCTATATCCCCCTCAAAGTTTACGACGCACTTGACATAAAACAGATGGTTCGAACAAATATATTGGTATAAAGTGGCAAAACAGACGTTTAGTTGGGGCGGTTACACATCAAACCAACATTAATTTTGGGTAGTAATATCTTAGGTTTGCGCGATCACTACACATTATAATAAAACAACTTTTAACCGGATTAATCGCGTGTATTATTGGTTCTTTGTTTTTCCTGACGTTGTCCTCCTGCGACCACGAACGCTGCAAAGTGTTCGAAACGTCAGGAAAAACAAAAAACCAATAATACACGCGATTAATCCGGTTAAAAGTTGTTTTATTATTAATTTTGGGCCTTTTGTCCATTTCGGTGAATGAAAATAAAAAGTTTTCTTAATGAAATGAAAATAAAAATTTTTCTTAATTTTTTTGGGAACGGCTTTGGTTATTTTTGTTACTTAACTAGAGACTAAATACTCCTATAGCAACACACCTGTATTTCACCAAGGGTAAGGTAGAGGTATGTATAGATCTACTGCCATCTATCGCACACAATTCAAAACGTCGATTCAAAATTGAGAATTTCTTAACAGAAAAATCTAATAGTTATTTGTAATATACCAAACACAATTCTAAATATTTTTACTGAAAATTTCTTAACAGAAAATTCAATTACACTGCCCGACCTTAATCGAACCGAGGACCTTACGCTTAATAGCCACTCTAGCGAATTTTAAAAGAACAGTTATTTATTAAGTAATCCATACTATCCATACTATTATAAGGGCGAAAGTAACTCTGTTTGTTTGTATGTTTGTTTGTTACCTTTTCATGACTAAACAGCCGAACGGATCGTAATGATATTTGGCATGGAGATAGATTGGACCTTGGAGAAAGACATAGGCTACCTTTTGTCACGCATACGAAGTCGCGGGTACCAGCTAGTCATTATATAAAACTCAAATTTCGCAAACTGCCAGAACCATGACAAGTAAAAAAATACGATATACAATATTATATCAAATTGTATAAAGCTTTTCCTTTCTAAAATAAACAAACAACATGATCTACTTACAGCTTAATACATATAAATCCAGCAGGCAAAACAAAAATAGAAAATTTCATACAATCTAATAGCATAGTCCTTTTTACGGGCTAGCCAACTCGACCACAACTCATAATATCCTTACCTACATACTCGTAAATCATACTGAGCCTAATATTTTGGTAGTCGTGGTACAAAACAACCACAATCCGGTCAATCTGAAGTAGAACTAGGTTCGTTTATTTACTTAGGAACCGTTCGGTAACCACATGTTTTGTTGTTTAAGAGCCAGATAACATTGGTTTATATGGACGGAATTACGAAGCCGTGTCGGAAGTTTTGACTTGAAAATTGAGCTTTATTTTGCATACATGCTTAAGTATACCATCACGCCTGTATTCTCCGAAGGGTTAAGCAGAGGTACACACCCACATTTTACTGATGCCATCATTAAGCCCCATGTAATACTAATAGTGCCCCAGAAGAACAAAAGTAGGTACTTGAAAAATAGCGTAATATTACAAAACTTGTTACCAATACTATACTAAAGTGACGAAAACGATCACTCTGCTAGAATATGATAATGGATTTTTATACCTCTCAACCGGTCGAGATAGCTTAGTGGTCAGAGCGCCTGGAGTATTTATCAGGGAGGCGCAGGTTCGAATCCTGTGCCCCCCACTCTATCCGCGCCGGTGTCCCCCAGGGCTCCGTGCTCTCGCCCCTCCTGTTCACGCTCTTCACTAGCGACATCCCCAAAAATAGACAGGCAAAGTTAGCTCTCTTCGCAGACGACACTGCCATTTTCTACTCCGGTATCGTGCGCGACCGTATAGCTAGCACTCTCCAAACTTCCGCCAACGTACTAGGCGCTTGGTTCAGGAAATGGAGAATAGAAGTCAACCCCGATAAGAGTCAAGCCGTACTCTTCGCGAAAAAGCGTAGGATCAGACCCCCCGACCCCAAACCGATAACCATGTTCGGCAAGCCGATCCCTTGGGAGAAGCAAGCCAAGTACTTAGGAGTCATCCTCGATAGACACTTGACCTTCGGTGAGCACATAAGGACGGTGCGCTCGCGCGCCGCCTTCGCTCTGGGTAGGCTTCACTTTATTATGAACGCACGCAGCAGATTGTCCCTTAAGTGCAAACTGCGCATTTATACCACGTGCATACGCCCCATCATGACCTACGCCTGCGTAGTGTTCCCACACGCGAAATCGTACCGCCTCCATAAGATGCAGACCCTCCAAAACCGTGCCTTACGTAAGGTCACGGGAGCCCCACTCTACGTTAGAAACGAAAACCTCCATCTCGACTTCAAGATTCCCACTATCCAACAGTTTATAAAACGCATTTGCAAGCGTTATTTCGAGTCTGCTGAAAAGCACCCCAACCCTCTTATCGCGGCTGCCGCCCGATACACCCCCTCCCAGATAAGTAGAATTCGCCGTCCTAGGCATTCACTATTGTACCCCGATGACGCTATAACCCTGCTCCAAGAGAGCCGTAGGGCCACCAGCACAGTACACAAACACAGACCGCCGTCATTTAGGCCTCGCCGCCGAGGCCCGTCGCGACGTCCCCGTAATGCACCTAATGCATCACCTCCCCGACCCTTGCTCGTGCCAGCCCGCGTAGCCGCTGAGCCTGTAGCTTTAAATTCCCCTAATAATAATAATTATGATAATCCTTGTTCGATCCAGCCAGTCCCTTGCTGTCCTCCCTCAAGCGACGCCCTAAGCCGAGGCTCGTACCCCGCAGGGGGTGCCCTTAGCGTTGTCGCTTTAGAATTAATTTAGTCGTATGCCCCTGGCTGGAGGCCTTAATAATAGTTTATTATTAGGGCATCCACAGGAAAGTCCGGTTAAGCAGTCGACAACCTCCTAGGTTGACCTGCGAGATGCCATTACAAAAAAAAAAAAAAATCGAATCCTGTTCGCGACCGTATTCTTTTTCCATTTAATATAATAACTTTAGAGTTCGCTAATCATGCGTTAATGATTTTCAAAGATTTATATTGAATGGATTTTTCTGTTAAAAAATCTCGTACTGTGATCAAATTGAATACGTTCTCAAAAACCGACTGGTCAGGAGCAACCTAAATCGACGAACATGCATGAAGAGGTTAATAAACATAGTTGAAGCGTAATAGGTGTGTCTGAATCCTAGCAAGTAGAAATCGATAGTTTCTGCCTTCCCCAATGGGAAATAGTCGTGACTGTATATATGTAAAAAAACCCAGTAGTAGCCCGGTGTTTGGAATTATGCCCGTAGATGGTCTGTTGCCATCTCACCGTTACATGACACTTGATAATTGCACCGGGTGAAATGCTATACAACATCCCTTTCCTTGATATTGTGATGGAACATCAAATTGTTTAAGTGAAAAATATAGATTTTCATTTTAACTCTAATCCAAGTACAAATTTGATATGATTTTTTTTACCAAGCATGAACAAATTAACAACCGAAGGTACATCAAGTTAAATGATTATAATGATGAGCAAAATTTATCGAGGTTAAGCTGCGCATGCCGCGGTCGGTCTGTTGATGGGTGACCATCATTTCATACCGAGACCCCTCCGTGCCTCTGAGAGTACGTTAAGCCGTCGGTCCCGGTTGTCAAATTAAGACCTATGACAGCCGTTACGGGTAGTCAGAGGCCTGAAAGTCTGACAACTAGTCTTACCACGAGATATCGTGTTGTTCAGTAACTGGGTTGTGGAGGTCAGATAGGCAGTCGCTCCATGTAGGACACTGGTATTAAGCTGCATCCGGTTTGACTGGAAGCCGATCCCAATGTAATTGGGAAAAGGCTAGGCAGATTGCTGAGCAAAATTAAAATTATCAGGAATTTTGTTGTCAATTGAATTCATACCGCGATAAATAAAGGCAATCAACCAACATACCTATTTTGGTTATTAAAACAGAATATTAGTGACTGTACACTAAAATTAATATAATTGCATCTATATTTTCATTAGCATTCACGTACATTTAAAGTTAAAATACACTAACGTTTTTTCCAGGCCAGTAGAGCGGAAAAAAATCATAACTATTTCGATACTGATATTTCCGCCAGCTCTTGTACTATAACCAGTTTCCCCACTGACTCACTTGACGTCAAGGTCGTGACTTCGATTGATGATAAGCAGATTGAGATACTTACGTAAAATGTAATAATAAACCTAATTTCCTGAGAAGTAAAGTCTAAAATAGCTGGGTATTGGGAAACTATGTTAAACTATTTTTAATACTAGGTATTTAATATAGAAACATCTCAGATATTTGACATTTTAATAAATCAACTATTAACCGCTTATTAACCATCTCGACCTCTCAGGACGCCTAGAGTATTTATACGGGAGGCGCAGGTTCATATCCACGAGCCTATTTTTTTTCCACGAATATTTATAACTTTAGAGTTCGTTACGCATACGTTAATGCATTTGAAGGATTTATCTGTTAACTTTTAACCAGATTAATCCGTGCATGACTTTCAACCTGCGATCACCAAAACAATAGTAGGTAACATAAGCGTCAGAAAAAAAAAATAGATTTTTTATATAAAGTTTTAGAATTTTTTGGCATCGTAAGAGCTATATTTGATATTCCGCACACTCATAAACTTTTATATCTATTGTCGTATTAATTCTGAGTGTTGATACTTTATGGGTTCGTCGACACACGGCCCAAGGAACTTAATACAGTATTTACATCTTCGACTAGACTTCAATAATTGATCAGTTTTATGGGCAATTAATATCGAGTACAGTCAGGGTTATTATTATGAGGTAGTACTATTATTTTTATAGCTTATTTATAAAAATTATTGTACGAAGAAAGCATGAAACATGGAATTTTTTTGAACGTTGCGACGTAAAACTTGTGTAAGTTGTCAATGTCAAGATCCAAAGTCAATTTCCTTTTTTTTTTGTTTCTAATTTCGGAGTTTATAATAAGAACACCTTAGAGGAGTATTCATATCAATTATTGTTCACCGGTTACTACTTTCATGTATTTTTCGGGAATTGCCCGACTAGTTTAGTTTTATTATAATAAAACAACTTTTAACCGGATTAATCGCGTGTATTAATGGTTTTTTATTTTCCTGACGTTTCGAACACTTTGCAGCGTTCGTGGTCGCAGGAGGTGCATTTTTCGGGATTTTCGGATTAGTTTCAACCTCGAACGGAGACATAGTCATGAGTTGAGCCCTAGAAGCTAGTCGATGCAGTAACCGGTGAACAATAATTGATATGGATGTCTCACGAAAGTTACTACTAAATAATGTTAAATTGATTTCGCTTGTAAAACAGGTCGTATTCCCATAGGTCTAGAAGTCAAGAAAAATCAAAATAATACATCTAACTTCCGCTCTTATAGATCAAAACCCAGAAATATTTTTAAAAACCTTGGTCCCTATTTGGTTCCGCTCGTTATAATTCCATACCCGTAAGATGTATGTAACCGATACTCGTCAAATCGTGGCCGCTAGAGCGAGACACAGATATCTTGTTCTATTACCGTCTTCCCGAATTGTAATATGAGACCAAACGCTTTGTTTCTTTCTAGTTTGGTCCGACAAAGTGGGTTGGTGTACATCACCGGTTTTGTAAATATGTTTTTCGATCAAGTTTATTAGGGAAACATGTCAAGTGTTCTCTGCTGAAGATCAAACACTTGCCTTTGTTATCCGGAAACATGAACCAGTTTCAAAGGTGATAATCCGGCTTTTGATGGTAAACATTCGATCTGATAAGTGGTGTTATTGTTATGATTGTATTGTCCAAAGACAAGTATCCACAGAGTGTTTTTGTACTGCAAAAGAGTTAAATTTACGTTATGCTCATAGCATTATAGCGTCACGCCTGTATTCTCCGAAGGAGTAGGCAGAGGTGTCCATATGTTACACCCGCTGTTATTAAGCTGTAATAGGTGTGAGCCTATTGCCATCTACCGGGCACAATTCCAAGCTCCGGGCTGCTACTGAGTATTTCCTAATAGAAAAACTCACGGCTCGCTTAATGGTAAGAGATTAACATACCCTGTGGATACTTGCAACACTAGGAGTATCACGCACATGTTGCCGATCCTATAAAAGGAATCGCTGCGGCGGCAATATGCGGGGATTTAAAGAATAGTGGCGACCTTAATAACTGATAGGAATACAACATTAAAGGAGTAGTGGTCCTTGGATACAATGTTCTCAAGGTGGAGGGACATCCTCTGTTGAAAATTCTCTCTTGGAGAGTGAAAACATTAAGGTTATAACAAAAACTCTCTCATTGGAGAATCAAATGCGTACATATGCCACTAAATAATAACTATATTATTTATGATCATTCTGTTTAATATTATTCTAATGACTCTATTAACAACCAGCAATGTATTGATAACATCCAAAATCCATCGCATATTGGTTACAAAGGATCGGTTTCAATGTAATTGTATTTTCGAACAAAAAACTTGGACTGACATGCATCAGCGATTTAGTATACCAATGTTATGTCGACCGTCCGTTGTTGTATAAAATTGATTTCGACAATGTTTGAGGTTGCACTTGTTTGTTTAGCCAACTGTACATCGACCGCCGCGCGAGTTTGTAGATTTTTAATGAAGATTACCGATAAAACTTATCGGTTCTGCCCTCTGAAACAGGAAGAAGTCGCGAAGTTTCATTATTGGATAGTCGCGGTATTTTAAATAAAATATTTTATTACCTCAACTTAGGTTGCAGTTGTAAGGATATTTTTATTTTAGGGGCTTACTCTCTGTCACAATCTAGGCCGAAAACAAAGACGTGATTGACGATGAAGTGAGCTTACCGAAAAGAAGCCTGTTCAAGTTTTCCAGTGAGTTGGAAGGTTTGGGTTCTATGTACTCGGAAATATAGACGCAGGGAGATCTCCTTGGCTCTTAGGCTCGGCGAATGAGGAACGATGTGGAAAGAGTTTAGTAGGCGCTACCAGGTAAGACCCTGCAATGCGTTTTGGAAATCCGATCACAAAAAGGTGAAGATAGTTCAAATTTTATAACCACAATAAAACAATGAATTGGTTAGTCAAAGGTTACGTAATTACCGAAAAAGACACGCTCATAGCTTAGCATAATTTCAGTGCACAAACGAACTGAATGAGCGTAGTAAAAAACATAAAATCCTCCGAAAGCCCAGCATTGAAACCATTTATTGGTCAGCAAAAACATGGAGCGAGTTCCCAGGGGTCATAAATAAGCGATCGGGCTCGACGTTAGCGCGTCTCATTTTGCCACATTTCAAAATTAGCGCGCGATACCGCGTCCGTAAAACGTGGCCGACCAACGAACGAACATAAAACAGTATCGGATTTATGTATGGTGTAAAATTTTATATTATTCCGCTCCATCTATGAATTGGTGGATACTTTGTTCTGATTGCCCGATACAGAAATGTTTTTATGTTTACAGTAATATGGAAATGCGTTTTGTTTTATGATTTGGTTTGTAAGAATACTTGGAAGATAAAATAATAATATCGTGAATTCTTGCGAATTTACTGCGAAACGTCTGGGTCTTCGTATAAAGCTCTTATAAGTTTTACAGAATCTTATTTTTCTCCTAAGCGTAAAGATCAGAGAAATTTACTTTAAAATTTTATAATATGGTATTATATGATAACGTTTTAAATGCATTTTACTCAAAACAGCTTGGAAACCTCATCCAGTTTTCCGTTAAATCTTGCAATTGATAACAACAAAAGCACTCTTTCTCTTTCCCCCACACAGAAACGTAAATTAAGCGTAACTACATACAGAAGTTGACCATTTAGTAGCAGGTGGGTGCAAGTTTGTGACTGCACTATTGTAAATCCGCATCTGCATTGCAGCCCCCGTGAATACTTCTAGAACAGGACCGTCTGCTCACCGCAGCCAAATAATTTCCAAACTTGCTTTCACTGGCGCCGAATGTTGAACGTTTGTTGTAGATTTGTGGCGGTGCCGCATAAATATTAGACAAGTAGATCGTTACGGATGTTCGTTGTTGGACGTCAGATTCTGGATTGCAGTTGGTATGGAACTGTAACGTTGATGTTAAATCGAAACAGGGGTAATTCAACGAGCTTATGGACAGGATAGGGTTGATTCTTTGGCTGTTAAGAGTAAATTAAAACTGGATTTAGACATGTTTTCTACCTTTTTAACCGACTCTTCCAAAAAGGAGGAGGTTATCAATTCGGTTGTATTTTTTTTTTTTTTTTTTTTTTTTTTTTTTTATGTTTGTTACCTCAGAACTCCGTCATTTATGAACCGATTTGGATAATTATTTTTTTATTTGAAAGGATTTACTTTCAGATTGGTCCCATTTAAATTTTATGAAAATTGGTTTAGTAGTTTGGTATTTAAATCAAAATAACTGAAAAATAATACGTCGTCGAAGTAAACGAAATGGTGTATTTTGCTTTCTTGTGACTTTCCGGTGGTGTTTACGGTCTCTAGAATAGTTCTAATGAACTGCCTAACTGTCAGATAGTTGATTTTAGTTCGAAATTTGGTCGGCTCTGTATGTCCTAACAATAATAACCTAACTTTATTTTACTTGTCAATAGCAAAAAAATTATGAAAAATTTTTATGACGTAAATACTAAACCACTATAATAATCGACAATATATCGGGATTATGAAAGAAAATAAATTAAATTGATCCATGAGCGAGCGTAGCGAGCGAACAGCCCCCGTCATCCTCTTCGTGTTTAGGTTTTTTCTAACCTTACGGACACAAAAATAGGAGCCCCGCTAAGCGGGGCTCCGTCGACCCAGCCACGGAAAGTCAAATCAGAATACAGTAAAGTAAATCAGAGTACGCTTTTTTACTTGAATGGTGACTATCCATTTAATATACCTATACAATAAACAAACCTGTCCCACTGTAGATATGTCATTCTACATTACGTCTAAAGGTGGGTAGCAGTTTTGTTAAACGTATCGCAATGGCAATCCAGCTGAACGTTGTTAAGCTGTTTTATAAAACAGTACTGTTTTGTAAAGCAGCTAGAGATTTTGTAAAACAGCGGATTCTACAATCCATCTGCGACAGATATATATGGACAGCGCGTTGAGTAGGTCTACCCATATTCACTTCCGATAAATCAGTTATGGTACGCAAGATTCACTAAAAAGTAAGAAATAAAATAATTTTTAACAAAAAAAAGAACCGACTCCAAAAATCTTTCTGTGTAAAATTGCACTAAAAAGTTATAAAATAATTGCATTATTTACTTACTACAATTTATATAAAAATATTTTTTAATTTTAGAGTATTCTGAATAAAGTCAATTTATTAGGACAATAATATACAATTATTATTATTTTTGGAGTCGGTGCCAGTAAAGGATAATAAACGTGTAAGTACATTCATGAAGTAGCGTATTACGTTCGCTTTAGGCAGTTGTTGTGTTCATTTGTAAATAGGTTCAATTAGGTATAATACATTATCGTAAAAATAGTGATGGTTAATGTACCTTTAAATATACTTTGCAAATTTTAGGAAACTTCCTCAATATTTTTAAAGTTTGTCTGGCACCGACTCCAAAAATAATAATAATTGTATATTATTGTCCTAATAAATTGACTTTATTCAGAATACTCTAAAATTAAAAAAATATTTTTATATAAATTGTAGTAAGTAAATAATGCAATTATTTTATAACTTTTTAGTGCAATTTTACACAGAAAGATTTTTGGAGTCGGTTCTTTTTTTTGTTAAAAATTATTTTGTGAACGTGTAATTTAAACTTCTGTCTATAAAATTGTGTAACCGAGATTTGTTGTTTCGATAACTTTGAGTTTGAGCATCGTGTTTCTTTTCTATCACTGCTAATAATCTATTTTAAATATAACTTTCAACGTTAAAATAGAATTAGAAACGGTAGCAAATTTCAATTAGCAACGAAAATTATTCAAATAACCTATTTCTGTAATCAAATAAATAAACAAAACTTTTGTTTCTAATTATTTACATTGGAAACTTATCTCACAAAATAAATATAGGCGACAGCCTAAAACAGAAATGTCGTTACAAATTTTCACGAGCGAACAAAAATCCAGTGAACAGAGCAATGAAATAAAATTTCAAGCGGCGCCGTAGGAGGTAAGTTATAGCGTCAAATAGAAGCATTATGTGTGCACGACACGAGCTAGGATGTCGTTAACTGTAATGTAGTTTAAAGTACAATATTACTGTTTTGTAAGTCGGCTAAACTTCGCACTTGTTCATAAGTAAACTTGGTGTTATAAATATCGTGTGTCCACAAAAGTTTCTAATGATAAACCTGTATTTTTTGCTGTCATAAAAGTCAATGTTAATTGCTGATTTCATGTTTTTCAGTAGGGTTGTCAATTTTGATATCATCGCATAACTTTTCAACGCATCTACCAACTATTATTCATAATAATAAAATTACTATACCACGAACGCTGCAAAGTGTTCGAAACGTCAGGAAAAACAAAAACCAATAATACACGCGATTAATCCGGTTAAAAGTTGTTTTATTATAATGTTTAGTGATCGCGAAAACGTAAGATATTACTATTATAACAGTTTTTTTTTTGAAAAGAATTAACGCATGTTTAGCGAACCTTAAAGTTATATTTTTTTTATGGAAAATGAATACGGTCGCGAGCAGGATACGAACCTGCGCCTCCCGGACAAACACTCCAGGCGCTCTGACAACCAAGCCATCTCGACCTCCGCGCACCACCGCGAATTCTTCGTCCACACTTCAATACGTCTTTTGGCGACGTTATCCATTCAGTCGACTAACTTTGCAGTTAATACAATGTCGTAAAGATGCAATTACCTTATCAAATACAGATACATTTTGAAAATCATTAACACAAGTTTAGCGAACCTTAAAGTTATAAATTTTTGTAGAAAAAAAATACGGTCGCTATTACTATTATTCATTATTATTCAATTATAACTGCTACTTAAATAATTTCGCACAAAAAATTTATATTAAATTTTCTGTATCAAGGAAAAGCATTTCTAAAAATGATCTATTTCAGGACATGTCCTTTCACTTACACAATGTAAAAAGATTATCGAAATGTTCTTTTCATTTTTATTTTAGTGAAATTTTTCAAATGTTTACGAAAACTATTTAAAGGGGATTCCTTGGAAACTATTGACGATATTAAAACAGCGATTTCTCCTCATTTATTTGACATTAAATTTAAAAATAAAGCAGGGCTTATAATTCTTGTTTCTTTAACCGTAAGTGATGCCAAAAAAGGAAGCCATCAATTTTAAATGCGTTCCGTCTCTTTCTATTTGGAATGATAGAAAAAGATAGATGTAGAGAAAACTAATGCGACGTCATAGCTAATTAGCGTCAGTTAGTTTTAAGGAGAAGAACTTCGTGTAAAATTAGATTTTATCCTCCACTTAATGACTATAACATATTTATTTAATTTATGATTCTTACCTATACCTTAAAGTCATTTGTAATGATATTCAGGAAGTTTTAGAATGAGGACCATTTAGATCTAGGCGATGATGGGACAAGCTTGGTGCTTAGGTACGTATTATTCACAACTGCAATAGGCAAAAAAAAATGTAGAAGAAGGAAAGACCTTTGCCTTACAGGGAACAAAACAAGCTAGCATAATAATAATGCAGTATTGTCTAGGGCTGTCTATTTATCCATTTGTTTTGATTTGCAGGATTATTTTTTAATAATAAATAGGGACTTTAAGGTTTGCTTCTCGTTTAATAGAGTAAAATGAATATAGATCAAAATTTGGTTTAAAAATTTTCAGGTGAATTTTTCTTTTGAGAAATATTAATGTTCTAAGATCATGAAACTCACAATTTTAAATAAGTGGATTATTTAATATTGTGAGTTTCATGATCTTATAAATAGGTACACAGCACAAAGGCTACCAAAAAAAAAAAGTAAAATTTATACGGATAAAAGTAAAAGTGATTTAATGGAAGAACTGCCACTTAAATAAAGGCCACTTCACACGGCAAGAAGACAAGGGGGACACGCATCGTTAGTCATGATCGTAACTTTTTTCTTGGTTTAAAACGGCTTTTAATTGAGCCCACATGTTCTCAATATCAGATAAATCTCAGATTTTCTGATTGTTCATACAAGCCCGCAGTTTTTTCTCGATGCTCACAGAAAGGGGCTAAAAATTATTTAATTGGGTGGGTAAATAAAAGATAAACAATAGATACTGATCAACTATTGACACGTATTATTAGGTTATGTTTTGATCTGAACATTGCATTAGATATTTATTAAATATTAATTATGATATAACGTCAGGAAAAACAAAAAACCTAATACACGCGGTTAAAAGTTGTTTTATTATAATAGATATTTATTTTTTATCTTTAAATAATAAAGTAAAGTCATAGTAATATCTTAGGTTTTCGTGATCCCTACACATTATAATAAAACAACTTTTAACCGGATTAATCGCGTGTATTATTTAAAACAAAAACCAATACTACACGCGATTAATCTGGTTAAAAGTTGTTTTATTATAAAGTAAACTCAAATAAAATACATGATAAATACAATGTCAATAAATATTTTGTGGTGATGTAGCTTTATAAATTATTCATATGATTTTATTAAGTAACATCAAATTAGACACGGTAAAGAAACCTAATAAAGGTAAAAAAAAATACATTAAATTATTTCACCACTAACAAACCAATCTCTCAAACAATTAACACGCTTTATATAAAACCCTTAAATGTGTCGAAACATCCATATTCCATGGTTTTTATCATTTTTATCACAATTACCTTAATTTGACAGTATAGTCGTGTAATAAAATACGTTCGAAACGACACGCGCCCAATAATTACCAACAAACCAGTAAAAAAATGGTTCAAAGAAAGATTTTATCACTAACCCACCACGATAATTCAACATTCAGGAAATAAAATTCAAGCTATAATCAACCTTATTGGAGTAACTTATGGTTCATTCTAACAAAAACGTAGTGAAAAGGTAATACGGTGGATGGCCCACACAGCAATTTACGAGAATCACAGAGTCACAGATAATTAAATAACAAAAAGAATCACAAAGTTAAAAAAGTGTTGATTTATTAAGGGGTTTTAATCGGATTCCAGTTAAGTTTGAAGGTATAATTGTACTTATAATGTATTTTACAGATCAATTAATGTTCACCAGCTACTACTCACGTGTATTTTTCGGGATTGCCAGACTAGTTTCGAACTCGAACGAAGCCCTTACTCATGAGCTGAGCCCGCGGCGATGTCGCGACTCAAAATATTTTATACAAAAATATTTTACAAATGTTAAAAAGGTCACACACATATTATCTTGAGTATAAGAGCAAAAAAATAACAAAACAAGCCTTTTTAAAGAACATTAAGGAATATATATTATCGAGGTCACCGGGAGAATCTTTCCATGAAAATAAAACACCGACTTGCACTGTCACTATGAAAGCTTGAGGTTTCTGCTTACTCCATTGAAGATGGGAGGCTTGATGATATATGGTAGTTTTAAAGAACATTTGACTGCATTTGAAACGACATTAGTTACGTGATAAACGTGATAATAAATAGTTTCAGACTACAATGTCAAAAGCGTTAATGTAATATAATACTTCTAACGACCGTATTTCGGTCACGGCGGCCTATCTCCACAGAGATTAGCCAAGTACGCAGGAGATATTATAGTGCACAAGTGTATGCGCAAACACAGGTGCACTTACTCTTCCTTCACTCTCATATTCCGAAGGGATGGCAATCCCACACAACCGGAGACAGATCAGGCGCAGGACCGACGGCTTTACGTGCTCTCTGTAACACGGGGGTGTTACACCACTAACTTCCTGACTCCGGGCTGCTACTGAGAATTTCTATTTTTGATATCAAATCTATATATTTTTCTGCTATAGGTACATTGCCGATGCATTGAGTTAAAAGCCGGAAAGTCATTGTTCCGATTCGGAACGGATCCGAGCAAACATTGCATGTGTCGTTATTTGATATTCAATTATCGGAATGACCCAACATACGAGCTAATGGGATTTTAAATTAGTATTAATGTTTTAATATTAATACCTGTCTTTTCCCTTTTGGGGTTTAAAAATAATCGAATGGCTGAAGCCTGGCTTGTAATCGAGAACTTAGTCCATTTTTAATCGACTTCAAAAAAGGAGACTCTGTATTCGACCCGTATGTATGTATGTATCCCGCGATTTTCTCAAAAAGTACTGAGCCGTATTGTTTGAATTTTTTGTAATTTAAATACATATTTTTCAGTATATAATAAATGAGGATCTGATGAAGTTCTTCGGAGATAGACAATTGGTATTAGTACTGGTTGAGCGAGCTGGTTTCCGCAACTCCCCACTCTTGGCGATTATTTTGAGTCCGGGGTGGGAATGGATTATTCGATCCACCCCAACTCCTCGAGAAAGGCCAGCAGGATATAGGAGATAGACAATGGAACTCATCAATAACTAAGAGCAAATGACCCGCGATAGCTGCGAATTAACGTAAAAAATATTATTAGGCAGTAATGTTATTAAATCTTAATATGTTTGTTACAAATCTACAATATTAAAATAATTGTTAATGTCATGTTGTAGAACTGTTAACAACACGTGAGTCTCAGCGCAAGATTATTTTTATAAAAAATACGATTGGCTCAGTGGAAGAAAAAGGTACAGGAGATTTTACCATCTAGTAGTTGCCTGAAGGTTTCGCATACTTGATATTCCTGTGTGCTCATAACCGCCTAATAAAAATGTTGAAAACGCAATTATGATCTACTACACTGTTTTTAATAAGCAACCCCGCATTAATTATATTTGAACAAAAATATGTTTTCGTTAAAAATATACAAAGCCCAGACACTTTGCTTACATATCAGTAAACCGTATAAATTCAAACGATTCCCTTTAAAAACATCACACACTATTCGTGGAACATCAAAATAAGAATCCATTTGCTACATTTAATCCAGTTCTAATCTCGCGCCGTATAAAACGACCTAAAATAACAATTGGAGAAGTATTTTCATTGGGCAAAAAAGAACTAGTGGAATTTTAAGTTTGGAATGTGGGAGACGTTGTAACTGGGTCCTAAACGGTAAGCCATTAGGTCTATACGACCGACATTAGTCTTCAAACGTTCGGGAAATAGGGTGCGACGTGACCCGAAGTAGGCGAAGCTAAGTCGGTGTGAGCGAAGGAATTTGTGACGTCATCTATCCGTGACGCTAGATAAGTCTTTGGTAGTGGTATAATTTTTCGTAGGCTTATGGTTTGAATTGAAAGAGAAAATTGGTAGTTGATACAAATGTTAGTGTTTTTATGACAGTCACTTGCGATATCAAGGCTTTGCCAGCCTTCATGCTAGCGAATGAACAACTAGGAAATTACATTGTCTACTAGTTATATTGTATCGTTGAAGAGCTTGGGAACAGGGCTACTGGGGCTATTTAATAGTAATGAATAATCACCTATCAATACTTATTTCGTGGTAGCCCCTTCCACTGTTTTACTGAAATTCAGACTCATAGTAATCTAAAGAATAGGAATCAGTTTTTTTTTATTAGTTTATAGGATTGCGTTTGATCGCCATCTCGCCTGATGTTAAGTGAAAATGCGGTCTACGATGTACGTATGTAATACGCTTGCCTAAAATAAACCGATTCACTCGCGTCTTGAAGACACCCAGATTGTAACTATAGGGGAAGACGGCAGCGCATTCCATTGTTTCGCGGTTCTTATAATAAACGAATCAAAGCGCTTCGTTCGGGTTTTTGGTATAGGGATGGCGTCTTTTAGTGCTTCTGTTCGTCTGATAGAAAAAAGGGCAGGGGGGAATTAGATCATGCAGACCTGAAGCACAGTCTTTGAAATGTACATATACGATAAAAAGCGATAGACTAGCAACGTTGCGCCGATGTTCTAGACTTTGGAGCTTAGTCTGAACAAGGGAATCGTTGCTGATGAGCCTCTTGGCACGCTTCTCAATGGACTCTAACGCCAATCTAATCTTAAGAAAATATCAAAACTGATATTAATCCAAAATCAATTAAGATATACCATAAAGTGCAAAGCCTAATTAAATTACCAAAGATTTAAGATAACTCAGTAACACAAGCGTGAAACACTAAAATTAATTGATGACACACAAAAAAGATACACAATGTTGTAAATTTCTATTCTACAGATACAGATGTAGTACCACGTAATAAAAGTCAGAAATTAATTTGTCCCGTGCTAACAGATACGTTTTAACGAATAAAGCTTAATTTGATTAATCTTTGGTAAGCACAATATAAATCTTGGTACAACCCTACGCGTACACATGTGTACAAAAGTGTTAAGAGCTTTACAGAGTAAAGAGTTTGGATTAATTGATAACGCGTGTCCTGGTTTACATTAGGTGTCAAATATGTCTGTCTTTCTGTCTGTCTGTCTATGTCATCTTTTTAAGTTTATTGTAGTCAGTTGAACTTTACACAGAATGATAATACCTATATATTAAAAATCACACACTCCTCCAGAGCGTATTTCGGTCACGGTAGCCCATCTCCGAGGAGATTAGCCAAGTACGCACTATAATAAGTGCGCAAGTGTATGCTCAACAAAAGTGCACTCCCTCTTCCTTCACTCTCAAAGTCCGATGAGACGGCAATCCGACACGACCGGAGAGAGATCAGGTGTGACACCGCCATCTCTCCACTACTGAGAATTTCCTAATAGAAAAATCCAATAACAGTTTGCTCGACCTGGGAATCGAACCCAGGACCTCAAGCTCAGCAGCCGCGACCACTAGACCAACGAAGCAATCGTATATGTATTACTATAGTAATAAATAGGCAAAAATAAGATAAATCTAATTTAACATCCAGGGCCATCCATAAACAAGAAACTGAAAAAATGTGTTTGTAGTTTTTTATTTCTGTTCTGCCCAAAAATTGGTAATATTAGTCTAAGTCAAATTTAGTTTAAGTATAAAACAGTGTAAACTATAGTTTTGGTAGTATGGAACTTCAATAACTCAAGTTCATCTCGTTGTCAGGTTCGTGTTTTTGCACAAAATCTTAAAATGTTTTTTAGAACACATATGTAGATCTAAGTGTGCCTTAACCCAGTTTTCATGTCGCCTGCCCTAGCTAGTGTAATGTTTATATATCAGAAAAAACTTACATTTCAGCTCACATTTCACCTGTCAAGCGACCTTCTTATCTATGTCAAGGGACCCTATACAGACTTAACAAACTTTGAATATAATTCTGTACCTAAAATCATAAGACCTGTTTAACCCTTAGGGAGGATGTCTTGGTTATGTAAAATTTTATGGATCAATACTTATTTTGAATACAACCAGAATTTGTCATTCCCAGAATCAGTTATCAGAAAAATACTTTTATATAACATAGTACCACGCCTGTATTCCCAAATTATATTATCAAGATTTTATTATTTTTCTAATCTATAAAACACAAAAATTATTTCTACCCACGTCCGTTATAGACTTTAAAATCATCCAACCGATGTGTCCCAAGCGGTTTTTTTATAAAGGTAATAATGCGAAGATGGTTTTTAAACCACAACCATGAAAAACAAAGTAGTAGCACTCGCCGGGTATCCGCTAGTATTGTATAATTTGGCTAAGATATGTTTTGGTATAAACTTTGAATTACGTATCTCTATAATAGAATAATTGAAATGATGAAATTGACCAAATTGTCAAACAGCTTAATGTAATTTTGGAAATGTAATCTTCTAAGTGTAAAAATATACTAATATAATAACAAATAATATAATAACTCGCTGCCTAAGAGTATAATAGAATTACTCTTTAATAGATTCTGTGTTTCTCTGCGACTATGGCTAATCGATGAGTTTTTATTCAATTGACGAATATCTTAAGAAATTCTCATCAGAATCATATCACTTTACAAATGCATTGTAAAGTTTCTAGGATTTTTTTTTTTATATTGGCATCTCGCAGGTCAACCTAGGAGGTTGTCGACTGCTTAACCGGACTTTCCTGTGGATGCCCTAATAATAAACTATTATTAAGGCCTCCAGCCAGGGGCATACGAACAAATTTAAATCTAAAGCGACAACGCTAAGGGCACCCCCTGCGGGGTACGAGCCTCGGCTTAAGGCGTCGCTTGTGGGAGGACAGCAAGGGACTGGCTGGATCGAACAAGAATCATAATTATTATTATGGGACGAATTTAAAGCTACAGGCTCAGCGGCTACGCGGGCTGGCATGAGCAAGGGTCGGGGAGGTGATGCATTAGGTGCATTACGTCGCGACGGGCCTCGACGGCGAGGCCGAAATGTCGGCGGTCTTTGTTTGTGTATTGTGCTGGTGGCCCTACTGTTCTCTTGGAGGAGGGTTATAGCGTCGTCGGAGTGCGAGAGTGAATGCCTAGGACGGCGAATTCTACTTATCAGGGAGGGGGTGTATCGGGCGGCAGCCGCGATAAGAGGGTTGGGGTGCTTTTCAGCAGACTCGAAATAACGCTTGCAATTGCGTTTTATGAACTGTTGGATAGTGGGAATCTTAAGGTTGAGATAGAGGTTTTCGTTTCTGATGTAGAAGGGTGCTCCCGTGGCCTTACGTAAGGCACGGTTTTGGAGGGTCTGCATCTTATAGAGGCAGTAAGATTTTGCGTGTGGGAACACTACGCAGGCGTAGGTCATGATGGGGCGTATGCACGTGGTGTTAATGCGCAGTTTGCACTTAAGGGACAATCTGCTGCGTGCGTTCATGATGAAGTGAAGCCTACCCAGAGCGAAGGCGGCGCGCGAGTTATGTGCTCACCGAAGGTCAGGTGTCTGTCGAGGATTGCTCCTAAGTACTTGGCTTGCTCCTCCCAAGGGATCGGCTTGCCGAACATGGTTATCGGTTTGGGGTTTGATCCTACGCCGTTTCGTACGGCTTGACTCTTATCGGGATTGACTTCTATTCTCCATTTCCTGAACCAAGCGCGTAAACACAGTATGCGTAAACACAGGTGCCCTCCCTCTTCCTTCACTCTCATATTCCGATGGGACGGAAATCCGACACGACCAGAGAGATATCAGGTGCAGGACCGACGGCTTTACGTGCTTTCCGAAGCACGGAGGTGTCACACTACCAACTTCCTGACTCCGGGTTGCTACTGAGAATTTCCTAACAGAAAAATTCAATAGGACTTTGCCCAACCTGGGTATGTAACCCATTACCCCATGCTCAGCTGCCGCACTTGGTACCAGTAGACCAGAGTGCCAGGCAAAAATACTATTATCTTGTGGTTAAGATGCAAGTCGGACTGTACCCATGCATATTACAATATTTAACTATCATAAAATAACTAATATTTCTTTTATCTCCAGTACCTACCCAATTCTTTGAAATCGAGCTTTGTAGTTTTGAATTTTCTTTCATTTTATTGCACATAGTTTAGATTAAAGCTGGATTACGTAACCTAGTCTACATTCAAACGCAAAAAATACAAGCAATACTTTTAATAGTTAACAAAATAAATATTTTCCAACCTAAACATTTTTCACATTGACTGTACTTTTTCAAGTTTACAACGTATTTAACAGCGTAGTGCCTAATACCATTCGAGATGACCGAAACTAATAAGGTGAAGTCCTTTATTGTTCGCTATAAAACTAATTGATGTACAACAATCTCGAAATTGGTATGCCAGTTTTATGGGTCCTCACCCGCCTTAGATTGTCAGTTTCAATTTATATGTTGAAGTTTATCTAACATAAACATAGCATCACGCCTGTATTCCCCGAAGGGTTACGCAGAGGTGTACACAATTGTACACCCACATTTCACCAATGCTGTTATTAAGTCCCATGTAATAGGTGGTGAGCCTATTGCCATCAACCGGGCACATTTCCAAACTCCGGGCTGCTACTGAGAATTTCCTAACAGAAAAACTCAATAAAACTTTGCCCGACCCGGGAATCGAACCCAAGACCTCCTGCTCAGCAGTCGCGCTACGGACCACTAAACCAACGAGGCAGTCAAGTTTATCTAAATATCGAGTTACTTGCGGTGTATATGGAAATTAATTAGAGTTGATGAGTTGAAGGAACAAGTACACAGTGTATACTCTGGAAAATAATTCAATAAGATCCAAAGGCACTTAAAGCAGGCTGTATTTTTTACGGCACATCTAAATTTTCGGCGTCTGTCGTAGTCGTGAATTTTACTTAATATTCGATTCAGTATATATTGTCTGATAACTGAGCATTCTAGGAGACTCTCTAGGTGGTACTAACGTCGTTCATATTCTTCCAACTATGACATTAGAAAGAATAGAGGCTGGTCCTTACATAATTGCAAAAGGTTAGGCCGTCACTGAGCTTGCAAACGGCTTGGCTGTGAAGTTCACACCATAACGTCCATGTTTCCTCAAGTCAATTATTTTTAACTAGTGGTCCCAAGCGCGACTGCTGAACAGGAGGTCTTGGATTTGATTCCCAGGTTGGGCAAAGTGTTATTGGGTTTTTCTGTTAGGACATTCTCAGTAACAGCCCGGAGTTTGGAATTGTGCCCGGTTGATGACAATAGGCTCACCACCTATTACATGGGACTTAATAGCAGAATTGGTGAAATGTGGGTGTACAACTGTGTACACCTCTGCTTACCCCTTCGGGGAATACAAAGGTGATGCTATATTATGATACTTTTCTATCATTTATTCCATAGACTATTTAAGAGTAGGTCCTTTTGAAAGTTAAGAAATGTCACGTTCCGAAGTGCAGATTTCTATGGAGAATCCTTTAACATTTTGATTTACAATTTTTAGGTACATTTTTACGATTAACTATACGAGCAGCATGCGCTCGAATATAAGTCACATACTTAAGAACTTGATCGCACGTCTTGCAATAAAGTTAACTTAATCAACTAACAGCTAACTTAAACACAACTTAATCATGAAAAAATATAAAATTAAAACCTTAATAACTACACTCTCATTTGCTGACATCAAATTGATTATAGCTAACAGGGAACCCTCATTAGACGCGGTCCGTAGCTTTTTATGACAGATTCATTAAAGCTACCTATTTGCCATTTTTTTTTTTTAATATGAAGCGAAAAAATCTCTCTTCCGGCCTCCCGCCGTAGAATGAGAAATATATTTCGTTTCTGCATAATTAGTTTAAACTTGGTCGTCGGGTCACTCAAGTGAATTATGCTCATTTGTTTGTTTGTATTACAAGGACCAAGTTTGATTGTTTGTTCGGGACGCTTTTTAATGCAGTGTCTTTATTTGGAGAATTGTTGAAGATTTGCGAGCGGGAAGTTTATGGTTGAATTCTAGTCGTTCTGGTTATGGTATTAAAGAATCTTGGCACTCATTTCTATTGTTTAAAAGAAAGAAAGAAAGATCGGTTAGTTGTGAGAATATAGTACAGTACCTAACGATTTTAACAAAATTTGTGTTCAGTATTGCAGTATTCTACCATTGCTGGTGTACAAACATCTATTATAATATTACCTAGTAATTAATAATAATAATAATAATCATTTAGGATAACGGACTAATAGCGAAAAGCCTTGATCAATATCTTAAAAGGCTTTCGCTAGGCGGCTGGATCAAGGGCCTGATACAGAAAGCAGTACTCCTCGATACGGCACGCATTGTGAAGAGGTTCCTTTTTCTGGAGCCCTAACCACCGGTGCCTTGGACCCTGTTCCCGATGCCGGTGGCCTACTATTTTTTATATTCTTAAATGTATATTGTTTTTTTATGATATATAGTTAAAAATGTAATTTATATGTAAATTTGAAAAATAAACGAATAATAATCATTTATTTACTAAATCAAAAAGTTCTTACATTTCCTTAACGGCTATCTATTACTATGTAAGTAATCTTACATAGACTATTACTATGTAAGTAATCTTACATAGTAATTACTAGTAAATGTATCAAGGAAATATAAATTATTTTTACTTGTGGACTCCACACTAGGGTGAACCTGTCTCGTGGAGTCATGAAATGGTAAATTATCAACTAGATATTTTCCGATGTCGATACTGTATCATGATCATTACATTTTATAAAAATTAGAATAACTTACTACTCTGGTACATAAACCATTTCTCCTGCATAGTTTAATGTTATGAAATGCTACACCATGACCATATGATAACATCAAGGGGAATAGAAAAAGACGAAGGAATTGTGTACGACAGCTCTTTGGAGGAACATATTTCGTTTCTGCATAATTAGTTTAAATTTGGTCAACGGACCACTCAAGCAAATCATGCTCATTTGTTTGTTTGTATTACAAAAATATGTTGTATTATAAGGTTTGATCACTTTTCATTTGGATATTTTGAAGAGATGTGAATAGAAAGTTTATTTTTACTTTTATGTTTTAATTTATAAAAATCTTTCGACTTTTATCACACCCCTTGGTCTATGGGTGACAAAAATATCGTATGGTTTGGCACTGAAATAGATCTTGTAAAAATCTTTGGGATAGAAATGGAAATTATTTACTTTTCCACAGATGGAAATTTCAAAAGAAATTAAAATGATGGAGAACACTGGCAGTTCCATCTTCATCATCCACTTCTTCCCATCTTCACTATTTGGAACAACTTTAAAGAAGTCTCTTCCGTGACGATTCCTTTATCTGACAGAATTAAGCAAAAGAAGACCTCTAACTATTCGCAGTGGCATCTCATGTGATGAAGAATCCACCTAACATCAATCTGTCTTTATCGTCTACAGTTTCACTGACTTCAACCATCAATATACCAACATAATTAGTATGACATCTCAATCCTGATGCGTAGTACGTAACTCGACTAGCCGAGTTCGGTTGCAGGTTATTGTTAGCGTGAACAAAGAGTGGACTGGAACGTCGGGCATCTGCCTTTAGTATCGCTGGCTTATTGTGGAATAGACTAGTGATACACGGCCAGGAAGGTAGCGAGTCCTTCACTTGTTTACACAGCTTTAAAGATCTCGTAAGTTGAAGCAATTTCGATACTGTTGAGGTCAGTCAGTGGATGGGTCACTGCTAAAAACCGTTTCAGCATGTATCAGCGAGCTTCAAAGAGTTAACTATTTCTTATTGTCAGAACACTTTATAATCTTCTAATACTTTCCAGTCTTAAGTCATCTAAGACGTGTCAGTATTGTAAACATGTTCCAAAAATCTTATGCATGTTGGTAACATGTTATGTATGTTTATATTTAGTATGTTAGTGCGTTAATTGGCGCGCAAGAATAAAAGCGTTTTCTTTCTTTCTTTCTTTTTTATATTTTTCTTACATTTCATTCTGCCGAGAAAATTGCCTTAGTCTTAATTCCAGTTAATCATGATTTCCGTTCCTTCTTGTGGTTACGAGGGATATATTTAAGATACTATTAACATCAAAAGCTAGCTGTTTTCCTGGCCATACCGAGAATTACTATGAATATCAGAAGGCCATCGTCTTATTCATAGCTGTATGGCGAGTACTGAGAAAACCAGTAATCCTTGATAAAATATTTTTATTCTCCAATGCCTTCTTTAAAGAATTTATTCCTGGATATCTAAGTCTGTTCAGATTGCATTGCATTGCATTGATTTAGCATAGATACATTAATTGTATAATACTGGTAATATATTGCACCCAGTTAGAGCGGAAGCCGGCCACAGATTGTAAGCAAGTATTTAAACATGCTAATAGAAGCGACAAAGTTCAACATGTATTAGTAAACGTTATTTTACAGGGTCATTAACTTAGGACTTTATAATTATAATCATGTTTTATATGCTACCTTTTTACCTAATCAATCAATCAGTGTTGGATTTCGGCCCTCACAAAATCCAATTAACTTAGGTAATCACATAGAAAACCTATTCGGATATTGTGTGTTTGAAACGAGTAAAAGTGGTACAACTAATCTACTACACCTAATTAAAGATAGATAGTTTAATGTTACAAAAGGCCCTTGTTCTGCAAGACAATTACAGTATGATAAGGTTAAATTATTTGTAACATGATGTCATAGGTACAGACGCCACAACAATGAAACAAAGTGAAGTAATATAAAAAAATAAATTAATTGTGGTATAGCCAAAAAATAATAATATTATAATTATACGTTTTATTAACGATAGCAACACTTTATGAGCGAAACGGAAATAATGAGAATTCAATTTTAAATTGATATCTACATAAAACTAAAATTTATCTTGTCTCTTGTTATTGTGGCATAACTTATCATAGTATCACGCCTGTATTCTTCGAAGGAATAGGCAGAGGTGTACATATTTGTACACCCATGTTTCACTAACGCAATTAATAAGGTCCACGTGTGTGAGGCACAGGTGAGGCTATTGCCATTTACTGGGCACAAATCCCAACTCCGGGCTACTACTGAAACTTTCCTAACAGAAAAACCTAATAACACTGCTTGACCTGGGAATCGAACCAAGGACCTGTTCAACAGTCCCACTTGGTACCACTAGACCAATGAGGTAGTCTGAGAGCACTAATGTATGTAATTACGAGGAGCAGTTGTCGTCTTGCTGGTACTATGGTTATTACAAAAAAATTGTTATAATCATTTATTTCTCGGATTATGTGAATGTCTTATATAGTAACCTTTCCAAAGGAACTTAACTAAAAACTTAGGACCGTATGTCCTAAATTATGTATGTAATGTAAGATATAATAAATTATTTAATTAATGTAAATATAGGATATACCAAATTATTTGTAATAACCATAGTAACTACCCATAGTAACCATAGTAATTACTAACAATATGGATCTTGTTATCTGATTTCACAATATACATAATAATAATAATAGTACCATAGAATAAGAAAAAAAAATGATGTAGTAATGGCTTAAATAAAAACTTATCAGTAACGCATTGACCCTATAAAAGGAGATTAACTAATAAATTAGGTCCATTAAAAATACATATTTGAAAAGCATTAACGCATGCTTAGCAAACTGTAAAGTTATAATATAAAATGGAAAAAGAATATGGTCGTGAGCAGGATTCGAAACTGCGCCTGGAGAATTTATCCGGGATTTTGATATTATAACTTTAAATTAGGTCCTTGATATGCTAAATACTTGTGTGCCAATAGTAGCAAATTACAATCCTGTCAAGTAGCCGATACACGTCACTCTTGATGTCTGGACATACGGTCGGCTTTGTGACCACTCACAGCTGACGTCAAGTTATGATTGATCGTATACAAACGATTGATCAGATGATGAATGTAATTACATGGCTTCATTGTAATAAGTAAGTTATACTTTCGAATAGGACAAAGACCTCGTAATCTAATGTTAAATTAAAACAGTAGCTGGTCTGAGCGTACTTTCTTCAGTCAAAATATAAATAGCACTGACAGCTTAAATATGAACAAAATACAAATTTATAGGACATCAGAATACGATGATTTATAAAAGGATTCTGGTAATTAAAAGTCTACATTATATCAATTAAATTACCTACTGTGCAGTCTTAATTGAGACTCGTATGTGTCTGTAAACAATTATAAATGTGCCTTAAGTTAATTATATAGGATGCATCTTCATCAAAATAAGTAGGCTTACTCTTTAAAATAATTCCGCTCGATTGACATTAGAAATATGTCAGTTTGTACTGACTAATATAAATACCAAAATGTCTAAAACATAATTTTAGATTCGGGATATTATGAAGACAACATGCTTTAAAATTGAGACAATTGTAATGTAGGTAAATTTATTTTAAAATTACGCATTGTTTTAAGGTATCTATTTAATATTGGAATTGGATTGGTATTGGTATTAAAGAGTAACCCCAAAATTCCGATTACTTTGAACATTCCAATGTTAAACATAAGTTAAGCTGTAGGTCTGGTTTATAGTTGAATTTTAGGTCTATGAGCAGTTTTTGAGATTAACTAGCAGGTTAGAGGTTGATTATATTTTCAGTTAAAGCCTTACGAGGTCTAAAACAACCCTGTTGATATTAAACGTCACCTACCTATTTATTGATTTATAATAAAAAAATCGATATCTACTAAACCACTAATATCATGTGTTTAATAGTTCCGTAATAATATAGTCAGTGAAGATTTGATATGACTTGAAAGTTGAAATGATTTGTGAGATTTTTTAAGTTCTCTTTAGACGCCATTTTGAAAAGGATGGCTTCCCAATGACTGGCCTATTAAAAAAATAGAGATCTTAAAAATTGTGAGAACATGTTCCTTTTTTATTTATAGTCTGAAATCAGCAACGCACACCAAACAAGAAACGTTATCATTAATTCTGGTTCCTTCTGGATATCTTATGTTAGTGCTTATCGTGTGGCTATGGCTGATGAAAAACATCTTAAAGCGCCTGTACATCTTCTGAGTATGAGAAAAGGCGTCTATCGTGCAGTAGAATAAATTAAGATAAATCTTTGAAAAGCATTAACGCATGCTTAGCGAACTCTAAAGTTATTATATTAAATGGAAAAAGAATACGGTCGCGAACAGAATTCGAACCTGCGCCTCCCGGATGAATACTCCAGGCGCTCTGACCACTAAGAGGTCGAGATGGCTTAGTGGTCAGAGCGCCTGGAGTATTCATCCGGGAGGCGCAGGTTCGAATTTTGTTCGCGACCGTATTCTTTTTCCATTTAATATAATAACTTTAGAATAAATTAGATAAAAGTGTTTGTGATATTATTTCCTGTACATAAACCTTTTAATTATTCAGAGTTTGTATATTGAATATTATGTTTGGGTATAATATTTACTCTTCGTTAAATTAAACTTGACGGCCGGATATTAATGTAATAAGCCTCAAAAATAGGTCATCAGATTTCGCCGAACGAATTTTTTTAATAAACCGATGTGAAAGCGAATACAGAAAAAACCCTATAGACCCACAATAAACAATGATAGGATTATTTCAACAGAACGGTTGTAACCAAAATTTTGTGACCCAGAAACCGCAGTGGTACCAAAACACCGAGGAGGGGAAAAATTAAGGGTCCCCAATTAACAATAATGAATTGGAGCTTTAAAGTATTAGGCTTTCGACCTATTTGTCGTCTCGTCGACGCCTCGTCGCAGGTTCGAATCCGCTGACATTTTGAAAGATGGCCCCACTAATATTTACAGAGCTTAATTTGTTTGAGAGCCTCTCCCCTTTGTGAATTTATTGCTGGATCTTGCCACTTTACGGTTTTTTGTTTTGTCATATTTTATATTAATACCTTATTGTGCAATTGCTGAATTTTACCTGAAATAAAGAAGATATTGTTTTATTAGATGTTGAAGAGATTGAGTATTGTAATAGGTATTCATTTTTAGTCAAGTATGGTCTGCCTGTCTATAGACAGCACCTGTCCTTCGAAGCACGATACATATATCGTGCTTCGAAGGACACGTAATGCCATTGGTTTTGGTATCCAAATGAAGTTAAGTTCGTTAGAGGTACTGAGGTGCCCTAAAGTCTGATAACCAGTCTTACCGTCTTAGGTATCGTGTTACTCAGTACAGTTATAGGGTAATTCGATTATTCGATATCTGCTGGTTGGGGAAGTTGGATAGGCAGTCACTCCATGTCAAACACTGGTATTTTGAGCTATATGTGGTTATACTAGGAATCGATTCTAACGTTGTTAGAAGGAGGTTAGGCAGAGAAAGAGACCTGCCTAAGTTTAAAAGTAGCAATTAGTGCATGTATTGTGTCTAATTTTACTGTGTCTAACAATGATTGTGACATATTTCACCGATGTAGTTATTAAGTTCTATAATGTAATAGATGGCGAGCCTATTGCAACACAACAAACAAAATAAAAACTCAGTAAAACGGCCGACCCCAGGAATCGAACCGAGGATCACGCTCAGCAGCCGCGCTAATTATCTTTTTTTATCAAAAATGGATCTACGTTTGGCCACCAACTCGCCTGATGGTGTGGCCGAGGATAGAGCATCTATATCCAGAATAAATCTATTCACCTCAAATCTATCCACTCTTAAGTAGAGTGGATAGATTTGGGGAGAACGATAGTTGGGGAGTTGATGCAACTGCCCAGACCCGTCTCCCACAACGGTTGCACCAGACTACATCCTGAAACACGACTAGGTCGCTTCACGGCATGGCTTCGTCCGGTGGGTAGTAACCAGCCGCGGCCGAAGCCTCCCACCAGAGTTGTGTTGCCTGTTTTGCAGCACCCAGGGGCCACGTGTAGGGATTCCATTTTAAGGGTACACTCCTATGGACGCGGGCAATTCAGCCCCCATACATGAACTAGATTTAACTTTAATACATCTATAAACCGGGCCATCTATAAGCCCCCAAAAACCAAACTTAAATCTATGAGACAGTTCTTAGAATTGGAACTTAGAATTCCACGTTAGTCCAGGCGTCACTTCAAGGTATCATGAATGTTGTATATATCATACGATAAATGGCACAAAAAAGTTGTATATTGACGAGTTATCACATCGATATGATTTCAAATTCCATGTTTAGTTTACACCACAGTATAATATATGGATGTAGGTGTTACAAACAACTTGCTTCATAAATAAATTCACTGACCTATCACAATCGGCTGTCATGAATATTATTCCTTCCTCGACCGAGTCACTGACGTAATAAATATGGAACGCGCGCGTTAACGTTACTGATACAGAGGGAATAGCAAGCTGGTGGGACGGTAACCCGGTCGGGTGACAGGTCAAGGTATGGCCGGGTTCGATGGACTCGCAGTGATAGCGCCGATGCACGTTGTGTAGTGATAGCAAATAAATTATTATGTTTAATATTGTTTGTTTTGAGTTTATGAACACTGTTTTTATGGTGATAAAATTATAGAAATAATGATGAGTTGAAGATAGTACATTTTTTTTAACGCTACGCTTTAGTACTGCAAGTATTTAAATAAAAAAATCCGTTGTTAATCGTAACTCGCTTGCGTAGCGTAAGCTTGTCAGAAATTATGTTTAATATTAATTAAGTATTGTTTTTGAGATAAAGAAAGAAAAACAATTCTCGCTCAGAATGTTACGTTCTACAATAGACATAAACATAACATAAAGCATTACGCCTGTATTCCCCAAAGTTGTAAGCAGAGGTATACAAAGTTGTACACCCACAAGTTGTAACCAATGCTGTAATAAAGCCCCATGTAATGGATGGTAAGCCTATTGCTATTTACCGGGTACAATTTCAAGCTCCGGGCTGCTACTGAGAATTTCATAACAGAAAAACTCAATAACACTTTGTCCGAGCCGGAAATCGAACCCAAGACCTCACGTTCAGCAGACGCACTTGGGACCACTAGACCAACGAGGCAGCCTTTTTTGGTAGAACTTTTTGAGAATGATGAATAGAGACTACTGTCTTCCCTTTTCCTCACCTTGCAACCACTACGACGACAGTTAGAGTCTACAATAAATTATACAAAAAAAAAAACAGATCACGTCTCACAAAGATGTTTTGCTGACGCTTCATTCAAATCGGCACACACAGTTCGACGGCCCGTTATTATTGTCACGATTCATGGCCCAAACCTACGATAAAAAACTAAGCTTTGATATATAAAGTCAACAACTGATTATTTGCAAATCGGTGTGATCAATGAATAATTGTGTAGTACCTGAGAAACCTAGGAGAACTGGCTTCATGGAAAATCTAGGGAAGAGTCAGGAGACGAGGAAGAAAGAATGCTGTCCAAGAAATATTCAGAGCCGATTGCCAACTTATGAATTACAACTATGTTAAGCTCGCCAATATCAAGGCTAAAATTGATACTGTGACGGTTTTAAAATAAGACCACTAAAAGATGCCGACCGGTAATATTTTTATTATTGTGTGGTTAATGAACAATCTCGTGTCAGTTTAAATGGCGGATAAGTCTCTGACATGACCTTCTATACTTAATTTCTAATACGAAAAGTCAGTGGTGCGAGCCTTGGGTTCGAACTTGCAACCTTGTCGTATCACTATGCTATAACAGCTTTTTGACCGTTATTTGTAGTAATAAAATTTATTTGCCAACCTCTTGACCGTGTAATTATTATTCTTAAAATATGCCATTTGGTGAAGGTTCAAGTATTTTTTTAAAGCGAGTTGTTGCTCGATGTAAGTAAATCGTAAGTTTGCTCAGATAATATCAGCATACACTGGAATTATAGTTTAGTAAGGTGTATGCTGGTGGCACTCAAATTGCCCACAGATTCTAGGTCAACTTGATTTATTACACAGAGGATTTAATTTACAATTCCTGCAACAGTAACCGTTGCATTAGCTTGCATATAACATTTAATTCATCTCTAGAAAAACAAAGCTCAAACTTAAAACAAACAAATAATAACTTACCCAGAACTTATTATGACACCTTTAAATTCAGGCCATAAAAATTTCAAGCCAGACATAAAGAAAAAACATTACACAAAGAGTCGTATTTCAAAAACTTAACAAGCACTTCATTGCGAAAGAAAACTAAAGGAAATCGTGTGTCCTCCCCACCTTAACAGTTATTCTAATCCCCTAGGAATCCCCACTTGCAGGGATACGTGACGTCGGCACCTTGCATTTTATTATTACTGGCCTGCCCCCAACGGCTGGGGAGTGGTAAGTGGCTGGTAATTGTGCTGGATAACTTAGATTGGGTTTTTAATTCGAAGAACTTGTGGGGTGTGGCCGGACTTGCCAGTTATCTACGTATTTGGTGGCGGAAATGCATAAGTTTTTATTTAACTGCCTCGTTCGTCGCGTGGTCGCAAGTGCGGCTGGGTTCGATTCCGGGGTCGTGCAAAGTACTATTGAGTTATATTAAATGGAAAAAGAATACGGTCGCGAACAGGATTCGAACCTGCGCCTCCCGGATGAATACTCCAGGCGCTGTGACCACTAAGCCATCTCGACCTCTGCTCACCACCGCGAATTCTTCTTCCATATTTTAACACGTCTTATGGCGACGTTATTGCTATCAATTCAGTCCCTATACTATAGAGTTCGCTAAGCATGCGTTAATGCTTTTCAAAGATCTATCTTGAATACTATTGAGTTTTTCTGTTAATAAATTCTCAGTTGCAGCCCGTAATTTGAAATTGTGATAGATGGCAATAGGCTTACAACCTATTTGATGGGACTTACTAATAAAAGCATTGGTGAAATTTGGATGCAGGTACAACTGTATACACGGTTGCCTACCCCTTCGGGGAATACAGGCGTGATGGTATGTTATGTTATGTTTATTTAACCCGCTGTTGTAGGAACTGAGTTTCAATGCTGCATCTATTTTAATTGGTTCAAATTATCTAATTCTTAATAAGTATTTTTTGAGTACAGTCTTCCTGTACCTATACTTAATAAAAAAGTAAGTTCTGAAAGTGAAAACATAATTAAGTATTCATTAAAATCCAATTTTAAAGTTAGAATTTTCTTGTGAATTATTTATTACATTGAAAACCCCAAACTGTAAGTAATTTATTTAAAATCGCTTTATCTTTAAATTTAAGTTAACACAACCAATAAGGCAGCTCAATTGTAAAATATTAAGGTTCTCCTGCTTCGAGTAACTTTACTAAATTCTTCATAGGATTGTAAAATTTATGGGCTGAATATGAGAATCGTTTCGCTAGAATTTACTTTAGGTATTAGTGCACCGGTAGAAATACTAAACTTCTCGTTTGAAATGGATTTATGTCTCGTCTTTGCCCGGACGCTGGGTTATAAATCTTTAAAGGAATCTTAGGTATTGAACTTAAAGATTTTTACTGTAGTCCAGAATTCTCTTCTTACTTAAAATATCATATTTACAACTTTAAGGTTTGTCACGTATGCGTTATTTGGTAATAATAATGTGATATGGTATTTATATGATAGTAATAATCTCAGGTATTTAGGCAATCACTACACATTTTAATAAAACTACTTTTAACCGGATTAATCACATTTATTATTGGTTTTTGTTTTCCCTGACGTTATGAACACTTTGCAGCGTTCATTGTAGCAACATGACTAGTCTAATCATCCATTTTTTTTAATGTTCCTTTATATGGCATGCATATTCTTCATATTAATATTACTATATTGTATATCCATTTAAGATAAAACAAAACGTCTTCTACTAAAAATTTCAAATTGAGAAACACTAAATACTGATCTGTGTTGCAAATAAATAAATCCTCAGCCTTGTAGCAACCATTTCATCTTATAAATTCATCAGTCAGCGCTTGAACGTCCTCCGATCGCAGGCCTTATTGTGAGAAACAACTTTATTTTGCACTGACGTGTACAAGATTCTCCGGGCGTCCCGAATTTATAGGCTCTTACTAACACCCGCCTCTTTACCCAGTGTTCATGGGTTGAAAAACAAATTTATAACTCTTGTAGTGTATTATTTTAACGAAAAGATGAGGTATGTTGAGGATTATATTAGTCTATTATCTACATTCATTATATCTAAGTAGTTCGATGTGTAGTTCTTATGTGAACCGTTATTAGGTAGTTTTCTGATGTAGTGAACCTGCTACAAAAAATTACATTGCGGTTAACGAAAAAAAAAACGGAGCAGTTCGACCACAAACACTGTGACACTAGATTTTTATATATAAAAGTAGCTGCGCTACCGCAAACATTGGTCTGCCATTTTTATTTTCTGGATATACCTTTATCACCTAGGGGTATCAAAAATTTCCTACGACTTATTTTCAGACCTACCAAATATACACAAAAATCGATCTATATAATTTATTTCTGTGATCAGAATGGAATGCCTTATACAAGCTTTTATTCTGTACCTACCCACCCTACCGTGTCATATTTATAGAACAAATTACTTATATAATTCTATGGGTATTTGATAGTCAAATTTTCACTTTGAAATATTAGAGGAAGGAGTTGGAGTGTTCAAGAAGAAAATTTTCAGAATACACCACAAACGGCTCTAAACTATGGCACGTGTACCTACATATCAACAGCTTGTATTTTTAGTTAAAAATACACTTTTGATGCAAGAAATAACTCGTGTGAAAAACTTCAAGAATATTTCCCTCTTCTTGTATATTTTTGACGCCCACAATCGCCCATACAGATAAATTGATAAACAATTTCAAGAATCCACGATACTTGTTAATAATAAAGAGCAGCAGTAATAGCCTAGTTGTATGACCGTTAAACTGACAAAGGTCGCAAGTTTAAATCTAAGCCACGCACCACTGTCTTTTCGAAGTCATGTGAGTATTATAACTTGATTAATTATCACTTGCTTAAATCGGTGAAGGAAAAAATTCGTAGGGAAACCAGCACACCTTAGAGATGTTCTCGATGGTGTGTAAAGCCATGTCAGAGACCTACGGGTGGTTTAAACTCTGATACTAGATTGTTCATCGACCACACGATAAGAAAAAAAAAAGATTAATAAAGAGCTACCAATATAAATCACGTTAGTAGGATGAATTCGTATCAACGATAAATTATTAACAGTGAGATTAAATAAAAAAAAAACTTTCAACAGTTCAAACATAATCCAATCTTCGTAACAATGACTTTTCAAGTGTGTGCTTTTGGTCGTAAAAGAACTTTTATATATTCTGAGTCTCTAATGCAAAAGACATATTTAAGAGCATTAGTAGATCTTCTTTAATACAGTCTAATTTTGGTAAAGAAAATGTTACTTTAATATCAAAATTCTTTGTTAAAATGTTCGTGACATCTCCTACGTGTTTTAAGGTATTAAGAGGCATAACCTCGATTCAGAAGATTATTTTCTGTATATATGTAGGTACTTTCTTATAAATTCTTGGCAAAATTATTCATATACTACGTCATTTCTATTCATTAACACACAATTACGCCTGTTTCCCATTGAGGCAGGCAGAGAATATCGATCGACTGACACACCCCTTTCCTTTCATACATAGATATATATCAAAAGTATTATTCATCTATCAGATCTGTCCTGAACAGTATACGTTCATGTTCTATTTTAGTCGGCTAGAAGGAAGTCAAATGAAACGATCGAAAATATCCAAAACTCTTAACTACTACTAAATATTCTCTAACAAAATATTCTCCCGGCCAACCTGGTTGTGTAACCTAGGACATTATGCTTGTCAGTTGCACTTATTTTTTTTTTTAACTATTATGTATTTAAATTATTCCAAGTCGCTATATCACATGATGACTTTTAATTATACAGTTTGTAACATAAGTCCGTAGTCGTAGAAAAACTTTTACTACGAAACCAAATTCGAAAGCACAAAAAAAATCTGCTGATCCATAAAAATATTCATATTTACTACTCGATGAAAATGTATAGAGCAGCTGGTTTTCTTCTTCTCGCTTTCGAAGTTAGTTCCACAGTAAAAGTTGATTGGAATCAAAGTATGATCACGGACTTCTGTAACTTATCGTCATCGTTCCCCTGCTTTTATCACAATTTATTTTGGGTCAGCGCAGCATATATGTACCTATCTGGCATGCTGCTAATGTTTTGGCTATGTTTTATGACCGGCCGCCTGCCTGACGTCAACCCTCTTTGGGAATGATGTTGTTGGTGGTAACCGCCACTGATACGGTCTCCTTCTATCTAGCTGTGTCAAACCAAATGTTATCCATGCGCCAGGTTCTGATGTTATCCTTCTATCACACTCCACTATCCGGGCTACACATCATCTGTTACATATCGTACAAGTGTATTATGCTCAACTTATTAATATTTTTCCTTTTTGACAATAGCTTCAACTGACAGATTACCGTGCACTGCGAAGCACTGAGACGCTCAGATGGACACCCATCTACAGTCTGGTCACGCCAAGAGTAATAAATGCAAAAATAATAAGCATTTTTAAATTTATTAATAAAACTTACAAAACCTTATAGTACTCAAATTAAATTCTTATGGGCACTTTATTTACGGATATTTTTATACCGGTTGACAAACACGGACCGTTGCTAGGGTTCATTATAGTAAAGGATAAAGGACGCGGTAGGGAACATAGAGAAAAAATGGTTGACAAAACGTTTTGACATGTTGAGATAGGGCTGCTACCTGCGTGAAATAAAATATTGTTAAAATGATTTCAGTTGCCGAAAAGAAGAGAATATGGACCAGAATATGTTATTATATAACATCTCGTGATGGTTTGCGGTTTTGAAAGTCACATTTTAGTTTATTTAAAATAATGTATTGATATATTTTAAAATTTTATTATTTCAAGCAATTATACAGAATGTTATAAATAAGCTAGTAAATAAATATTGCCAATGAGTTTTTTATTTTATTTGAATATACTCTTGTTTGACCGCATCTCACATTATATTAAGCGATGATGCGGATGACGGGGCACGGTGTATAATGGTTGGTAAAGCAAACACCGCAGCTTTCCACCCTCTGCTTTCATTTTGACCTCTTCAGGCAGCGCTCCCTGTTACACCCTTCCTTCAATTTTTCCTTCTAAAATTCTCCTAAAGAATTATCGTTTAGTATCAAATAGCCAATCATCATTCCCCTTCCGCTATCTATGGTGCTCAATACTTCTTTCTTCGCCAACTTTTGGTTATGGTAACGTAACACTACCTCATTTGTTTTCATTTTCTCTTGTGAGAGATTTGATTATTTAAATTTTTCATTTATTTTTTAGCAATTTAATTTTGCCAACCCTAAATTTAAATTTGACGTTCCCGCTAAGCTTAAGATGCTGATCTTGTAGAATAATTCACTGATTGTGTACAGTTTACGCACAGCTTACTTTCAATCACAATGTCGCAGGGGCTCGTGAACTTAAAGAATCAAGTTTGCAACAAATTACTATAAAACTTAATGCTTCAGTGAATTTAGTTTTCTTGACAAAGTTTTTGTCGTTAGTTTAATGAATTCAATACTTTTTATAGAAGAATTTGTACGCGTATAAAAGTAAATGCCTTTTATTATTCAATGAACAAAATTTGAGAAATAATTGTGTCTTCAAAAAAGTTTTATAATAACATTAATCTGTTTCGGTTCGTAAACTTTAAAGAATAATCTTGTATTGTATCTAGATCTTTTTTTTGTGTGTGTGTTGTAACGTACTGTATAAATATATAAAGAAGACCAGTTGTAGGTAAAAAAACAACTACAGTAGTTCGTCTGGGCTGTTGGGGATAAAACTAGGGAGTGTGGGATTTTTACCTCACTAAAACTACCTCGGTGGTCACCATCAGCATTTTAAGGGGGGCACTGGGTATACCGACGATACCTACATAGGTAGTGATTATAGTGATATGATGTAATTACTGTTTTCATTTTCTGTGTTAACTAAAAGGATAATTGTACTCCAGATCATTGAATCAAATGAATAGTTTTTGAGCACAGGGGTTTTATTACCTTTGACTATGCGCTTTTGTCGCTGATCATACCATTAAATAATGGCCTATTCTAAGTTCTATTAAAAATCCCTAAAGCTAAGCAACCATATTTTACACAAAACACCTTTCATAGACGTATAAAATTCCTACAAAAAACCCTGTAATTACTGTCACTGAACATGTAGCCGAAGGCTTTGGCGAAAATTGTATGGAAAAAATGTCGGTCGGGAAACGCGCCGAGTCACGGTTCCAGTCACCTTACCGAACGATCGTAAATTACGGTAAAAATTGTAAAAAAAAAACCTACAGCATTAATATGAGCTTCCATTTGCTTCGGGCGCTTGATATACTTGTTGCAAAATATTGCTGTAATTTATTTCTGCATGTGGAAATATATTGTCAGATTCGGTTCGGAATAAGCTTTTCCGTCGATTTTCTTAAGTTCTTCGATTTTCGAAAGTCGAATAGAATCGAAGTAATGAACCTAAGTAAATGTAATTATGGAAGGGAAATGGCACAACAAAAGAAGCAGACGTAAATTGTGAAATATACATAGCATCACGCCTGTATTCCCTGAGGGGTTAAGCAGAAGTACACACAGTTATATGTGCCATCAACCGAGCACAATTTCAAACTCCGGTCTGATACTACGAATTTTCGTACAGAAAACTTTTTTAATTTATTTTATAAAACGGTGCGACTCACTAGGAATTTCTTCCTATATCGTAAATGCGTTTACAGACGCATTATCTCACATTCACGCCCATTCAGGCCCGGAACGATTATATGTAGATCATACAAGTATTTACTCTGTGCGGGAATCGATCCCACAACACTCGAGAACTGTGCCAACTACAGAGCTGATAAAATGACAAGCCAGAAGTCTAATGGCAGTGTACATTCTGACAATAGGTTGTTTAGCAATCATATGGTATTGAGAAGCAATCCTTCTGACTAAACGTATGAATTCGAACTCTTTATTCATATTGCCTTCCTTGTCTCTCCGTCGATTATAATATGCACAGAACACGTTCTCCGTAGTCCAGATGAAAGCAAATTCAACTTGCAGTACATCTACATTATAGATCTGAACTCCAAATCACTACATCACTCACAGATCGCTTATAGGCCAATCGGGCACGATTGTACGCCTTATAAGCCGATAAAACGTTTCCACCAAGCCTCATTGTTACCGGTAATGTCGGTAAAGTACAGTAAATTACCGTAAGGTTACGGTTATACAGTTATTGTGTAGATGAACCTTGATTTTACGAGGTGCCTGTAGGGTCAAAAGTAAGTGGAAGACAAGAGAACGAGTTATAAAGCCTACGATATGGTACTTTATATGGTATATATCTATGAAGACTTAACTTAATTCACAATCCCAGTACAAAATATTATGAAATAAATAACCCGTATTTTCTACCAAATTTTCGTGTTGACTTGATAGAAAAGATCTTAGATTTTATGGTTACAGTAACACAAAATGTACGTACAATTTATATTAAAATACTATCCAAATATCCGACTTTTCCAATTATCTTTCATACAAACCTTGTAGACTGTTAATTACGAACACGAAAAAATACACCCAGATTAGTCGAACCATTTTCAAGTGTTATTCTTGCATAGATGCGGAAGTTGATTTTTATCTATATAGAATACTAGCTGTGCCCCGCAGTTTCAACAAGCCCGTTAAAAATTTTACGTACGATAAAAAAAAAACTTATTTAAAAACCTTGTTCTGACAATAACGAACACAACAAAAGTTTCGTTCTGAAATTATGGCGTGACCAAGGGAAATAGGGATTTTTCTTATTTATATAGATAATAATAAGCACTAGTAGTTTTTGTCTCGTTTATGATAATATAATTAAGTTTTTTATTTTTTGAACGTCCAATGAAATAAACCACATTGAATTTACCTAAGGAATATGACTCCTGTTGGAGTCTTGGCTTGGAGTTCAATGCAAACGTGACATCATTTTCAGTCACTGTGTGCTCTCCCTCAAATATGTGCTGTTGTTCATCACGACGTGGTTTGGGGAGCTATTCGGTTGGTCCTGTAACGTACCATTGGCATTGGGATCATAGAGGAGACACTGCTTGTATCCACGACTTAACCGTGCTTCTTCTTTATATGCTGCGACGACATACCCGTCGCCAGGTGTGATGTGAGGATTTCTAAAAATAATATCTAATAAAATGTGTCTAGAAAAGGAACACTGAGATGAAGGCCAAAATAAATCTATGGATGAAAGAGACATGCTGGGCAGGAAAATTATGAGTACTCATGATGAGGTCTCATTTCATATCCTAAAGCAAGTAAAATTTCAAGATAAAATAAGTCTTCCTTTAAAGTTCACACAAGTTACTTTAGTATAAATACTATTTGCTGATAATAAACAAGAAAAAATCACCTAAGTTTCAACAGAATAAAAAAAATATTACACAAATTGAAACCGAATGTTTCGAATTTAATTAAATTGTTAAAAGTAAATTCAATTATTTTAATCTGAGTATTTAATCAATCCTTCATAATAATTACAAAACAAAAACCATTTTACAGTTATAATTTTTTTGAAAGTAAATTTTAATTCTACTCGTCCGTTTTTACTGGCTCCAGCAAAATGTCAAGTGAAAGTTGTCAGTGACGAGCCGAGGTAACGGTGAGAATGTTTAGTCTCTCATCAAGGAAATTGTTGTTTACGCTAACAATTTAACCTAGTAGAATTCACAATAAAAGTTTGTTTTCGTTTTCCAAATTGTCTGGATTTCTATTTACAAGGAGTGTTATGTTTTAGGGTTCATGTATGTGTACATATATGTATGTATATAAGTATGTTGTGAGTTTCTTTAATCCACCATAACTTCTAAATGCCTAAACCGACTTCGATGCATACATCGAATATTGTCCCGCGTAACATTTTTATCTGAATTATTAAGGTAATTGCATTCTTTACGACATTGTATTAGCTGCAAAGTTGGTCGTGTCGGTTCGGTCACCTGTATAGGTACTGAATTGATTGCAATGACGTCGCCATAAGACGTGTTAATATATGGAAGAAGAATTTGCGGTGGTGAGCAGAGGTCGAGATGGCTTAGTGGTCAGAGCGCCTGGAGTATTTATCCGGGAGGCGCAGGTTCGAATCCTGTTCGCGACCGTATTCTTTTTTCCATTTATTATTGTAACTTTAGAGTTCGCTAAGCATGCGTTAATGCTTTTCAAAGATTTATCTTGAATAATATCGTCTAGTTATAACTCAATCGTATTTTTAACAGACGATCATGAAATCCATTGGATCAGCTGTTCATACTTTAAACCCCTCGCAACAACTTTATTAGTCAATCAATCTGCCTAGCCTTTTCCTAACTACGTTTGGGTCGTCATCCAGTTTAACTGAGTGCAGCTTAATACCAGTATTTTACATAGAGTGACCGCGTATCTGATCTCCACAATCCAGTTACTGGGTAACACGATGTCTCGTGGTAAGACTGGTTGTCAAACTCTAAAGCATCTGACTACCCGTATCGGCCGTCATTAGTGTTCATTTGACAAACCAGGGCTGACGTTTTAACGTGATCTCTGAGGCACGGATAAATGAGATCTCGATATGAAATTTTCGTCAATATCCGCGGCAAGTACAGGTTAACCTCGATCAATCGATCTGTGCAGTTGTTACTTAGCCACGAACCCCAAGAAGTTCGTTCTTAACCCTCAAAATCTATTGAAAGGCAGCTGATTTCGCGCAAGTGTGTCAGCGGTCAAGGGAATAGTTAATGAGCCCCGTGTGCCGATATTTGTCTACATGCTTATGTTAAATTTTTTGTATGGTCTGCAGATAATTATTTTGCAGGGCTTGGGTGTGTATGAAATGTGAGATACTCGTATGTATCCATAAAAGCGCGCACGACACTTACAGGAAAAAATAGTAAAGTAGAACAACGTAAAAAAAATCTACATACGTTTTACATAAGCAATAAGCATCCTAGTTTTACTAGGTTTTTCACTATCCTTAGATACTATATATATATTAAGTTTTTTTTTTCCTTTTTACCAGCAACCGCATTTGCTTTGATATTTCCTACAGCTGTTTTCATGCTACGTTATTTACAAGTAACTTGAATGTCTAACTGCCTCATTGATCTCGCGGTCCCAACTGCGACTGCTGAGCGGGCAAAGTGTTATTGGGCTTTTCTGTGAGAAAATTCTCAGCAGCAGGCCAGAGTTTGAACTAGTGTCCGGTCAATGTCAATAGGCTCACCAACTATTACATGGGACTTAATAACAGCATCGGTGAAATGTAGGTGAACAAGTGTGTATAACTCTGCCTACCCTTTCGGGGAATACATGCGTGATGCTTTGTTTAACTTGAATGTAAAACTAAAAACGATCTCTTTCACGAATAATTTTATACAAAACAGTCATTAAAATGGCAAATTGTCCACACGACCGACACTTTCATAGGTATCATTAGTTATATTAAAGGCTTCGACCGCAATATTAAAATGTTTTTCTGGTTGCTTTTTGTTAACAAAATATTAAAATCGCTATTTACTGGTTATGTAAAATTAAATTAATTATTTGTTTACTGTATAGTGGTATTCGATAAATAGTGGTCAAGCAAATTGCTATGTGTATAGTTAGTTTTATCAAAATGACGACGGACTGACAGTTCGCGAGACTAATAAAACTATGCATGATAATTAATACTGATTCACGTAAAAGCTTGCGTCATGTTCTACGAATAACTTAATGACTTGATGTGTCCAATCATCACATCGCTACTACCAGGACACTTTTGATTTAATATACAAGCAATTAAAATTGTATTATTATTTCAACACTAATTTGTAATCTAGGTTTCACTGCTCGTAAGTATACGTCAAATATTTGTAATTTTTCTTTTATCAATCCACTAATTCCCTTTTACACAATGGTGCTATATTCCAAGTGTTCAGATGGTTTCTGAGATAACGCCCATGTCATAACGAAGTGATGTGAGCGATGCCTTATAGTTGGAGGGAGCGTTGACAAAAGAATAATAAAACAAAATATTAATAGGTATTATTTTTTTCAGCACACTACGTCCAAATATTTGCGATATCATATTTTTTTAGTTCACAGCAGCTTTTATTTACTAAGTTTGGTTTTACTATGATCAATAAATTTAGGCGTCCAGGTGGGGACTTGTCTTTAATATTTGTTTTTTGTATTTAAATAATGGATATTGAATAATGTCATTTGAAAGTTCTCGTCGATGTCTACAACCAAGTGAAGTGGAGAGGTATATCATATTATTACCAACTAAAACTACACTCTAGGCTCGTTACTATGATGAGAGAAAATCCAGGACCTCCTTTGAATTTTTCCCTAGTAGGTAAGTGCTACGTTCATCACCATAACACTGGTGTTTTGGAGATGAACGTTTAAGTTGACAATGGCCGTTAGTTCTTACGAAAAGTTCATGTTAAACTAATTATTTTGTCTTAAACGTCTATTATATTGTTAGTGAACTTGCGATTTTAGCAGCGGAATTCACATTTTCTATCAAGAAAAAATTAAAATGTATGGTGATTCTACAAATTTATAAACAAACCATTGTAGCTTAACTAAGTTTCTAATTTTATTAGTTGTATGTTTATTTATAATTTTATCCACGTTTTTCTTTTACGAAACAAATTGATATTCAACCGAGGTAAACGCGAAGGATGAATTATGATTGAAATAATTAAAACTTAGCATGCATGGAATAAAACGCTAAAATTAAATCGTGTTTGTCGCCCTTCGGAATACTTATGAAATAAGTACGTAAGTAAAAGGTTTGTTTTATTTTTAACCAGTATGGTACTAGCATGTCACGTGAAGTTAATAGCTTGCATTCGATTAATTGAAAAAAGTATTGTTATCTGGTTAAAATGTTAACTAAAATTAAAAGGGTTGTTTTATGTAGTTTTTTTAAGTTTTTTTACCTATTCCTTTATTTTTACCTATATTGCATTTACCTATCGTCTAAATTATCATTAATATTACTTAAAAATATTTTTTATATTAATCCATTTTATAAACTATGTGCGGGTCAAATTTCATCCAAATTCGTTCAGTAGTTATTGCGTGAAAGACATCCATACAAACTTACATGTGTTTAATATTAATAGGATAGTAGAATTTTGTAAACAGAACTTATTTTTCTGACGGTACCTAAGGTCATCACTTGTCCGTGCAGCCATATTCTTTTCTTTTTCGGCCATTAGTTTCTTAATTAATATCCGAGCTTGGCATGTTGAGGGTCCCGGCTTTGAATCAATCATAATTATTTGTTATAAAATATTTATTATAATAATTTTACTAATAGATTTACCATGGTCATTTTGGTATGAAAGGAATATTGGTGGGTGCTTGTCATCGTGCTTCCACGGTTGTTACTAGTCAATTGAATGAGGTGACTAAACAGTGGTAGAAAAAGCTTTCTTGTAGGAGATTGTGACGTTGATTGGTGTCATATTGTAATTAGAACATGGTATCATCACGCCTGTATTCGCCGAAGGGGTAGGCAGAGGTGTACACGGCTGTACACCAACACTTCACCAATGCTGTTATTAAGTCCCATGTAATTGGTGGTGAGCCTTTTGCTATCAACCGGGCACAATTCCGAACTCCGGGCTGTTCCTGATTTTTTTAATAGAAAATTTCAATAATCTGACCCGGGTATCAAACCTTGAGCTCAGCAGCTGTACTATTAATGAGACTAACGAGGCAGTACTCCTGACAAATGTACCTACTTTAATCAGTTTTTACGACATAAACACTACGAAAGAGTTGACCTTCCTCTGAAGGAATTTGGCACACTTTACACAGAATATACAAGAAAAATATTACTACATGACTAATTAAAATCCAAGAACCCAATCAATCCATAAATTGCAAAAAAAACGTTCACGTTACTTAGACAAGCCATTACCAATAAGCTGTCAAGTGAAATCATTTATCAAAATGACGACGGACTGACGGATCACGAGACTAATAAAACTATGCATGATAATTAATACTGATTCACGTAAAAGCTTGCGTCATGTTCTGCGAATAACTTAATGACTTGATGTGTCCAATCTGCTGGTATATCAGATTAAATTCTTCATTCATTTATGTGTACCTATATAGAATTACATGGATAATTAGTGCATAGTGCTAACTAAACTCGCGACAATCTAAGAAGTCCGATTTAACGTTTCTCATTTTACCTTTATATGAACGTCTACGTAAGAAATTTAATCATAGAAAAATTAGCGTTGCGGAGACTTGGCAAGAGATACACGTTCAATCGTCACATGTATACGCGACTGATGTTAAATTATTATCATTTATTTATTTATTTCAATGCACATATTTATTTAAGTATTGTTAAAATTTACATAACACACGATCTGAACCAGTTTAATTATTATGTATTTGTCACAATTTTTATCTAAATATTACATGTTTGCGTACACCGAAACCCAGCGCTGCTACATTTCGATCGAGTAACTTATGCTGAGATAGGGGCCTTTTTTGGTCTCGTGCAGGTACTTACCATTCTTAATTTTAGTTTTTATAATTTGTTTATGGGTATGTGTTCACCTGTTTACGAGTCCAAAATAAATATTTACGTCCTTTATTTCTTTCTAAATTGAAAAATCCAATTCATAATCCTAAATAATTACTATGTTACCCATACACTTTACCGAGTATCATTCGTAAACCTCAAGTTTAACGTTATATTGAAAAAATGCACTCAAAAAAGTAATGTCAAATCGGAATTCTTAGATTGTCGCGAGTATAAGTGATTAGTATTTTAGTTGCTTTTTGTTAAGATTGTAAAATAAAATAAATAATAAACGCACATGGCAAGAAACAAAAAGAAAAAAAAACTTGTTTTGTGGTCCCAAAATATAGATGGAAAAACAACTTAATTAAGTATGTAACACAAAAAAATTAAAACAACGAATAAGTAAGTACCATTTCTGTGGTTATACGTATATAAAGATTCGGAATGTACTTAGTGGGAATTAAACATTAAATTGTTTCACATCAAATAAAAACATTTAAATAAGTAGCTAAAATGTACTATGAAAACATTCAAAATATACAAGAAAAGCTATTAGGAATTGATAGGGACCATTTACCAACATAATATAATTAACAAATTTTCATTTGTTTACTCCTGAACATGGGCTACCGACTACGGCCTTTCTATCAAAATCAGAAGTACGACGATACAACATACGGACACAATCTAATAAGAACATCTTTTAAAAAAAGACAACTCGGTTTCGTATTGATATGCTTAATTTCCTTTGTGTACAGCTTTTAACTTGACGCGATTACAAGATGGCCGATTGTAATCGTTGAATCACGAAGCACATTATTCTAACTCTTTAACTAAATGCGGACTGATGCAGATAATTGTGTCTTCGCCTGCTTCATCTAAGGAGTAAGTTTATCAATGTAGCATTAACAAAACGTTCGTAGTAGCTATAAAACTTTGGCTATTTGAAAACATATTTAATTAATTTTTCTCATTTATCAAACTAAGAAAAATCAGTATTCAAGAAACCTTGGTAAATAAAATCAATGTTTCTAATGAGATTGATAAAATTACTTTATAAAATTAAAATTTAATATTTAAATTTATCCTTATGTATTGCAATATGGAATGAAAGTAAAAGTAGTTCAACATATTTTTAGAAAAATTATAAAGATTATTATTTAATACATAGGTAAATTTTTTTATAAATTACTTTGTACACGAAGTGTTACTCATTCTGAGTTAAGCTCGCCTTTGTACGTTTTATTTTAAATGTATCTATGTATGTTACTTGATCTGTGTACAATAAAGAATTAAATGTAAAAATTTAGGTAATTAAAATTAATTGTTAATGTAATAAATATAAAATGTTGTCGATGCTAAAGTTCGTCATATTATGCATTACTTACGCGGTATTCAATAAATTATTTTCGATAATAGCATTATGCAAAGGACTTAACACAAAAAAAATTGCTTGGCATACCAACACTTCCTTTACCTATACCATCATTAAGAATCCCTAATAGATTTTAGGGAGTTTGGCAATAAATTTTAATGATAACCTAAAGTTATTCATTACGTAATCACGGCAGTGTGGCCAGTATGATTGATGAACCCCGAGCTTATCCACAGCGAACGAAGTAGCCGAGCGGAAATATTCGGTCAATCATTCGTGTTGGGAAGTGTAATGATGGGAATAAATGTTTTGTATAGGGAAAGAATGGCAGTTTTATTATGTGTTGAAAGAAGAAGAAGAAGATTATGTATTGAATGTAAGGTGTTGAAGGAGGTATTTAAGAATTTATCGAGCTCGAGTCATACTCGCTACATCGCCACGAGGTCAACTCATGACTAAGGATTTTGTTCGAGTTTGAAACTAGTTGGGCAACCCCGAACAATGCACGTGAGTAATAACCGTTGAACAATAATTAAAATAAATGTCTGCCACACGAAAGATATTAAGATTTGTTGTTTAAAAATCGTGTTTTTACATGACTGCCCAAAAAGTGGTGTTATGATTTTAGGATTCAAGTATGTATGTGAGTTTATTTTTGTCTATTTTGTAGTGACCTTGACTAAAAAATAAATAAACATTATTCTGCATGTGCTTTTTTAGCGGTTTGTGGATCGGTGACCATCATTACATACCGAGACCTCCGTATCTCGGAGAGCACGTTCGACCGTCCGTTCCGGTTGTCAAATTAAGATCTATGACAAACATTACGGGTAGTCAGAGGCCTGACAGACCACGAGATATCGTGTTACCCAGTAACTGGGTTGTGGAGGTAAGATAGGCAGTCGCTCCATATCAAATACTAGTATTAAGCTGCATGCGGTTTGACTGGAAGCCGACCCCAATGTAATTGGGAAAAGGCTAGGCAGATATGTGCCTCATATTTGTAAATAATTAATGAAAAATCTTCCCTTCAACTCTAAGCACACACCATCAAACGCTTTAAAAATGTCACCAAAAATAACGACAAGCCACAAATACGGTGTAATTTGTCGAAGCGACTCACTCCTGAAGATTGAGATAGCATGTCCGTTCGACTGGCCGCCACTGTAATTTGTACTCGACACCGCTTTCAATGTATACTTATGTGTGTCCTCAATTGTAAGTGATTTTAGAATTGAATTGTTAGTCTGATTATCAGCTGTTTTTTGAATCGGGTCCTTCCCGATTCAAAAAACAGCAGAGTTGGTGACCGGCACTATTAGCACTAAGAACTAAATAAGCGTTAGAAAGATTAGAAGATATTATTTTAACCTTTAATTATTAGGAAAAGTCATTTTACCGTGGGAGAGCCATGCTTCGGCACGAATGGGCCGACTCAACCGGAGTGATACCACGGCCTCACAGAAAACGGGAAACAACACTTTCGTTGTGTTTCGCGAGTGAGTGAGGGTACCGGAGGCCCAAACCCCTTTAAAAGGCCGGCAATGCACTTGCGAATCCTCTGGGGTTGCGGTTGGTGTCCATGGGCGGCGGTAATCGATTACCATCAGGCGAGCCGTCTGCTCGGTTGCCTCTATCCCATAAAAAAGTCATAATTCCACAATCAAATAAAACAATTCTGATAGTTGAGCCTCATTGCCCCACAAAACCGTGTTGTCGGTTTGACTGCGTGATCGAGTCACTATACAATAATTAGAACTAATTATTTATACTACGTATTTTGGTAATTCAACACAGTATTACTTTAGCTTGCGTTTAAAGATTCGATTTATTTGTCAACTTCAAACACCATGCATGTCTATGTGTTGTCTGCATAATCAGCAACATCGCTATAACACAACAAAGATTTCTTCAGTTAAATTATTTATTTTTGGAGATTATTTTTTATATCAGATTGCATTTGATATCACTCGTTTCTACTAAACCTTATAATTTATATCACGCAATAGACACAAATATAATATTTTTAATAATACACCAAGAAATATATGTATATCTGACCAAGTGTGAAGCTATCTCGTCTTGGCGGCCAAGACCTATCCTTGGTCACTGAGCCAAAGAGTTAGAAAACAAAATAATAATAAAAAAAAACATTGTAAGGAGAACTTACACCAAAGCAGAGTTCACAATATTATTAAACCTATTTATTTATAGAAATAACAAACAAAACTACCAACCCTTAACTCGTTAACGTATTTTGTAATAACAGCCTATCATTATCTTCTTCCGCCATATTGGAAGGACAGATGCGCATGCGCCGTTACGGTGTTCACCTGTTGTAACCCGGGGCTAAAAGAAACCTAAGTAAGAAAGGGTACGTTGTTAAAGAATTTTGTATTGCTTTTTGAGACCTTGATGTAGCGAATTTGCATCTTACATTGCGAGCGGAAAATTACGGGATATCAAAAAATGTTATGCCTTTGCTGCCATTGGCGATAATTTCACCACCTATATTTGAAAAGCTAAAAAAGATCGTGACACGTCTTTGGATTCCGTATATATGTATATGTTGATTTTTTTTTATCATTAGGTAATTTTTCTTTAGTAGGACTGCCTCGCTGATCTAGTGACTGCGAGCGCGGCGACTGTGTGTGAAGTTCTGGATTCTATTCCCAGATCGCGAAAAGTGTTTTTTTGGGGGTTTTGTCGGGAAATTCTTAGTAGCAGTGCAGAATTTACAATTGTGCTCAGTTAATCGGATAGAGGAAATGTGGGTGTACTCCAGTACACGTCTACCTAAACCTAAGGGGAGAGCTTCAGGCTTTAGCATAACATCACGCCTGTATTCCACGAGGGGTAGGCAGAGGTGAACATAATTGTATTCAGTCTCATGTAATAGGTGGCCAGCCTATTCCATCAACATGAGAATTTTCTAACAGAAAAATCCAACAACACTGCCTGACCCGGTAATCGAACACAAGACCTCATGCTCAGCAGTCGCGCTTGGGACCACTAGACCAATGAGGCAGGTTTGATGTTATATAAATGTATTTGAAACAAAATCCATTTATTAATAAAATCATAATCACAAATCCAGATCGAATAGCTTCATACCAACGTCTATGAATTAATTAAAAATGTATTGTAAGCGTTTAAAACGTGCTATCTCGTGTGTAGTTTATAATTGCATAGAAAATAATGTGCCAGGCTTTCATTATGTCTGCAAGCCCGCTCCGCGAGTGACTGCCTCGTTGAGTCGAATAAAAAAAACAGAATAATTCCTTTTTCATTTTATTGATCGGTTCGTTATAATGTTCGTTTTAGAGTTGAGAATAAAATAGTTTTTTTGTTTTCTGGGATATAACTTTGCATTTTGCAGCTGTTATAGCAAAATCTGATTCGTGTTTTCAGTATTCTTCCGGTCCTTATATAAGCAACAGTAATGGTTCTAAGTCAATTGTGAACTATCATTATAGACAAAGGTTCTAACGTAGGGAACTAAACTAAAATTATATTAATAACAATGGTTATAGTTACTAGAGTAAGATGGAATTAATTAAGAAATGTCAAAATCTAAGGCAAGGTACACTAACATTTCCGAACATTTTAGACAGCACACTTTAAGGTGGCCAGTAAAACTAGAAATATCAAACTATAACTACTGTAAAATTTTAGTTCGGTTTGATATTTTAAAATTGGAATTCTCGATAGCTTTTAATATTTATCCTGTATCACTTTCATTACAGCTTCTAGTAAAATATAGTAATGCTCTTTCTTCAGTTCAGTTAGCCTACATTAGATTCGACAGCATTATAGAGATGGTAATTACCGTCTTTGCCTGGCTAAAGATCAGTTTTCGCAGACTATTGTTAGTACTTTTTTATATTCATGTTTATCAAAACACTGGCGGATTCGGATCCTACTCACGACCGTATTTTTCTGTCGACAGAAATTTATAACTTTGTGAGTTAGCTCGTTGAAGTACAAAATTGTACTTTACAACGATAACATTTTATTGTGTCTGTTAATTAGCGAGTCTACAGATTAATGTGTTATTAATTACAGCACATTTAATATCAGTCCGCACCTTTAAGTTCGTCATACTAAACCGGCACATGATTCGCGTGCCTCGCTCGCGTGACGGCCTACCAACGTTGCTTTTATGCGTTTTCATACTGTAAGCTCGGGTACTCCTTCTTAACCTATATAGAGTATGTGAGCGCTTGGCTAAAGCAGGCTTTATAGTAATGTCGTACATACATGTATAAGTTTGAGAAGTCATTTGTTTGTTGCTAATGTGCGTGGCTGTGCTCAACGATATGTATAAAATATGTTTTGATGTGGGTAAGCACTTCAAGTTCTCCCCCTTTTTCTGTATTATGTTGAACCAGATTGTACTGGTATATAGAGATGGAAATGATTGGTATTTAGAAATCATGATCATATGATCATATGATTTTTTTAATCACAGTGAAATCACCTGCTATTTTTCACACCTGCTATTTTTCCCTATGAATGATTTTCTGCTATTTATCATTGAAAATAACGAAATGAAATGACATAGTAATTGAATAATGAATATGATGTAACAGGACACGTTTGTTGTTACATTAAACTGGTGTAAAATCTACTTGTGTATTATTAGTCAATGAAATTCCCTTCATACTTTAACAGGCTTAGGACTATTGGTGACAAATCATTATCGCTGTGATTTCAAATGACAATAGCAGTGATGACATATGAAAACTAAATCATATGATTTTTCACTGCTACCAATGATTTGTTCCATCTCTACTGGTATATCGATACTGAGTACAAACGTGTCAATTTCTAGGCTGCTGTATACAAACATATTTGAATAATAAATACCATCGTTTGACACAAATTCCAAAATATTGCAGCGATATGTGTGTCTCAACCCTGCCAATACACTTTACATTGGCAGTATTCCACTAGCTCTATAACAGGATAGAGCGGTACCGACAAGTATACTTTAAAACTAGTGCACGTCACTCTAACTACGTCACAACATATGATCGAACATACTACATCCAATTGAAACCGTTCCATACAAATTCTTTTCAAATTCAAATTTGAATTCGCAACGGACAACAGGCAACGACAACACTGTCCGTTTGTATAGTGACGGGAATCGGGCGCTTGAATCGATTATTCGAATGAGCTGTCTATCTGATTGTAGTCGGGAACGGGACCGTCTCATTCTGAACATATGTTGAACGAATGAATGATGTTTTGTTGCAAATGTTTTGGGAATACCTTTGCCTTTCGATTTTTCTATCTTTTATTATTAATTTTCAGAAGTAAGAATAGTTTAAAAACATGTCTCACATACGTACGAGTACGTATCCTTACATAATTTTCTTGGCCAAATTATAACACTTAATCATGATATCACTGGAATAATACTCGGAAGACAAAATAACCAGTTATCTGACATTATCTTACCAAGTACGTAGGATTCTTTATGTATTCCAATCATGTCGTAAATTAGCATGAAAATATGCACACGTGCGCTCTTCAAAACGTTATTAAGAGAAGAGCTGATGTCTGCAATTTTGTTAAGTGAGCAAAACGTCGCTCGGAGAACAAAAGGATATGAAGATAAATATCAGGTGGAACGTCGAGTGATATAATCAAATCGCCCATCAATAATATCGGCAGAGCAATTTCATACAGATTATCATGAAAGTCAAATTAACAGCGATCAGATTTGTTCAAACACACGATTTTAAATGTTCAAATGTATCAGTGAGTGTATTATCTCATCAAACGGCCGAGCGGTTAGAGATCCCATTAGGATAATGGTAGGCTGTAGTTGACTAATGGCCGTGTGTTCAGAGCTCTTTCATTCACTCGTTCGCATTCCATTCAACTCGTTCATACGGTCGCTGGGCTATTTACAGCTTTATGAGTCCGCGCCGAAGATCAAATAAGTCTTGATTTATTTAAATATGTTTTGGAATTTCGTGCTATATTGAAATCGTTTCGATGCAAAGTGGTTCTATCCTATATTCAACAATAGTAATTTTTGCGAGCTGATTGAAAGAGATGTGCTTAGTAAGTAAATAATTAACCAACAAAAATACTTCAGTATGTTTGGGTATTTTTTTTCACGTCATGTGATCACATCAGTAGCGCTGATTGAATCGTGTCTTACCACTTAAATAAAAAAGTTAGTGAGTTAAAAAATAAAGTCTGAAGACCAAGATCTTCGCGTATATTTTTGTAAATGTAATTCATAATCAACGTCAAATTTTGTATGATAAGGGCCTCGTTCACCATCTCCAAGAAAAGCGTTGATTAGTTACTTCCTAGTTAACGTTAATCAGCAAGTAAAAGTTACGAGTATCTTTTGTCAATTTCACAAGCGAAGAAAAAGCTTCAAGTAACAACTTACTGGTTAAGTGAACGACGTAACAAATCATACGATGCATTCATTCGTTATTACGTCAATGACACTCGCCAAACGTCATTGTAGTTGTCAAATGTCACTATTTTGTATGTGTGGTGGAGCTGAGTTACGGAGCGTGTGATTTAATTTTTGTTACTTTTGTTTTGTTGCATAAATAATTAATACCTATGGATAAGTTCAAAAGAAGTAGAACAGAAACTTTACATGATAGGGACATTTGAAATGAATAAATAATTATTAGTATAAATTCAGTTTATCTGAATTTATATTTTTATATGATTCTTTAATGTCTGAATTAAAATTATTATATTTTTGTAGATAAGAATTTAAATACACGAATGCTCGGTATACATTGCATCGTGGAATATTGTAATACGTCTAATTAATGATCAATTAAATCAAATAAATAATCGTAGATGATCAAAGCACAAAATGATATCAGACAAAATGTAACCGTCAAGTAAATACACTAATTGGCAGAGGATGTGGCAAGTAAGTTACGGGTCAGTTTATCATACGATTAGTGCTATTCAAACGTCGTGAAATCCACACGTGCAGTTACGGGTTACTTTAACTGGCGATTAGCATACTCGACACTTTACTTGAAGGCGGTGAAAGAGGCCCTTAGACTGTTTGTAATAGTTTCGTCTAGGAAACAGTGATTTGATTTATTTTAATTTCTTATGAGTTATTAAACGAACAATAGAACACCCTCGTAGACGCAGCCATTCGATTCGAATGAAAAATAATCGTTAAGTTTTAAGAGTCACTCGACTTTCATAATCGAGTCGTTACGCCCCTTTATCACTACTACAAACCACGAACTGAATTAAAATAGTGAACGCATTTGAATTTACATCTCAGTATTTTTATAATAAAGTTGATAATCCTGCGTTGTATTATTAGACTGTAAGGCTTTATTTTATATCCAACATATTTTTTCAGTGTCGGAGTTCCCTACTATTTTAGTATTGGAACTAACTGAAAGTTACGTATACATAGACTTTGTCTATTGGTTTCAGCTTTTGCTGAGACCAGGTGATTAGTTTGAAAGGGTAGACGTCTACGAATATTGCTGTATTTGTATTAATATGTAGCTCTTTATAAATATAAATAGCAATTATATAGTTAGGTATAGTTATTGAGTAATGTTCATTAGTTATGTATAGGATACTTATAATAATTGTAACTAGGTTATATTTTATCTAGAATAATCCATTTGCATGTATATTATTACATTATACACATGAGGCTGGATTGTAGCCCAAGCCGCAATCGAGGGCGTAATTCCTCCGGAAATTCTTGGTAGCACCCGGTTGATGGCAATAGGCTCACCACCTATTACATGGAACTTAATAATATGGGACTCCGAACATACAGACGTTATTTTATGTATTTTAATAATTCAAACGTTCAAAATACTCAAGGAAACATTGAAAAAATTATAGACAAGAATGGGGCTTGAACCCGCGACCCTTGACATTCCGTGTCATCACTCTACCAACTGAGCTACCTTGTCGTGTTCAAACCTATTGAATTTTCAATCCACCTTGTATTCCTCTTAAGGAGACGCCTGGCGATATTTATCTAGCAACAACAAACACAAGGTATAGTGATGACACGCAATTTCAAGGGTCGCGGGTTTAAGCCCCGTTCTTGTTTTTTATTTTTTCAACGTTTCCTTGAAAAATACTCTTATATAAAAAATATAACTTTAAATAATTCAAAATACTCGTTAAATTATATTATACATAGTAATATCTTTGGTTTGCGCGATCACTACACATTACACACACTACAGTACACTTTGCAGCGTTCGTGGTCGCAGGAGGACTCCTCCTGCGACCACGAACGCTGCAAAGTGTTCGAAACGTCAAGAAAAACAAAAATACAATAATACACGCGATTAATCCGGTTAAAAGTAGTTTTATTATAATAGATTATACATGTTCATTTTCATTTGAAAAAAAAAAGATCACTCGGATTTTGTCCATCAACACATTACTTATGTTGTAAACCTTTATCAAACCTACAAGACTACACTAACTAAATTAACAATAACAAAGTCCCCAAAGAAAAAGACACCGCCAACGATTAATACAATTTGATAAGGCCACAAAATAATCCTTTTATAACGAGAAAAGTCACATTAAAAGTATGGCCATAACAACGTGCTAAGTTAAAACAGTGTGACTAGGGTTAATAAAGTTGCCTTACCCCCATACTACATTTACCCATTCCAAATTACTGACACGCCATACACCGCTGTATTTTAACCGGTGAACATAAACGTAGGTGGAAGGAAAGCGGTAATGAAACGCATACGTTATAGGTACGGTCGTAAACGAAGAGTTTTATGAGATTATGTCTTATACGAAGGAAGCGGGGGCGAGCGATAAGGTATCACAAGAGACAAATGCTATGGACTTAATAAAGATATTTCCCGCGTAATAAAACGTATGTGCCGAGTTACGTTGAAATTATGGGAGTAATAATTTCTGTATGAGGAAAGAAAGGTGACATAATAATAATAATAAACATATTTACGAGTGCGTGTATTAGAGAATATGCGGTTGGAATGAGTACGTAGGGTTTTTTTATAAAACTTAGAAGTTTTCAATGAATGCAAATCTATCTAACAAGTTATTAATGGACAAAGCAGTGTCTGCCATGAACAGCTCCTGATGACGCTCCGTGAGGGGCAAACACGAAGAGAGTATTAGTTGCAATGTGGACAGGGGGATGCACAGGTACGCGATGCACAGGTACGCAATGCATATAGACTATACTTAATATTGTGAAAGTAACTGTATATTACTATAATATGCATCGCAAACGGCAACGCCTGAATCTAGCAAATAAGGAGTTTTACCTAAAGGGAAAAGGGGATGATTGGTTGTATTGGACCTTTATATTAATCACATTTGTTGCCGCCGCAACAAAGTTATTATATATATCTATGCGCGAGCGAGGAAATTAATTGTACCAACAACCCGTTTTCACTTTTATGGAAGCAAGCATAGATGGAAGATGGGAAATCCCATCCATCTGCCTCGCTGGTCTGGAGGACCCAAGCGCGACTGCTAATCATGAGGTATTACGTTCAATTCTCAGGTCAGGCAAAGTGTTACGGTCAACCGGTGGTGGTAGTAAATGAAGTGGACTGTATCAAATTATAAGCGCTGGTGTATTGAAAATAATTTGAAAATTGGTATCGAAGATCTTCGGTGGTGAAGTGGCCCATATGTTGCGCTGGTCAGACCGCCCGCCTCCATCCCCGCCTGCGCCCCTCGAGCCAAGCTGGCGATGTCGCGATTATATTCCCGGCACAAAGTGTTATTCGGTTTTCTGTTAGGAAATTTTCAGTAGCAGCCCAGAATTCGGAATGCCTGATTTATGGCAATAGGCTAACCACCTATTACATGGGACTTAATTACCTACTGCATAAGCGTAATCTGAGTGTAAAAGAGTAGGTAGCGCCTCACAGGCGTTAGGCAAAAGTGTACCTACTCGCTTTGTTACGAATTAATCTTACAAATTTAATAAAAAATATCCCCGTATAGTCATCTCATAACATTGTGAATAACAGAATTGGCCAGGTAATCTCAACGTTAGACAATAACAATGGCCGCGATGGATCAACTGAGGCGAAGGGTCGCGCATGCGTTGTAAATTATAATCCTGCGCTATGAACTCCGTATCTGACGAAGTACGAATGAGCTGAGAAATGTCGGAGCTACGAAACAAGTGGTTTTAGATTACTAGTTTTTAATAAGGAAGAAATATAAAAAGGTATACAAGGTACTATCCACTACAGCATTTATTTTAAGACTTCGATGCAACATAACGCATAAAAAGAGCCGAATTAGCAATAAAACAAAAATGGAAAGTGAGAATATTTTGCTATATCAAATAGCAAGTGGTACATAACCGCTTTTATGCCAATACCATAAAAAGTTATATATACATGCACCGTGGGAGAGCCACGCTTCGGCACGAATGGGCCGGCTCGACCGGATTGATACCACGGCCTCACAGAAAACCGGCGTGAAAGAACGCTTGCGTTGTGTTTCGCCGAGTGAGTGAGGTTACCGGACGCCCAAACCCTTTAAAAGGCCGGCAACGCACTCGCGACTCCTCTGGGGTTGCGGGTGTCCATGGGCGGCGGTAATCGCTTACCATCAGGCGAGCCGTCTGCTCGGTTGCCCCCTATTCCATAAAAAAAAAAAAATACACTCCCAACAGAATTTTCGGGAGATTAGCCAAGGACATATGTATTATAGAGCACAAGTGAAAGATTAAACGCAGATGCATTCCCTCTTCCATCACTATCAAAGTCCGATGGAATGGCCATTTGACACGACCGGAGAAATATATTTGCAAATCGATTTGGTAGTTTTTGAGTTTATTGATTACAAGCAAAATATATAAAAAAAATCTTTTCTCATTATAATATGTATTAGTGTAGATAAAAAATAAAACCTAATTATATAATTACTAAGAGGTTGGTCATGGGTGACTTCGAGCGCTCATCATTAGGTGATTAGCGTGCGTGTACACTATACCACAAAATAATGGAACATAATACATATTATATTAAACCCAAAACCAAGTCTACAATACCCTCTCTACTTTCCAATTTAATAATTCTAAACTTCGAAGAAACAAAGCTAAACTATGTTGGTGCAAGTCGAACGCATAAATCTGTAGCTAGGCGCGATGCCCCGGGCAAGTCGCGGCCCGGCCATCGAACCGAAACACCTTTGAATTAAATCCAAAGTATTACTCTTTAACTGTTATTTCCTGATCCTGGTGAGAGGAAAACAAGTCTCCGAATTGAATATTATGCTGTCATCGGGTTTGGTAATAAACTAATAAAATATATTTTGGTAATTTGTGCCTTAGTTTGCTACGAGAAGCAGCAAAACTTCACAAATTATAATTTAAAACAACTTTTAACAAGATTAATCGCGTGTATGGTATTTGTTTTTCCTGACGTTTAGAACACTTTGCAGCGTTCGTGGTCGCAGGAGCACTAAAGTGAAAGGCGCCATAACAGACTGACATAATTTTAAATAAACTGTTTTATTATAATGTGTAGTGATCGCGAAAACCTTAGATATTAAACACGGATATGAAAAAAAAAACGGGTATAACCTTTTTTTTTTTTTTTTTTTTTTTTTTCTTTATTTAAGAGCTTAATCACAATGCGATTATGTCGCTCTGTTAGATTAACACTAAAGAAGTAGAAACTTAAATAAACTAAATTATAAACACAATATACCATTCTCAGTATCTAATTTAACTGATCTGAATAAAAAGCGATGTTATATAGACTAATTAACAACCTTGTTTCGTCTGAATCAGGCCTGGCTAGGATTGTATTAGGATCAGCAAAATCTTTTAAAATATTTTTACACCTATCTATGCGAAAGGCGGCGTTACGGACACATTCCATCAAGATATGCATCACGTCCTCCGGAACACCGCATTGATCACAGTTGGGTGACGGGACTTTACCCATTAGGAAAGCAAACTTCTTAGACGGAATGTGCCCAGTACGAAGCCTCATAATCACGACTGCATCTCTTCTGGATAGCATATGGTTATTAATCCATGGAATCTTAAGAGGATGTGGCTGGATCGTCTTGTACCAAATTCCCTTTTCTCTAGATCGTAAATCAAAATATTCTCTCCATAATTCACAACAATGCTCTTTAATCCAATATATATAGTTAGTATAATAAGGTAGAATACTATATTCGATGCCATCTGATATGGCTTGTCTAGCTAAGGTATCTACTTGCTCATTACCTTCAACACCACAGTGCGAAGGAATCCACTGCAGCTTGATAGACTTGGAACTGGATGTCAGCCCACATATACTGTCAAGAACAGTGTAGGCTATCGGTGTGCCTCGTAGACACGAGGAACACCGAGCCAAATGTTGGAGCGCGCTTTTCGAATCCGTAAATATTACAATTTTATCTTGTTGTAATGATGCAGCATACGACAGGGATTCAGAAATTGCGATAAGCTCAGCCTCCATGATGCAAATTTCAGATTCTATTTTAAATTTTAAACTAAGACTACATTGTGGATCGAAAAAAGCTGAACCAGTTCCACTTCTATCTTTAGAGCCATCAGTAAATAATTGGTAGTAATTTGTATAATTCCGGTTGATAAATTCTAAACATATTAACTTTAAACTAATATTATTATAATGACGTTTGGCTTTTGTGAGACTGGGGATATTTATATTGATAATATCACATAAATCGATGCTGCTAATCCAAGAATTCATATTAAACATTCCTAGCTGCTGACTAGAGTATATCCGAATATCAGCGAGGCGTTCATACATAGTCAGGAGTAATGGCTTCTTTTTATTTTGCCAATATCGGATATCTTTGAAATGTGTTAATTCTCGTACTAAATTAATCGTAATATTATTCTGTGCCTTAGACTTCAATAAAAATTTTTCACCTAAAAAAGTCCTACGTACATGCAATGGAGGGAGACACAATTCACTCTCCATTGCATGTATGGGAGTTGTTTTAACAAAACCTCCAATAACTCTCAGCGCCTTGTAACCTTGTTGTAAATGTAACCTTGCGTTGTCATAAGCGAAGTATAGATTACGCACACACACACGCAGTGTACTGGCGCCAGGTGGATGAGTTTTAAGTATTTTTATACGTTTAGCTCGTGTATGACAAGCGAAATTGGATGACTAGGCATGATTTTCACATGTCGTACGCAACGCGCCGTCCGTAATTTTTTAAGGCCCGTGATATTAAATAAAACATAACAAAGATTTCTAGTCTAACTTAACACGTAAAAATTAAACAATGTATTCAGTTACTTGCTCCAAATGAAAATGTATTTACCATGACCAGTGGACTTACTCTTGAAAATAATTCCGCTCGATTGACATTGGAAATATGTCAGTTCGTACCATTAAATGCCAAAATTTCAAAAAAATAATTATGGATTCGGGATAATAATTATGAAGACAACATGCTTTAAAATTGAGGCAACTGTATTTTAAATAAACTTGTTTTAAAATAACGCGTGCTTTTAAGTCGTCTATTTAATATTGGAATTGGATTTGAATTGGTATTAGTTTCAAGAGTAACCCCACAGTTTCAATGAATAGCTAACGCTAGATTTTCCTAACGTCAAATTAAGGGATAAATTTGAATTTTGAACAAGTTTTCCAATTTCAAATATAATCGGCCAATACTTCAAATTTGTGACACATTTTTTTACTTGATTCAAAGCATTGTGTAACTTTTCTCCAAAAACTACACTTCATACAAATTATTTGCAAAAACACCTACTCAGCCAAGGTTGGCCAATATTTAATTATGTAACCCCGTTAACCCAACACGCAGCTATAAACGTGATGTAACTTTATACAGCCATTTAAACAAGCAGAATTTAGTTTTATACTCTTAACAGAATAGGGGAAGGAAACTCGGGCATGTTAATATGAATCAGGTGGACGCAAGACCCCTATTTCGAAAACCCGAGAGCCCTATTCAGGCCCCTTAAAAATTTATCAAATGCACCGCAAAGGAAATATCTAGTATTCTTATACGTATATGTTTGAGGGAAAGTTGTAAAGAAGGAGAGTTGGGGGATCGCTAGAGATTTACAGCGTTTCGAGTGAAGGCCCTAATAGACGTAAATTACGTTGCGGTCCGATTTATAGACTATATTTCTTTTGTTTTCCTTTTTTTTATCGATTTATTGCCAGGTGCGGTTCTTCGCTGTTTGGATATTTAACACGATCGGCAGGTGGTTCGGCCAGTACATGATGGAATCGATTTATTTCTTTATTTATTCAATGTTCACTGTATTACTGGTGATTGGTTACTGAGAGTTGGCACGAGACCGCATTTTTTTTCCTTAATTGGATCGCTTGAATTTTTATTAAGAGCCTGATAGGCAATATCTATATTTTTTTAAGTATCTTCAGTGTATATTGAGGGCCAATATTATTTTAAAGACGGTTATTTAAATCCAATTGAATTTAAAATAATGCGTGCATACTATTTAACATTTAAGTATGAATAACATTCTGATGAGTGCTTATCCTAAAAATATTTTATTATAATACAAAACCAGCTAAGAAAATGAATTTCTATCGTTTTGGATTTTCAACAATTGAATACCGATTCAAGAAAAATATTTCCATTCATACGAATATATATGAACGGTTTTAGAAAGCAAAACCGCTCATAGCGTTTAGACCAGACCTTAAAAACGACTACACTTCACTTGCCTAGTAATAGGTAGGTATACCATAAAAGGTTAACAAATTGCAATAAAATATCAGAGGTCAACAGTAAACTTAAACAACGTGTACTCAAGTTTAGTACTTCCTTGAACAATAAGAACTTTTTACTTTACGTCGTAGTTTTCTAGTTACGCAATTTTGTTTCCAAATTAACTAAAGATTAATAAAAAATCATCACCTTTTCAATTTGATATTAGTTAAGACTAGCTGTGCCCGCGACTCCGTCCGCGTGGATGTCGTAAACAACAAATGTTCGACGTGATTCTTTAAATTGGCATTTATGAATCGATTGACATGAAACAAACAATAAATATTAAGTGGAGCTTACCACAATATATTAGTGAAAACCACGTCTAAATCGGATAAGCCGTTTCCGAGATTAGCGTGCACAAAAGCACAGCCAAACAGCCAAAAATTCTAACAATAATTGTTTTGGGTGCTTTAAGCGTTTATAAAGGTCCCATTAATATTTTTCTCTCATATATCTTCCATGTACAGACAGCGATCCGTAACATTTTTATTATATGTATTGATGTATTGATGATTGATGATAAGCACTAAATCTCCTGAAGTTAATCAGTTTTATTAAATACCTACTAGCGGTCGCCGGCGGCTATAAATTTATGGAGCAAAAAGGCCAGAATCCAAAATATACCGTTTGCTAATCCACTACTAAAAAAATATCCCTCAAGCTGTTAAGAGCCTTTCAGTATCGGTGATCAATGCTTCTGCATTTTCAGGTATGCTTAATAGCGTTTTGGCGACTCTCTGCGTTCGGTCACGATAGCTAAGCTGCGCGTTGCAGCGAGTGTTTCGATGCGGCGACGTGTTTTGGTGATTGTGGCGTTTAATTGCTATATCAAGATTCCGAAAAACAAATAAATCGCTGAAAATGACACGTAGCATGCCTGCAAAGTTACACAGTTTGATTACGAGAATCCAAATGTTGGTATTTTTAATTTTAGTTTCAGTTTTATTCCAGCAATTAAAATAACGACTGATATTAAAAAATATATGGTAAGCTGAAAGCTGGCCTTTTTAATAATATAAATATTAATCTCATCTTGTTCTGAAGAAACAAATCAAGTTTTGTTTTCATTAAAAACTGATTTAGATAAAGTTTATAACGAGACGTTAGAAGTATTTGTCTCGAGATTCGTCTGTCGGGGACATCTGTGAGTTGTTAACTGAACGAAAAGGCACGTAACCAAATATAAACATAAAATAATTTATTATTTTAGATCCAAATATTTTAGAAATGATAATCTTGCTTAACATAAAAGCAATAAATATTGTATTAAACCACATACTGAATAAAATAATATTTAATGCTTAAGTTTGGATATTTAACGTTTTTTATAGAAGGATAATAATATCCCTCTGTTACAACTCCAAGGCCAACCCTAATTACTTACTCCCTCTTTTACTAGAGGACAAGCAGAAGGATGGCACGTTGCCATCCGTTCCAGAGTGAATAGGTTTCTTCTGGATCTACGTGATCCATCATCCGGCGGTAGATCCATATTATTCCATTAAAAAAAAATATCGTGAGGAAACCAGCACACCTGAGAGACCTGTTCTAAATGATGTGTAAAGAAGCAAAAAGAAGAAAGATGAGGCCTACGAGTAGTTTAAACTTTAGGTTGTTCATCAATACGATCAGAATTCACCATACGATAAGAAGAAGAAGATCATACGAATTTAAGCTGGTACTGAATTGATAACATAGCAATAATATTATGTAAAATAAGTCTTTCAATTAATATCTGTAGGTATAAGGTCGGCACTATGAAAAATATATTTGAAACCTAAAAAACGTTTCTTTGAAGAATGACTGTGCAATAACAGCCATTTTAATAAAGAAAATTGTTGACTTGCAATATTGCCAGACCTTATCAAAATAAGCCGTACCTTTACTTCGTATTTCTTTTTTTTTATCTCTAACCAAAGTAACTTGCTAGTGATGAAAATTTAAAGTGTCATCACGACCTTTTAAGCGACGCAGATGTTACCAACTTTTATCTTTAACAAAATACTTTTTTTTTATACAAAACTTTACATTCAAATACTTATACTGACATCATAAAGTGTAGTCCTGGCGGTCATCCATCTACAGATTGACTGCGACAAGCGTTGCTTAACCTCAATTCTCATTTACAGACTATTTTTCTTTATTTTTGTATAATTACTTTCGTAAGACACATTCATATTAATTATAGTTTAACGGTTATTACTCACGCGCATACTTCGGGAATTGCCCGACTAGTTTCGAACTCGAACGGAGCACTTATTTTTCTTTATGTTAAAAGCATCTTTATGCATTCAGCATTATTACCGTAAAATGCACGTGAAACAGCGGTTACTACTCACGTGCATTTTTCGGGTTTGCCTGACTAGTTTGTTAGTTGTCGCGAGTTAAACTGACTCGCGATATTGCCGCAGACCCAGCTCATGCCTCAGGGCTCCGCTCGAGCTTGAAACTTGTCGGCAAACCAAAAATGCACGTGAGTGGTAACCGGTCAACAATAATTAAATAGTAACACATAACATAATATACCATCACTCTGTTTCTCCGAAAGGATTGGCAGAAGGGTAAGTATAGTTTACTCCACCCATGCAATAGGTGGAGAGTCTACTGCTGTCAACTGGGCACAAATCCAAACTCCGGGCTGTTACTAAAAATATTTCTAACAGAAAAACTCAATAACAGTTGAGCCGACCCGTCAATCGAACCCAGGACCACACGCTCTGCTCTGCAGCACGCATTTGCGACCACTAGGCCAATGAGACTACAATACAATTAGTAGGACTATTGATAATAATATTTGGGCGGTACAAATAGTAGTATTAATGATTCCACTATTTGTACTGCACAAATAGTAGTAGGTACTATTTATACTTCTATTCGTTTAGTAGTAACAAGAGCAACTTTGAAAACAAAACAAATGAGTGTCTCTAATGATGCACATAAAATGCCTGAGCTGTGAAAGTCAATTGAGGGAAAGTTATTATTGTGCATGTGGCCGATAGCCATAACTTCAACTATTTATGTTTTATTGCAATCTATAAACCCAACATGCCATTGCTCTTGGCTTAAGGAGCACCGAAATATTTTGTGTTTTTAGTGGCGGTCTTCAGTTTATCCGAAATATTACGTTATAGTAAATAGGAAATAGATTTTAATATTATTATTATTAAACTCGATCTTAGTACCTACTATTTGCTTCTAGATATTTTTGTTTTATTATCTTATCCAGGCTGTAATGGAGTTTCGGTTATTTCACTTCATGCTTCTACAATAAGTATATAGAGCGTATTGTTAAGACGTTATAAATGCAATATATATACATATTTATATATATTACTGTTACGACATGGCTTGCTAAGCCATTACTTATCCCATACGAAAACTTATATAAAAACATAGTCTCTAGATAATACTTCAGCCTCAAAATACATATATTTTTAAAAGAAATATCTGCCCTTAATCGGACATTTTCATTGACAGGGTTTATATTTTTCATCCTATTTTTGGATTCCGTAATATTTAATGAAAACGTAAATGATTTACGTAGCAAGGCCAGACGCTTTAAACCTGATAATATCAAAGACATATTTTTTAATTTCGAAACCACTTTCGCCGATCCTAAGCTCGTCATTACGCGAAATGTACAGTAATCTCCCGCTAGTATTAAATTCATAAATTATATTACGAACATTTTCTAAATAAATAATCCTGGTGCCCACCTAAGTAAAGGCTATCGTATTTATATTGGTATATCAAGACTACCCACGTACCGTAGCTCGTTTACTAAAGATTTACGCAACAGATAGATCTTATTCGAACCCTTTTCAGTCGTTTTATACCCCTAATTCTACCTACGTAACGTCAAAACGTAACATGTCTTTTAGACGCCCGAATCGAAGAAGTTTTTACCGAATTGATTCGGGATTTTTATTCTACAACATTAACACTAACCTAAACAAATTTTCTTGACACCTTACTGTGTTAGGGATAGGGTTCCAATTTGAACTATTCTGTTCAATTGTGAGTGCATTGAGTAAGGTTGTGGAATGCGTTCAGAAGTTAGGCGTTCGTTTTGTCCATTTTTCTTCTCCCCTACGACGGCCATAGAATGCTATTTTTAAAACATTCAGCGAGCTATCTCAGTTGTGTTATGGGAATTTGGTTCCAGAATGAATACTTGTTGATTTTTCAGGGTTTCAGGCGATTTTATTACTACAGTTTCTTTAATATTTATAAGGATTGTATGAGCTTTTAGTGATTGGCTTTTAACCTTTACCATGTATGTATATGGAGTAATATGTATACAGTTTTCCATTACAAATCATTCAATTTTATATTATTTATTTACAAAAGACATTCAATTGTGAGTGCTTGAACCTTATATAGAAGTATATCAAAATTGTATGAGCCCTTGAACGCCTACAGAAAAATGAATAAGGCAGTCTAGATTCATTAGATATTATGGTGATTTAATTCACTTTTATTAAATATATTGGTCAACACACTACGATTTTATAAGAAGATTCTAGCCGTATTGATACAATGGCTTGTTAGCTTTGGACGATACACCGTAGAAAAATTATTAAATCGTCAACAAATCATTCAATAACCAAAAAATTGACATGACCAATAAAAAAATAGCATTCGCGCAAAAAGCCAAACGATCACAATCGCCAATTGAATGAAATTGAACGAGTACATGGACAGTTCGTTTTCGTAATGAAATTAATCGGCGTCACCAATTGAGCGTGCGCGACTGACCGCCTGACGGGACATTGAAATTATTGCCAGCACAACTTTAATGTTGCTGCTAGCAAATAACCATTTTATATTTTGTAAATTATAATAAGGTTTTAATAATAGTTTGCGGACATTAATTTAATGGTAAACTTTGATTGCACTGTTCTTTCGGTTCGTTGGGCGCCGAGAAATTTATTAATTATTATTCGATATTAATAACTCTGAGGGGCTCGTGGCTAAGTAACAGCCGCACAGCTCGATCGATCGAGGTTAAGCTGTGCTGGCCGCAGTCGGTTTGTGGATGGGTGACCATCATTTCATACCGAGACCCCTCCGTGCCTCGGAGAGCACGTAAAGCCGTCGGGCCCGGTTGTCAAATTAAGATCTATGACAGCCGTTACGGGTATTCAGAGGCTTGAAAGCCTAACAACCAGTCATGCCACGAGATATCGTGTTACCCAGTAACTGGGTTGTGGAGGTCAGATAGGCAGTCGCTCCATGTAAAATACTGGTATTAAGCTGCATCCAGTTTGACTGGAAGCCGACCCCAATGTAATTGGGAATAGGCTAGGCAGATATATTCGATATTAATAACTCTATTCCAGTTTGGTGTGTTATAACGTGGAAGTTTTAGGACAAATTGTTAAAAATCATTATTATTAGGGTGATTTTCCACCAGAGATGACTGTGCTATACTACGTTGCTATGGATACGTTTGATATCCACCAATCATATTCATTGGTCCACATAGCATAGCACTGGTGGAAACGGGTTCAACTAAGTTATGTTTTTTATATGGAAGGATGAGTGCTATGGATGGTCGCGAGTGGTGTAGCTATGAACTCATAGCTACACCACTCAACTGAGCAGAGTACCTAAAGTAGGCGCGCGTTTGTCACCGGATAAAGCCAGCTACCTAGCGGCGGCGCATCTTCATGGCACATCTTACTCGCTCCGCTACATAGCTTAGCATCAGTGGAAACGGTTAGATAGATTCGTGGCTTAGCTTTCACATCCCCGCAGCATAGCTGCATAGCACATGTCTGGTGGAAAAGCACCCTAAAAATGGAAGTTGGCCACACATAAAAAAAATTATGCAAGCGTTTATTGCCTCATTGGTCTAGTGGTCTCAAGCTCAGTTGCTGAGCTGCGTTCGATTCCCGGATTGGACAAAGTATTGCTTTATTTTTTGTTAGAAATGTTTCAGAAGCAGTCCTGAGTTTTGTATTGTGTCTGGCTAATGGTAAAAGGCTCATAACCTATTACATAAACTAGATATATAAATATGGGTGTTTAAGGGAATATCTCTATCTAACCTAGCCCTATTGGGATACAATTGTAATGCTATACTATTTTGAAGAGTTAACTGATGTTATCTATTGAAAAGATGTTCTCTTTTATAAAGCGTAGATTAATAACCTGCTTTTATGCCAATCAGACCTTCACATAAACTCCCTGGTTGGTCTAGTGTTCCCAAGCACGACTGCTGAACATGAGGTCTTGGTTTCAATCCCAAGTCGGGCAAAGTGTTGTTGGATTTTTCTGTTAAAGAATTCAGTAGCAGCCCGGAGTTTGGAATTGTGCCCGGTAGTATGCAATAGGCGGACCACCTATTACATGGGACTTAATAGCAGTATTGGTGAAATTTTGGTACACAACGGTGTACACCACTGCCTACCTCTTAGAGGATTACAACCGTGATGCTATGATATGTTTTTTTTTTGTTTAGATCTTTACTTACTATGCCTGAAAAAATATAACAAGGCACATCGTGACTCTGAAACTTTATCACCCCACTATCTTTGACCACACTGACATAGGGACTATCCTTCTTCGAAAGCGGTGCATCGATCTTGGTTCAGTAATTATTAGTGCCAGTCCCCTGTAATTGGCGCAATCGGTCATGGTTCACCGTACGCTCCTCCATCATTGGCAGAAGCCATTTAGTCGAAGTGTTGTGATTGGCTGAGACAGGCGGTGACGGTGTAGAGAAATATTTGTTAGTATGCGAATTTGTTGTATTTACACTACTGCCCAAAAAAAGAGTGTTATGTTTTAAGGATTCATGTATGTATGTTTGTGAGTTTCTTTATTCCACCATAACTTTTAAATGTCTAAACCGTTCTAGATGTATGGGGTATCGTTAGAATTCTTACATTATCCCGGGTAACATAGGCTAGTAAGATTTAAAAAAATAGCAGGTGTGCATTATATTTTTTTAATTAATTTCATCATGCTTCAAAAATATTTGATATTGTAGTTGTACCTTTGACCTCTCACTCTTAATTGAAATTGCAGATTGGACTTGGAATTAAGTCGTCGGGGAGTGCCACCAAAATAAACAAAGGATATTTTTTTTGGGAATTGTGATTCTATATTACAGTTTCTATACCTGGCTTTAAATTAGATTGGTGTGACTGAAGATGAACATTTAAAAATAAAGATTCTTTAAAATTCTAAGTCTTAAATCTATCACAAAAGCCAAACACTTCTTCTTCGTATGCTTGATGAACAAGTCCAATGGCCTAAATTGTCACAGTTTAAGTCACCCGTAACCTTCTATCATGGCATGCATGCAGTTTCCTCATGATGTTTTCCGACACCGTTTCTTAATCTTTTCAAATAAATAATTGTATTTTCGAAGTATAACAAAATATGCAACATTTACAGTTTTGTACAGGCTATCTTAGAAGTAAGCTGTAGCTTACTTCTAAGATAGCCTGTACAAAACACTTGATCAATGACCCCCGTGCTAGGAGAGCCCTATGTTACAGGGGGCATCTATTGGTCCATTGTATAGTTTAATTACCTATAGTTACATACATATCATCAATTTTATTATGATGAAGTAATTATTACGTAACATAATATTATTAATGAAATTAACAAAAATATCTTCCAACTGACCGTTACATTTCGTGTTCAATAGTCATATCCAACACTATGTTGTTTAATGTTATGGTACCTATAATATATTTGCTATGCGGTTTGAGGTTTCATGGGGCGCCGCGTTAATCGCACAAATTGATTGCAATTTGGGAACCAACCCCAATAATTAGTAAACGTTATTTGGCATTGATGGCTATGGTAGCTTTCTTGTGGTGTTACTGTATTGGTGTGTTGTCACTTTGAGCTTGCGCTAAGAGTAAATCAGTATAAAAATATATATTTACAATATACAATAGTTATTGCAGCTTAAACTGAGATAGGATATTGACAGGGATTTTTGGCCTTATACAGAATTTATTTTCTGTTTTTTTGTGACAATGTCTTTTATGTCTGGGCAATTCCTAAATAAATTATTTTCTCCCTTTTTTAGTGTAAATTTATATGTTAGACTTTTAAATAAAGAAAGAAGATACTTATTTCAGTCTCGTGGTCTCGTTACAACGATTACAATACCAGAAAAAAATACTTGATATACTTTGATTATGTATTGTGTGTGTTTGAGTTTGTGCGAAGAATCGGAGTCCAAGACTCACATCGAGTCAGGCATGGTTACGTTATGAGCGAAATTATCAGAACAAAATCTTGGAGATTGACTAGAAAAAAATTGTTAGCGAATCTTTTTTGATACATCCATAGATGGATGGAGAACTATTTCAGATGATAATTTAGAAAAAAACTGGTCGCACATATGTAACAATAAAATGGACTAATCAATGAAAATTCAGTTCGAAGCCATGAAATTGATCCATCCTATTATCATTGCCACACAAAACGCTTATTGAATACACCACAATTTGACGTCCAGAAAACATTGATCCATAGTACCCTTGCACAGTCGAACATTTATAACTAGCACGGAGGTAATATAATGACGTGGATGGGATCTAAATGAATTGGTTGGTCTATCGGTCCCAATAGGATTGAATATTGATGCGGCAGATGGCAGCACATTCGACACATAATTAATTTCTCAGTCGCCCACCGTGGGTTTGGCCATTGTTGTTCTATTTACATATTTGCTACCGGAGTACAAATATGTTTGTAGATAATCATTTTTCGACCAACGTACTAGCAATAGTGTGGGTTCGTTGATAAGCAGCGCAGATTTTTGCTTCATCTTCTTATCGTATGGTTGATGTCCAACTAATAAATACTCCAAGTGCTCTGTCAACTGAGCTATCCCAAGTACTGCTCACTACACCGAATTCTTCTTACACACTTTGATTTGTTTTATGGTGACGTTAATGCTATCTGTTCAGTCCCTATACAGGTGACTGAACCGACACGACTATCTTTACTATCAATACAATGTTTATTCCTCAAGATAAATCTTTGGAAAGCATTAAAGCATGCTTAGCGAACTCTAAAGTAACAATATTAAATGGCAAAAAAATACGGTTGCGAACAGGATTCGAACCTGCGCCTCCCGGATAAATACTCCAGGCGCTCTGACCACTAAGAGGTCGAGTGGCTTTATTATTGACTAAGTACTTTTCACGACCACTCTTATCTTTCCACAAAAAATTATAACTTTGAATTCGCTTGCGTTACTGCGTTTGAAAGATTTATCTGTACTAGTGGTCGCGCACAGACCGAAATACGACCATCATTTATTAATTTAAATCTGGGCGTTTAAAAAGGCCCCTTTTGCTGAATTATAATAGGATCCTAATATGATTCATTTCACAAATCGTAAAATTATCACTTCATGTACAAATCATAATAAGATTTACGGCAATTCTAATTCATCTATTTGACAGTTTTCTATGAAGATTCGTAAAATGGCTCACAAAATAGGAATTGCTCATTAGCAATATGATTCTGCTCTTTGACACATTTGTCAAAGAGCAGAATCATATGAAGTTACACAATTCAAACGATCCCCGGTGACACAGAGACTGAAAAGACGCAACAGTTTTGTCAATCGTGTCCTTCCACTAACCATTGAAAAGTCACACGCAAGACTGCTGTGTCGTGGCAGTGCTTCGTTGCCGACCCCATTCGTTCCACAATCAGAAAATCTCCCACCTGGACATTAGTTGCCTTGGCTAACCTGGAAGTCTTTAAATAGGCTTCGAAGTAAGGAAAACCTGCTCAGGTGGGGATACATAAAAGATTCCAACCTGGAGTGCAGGTGTGGTGCTGTTCCGCAAACGATGGTACACTTGACGTCGTGCTCTGTGTGCCCTGATACCTGCACGTTAAGTGACCACATGGACACTACTGACAATGCAGTTGTCGTAGCAGGGTTTTGGGCTGATGCAATTTGAATTGCCATCGATACGCTAAGAAGAAGACACAAATAATGATTCATTTTTAGGAGAAATACTAAGTGGCCACTTTAGATACCCTGAATATTATTATGGTTCTATTGTGAAAAATATGTGGGTGTTGTGTGTCAACCACATGGTAGTGTATGTAATGTTTAGTTTTTAATAAAAAAATATTCTAATGTGTATTGTATAAAAATATTGTACTCCTATACACGTTAACTACTATTTTTTATCGCATCACATAAGTTCAAAATTTCGCTCACTCATATACACACACAAACATGTAAGCATGCACACACTCTTATACACAAACATACACACACGCACACACATTCACACACATACAATTACAAACGGTCTACGTGCACATACATATCACGCATTCAAATCAACCATTTATAATATATCACCACTATCAGTTACATGAAGATGACACAGTCCACGTAATGTACTTTATTTTAAATAAATAAAGACACCTGTATAAGTGCCGAATACTACTGCCTCTTATGATACAGGCTCTCAACCTAGTTTAAGAGACAGCGTTGAAAATTGTAATCTTGATGTTATATTTATATAAGATCTGATAATGTAATGTTACAGTGCATTTTATTGTAATTTTAAGGTGATAAATAAATTATAATTATTATTAAATTATTATTATTAACTGTGCCAAATTTCATACTGCTCCGACCGCGTAATTTTCTTAAGGGGACAAACTTTTTGCTTTTAGTGATTAGACACTGTAAGTAAATTTTCCATACTTTTCGCAAAACAATTAGTTACCATGAACTTTCCACCACAAGTGTTCTAACATCTGTCCTATTAGTATGTGGCGACTAATACGAGCAAGAACAATGACTGGGCTGTGAATGAGTCGACTGACCGTTGCCGACGTCATGCGGTCAATTGTTTGACGATCTGTGAACGGTACGTTACATGAGTCAGAACTCCGAATGTATGATTGACATATAGAGGAGTGTAGTGAACATCGGAATGTTTGTGGTTTTTGCTGGTTTGAGAAAGGGTTTCTAGGAAATTATATGTTGATGGTTTGAGTAACAGCAAGTGTAGTGCTCAATGCTCAATCATGTTAGATTTTTTTTTATTTTAGTGAAGCTTATCAATTAATGTTCACCGGTTACTTGTGCTTTTATAGCCTAATTGTTTAGTAAGATTACAGGCTATTTCACATTACGCTTTGACCCATAAGAGCTGAGCAAAAAGAAAAAAACGGGTCATCCGCAAAGTTAGTTATACATACATACATAAACTCACGCCTGTTAAGTTAGTTAAATAAATGCAAAATTAAGTCATCGTTTTTTTAATACTACGGAAGTCACTAGTACAAAAATATTCTGTTATTACACGTAGTACCTAAATGAAACAACCATCTATCTTCTCAAAAATCAATATTAAAAAATTATTCATAGCAATATAAATAGTCACAAAGACGTAAAGTACGACGCATAACACATGAATATATTTGTGTTAATACATTATGTGCAGGTTCATGCATAATGCATCGGAGATCATCGCGGTAAACGCTTAGATTAAAGTAGGCTATACATGAGCCGAGCGCCGCGCCGCGGGGGAAAACCGGACGGGGCGTCTTCGTTGATTTCATTACCTTGATACATGGGTTTGAGCAAATGTCACTAAGTATTGGTGAGGGTAACTTAGTTAATTCCTCATAGCTCTTGTACAGGTGGAGAAGAGGACAGCTACTGAGAATGAGGTCCTGAGTTCGGTTCTCAGATTGGTATTAAATTTTTTTATTCGAAAATTCTCAGTTGCTTGCATTCTTTACGTCTATTCATCAAGTTCCACCATAAAAGTCAAACCCGAACCTGCCTCCAGAGCAAGCCATAGGTATATTTTTTAAATACGTCATATTAAAGTGGGTATCCCTAGAAAATCCTAAGTGAAACAGTAACAATATTTTTTTTTGCTATTTATTTCAGTATCATCTTAAAATGTAGAAGTAAAGCCTAATTAATACTTGAACTTATTATTAACCTCTACATTTCCCAACAGATTTCTCGTTATGCTCTCCATAACATCATTGCTTGCGGTGGCGTCATGGATCAGATCGCCACCTTCCCTCTAAAATGGCGAGGGAGGCGATGACTGATCTTTACGTTATGCTCGTGAACGTGTGCTGCTTGCGGTGACTGGTCGTCTTGCTGACCTTCGTTCCTAATTTATTTAAATGAATTTTTTAATTACCCATGCTGGTCCTAGTTAGTGTGCAGTTTGTATCTTTTGCCAAGTGTAAGTGGGTACGACCTTCATTCGGAATACTTTTAGATTGGAGGCTTTCAATAATATCACATTGTTGCTTGAGTCATTTAATATTTCTTTGCGTTAGTACATAGGCGCGTGCTAGCTAACATTTAATATAATGTTAACTGACATAATTCTACTCTACAAAAAGGCAGAAGGAACCGATCATATTCGCATAACTCAAAAACTAAACATGGGTTTAATTGAAAATATCGTAATAGAATAATTCAACCACCTTTTCGTAACTGGAACATGGAGTTTGCGAACGAAACTAATAGTTAGGACCATTTCAGTGAATTAAGTGGTTCAATTAAGAAAGTTTGATAAGAAGATGAGTCTTTTAATACCTATATATTTTTGTGATCAATTTGTTCAGGGATTTCGAAAAAGACTGTTATTATAAAGTACCAAATTTATACCAGCGCCACCTAGAGTTATATTCTCAACTTTAATAGCTTTCCTAGGAAAAATTAAAATTTTACATACAAATGTCTGTTTATGCTCTGTCTTAAATTTTGGTTGAAATCTGTTCAGAAGTTACGAAGAAACTTCCGCTTTTGGATTTTAAATATTATTTATAAAGAAGTAAGCAAATTAATAAAAAAATATGCCCAACTTTTGTATCCAATAATTACTCCATAGAGAGCCGTTTGTTTACCAAAATTAAATTAAATAAAGCTTATTTAGTGAATTATTATTATTTAGAAAAACCGGACGAAAATACACAACCGGGTCCGACAAGTGAACACACTCCTTAACAGATAGCATGCGTCGGTATGGAGAAACGCATCCGGTCATATTTCGACCGGTATTAAGAGTTATAGCCGCATTTTTATTCATAGAGCAATTTTAGAAATCCTTTCTTGGACACTCCTAGGATTTTAGGGGTTTCAAATGCACCCACCCTTATTGGGGGAGCAACTGACCTTTTATACCGGTCATAAATGGGGTACGTAATGGTATTTCATATATATATTTGTATAACGCAAATTTAAAGTGTTGTGCATTTATCATGCTTAATGTGGTGGCACTTTATTTTAATGCGTTTTTTAAATATTTACGTATAGGTATATATTTTTTAAAGCGTTGGCCAACTCTACTGTAATGTTTTTTTTTTGTGTAGTAGGTGCATTTAAAGTCCCAATAATTAAATACATATCATCCCGGATCCGGACTATTTAACTAAATGCAAATAATAAATAATGATGTTACTTGCTAAGTGGCTTTATTAAAAAACAATTACGACTAAACAATTAACTCAATATGGTCTGTAATATATTTATTTTGCTTCAATTATTAATAATTATGATTTTTGCACTTTTATACCTAAATCCACATGGTAGTTAATATAGAACTATTTAAAATATAATCATAAGAAAAACTTTGTATTAAAGTGAAGCCGAGATAGCCTAGTGGTTGGACTGGCATGTCACAGGATTAAACCGAAGGCATAGATTTTTCGTAAAAATATATATATTATGAATTAATCACATAATTACCACAAACATTGTGAGGAAATCAGCACGCGTGAAAAATATTCTGCAATAGTTCTCGATGGTGTGTAAGAGACGGAGGCTAGCTTGTTGTCAACCATAATGAATAATTGTGATCAGATTCAGTCATAATTATTGCATTGAACCGACATTATAACCGTAGCACCGTAACTAAGTAAGAAAGATAAACAATTAATACTCTTTTGATCCTTTCTTTAACCACACTTGAGCGTTGAAGCAATATAAATTGAAACTCCAATAAATGTTGAAAGTGCTCTCAGAATTAATCAAAATAACCCTTCGAACGCTTCGAAAACTTAACAGAGCCATCGAGATCTTAAATCGTTTAGAAGGGGCCCCCATATTGAGTTATCCGGCGGTTAGACATAAGTAATAATGTATGGCAAGGGTGTAGTAACATCGGCGCTTTAGACCCCGATACCGGTTTGATAGAGCTGCCTCGATGAGGAAGGGTTAGTACCGATAGAATATTAGGACCAAATTAATTTTTGATTGTTACTTGCTTAGAATGGTGAAGGAAAACATTGTTCTCAAAAAAGGACAGGTAAACAGCTACCTAAACCAATAAGCATGCAATAGGTTTATGAAAAGCGAAAGAGGTGTGCCAGAATCGTAATAAGTGGAAATCGATAGTCTCTGCCTAAGACGTAAATGAAACGGGCGTGATTGTGTCCATATGTATAAAAACATTGTGAGGAAATCATCGGTTTTTGATGGTGTGTGAAGCCATGTCCGGGGCCTCTGGTGTTCAACCATACTATAAGAAGAAGAATGTTCCTGTTTTCTATGGAAGGTTCTTCTTTACTTTTTTTAGTGTATCTGTGTTACTCGGTATACAGTTTTTTCCTATTAGTACGTAGTATTATGTCGAATTATCAAGCTTAATAAATATTCCATTCACAGTCGTATCTTCAGTGATTAGCGACCACTATGCATTATATTATAACAACTTTTAACCGGATTAATCGCGTGTATTATTATGTCATCCTACGACCATGAACGCTGCAAAGTTTTAGAAACGTCAGGAAAAACAGAAACCAATATACCGGTATACGCGATTAATCCGGTTAATATTTCTTTCTTTCATTCTTTATGCTCTATGATTACTATAGGTATCTCTATGATTTGGACAGACTGAATGAACCGTTTCTGTGAAAAAACAACACTTTACATGGAATTCTCGTTTGTGGAGTTGTTAATTAACATCGACCTCTATGAAGTTATCATAAACAAACGAACTAAACGTTGATGTTACCCAGAAATTATGTCTCTATTATTTATTTATAAATAACAATAATACATTAAAGTTATTATATTAAATGGAAAAAGAATACGGTCGCGAACAGGATTCGAACTTGCGCCTCCGGGATGAATACTCCATTTCGACATCCTGTTCGCGACCCCAAGTCGAGATGGCTTAGTGGTCAGAGCGCCTGGAGTATTCATCCGGGAGGCGCAGGTTCGAATCCTGTTCGCGACCGTATTCTTTTTCCATTTAATATAATAACTTTAGAGTTCGCTAAGCATGCGTTAATTCTTTTCAAAGACTTATCTTGAATAATACATTAATGTATAAATCACCAACTCCCAGTAAGCTAGCGTAGTGATTAAAGTTCTTCTCTGTATGAGAAGAGGTATATACCCTGCGGTGTGACAATTATACATGGTGTTCTTGTTCTGATAAGTTTTTTTTTTTACAATATGTAGAAAAGTTGTTTTATGTTAATGGAGACATATCATAACTTAAGTATTACAAAATAAAAATATTGTATTTAAATTAGACGTACTTTGTTTAATATTATAATTTTAACTATCTCATTGTTCTAGTACACGGAAGTGTAACTTCTGAGCGTGGGATCCTGGGTTCAATTTCCATGTATGACTAAGCCTTATTGAGTTTTTTTTTACAAAATTCTCTTCAGCCCGAAGTCTAGAATAATAAACATAAAATACCATAACCTAAATTCCCCGGAGGGGTAGGCAGAGGTGCATACAGTTCTACACCCACATTCTACAAATGCTGTTATGAAGTCCCATGTAATAGGTGGTGAGCCTATTGCCATATACTAAGCACAATTCCAAACTACTAACAAAAACGGTAACGGTCGTGAGCAGGATTCAAACCTGTGTCTCTCAGAAAATCTCCAGGCGCTTAACCAATAAGTTATCTCGACCTCTGCTCACGACTCCGAATTCTTCTTTCACATTTTATTACGTCTTTTTGTGACGACATTGCCATCTATCCAGTCCCTATACAGGCAACTAAACCGACACGACTAACTTTGCAGTTAATACAATGTCGTACAGATGTATAAGTATAGATAAATCCTTCAAACTCATAACGCATGCGTAGCAAACTCCAAAGTTACAAATTTCTGTGAAGAAAAAAAGACGCTCGAGAGCAGGATTTGAAATTACGCCTCCCTAATCATTCAAACGCTCACAACTATGTTTTTCTTTCCGCTACGCATGCACTGTATGTAACTCTACGGGGAGTACAGGTATGGATATTAAATTTTCTTATGCTTAAATCATCTCTGTTGACGGTACTAGCCCGACGAGTAAGTATCGTGTTTGCTTAGACCATAAGTTATCGAGATGCGTTAAAGGCCCGGCCTCAGTAATTAATAATGATTGAAATACGATGCATATACGGAACACAGTTTAAGCATTAGCCCGCAGAAACACATTGGGTACGGTAATGTATTCGTCGGACGATGGATCTTGCTGTTATTTAAATTGTAGGTTTAATTTCCCCGGTTATTTTTATAACGGTTTAATTAAGGTATACACGGTCTCAATTTAACTATACAACTTCTTGTTACGGTGTCATACTATTAAGACAACTTCCTTTTAATGTGTCAATGTGTAAGTAATAAGGATTAATTGAAGCCATAATTTAAGTGATTGCTTAACACGAGGTCTTGGGTTCGATTCCCAGGTCGGGCAAAAGTGTTATTGGGTTTTTCTGTTAGCAAATTCTCAGTAGCAGCCCGGAGTTTGGAATTGTGTCCGGTAGATGGCAATAGGCTCACCACCTACATGGGACTTAATAACAGCATTGGTGAAATTTGGGTGTACAATTGTGGACACCTCTGCATACCCCTTCGGAAAATACAGGGCTATGATTCTTTAAAATTTAATTTAAAAAAATTAAGCATTTTTTTTGGTTCGTAATCTTTTCCGAAAATTGCTCCACCGATTTAAATGCAGTTTAGTATTCGCACGTCTTTGTATTTCCGCGATTATATTTATTATATTATGAGTTACCTATTTACATAACATACATTTGTCTTACGCATACTAAACTTTATGGAGCTAAATGACGTGACAGGAAGACACGAATATTTTGACTTTATTCAAGATGGATGGCCAAATGTCACTATAAGTTTTGAGTTTAGCATATTAAATTATAGTACTAGAGGGGCTCGTGTCAAAGTAACAGCCGCACGGATTGATAGAACGAGATTAAGCTGCGCTTGCCGCTGTCTATCTGTGTATGGGTGACCATCATTTCACACGAGACCCCTCCGAGCCTCGGACAGCACATTAAGCCGTCGGTCCCGGTTGTCAAATTAAGATCTATGTTAGCCGTTACGGGTAGTCAGAAGTCTGAAAGTCTGACAACCAGTCATACCAAGAGATATCGTGTTACCCAGTAACTGGGTTGTGGAGGTCATATAGGCAGTCGCTCCATGTAAAATAGTGGTATTAAGCTGCATCCGGTTTGACTGGAAGCCGACCCCAATGTAATTGGGAAAAGGCTACGCAAATTGATATTAATTTATAGTACTTTGAACAAATAAGTTGAAGGAAACTCTAAGAAGATTATTTATTAAAGATTATTATTACTATCCGCGTAAAGCATCCCAGTGCCCCCCTTCGCTCTTTCCACTACCATTTATAGAATAAATCATATAATGAATTGGCCACAATAATATTATATTAATGGTTGGTAGTTGGAGATGTAAATATTAGTTGGAGATGGTGGGACGAATTGCATTTCATCCCACTGTCTCCGTCTGGGCCTGCCGCATTGTCATTTGCTGCTGTTTGAGATCCAGTAATAGTTTTCTCTCATGAGTACTGTGTATTAGTTTTCCCTCAAAGGCTACTGTAATACATCGGCAGTAATATGGGTTATAATGTTAATTAACCGTGTTTTTTTTTCCTACTGGTACCAAATATTGCCATTCTCTCCTCAAATAATTTGGGATCGGTATCCAGTATAAATGGAAGCAGCTTTATACCAGTCTTTTATATGGAGTGACTTTATGTCTGACTTCAACAACCCTGTTTCTGGGTAGCACTATACCTCTCTGTGAAACTATTTGTTAGGCATTCAGGCATCTAACTAACCAAAATAACTGTTATTGATCTTCATTTGATCTAGATATGAAATGATGGTCACCCATCCACAGATTAAATACAGCAAACCCAGCTTAACTTGAACCAACTTTGATCACTCTATTTGGCTGTTTTTGATGAGCGAGCTCGAATCTAAGGGGGTCTTGCGTAGTGCCAAATGATGTACATAAATAAAAATACGAAGACTTTATCAACAAGATCAATGTTTAACATTTCGGTGAGCTTCTGAACTCCCGACCATCAACACAAAAGGAAGACCTCAAAGTTATATAGGCACAATTTATTCAATTTACATATTGATACATTCACGAGGCGTTTTTATTCATACTCTTTGTTATCATTGTTCTAGTTTTTAGCTTGTAGAAAATATTAGTGTTTTTTTATGATCGGTGTTTTGTTTTGTGTTAGGTATCAAGAATACCTATAATTAATAACTGGTAGTTGCCCTTTAGATGTTAATTATTAGGTATGAAAGACTAAAAACAGAGCAAAATTTAACTGTACTGACACTGATTTCAATCACAAAAGTCATCTGTAGTGGTCGCGATGTCATCGTATGATTGGTTTCCTAAATTACATTACAGCATAAGAAAAAGAAAAATTACAAAGCACACCTACCATTTTTTTTTATTTGACTGAGTAACATAGGGTGTTACTCTGGACAATATAAGGATTCTAACGATACCCCATACATCGAGATCAGTTCAGGCGTTTAGAAGTTATAGTGGAATTAAGAAACTCACAAAATACTTACATGAACTCCTTTACTCAATACTTAATTCTTTATTTCATTCCATATGTTCGATAAGGTGGACAATTATTAAATACATATAAATATAAGAACAATATGGACCCTGTAAGGCACAGCAAATGTTAAGGTAGATGAGGCCTGCATTAAGTTTAAATGTAATAACAAATTTAATTATCTTAATTTCTAATACTTATAATATTAGTCTATTAGCTTAGACTGATGTAATGTTAATAATATATTTAGTGTAATTATATGTATTATGTATATTTAATTGTATTTACTATATGTACTCACTTACTATATGTATATATCCCTATTTATATTATTTAGAAGTTATAGTTGTTTATGTAGATTATTTATATAAATGAGTTGCAAAAAATACGACATAATAAATACTTTATTTTAGAAATGATTTGTCGTCAACATATTCTTTTAATGTGTAATAAATTTTAGTAATTAGAAAGTGCGTTAATTCATTTACAAATGTGGTGGTTTTAGTTTCATCTTTTTTATTTTTTGGTAAGCTGTTATGTTTATGGACAAAACTAGCGGACAGGCAGAGTATATTTTAAGTCGGGATGTTGGTAAATTTAATCTATTTTTGTGTCGTAAATTATATTTTTTTGAGCAGTCGTGTAAAAATACAGACAAAAAATACAAACGGCCAGCAAAAACTAAGTAATTAGATAAATATTAGTCCGTATAAAAATTAAAATGATTCTCTCAGCTACTTTATCAATCGAGCCGTCAACTTAAACATCAAAAGGTACGAGCGTCGCCGGTGGCCGCGACGTCGGCGTAGGATTGCGAACAGTTTCGGCATTCGTCGCGTACGCCGCCGACCGCGTGCGTACGCGATCTGCATTGTTTATTGAATGCAGAGAGGGAAACACCAATTCGACTCTGTTTTATGGAAGGTATTGGATAGTTATTTAGTTACATTCCTGATCAAACGTACAACAATATTTCAAACTCACTCACTTTTACATGTCACTATGATCTAGAAGGTTCCGGCATTTTCTATCTGACTACTTCTGAGAAGGAATGAAATGTCGAATCAAACTTAAAGGATTAAACTGATGAGTTAAGTATGGCTGTACTCACTTGCATTTTTTTCAGAGGTCCCTATTAGTTCCAAACTCGAGTGGATCCCTTAATCATGAGCTGGTGACCGACCTATACTCGCTATGAACATAAAAGTGATTAAGTGAAAATATGAATTTGCCGCATTGACCTGATTGATGGTCATAAGCGCAGTTGCCGGGTGTAAGGGGACTGGTCTTCGGGTCGGGAAAAGTTCTAGTGTTATTATAAAAAAAGTTTAAACCGGACTAAACGCGGGTAGTTATTACTATTGTTTATACACGTGATTGATCCTATTAAAAGTGATATTATTGTAAGAAATGTCATTATTTTGTTTGGAATTTCTCTGTTGCAGGCAGAAGTTTCGAACTGTGGGCTGTAAATAGCCATATGGGACTTAATAATACCATCTGTTAAATGCGGGTGTATAATATTACCTATATGTCAACTACTTAGGAATACAGGCATGACCATGTATGTTAGTTTCCGTCGTCTGACCTTGGAATACATGAGTTGGGATTTGGAATACAAAAATTGTTCGCAGGGATACGAGTAGGTGATTTGTAGTGATGACGCACTTACACATTAGTTGTTCAAATAGACAGTCGTGTGGTCAAGGAGTTTTGGTTTTCCTTATAAATTGAAATTCTGACAGCAAGTACACATTTCCGATAATACTTAGTCACCAAGTGAGTGAGAGTTTTGAGGTTGCATGCTTTCAGAATTTAAAATAATTAACTGATTTCTTTAACACAGTTATTTGTTTGTTCTCGAAAGTTTATGTATACAAAATAATACATGTCAGCCAGTGACTCAGCAATCCTAAAGATGTTGGCTGTCTTCATTAATTTGCTGTGTATTTTTTTTATTTATTTAGAAAGTATATTATTAAGTAAAATAAATGAATTCCACATTATAATAAAACAACTTTTAACCGGATTAATCGCGTCCTCCTGCGACCACGAACGCTGCAAACTGTTCGTTAACGTCAGGAAAAACAAAAACCAGTAATGCACGCGATTAATCCGGTTAAAAGTTGATTTATTATAATGTGTAGTGATCGCGAAAACCTAAGATAAATAAATTCTATTTAATATTATGGCAGACATTGGGATATACAAAAAAAAAACTGTATTAAAAATGGTGTGACCTACAGTAACTTTCACAACAAAAACATTTAATTTCACATTATTTGAATGAATAAATGAGTTGAATCCATGCCGATTTCTCATATTTTTCGTACCCCAACTCAATTCCAGTATCACATATCCCTGAACAACCGTGAATAAGTAACGAGAGGAGACCACGACGCAATCCTTCAGGTGTTCTGATCCGAGCACGACACGGGTCCGGTACGGGACCGGTGCGGGACCGATGCGGTACCGGCACGGGAGTGTCGCGATAAATACGTTATGATCTTGTTACGGACAAAGCTTGCAATATTAATGTGCTAATACGGTGGGAGAACTTGTTCCTGGCCGGATGATTTGGTTAATATGTGTATGTTTGTCGTGTACAAGTACCAGTTGATTAAACAAATGCATAGGTGCGATTGTATTGTTGATATGTAATTAATCATGTCAGTGATTTGATTATAAGAGGAACCGTTAAATATATCTTACAAATTACTTAATAAAAACATTTAATTTCACTACCAAATATCGGCAAGTTCAATTTTTATCGTCTTTGGGGACATGTGCTCATCATAAAATTCACTCAAAACAGTAATTATTTGTTTCTGAAAAGAGTATCAATGAACAAAAGCTACATTCACGAGAAACACTCAAAATGAGACTCATTCCAAATTATGTCGTCGAAAAATGAACTTTTAATTCTCACTACCGAATATTGTTCCGCGCACCTTCCTTGCCTCGAGCGACACGCGTCCCTCGGATTGGGTCAGACCGAAATATCAGTAGTTATTTGTGTATCTTCATTTATTTATGGCTTCGAGTATGCTCTCCAGATCACGTGGAAATGAAAAATGTGAGAGCTGGATTAATCTTTTATTTAAAAGCAGTTAAAATTTGTAAAAGGTGATATCTTTCTTTCTATCTTTCTATCGTGTTTTTAGAAAGCAACCTAGTATAGGAGTATTTGTAGTCTGAAGGCTTCTGACTTAGCTTAATGAATGCCATATTGACAAAAACTGAGGTCTTTTGGTATAACGTGCTTTCTGAAACACGGAGACCCTTTATGAAAATGCTTCTAACGATTACCCATGAAAGATAAACGTCACCTAGCGTTGCTTGACTTCAATAATCGTTTGCAGGCTGGAGTTTTGCATCAAGCCAGTGAATAAAGTCTGACAGCAAAACATTTCAAAACAAGTTTTGTCACATATTTGTCACGTGTAGGCGTGAAAAGGGGCTACAAAAAGGCTTCCCTTAGGATTCAAGAAATTTCCTCCTAATCGATTGATTGATTGATTCAGTGATTTTTGGATATTAAGCGTTCTATTATTTTAGTTTTAGTTGGTCTAGTTGTCCCAAGCGCGACTGCGGACCTTGAGTTTCTGGGTTCGATTTTCAGGTCGGCCAGCGTCCTCTCTTCTAAGTTTTTGTTGTGCCCGACAGGGTCCATAATGCTTCTGTATTTTTATATTTTTAAGACCATTTATGTACATTATGGAACGCAATAAATGATTGATTGATTGATTGATAGTAGTTTTTATTAGGAATTCTCAGTAGCAGCCCAGAGTTTGGAATTGTGCCCTGTAGATGGCAATAGGCTCCACGCCACATATTACATGAGACTTAATAACAGCATTGATGGAATGTGGGTGTGCAACTGTGTACACCTCTGCCTACCCCTTCGGGGAATACATGCGTGGTGCTATGTATATAGTCTGTGATCATTAGCATAGCTAATACATCGCCAAGATTCTATATTATTATAATAATTAATATACAATGAATAGTTTGAACAAAAAAAGTCAGATATGACTATAACAATAATTTTCTCTAAGAATACAAAACCACCACCTGCATGAGATTAAAAAAACAAACGATCTCCCCGTCGACTTGAACTGCCGATTGCGACCCGACATTAACATTAATTAAAAGGGCGCAGTTAAAAATCGTGACTGCGCAAGAGACTGTCGTAAAATATATCTTCCTTCTAAAACAAAACGATGTTTTGACGTATGCGCTCGCGCTTCAGAGCCGACGCCGCCGAAATAGCCCGACTAATTACGATTGCAGTTCGTGTTGTTCTTATTATTATTGAATTATGAATGGATGATGGTGATGCTGTCAGGTTATGAAAATGCGGTACGTTATGTGTCTATGTATGATATTAATCCTATGAAATTTAATTAATCTTGGTATTAAAATGATTTTCTCTGACAGAATAGCTAGCTGTTAGATTTGAGAGCATTGTGGTGTTGTCAGTAATCAAACATATTCATTGACTAATAAAATAAAATAAATAATTGATTAATTTAGTAAACAAATTCAATTTCGTTATTTCGCTCTTCAACCAAAAAAGTTGTATATCAAACTAATTCCTTCAAAATGGTACTCAAACTAAATTTAACATTAAACACATATGCCAGTAAATCCTTACGAACTGAAATCTGTACGGTCAGCATAACAGTTTCAAGAGTGGAATGAGTGCAAGCGAGCGCGGCGCGGCGCGACTCCGGGCAATTAATAAGTTTGGACCGGCGTCGAGACGGCCGGGGCCGGACGTCCGGCACGCGGCTGTCACATTGTTGTGTACTACCGTAAGGACGGCAGAATAGATTATAATGAAAATATTGTACGAGTGGTTTACGGGTTTTGCTAAGACGAATATAAATTTGGATTTGAAAAGAGGGATAATGATAGCTTTTGGGTTAGTTTATTTAATATGTTACTGAATTATTGTTCAACGGTAATTACTCACGCGCATTCCTCGGGATTGCCCAACTATTTTCCAACTTGAACGAAGCCCTTATTTATGAGCTGAGCCGCCATCGCCATCGCCACGGGCTACGACTAGTCGGGCAATCCTGAAGAATTCGCGGGAGTATCTTATAACCGTTGCACAATCTTATACATGTGCTTCTACTGGTTTCATGAATAATATTTTCTTTTTAGTTTTAAATATTTCAGGCCTTTTTTAATTCATCTTCTGATGCTGACGTTACACGACAGCGCAAAGAAGCCAGTACTGGACATGAGCCACTGGCGTGCTAACTCAATAGACCGCCAGTCGTCTCAGAGGTACTTGCTCAACATTTAAACTAATTACTTCGAAACCGTACTTTTTATGTCTAATAATAGATTTAAGTGGGGCCACATATTTCCAAGTAAACAAGAAAAAATATAGATAGTGGGGAGATTCAATGTTTTCACTCTGCTACATCTCTATATGACATGCTCCGGACTGTCAGTCATTATGCTGAATCTAAGACAATTTTGTCTTTTTACAATAAATTATAGTGTAGGTAATGTTTGTACTACCGATATTATACACAAGAAAAATAAAAATCCTTTCTTTCTTTCTTTCTATAGACATTTATAATTACTGCCTCGTTGATATATTTTCCTACCCTAAAATGAGTTTATGACAATATTGGTTACACAAAAATATTATCATACTCTTTGCTAACCTTACAGGGCAGTGACAAAAGAGCCATTGGGTCTCGCCCCACGGGTAGTGGCCGACTGAATCCGGTCCGCGACGAGTCTTCACAAATTTGACGTCAAACCGAGTACTAGTTAGCCACTACACTATTGTTTAAACCAATAAGACTTTAGGCTCATAACTTCTTTAATTGTAAATTAGAGCACCCTGCAGCCATTATCATAATTCTATTAACGTGACTTGAGGTCTGGTAGTTTGAGATGTCATACTCACATAAATGTCTTACTGTGGTGGCGTATGTGTTGGGTCATTCTGTTCCCTAAAATATGGTTGAGCTGAGCGATGCTAATATTTGCGTGATACTCGTGAACGGGTCTACATTTTGGAACGTGGCATTTCTTGACTTTCAAAAGTACCTTTAAATGGTCTAATAGAAATAAAAGATTTAAAATAAAAGGTTTGACTTTGACTTTGAATGACTTAGAAAATATTGTGATATCAGTTGAGTTTGATTAACACTTTCAGGGCCAATACTGTCTATAGAAGACAAAAGTTAGACATCAGCGTGATTTTATTACTTTGTACCTATGTCCACAAAATACTTGTAAAATAAAAACGCGGCGCTGAGGGTACGCAAATGTCAAAAAGGGCCTGAAAAACTTGATTTTCTATTTTAGTTTAGTTAGTCCACAATAAACTTTACACTCTGTCAACCTGACTGCTCAAAGTTATATTCTGGTAAAGGTATAATAAAAACTAATTTGTTATTTTCTGGCATCCATACTGACGTGGTGGTCTTTTCCAGTCAAGCTTTATGGTAATATGGAGTTCAGCACAAGTTAGCACCCAAAATCGTAAGGATGTTTTTTTTTTTTGTAATTAATATCATAATTTTTTAGTAGGTATATTAAATGGAAAAAGGAATATGGTTGCGAACAGGATTCGAACCTACGCCTCCCGGATAAATACTCCAGGCGCTCTGCCTACTAAAAATCACGCGGTCCTCCACCAACTTTTCTGGTCCCGAGATCGCAGGTTCATTCACAGCAACCCCGGACCCGCTGGTCTAGCGCTCCCAAGTGAGACTGTTGAGCATGATCTTAGGATCGATACCCAGGTCGGGAAAAGTGTTATTGGGTTGTTTTCTGGTAGGAAATCCTCAGTAGCATCCCGGAGTTGAGAATTGTGCCCGGTAGAGAGCAATAGGCTCACAATATGGACCTTAATCACAGCACTGGTAAAATACCTACTCCTTCGGGGAATACAGGCATGCTATGTTATGAGTGTAATTATTGCAGTAGTTATCAGAGCCCAACAACTAATTGGAATTAAAATGTCTGCGGTTCTATAAAAAAGTGGGCTTTAAAAATTACAGTACGTTAAAACGGTTAATGATGGTTTCATGTATAATTCAATGCTCGGTTAGCCCCCACATCACTCAATTACCTACAGTGTCAAACACGCGAACCACCATTTAACCTTTTTAGTTACTAATAATAGTTTTAACGTCATTATTGTCATTTGATAGTTAACGGCTTTATTTAATAATTATGTATTCTTATGTTTCACACCTGACTGACGATAATTGGAGGAACGTCTTCATTCATATTACATTATTATTTTGTTCTATAGAAAGTTAAAGATAGATAGAATAGTTTGACACTAACGCATTTTGATGTACAAATAGCTTTTCTTACAATAAACGAGAAGACTAACAAGATTATTTAAACTAACTAGTGGTCGCCCTTTGGCCGAAAGTCGACCATTAGACATGTACATTAAAATTTTAAATTTGAACGTTATGAAGATTCTTTTGTCAAATATTTATGTGTGTCAACGCACGGTTTGTGTTGGTGGTTAGTGTGTGTAATGTTTTTTTTATTAATTTAATGTGCTTTCTGTACTCCTCCATTTAAACTTTTACTGTGCCTCATACTGCTCCAATCGCGTAATTTTCGTTAAAAAGGGGTATAACGTTATTGCTTAATATCAATATGCTTACCAAAAAAGTATGGTTCCAGAAAATCTAATTCGAAAAACGAAACCACAATACCTATTTCCATTCACCCCTCCCATTTGCTCTAATAAGTCAATTCTATCACTATATATTGTCTCTTGAAGAAAACCAAAGCCATATCACGCAACATTTACTAAAATAGGTCACGTCTGAATAACTAATATCACGGACACAAAACTAGCCCCGCATAACTCACAAACAAAACTTCCCTGATAAATCTCAACCAGATATCGTATAAAACAAATTTTTCCAACTAAATACATAATTCATACAAAGACTGTATCGATAATCAGTTGGCTTGCTACCGGGCAGCGTTTCTTTGTGAACGCCTGAAGCCACGCAGATAGGGCTGCTCGGTAGAAATAATAGGACAAGTTTTATCAGTGGCAGAGAGACAAGCAAACCGAATGGTAGCTTATCGGTGAAATACTCTTTCAAATTACAGTGGTGGTGTAAGTTTTTATCGGCTTGCCCCCGGCTGTGGACCTCATAATCAATAAGTGGGACTAGCTATCTAACGGTGTGATTGTAAGAGGAAATGGTGTAAGTCTGGATTTGCAAGGAGTTGGAAGGCTCCTTAGGTTACAAGTTAGCTGATGATTAGGACATTATCCATATTAATATTCTATGAGATTGTCTTTTTTTTTATTGTTTTCATCTCCTTTTTATGAAATACCCTGTTTATTATATTTTAGCCTCTGTAGCAACAGATAACATGGAGCTGACAATTCATGCCACATTTCAATATATCTACATTTTAATCTTTAACAGTCAAAGGATTTTACATATATATACCCATATATTCAACATAGGTTCGCAGTACCCAGCTCTCTTTTGTGAAATTATATGAACGTTTCAATTAAAACCGAAAATAAGATTTACCTCGATCACAATGAGGATCGTCCTAATCCGTGTTCGCGCCAACCCATCCGAGCCACACATTACACGTTATCTCGAAAGTGTCATACACACAAAACATATTCCGGCTAAAAGTGGGTTATCACAGTTCACAATGGGTCTGCTAGCCCGACTACATCTGATAGGCCTCTTGCCAGTTGCCTCAGAGTTGGCTCACTAACAAATATGACTGGAAATACAAGCTAGGGTGACTATAACGAATACTTGGTACTGGAGACTATTGTTAAGTAACTTTCGATGTATTGACTTATAGATGTTTGATCAGATTCACAGGTGTCCACATGTTTTGCGTATTTCTGTATATGAACGACTAAACCGAGGACGCAACATGGTTTCCGTTGATTTGACGTATTCATTCATATTTGTATTGTGTCTGCCTCGGTAATCTAGTGGTCCCAAGCGCGACTGCTGAGCTCATGCTCAGCAGTCGCAGTCGAGACCTCATGGTCTCGGGTTCGATTCCCGGGTCGGGCAGTGTTATTGATATTTTCTCTTAAAAAATTCTCAGTAGCATCTCGGAGTTTGGAATTTTGCCCGGTAGATGGCAAAAGGGTCACCACCTATTACGTGGGACTCAATAACAGCATTGGTGAAATGTGGGTGTACAACTGTGTACACCTCTGCCTACGACTTCGGGGAATATAGGTGTGATGCTATGTTATATGTCTTGTACACTACGATCTTAAAAGCGAGAGGTAGGTATGCTAGGGGTTAAGCTACTGGTGTCTTGCCTTCAGCTAAGGTTTTTATTTTAACTGACAAACTGAATGAACCAGTAACAGCGAAATCAATCCATTACAATATCGAAACAGCCAGCTTAACAGAAGAGAACCTCATTATTTATATCTTATTCAAGATCTAGAGTACAACTAAATTTGGAATGTTCCGGCGAACTTTGTGAATTATTGAATGGTATTACGTAAGCAGTGTAGGCGTCCTTTGTTGACTTCATTTTGCTAAAGTAATCTTTTCAGATATATAAAATAACTACTTACGGGAAATTTGTATTGTTTGCTGTTCAATACGAACCTTTTAGATAAATTAACAAGGTTGATTAAAGATTGGGAATCATTCGTTTCAATTTGCAAAAGATGTTTAATAATGTTGTTAAATTGCTTAATACCTTGCGACACGTGCATATATAGAACCCCCTTAAATACTTAAATAAATATACACATGAATATGTATAAAATATAGAAACATTACAAAAGCAACACTATCTAATTACTAAAATGAAACTATAATTACTATTTACTTTAAATACTTAATTTTCACATAGCTATTTAATGTTACTCAAAACTATGTTTACATTATTTTCAATTATTATTTTTAAAACGCTCTTTATCCTCTCCTCTATATAAATCTAACTTTGCTGTGCCCGACTGGGTCCATAATTGTTTCTATTTTTCAACATACCAACTGTTATATGTACACTATGGAATACAATAAAGTATTTTTCTGACCTGACCCTGGGTTACTCAAAAGACAAGGTCAAGACCAGTTGAGCAAAGAGATACATTTAAATTCAACGTCTACAGGACAGCTACCTTACAAGCAGCAAGGAGAACGAAAATAAAGTATGTAAATTCAGTGCATCACCCTAACTCAATCTTGGAACATGTCATGTTTGCAAGTGATTGTTCACTTAATTTAAAGTTTCTTTCTTTTTTACATTCACAAATATAGTATGTAAATAAACAAAAATAAGAGCTGAGTGTAATAGAATTTTCATTTGAGTCACATGTTACTGAGGTGAGAGGTTTGCATTATTTTAAAATGTTCTTTTTTTTTGGAAAGCATTCTCGGAGTTGTAGATACTGTCTCACCTATCCGTTGGATGTTCGGTCCTCGAGTTATAATAAGTGGACATCCACACTATCTAGGTATACTATAATAATATTATAAATGCTAAAGTAACTCTGTTTGTTTGTTTGTTACCCTTTCACGACTAAACGGCTGAACAGATCAAAATGTAATGAATTTTGGTAAGGAATTAGATTGTATCTTGGGGAAGGACATAGCTATCTTTAGTCGCGCAAACGAAGTCGCGGGCACCAGCTAGTTAATTATAAATGTAAAAGATATCCTACTTACAAAAACTTCTCGAGGTACTTTTCACTAATTTCCATTTTGAAATACTTTCATGATAAGTAAATACCTCTACAAATAGTGCAAAAGTAGAAACTGTTTTAAAACCCGCAGTATGAAGATGTTAATGTTCCAGTATTTTATATGCATACTTTGTGTTCAGGTATAAAGATTAACATAAAGAGCTACTTAGTAGGTCATTGATCTTATTCACATTTACATAAGCTGTTAAGTAGTGGCAATGATAACGCTGCAGTATTTTTACTAAGTATGTATAAAAAAATAGAGACCACTTAAAAATTTTGTGCAACTAATTCTTTATCACCATTAATATTAAACAGCTTTTAAACGGATTAACTGTGCGAAGGTATAATATAACATAGCATCACGCCTGTATTCCCCGAAGGGCTAAGCAGAGGTGTGCATAGTTGTACACTCACATTTCACCAATGCTGTTATTAATCCCATCATCCTATGTAATAGGTGGTGAGCCTATTGAGGCACGGGCACAATTCCAAACTCCGGACTGATATCGAGAATTACCTAATACAAAAACCCAATACACTTTGCCCGACCCGGGGATCGAACCCAAAACCTCATGCTCAGCAGTCGCGCTTGGGACCACTAGACCAACGAAGTAGTCAGTAGAAGGTATAATAGATTTTAGTTTTTCGAATACTTTGCAGTATTTGTGGTCTTTATCATCAAATGCGATTTTATCCTACCTAATAACATAAAATTATAGACAGCTAAGCAACTATATCATTTTCGACTACACACGAGATTACAGTGAATTTATTTGCCAATAATTGTGCCACATCTGCGAGATAATGATACATATTCATTAAATATATTCATGAGTAATCTAAATAGCTTTCATTAGCCGTTCTGTGTCTCTATGTCGAGTGAAACCAATTTCAATTATCGTTAAAGGTATAACAATAGACTCAGTCTACTGATTAGATGTCCTCTATGGTCGTTGGAAGGTTTTTGTTAGGCTTACTTGTTTGTGGCATAGGCATTATGTTATTTTGGACTTAAATTTTTATTCCCTTAAACGTTAATTTACCTAGCCGTTTCAACTATTATTTCTAATGTATCTGGATGTTGTTTAATATCAATATTTTATATGGAGCTACTGCCTGACCTCCAGACCCCAGTTACTGTGTAACACGCTATCTCGTAGTACTCATTGTCAGGATTTCAGGTATATGACGTTCCGTACGTATTTATACTTACTATTAATATTACAAGACAATCACAATTTACTTTTCATAAACATAACATAACATCAAGATTGAGACAAATGTGTAATAGAAGACAACCATATTTCACCAATGCTGTTTAAGTCCCATGCTAAAGAGAGTGTGCCTATTGCAATAAATTTAATCATCAATTTACTATAAGCATGTAATTCAACCACAATTCAACCCGTTCCTTTTCTCAAATAGAATAGGCGACATAGAATACATAAACAAAACCGAGAGAGGCAAACCGCTCCATAAAAGAACGGCCCTCCCCCGTCAGCATAGGCTTTGACTTGCAGAGTCACTCCTAGTTTATAAGTAACTTCAGGTCTAGGACCTGATGGGATGCTAAATCCAAAACTTCTCACACTTTCTTTATATAATTCAACCGTGTGTGAAAAGAATTACACATTAGGTTGCAAAAGATTCCCTCCCGGACAACCTGCGCCGAATAAAATACACCAAATGCACTTGTAAAATTGCGATTTGTAAGTGATATGTAACCTTTTTTTTCTTTACCTAAGCAAAGTAATAAATAAATATTCTATTATATTCTATTCTATAATCATGTAAAGCCATACAGTTCCAGATAAGAGATAAATGATTTAAAAACAACATCTAGATGGTGTTCCTACTGAAGTAGTCAGAAGGCGTAATTCTAGCACATTCTTTTAATAGGTCCGGTTTTTGCTCTACTATTAAATACGCAGTCAGAAGGGTTGCCAAATTGGTTCATAGTAGTTACAGCTGCCATTTGCAATCTAAAAGATTTGTACCGCTCTTAGATTTTATTTTTATTGATGCTATGGGCTTCTATTGAGGAGCTTTTCCTTTTATTAGAGCAATAACCAGCCGAATTGTAGTTAAATATTACATAATACAATTTTCGAGTAACTGCGGTGGCACTTAACCTACTATTCTTGCTATTATAATAGTTGACGCTTTCGTCTTTGAAGACTTAAAAGGATTGTATTTACTCGTTTCGGATCATATAAATATATTTAAGAAGACAACATTAATAAACATAGATAAAAATCACAGACAATCACGTAGATGTCAGATTTTCCTCTTGTATTCCCTCAGGTTTGTGAGATCAGAAGGCAAATGCGCAATAAAATCTAGTCTTGTACAATCGCTTGCTGATTACAACGATGACCGGAACGAAATTCAAAACAGGAATAGAGTATTAAGTATGAAATTAAAATATATTTTTGGAAATTTGTACGGTAGAAACTAGTCTTGATGAGTTCAAGAAACTGCTAGACTATCTCAACGTTGATTTTTCAATTATAGTAACATAGAGATAAATTAATGATAATAAAAATATGCATTATAACCTACAAATTAAAAGACACCGCATTACTAATAGTCAATACTTTTGATATCATCATATAGTTATGATCAGAGCCGGTAATCTATTGTTTACTCTTACAATAGCCCGCATATCTAAAAAAGGCTTAATTATGAAGATCAGAAAATTTTATAATTACTGGTATTACGATATTCGTTCACATCAATAAGTTCACTTTTTTATTCATGTATAAATAAGATATATATATTTGAAGAGGTCAATAAGTTTATTAACCTTAGCATCAGAAATATTCTGAATTATCACACAAATTAACGCCTAGTTCTTTACAGCCAGCGTTAAAATACGTTTAATTATTTACAAATATTTTAAATAAAATCATCAAAGTTCGGACATTTCTTATTATAGCTAATATTCCCAGGAATAATTATAAATATCAGTTTTAATTCAGGTTTATAGTATAATACCATAAAACCAATTATGAGCATTAAGATTTAGGCATTTCAGTTCCATTACGTTAAACCTCTAAAGATCGATATGGACATCGTATTGGTGTGTTTACCAACGATATTGGCAGACTTGACGTCTGGCTAAGTTACCATGAAACTACAAACATATTGGGAGGCAGTTCCATATTTGCAAAGATGAATATTGGAATATTTTGGATGGATATAGTTATGTGAGCTTGTATAACCATACAATTAAGTAATGAGGTTTCGGTTAGTCGACTTGTTTATATTGATTTTGTATTTCAAAATGTGAAAATATTGGATATGTTAGAATACGTATTGGATTTTCTTATCTAAATATATAAGACGCGTTTGATAGACACATGGATGATTTAGTGTTAATTGAAATCAAATAACTTCTACCAAACATAAAATGTTACAGAAACATAAGTTCAACTTAAGTATGAAGAAGTAACGCATTTCCAAGAAATCAAGAATAGAGTACCACAAGGCTCTGTTTTCGGTCCTTTGCTTTACTTTTTTTATAATAAATTATTTTTAAACTCTTACATTCCTGCAGTTCCGGATCATTGAATAAATATATTTATTAAATGTCAATCGATTTTTATAACTGAATACTAATTAAAAAATCTTTTAAATCTTTTTTTTTTTAAGTATTTAGAGTATTTTTACCATGTATCGTTAACTGATTACGGGTACCTAACTAAATATACAGTAGATCAGACCAAAAACATTATAGTAACCACATTCTAACATAGTATTTGTCCACCACAACATGTTCCCTGTACTTTTCGATAATATCTACATCTAGATAACTAATAACTAAAAGTCTCCATAAATTAAAGCATATTGTATCGAAGTTATTAACAGACTCACACGAATCCATACACAACAACATTCAAATGGGGAACCTCTTTTTGCAAGTCCGTTCAAAACCCGAGCCTTCGGAACGGTTGATAGCGCGAGTGTGTACAAACTTATTTATACGTCGCTCGCAACTACGGCATAGAGAGTGTCTGGCGTTATAGGGTGCCGAGTGCTACTGTGCTGCCTTTGTACTACTCTTCTTTTCACTTGCTAGTCTAGAAGGGTTTTTCATCTCATTAGCTTGACGAAGAGTGGAAGATATAAATTAAAATTGTGTCTGGCCCCTTTTAATCATTATTATATACTATACGATCTTGCTGTATCCATTATAATTTTGGTATTTTGTTTTCTTTAATAAATAATAATATAATACATTCATAATTAAACAATAGATTAAATTAATACAGCATATGCATAATACTGATATGATGATATAATCATAGCTGCTCAGCTCTCCCTCATTAAGTGATTTTTCCTTTTGAGAAATAAATGTCTTTAACAACTGTAACTGGCTCAATCCAACTTGCCAGTTACAACGGCACTATGGGACGCGTGTCTCGTCACTCAGTGGTACTCAATAATGTATATGCAGACTGAATTGCGCGGCCTACGATCCGCTTCTACCGCAGAAAAATGCCACTTTGACACACTGTCCATGTAAACAAAGGTCTGATGAAGTGGATTGATTACTTGATGATTCGGGTAGCATAGATATGAATAAAATTGTATTTTTTGTAACAGATTGTAAAGATTTTATTGAATATTATTTAATTTTCCACAACTGAACAGGTATTAAAGCCGACGATTGTGGTCAGGGAAGAGTATGTGTCCGGCCTGCTATAATTATGCTAATGATAAATATACAAAGATTATTCCTTCTGAAAAATAGCCAACCGGGAATATGGTTGCTTATCACACTTCCGTACTCACATCTGCATACATCATACATCCGATGCTTGTAAGCTACTACGAACTTAGCATTAGTTTAGCATGGCAACGTTAGAACTTGAAGCATTATTTCAAATTAATCTCGGAATAGTTGCAACAATTTAAATCATTAATAATGAACCGTACTGACATTTTTATGAAGGAATTTGAATATATAATTTTATGGCAAAATTATTTAAATCGAAAATGATGTTCGACCTATATACCAATAAAGTAAAACACGTTTATTACGTTGAACGAATATGCAACCAAATCCTAAAGCTGACTGGATCCTGGAGTCCCTATCATTTATTATACTTTATCAAAATTAAACTTTTCTTCCTGCAATTGTTCTAATGAGTCTTACACAACACACGCACTAAAATATAACCTTGAACCTATTCAGGTACTTTTCGCACCCACTCGGAGGCACTAGAGCTGTCTGAAGTAGTCTGGCGCGAGACACCAAGGGGGTTTCTACCTCCTAGCACTACTTGTACCATGAGCTCGGAAAGATAGGACACGCAACTATTTACAGTTTTTAGGAGCCACTGGATAAGAATATTTTTATATTGTGAAGACCACTAGAGAAGTAATGCGAAGGGAGGAGAAATGGATTCCAAAGATTAGGGAAAACAAAGAACAAAAAGATTGAGGAACAGAATCAGAAATCAACTATTACATAGATAGAAATTATAATCTGCAAATACAATTAAATGAAAAAGAAAAGGTTTTGGTAACCAATTCCAAAAAAGAAAAAAAATCCTATTACCTACAAAGAGATTAAACCTACCTCCTTGTTAGATACTAATATTAAATTACATTATTTCGAATTCTCGTGATAGGCACAAGTATTCCCATTATGTATATTACGATACCACTAAATGTAAAGCTTATTTCAGCAATTACTATGAGCAATTAATTAGTGTTATAAATCAAACACAATGTACTGTAAAACCACTACGTCTTAATTCTAAGAAATTGTATCACAAAATCATACAGTGTTGAGAAATTTCGGCTGTGTGTGCTTTTCAATTAGCAAACATAGAAAAATCTTTTCAATTAGCAAACATAGAAAAATCAACAACGAAAAGTCGGATATAATGTTTTGTAGTGAACGTAAAGTCTGAATTCTTCTTTCGTGTTATAAGAAGCCAATCTAGTCATCCAAAGGCCTCTGGCTTAGTGTCTGCTACATTCTTTTGATAGCAAATGGGAACGGAGAATTAACATGCTTCCATAGAGTCGTTTAGAAGTGGTCTTCGAAATTAATTTCGATATTTGACGTGTCATCATATAAGTCAGGGTTGGACAACCCTGCATCGCATTTTCTGTAATCTATGCAATTTACAAAAAGTAATCTATTCCAGTATAGTCTAAAATGATATCCCTAGGTACCCTAAATAAAAGGACTTATTTCCGTCCGTTTACCCTTCGTTTAGGGGCTGTTTAGACGTGACTGCCTACCATTTGCACCCTCCACCCTCACCTGGGCAGACACCCCTTATTCAGTTTGCAGATTCTATTCATGATTTTAGGTTTGTGATACAGTGGTAGTTGGGTGAAATAGATTTTAGGAAACTAGATTTATTGTTAATACGACATTGTAGATTTATTGTTAATACGACATTGTAGATTTATTGTTAATACGACATTGTAGATTTATTGTTAATACGACATTGTAGATTTATTGTTAATACGACATTGTAGATTTAAACATAAGTAGCTACCTTTTTTTTTAGTTATTTGCTTGCGTTTTCCCGACATCTCCCCTGATGCTAAGCGATGATGTGGTCTACGATGGAGCACGCTTGCCTAGAAGAAACCGATTCACTCGCGTCTTTTAGACACCCAGATTGTCACTATCGGGGTAGACCCACTCTGGCAACGCATTCCACTGTTTCGCGGTTCTTATAATGAACGTGGAATCAAAGCGCTTCGTTCGGGGTTTTGGTATATCAACCATGAACCGATGGCGCCTTTTTGTGCTTCTGGCCGTAAGATAGAAAAAAGGGGATGCATCCTTCATGCAGGATGGATCTACATGTATTGGGTGGTTGTTGGTCAAAAGTCTAGATTTTCCTTCAATGTCTTCCTAATTAGGACTTCCAGTTGCCGTCAAGTCATTTATTGATACATAACCATTAAAGTCACAAGTGCAAGCAAGTTTGAAAGTGTGTATACAAAACTCCAGTCCACGCCACTATACATAATACGTGGATTTACCCACAGTTTTTTTATCAATAGAACACAGCACAGACCTGTAGTAAATCCCATGTACGGTTGTGAGCCGATAACCATCTACTAGGCACATTTTTGAACTCCGACTAGTTACTGAGAATTTCCCAACAGAAAAATCCAATAACAATGCTTAATATCCGCAGTTGCGACCAATAAGACATTTTCAAATTTTTTATTTGAAATCAGCTTACAAACTATCTCTGTATAGCACATCTTTAACTGCCCTCAAGGCTGTCTCCCCTTTAATTGTGACAACATATTGCCGTGAATTGTGTGAAATCGACCAAATCGCTCGTCTAGGCGGTACCTCGCCGCTCAAGCGTGATGCCATAGGTAACGGGGGATATCAGGCACTTGCGGACGCGTGCATAACTTCTATTAGCACGGCAAGGGAGGGTTTGTCAAGAGTTTTGATTTGATATATCTAAATTTGTATACTTAAATTATTTGCGAAAATGTATGTATGTCGATTAAGATATAAGATTCTGACGCACTTCCTCCTCTCTTCCTCATAACTTATTTATTAGTACAGCAGGAGATAGATATACCTACATATGAAGAGTTTTGATTTGGTGATTTACTTGATTAGGTACTAAATCTAAATCCTTACCAGTTATACTGGGCGGAAAAATATTATCAAGTAATTTGCTTGGTAATTAAAGGAGAAAACGCTGATGTTATCACACAAAAAATACTTTTTATTTTGTGAAGCCTGTGACTCATTGGACCGGGTTCCTTAACGTAATGGCAGCCAAAAGAAGCCAAGCGGTTTGCTAGTAGACCAATAGCAAGATGGGCGGATGTTAACTATATCGTAGGTCCCAGGAAAGACCTGGACGAGACTGCGAAAACAAGGCTAAATGGTTTAAAAGGGAGGAGGCTTATATCCTGTACAGCATTGCTAAATGCTGCAAATAAATATGAAAAAAGGTACAATAGTTACTAGAAATGCATTGAAATACGAAAGGATGGACGCGTTTTCTCACTGTAGCCAATATAAAAATTGCTTATCAAAATAAAAACTTACCTTTGGTATACAGCATACTATTCGAACCAGGAAACGTCCATTCCGCTTTTCGCGTCTTAATCATTCATACACCACTCACCTGTGAACAAAAAAGAAAATATCTTTATCACATAAATATTATATATCATATAAATATTAAGTAAAACGGCAGTGATAGCCTAGTGGTATGACTGTTGGAATGACAAGTCGAAGGTCGCAAGTCCTTAACCAAGGCACGCACCACAGACTTTTCGAAGTCATGTGCGTATTATAAATTAATTATCACTTGCTTATAACGGTAAAGGAAAACATCGTGAAGAAACCAGCACACGAGAGATATTCTCGATGGTGAAAAGCCATGTCAGAGACCTACGGGTGGTTTAAAGTCTGATGCTAGGTTGTTCATCAACCACACGATAAGAAGAAGAAGAAGTAAAACTACCTATACTGTTCTATCACTCATATTTTATTGAATGCGCTTAAATAGGTGGCGATTTTTTGCTATCGTCTGGTCACTATTACAAAGAGTTGCTTTTGAGAATTCTTAACAGAAAAACCAAATTAACATTTTCTACACCCCGAGAGTTGAATCCAGGAATTGACTACTACCGTTAAATCAATAATTAGTCAGTTTTAAACCCAAAAATCTAATTTAATTAATTAATTACAATGATAAGATTACCCTAAAATGCATCGCTTAAGATAGAGGAGCGATTTGCCGCTGCATCAATTCTTAAAGTATTCGAACTATACCAAGAATTATAAAACAGTGTTAAATGAATAAGTTGATGACAAAACTGGTTAAATGGACCGGATTGTTACATAGTTTACGTGAAACGTAGCTAACTAAATTATTTAACAGACTCAGTCAAAATTTAACACAGCTTAAAGCAAATATTACAATGAATGTTTCTGTTAAATGCAAGGCGACTGGCGTAGGGATGTATGCTATGTTGTAATCAGTATCGATAAATATGAGTGTTGTCGATACTGATGTATTTTTATCGATACCTAGTTGATTTATTTTCGTAGATATTTCTCTTGTTGCCTTAAAACAAGTATAACAATTTTTTGAATCGTAGAAAATAGATAGTCGTAACTCTGTAAAATTTTTTTTTACTATACCGTGTCTATTCAAATTAATTTATAAGATTTGTTACATCTTTTGTCTCTGCTAAGTGAACAGAGTCAATCGAAAATATCGATAATAAAACGAACATTAATACTCAATTACTCAGAAATACGGTTTGGACTATTAATATCTTCTTTGACTTCCCATTTAAGTGATGATTGAGTACCAACAACTGTTGACAGCGTCAATACTGTCTTTTGGTTGAAAACAACAATCGACAAGACAAATCCCCGTGACTGGCATCGCTGGCATGCACACAAACAAACAGGTGTTCCCGAGCCAAGTGGAACGCATAAATATCACAAAACACAAAGTTATCGATGCCACTAAGCCGCCTTTATTGACTACGTTTCCCCGCACTAGCGAAACGACTAAACAACTAGAGCAGTCATGAGATTTTAGACTTTAAAATGGCTGAATACAGTTTAGTTTCTGTTGTAGCGATGATCAAGGATGTTCCGTTAGTGTTAGACAAACTTTGGTTTTGCAATAATGATAGCATGACAGCAACGGTGTGTATAAAGTGCGTTTCATATAGTAAATCGATACGGGGGCTTCGACACTGAATACAAACTAGTGTTAAGTACTAGGGATCAATGATTTGTGGTGTAGAAAATCATGGACCGAACACAATGGTCAAAATCGAAAATAGGATAAGCTGTTAATGGATATTTTGATACAGGACAAGAAGCTAAATAGTCTTATCATATCCTAGTATAGCCCAGTATTGATTTGAAAAAAAAAAGAAACACAATTCCTTTATTTGCTTACACAGAGTCTGTTCTTACTCTTGCCACAGTCGGTCTGTGGATGGGTGACCATCATTTCATATCAAGACTATGACTCGGAGAGCACTTTAAACTGACGGCCCCGGTTATCAAATGAAGGTCTATAACAACAATTATGGGTAGTCGGAAACCTAAAAGTCTAACAACCAGTATTATCACGAGGTTTCTTCTAGGCAAGCGTACTCCATTGTAGACCGCATTATCGCTTAACATCAGGCGAGATGGCGGTCAAACGCAAGCGTATAAGCTATTAAAAAAAAGATATCGTGTTACTCAGTATTCTCGGTTGTGGAGGTCAGATATGCTGTCACTCCATATAAAATACTGGTATAAGCTGCATCCGGTCAGACTAGATGCCAACCCCAAATTAGTTAGGAAAAGGCTAGGCAGATTGATTTGGTTCCTATTTATACTGTATTTATTATACAGTACAGTACAGTCCTAGTTTTATGGCCCATCATGTGATAACACAGCATATCACGCCTATATTATATGTAGGCAGAGGTGTACACAACTGTACACCCACATTTCACAAATGCTGTTATTAAGTCACATTGAATAGGTGGCCTATTGCCATCTACCGGGCACAATTCCATCCGGGGTGCTACTGAGAGTTTTGTAACAGAAAAACCCAATAACACTTTGCCCGACCTGGGAATAGAACCCAAGACATGGATAACTTGGGACTAGACTAACGAGGCAGTTAGTTAGTGTGATAAAGTATCGAATTTAAATATCTAAGATGGTTTGAATATTGAATCATGATCTCATTTTATTTGTAGTACCCAAATTCTTAAACTAAATAAAAACTTTACGTAATAAGCCCAAAACAACTTATAGCCAACAAACTGAATTTAATTAAGTACTTTAAAATTAAATTAGCTTAAAAGAAGTTTGTTAAGTTTTTGTTCGTAATTTACAAATTGAATTCACGAGGACTCGAATGCCTTTTGTGCTGCAGTGAACGGCATCAGACATGGTTGAAATAATCCGATTATAAATATAGACAACTATCTTGGAGTCTCAGTTCCTACTGGTACAGTAAGTAATTGCTTCTTTTATTACAAAATAGCAGTTTGATCTTTTGTGTTCAAGTGGCTATTTTGTTCTCGTTCTTGACTCACTTTTGTATTATAATTTTGAGGATAGTGTTGTGTTTTGTATACGCTAGTGCGTTTTAAGAATATTTTCATATTCATATTCATATTCATATTCATATTCTTTAATTGCATTCCACAATGTAACACAATTAAGTAGATGGTAAACAAAATAGTAAAACAGACACAATTATGGACCCTGTAGGGCACAGCAAAAAAGTACTTAAACTAAGAAGATGGACATTAAGACTGGCGACGGGTAAAAAGCAAGCTTAGGGCTCACCATTAGGTCACTCACCTCCCTGCCTATACCCGGCGGGGAGGGTTACGCATCCCCGGGCTATCCTCCCGGGGAGTTAGGCCTGTTAGGCAAATATTATAAAATAGGTAATTAATTTCTTTTTAATATGGACGCGCTTCTCGCGTTCGTTAAAATCTTAGTCAGGGACCCCGACATTCAACGTCGGTACGGTACCCAAATAGCCGACCTGCAGCATGTCAACCCCGCAATAAATTGCGTAGATAGCCCTCTCTCTCCGACGCCCGCTGAAAAAGGTATACCATGCCTCGTATCCTTGCCCACCATCGACCCTCTCGTAGAGGCTCCCTCTACTTCGGCCATCGCGCCTCCTACGACCGCCGTCACTGTCTCGGAAGACATGGACGTGTGCGTCAACCCCTCTCCCTGTCTCTCAGATGCCACTGCCTCCGACTCCGAGACTAGCTCGTCCTCTCCCTCCTCCTCCTCCTCCGAAGACGACTACATCCAGGTCGGCAAAGGAGGCAAGAGGAAGAAGGGGAAAACTTCCGCCCCGGCCAGCAAGGCCAAAAAACCTGTAGCGCCCCCCGCCCCCTCCCCCGCCCCCGCGACTACGACATGGTGCTAGTCGTATGCGATCCTACCGAAGGACACCACCCGATCTTCCAGGTCAAAGCGATCTGTAGCCTTTCCGGCATCATTATAGAGAAGCCTTATAAAACAGGCGTTATAGGGCAATGTCACCGTTGCCAATTATACGGTCACGCTCAGACCAACTGTTTCGCCACACCTAGATGCGTCAAGTGTCTAGGTGACCACGGCACTGTAGACTGTCCCCGACCCAAAGATCGCGCACTCTGCACCGACCCTCCCAGTTGTGTGCTCTGCGGCGAAGCCGGTCACCCCGCTAACTATCGCGGCTGCCCTAAGGCACCGAAGTCAACCTCGCCCAAGCTCGTTAAGCGGGCTAACGCCCGTCAACAAAGGGAAAGCCCTTCGGTGGCGATCCCCTCTTCCCAACTCCCCGCTCGCCTCAGCCCTCAGAGACCTAGTCCGTGGGCTCCCCTCAACAACCACCAGCAACAACGAGCTTTCCCAGCTTTCAAGACAAACTCTACGCCCATGATCGCAGCCCTAATGGCCTCGCCCATAGCTGCGCCCCCCTCTCTATCGCCTCCGACTAACGCGTCCTTACCGGCTAACGCCGCCGCCTCTCTACCGGTCGTAAACGACGACCTCGCGTTTGACCCCGCGGTCGTCATTCTCAGCACATTCAGCGTATTCTCTTCTGATAACGCTCACGCTATGGCCAGGGACATCATCGCCTGCAAAGGCGACCCTATGAAGCTACTCATGGTGTACAACACCTTTCCCAAGATTACGCAAGCCCTGCGCAATCTAGCTAGTAATAAATAAAATATAAAATCTTTAATGGATAATAAGAATCTATGTAGAACCAAACCGCGCTCCCTAAAAATAGGTTTCTTCAACGCTAACGGCATCACCAAACAACGCGACGAAATAACTACGTTCCTCCGCGACCACCAATTAGACGTTCTCCTCGTACAGGAAACGTTCTTAAAACCTCACCGTCGGGACCCGAATATCGCCAACTACCGTATAGTTAGGAACGATAGAACTAGATGTCACATGGGCGGCACCCTTATTTATTACCGCAAAACGCTCCACTGCATCCCGTTAGACCCACCTCCTCTCTCACTTTTCGAGATATCGATCTGTCGGCTAACCATGACCGGTCACCAACCCATAACTATCGTCTCTTCCTACATCCCTCCCGCCGCCACCGATGTGGGGGAAAAACGCGAAATCCTATCCCACGACCTTACTGCCCTCCTCGGCTTGAGTGACTCCGTTATCATAGCGGGCGATCTCAATGCCAAACATCCCGCTTGGAACAGTAATACGACGACCGCGAGAGGCAGGCAACTGTTCGGCCTGTGTGCCACTCTCAACTTCGACATTATTGCTCCGATGCATCCCACTCACTATCCGCACAACACCGCGCACCTTCCCGATATTCTCGATGTGGCGCTTCTAAAGAACGTAAACCTTCGTTTACAGTCTATAGAGACGCTACACGAGCTCAACTCCGACCATCGTCCCGTGATCATGGCACTGGCACCTCGCTCGGGGCCCTCTGATCCCTCCCGACCCCCTCCCACCCAAACGATCACGGACTGGAAGAAAGTAAGCGGATGGACAACCATCACTGGAAACTACCGGCGGACGTACGCGAACTGGTAACGGAAAAGAACGCATCCGTACGTGCCTACAGCGCGTTTCCCTGCGACGCGAACAAAGCTCACATGCGCTATTTACAGCGTGCTGTAAAGAAACGCATCGATGAGCAGCGTAACGCGCACTGGGATAAGACGCTGAGCGACTTAGAGCCCACTCACCAAGCATTCTGGCAGCTTCAAAGGAGACTCCAATCCGATGGAGTGGCCACCATGCCCCCTCTCATCCGCCCCGATAAGAGCATAGTCTTCGACGACATCGAAAAGGCCGAGTGCCTGGCCGACAGTCTAGAAGCGCAATGCACTCCTAGCACCCAACCGGTTGACCGAGCGCACCTCCTCAAGGTAGACGCAGAAGTAGAACGCAGAGCCTCACTCCCGCCGTTCGAAGACCCCGACGACCCCCTGCCCCCCGTCACTCCCGACGAGGTGCAAGAGGTCATTAAAAATCTCAAACCCCGCAAAGCCCCCGGCATAGACGGCATCACTAATAAAGTCATGAAACTTCTCCCCGCCCCGTTCATTATACTCATGACCGCCATCTTCAATGGCGCCATGAGTCACAACGTCTTCCCTCAATCGTGGAAAGAAGCCACCGTCATAGGTATCCCTAAGCCGGGAAAACCCGCGAACGAACCCACCAGCTACCGACCGATCAGCCTCCTCAACGTACTCTGTAAAATCTACGAGAAGCTTATTTATAAGCGACTCAAGGACTTTGCCGATGCGAAGAGCCTCATCCCCAACGAACAGTTCGGTTTTCGTACCCAACACTCGTGCGTACAACAGGTCCACCGCATCGTCGAGCACATAAGCGCCGGTTTTCAGCGCGGCACGATGACAGGCGCGCTCTTTTTCGACACCTCCTGTTCACGCTCTTCACTAGCGACATCCCCAAAAATAGACAGGCAAAGTTAGCTCTCTTCGCAGACGACACTGCCATTTTTTACTCCGGTATCGTGCGCGACCGTATAGCTAGCACTCTCCAAACTTCCGCCAACGTACTAGGCGCTTGGTTCAGGAAATGGAGAATAGAAGTCAACCCCGATAAGAGTCAAGCCGTACTCTTCGCGAAAAAGCGTAGGATCAGACCCCCCGACCCCAAACCGATAACCATGTTCGGCAAGCCGATCCCTTGGGAGAAGCAAGCCAAGTACTTAGGAGTCATCCTAGATAGACACTTGACCTTCGGTGAGCACATAAGGACGGTGCGCTCGCGCGCCGCCTTCGCTCTGGGTAGGCTTCACTTTATTATGAACGCACGCAGCAGATTGTCCCTTAAGTGCAAACTGCGCATTTACACCACGTGCATACGCCCCATCATGACCTACGCCTGCGTAGTGTTCCCACACGCGAAATCTTACCGCCTCCATAAGATGCAGACCCTCCAAAACCGTGCCTTACGTAAGGTCACGGGAGCCCCCTTCTACGTTAGAAACGAAAACCTCCATCTCGACCTTAAAATTCCCACTATCCAACAGTTTATAAAACGCATTTGCAAGCGTTATTTCGAGTCTGCTGAAAAGCACCCCAACCCTCTTATCGCGGCTGCCGCCCGATACACAGATAAGTAGAATTCGCCGTCCTAGGCATTCACTATTGTACCCCGATGACGCTATAACCCTGCTCCAAGAGAGCCGTAGGGCCACCAGCACAGTACACAAACACAGACCGCCGTCATTTAGGCCTCGCCGCCGAGGCCCGTCGCGACGTCCCCGTAATGCACCTAATGCATCACCTCCCCGACCCTTGCTCGTGCCAGCCCGCGTAGCCGCTGAGCCTGTAGCTTTAAATTCCCCTAATAATAATAATTATGATAATTCTTGTTCGATCCAGCCAGTCCCTTGCTGTCCTCCCTCAAGCGACGCCCTAAGCCGAGGCTCGTACCCCGCAGGGGGTGCCCTTAGCGTTGTCGCTTTAGAATAGAATTAATTTAGTCGTATGCCCCTGGCTGGAGGCCTTAATAATAGTTTATTATTAGGGCATCCACAGGAAAGTCCGGTTAAGCAGTCGACAACCTCCTAGGTTGACCTGCGAGATGCCATTACAAAAAAAAAAAAAAAAGATGAGAGAGAGGCATTCATTAAATTGCTTATTTTGAATGAAATTATTATAAATAAAATAGTTCCATGTATTTGGTGTATGATTTTCTATGAATTTTAACATTAATTTACTGAAGAATTTGGTAAGTGTTTATTTATTTGTGTATTTTTATAAATTATATTGTTGTATATAAACCGAAAACATTAACTACACTGCGAAATGTATTATTCTATATTATAATAAGTTTTATTTTAGACTATGCTGTATTATAATTTAATTATGCTATTTAGATATTTAAGTAAATTAAATAATATATATTAGAGTTGGGATATTGAATTTATTTTTACTACTGTTATGTTATATTAAATATGTATTTATATATTTCCTATTTTGTTTATATGTATATTTACAATTATTAATATTTAAATTGGGATATTAGATTAATTATTATTATTATATTGTATTTTAATATGTATTTCCTATTATGTTTATGTATAATTTTATTATTTTAGGAAGTTTTGTGTTTTAATTAGTATTTAATATGATTTTGTCCGATAAATAATCGTTAAAGTATTTATTATTTTATTGCAATTTTTTTTTGTGCAAAATGGATAATTACTCCAGGGCTCGCATAACAATGCTTAATCCGGTAAGCGCAGTTTCGAATTCTGCTCACCGCCATATTAAATTACCACAAAAAAAAACCTTTTAGATCGCTAAGCATACGTTAATGCTTTTCAAGTTAAGATTTATCTGCAGTATTTAAACCTTTTTAGTTAAGTTTTTATTAAAACCGAATCTACATTTGGCCACCAACTCGCCTGATGGTAAGCAATGGCTAGAGATGGAACACTTAGATCCAGAAGAAATTTATTCAGTCTAGCCTTGAATATGGCTAGATTATATTTCTCAGGAAGCACGGAAGACGACAGGGAGTCGTCATTTACGGGCAGTACGTATCATGAACGTGGATCCAAATAGCAGCGTAAAAATTTTCGGCACTTCCACGAGGAACGGGTGAGTTGTTTTGTAGTTGATTTGTTAGTTTTATCTGCCTCATTGATCTAGTGGTCGCAAGGGTGACTGCTGGGCGTAAGACCCCGTCCCGGATCAGACGAAAGGTTATTCGGGTTTTTGTTAGGAATTCTCAGTAGCAGAGAAGAGGCGCACACCGATGCCTTATTTGCAAACTCCAGGTTGCTATTGAGAATTTTCTGATAAAAAATACTGCTTAACCCAGAAATCGAACCCAGGAACTCACGCTCAGCCGTTACACTTGCACAACGAGACCAATAAAAATCATAAATCTAGTTTGGTATTATTTAGGGCAGCATGTCACGATAACTTAGAAACTTAACTTCTTTCAAAAGATAATAAACTTTGAAAATGTCTACAAGATATTACCCAAACACATTCATTAAGATAACAATCTCGGCTCCTCCGTCGGCAATCTAAGTTTGCTCTACTCTTCATAACGACCCAACCTTTGGCAATTTGAACGAACACTGTCGGGTTATAGGTAGCTGTTGAGTCTGGGTTTTTGCCTCAACGTTAAAGACAGTTTAAATAAAATTGTATATTGAGTTTCCTTTTAATGGTTATAATGAATAAATTACGCAATTACAATTTTAACGAAATGCCTGTTATAAAGAATCATGGCGGGATTTGTATAAAAAAAAAAAACAAATCGGTTCATAAATCACGGAGATCCGAGGTAACAAACATAAAAAATTATACAACCGAATTGATAACCTCCTCCTTTTCGGAAGTCGGTTGAAAAGGGATTTTAAAGAAGTTAAAATGGCGTTAATATGATTTTTGGTGTTTAAAAACAGTTTTGAACAATCAAAACATTGTTAAAAACCCGCCATGATGCTCTATATTGTAACTAGAACTAGCCCATAATTGTTTCACTTTAGGGCAGAAGCTTCTTCTCAAAAAGAAAAGGTACAAGTTTTAATCACCACATTGTTTACCTCACTACGGTTTGGCGATTTCAGACCCTAAATTACAGATGTCCTCATGATTTTGTATAATACACAAGTAGATACAACTGATATTGAGAAAGTTATGCTAGATTTGAACTCACGACTCGTATGCAATACTTCAATTGTCTTCTTTTTCTTAACGAAGGGGGTTTCCTTTACGGTGTAAGAAAATATGCTTTAAAAGTAACATTAGTCAGCACATTTAACATAAAAAGCAGATAATATTAACATTAACAAAGCCTGAATTCCTCGAGGAGGTAGACAGTTGTACACTTATATTACACCAATGCTGTTAAGTCCAATGTAGTAGGTGGTAAGCCTACTGCCATCAACTCAGTTTCAAACTACAGGCTGCTACTGAAAATGTCAGTTATCGGGAATCAAATGCAGGATCTGATTTTAGCACCTGCTTTGGAGACCACTAGACTACAGTGACGTCAGTGAACATATTTTCAAAATGACATTAATACATAAACGAAAAAACAATTTTATCTAATCATCTGTAGTTACAATAATATATCAATTCGCTTTAAAAAACAGTTTAACGAAAATTTTACAAAATTACAAACATAATCCTCATTCAAAAACAAAGACATAAAAGCAAAATACTAGCAGAAACCCGGTTCACAGAACCGGATCCCGGTACACCGGAACATATGCTATTCAAGCGATCAATCATGCGAATCACCCCGCGCGGAATACCTTAATCCAACATTTAATTTGTCTCTTTGTCTAGTCGTGTCACGTAGTAATTAAATTATATTAGTAATGTACTAGATTTTGATGTGGTTTTGCTTGTATTTCCGTTAGAATTTATTGAGTATGTTTTATGCGTTCATCCATTTTGGATAAATATTTCATTTGATCAGGGGTTGCTCCTGAAATTAATACCAATTCCAATCCAATTCCAATCCAATTCCAATATTAAATAGACGTTTTAAAACAACGCGTAATTTTAAAATAAATTTACCTACATTACAGTCGCCTCAATTTTAAAGCATGTTGCCTTCATAATATCCCGAATCTATAATAATTTTTTAGACATTTTGGCATTTAAAAGTACGAACTGACATATTTCCAATGTCAATCGCGCGGAATTATTTTCAAGAGTAAGCCCACAATTCGTGTTCGTTATATATTGATACTTTGTAGTTATAACCCTAATATGTAAGTACAATCCCAAAACCCACCTCTTTTTATATTTTACAAATGAAGCATCTGATACGTAAACATTACTATAAATACAAATGATCACATTTTCTATTTTGTAAATCGACGCATATGTCACCGTAGTTATATATTGAAAGCGTAAAATAACAAAAAAAAAAACATTGTTCATACTTAACAGAAAAATCTTTTTATCTATAGCTCATTTGCCTGCATATTCGTGCCTCCAGCAAGCCTACTAAATGACACACATGTACAATAAAACTCATTTTTTAAACCGGCCTGGATGCCATAATTACAAGCCGTCTCGTCAGTCAGACATGTAAATACGCATCCAAATACGACAATAGTAGTGTCGACAATTAGTCGTGCCGTCTAGCCGAAGCCTTTCAACTCTAAGCTGTAGCCAGACGCCGTTGTCGCCACTTTTATTTCGACTATATCTATACGTAGATGGCCTAAGGGCGCTGGAAGTGCCTCAGTGCGATGATGGGCTTAAAGTTTTGATGACATAATTTAATGTCTGGACTAGCTTGTCATGATTTCGTAATCCGAAATGCTTGAGTTTTAGGCAATAATAAACTCTTAGAAACTTTTATATTCAACTAGAAGAAAAATAAATAATTTACCAAGGACCTTAAATTTATTAAAATTTGCTCAACTTTAAGTAGCTACCTACTAATAATTAAGTATAGACTGGTTTTCTGGACACAAATACGTTTGTATATTAAGAAATAAATTTATAAAAGTATCCTATTATTTCTTCATATGTTATTAAAATAATTATCCAATCAAGTTATAATTATATATTGAATTCCAGAATTTAATTATACTTTTTAAAAATTTGTTGTGTTTAATTTAATTACATTACCGTTAAATAGTGAAAGATTGATATAAACAAAAGTAAAACAGACATAAGTACTTCATTTTATGTATGAAAATTTATGACGTATCCAGTAAAGATAGTATCTTTAATACCACTATAGGTTGGTGAATTCTTGGCATTACCAGTGTCGCGCGGGGCTTCCTCTAAACGTATTGTTCTTCTCCACGACTTATTTGTTTTTTTAATTAATTTTACTTCTTTTCATAGGTGTCTTATATTTCTATAATGCTTAGAAGGTAGAACAACAACTTAAACTATTTAAAGCTTGTCGGTGTTATTATAATAAGGTACAAATCAATATTTTTAAATTCTAATTTAATTAAAGTTACAATATTAAATGGAAAAAGAATACGGTCGCGAACAGGATTCGAACCTGCGCCTCCCGGATAGATACTCCAGGCGCTCTGACCACTAAGCCATCTCGACCTCTGCTCACCACCGCGAATTCTTCTTCCATATTTAACACGTCTTATGGCGACGTCATTGCAATCAATTCAGTACCTATACAAGTGAGCGAATCTAATTTAATTATCTAATCATTTTGTTTATAAAATAACAAAATTTTCGTAGCTAATCTCACGAACAAGAATTTTCAATTCTCGATTCTAGTGCGATAAGAAACGTACTGTTTATTTGTAATTATTTTGGATACATACTCAAGTAACAACGGATATTATGAGGTCCGGATAGAATCCCAACACTAATGTCAACCTCATATTTCCATATAATTTTAGTTCGGCGTCTCTAATTTTAGTGAATTTAATTTGACATGCCATAATTCGAATTTTTGTCTGTCTTGTTCATGAAATAATTGTTAGTAAAAGACAGCAAGCTCTAAATTTAATTTAGGTGGGCTACATCAGAATTGACGCTAGTAGCTTGATATTATTCTGTAGATAAACCCAAGTCAAAAGCCTCAGGGCGGAATGAAGAACTCCCCTTTTTTTCTCGTGTGGAAAATACATCAAAGACGCTGTGCTGGACTACTACTGGCTGAAAACCAAACTGTTCTTCAATTTTAACGAGAGTACTGGGATCGATTACTACAACCCCAGTTTTGATCCGTCGTAGGAACCTAACGATAGACCTCGTCATTTAAGCAGGCCTCCAGACTCTTCAGAGAGGCGTGCACGTCAAAGTATGCTTTCTCAGTTCCGTCACTGGTCGAGTGATGAACTACCCAAGTCCGTCGCCTCACTCTGAAACTAGATGGCCTCTAACCACATGAAATACGAATAACTATCGTTGTATCTTCTGAAGAACTGAGGCAAGGCAACACTTCAAATAAAAGGCATCCAAGAGGAACCAGAAAACGCACATATGCCGCCGAACCAAGAAAAATCTTTCACTCTACATAGCAACACATAATAACTTGAAAAGATACAGAGATATTCGCTCGTAACTGAAGTTTACAAAACAAGCGCATCTGAGAAGCTCCCGAAACAAATGTCGTCGGCAATTCTTTCTCACGGCGTACCCAGAGTGGAACATCACTGCCATCTTATGCATGGCGTGTGGGGTAAGGCAAGGTTTCATGCGGATTTTATATTTACTAAAAACGATGAACAGAACAAAACTAAAAAAAAAGGTATTATCATGCCTGTATATGATTAAGATATCATGATTCCGTATCAGACTAATTTGGATATATTGGACACACTTTGGGATCACCACAATATTTTGGAGTATTTCTTGTGAAAAGCAGATGTTTATTGCCAAGCAGGAAGCTTCTAATTCTTCTGTATATATCCACAACTTAAAATTATGAAAGTTCCACCTCAATATTGTCGCAACATCATAGAAACAACATCTACTTCTCAACTCAATATCAGTATAATCAAGTTGTCAATTCGCTGCGTCTCCCCGCGAACACCACACAAAAACTACCTCAAGTAAAAGTTGCTATTTTTCCCATCTTAAAGGCTTCTAATATCGCAGCTCCCCGCCTCAGGCCGGTTGTCATTTGTCTGCTACTCTGTAGGCAAACTTCGCTTCAATGTTTGAAAGCACTACATTATATCCGTCCTTCTTTATCGTCTTCGTCTAGCGAAGTAGTGATGGGATTTGGGACAACGATTTGCATGTCGATGGTAAAATATGATTTAAAGTGAAAAAACCTCTTAAAGTCAATTATTCACTTTACAAGTTATTTTTTATTAATTTTATTACCATCCATAATATTCTTAACTATAAATATTTTTGAAATACTTTTTTTTATATTTAATATATACCACATTTTTGGTATTTTTGTTCGCAACACAAAATTTATGACGGTATTAATTTTATAAAATCATTATTGACAAACATAATATGCTTGACAAAATTACACCAGATTAGTGAACCTTCCAAAAACTCGAAAAATACTAATAATTAGACAAAAAAGATAAAAATATACATCGTTAGAACAGTTACAAAGCCGAAAATGCTTAATTAATATTTACTGGCCTTTGCCTACACTTCAAAGGTGTCTTACATTAAAATAATTAATTTTCCGTTATTAATGAGATCATTTCGGAAAAGCGGAAGCTGATTAATAAGAAACTTTGAGTTATGTATCTCTTTATAATTATCTATGTTAATTACAGTTACACGGATTGCTTATGTTTTCTGATAAACAAAATGTGTTAATAGGCAATGTTTTTAATTTCTATGCTACCTCGCCGCGCCGTGAACTAAAATAAAGGGAACATAGATGAAGTTCTGAATATTGTATATCAAACATGAGTGCCTACCTAACAGATTTTTGCTATAATATAAAATTTATAAAAAAAAAACCTCAAGCAGATAAATTGATTAAAATTTACTACACCTGCATGTCATCAACCATCTCGGCATCAAATTAATCGAAACATTACAGTGTCGATAGTTTTTCATCGATAATCACACGCAACTAAAAGAGTTCAAGACTCGGCACTTCGTAACATAGCTTAGATTTCTTTTTAATACCACACATTTAAACTCTTTGTGGGAAGCACATGTCGTTGGTTAAACTTTATATCTACTTCATTTATTGTTATACTCGAGGTTTATTTTCAAGTGCTTGCTACTGTAACTTTCTTGTACTTACCTAACATATGGATTATGGTACTACTTGTATTGGTACTTATAAGAATTTCGTTGTCTTACAATTTAAGAATGGCAAAGTCCATTTTAACCCTAAAAACATGCACACTTTGAAAAATAACAAATTAAAAAGTTCCTCTCGCCCGCTCATTGTTGAGATTTACAATATTTTTGAGCGAATATACAATATAATATTCACGTGCAAATAAGCAAAACAAATCGGGCGAATGAAGAAATCTAAAATTTGAGCAAATCTTAGGCCTTAAGAATACCGTATTTACGACATTATTATTTTTCTCTGCGTAACTCTAAAGACGGTAAAAAAATGCCTAAAGCATTATAAGTCCGACTTAGTAGAACTTTTTTTCTTCAGAAGCATTAAATACATAAAAATAAAATATTAATCAAATCTCTGAGCTTTACTCGCCATCGAAAACACCTTTCAGGTGTGATCTTCTCACAATATTTTCCTTAACTGTCTTATGTAAATGATTATTAATTAATAATACGCACATCAGTACGAACAGTCTGTGGTACGCACCATATAGGTTCGAAGCTGCGACCTTTGACTTGGCAATCCAATGCACATTTCACATAGCGTTGTACACTACTCATTGAGCTAAATTAATACAAGTTATGTCTTATAAAGTAGGAGCAGCTAATAGAAAAAACCTACGTTGGAAATTGGAACTATTTCATATCTCTCTTGTAAGTACAAACTCTGCACGGATCTAGAGTATAAGACGTATTAGTAACAAAAACATCTTCACCTTCAGATTTATATCCGACCCAAGCCTGCGCAAGCTGTCCACGTCAGCAGAAAATCGAATAAAATAGTGCGAATTTTAAAATCCTCCACAAAAAATTGTCGCCAAGGGCGTTCACGAGGGTTCTACCCGCAAAAACAATAAACTGTCATAAATCAGACAGAAAGTTTAATATACCCCTACTTCGTACAAGTTCTCCCACTTTCGTACTAGCCATGTAGCATTCGCCAGTGCGGGTTTTGTTATTGCGGGGAATTTTAAACTTTGTTTTGATATATAACTGTGTAATGTAAATAAATGAGTGATTTTAAAGATTATTTATGAAGGAGTTTGGGAGACTACGGCGTTGTTTGTGTGTCTTACTGGATTTTATATGATCTTGTATTGGAAATCATTTGACAAACTTGTTCACAAACTATCTTTTTTCCTTGCGAAAAACGTATGTTTTGTCACTTTTTTACATGGCATACACTCAAACGCTGAACTCAAACATAATTCTAGCCAGTAACACACTGACGATATAAGAAATAAACTTTTGAAACAAGGAAATACCTAACTTGCAAAAAGATTTTACTTATTTAACATAAGCACCCAAGTCAAAGCACTACAAAACACGAACCACTTCATTTCAAGTCCAAAAAAATAAGTTTCTCTTATATTTGTAAGAAGTAGGAAATATGTTGGCTTACGACTTTAGCAAACGTGCTACTTCTAACAATGAGGATCGACGATTTTGCGATTTCACCAACTCTCTGATTTCAGTAGTCTAAAACCCACCATTCAGGATATAATTCCATACTGCATCATGTTTTAGCAACTCACACACACGCGTGAGAGCGATATTAAGCTGTGCGTTTAATATCGATGCAGCAGTTAGTGACTAAAAGCGACTGAATCGCTGATTGCTAGATAGTACTACTCTAATGGGTAATAATCTAATCTAATGGGTTTAGAGCCTAATCACTATATCAAGCTTACGAAAGCGACTAAATTGCTGTTCTCCAAAAGTAGCATGTCTACCAAGGCCCTTAGTGAAAAATAATAATTTAGCCCGAGTAGAATTTTGTAGAAAGCAAGAGGAAGGTTTCCTTTCTCAACGACTCTCCTGTGGGAACGTCTCGCTAACAAGAACGTCTTAGCGCTTGCCACGACAAATTTAAGTAGGAAATTTTCTTTTCTGACGATTAAGGAAATGTGGAAACAAACATAAACATGTTATAAACTTCTTAAGTATTTTAGCTTAAAATTTTCATGGTAAAGTGTGGAAGAAAATGGCGTGGAAGTTTTGTGTACGACAGTTTGGGAACACTAGTCATTACACTGCTTGTATCTCATTTGTTTAAGGATGCGGTTATAATTTGTGACGTTACTTTAACAGAAATATGAACTTATTCTTTCTATAATGACGTGAAGTCACACCAATGCAGCTTCACATTATTGGAAACTTAAAACCCTCATTCAATCTTCATAAAATTCAACATTTTATTTATTTATACACTAGTGGGGTTACTCTTGAAAATAAACCCGTTCGATTGACATTGGAAATATGTGAAGCCGTACTTCTGAATGCCAAAATAACTTAAAAATAATTCAAGAATCGATATAACACCGACCACGCCGACATACATTAAAATTTAGATAATGGTAGTAGGTAAATATATTTTAAAAATTACACATTGTGTTAAGGCGTTGATTTAACATTGGAATTGGTATTCAATTCAAGAGTAACCCCAATGATGTATGCAAGTCTTCCGCCATAAGAGGAATAAAAAGTATGTAGTATATGAAATTACTATTTCAAAATTAGAACAAAAAACTTAGAATTAAAGAACAATTTAAATTCTAAAGTAAATGCAAACCATAGTCAAAATCACTCATTAACTTAATTCTCTTCCTTTGTAGAACAGTTAATTAATAGATACACTTAATTAATGACCTAAGCATAAAAACAAGAGACAGTGGCTTTAGTTCTGAAGTGAGCTAACCTAAAATGACAGCATTGCTGTCTTTTACTAATAGTTACTATACGTTATTGTTCACCGCTTACTACTCACGTGCATTTTTCGGGTTTGCCCGACTAGTTTCGAACTCGAACCCTTGAGAACGAACCCAGTCATGAGCTGAGTCCGCGGCGATGTTGCGAGTCACGTGAATAGTAACCGGTGAACAATAAAATTAATATGAATATGCCTCACGAAAGTTATTATAAAACTATAGTTACTATAAGAGCGGGACAGAATACATTAATAGACGTTAAATTGAAATTTCTCATAATTATAATTTTAATTTAATTTGCTACATGAGAATTGACGCCAATGTTAGTTTGATGTTTCTAATTTTAGGCTTAATTGGAGCCTACCAAAATTTGCGGACATTTTAATTTGACGTGCCTCAATTCGAATTTGATATTTCTTAATTCGCCCGAACCTGTTCATGTACTAACTGTCAATAAAATACAGTTATGCTCTAAATTTATTTAACGTGAGCTACACTAGAAATGACGATATGTTTATTAGCTGTTAAAATAACAAAAAAACACTAAGCCAAAGTGCCTTGGCACCGCCATTTCCTTCACACTCCACGGACCATACAATATTCAGTAGGTCGCATTATGCATTGGGACATAACAAGCAAAATCAATATGGCTTTTGTACTGCGAAAGATTTCCTAAGCACCTTTGTCATAAATATTTAAAGACGCGTTGACGATTCGTATATATGAGGGTAATATTTTTTCTTTTTTACGGTATTAGAGGATATCAGTGTACCTATGTCTGGAACATGTGTTTTTTATGTTTACTGTTTTATTACATCAGTGATAGGGGCTACCGCTGAAACTGTTTTGTATTCTTTATTAACTTATCAGATAAACATAGCATTACGCCTGTATTCACCGAAGGGGTAGATAACGGAGTACTGTTACTGTCTTGCGTGGCGAACTCTCAAGTTATACATTTTTTGTGGAAAGAAAAATACGATGTTGAGCAGGATTCAAACCCGCACCTCCCAGATGCACTCCAGACGCTCTGACCACTAATGCATGTCGGCCTTTGTTCACTACACACACACTTCTTCAACATTTCAATACGTCGGTTGGTGACGTCTCATTACCTATTGCCATCAACCAGGCAGAATTCCAAACTTAGGGCTGCTAGAAAAAAAATCTTAACTGAAGTATCCAGCATCCAATCACACTCTCCGACCTGGGAATTGATCTCAGGACCTCAGCCGCGCTTATGACCACTAGATGAAAGAGGCAGTACTTATTAATATAGCTAAGATAATCTAAGTAGAATATATTATAGTAGTTATTTATGTATTTTTTTTCATCTATTGTGAACATCTAATAGAATAGTATCTATTGTCGTTATCAAAAATGTAGGTGGATTCATGCATCTCCAATAATGCAATACTAGCATATTTTTTTAGAACAGCCGCCGTAACACGGACGTTCTTTAAAACCGTATACCTACCTACCAGGCAATTCAAAAGCTGACTGTTACTAGCTTCTGCCGCCAACTTCGTCTGGGTAGAAAAAAATATTAAGTCGTTAATTCATATCATTTACCATGATACAAATTATCCTATAATGTATTATCCAGATGATAAACTGTATGCCAAATTTCATCCAAATCCGTTAAGCTGATTTGGAGTGATTGAGTAACAAACGTCCAATTAAACACACTTTGTAGTAGGAAATAGAATATTTAATAGAAGCGAAACAAAGCTATCAATGAACACATATAAAGTTTTTTTTTATCATTATGTTACCTAGTGTTTGCAAAAACCTAAGATTTCCCGTACATTTAACATCGTGGTAGTCGAAAAAAATCCCCAAATGTAGAATTCAGCGTATGTGCTTGTATCCCAGTACGATTCGATCCGCTCCCTTGACGGACTACCATAAATTCTCGTCGTAGGCTCCTCGCCGCCTCAAGACTTTGATTTCCCAAGAGGCCTGAGACACCAGTTTTTTAAATTGGATTATTCTATTTTTAGGCAACCTTGACCTTTTGATAACGAGGTCAAGTTTAGTTGATTTCCTTGTTTTTTTTTAGTCTCATGTTAGTTTTCTTTCTTAGGTATTTTAGCTGTTATCTTCTGTATTTAGTTAATCTGCTATTGATATTTTTTTTATTTTGTGCGAAAGGAGTAGTACAAAATTGTTGGAAATATGAGTGGTAAATCCTGACGCGTCTGGTTTTTTATTCAAATATTTCGTTTACTCTACATCGAAAATCAAAGAAAAATCTGTGCTTTGCTGGGGTCCACAAATTGTCATTACTTCACTATGTGTACACAAACAATTATAAGGTAATGAATAATAAGGCACCGAATACCACCCCAGCATAAGCTAAACTGTAGACATCATGTTCTGTGGAATCCAGAACGATTCTCTCTCGACTCAGTCAACCCTTGAAATTATAACAAAACTCAGTCATCAAACCTACATTTATGACATTACTGTGAATACTATGTAAAAGTCTTCGGTTCAGTGAAAGAGTGCTAGCAGAGTCCTACCTTTCATTATAGAAAAAATTTAATTGATAGAACATTGCAACCAGTTTGCTATAAATTACTAACGACGCAATGGTTCCTATATACAGTAAGTTCGTGACTAAATCAAAACTTGAAGCACTTATTCTTCAAATGTTATCCTTATTTATAGACCGGCTACATTTGACTAACTGCAACCATCTCAGCAGTTAATCAGAGCGTCTAAATGTTAACTCAAGACTTGTTGAACTTAATTAGAAAGTTGAAAACGTTTGTAAGACGAAGTGGGAGAAGTTTTGGGAGCGTGCGCCCGTTTCGCTAGAGCTATGCGATGACGAGACGAAAAATTGAATGTTAAATGTATTTTGAGCCTGCAGGGAATTTTACTTTGGTTGTGTGTGTAGAAGACCTGGTGAAGGTAGGGAATCCATTCGCTTGTAGCTTCTTTGGCTTCCCTAGTCAGCAGCTAACGTATTTTAGCTTACATATCTAATGATGTGAGTACACTAAATAAAAATGAGAACGTCAATGCCTTTTACCTGTCCAATACCAGATGAAAAACGCGATTTTGAAGATGTTTTTATTTAGTATTACCAAATCTAGTGATTATTAAATTTAATTGCAACTATTTTTATTCTGTTGACGTCACAATATGGCGGCAAAACATTCTTCTTAATTTGATGGAGACGATAATACAATAGCAAGAACAGCTAAAGATAAAGCATACTGAATGTTTGATTATAAACAATAATTGCTTTATAGGATTAAGTCTAATTATTATCTCTTTTTAATAGAAGCGTATTTTCTTTTTAAAGCCAAGCTGTGTTCTCGAGGAATATTAGTTTTCATGCCTGAGAAAAAAACATCTATGTAATACACATGAAAACATGTTTGCCTACGAACTTAAGTAAAAACTACTGAACTTACGTTGAAAAAGTTGTGAACAAACATAAGTTTTAGTGAAACGTTACTTACATAGTAAGTTTATGTACACCTTACATGTTTACATTTTAATTTATACTCCTGTATAAATTGCTTTACATGTAATACATTTCTTAGAAGATTTGGCTAAATAATTAACTGTAATTATGTTAACAGATGTTCATATAATATTTTTGAGTTCATCTTAGATGTTCGCGTTCATTATCTACTCATTATAATAAAAAAGAACAGATGAATAAAATAAAAAAATCGATAAAACAAAACTATCTACTACTAACTTAACATAACGCTTGTATTCCCCCAAGGTGTAGGCAGAGGAGTACTATGTGGTCCCATGTGATGAGCCGATTGCCATCTACCAGCTACGATTCTAAACTTCGGGCTGCTACTGAGGACTTCCTTACAGAAAAACCAAATAAAATTTGCTTGGGAATCGGACCCAAGACCTCGTGCTTGGCAGTCGCCTTTGCAATGAGGCAGTTTGTAAAGCTGAATGTAAGAGAAATCATAAAATAATAATACAAAAACTTGATAAAAAGTTTTCCAGTTGGAGCTGAGATTATTCTTCCATAACGTAAATTTTAATGTTCATTTATAACCGATGAAAAGTTTGTGCTCATACCAAATTATAATGTATTTTTTTTTTTTATTATAGAGCATTTCGCAGGTCAACTTAGGAGGTTGACGATTGCTTAACCGGGAATTATACAACAAGCATATTTACTATACTTTTTATAGGAATCATTTGTATAAAACACAAATATGCATTAAGTGATGGTGCTGTTTGCAAAAATATTGCGTAAATATAAAACATAGTCAAAATTAATTATATTATAAACAAAGTTTATTAATTGTTTAAATAGTATTTTCTTTTACACTGCCTCGTTGGTTTAATGATCCGTAGCGTGACTGCTGAGCAGAGGTTCGATTCCTGGGTCGGGCAAAGTGTTATAGAGTTTTTCTGTTAGGAAATTCTCAGTAGCAGCCCGGAGTTTAGAAATGTGCCCCGTTGATAGCAATAGGCTCACCACCTATTACATGGGACTTAATAACAGCATTGGTGTAATGTGGGTGTACAATTGTGTACACCTCTGCCTACCCTTTCGGGAAATTAAGGCGTGATGCTATGTTTTATGTTTATGTATTCTCTTTTTCATACTTTTTTTATGGGATAGGGGGCAATCGAGCAGACGGATCACCTGATGGTAAGCGATTACCGCCGCCCATGGACACCCGCAACCCTAAAGGAGTCGCAAGTGCGTTGCCGGCCATTTAAAGGGTTTGGGCCTACGGTACCCTTACTCACTCAGCGAAACACAAGACAAGCGTTATTTCACGCCGATTCTCTGTAAGGCCGTGTATCATTTACATAAATTCGGATAGCCGAGCAGCTCTCCTGGCATTAGACTCAAACGTAGTCTCATCAAAACTAGTGGAAGACTGCAGGGCTCGATTAAACTCTCTAGGCAGCAGGAATGGAGTAGTTTTGAGGTGAGTACCGGGTCATGCGAGCATCACTGGAAATGAACGTGCCGATGAGCTAGCAAGAGCTGGAGCAAATGGTACACAGCAAGGCCCCGAGCCCTTCTGTGGTATACCTAAAAGCCTAGCTCAAAAATCCCTCATGGACTAATGTTTTGAAAGTGCAATGAAGCTCTGGACGGAATCGCTAGGCATGACTCACTCCAAAGTCCTCATTAAAGCCTATGACAAAAGGTACACAAACAATGTCCGTGCGCTAAGTAGGAACAATTTGCGCGTAGTGGCAAGAGCCTTAACAGGACACTGCTGCTTAAATAAGCACATGTTCAACCTGAGAGCGAGACACAAACCTGCAGACGGTGTAAAGAGGCTGACGAAACACCACTTCACCTTTTTGGGGAATGTGGACCGCTGATACACAAGCGTTACGCTCATCTAGGGAACCATATTTTGGGCCCGGATGAAATGGGGGAGCTCACTTCTAGGAAAATCCTGCAGTTCATCACAGCGGCAGGGTTCAGGGATGAACTCTAATTTAATCACAAAGTGGTGATTACAATAGACCTCTTATGGTCTAAGTGACACTATAGCCACATATAATAAATAAAATAAAAAGGCCGTGTATCACTCTGGTCGAGCCGGCCCATTCGTGCCGAAGCATGGCTCTTCCACAGTGACTACCACGGTCACCTGTTCTAATCTCACGGTTCAATCCCATCTTAGCCCACACAGTAAATTTGTCACCAACATTCGACGTCACACGTCGTCAACGTCAATTCGTCGCACGTCACTTGTCGGGAGCGCCTAAAACAACAACATAGCTGATAGAAGTACACCGACATCCGCTTCCGGCAACCGCACAAGACGAATCGGGACATAGATTAAGAATTTTGCAGACCTTGACTTTTGAACCTTGACTTGGAAAAGGGTATTAATTTGTTGATTTTGTAGTTTTCTGTGTAGTATTTGTGTGTTCTGTTTTAAATTGTAGACGACGAGTGTAAGAACTATTCGCAGTACATGAGCAAGGGAATCTCATACACCTTAAGAATTCAAATTATGTTTTCCGATTCATTATACAGTGAAATCGATTCGAGTCAAAAAGCGAAATCGATTTGGTAAATTTTGTATCATTGGTCTAGCTAGAGGACGCAAGTGCGGCTCCTTAATATGTGGCCCTGGGTTCAATTCCCGAGTCGGGCAAAGTGTTATTAGCTTTTTCTGTTAAGAAATTCTCAGTAGCAACCCGAAGTTAGGAAGTTAGCGGTTTGATACCCCCGCGTTTTGCACCTACGTAAAACCATCAGTTGTGTGCCTGATCTCTCGCCGGTTGCGGATTGCCGTCCTATCAGACTATTAGAATGTCAAAAGAGGGAGTGCACCTGTTTTTGTACATATATATAATATGCACTATTTACCACCGTGACCAAAAATTCGGTCGGAAGTAGGTATACTATTTTTGATTATTTTTTTTGCCAAATATTTATCTATATATAATTTAAGGTTTGGCCTCCAACTCGCCTGATGGTAAGCGACGGTGTGTCTGAGGATGAAACACGTAGATCCAGAAAAAAACTATTCACTCTAAGTAAAGTGGATAGATTTGGGGAGGACGATAGTTGGGGAGTCGATGCAACTGCCCAGACCCGTCTCCCACAACGGTTGCACCGGACTATATTCCGAAACACGACTGAGTTGCTTCACGGCATGGCTTCGACCGGTGGGTAAACAGACACGGCCGAAGCCTCGAAGCTTAAAATAATAAAAAATATTACACAAAAACAAAACTGTTGTCCTTTTTCTTTACATAATTTTCTTTCTTACTTTCTGCCACCCACTGCCCTACTCACAGTAGCAGATTATCCCGAACCAGTTTAAGTCTAATACGTATAATCCGGCAGGTAATCTAGTATTGTAATTAATACATATTAATCGAATGTCAGCCTGCACGCGTCACCGCTAATGAATTCATTAATAACGTGCCGTTTATCGAAAATGGCTGGCTATGTATGTATGTGTGTGGGTGTGTATCTATACACATCTTTCAAAGATGTGGAAGGGCGAAAATCGTTTTGATATAGGAATGATTGGACCTCATATGCGTAGATAATCTTTTTAAAATTTCTCAAGGGACAGAATTATACAAGTAGGTAGGTCGTGCGCTTGCAAAATTATATCAATACTTTTTCTTAAAAATGTTATGTTATGCTAAGTTCATAACTTGCCTGTAGGTCCAGTGGCCCCAATCGCTGAACGTGAGGTACCGGGTTCGATTTCCGAATCAAACAGTGCTATTGAATTTTTCTGTTAGAAATATCTTAGTAGCAGCTAGGTTCGGAATTGTGGGTTTACAACTGTGATCACCTCTACCATTCTCTTCGGGCAATACAGGCGTGATTCTAGGTATTTAATTTACCTATTCCTAATTGTTATACCATGTGTAATAGAAGTCTGTAGTCATACATAAGGGGGTCAATGTATTCATGTATTCAAAAATCTTTTACTATGGCACCAACTTTGAAAGCGCGAAAAAAAATGGGCTGCTCCGTAGAAATGTTCATACCAACTCGACCACCATGTATGGAGCCGCTGATTATTTTACACGCTTTCGAAGTTAGTTCCATAGTAAAAGTAAGAATAATATAATATTGGAAACACAGATACATGTTAACATGGATATATTCACCCCTCCAGCTTCTATGACACATTGTAGTAGTAGATAAAAATACGTGTCTCAATAAAATTACGCATAAAGCTACTAAATTAAAACATCATATTACACAAATTCACTCCCCGCAACAAAAAAATATATTCAGTCAAAACAAGTAAACAGAAAACAACAAAAAGAGCACAGATTATTGAATCGAGTCGCCCCTCTGCATCGACTGGCGGTCACGTATGTCGCACGGTGTACGTTAATGTGTCGTACGTGTGTAGCCTGCCTAATGTCCGCTTATAAAACGTGTAGTCGCGTTGCAGTCGCGCGATTTTATTCTCCTTTTGATTGTGTCGACGTGCGTACAGTGAGACGTGTGCGGTGGGATTTTCGTTATGATTTCATTTGTTTGGTAGTTGAATAGTATGACGTAGGTAGGTACCTAATTGTATATAAGGAAAATTAGGGAAATTTGTGGAAAGTTTTTTTTTATATTAACTACTTTCCTGTCCATACAAAATAGTTAAACAATGGCCGTGTAGCAAATGCGACTCGACAGACATAAAATTGGATATCGTGTGGTTGATGAAACAACATTGTATCAGAGTTTAAACCACCCGTAGGCTTTTGAAATGGTTTTAAACGTCATCAAGAACATCTCTCAGATGTGCTGGTTTCCCGGCGATGTTTTCCGTCACCGTTTTAAGCAAGTGATCATTTCTAAACAGATGACTCAAAAATTCAGTGGTGCGTGCATTGGATTACAACAAGCGCCCTTTGAAACAGCATTGCCAGGTCAGCGGTCATATAACTAGGCTATCATTACTCAGAGAATTAAATCTTAATTAACAGTTTGACTCGCGACATCGCCGCGGGATCAGCTCACGGCTAAGGGCCGTTCGAGTTCGAAACTAGTCAGGCAATCCCGAAAAATGAACGTGAGTAATAACCGTTGAACAGTAATTAAAATCATAATTATACATCAATCTGAACAATACATATTAAGTTTCACCAATTCTCCGATGACAATTGTATTGGGCGCATATGCACAGTCGTGACGCATGGCCATTCGACCACAAACAAATATTCAGGTGTTACCCGCATTGCGACCAGTTTATTACACGTGCGGGTAACTGCAGTAGGTGTATAGTACACCGTGTAAGGATATTGTAATCTAAATAGGTGCTATTTTTATGGAGCAAATGATAACTAGTACTCCTCCCGACCGTATTTCGGTAACGGCGGCCTTCTCCACGGAGTTCAGCTAGGTACGCAGGAGATATTATAGTGCACAAATGTATGCGCAAACACATGTGCAGTCCCTCTTCCTTTACTCTTATAGTCCAATGGGACGGCAGTCCAACACGACCGGAGAAAGATCAGGTGCAGGACCGACGGATGCGATGTACGTGCTCTCCGAAGCACGGGGGTGTCACCACCAACATCCAAACTCCGGGCTACTACTGATAATTTCCTAACAGGAAAACTCAATAACATTTTGCCCAACCTGGGAATCGAAGGGTCGCAAGCGCGCCAGAGGAACGTGAGGTCCTACGTTCCGCAGGCGCGCTTGTGAACACACACAACGAGGCAGTCAGCAAATGCAAATGATGAAAAATATGCATAATCACTAAAAATTCTACGGACATAGAACAGTCAAGTTTTCACTTCGTAACATTAACGGGTTTTTCAGGATAAACCACATAATGCCCTGAATGGCTTTAAGAATAAGTTTTCGTCACTGTCATAAGACAGTGAATTCCTGTACCTATTTTTTTGGCCTTCTTTATTGATCTTCGTGAACAGTCTTAAAGGAATTAGTACTGGAGTAGTTCTAGCGGGCGTACTCCTCTCGCCACTGGCTTATGATTCCCAATCAAATACCTTTATACCTTTTACCTGTATGGTTACAATGATAGTACACGATTTTAATTGTGTGTGACACAGTTTTATGTTTGTGTTTAAGTGTGTTAATACTGTTAATGTAATGACGACAGCTATTGTTGCTTTAGTGCAAGTTCTTTTGTGCTTGTGTGTTACCACACCCCCCGCCAAAAGTGATGAGCTAATTTGTTCGATATTGAGTCAGAAGCCGTCTCCCATCTGGTCGTCTAAGTGTTTATTAGGTATCCTCCTGAAATATGACATGACTACAAATCAACAGCTTGTCTTAGATACTTAAAGGGTAAGGTAGAGGAGTACTATTATAGTGGAGTGCTTTTATTAGGTCCCACGTATTAGGTGGTGAGCCTATTGTCATCAATCAGGCACAATTCCAATCTTCGAGTTATTACTGAGAATTGTCTAATAAAAAAACTTAAATAACATTTTTCCCGACCGCGAATCGAAGCCCAGTACATCAAAATCCGTAACCGCGCTTTCGACTACTAAAGGCAGATAACAAGTGTAACCTAACTTGTCTTGTTGTTGAATTTTATAATCTTTGACGTGAACAAGTTTACGTAGTACACGAAACTTCAAGCAGTGTATCGTCTCATATTGAATACGCTCATTCCTGGCCAAAACTATAATATAATCGATATTGCTTTTCATATAAATAGGTATAGTAATATATATATATATATAATTCAAAAGAGTCGGATTTTTTTAATGTCGATTCTACCTATATAACTCAACAATTATACCTAAGAAACACGCGTCTTCAAATAAAAATATATATGTTGACCTCACATACAATGAACCCTTTCTATGGAATGGATTGCCATTTTGTTTATTAATTCTTTTCTTAATTCTTTATGCGCATAATTTGGCGTACAAGCCGTTGATTTGTTCTCGTAACATATTTACAGAACTAATTTAAAAATATATGCTTATTCATTTAAAAAATTGCTTTAAAAATTCTACGGTTAAAAACCTTATCACTTTGAAGCATTAGTGAAATCTTCAGAATAAAACCCGTTGAGCCCCGGTAGCCATATTTACTAAATACTGCCTCGTTGGTCTAATGTTAGTAAACGCAGCTGGTTAACGTGGGGTCCTGGTTTCGATTTCCAGGTCAGCCAGTGTTATTGGGTTTTCCTGTTAGGACATTTTCTGTAGCAGTCCAAAGATTGGAATAGTGCTCGATAGATGGCAATAGGCTCGCTACCTATTAACACATACATGAAACTTCAAAATTGCATCTACGTTTGGTCACCAACTCGCCTGCTAACAAGTTACGGTGAGGCCCAGGATGGACCATGAATATTCAGAAGAAATCTTTTCACTCTAAGTAGAGTGGATAGATTTGAAGAGAATGATAGTTGGCGAGTTGATGCAACTGTCCAGACCCATCTCTCACAACGGTTGCACCGGACTACATCCCGAAACACGACTAGGTCGCTTCATAGCATGGCTTTGTCGAGTTGTGTTGCCTGTTTTGCACCACCCAGGGGTCACGTGTCGGGATTGCATTTTAAATGTGCACTCCTACGGACGCCGGCAACTTAACCTTCAAAATGTGGGTGTACAACTGTATTCCTCTACCCAATCCATCAGAGATACCGAAATATATACGAGATTATGATACTAAATATCCATAAACAAAAGAGATATGATACAAAATATCTATACATCACAGTCGCACTATAACGTACAACGGTAAGTCTATTGTAGACCGTTATAGAAATAGTTTACCTACTTTACTAGAAGAGGGCGCTAGGTAACCAGGTTACGTAATCAGAGCTAGCCAGCGCGGCGCCCAGTCAGAGCTACATTAACTAACTTGACGTGCCTACGAGGCTACGATGCTAGTTGAATGCAGTTTGACTGTCCATTACTTTAACTTACGGTGGATAGAGATATTCGCTAAGTAAAGACGGCGCAGTCGATGCATTGGTCAATAAAGCAGTAGTGTAAGAATATGTATCTGTAAACACAGCCACAGGGGCTCGTGCCTCTTCCACGCCTGCCGTCGCTGCTGGTCGGCGTGCTCAAGGACTGCTTCACTATACTGGTTACTGATATTGAGGTTAAAGGAGAATAAAGGAGATTTTAAGTGTTCTGAAGCCGTGTTAGAACGGAAAATGGAAACTTTGTGTGTTTTCAAAGCAGTCTGATTATAGAACTAAAAAATAGGAACCAGCCCGGCTTCGCACGGGTGCCATTTATACAAAAATATCATCAAAATTTTCGTCTTTACCAGTGCATTTTTCAAAAAATCTTTCATACACCTTGTCCTGACAATTACAAAAAATAAATACCCACATCGGTCGACCGGTATATAGATAGAATCCTAGGCACCTAACTTAAACTTTAAAGTTTGTTGTTGCAATTTAATTATTACTAGTGGTCGCCCACTGGCCGAAATTTGACCATAATTCATTTCAATTATAAATTTGAACTTTAATGTTCTATTGTCAAAGATGTCTATTGTCAAACATATATGTGCGTATGTCAAGCGCATGGTAATGTGTATAATGTTTTTTAACGTATTTCTAAAGGGTATTATAAAAAATATTAGCTTTCTGCGATCGTTCTCCATATAAAGTTTAACTGTGTCAAATTTCATACTCCTGCGTCCGCGTAAATTTCGTATAAAAGGGTACAAAGTTACTATAATGATTATAGGCATAATTTTTTGCGCAGTTTTCTTATATAATGACACATTTTCCTGAAATAACGAGTAGGGTAAATAATTTCCCGGCTCCAGCGTATAACACCTACAGACCTTAAAAAAATACGGACGTGTTGCGTACGACATGTGAGAAGCATGCTTAGTTATCCAATTTCGCTTGTCATACACGAGCTAAACGCATGCAAATACTTATAACTCATCCTCGGCGCCAGTACGCTGCGTGTGTGTGCGTAATCTATGCTTCGTTAATGACAAGGCTCGGTTACATCCGTATTTTTATCAGATCCGTGATAACAGAAATAATCAAGTCTATCAGATGCACAGAAGGACAAACAAACGAACTGATATTTTGCTATAGTCACTTAACAAGTGGTTAAAATACATAATAATACGTACTCACTAATTTCATTGCCTCGAAAGCAAACTAAACGCAAATTGAGACATAACTTCTAAGAATAAAAATCTCGTATTTCCACAGACATGACAGCAGATGATTTATTATACGAACGATAAAGCCGCCATTGCCCGCCATCTTGAATATTCGAAATTTAAATATTGCTCCTTGGAGCCAGATTGACAGTAATATTTTTCCTCTTTAGTGCGCTACGTCACTATTTTATGGAAAATATTGTGTGACCTTGTTTGATTTAGATAGTTTCAAACATTTGCGATTTATCATGCGTGCTTTTATGGTGTTTTTCTGACAGGTTCGCTAGATAATCTTGGATATTTTTCTTTTTCGTTTGAGTGGACCAAATTTTCTTTTCTGTTCCAAAATTGTTCATAGCTGCATGTTATAACATTTACTAAAGCGAATTAAAAAATTCTTTTAAAAAGTTAGTTCTATATTATAACAAGTATTAAAACGGCTTTAATAGAATTAGATACGTAGATCAAATTAAAATACAAACTAGGTCATTCATAATAACGCGATAACCAAAAAAAGCATTAAACCGTCAAGAACCTGATACGAGTATATTAATACAACTATATATGATTTAAATAAATAATAAAAAAAAATTTCAATAAATCTGACCAACATAGGTGCATGGACAAACTAAAAATGACACACCCATGCAATTTCGATTTAAATATAAAAATATCAATAAATATTGCCGTCCATCATCTGAAAATTTTAGGTTGGTTCCCGGAATGTTATAATCAAATGTGCCATTGAAATCGTTTACATAGAAGTCACTTTTTGTACATAAATAAGCTTGGAAAGAAATTGATAGCAATGATTGATTGATGTTGGGTCCCCTTGCATCATAGAGCGTAGTTGAGGGAGTCATACATGATAAGAAGGAGTAAGACTAAAATTACATATGATTTAGTGTCAAGTCAAAGACTAGGAAACTAAGTAAAATGTCATTCGCTACTTGTAAATTTATTGGAATATAATGGCAGTATAAAACTGATTGCCTTAAAAGTTATTTTCTATTTAAATCTGTAAGCGACATGCGCTTAATCATAAATAAGACAAAAACCCTCACATTTATATTTGTTAAAGTTAGTCCAATGTCTGTACCTGTAACTAAAAATAAAACTTGAATAAAAAATTAACTGAATGTACGACAAACGTTCAAAGTAATTATACCTCTTTGTAATCGACCAAGAAAAGTACACGAGCCACAGTCATCCATAACCTGACAGAAAATTTGTAAAAGGATATCATAACGGCTTTTTATACTAAAAGCTAATCTATACGTTACGTCACATACACAAAATTGATTTTTGATCAAAAATGTAGTAACAGTTCAGTCGTTTTGGATGTTAAGCCTTCCTGCCAAGTGTCAAACGCTCACTATTATGACGCGATAGAGAAATATCGGCAAGTTAGACACGCTCCATCGACTCTTTTTAACTTCAGATGCCTACAAAATTCGTTCGGTTCATTATTTGCTTTGAGTTGACTTAGTGAGCTTTTTACCGTCGACGTAACGGCATTTTGGGGCTTCGATTTAAATAGTCCGCTTTATACGGTGATACGGGTTCGCTTTTATTCATTCTGTTTTGATATTCATGTCTTCCAACAAAGGGTTCCTACAGCCACATATTAGCCTTGTTCGGTTCAGTGTGATCTAAAAAATAAGGATATCAAACTTACTTTCTATGTCATGTCCCCATGTTACCTGGTCCAAAAACATAATATAACAGAAATTCATAACTTTTTTTGTCTACCCGTTATCATAGTCACGCTATTTACGCCATACTGGTTGTTCTAAGCAATATTGCAGAAAAACCAATCAAAGTTAATTCAAAAGTTTACAAATGATGTGAAAACAGAAAGAGTAAGATAAACGACGAACAAAACAAAGTTTGGAATTTATTTACTTTTTTACGTCTACTTACTTTTTGTAGGTACCCAGAGATTACGACTGAGCTAGTAGATTGTTTTTATGCTCCTTTTTAAGAAACCAACAAAACACCATCTCATAATATTAGGCATTTTACAGTCGTAGTCATAATAAAGAACCAAGTGTTTTAAGCATCTTCATACATCCGTTAGCTCGCTAATTAGCAGACACAATAGATTTTTATTGTTACGAAGTATAATTATGTACGTGGTTGGCATCAATACCAGCAATAGTTCAATAAATTGATTTCTATAGACTATTTAGTACTAATTTCACCTCCATTCTTAACATTAACTCCATTGTAAACATTTTGGAAATGAACCTACAATACAACAGCATCTTAATCAATAACGTATTCAAAGTCAAGGTCAGTCACTGCGCGAGGCTTAAGAAAATATTTAACACTTATTACTCAATTATAAATTCCTTGTCTCCCTATCCGCAAATTGAATTAAGATTTGTCACAGCAAAATCTGGGGACTTCAGTTTTCGAGGATTCACAGTTCTTAACCGGCATTCTGTTGACTAGCACTGATCTTTATTAGGTTTACGGAAAACGAGGGGTTCGCAAAATAAATTCGACGCGACAGGGGTGGACTGTCAACAGGGGTACAATGTACCATTCATTGTCCCCTTTGATGACGTTAGTTCATGTCCGATGCACAAAGTCACCGCTTGCTGATGCATTGTCACTTTTAGAGAATTCTGTAAACATGTCATGTTTCTCTCTCTTATTTGGAAACCCCGTATTTTTCTTCATCATTCTCATGTTTGTTTCTCGGGATTCTGCGAGTTTAGATGTTTTTATTTGATTTTTGATTTCAACTTTTTCGTTCGTTCTCTGGGTTTTACGAGTTTTATCGTGTTTTATTTTTGTTTTAGATCATTTTATCATGTGTAAACAAGATTGGCATGTATTTGAGTAAGGCCAGTGACTCTTTAAAACTTTTTGTGCCCAATAAAAAGATATCTTCTCAAGTAATTTCTTACAAGTTACTTAAGCTAACATGGTTCCGTACAAATTCAGTCAAAGAAATAATATTTCTTTAATTTTTACATTTTTTTACTTTCATTCACTGTTTTCTTCTTCTAAACTAGAGCACTCTGTCCAATCCCTGTTATGACGAAACTTAAATTTTGAATGTTGTTCTCTAAAACTTCTTTAAACGTAACATAATGTTATTCTCCCTCTGTGTCAGTATCCTATATAAGATTTAACTGATTTTCAGTGGACTATAGGCAGACAAAAGCACAATTTATTATATTTACCCCTTTATTGGTAACAGTACCGCTGGTCTGTTCTTTTATGTGGAAGATAATAATACTACAGAGACAGCTTCAGACTCGTATCCTTCCTGCCTTTACACTCTCGCCTGCCCTATTGTCACTTGAATTTGTACCAAACAAAGTTACACCAAAACTTTCAACGCAAATCTTAATATCTAAAAACGGAACAAAAGAAATTTCTATATATTAAATCCGGTCGTGTGTGTAGAGAACAATAGGCAACTCGAAGCCGAAGAGATAAATCATCTGCCGTCGCCGTGGTAACGACAATTGGGGGACAAAATTAGAAATAAATTCCTTTCGATATGCCAAGGGCTGTTCTTAACCGTGTTATTGGTGTGTTTGAACTCGAATGTAGAGTGTCAGGTGTGAAAAATGATTTTGGTTTACGCTTGATCGGTTTGTACGCTCATTTCGCTCGTGGGGTGAGCCCCCTACTCGTATCTCGGTGTGGCGGTTCTTGTGGTGGTAAGCGAATTATAGGAAACAAACCATATTAGCAATTTTTTTATCCCCGAATTAGGTCAAAGTCGCGCTTTCAGAATAACAAACATTCCTGTACTTTTTGGTAATATATTTAACCAGTTGCATTAAAAATTTATTAAGTATCTCGTTTTGCTCTAGTGATAAATCTATCAAAATATCAACTTTGTATTTACATAAATTAATCCTCATTTCTCCTCACCAAATTAAATGGTGATATTCCTAATATTACTACTTATTTATTTAAAAAAAAACCGGTAAACAAAATCAATCAACATAAACTACGTCGTATTTACCAAAACGGAAACCACTGAACACCGTCTAAATGAAACTGGCAAAAGAAACACGTAAGGAATCCTCAATTTTTGGCGCAAAAGCGGAAAAAACCTCGGCACTTGATGGATTGCCCGTTCCTTATTAGTGTGCGCTTAGACGCCTAGCAAGCGTTTGGTGAAGAGATGTTCGCAAGAGGATTTTAAAAATCTTTTCGCTATTTTGAACATTTGTTTACTTTAGATTTAGGCTGAATAAAAGCTCTGTGGTTCTTATTAAGCATTATATCGGAAATCGATCTTCAATATTGTTATCCTATGATTACTTTAATATAAACATGGAATATTATCTGAACGATCGCTGTAGGATAAAACTTCGGAATCGGTTTAGGTAGCATGTCAAATTGCCACTTACATGCTCATAAGGATATATCCCTAATATTTTTGTCTAGTCTGTTAGTTAGATGAATTCTACTAGTTTTTAGCTGAATAGAAATAGGACTAGAATACCACAATTACAAGCATGTAGCGTGATAAGAGCCTCTGGCACATTTTCCAAGAGTTATTTGTTCGTATCATCAATCCGTAATGAGCTGGAATGGTGGTAAATCATTCACTCATTCTCTATATGACAAATTGCTCTTCCTATAAAGAGGTTCTTGTTATTTTATTCAACACTTGCATTCTTCGGGATTGCCGGACTAGTTTCGAACTCGAACAGAGGCCTTAGTCATGAGCTGAGCCCGCAGCGATGTCGCGAGTCAAACTCTATCGAACAATAATTAATATGAATGTGTCTCACGAAAGTTATAATACAAAAATTTGTTTTTAATTAAAATTGTGATACCATATATTTTAGATTGAAATAAATGAAAAAAACCGCATTTTTAAAGGCTTGGATAATATTGACAGTCACGATATCAAGTAACTAGAATTTTAAATGTATTTAAACTTCACAAACAGTACGCAACATTCTGTAAGGATAAAACAAACAAGAATTTCTTATCCGTCAGTGTTGGTTATAAATGATCGCTGGCAACCCTTCGCGAGTGTTAAAGCTTTTCAAACCCTTGTTTTGGCAGCCTTTCTGGTTTTCCCTTAAAGAAAACGTACTTTACGTATCTAACTACGGTAACATAAAACTTGGGTAATTTATGAATTCAGGGTTAAAATACCTAATAATGATTATGGCAGTGCTAGTCTTCAGGACATGCTATGAGATATGGTGTACTAATCTAATTGTATGCTAGATTTTTATGTAAATGTATTTATTTAGCTATATACTTATTGCAATTCAAAATCATTTTCGTTTTAAAGTATCAATTTCAATTTTTTTTTTTAAATCTATTTATATATACCTAGTTGTGTAGAGAAATACTTTAGTAGAAAAATGTTTTCGTATTTCGATATTTCATAGTTTTATAAATAAGTAACTTTAGATATTGATGTAGACTGACTAAGTATAATTTATTATTGATACTACATAAATCGTTTAACATTTGAATTGATGTATATGGGTGAGTTCTGTTTCACACCAATTCGCAGAAACCTAGCTCAGGCGATTGATACGGTTACAATGCAGTTATTACTGTAAACAGGAATGAAGTCCCTAGTGTAACTGGGTCGTGCAGTAGTGGTGGGAAACCATCACGCATTCGTATAAAAAGGTACTTAAATTAATATTTTATTGCCTGATGGCTTTTGGATACTACAAGATATTTTATTGGTATTTTAATAGAGATCGCCTAATTACGATAACACAGCTCACATTTTTATTTCGGATTTTAATGTTTGTATCTTGTTGAAAAGGAATTGAATATGGAATATTAAGAACAACCAGGAAGGTAAATAAGCTCACGTAAGAAACACAGTAATAAACATAAACGCAATATAAAAATGCATCATGAAGCAAAAGTCACAACAAAAATTGTGAGCAGGTGAGAGCAAAAATAATGTTAAAAAAGTCGTATAGTCGTGCGATTGCCCGCGGCGTTGTCGCACTGTCACTGTGACACGCGATACGATGTCGCGTTGTCGCGCGACATTTTGCCACGGGCGAACCACGCTGCTTTTTTGTATGCAAAATTTGGATTAGCGCGTATCGACAAAGCATTTCTTTTTTTCGTTGGTTGCGGTGTATTTTGACAGGTTTTGGTGGAAAAATTGTTCCAGTATCGAGAGTGATTGTACATAAGTGTCCTTCGAGTTGCATACATCAAATTCCGAATATGAACAAAAGTCTGTGACGTCAAAAAACTACTGATGGAACTAAAATAGAGTTGCGTGGACACCTGGTAAGGCGTAGTGTTAACTGGTGGACGAAGGCTGCGCCCGACTGGTGTTCAAGATAGGCATATTAGAGTGTCGGTCTTCCGACGGCGAGATAAATGGACAATATTTTTGTCACCGCTTGTAAAGCCTGGATGAAACCAGCACAGGAGAGTGGAGATTAACACAAGGAGATAGAGTGGTTTTCTCAGAAGTAGTGGAAGTCGGGCAGTAAATGGTGATGATGATAATATACTCTTGGAAAATTACTTAAATGGTTTGGATTATACCGAATTATTTTATTCCTTAGTAGTCCAGTATTCTTAGGTTGTACGTATATCTTAGGCTGCTTGACAGCATAAGGCTTAGTTTCAGCGGATATTCAACACGATGAAATTAATAGTATGACGTACTTACCCACTGTATTTAGGGGTGTACCCTTAGAGGGCTTTGTTACAAGCCGCAGCGGGTAGCGTGGCGTTTCTAGCGTATTATTCCTATGACAAAATAACAAATTTTTATTGTATATTTAAATAAATGCAGCGAATAGATTTAAAAACATACTTTGAATAGTAAAATTTTATGTACACAAAAAACACTAGCAAGTTTTTGTATTTAATATAATAATTGTCAATTACTCTCTGCACTAACTGTTGCATGAATAACTATCTGATGCCTGTGACTTCATCTGCGCGATTAAAGGTAGCCTTTATCCTTCCTCATGATACAGTCTATCTCTTTGCCAAATTTCATAACAATCCGTTCAGCCGTTTAGTCGTGAAAAGGTAACAAACAGAGTTACTTTCGCATTTATAATATTAGTGTGGACTCGTATGAATAGGCGGCCAACAACTTCTCTTTAAGAAGAATATTTCCGAAATAAAATTAACACAAGTAACAAAAAAAAACAAAAACATGACGTCATCTATCAACCAACAAACAAACACAGTCGCATTATTCATAATTTGTCGCGCTTTCTCACCGGGCGCGGCGGTGGCGGGACCCTAAAACTATAAATTGCACCGGCGCGCGATCAATCACCGGGTTCCGTACAGTTTGTAAATTAAGTCCGGTTTTGAATTAGCGACCGCCTGGGCGCTAACTTAGTTATGGTTAGGTAATTATGCGGAGGTGATGTGATTCTACAGAGATGTTCAGTTGTTCATACGTCTACCTATCATAACATTCGTGTTTTTGTTGCAATCGTGGTTTATACCGTGGGAGAGCCATGCTTCGGAACGAATGGGCCGGCTCGACAGGATGGTATCACACCATGGCCTCACAGAAAACTGGCGTGAAACAACGCTTGCGTTGTGTTTCGCCGAGTGAGTGAGGGTACCGGAGGCCACAACCCTTTAAAAGGCCGGCAACGCACTTGCGACTCCTCTGGGGTAGCGGGTGTCTATGGGCGGCGGTAATCGCTTACCATCTGGCAATCCGTCTGGTCTGTTGCCATCTATCCCATAATTTTTTAAATCTTTAAGAATAAAACACATGTTTAATAATATAAAAAGTAGTCCTATTGATGAGAGTTCTTCAGTGGGTACCTTGATTTTCACTTTTCAGTTCACTCATGGCAGGCGAGATTTTTATAATTTTTTTAATTTATTGACGTAGCGCCTATGTGGATTAATCCGGGAGGTGCAGGTTCGATTCCTCCACGAAAATTTACTAACAATTGTTTTTGTCATACCTTTTTGTACCCCCTACATCTAAATCGGTTCAGGCGCTTAGAAGTTATAGTGGAATAAAAAAACTCACAAACTTACATACATACATGAGCCCTAAAACATAACACTCCTTTTTGGGGCAGTCGTGTAAAAACAACAAACTAGCTAAACTATTATAATAAAGTGGTGGACATATATAAGGTCCAATTTATTAGGTAATTTCCCTTAAAGGGGTTAATGTGTAAGTGATAGAAGTCATTTACGCCATCGTGAAAATTTCTACAATCATTGCATTTTTTTCTCAGTTTGCCATTCGATGAGCGGTTGTCGTCTTGCTAGTACTATGGTAATTAAAAATATTTAGTTATCCATTGAGTTCTTGGCTTAAGCGAATGTATTTGTCCTCCTGCGACCACGAACGCTGCAAAGTGTTCGAAACGTCAGGAAAAACAAAAAAAAAACAATAATACACGCGATTAATCCGGTTAAAAGTTGTTTTATTATAATGTGTAGTGATCGCGCAAACCTAAGATATTACGAATGTATTTGACTTATATATTAACTCTTTCAAAGGAAGTTACCTAATAAATTAGACATAAACATAACATAGCATCATGCCTCTATTTCCCGAAGGGGTAGGCAGAGGTGTACACAATTCGCTCCCCACATTTCACCAATATATAATAGGTGGTGAGCCTATTGCCATCTACCGGGCACTATTCCAAACTCCGGGCTGCTACCGAGGTTTTTCTTACAGAAAAACTCAATAACACTTTGCCCGACCCGGGAACCAGAGACCTCATGCTCAGCAGTCGCGCTTGGGACCACTAGACCAACGAGGCAGTCCAATAAATTAGGACCTTACATATTCATATAAAACTGGGACCTCATAGGTGTACACAGTTGTATACCCGCATTTCACTAATGCCGTAATAATATATGGTAGTGAACCTATTACCATCAACGGCCCACAATTCCAAAATCTGGGCTGGTACTAAAATGTTTTAACACCCAATAACACATTACCCGTCCCGGGAATCGAACCCAATAACCTCACACTCAATTTAGCCGCTTTTGCGACCACTTCATATTGATTACTATTTTTCAGGGAAACATTGCAAAATAATAGACACGGACGGGGCTTAAACCCGCGACCCTTGACATTCCGTGTCATCAATCTACCAACTGAGCTACCGTTTCATTGTCCGTGTGTATTAAATTTTAACTCTCCTTGTATTCGTCATAAAGAGACGCCTGGCGATATTTATTTAGCAATCATTTACAGATCTACTTCTATTACTACTTAGTAGTTCTGAATTCAAATAGCACAGGACCACAAAAGAAAGAAAAAAAATATTTTTGTCAGTCTACATCAAAATGACGCCATTGGTTGACAATTTCAATACAATACATGTTAATATTCATCAATTAATTGAAAGTGTAATCAGAGCCACTGAATCATTTGTTCGCCTCATTAGAAATTATATTAATACAATAATAATTAGGACCTAACGCGAGCTTCAGTCAATTGTGTCAGTGTGTCAGTTACTGGTTCAAATGTATTTAGTAAACATAAATATAAATTTAATTTTATTATTTATTTATTATTAAATTTAATTATCATTGATACGAAAAGGAAACAGAAGACTACTGTTGCACACCCAATACCAATGCTATTGCATGCCTGAGGGGCCTGAGTTGCACCCTTAAAATGGAATCCCTACACGTGGCCCCTGGATGGTGCAAAACTGGCAACACAATTCTGGTGGGAGCCTTCGGCCGCGGCTGGTTGCCACCCACCGGACAAAGACATGCCGTGAAGCGACCTAGTCGTGTTTCAGGAAGTAGTCCGGTGCAACCTTTGTGGGAGACGGATTTAGGCTGTTGCATCGACTCCCCGGCTATCGTTCTCCCCAAATCTATCCACTTTACTTGGAGTGAATAGATTTCTTCTGTATCTACGTGTACCAGTCTCGGCCACACCATCACTTAGCATCAGGCGAGTTGGTGGCCAAATCTACATTTATGGATCTTCATCCATAGTTTGTCATAAAAAAAAAAAAAATAAACGTTTTTAAGTCCCAAGTCATTATTTTTGTAAAGTTCTAATCTCCTGCCAGCTATTATTTAAAAAAAAAAACATTATTGAAAATTTCCTAACAAAAAAACTCAATAAAACTTTTACTGATCCGGTAATCGAACTGAGAACATCACGTGCAGCCGCTACACTTGCTTTCATTACAGCAATAAGATCAAATTCAAATTAATCAGGTTGGTGACCTGATTAATTTGAATTTTGTTGAGACAACCTACAAACCTCATTACATTAAACAGAAAAAAAGACCTACCTCAACATCCATCAGAAAGAAAATCACAAAGCTCGTACATACCTGAAAGTAAAAAGACTTGGCATTAGCAACATAACAAATGCAATGACCTACGTGAGAAAGATACGAAAAGAAAGGTACACAAAAAGAAAAACCATAAATTACGTTAAAACGCCGACAAAAACCGAGGAGCGTTGCTTAAAGGTAGGCGTTCAGTGTGCGCTAATTTGTACGCGTTGTGTATTGACATTTGTTGTTTCGTACTTTTAATCTTGGCTTATTTCCTATGGTACACATTTGCTTTTTCATCAGAATCTGTTTTGTGCACATTGCTTCTTTCTTTGAACGGGATATGACAGATTTTTAAATTCCCATTATTTTTTTCCGTCAAGTATCATCTACATCGGATCAACGGCCTAGCCGTAAAAGGCAATAAACAGACCGACATCATAGATGGATTCACTTGCTCCTTTAATATTATAAATGTGTATTTTCATAAACTAAGCGTTCTAATAAAAATCGTATTTATTAAAATTCTATTTGTGTGCGACAAATAGAAATAAAACGCAAACGGTACAAATAAAATCGCCTGGTGAACAGTGTTCCTGTACTCATTAATTGTCGTTCATTTAGGTGTGCGCACTTCGTTCCGAACGGTGCCCTTTTGTTTTTCTTTATGATTTACAAAACTACTTTCCTAATTTATTATTGTGTTACGTCTACGTTATGTTATGTTCACCATTTCGTGAAGTGGGCATAATTTACTGTACGGGAAATACAAAATTAATTCAATACTAAAAAGCACTTCATTAATAATGAAGGGTAACACACACTGTCACACATTTTGTATTTTAATACTCGTAACAAATACTATTAATTAATAATTGAATAATGATACGTGCGTGTTACAATTTAATTTTTACAGGAATTTTGAAAACGATAAAGTCTCGTACCCGTGACAATTATGATAGCACCAATCATGCGAGGACTGCACGCATCTATCTCTTTTTCAATAAAATTATGTAGATATTATTCATTTTTTTGGAAAGAAAAATACGGTCGGGAGTAGGATTCGAGCCTGCGCCGGATAAATACTCCAGGCACTCTAACCACTAAGCCATCTCGACCTATGCTCACTACCTTCTTCCACATTTTAATAGTTACGTCTTTTCGTGACGTCATTGCTATCAATTGAATCTTTGGAGTATTTTAAAAATAGAAAAATAAACCCTGTAACACAAAATTTAAAGAGGTTATGTAACATTATAAATTTGATAGAAATATAGTGAATACAAAACGTTACTATATCGTCCACCGCTTGTTAAAATAGGTTTTAGCATTGACACTTGAATTTTATATAGAAACGAAATAATATATCTAAATGAAAGCCACCTAATTTCATAAGATACAAGTTAAAATTATTATAATTGAGAATTTAATAAAAACTATTTTGTTATTTATAAGACAGTTTGTACACAAAGGCACTACTGCTAGATTACAATAAATTATGCTTTAATCGTAACTATTCTTGTATAATAACTTCTGTGAGACATTCATATCAATATTGTTAACCGGTTACTACTCACGTGCATTTTTCGGGACTGCTCGACTAGTTTCGAACTCGAACAGAGTCCTTAGTCAGTTCGACTCGCGACTTTGCTACGGGCTCAGCTCATGACTAAGGGCTCGGTTTTGAGTTCGAAACTAGTCGGATAATCCCGAAAAATGCACATGAGTAGTAACCTATGAAAAATAATTGATATTAATGGTAAATGTAAAATGTTTATTATACTTATATATTGTAACAAAGTGCGCCTTAAAAATAACCTTTTTAATTTCTGTCTAATGGATATAATATTTTTTTTCAACACAATAACAATATAGAATCCCATAAATAGATATTAGAATCCATCACACTACAGGATCTAACGGAGCGCTAGTGCTGTAAGTGTGCAATCAAAAGGCGATGTTTGCGCATGAGGCGTCCTCACGACCAATTAGCGTCGACATCGCGCCACATAAATTGTATCAAACAGCTCGGTTCCCAGCCTTGCTGGTCCTGGATATACAACCTCGCTGGATGAAGGTATGGAAGCTTTAAATAATGCACATGCAGTTTCTGATGATAAAACCAAAGCACCTTAGAAATTATCACTATTTAAAACTAGGTATATTTTGGGTAAGAAATAATAATTTAGTCTGACTCCTACTAATATTATAAATGTGAATGTTTGGATGTTTGTTAGGTACTCATATAGCATCATAACATAACATAAAACATAACATAACATAATCATACAAAACCAATTTAGCATAGAAATTAGGTTCTTGGAGAAGAACAAAGGCCGGTTGCGCAGACGAAGTCGCGAGCACCAGCTAGTAATATATAAATGGGGTTCCTCACTAGATTAAAATTAATTTAAATGGTCTAAAGCGGAATTCTTGCCATGAAAAATAACCCAAAACGATACATCATTATCAGATTTGATAAGCTACGGACTATTTTTAATTATGATTTATTTTATTTTCACTGTTGCCAAATATGAACTTTGGAGAGAATAAACCTGTCTACTCCCAATACGTTAAAGTAACGTCATCATCCTCTGTCATTCTAGTCCTAGTTCCAAATTGCGGCAGGTGTTTCAGACCTTTTCACCAAAATAAAGAAACCACGTCGTTAAAAAAGCATCTTTCGAGATACCGTGTAACAAAGCACTTCCACAAAGTTTCTACATCTACAGTTACTACTTTTGTCCCAACCCCCGTCGCTGGCAAGAGTTCATTATCACAAATAAACCGAAGAGCCTTTCCGTTTTTATTGTTCAGTGGCGATGTTCCTCCACAATGTACTGCGCTATTACACTTGAAACTATGTTAAGTGTTGTTCCAAGATATTTGGAAGATATGATTGTTGTAGTTAAAGATAAGGGGGTTAAAAAGGTTAAACATTTGTTTTTTTCTATGTTTTGCTATATAAGAAGCCTTTGGCATCTCCCTCTCTCATCTTATTTATTTATTATTTATTTATTTATTATTAAACATACACACACTATCATTACAGAGTGGTCCAATACAATAGTGGTTTCCATAGACATACAAGATGAATAAAATTAAACTTACAGCTAGTACACAAAAACAAAACAATACTGAACTTCAAATATAACTTATATAACAATAACTTCTTAAACTAACAATTTTTAACCTTAAATGTACAATTTATTAGACAACACAAAAATACCTATAGATATATTTACTTAGTTATAACTAACAATATTTAACAACACTATTGCGAATTCACTCAAATTGCACGAAAATATATCAATTCTCTCATGCACTTCGTTTAGGACCCGTATTGTGCGGGTGAGGGGTGTCTTTGACAACAGATTGGTTCTGGCTACCGGCACGGCCAGCAGTGGCGGCCGCCGCCGCCTCCATACGTACCTGTCCGGCACGCACAGCTGCAGGTGACGCAGCACACCCGGGTTATGTGCTACTCCACGCAGGAGCTTTAGCGCATACACCGCGAGTGTATGCGCTAAAGAGACTTGATGAACAACTAACTTAGTGTCGGAGTTTAAACCGTAGGCTTCTGACATGGTTTTACACACCATCGAGAAAATCTCTCAAGTGTGCTGGTTTCCTTCACCTTTTTAAGCAAGTGAGAATTGATTTCTAATACGCACATGACTCGAAAAGTCAGTGGTGCGTGCCTTGGATTCGAGCATGCGGCCTTTGACTTGACAGTCCACCGGTCATACCACTAGGTTATCACTAGGCTCACACATGCTGTCGTTGGTATAAAAAAAGACACTTATAGGCTTAATATATAAGTGGTTTGCGTCATAGTCTTAATTGTTATAATGCCCCACCTGGTGTAAAGCATAATCTCTGCCTATTTCATCTACCAAACTTCGAAGGTCACGTACATCTACGTGGCCTACGTTTCATAGCATTGCATCCGTCACCATCAGACAAACTTGAAAAGCCTCATCTGTCTGTAATGTCCGATATCCTTCAAACTGGAACACAGAATTATTGTAATTGTGGCAACACTTTCTTGATCTTTGAATAAAACTGCACTCAAATGTATGGGCTCTGTACTACAATAGCCATTAAAACTGATGAAATCAACCAAAACTCTTTAAAAAATATACTATTAGACACCAAAATTAATAACTATTCAGATTTAAATGAAGTTCTTCAGAAACACTGCTAAAGACGGTAAGTTATTGTTACTTCAAGGATGAATGCCGTACATATATTTCCAAATCACCTTTCACCGTATCAAAAAGAAATCATGGGGAGAACTATTCCATACCAGTCACAAAAAAAACTGGGGACACGATCAATAGATCCCTATTGATTGCAAGCCCCGAATAGATTCGTGTATTAATATTACTAATACACAAGGGCGTATTGCTAATTTCTTTGAGTCGTCCCCTCTCTCTATTGTATCTATAGGATACGTCTTATTACATCAATCTACGAAAATTGTTATTTGATATAGGAATTGGACCCAGCATACACTAGGATCGTTTGGTTTTATTAACATTTCTGTGCTAGTGAGGTTTCCTCTTTGCATTGTTGCCAAAATTGTGTTAGAAAAGAAAATATTATCTTGTTTTTGGTATTGTGTTTTATGTCATCATTTGCTTGTGCTCAAGTTCAGAAAAACAAGACTATAGAAAGTATTTGCGATGACGAAATAAAAAATAAGTACATGCAAAACTAACTGCAAAAGAACCGCAGTTTATTTTCAAGCCATTTTTAGCTCGGTTCTAACCCAAATCACCTAATCAGAAATCAATCGGATTCCAACTTCAGTATTCGAGTCACACCCCGCATCAATCGCTGAATTCAAAATTTACTCCTAATCGCGTAATCCAACTGCCAAACTATGGATCCGGCGGTCCGAACAAAACATTAGTAATCTAATTAAACAGCCGAAGGATTAATGGAGTGACAATAATCTTACGTCACGTTTGGGGAAAGGGATTATCCCGAATTTAATCAGCGGTATCTACCGCAACCCTTATGACGGCGACTCGTTATATTCAGATTGATGCAATGAGGGTTAGACAGAAATTAAAGAGGTCCCAAATTGAATTATACCTTTTTGTATCTTTTTTTGCGATCATTTTTAGGGTTCTTTGTGGGCCTTTTTAATATAAATTCATATCTTTTTAATTTGAGTTTTGTATGTATAAATATATTGTAGTTCCATTTTTAAGATACTATTATCTTAAAAATGGAACTACAAAATATTTTGGTGATACTCGTACATATGCGGTTGGTAAAGTCTCGCATCTTGGTCTAAAAATCACATTCATGTAAATAATTACTTATTGTCCAGAGACCACAACTCGCACTTTACCGTTTTTCGTTGCTATAGTAACCATATCTGCAGTTCCTACGCAACATAAACCCAAAATTAATACGATAATTATATGGGCCATCGCATCAATACCCTTGAGTATCGTAATAGGTAATTTACGGATTAATTACTTCAGAAGTATTACCAGTATTATTCACCTGTGCATATTGTGTTCAATATAATATAGTAGCCACCCACCTACCATCTGTTTGCAGGACTAAATAGGTGATGGGAAACTAAAATGCTTCAAAAAATAAAGGATTGTAACAGCTGACAGATGTGCATTTTGCAATGAATTAACTTTTACTGCGGTAAGAAATAATTGGACCTTGAGTGGGGCTCAAATCTAAGACCTTCTAGTTGCTTTTTCTAACCAGCCTACCGCAATCTCCGAGCGCTGTGTTTAGTCACTATACCTTTAATTGACACATTCGCTGATGTTGCCAGAAGAAAGTGGCAAAGCGAGTACCAAGTAAGCAATTTGACGTCAGACTAGATAATTATATGGATTGGATCTGATAAAGTAATAATATAAAAAGGTAAGTACCTGCCATATTTAATTATGTAGCTTTATTTGCCTACAAAGAAAAGTGAGCTCTTTTATGCAAGTAATGAGTAATATGATTTCATACAATACATTTTTTCACATCACCATCTACAAACAATCGGTAAACACTAGATGCATATTTGATATTCACCTTTATTATCGGGAGTTAAAGTTCAAATTGGTTTAAAGAAAATATTTGCGTATAAAATATTAGTTACATGGTACATAGCAGTCATTAAAATTGTAACATAATAATAAAGGGGGTCTTTTTATAATAGACCTTGTATTGGGGTCCCATTGTGTGCCAGCGTGGTATGGGTAATTTACAAAATGTAACCTTGTACCAACGTCTGTATCGGACATAAATAGTAACATTTCGATGACAAATAATAGTGATTTAGTGGATCACACAAAGGATCCGATGTTAAATTTGAAATTAGCTGCAAATGTTACGTTTAAATGTGTGTATCGTTTGCTTTTACCCTTTTTGGGTGAGCAGAAGTGTGTTAGTGACAATGTCTGTTTGCTTAAACTTTTACGATGTTTAATAATTTAGTTGTAAAAAAAGATTATGAACTTAATACAAGGTTCTGTAATTTATTTAGAAATTAGTCTGACCTACGTTCAGACCCATCATAATTTGTTCTGCAAAATGTTACAAACTGTTACAAACGCATTTTGAGGCCTAATATTAAATGTTGTATGCAAAAATTAATGATTGTCATTGGTTGCTCTTGAAAGTTGTGAAAAGTCTTTCATTTAACCAAATTCAGATTTCTAAAGAAATCATTGAAACGTAACCCTAAGAAAGTTAAAAACAATCTCTACTACTAGTACTTCCGTCTTAAAACACAAACTTTCAGCGCATCCAATTCCTCAAACATAATGGTACGAGTACAAGTAGAAAGCTATCTAAAGTCGATTTCGAAAATCTCACAATACCACGATATCAGCCAATCCCAGTCGCGATCACACACTTGATACTACGTATGTAAATACTAATTACATCTGGTGAAGTATCAACGCAAGTTCAGCACAGCTAATCCGCTTAGCATTAAATGATCCCAATCCACAATAAACACAGATGTATGAATAACATCCAGATTCTGCTGCCGATGCGATTACTTCACTAATTACGTCAGCCAATATGTTAGCTTTGATTAATTTGTTGTTTGTACATGAGCAAAATATTAGCATCAATTCCGATGTAGCAAACTAAACTAAAATAAGAGCATTGTACGGAGACGTCAAACTCAAATTTAGTCATGACAAAGTAAAATTTGTATACAATTTTAGTTTGACGTCTCTAATTCGAATGTGAGGTCTTTTCACTCGTTCAGTCTTGCTCATATAATGCACTATCTAACTATTATTAAATTAAAAAAGAGCAATGCTTTAAATTTAGTGTGGGTCTTCTACATCAGAATTGACGCCAATATGACAAATGTTTTCGTTTGTTCCTTTGGCAGTATAATTTTATATTATTTTGGTGAAATGAATAACTGCTTGGGGTGTCTTAGCCCCCGGTGTTGATCGGGTGTTGTGATGGCCAAGTATGTCGTGGTACCCAAGTAGTTACGGACCACTTGACACGAAATCCCTACGCCTTTTTAACGTCAAATTTACTACATCATCATTTATTATGTTCTTTATGGTGTGTAAATCCGTATCAGAGCCTACGGGCGGTTTAAACTCTGACACTAGATTGTTCATCAACCACATGATGCGAAGAAAGAGAATCATTTGTTTATATGACTACCTGAATATATGAGTCCTAACTGACTGTGTTGATTAAAGTTTTTCTTGTTTTCCTACATTATAGATAGATACCGTAAAGGAAAATAGCATGGGGAAACCTTGCATTAATGGTTTGAATTCGCGATCCCACGGTGAGTTAACATGGTGGTCAACGCTCGTGCCTTTTCTGTATGAGGAAAAGCCCTCGCTTCAGTGGGACAGTTACAATTATTATACTGGTTATGTTGGTGGTCGGACATTACTTTATAAAAAAGAAATATCACTTAGAATATCCATGATAAAATTTGTCTACTCTCGAAATACATAAAATATCATATTATTAGAGGAAATATGAAATTTTATCTACTACCTATTAGGAGAAAGGAATTTAATAACCAATGTTAGTTTCAAAGGAGAAAAATCGGTCTACGTACGAGTATTACTTTGATATTTGGTCTGATATTGAACATTTTATGACAAAATATTTGCAAATAACTGTATGAATATTATATAGAATACTTATATGTCTTCTATTTTTTTACAACCAACAGAAAGTAAAACTTGGTATTACCTTTGCATACTTTGAAACGTCGTGAAACATAACATCACGCCTGTATGTGAGGAATAAGCGTAGATGTACACAGTTGTACACCCACATTTCACCAATGATGTTATTAAGTCCCATGTAATAGGTAGTGAGCCTATTGCCATCAACCTGGCACGATTTCAAACTCCGGTTTGATACTGAGAATTTCCTTACAGATTAACATCAATTAACAATTCCGTGAAGGAATTTATCTAGTCTCAGCTAGTTATAATGTTTATAGATAGATAAATAGAACCATCATCAAAGACCGAACTTCCACCAATCAGTACGAAAAGGAAGAATTCTGGTAAGCTCTACGACCTTTGCTCGCGGATCTGAATTCTTCTACTAAAGTAGGACGATAACATCATCTATTCAGTCACTGTGTAGTGACTCAATAGATGATGCTATCGCATTCAAATTATCTTGTAGTATCCTCAGTAAAATGTATCTAAGGTAACCCAATAACAAGCTCTTATTAGCTGCGAGAAAACACCACATGCACACGTGCTTTCAATAATTCTACTTATAGGTACGTATTGTTCTTCTGTTTTAGAACCAGTCCTCAAACAAAGTGCAGATCAACATACACATGCAGTACCATAAAGCTGTGACATCACACCAGCTGTAGCGACAGCGATGATGGATCGTTCGTCGTTGCCTACAAATAGGGTCGCCATTCAGAGCCGCTCGTTATTGTGTTAAAATCAATTTGCGCCCATCCCCGCTGAGCTGCTGGTAGAGTTGGGCTGTGAGAAAAAATTTATCCATATCGATTTGTCGATTTTTTTTAAATGGTACTAAGAGGTTGGTATTTGCAGGAAAATTCTCGTTGTTTCATGTTAACTACATACAATAGCAAAAAATTATTAAAATTCTACAAATCAAACTGACAGGACCTCTTTTGTTACAATAATAATATTTTGATAGACCAAACTACCTTCTTTATTGTTGTAAAAATAGGCGCACAGGTATATAATGAGAGATAAGTTTGTATTCATTTAATAAAAGCTTAAAACAAATGAACCTTAAAATATTAATAGTTACTTAAAGTAAGAGCACCTTTGTAATTGTAACAAAAACAATATTTGATAATATTTGTATCGATAAATATGTACCTATTGATGAGCGTCACATCCCTACAGCTATGCGTCCGGCACGCAAAAATAGTTTTTAGGGCATTCCACCCCACAGATTGTCCATGGCCAAGACAATGTGCCCGGTAACAAAAGTCGCCCCAAAATGTTGTTAATTCGAGAAGACTCACTTTTTAGATGTTTTTTTTGCAAGCTTTTTTACTGAAGCGTGTTCGGTTACAATTTAATAAGCATTCGTTTTGATTTTGATACCAACGAGGGCTGTAAAGAGGTTATTTTGCGTCAATTTTACTATAGTATTACGAGAAGTTTGTGTTAAAATATTGATGTTGTTGTATTTTCCGTGTTCATCCGATATATTTTTATGCCAATTTCCATAGCCCAAATTGTGGCAGGCATTTATAGAACCAATTATTCCATACATTTTTGCGGCTTTTTATATCATATTATTTCATGTAAATAAAATTTAATTAAGTTGCAGCGTTATTTCTATTTAACACATGAAAATACTTTTTATGGATATTACGTATCGGTGAATGATTTTTCTGACATTGCCAAATAATTTTGGTAAAATAAAAGCAATTTCTAAACCACTTCATCAACTAAATCAATGAGTTATATGAGATTAGGCTTAATGTTCCAAAATAATTTAGAACATTAAGCCTAATAAATTTTTACTGCTGTATTGTAGATGTGTTTCCAGTAGACACACTCATTTACCTGTATAAAAATGATTGTGTCGTGCTGCAATACTTCGGTCATATCGCCCGAAAGCCATCCGACGAGCTAGAGATATTTATGGTCAACGGAAAAATAGAAGGTAAGAGCTCCTGAGGACGTAGTCCCATACGATGGTCTAATTAAGTAGCATCTAGATATCAAGATCTTCGACGCGCTGTAACGGGCAAGAGACCGTCACAAGTGGAGAAAGCTTGTCAAAGGTTTTGGTCGAGCACGTCACGACGCTCAGCAGTGAGCAAAACGATTTAGGAGAGTTCCGAGCGAGAATCAAACCAGCAACACGCAATGTGCCGTGTCGTCCAATCAAATTCTGAAAAAAATAGCTTCTTAGAGTTTAAAAACGGAAAACATATGAGCCAAATAAATTTTAAATATTGGAACTCTCAATAAAAACCTTTTAAATAATCCATAGAGAGCCCGTGAAATGGAAAAACAATAACAGAAGAGAATGACAGCTACATTTGTCAACTCCATTACAGCATTTTTTCTAAATCGGTTTATTTAAGCATTCGAGAAATGGGTTTTTGTTTATAGACGCCGGGTTCGAGAGGTTAGTTAAACAATTCTTTGTTATAAATGCTTCGAATTAACTTGAGGACAATGAATAGTTTAAAATGTTATTTTGTATGGCTTGAATAAAAGTAGTGTTGTATGATGTATTATTTACATTTATGTATGACATGTTCGTATTTACGTAAAAAATTAAGGCACATGAGCAAGGTACACATATTAGTTCTTCTCATACCGCCTTAACACGAATCGTCAACAAAACAAGCAAATCAACAATTTGAGAAGTTTTGGAACTGGCTAATAAATACATTTGTAGCATCACGTCTGTATTTCCTGAAGGGGTGGGCAGAGGAATATTTAGTTGTACACCCACAGAACTATCAAATCCAAAAAAAAATTTGGTGTAATTATTATATACATACATACAATCACGCTGTTTCCCATTGGTGTTGGCAGAGACTATTGATAGACATTTTCTAAGTTTTCGCAAGTCTTTCGCTTCAACTTAAAATTTCTTTGTTTATTAAATAAATGTTTCGATAGATTGAGATTTTTTGAAATCAATAATGATACAGTTAGTCGAAATATAATATTTTGACAGTGCAGTTGGCGCAGTAGTAGAGAGACCAACTGCTGTGAGCGAGTCGCAGGTTCGATTCCTGCACGGAGCAAATATTTATACGATCTATAAACAATTACTTCGGGTCTGGGTGTGTGTGTGCTTGTTAGATTATATGTCTGTAAACGGACCCATGATACAGGAAGAAATAACCAGTGTGGGGCAACGTTTAAAAAAAAGCATAAAATGATTGAATAAAATAAAATATGCTTTACTTTAAATCTAAGTATTAGACAAATAAATATAGGTACAAATTGCCTTCAGCAAAGATTATCAAAATAATGAGTTCCCGAACTGTCTTGTTGAAAGCCTAATTTTGTTAGTAACAAGTTTAATGTAAAAGAAAATTAGTTTTGTCTACAAATTACTTAACGTTTTGTTTAAGTCAGCACTAACGCATTTTGTCTGTAAAATATACCCAAACTATAGATATAGAACATTATTTAAGAAAGGGGATCCACGAAATTTGTAGACAGGCTAACAGAAGTACAAGGCTGGTGACTGTTTCCATTGTTTCATGATTTGTTTTGCTTACGCTTTTATTTTTTAATAAACCAGTGTTGATCTATAATTAAGCTGTTGCGTCAGTCATTAGCAGACACAATAGATTTTTATTGTTACAACGTACAGATCTGTACGTTACTGAGCCGAAAGGTTAACATAACATTACATTGCATCACACCTGTATTCCTCTAAAGATAAGATAAAGGTATACTGTCGTATATAAACATTTAACCGAAGTGTGAGAGGTGGCGATTTTATTGTCATTTGCCATTGCCAACAAAACTTCAAATACTTTACTCGATCCGGAAATTGAGCCTGCAGAAATCCACTGAGCAGCTACGCTTGCGTCCACTAGACCAATGAGGATGTTTGACTATAGTTTTAGCCATAAATAGTATACATACTACACCTATTCACAGACAATGAACTGAGTCAAGATCTTGGATTCCAAATGCACCTTAGTACTGCAGTTTCAAGTTTGTTTGTATTCTTGCGTGTTAGTTTGATTGTGGTTTTAATGTAAATATTTAAACATTTAAATAATATATTTAAATATTAACATACCTTCACACTGTCTAGACAAATTGTTGGATAATAATTGAAATCATATAATTTACATCTGAGCACATAAATTGTGACAGTGACATACAGTTTTGACCTTCTTCTAAGTTTCCTCTATGGCAATTTCTTCTCAATAACATCAAAGAAGAAATTTCCTAAAGATATCCTACAAAACCTTGCCGTGCGCAACAACGGGAACGCAGCTATCCCCTGAGCCGTCGTCAAATATTTGCGTAGTAGAATCATCCGCGGGCTAAGTCGACGCTCTCTATGTAATATCGTGATGGATGACGTCAGCTGTTTGTCTTGACTTTCCATCGATAGACGATAGCAATGAAGGGTAATCTGTTTTTTCATAGAGACTGTCACTCCTGTCTGGGGTGAAAAAAGATGAAAAAAAAAAAACTCGCTGCCAGCAACGCCGGCCACAGATGAAGAACACGTATTCTAATGCATAGGATGCGACAATGTATATCAAAATCATTTCTTTCTAGTGAGAATCGTTGTATATATTAAAAATCTCCTCAGAATATAGAAATAAGTAGTAACCGGTGAACATTAATTGATACAGAAATAATTTACTCAAAACTTCTTAATCGTTATTTATTTAATTATAACTATTAAGGGTAGTGATTAGTGGACTGTAATATTAGAATAACATCAGAACCTGGCGCATGGATAACATTTGGTATGGTATAGCTAGATAGAAGGAGACCGTATCGGTGGAGGTTACCATCAACAACAGCATTCCCAAAGAGGGTTGACGTCAGGCAAGCGGCCGGTCATAAAACATAGTCCAAACTTTAGCAGCATGCCAGATATAGGTATGCTGCGCCGACCCCAAATAAATTGGGATAATAGCAGGGGGATTGTAATTGTTGTGGTTATAAATCTATCGGAAATTATCCTTTCACTCATTTAGGTACACGAGTCAAGAACTTACTTCTTTTAGATAGCATCATAGCTGGTAAACCCCGAGGGGGTAGGTAAATGATAAATGATATTTATTTCTGTAAATACATCTGTTATAGACACTTTTACAAGTCATACATTTTTTAAGCTAGATGGCGTCGGTATTTCCTATCTGACTAGCTCTGAGAAGAAATGCCGAAACAAACTCAGAGGTCAACGTCTCTTTTAAAGTCCAGACATCATTTTATTCAACATATGAGTGTAATTTTGTAGGGATAGGTGGATGGCCTTTTGAAGAAAGAGCCATAGCTATTTTGAGCTGACCTGTAGATGTGTATACCGCACACCCACATTTCACCAATGCTGTTTTTAAGTCCCATATAGAACTTTCCTAACAAATAAAAACTCAATAACACTTTGCTCGGTTCGGTCTCGGAAAAGAACTCAGGACCTTATGCTCAGGAGTCACGCTTTATGTATGTTACTTATGAGATTGGGTTATTCATGCATGCTTAAGTATATATGGTCGATAGCATGGTCCCATAAACTATTTCAATTACGATTGAAATAAACCCACCACAATGCAGCAATAGATCAATATTGTTTCATTGAACTATTGTGCCGAATTTGAACCCACGACCTTTTGATCGCTAGTTAAACCCTTACTAATTGGTCTATGCAGTCACGTGCCTAGGGGACAAGCACAGTCATAATTATCGCATATTTTTTATTATTGCTAAGGTAACTGACTTCTCAAAGTCATACTAAAGACTAACATAACATAGCATCACGCCTGTATTACCCAAACGGGTAGGGAGAGGAGTACACTCAATATTACCGATGTAATTATTGAGCTACCATGATGGTGAAACTATTGCCATCAACCGAGCAATTTCGAAATGCGGGCTATGTCACTACTTCCTAGAATTTGATCCCTCTTAGCAACACTTACAGACGATGTAATAATATAGTATGTATTTTCTTTCAACTCAACCGATTCAATTCTTGGCTAGGAACATTGATTTTTCAAAAAACCAGTTATACAGTGTCAGTTTTCATCAAAATGGGGCCCGAAACTCTATAGTTTCGGATTTGGCCATCCACGTCCAATTGAAGAATTCAAAACAATTCAAACTGCCTCATTGGTCTAGTGGTCCCAAAGGCGACTGCTAAGCATGAGGTCTCAGGTTCGATTCCCGGGCAGGACAAAATGTTATTGAGTTTATCTGTTATAAAATTCTTAGCTTAGAAGCAGTTTGGAATGATACCCGGTAGATGGCAATAGGCTCGCCACCTATTACATGGGATTAAATAACAGCATTGGTGAAATGTGGGTTTACAGCTGTGTTCACCCCGTCGGGGAATACAGGCGTGATGCTATGTTATGTTGTTATGTGAAGAATTCAACTTTATGTGGCACCACATAAAATATTATTTCGGACTTCTGTTGTACGGTGTCAAAGTAGTACTACCTGCGACGCAAAGTGACCATAATTTCGATATAAACTGAGTTTGTGAATACGGCAGACTTATCCTTTAACGATAGAACAGAAAATACATTGTCTTTTACAATCCCTACAGACAAAGTCCCTTACACCTTACCTCTTACGAAATTAACTAAAATCCTGCATATAATGTTAACGCATGCAATGTACACGACAGCCTTTTGGTGTTGTCACTGGTTTCATTTGCAAGCAGTATTTTCCGCATCGCTTCTTCAGCCAGAGGTTCCAAAGAGCCATGTTGAACACCCACACATTTCATGTATGTTATAAGCATGAAATAAAACGGCATACCGTTTATTTCCGACCCTAATTTTGACTTAAAAGTGTTTTAAAGCGAGTTGCTATTAGTAGTGCTTTGATGATGTACGTTGGTACTTGGGAGTTCTTATCCCTGGGGTTTTATACGGTAGTATCCTTATAATAAGTTTTTACTTTGAAAGTTTTAAGTACTTAAGAATTTTGTATTATCTACTTTATAATAATAATATCTAAGGTTTGCGCGATCTCTACACATTATAATAAAACAACTTTTAACCGGATTAATCGCGTGTATTATTGGTTTTTTGCTTTTCCTGACGTTTCAAGAGGTATGTTGATGATACCTTCACCATCTTGCCTCACAATGGGGTCCCTGCATTTTTAGACCGTTTAAATTCCATACATAATAAAATTCAATTCACTATGGAATTAGAGAAAACCAAGTCACTGGCCTTCCTTGATATATTACTTATCCATAATCCAGATCATTCTGTTAGTCACACTGTGTATAGAAAGCCACACAAACTTGTTTTGAAGTTTGACTCGCGACATCGCCGCGGGTTCAGCTCATGACTAAGGGCTCCGTTCGAGTTCGAAACTAGTCGGGCAATCCCAAAAAATGCACGTGAGTAGTAACCGGTGAACATTAATTAATAATTCGAAACACTAATCAACATCACGTTCTCACTAACATTTGTATAAAACTTATAACAGAATCAACATTTTGGAACGTGGCAACTAGTTTTCTTGAGTTGTCTATATGGTCATGGTATAAATGGTCTAGTTAAAAGAAATGGTTTAAATTTGAACTGTACCATACACAGTCAACCAATTTATGAAATGCACTTGAAGTAGTAAAATTTCGTAAAATATCAATTAGATGAACGTTATTGGTTAGAACTCAATTAATATGTTCATAGTATCAAACAGGAAGCCTCTTTCTAAGTTCGGATATTGTGACGGGCATCTACAGAAACCCACTACGCGTGACCCCAACACGCACTTGTGCAGTTTTTATTTCACGTCAAAACACATCGACATGTTTTCGGACAAAGATTAATTAGATAATCATTAAGTGCGTAGGCAATTTTTCTCATAAAAAACATCCCAATCGCCCTATAAACACGCAACTAAAGTGAGTGACTTTAGTTGCGCGTCATTATAAGGTAAAAAGCCCTTTAATTAAAAAATAAATGTCCTCTTTCCTACTCCATTAAGTAAAAGCAGACTCCACACAACAGTTGTGATTAATCACAAACATCCTCAAAACTCCTCAATTAATTCCACAATCCACACAACTTCACTAACTTTGTTTGATACGTTTCAATGCAAACATGGAAATACAAACAGTAGTACGTAATATGCACTTAACTATTCGAAACTAAACTATATCAGGTCACTATGCCACTCCATACATCGTCGAGTGAATCCATTCAATGGACCCGGCTTCATGCAACTGCTTTTGTTAGCGTACCATGCAATTTATAAAAGAAAAAAGAAGTTTTGAATTCGAACGTGGAATTGTAAATACGTCATTATTGTAGTAAAGTATGCTCGCGACCTTTGATGTTAGTGAAGTTATTTTTATTAAAACAACTTTTAACCGGATTAATCGCGATTTGTTTGACGGTTTGAAAACTTTGTGTTCGCTGTTACAGGAACACTAAGGTTAAATGTGTCACAGTAATGACTTAAAATATCATCTACCATACATTAAAAAAATGTGAGATTTGTGTTAGTGCAGTTCATTGAGGCACTAATTAATAAATTAATCGTTTTAATGCAGTATGCTAAGATATGCTAAACCAAGTTTACAGTACTAGTCGTTATATTAAAATTTGTTTTATATACCTACACGTTATACTTACAGTATTATAAGCCCTAGCAGAGATTGAGTAGTTTCTAAAAAATAATACAAGTTACGGCGTCAATAAATCAGTTTAAAAATATATATTTCATTTCACAAACCCCATTTTACTAATCCAACATAGTAAATAATTTTATTAAAAATGTGTATGTAAAGCTTTAAGCTTGCCGCAATGTGACCAGTATCGCCATCTATCGGCGTTTTTGCGAACGTCCTGTCTCTACCGCACGTAAGGACCATGCCATATGGTGCATTGCGCTGCATTACAATGCTGTGTCTCTTTCTATAGATTTGATATGGTCGACAAACTTTCAGACTGACTGCATGACGGTCATAGATCATTGATTGATAGCCAAGATGAGAGGTTTCGATACAAAATGATGGTCACCCATCCACAAACTAACAGTAAAAGCTACAAAACTATACCTATATAAGAAAGTTTAAACTGTCGCGTTTATTTATTTTATTTTATTATATCTTCAGAAAACTTACACCTAATTACACAAACTAAACAAGTAAATAAACACAAGAGGGCTAATTACATGTTTTCGCTGCTAACAAAAATTACAATAGTATTCACTTATTCACCAGTAGACGCAAACAAATAGAGCACTAGGATTGTCGGAAATAGTTATCACATGATATTACTATATACTATATATATATACTAACCGGACAGTCTGCTTGTGAATACGATCAGTGCAACCTGTGGGCTTACTCTTGAAAATAATTCCGGTCGGTTGACATTGGAAATATGTCAGATCGTACTTTTAAATACCAAAATGTCTAAAAAATAATTATGGATTCGGGATAATATGAAGACAACATGCTTTAAAATTAAGGCAACTGCAATTTAGGTAAATTTATTTTAAAATTACGCGTTGTTTTAAAGAGTCTATTTATTATTGGAATTGCTATTAGTTTCAAGAGTAACCCTACTGGTCGAAACGTCAAGCGATCTAAAGGTATTTATTTCGCGTTAATTCCTTTAGTGTTAGTATATTTAGTAACATCTGTTACATTAATAATACTCAGTGCTACTCGTAATTGTATGTAATGCATGTGTTCGAGTATGAGTGACAGGCAAACTCCCAAGGGGTCGCGTGATTCGAATGCCCTGTTCCGTAGATATAGAGTTTCATGAGACACTTTCATATTAATTCTTGTTCAACAGTTAGGTATAACTCATGTGCATTCTTCTGAATAATTCGACTAGTTTCGAAGTGGAACGGAGCCTTTGGTCATGAGCTGAGTCGGCGATATCTCGAGTCGAACTCGCGATACCGTCACGGGCAATCCCGAAGAATGTACTACGTGAGTCCCAACATCACCGTTGAAAAATAATTAATAACATAAGTATAATTAAATATATGGTTGGTGCACCGGTCGAGTGACCGGTTCGAAGGTTTCCGTACTGAACAAATATTTGTATGTAACTAGCTGACCCGGCAAACGTTGTTTTGCCATATAAATAAAAAAATTAGGGGTGGACTACCCCTAACATTTAGGGGGATGAAAAATAGATGTTGGCCGATTCTCATAGATACCGGATAAGCACAAAAAATTTCATCAAAATCGGTCAAGCCGTTTCGGAGGAGTATGGCAACGAAAACTGTGACACGAGAATTTTATATATTAGATAATAAAAATTATAACCAGCCCATGGCTGTCCTACTGCAGGCCAATGGCCTCTTCTCATTCAGAGAAAGCACGAGCATTGATCACCATGCTAGCTCAATGCAGGATGGCAATTTCAGACTATTTATCCAGGTTTCCTCACGATCTTTTCTTTTACAGTACCTATGTTTGTAACGTCTTAGATTAACTAAGAGAGTGCATATGACACTGTCAAAGTCACATTGCGTGGATCTTAATGACGGCTTTGGTAAAATGTTTTGCCATCACAATGCTACTGTATTACCATCTGCTCTATCCTTTGGAGGATACAGTCAATTCATACATTTATTTTGCTAAAACATGTGTACAGTTTCCTCATACAATATGAGCTTTACATGACATTCGAAAATATTATCAATATATATATAAATTAATACCTATTCTCCCTTGATCACGCCATAACTTGAGAACGACTGCACCAAATTGGATAATTATTTTTTGTTGTGTTTGTCATTGTCTGGACAAGTTTTTAACATAACTTTCTTTTTTTGAAATCGTACGGTAAAGTTTTTAACGGGCTGGGTGAAACCGCGGGGCACAGCTAGTTTAGAATAAATGTATTTAGAGCAAAGAACAATAAAAATGAATATTACCAAACACAAGTAATAGACCAAGCAAAAGCAATATTTACACAATTGTTAGTAAGAACAACATAACAAATTAAATAACATATTACATTTCTTCCCATAAAAAATTATAACATACACACAAAAATTTTTATAAAAAACTTAGAAGTATCACGCAAATAGTATTGTTGTTCTGGATATATTTTTTATGTAGTATTTTAACCGTGCCTTAAACATCAATTAATGAAAAAGTATTAAATACCACAATTATGGTCAAAGAATTATTTGATAATACATACAGCATCACGCCTATATTTCCCGAAGGGGTAGGCAGAGATGTACACAATTGTACACCCACATTTCACCAATGGTGTAATTAAGAGCACATCAACAGGGCACAATTCCTAACTCCGGGCTGCTACTGAGAATTTCCTACCAGAACAACTCAATAACACTTTGCCCGACCCGGGAATCGAACCTGAAACCTCCTGCTCAGCATTCGCGCTTGGGACCACTTGACCAACGAGGCAGTATATTTGATATTATAAAAGCCATATTACATTAGGTACTGTACATTTTGATAATACAGCTTGATGCAATGCGTTTCGTGTTTATCTGACAGTCGCAGACTCCCTGGCGGCTTTGATCATGCGTAACATGGAATCAGATGATCAGTTCCGTCATCCCATGAACACACATTCCTATTTTGTAATCAAGCAGTAACTCGTAGATAACTTTGGTAATTTTTTTATATATGTATAAAATCTTATAATTATATTTTTTTAATCTTATCGGTTTGGATAACGCTGACCCCTACAGCTAATTGCCTTTCGTGAGCCTTAATATGACTCGCTAGGCCGAACTTGGTTTTAAATAACCAGAATTAATAGGTCATTGGTGCAAAATTAAAGTAGACTGGTGGTTGCGCTAGTGCAGGCCCACTCTCTCGTTCTGCTCCTAGTGGTCCAATGGACTAGCAAACCAGTATATTAGGCAGAGTTTAGGATGGATTACTTATAAAGTTACAATATTAAATGGAAAAAGAATACGGTCGCGAACAGGATTCGAACCTGCGCCTCCCGGATAGATACTCCAGGCGCTCTGACCAACTAAGCCATCTCGACCTCTGCTCACCACCGCGAATTCTTCTAATATGACTCGCTAGGCCGAACTTGGTTTTAAATAACCAGAATTAATAGGTCATTGGTGCAAAATTAAAGTAGACTGGTGGTTGCGCTAGTGCAGGCCCACTCTCTCGTTCTGCTCCTTGTGGTCCAATGGACTAGCAAACCAGTATATTAGGCAGAGTTTAGGATGGATTACTTATAAAGTTACAATATTAAATGGAAAAAGAATACGGTCGCGAACAGGATTCGAACCTGCGCCTCCCGGATAGATACTCCAGGCGCTCTGACCAACTAAGCCATCTCGACCTCTGCTCACCACCGCGAATTCTTCTTCCATATTTTAACACGTCTTATGGCGACGTCATTGCAATCAATTCAGTACTTACAAGTGACCGAACCGACACGACTAACTTTGCAGTTAATACAAAATATGGAAGAAGAATTCGCGGTGGTGAGCAGAGGTCGAGATGGCTTAGTTGGTCAGAGCGCCTGGAGTATCTATCCGGGAGGCGCAGGTTCGAATCCTGTTCGCGACCGTATTCTTTTTCCATTTAATATTGTAACTTTAGAGTTCGCTAAGCATGCGTTAATGCTTTTTCAAAGACATATCTTGAATGGATTACTTATTTTGGGGAATCCCCTATTTTATATCTCTAGTCACCTCTTACGACACCCGTGGGCAGAGAGATGGCATGGTATTTTCTTTTCCGGAATCACACGGAGTCAATTTTTTAATGTGCTTCTTATTATTTGTTAATTGATAAATTCTGCATTGTTTATAGTATTGGTTTCTCTTTTCGTGTTGTTTTTGAATTTGTGTTAACTATTTCCCGGATAGAATAAATTACTTCGAGAACAAACTTTTAAATTCTCTGGACGTAATAGTTGTATTGTGCTGAATTGATTGTCTTCACATAGATCTTAGATTACTCTTATGAAACCTGCGGTGCGAGCTTGGTTCTTTTTGTCAATACGTTTGTCGGTGTTAAGCGTCAAATTTGAGATAAAGTGTTGATAAAATGATAAAATTAATACATAAAAACTTTTATCAAGTTGACAAGTTTGTCGAAAAAATCCGTGCTTGGTGTACCGGATGGGTATAAACAAGGTTTTTCCACACCTCCCGTTAATTTAAAATGTTATTTGATACAACAATTCTTTGTAGTTGTGTTGCCTCTTATGTCACATTTACTAAGTATTAACTGATCTATCGCATTAGGTTAACCTGTAAAGATAAATTTATGAACGGTGTTATTAAAAATAAATAATGATTTGCGAATGACGAATTGTTCTTAATCAACGCCCTGACACTGGCCAATCAAGCACTTAAAACCTAACACTTTATTTTATGGCTTCAGACAGTACTAAGATTAAAAAGTATTAAGACAAACCTACAATATTCAACAAACCGAGCGAGCAGTTACACTGCTCTCGCGGCTCCTTTATACAATCTGTGGGCTGACAACGTAATTCAGTGTGGAGACGATCAAATGGACACAGTCGTTTGTTTATCCAATTATTTTTATTGTAAATTGAGCTGAGAGATTTATTGTTAATAGGGATTATTGATGTGTGTTCTTGTACTGTACAACGATGAATACAAATCGACTTTCTTGTGCAGTATTGGAATTTTGAAATTGTCTACAAACCAAAATGTTCAACTATAAATTTAATCAAAAATTATATGATACCAATTTTAATGTTGATAAACATGACTACCTAAACATAGCATCACGCCTGTATTTGCCGAAGGGGTAGGAAGAGGTGTACACATTTGTACATCCACACTTCACCAATGCTGTTAATAAGTCCTATGTAATAGGTGGTAAGTCTATTGACATCTACCAGACACAATTCCAAACTTCATAACAGCAAACTCATTAACACATTTCCCGACCCGGGAATCGAAACTGTTGACAAACTAAACTAAAATTTTAGCAGCTTATTGCTACCTTTTACTTACAGCTCTTGTAAGAGCAATGCGGAACGAATTAAGTGACGTCAAATTAAAATGATGGTATGCCAGATTACATTTTTCATACAATGGCGTCAATTCTGATATAGTAAATTTCTTCATCTTCCGGCCCCGCTTTCAAGTTATTTTGGGTCGGCGCAATATATATTTCTCTTCCATTCATCGCGTCTGGTTATCATATATTGTTATATATATATATTAAGACAAGCTTAACTGCCTCGTTGGTCTAGTGGTCCCAAGCGCGACTGCTGAGCATGAGGTCTCGGGTTCGATTCCCGGGTCGGGCAAAGTGTTATTGAGTTTTTCCGTTAGAAAATTCTCAGTAACAGCTCGGAGTTTGGAATTGTGCCCGGTAGATGGCAATAGGCTCACCACCTATTACATGGGACTTAATAACAGCATTGGTGAAATGTGGGTGTACAACTGTGTACACCTCTGCCTACCCCTTCGGGGAATACAGGCGTGATGCTATGTTATGTTATGTTAAGACAAGCTTTTAGTCGGACCATCGCATGATTATAGGGCTTGTTTTTTATTACTTGTAAGTGATATGTGTTGGTCATTTTGTTTTTATATTAATTATTTCGCGTTATCAAAGGAAGGATTTCATTTTTATAATTTTGTTTACCGTGCGATCTTTTGCTCTTCGTCCTCTATATACCTATATAGTTTAAACCACCGTTTATCTGATATAGCATTACAACTCATCGAGAACATCTCTGAGGTGTGCTGTTTTTTTATGGTTAGGTGGCAAACGACCAAACGTATCGCCTGATGGTAAGAGATAACCGTCGCACATGGTTTCCTCACGATGTTTTCTTTCACCGTTTTAAGCAAGTGATAATTGATTTCTAATACGTAAGTATGACTCGATAAGTCAATGATGCGTGCCTTGATTTCGAATTTGAGACCTTTGACTTGCTAGTCCGTTACACCACTAGGCTACTACTGCTTGGATATATAAACACGTCAATCCGTTCATATGTTAAGACCTGAAGGACAAACAAACAAATAATTTCGCGTTTTGCACAAACTTGTGAATTGCAATTAAAAACGCGAAGTTAATGATCTTAAATACCTTTTTTAAATTCAACATTTAACATCAGAATCAGAATCTTCTCTAAGAGCATACAAAATGAAAATGTTAACTTATCATTAAATAAAACCCACGCAGTATGTACTCGTACATAATAATAAATCAATACACTAACACAGTGGGATTGATTCCAGTCAAACTCTTAGTATTATGTCAGCAATGAAAAGTATTCCGTTTGGAGGACGTATTCCGATATTTACGGTAAACATTATCATTTGAAATAACATACTTATTTTAGAATTTACTTATTTTTATTTTAGAATCGTTTTTAAGTTATTGTATACATGTAGATATAGTAGTTCGTAAATAATTCGATTTAGTTTTATTATTTAAGTTTTAGATTATGTAAATACATTTAAATATAATGAAAGTAAAATAAGATATTAAAAATGAGAAAATTGTTGTGAAAAAACATACTTAACCCTTTCCCTGTGCAGTGCCCCATATGTGGTACACTGCGATTGTTTAACTATTGTGTCTGCTTCGCGCACAGTTAACGTGTTAACATAACATTCACACCTATATTACCTGAGGGGGTAGGCAGAGGTGTACACAATTGTACACCAACATTTTACGAATGCTGTTAAAGTCCCATGTAATATATGTGATTAGATAAATCAAAAACTGCCTCGTTGGTTTAGTGGTCCGTAGCGCGACTGCTGAGCAGGAGGTCTCGGGTTCGATTCCCGGGTCGGGCAAAGTGTTATTGAGTTTTTCTGTTAGGAAATTCTCAGTAGCAGCCCGGAGTTTGGAAATGTGCCCGGTTGATGGCAATAGGCTCACCACCTATTACATGGGACTTAATAACAGCATTGGTGAAATGTGGGTGTACAATTGTGTACACCTCTGCCTACCCCTTCGGGGAATACAGGCGTGATGCTATGTTATGTTATGTTAGATAAATCACCCTTCACGTAGAAAAAATAAATATACACAGTTTTATTTAAACTGATTTAACGCAGCTTGATACAACAATTGGAGGAGAAAAAAGTAGGAGTTGAATCGTAACAAAAGGTCAAAATGAATGCAAAGGATAGACAGCAATGGTGGATGCCCACAGACAAGAGCCAAGCTCTGAAATTGAAGAACAGAAAACATTCGTTTCCTAAATTGTTGATTGATAATTATTTTTACATAGCATCATAGCATCACGCCTGTATTCCCAAATGTTTTTTTTTTTTTTTCAAAATCACTTATGCTGTTAGTAAGTCCCATTTAATAGGTGGTGAGCCTATTGCCATCAACCAGGTACAGTTCTAAACCCCGGGCTGCTACTGAGGATTTCCTAACAGAAAAACTCAATAACACTGCCCGACTCGGGAATCGAACCCGAGACCTCCTGCTCAGCAGTCGAGCTTGGGACCACTAGAGCAACGAGGCATAATTATTTTTGGTTACCATTTTACACGTGAATTATGTGATTTATGCTTATAACGCAGTATGAGTTATTGAAATCACTGTACATAATCTAAATAAAGGGCAATGGCGTCACCATAAGACGTACTGATGTGGAAGAACAATTCGGAATAGTAATCAAAAGTCTTGATAGTCTAAAATCGCCAACCTGCAATGAGATAGCGTGGTGATCAATACTCGTGCCGTCTCTGCATGAAAAGAGGCCCTTGGCCTGCAGTAGGCCAATTATGGGCTGGTTGTGCGTGTATGTATGAGTAGAAGTCGGAATAGCTTAGTTAGCAGAGCGCTTGAAGTATTCATCGGGAAGGCGCCGCTCCAAATCCTGTTCAAAGCTGGATTTTTCATTTTAGAAAAGTATATATATCGTTGGAGTTATGAATTTTGCAGAAAGAAAAATACAGGCTTGAACAGGATTCGGATCTGCGCCTCCTGGATAAATACTTCAGGCGGTCTGACCAACTGCTACACTACCCTCTTCTTCTACATTTTTAATGCATCTATCGGTGACGTCATCACTATTTATTCAGTCCCGTGAGTGATACCGATTTAACTAGAGTTTTTACTCATTCATCAATGCTTTCAAAATAATTTCAAAAAGGCTGTGATATTAAAAAGTCTTGTGCCTAGGTCATCGTGGTTTATCATGGATACGGACAATGTTCGTTTAGGATAGGCATTAAGTTATCCTCCCTCTATACGACATCGTAACGACATAGCTCCGCAAATCCGCAATATGTCTGCCACGTCAGTTCAATCATGTAATGGAACGAACGGTACGCCCACAGTGGATTCAATAAATGAAACATTCATAGCGAGAGCTAAAAACTTTCATTTTTGTATTACTGCCGATATTTGTACTGACTTGTGTACTAATAAAACCATAATGTACCAGAGATGTACTGTTTTTACTCTCTCTCTCTCATATGGTGAGCCTATTGTCATCTACCGGGCATAGTTCTAAACTCCGGGCTACTACTGAGAATTGATGGCACAGTTAAGATAGTGGTTGAGAGATCGGCTACAGGGCTACAGTACAGGACTCGCAGCCTTAAATCTCGCATGGGTCAATTAATTGAATGCCCGGCACATAACTTTTCCGGGATTGGGTCGTGCATGCATATTAAATTGGTGTGTATATACAAAATTCCAAGATATAGGCACGGGAACTTATAAGATAACCTCAATAACTACCTGAACAGAAAATTTCGATTTTCTTTTTTTTGACCCAGGACCTCAGGCTCACGAGTAGCGCTTACTTCTGCGGAGACCAATGAGAAATTGTGAGGAATAAACAATTGAGGCACGTAAAGTTTCTTTCACGTCAATGTTTGTATAATCATCAGAAACTTCATCCTCTTTATTCTAGGTCACCTGCAGACGAAATTATGTATTAATAAAATATAATATGTTCCGAAAATAACTGACGTGTGACCCAAAAACATGGCGAACGTGTCTTGTCTATGCTCTTGTCGGAGGTTACGTCATCTCATGTCTTAGACTCTTTGGAATCTAGAAATAGATGACATTCATACAACTTTTACTTTTTTGCGACCAAATTATATAAAAAGATAGTTTTCATTAATGGAATCTATGGAAAATGAAAGAGTATCTACTACCTTGTGTTTGCTGATATAATTAGGCAATTATCAAATATCCTACTAATATTGTAAACGTGAAAGTTTGTATGTATGGATGTTTGTTACTCTTTCACGCAATAACTACTGTACGGATTTGGATTAAATTGGACGCACAGATAGTATATAACCTGGATTAACACATAGGGTACTTTTTATCCCGACTGGACCTAAGTATCAAGTCCACGTAGATGAAGTCGCGGGCAGTAGCTAGTATTAATATAATTTTATAATTGTCTATTAGACGTGAGATAAAGCAAAAACTGCCACTTTGATTAGTTCCGAGCGCAACTGATGAAGTCGGGCAAATTGTTATCTGGTTTTTAGAAAATTCACAGAAGAAGCCTAAAGTTTGGTAATTGTACCCACTAGATGGCAATAGGCTCACCACCTATTACATGAGACTTAATAACAAACAACATTGGTGAAATGTGGGTGCATACTTGTGTACATTATATATTAAGCCCGCTAGAAAAGTGTTTGAGGATATAAGGCCGTGAGCGCAAGAGTAGCCTATCTTTTTCTAGTCACAGTTAAAATCAATTAAGACTCGAAAAAGATAGACCAGTCTTGCGCTCACGACCTCATATGCGAGCACGTGAAATCTACATATTAATTTGTATATAGGTTACATGTATAGGCAACTAAGCGCTCCTCGGCTTACCATCCATCATGATCGCTTGCATGTGCGTTGTGACAAATGCCTTCCTAATCTGTTTCTGTGAGCGTTTGATATTACAGGTAAATGTATACGCGTATTTTATTAATATTTATATAATTTTAGTTGTACCACAACGCTTCCTTTTTGGATTATTGAATTAGCCTGACATATACAGGATTCCTGATAACTCGATGGGTACCCGGCAGGACTAGATACAGGAACCTTATATGTTATGCCAAATCTAAATAAGTTCCGTGATAATTAAAATATCGCGATTTTGACAAAAAGAAAACAATATTGGTCATTTACAACTGAATAAAAGAACTTTACTTATTGAATGTCATTATGCATTTTTTTACTGGTAGATAAATTAGTAACAAAGCTTATAATAAACAAAAAAAAACGAAAATAAAGCCAGTTATCACCTACAATCAATATTGTAAAGCAAAACTTTATAATTTATTTTTTATATTTTCTTGTCTGTTCATCTCTATAGGATATTTGGGAGTGTTGCAATTTTTGATCTTCAAAATTTATTTTATAGTTCTAATTGAAATAAATAATGAGATTTCGTATATCCATGTATCCATTAATTAAACACTGAAATTAAGAAAAAAATATGAGAAAAGCGAGACACTGGTAGGAGAAATTCTTCAAGACGAAATAGAAGATAAAACATGAAGGTAAACGAAATCGGCTACCAAATCGTACACAACCTCAAGAAAAAGATTTAGTAAATGAAACAGCTGATTAGTCATCTCCTTCGTTCCAAGATACAATAGATACTACCTATATTCTGAGCTCAATCCTGATATGTCTAGGTTATAAAACACAATAGCCCAATTAGGAACAAATTGATGGACCTTCGACAAGCAATTTATTCTTTGGCTCAATTTAGTTCAGAAACTTGCGTGGGATAACATGCGGCTGATACAACACAATGCCACTAAACAAGAAAATAAACCACAGAAAACCCATTTCTCAGTGATTATCTATAAGCTCAACAACAGCAAAATGGTAGAAAGAAAAATACGATCTTGAGCAGAATTCGAAATCTCGAGAGGTCTAGGCACCTTAGTGGTCAGAGCGCCTCGAATATTTATCCGGGAGGTACAGTTTCGAATCCTACTCGCCACCGTAATTTACTTTCCACAAAAATTTTAAACTACCCTGTACCCTACGCATGCGTTAATGCGTTTGCAAGATTTATCTGTAATGTCTTGCAGCATTTGTATGGAACTATCAACACCAGACTACAAAAATAGTTGAATCCTCAAAACTTTAGACCTAGAGACATAACATAGCATCAGTTTCTGAAGGGGTAGCCAAAGATGCACACAGTTGTGCACCCAAACACCAATGCTGTTATTAAACAATGCGTTTGAAACATTTATCTGAATCTGATAAGACTTTTGATTACTTCCAAGGAAACATTGAAATATAATAGACAAGAACGGGGCTTGAACCCCCAACCCTTGACATTCCGTGTCATTACTCTTCCAACTGAGCTACCGTGTCGTTGTCCGAATCTATTGAATTTCAAACTTCCTTGTATTCGTCTTAAGACTGTTGATGAAATCCCAAATAAGCGCCATTTGAAAAGGGGAGGAGTTTTTGTATTGAGATTGATTACGGGTCGAAAATACTGAAAAAGAAAACCGCTATAGCCACAACTGGGATGCAATAATCTAATAGATTTGGAAAATCGAACAGTGAACTACAGCAATCTATGTAAGATTGCTGTAGTTCACTGTAGTGGGTATCCACCTTACTTCACCCATTTTATTTCAGTTGTGCATAAAGAAAGACGAAGTCATCGCGTTTTTGACCTTCTGCTTTTTTTACTGTGAAGTGTGTTTTCTTTTCGTGGCCAGATCAATATGAGAAACTTGTGGCTTATTCATGGTATGGATGTCAAGTTTGCGAAAAGTTCGGGGTTAAAGGTCAAATAAACTGTTTCTCGCCTACATCATGCTATTTATTGAGAAGATAGGGATTTTTTGTGGACCTACGCGGAAAAATCTGTGTCTGACGTCAATCTAGCAATCTGGAAATTAAATCGGTAGTCTTATTTTTGTAGACAGCTTTTCTGTTTACTTCATCATCTTCCTACATGCATAGCATCATGCCTGTATTCCCCGAAGGGGTAGGCAGAGGTATACGCAGTTGTATACCCACATTTCCCCAATCATGTTACTCCGGGCTGCTACTCAGAATTTACTATCAGAAAAACTCAATGACATTTGCCCGACCTGGGAATCGAAACCGACACCGCATGCTCAGCAGTCGCGCTTGGTACCACTTGACCAACCAGGCAGTCATCTTCATCAGTTGCACGGTGCGCTCTGCAATAGGACCTTTAAAACAAAATTTGACTTTGCAAGCCACATTCGGGACTATTATGTGCCCGAATGTGGCTTGAAAGCCAAGGTCGCAATTGTCGGATACGACACGGAGAGATATGGAAGATAATAGAACGATATTTTCGAAAAATATGTATATTTTGTCTCTTTGGCATTAATACCTAGTGACCTGACTGCCAACGTTGCAAGTTATCGAACCAACACGCACGCACCACTTAATTGTATGTATTGGCATTTGCTCAAATCGGCGAAAGAAACCTTTGTGATGAAGCCAGCATACCTATCTGAAAGATATTCTGAGTGATGTTTGAAACCATGTCTCATAATAGGTTTCAAGCCAGTGGGTCTTTACCTACAGACTTGTTGGTTCATCATCTAGAAGAAGATGAAGAAAGTCTCTTTGGAAATGTTTATCCATTCAATGAGTGCTATCATTTTTCATTGTTCTAAGGATAATTGAAAAATAATAGGCACAAGACATAGCAGGGTCGGCTTTGTCTTGTGTTCGTGTCAATAATTTAATATCTGCCTCGCCTTTTCCCAATTACATTGGGGTCGGCTTCCAGTCAAACCGGATGCAGCTTAATACCAGTATTTTACATGGAGCGACTGCCTACCTGACCTCCACAACCCAGTAACTGGGTAACACGATATCTCGTGGTATGCGTGTCAATAATTTAATAAATATAGAAATTTCATGGCCAATTCATGTTTAATAATAATCATATTAATATATGTGATGTGATTTACGTCAAATTCTCACCAAAACCATTTCTAATTGAATAACCCTGATATTGCATTTCGTTCATATAATAAATCATACCAGCCATTTCTTAGTGTGACGTGTGACATCCCATCTTCATCCTCAGTTCTCTTTGCTCAGTTTATTGGCAGCCAGTCAAGTACAACCAAACACAGAGGTTTTAAAAAATATAAAAAAAACGGCTTGAATTTTTGACCTAAGTGTTTTGGCTAAAAAGTAATATTCAACTTTTAAAAAAGTGCCTCAATGGTCTAGTGATCGCGAACGCGGCTGCTGAACGTGAGGTTCTGGGTTCCGGTTCCGATAAAGTGATACCTATTGAGTTTTTCTGTTAGGAATTCTCGGTGTCTCAGTAGCAGCTCGACTCACCACTGAGACCCAGTTAATGTTTCTCCAATATGTCCTCTGCAGTCTTGGATGAATTTTAGCACATAGATAGCCTAGTGGTATGACCGTTGGACTGAAACTTCAAAGGTCGTTTGAATCCAAAGCATGCACCACTGTGTTTTCGAAGTCATATGCGTAATATAAACTAATTAATATTGCTTAAAACGGTGAAGGAAAACATCGTGAGAAAACAGCACACCTGAAAGATTCTCCGATGGTGTGTGAAGCCATGTCGAAGACCTGCGGGTGGTTTAAAGTCTGACACTAGGTTGTTCATCAACCACAAGATAAGAAGAAGAAGACTCTTCAATGAACCAGATTATGAAATGGAGTTGCTACCCTGTTCAGAGAGATTTTTATGTATCTTTTTTTATTACAACCTTCAGTAACTCCCTTAGATTTTATCAGATAATACTAGTTTTTTTTTTTTATTTCATTGTAGAGATGTTTAAACTCTCTTAGCTGGCCAGCCATGAGCTGGCATTAGTTTAGTATCCACTAAATTAGGTATAACTTTTTTATTATAACGAACGATTGCTACCGACTGTACTCTCTTGCACCACAGACAAGTATCGGACATTCGGTTATGCTTGTCTTTTTCTATCAATGCAGTACTGAAAGGGATGGAGTATCTTTAAAATTCATACTTTGGCTGGATATAATATGACTAAGTAGGTATCTGAATTATTTCTAGACAGCATACTGAGGCGGGCGCACGTTTGAAGTCCACGTTATTTCTGTATTTATGATATTACTAGCTGTACCCGTGGCTTTGCTCACGTCAAAGTAATCTTGACGCCAAATTAAGATTTCAATTAATCATACATACAAACTCACACCTAATTCCCACTCCAGTAGGCAGAAACTATAGATTTAATCTTACATACTCGTACATGAAGAGTGCATGTTCGGAGTTTCAGTTTGTTAACTTGCCTTTTTGAGAAGGTCCGGTACTTTCGTTGATGTCAGACCCTCCACCCCTTCCAGTTTATTACGTCTCGTAATAATTGTTCTAATAATCTATTTTTGTCAATCATCATTGACGCCACCCATAAATACATAGATACTTGACAGTTGCCCTAGCAACCCAAACTCATTCGAATAAATCTTCAAAAAATTTAAATGCACGCATAGCGAACTCTAAAGTTATAAATTTTAGTGGCAAAAAGAATACGGTCTCGAGCAGGATTCGAACCTGCGCCTCCCGGATAAATACTCCAGGTGCTCGCTAAGCCATCTCGAGCTCTGCTCACTACCGCGAATTCTTCTTCCTCTTCCACATTTAAATACGTCTTTTGATAACGTCATTGCTATCTGTTCAGTCCCTATACCGGTAACCGAACCGACACGATTAACTTTGCAGTTAATAGAATATCGTACAGATTTTATGCGAATTCGCGGTAGTAAGCAGAGGTCGAAATGGCTTAGCGGTCAGAGCGCCTGGAGTATTTATCCGGATTAGGATAATAAACGATTCTTCATCTTCAGATGTAGATTAGAGATGTATGAGATTGTAGATGGTACAATTTTAATTATTTGGTTGCCTAGATCCACACTTGGTGTGTCCAAAATAGTTTTCAGGTAGGTTCACTTTATGCTTAATTTGTTAGCGGGCGGTGGATCTGTATCAGCTGTCGGATATAGCTCTTGAAGTGGTGTAGATTATACGATGCAATATTAGGATTCCACTCATCAATTAAAAAACATCAATTAGATTTTTACATATTCTCAATGGGCCTGTGTTTGACCGCCAACTCGCCTGATTATAAGCAATGGTGTAATCGACGATGGAACACGCTTGACCACTAAATACCTATTCACTTGAGCCTTGAAAACCACCAGATATATATTTATTGAGAAACACGGATGATGAACGTATTCGGCAGCAGTACAACCAACTGAAAGCTAGATGCGACATAGATGATCTTACGTTATTTTCTGTTTCCCAATAGCATTACCGAAAAATTTGATAAGCCGCCGTTAGCGATACATTCCCGAATGACTGTACCGGCGGCCGATCTCTATGGAATGCACTCCCTCTTCCTTCAGTCACGTATTCCGGTGGGACGGCAATCCGAAACGTTGGAGTGAGTTCAGTGACAATATGTGTTGGCCAAAATGATAATGTCACATACATAAAATCACGTCTCTGGCCTAGGCTTCAGGTAGGTAAACACTATAGAACGCCACCTGCTAAGATTCTTACATACTCTTTTTTGCTTCTATCACGTTCATACGTCTGTTCATACACGCGTGCTGGTTGTGAGCACCACTTTTTGACCTTTTAGTGAGTTTCGGTGGGTTAGTTTATATCCATTTAGGGATCTCAGAATTTCCACTTACGCCTTATCGTCTTTTCAATATGAGTGTTTGGTCTAAGCATACTATTTCCAGTTTCTGTCATTGCAATCTTGTGCAGTGTAAAGAGAATCTTAGAACAACTGACTCATTAGTCTAGTGGTTGCGAGTGAGTATAAGCGTAGGTAAGTCTCGGGTTTGATCACCAGGTCGAAAAAAAATTAGTTGAGTTCCATAATTCGATTTACTTGTTTGTATATTTTGATATGTGTTAATTTAAGTTACTGTAATTGGTTGTAAACGCAACCGTTGTAATTAATCAAATAAATAAATAAATAATGGAGATTTTAGTAGAGCTTGGATTTGGCTTGTTGTTTATTTTTCCAACATTTAATACCCGATCTATAAAACGAATGCCCAAGATGCAGGTACCTACTGAGAGTTTGTTCCAATCTCCGATTAGTAAAAATTTGTTGAGGTCAAGCAATGTTTTACACGGTATTTTTTTGGATAGGTTAATCATGACGGTAACTGCAGCATTTTCATTAAACCCTTTCGTGCATTGGATGGCCCATTAAGTTTTCAGTCCCATTTGTTGATAATAGACATAGATCGACTTTTGAAGCTTCTAGAAATTTTAGCACCATAATTGTTAGGGTGAGCACAACGTTCTTAGTTATTACCCTTGGTCCCAAAACATTAAATTTTAATCCTATTCACAAAGGATGATAAAATAAATAATTCAAAATCTCATCGAGAATGTACTCTCCAACCTCAATCTCAATAGCGGGACAGCCTCTAATAAAATCGTCAGTAATGCTTATCTGATGTTTCACTATTACCTACTTATGGATTAGGCAATTAAATTAATCTTAAGGCCAGGCTGAGGGAATGTGTAGTTTTGTTACTAAATAGGTATTGGGGGTCGAGATGTCCGTGTCCGGAGGACCCTTAAAATGGAATCCCTACATGTAGCCCCTTGCTGGTGCAAAACAGGCAACACAACTCTGGTGGGAGGCTTCGACCATGGCTGTTTACCATCCACCTGACGAAACCGTTGTGGGAGTGGGCAGTTGCATCAACTCCCCAACTATCGTTCTCCCAAAATCCATCCACTTTACTTAAGAGTGAATAGATTTATTCTTGATATAGGTGCGCTATCCTTGGCCACACCGTCGCTTACCATCAGGCGAGTTGGTGGCCAAACGTAGATATATGTTTGTTAAAAAAAAAAGTTTTTTTTTTATAATTTATTTGAGTTGTGTTTAAAAATGACTTTTCTATGGAAAGAAGTACCATGATTAATGATGAGATCTGATTGATAAAAATTGTACACAACGCGTTGTGTTACATCTTCACTGTGCTTCACCATATTGATATGAGGCAGCAAGAGAAACACATAAAAAGTGGGTTTATATTACAAAAGGACACGAAAAACTAAAATAACGTTGTTTTGCTGCGAAATAACAGATAAACCTTGTATTATGAAAATTAAAAATATGCAAAAACAATATCCTTTACCGGGATTCGATCGTCATACTTACACCGTGCCAGTCACTTATGTACAGTATGCAACTAATTACTCAGTTGACAATACTACCAAAATAGGCATTCACAATCTACTAATCAAAATACAAAACCGGTAAATGCTTGGTCCCCATGTGATAAAGCGCAATGATACCTTTTGCAGTGCTTATCATTTTTGATAAGCTATACAACAGTGCCATTTTTATTGAAATCCGTCCATTTTCAATTCTGAGTGTGAGATGTTTAAGATCACTGCTCAGCTCCCTTGAGGAAATGCGCAATTTTGAATAGCCTATAAGTTGACCCGGCTTTTGACGATATTTTTTTACAAATTTTCAGTTGTTTCTTTTTCTTGGTTTGGACGCCAACCTCGGACATACAAACAGACAAAAATACTCAAATTTTAAAAACAACAGATTTGGCATTAGTTTCGATTAAATAATACATTACGAAAGAAAAAAAAACCAAAAAGCGAATTTGAAATTTTCGGGCTTTCGAGTTACGATTTTATTATAAGTATAGATAATAAGAATGATATTAATATACTGTGTGTTGGTAATTTAAAATAGCGATAAAATATAAAAATCGAAAATAGACATTTATAGAGGTACATACCTAGTAGTCATAATTATTGTGACTGCGTCATTGAACTAGTGGTCGCAAGCGCAGCTGCTGAGCGTAAGGTTGGATTCCTAGGTCGGGTAAAATGTTATTGAGTTTCTATTAGGAAATTCTCAGTAGCAGCCCGGAGTTAGAAAGTTGGTGGTGTGTCACCCCCGTGCTTCGGAAAGCAAGTAAAGCCGTCAGTCCTGTGCCTTATCACTCTCCAGCTCTTAGTCTTCTTCTCTTGTGTAGATAAAAGTCAAAAACTTCATGTCACGCTGGCTCCTCATTTTGGCCCCAACGTTGGCTCAAACGCCACTCGTCAAACGTAGACGTAGAAAATAGCATTGCCCCCAACGTTGGAGCGAGCGTCGTTCTAGATCCACACGTTGGACAAGATGCGTTTGGACCAACGTTAAGAGTGTGGAGGCGGTGTTAAGAGTTGTTAAGGTCATCCATAGGCCTATGACTCGGCTTGGCTGAGTGACCACTATTAATGAACAACAACCGTAACCGACGATCCAACTCGCCCTCATATAGACATTTAGATGAAAATGCTTCTAGCGGTCCCCCATCTGCATACTGATCACGCCGAACGTTGCTTAACCTCAACAATCGTTTATCGTTTGAAACGGGCAAATAGTTATCATAATTCAGAAATATAGTAATTAAAATCCTACTAATATTAGTAATTTTTTAACTTTCGCGATTCAAAGACATGATTATTGAATTCTAACGGGACTTAGCCGAGCTAAAATCATATTTATTTGTGAATAATATAATTATATAAATATAATTATTTACCTTGATGTTTCGATCAATTGCATTGTGATTGCGATGTCACGAGTAGACTCTTGCATTATAAAATATATCATCCTACTAATATTATAAACGCGAAAGATTGTAAGTATGGATGGATGGATGGATGGATGGATGTTTGTTACTCTTTCACGTAAAAACTACTGAATGGATTTTAATGAAACTTTACAATAATATTGTAGCCTATGTGTGTGTGTGTATTATTATGATGTTTATGCTTAACATCATAATAATACATAGGCTATAATTTATAAAGATATTGTGTGAATTGTCCAAAATATGACAATAACTGTCAAGTAAGTAGGAAAAAACCTAGCTATTCTGGTGTGCGCTGCCTAAACCCTTTGAGATATAACAAAATGATGTATGGCGGAATTGTGTATCTTATATAGGTTTACAGAAAAGTCCGTGATGGTATATGTCTATCTCTTAAGGATAATATACTACATTCATTTTAATACTTAAAAAAATGGGCAATTATGAAGCGGTAATTGGAAAGCGGGACCGGGATCAAAATTTCATGATGACTTTTGGTCGCGATATCCGACATCCACGTGGGCGAAGACGCGGGCATCAGCTAGTATATTATAAATGCGAAAGGTTGTAGATGGATGTTTGTTACTCTTTCACGGAATAACTACTGAACGGATTTGGATAAAATTTGGCACACAGATAATTTATATCCTGAATTAATACATAGGATACCTTTTATATCGGCTAGACCTAATTCTGAGTCCACGCAGACGAAGTCGCTGGCAGAAGCTAGTAGTGTTATATGTACCTATGCGTAAAAAATCCAAACGACAGCAAGATTTGAAACTTTGCAAATTGCAATTCAAATAGGTACTCTGCTACCTTAAGTATCGGCTACAGGTATACTTACCTAACTATTTCAAATAAGTCTAAATAATTTGCCTAGTCTTTTCCCAATTACATTGGGGTCAGCTTCCAGTCAAACCGGATGCAGCTTAATACCAGTATTTTACATGGAGCGACTGCCTATCTGACTTCCACAACCCAGTAACTGGGTAACACGACATCTCGTGGTATGACTGGTTGTCAGACTTTCAGGCCTCTGACTACCCGTAACGGCTGTCATAGATCTTAATTTGACAACCGGGACCGACGGTTTAACGTGCTCTCCGAGGCACGGAGGGGTCTCGGTATGAAACGATGGTCACCCATCCACAGACCGACCGCGGCAAGCGCAGCTTAACCTCGATTGATCGATCTGTGTGGCTGTTACTTAGCCACGAGCCCCTTATATAAATAAGTCTAAACAAGTCACCAGATAAATATATATAATAACAGTCAATTCTTGTGTGTACTAGAACTTAGAATAACTTAACCTATAGCGTTTATTTTTACATCTTCATTTGCTCAGAAAACATAAGCTTTGTAATAAGCACCAATCTTCCACCAGTTTACGCGTAAATACCATATCTCCTATATGAAAGGCAAAATCTTACGTATCTCATTCACAAAACTGCTATTATTCCGAACAATTGTTTGCCCACAAAAGATAGATTGCTAAGATATGAATGTAATACAACAATTTTCTTTTCTGACGCACATGACAGTACCTAATTCAACTTTCTTATATCTTGTGTGGATGTTTGCCAATGGAAGTTCGGTTTACTTTGCTTTGTTTGTTGTTATTTTCTACCTACTGTGGTTGGATAATGACCGATGTATGATTTTTTTGGAGGTCACTCTGTAGAATTCTACCGATGTACGATTATTTATGTACCATTGCGACCTTTTCAGTGTCATGGTGTACTTTCTCACTTTAACTTAGACACCACAGATATACGGTGAAGGAAAACAATGTGATGTGAAGAAAGATTTGTTAATATTTTGAAATTGCAAAGCAAAAGGAATATGTAAGGATCATAGCAAGTGGCGTTCTGTTGTTTCTGCCAACCCCCATTAGGAGAAGGTATGAGTTTATTTATGTATGTATTCTGAAATTGTCAATTGGTGATCAAAACCTTTTTTGTGTAAAATGAGGCCTCTACTTTACAGTGGGATTTTTATGGGCTCATTATATAATGTAAGTATTATCAGTTACATGGGTTGAAACTTTATGTCATATACAGATAAATCTTTGAAAAGCATTAACGCATGCTTGGAGTATTAATCCAGGAGGCGCAGGTTCGAATCCTGCTCACAACCGTATTCTTTTTCCATTTAAAATTATAACTTTATGGCATATTTCAGGTATTTTGGAAGAACATCAGTGGATTACATTTAAGTGGACGGTCTAAAGTAGCTTCTACTTTACACCAGACACTATTATTATTATCTTTATATGTCTCATATTTGTATGAGAAGAGGCCCTGGCCGTGCAGTGGAACAGCGAATTCTATGTTTTATCATAACTTGGTACAAGAAAAGTTACGGAATTTAAAAGGTCGGTAAGTAGCCACTAATGTGCCAATAATAATAATATACTCCCAACCGTATTTCGGTCACGGCAGCTTATGTCCATGGAGATTATCCAATTACGCAGGAGATATTATAATTCTAGCACAAGTCTACGCGCAAACACAGATGCACTCCCTCGTCCTCGACTTTCATAGTCCGATGGGACGGCAATGCGACACAACCAGAGAGAGATCAGGCACAAAACCGACGGCTTAACGTGCTCTCCGAAGCACGGGGGTGTCACACGACTAACTTTCCAACTCAGGGCTATTACTGAGAATTTCCTATCAGAAAAAACACTTTGCTCGACCTGGGAATCGAGCCCCGCTCAGCAGCCGCGCTTGCAACCACTAGACCAACGAGGCAGTCGATGACAAATGTGCCAATACAATAGGTATCGCAAGACACAAATTTTTCATCTCCTAACTCCTGCGACCACGAACGCTGCAAAGTCTTCGAAACGTCAGGAAAAACAAAAACCAATAATACACGCAATTAATCCGGTTAAAAGTTGTTTTATTATAATGTGTAGTGATCGCGCACACCTAATATATTACTACACAAATTTTTAATAACATATATATCAATTCCTTCCTCGATGTCACGTATGGCATGCTCACACGCTCCAATGCTTCTTATCCCAGCGCAAGAAACCATCCATTTAGGGGCAACCACACATGTATTTATAATAAATAATTAACTCACAAGCAGTACCGTTATAGGGTTTAATTAATCCCGGGCAACGAGAATGTGTCCCGTACAAATTTATTGCCATAATTTACGACAAACAGTCCGGGGAAAAAAGGGAATACAAATACAGTGTAATGTGTACTGTATTAGGTGGTTGGTTAAGGAAATTTCTGGGACTGTGGTTGTGGTTACCATGAGAGTGCTGTGCGCGATGTCGGCATCATCATCATTATTATTACAAGCCTGGTATCCTACTGCAAGACAAAGGCCGAAAAACTTTAGATTAGTCCTCTCGGTAATTTACCTCATCGCGCCATCTCCTTGTCCTTAATTAATATATAATTCTTGCCCATCTTAGTCTTGATCATAAGACACTTAATAAGTATGACTTTTATTCGCGTTACTTGTTTACCCTGAACTTTAAACGTTGATGGATTGTGGATGTTCAGCGGTGGGACTGATTAGGGTAAAAAGAGTTAAGAAATATTTTACTAATTACATTTGTAATCATAACATCCATATTTTCTTCATAGGAAACTGTATTTTAGAGCGCGGCAATTTATGACTTTCAAAATCATCCGGGACTATTAAATGATCTAACTGGAAGATTTGACTTTGATCTCCGTTCACAGAAACAAGGATCGAGATAAGATTCTGAATTTACATGCCTACATACATACAATAGCGTCTTTTTCCTATGGGGGTAGGCAGAAACTAGAAAACGCAAAAAAAACTACATCTGCTTTGAGCATTACAGTCCTCTTGCTTCGTACACGTTCATACATCTGGTCATACAAGAGCGCCGGTTGTGAGTACCTGGCCTTTTTGGAGTACATCGGCAATAAGATTGACTTATATTCTGATATTTTCTTCTAAAATAAATTACACTACCTACATTTGGTTAAAGTATGAGTCTGTTCTAAAGTTACAATATTAAAATGGAAAAAGAGAGTTCATTAGTTTATCAGTCATTAGAGTTCGCTAAGCATGCGTTAATGCTTTTTCAAAGACATATCTTGAATTATAAGTCTGTTGTTAGAGTCTTGCCAGTAACTTATAGGTTTGCCACGCAACACTGCTAGTTGCAGACAACAGCGAAGGAAGCCCTATAAGTATTTACATGGCTACAAAAACTTACACTTGAAACTAAATGATGAAACTAAGGATATAAAATGGTTATTCTTTAGGTGGAAAGTTTTTTTTTATTTGATCGATTGAGGTTAAGCTGCGCTTGCAGCGGGCGATCTGTAGATGGGTGACCATGATTTCATACCGAGACCCCTACGTCTCGGAGAGCACGTCAAGCCGTCGGTGCTGTTTGTCAAATTAAGATCTATGACAGTCTTTGCGGGTAGTCAGAGGCCTGAAAGTCTCACAAACAGTCATACGAGTACCACGACATATCGTGTTACCCAGTAACCAGATCGTGTAGGTCAGATAAGCAGTCGCTCCATGTAAAACACTGGTATTAAGCTGCATCCGTTGTGACTAAAAACCGAACCCAATTTAATTTGAAAAAGGCTAGGCAGATTTTTATATTTAAGTTAAAAGGTAAACTGAGATGGTTTACCAACATTTTGAGAACTCTTCGTGTCTCGAAAGGTTCTCTCAAAACTGCCTTATTGGTCTAGTGGTCCCAAGCGCGACTGCAGAGCAGGTCTCGGGTTCGGTTCCCAGATCAGGCAAAGTGTTATTGAGATTTTCTGTTAGAAAAATTTCAGTAGCAGCCCGGAGTTTGGAATTGTGTCCGGTAGAGAGCAACAGGCTCACTATTTATTACATAGGACTTAATAACAGCATTTGTGAAATGAGGGTGTAGAACTGTGTACAACTCTGCCTACCCCTTCGGGGAATACAGGCGTGATGCTATGTTATGTTTTTATGTGTCTCGAATACTAAGTTAATTCATCAGTTCTAGCTATAAAACTAAGATCTATGATACCTGTCACAGATGCCTCTAAGTCTAACAAGCAACACACCACATCTCATGGTAAAATTACCTGTGGTGTTACCCAGTAACTGAGTGGTGGTGGTCAAATAGGCAGTCGCTTCATGTACCTACGACATTAGTATGCTACATCTAGCTAGACTGAAAGTTGACTCGTTGAGAAAAACCTAAGCAGATATCATCTCATTAATTGAATTCATACGATACGACGGCACAAAGAGCACATTATGGCCTCACATTTTCGCATACCAAACGCGAATTGACCATAAACTTAAAACCAAAACCATGTGTAAATGAACCGAGGTTAAAACCGTAACAGGGTGTAAATCAAACGCACTGCACATGTCTGTCGCATGATTCATGATACTACAAATTGGACGACCTTATTACGACAGCACAAGGTTCAAATTAGATGTTAAAGTTAAGTAAACATGAATTATATTGCTATAGGCGTGTGAGTACTTATTAAGATCACTTTGCATGCATCATTCCAATTGAGTGCGGGATACATGTGTTTCTAATTCCTTTTTTTGCTAAGATGATACTTTGAGTTAGGAGGTATGAGAGCTAAAGTAGTTTGTTTGTCAAGTCTTCAAAGTTATGAGCATGTCGGGAATAGGTTGAATGAACATGAAGGTGGAATTGCTGCGATCAATAAGATGGTTGTAAATTAAATCACGAAGAAATCCTTTGTACACATACAGCACCTGCTTTAAGAACACAACATAGGCCGTTCGGAAAAAAGTCAAGACTGTAATTGGTTGTAAACGCAACCGTTGTAATTAATCAAATAAATAAATAAATAATGGAGATTTTAGTAGAGCTTGGATTTGGCTTGTTGTTTATTTTTCCAACATTTAATACCCGATCTATAAAACGAATGCCCAAGATGCAGGTACCTACTGAGAGTTTGTTCCAATCTCCGATTAGTAAAAATTTGTTGAGGTCAAGCAATGTTTTACACGGTATTTTTTTGGATAGGTTAATCATGACGGTAACTGCAGCATTTTCATTAAACCCTTTCGTGCATTGGATGGCCCATTAAGTTTTCAGTCCCATTTGTTGATAATAGACATAGATCGACTTTTGAAGCTTCTAGAAATTTTAGCACCATAATTGTTAGGGTGAGCACAACGTTCTTAGTTATTACCCTTGGTCCCAAAACATTAAATTTTAATCCTATTCACAAAGGATGATAAAATAAATAATTCAAAATCTCATCGAGAATGTACTCTCCAACCTCAATCTCAATAGCGGGACAGCCTCTAATAAAATCGTCAGTAATGCTTATCTGATGTTTCACTATTACCTACTTATGGATTAGGCAATTAAATTAATCTTAAGGCCAGGCTGAGGGAATGTGTAGTTTTGTTACTAAATAGGTATTGGGGGTCGAGATGTCCGTGTCCGGAGGACCCTTAAAATGGAATCCCTACATGTAGCCCCTTGCTGGTGCAAAACAGGCAACACAACTCTGGTGGGAGGCTTCGACCATGGCTGTTTACCATCCACCTGACGAAACCGTTGTGGGAGTGGGCAGTTGCATCAACTCCCCAACTATCGTTCTCCCAAAATCCATCCACTTTACTTAAGAGTGAATAGATTTATTCTTGATATAGGTGCGCTATCCTTGGCCACACCGTCGCTTACCATCAGGCGAGTTGGTGGCCAAACGTAGATATATGTTTGTTAAAAAAAAAAGTTTTTTTTTTATAATTTATTTGAGTTGTGTTTAAAAATTACTTTTCTATGGAAAGAAGTACCATGATTAATGATGAGATCTGATTGATAAAAATTGTACACAACGCGTTGTGTTACATCTTCACTGTGCTTCACCATATTGATATGAGGCAGCAAGAGAAACACATAAAAAGTGGGTTTATATTACAAAAGGACACGAAAAACTAAAATAACGTTGTTTTGCTGCGAAATAACAGATAAACCTTGTATTATGAAAATTAAAAATATGCAAAAACAATATCCTTTACCGGGATTCGATCGTCATACTTACACCGTGCCAGTCACTTATGTACAGTATGCAACTAATTACTCAGTTGACAATACTACCAAAATAGGCATTCACAATCTACTAATCAAAATACAAAACCGGTAAATGCTTGGTCCCCATGTGATAAAGCGCAATGATACCTTTTGCAGTGCTTATCATTTTTGATAAGCTATACAACAGTGCCATTTTTATTGAAATCCGTCCATTTTCAATTCTGAGTGTGAGATGTTTAAGATCACTGCTCAGCTCCCTTGAGGAAATGCGCAATTTTGAATAGCCTATAAGTTGACCCGGCTTTTGACGATATTTTTTTACAAATTTTCAGTTGTTTCTTTTTCTTGGTTTGGACGCCAACCTCGGACATACAAACAGACAAAAATACTCAAATTTTAAAAACAACAGATTTGGCATTAGTTTCGATTAAATAATACATTACGAAAGAAAAAAAAACCAAAAAGCGAATTTGAAATTTTCGGGCTTTCGAGTTACGATTTTATTATAAGTATAGATAATAAGAATGATATTAATATACTGTGTGTTGGTAATTTAAAATAGCGATAAAATATAAAAATCGAAAATAGACATTTATAGAGGTACATACCTAGTAGTCATAATTATTGTGACTGCGTCATTGAACTAGTGGTCGCAAGCGCAGCTGCTGAGCGTAAGGTTGGATTCCTAGGTCGGGTAAAATGTTATTGAGTTTCTATTAGGAAATTCTCAGTAGCAGCCCGGAGTTAGAAAGTTGGTGGTGTGTCACCCCCGTGCTTCGGAAAGCAAGTAAAGCCGTCAGTCCTGTGCCTTATCACTCTCCAGCTCTTAGTCTTCTTCTCTTGTGTAGATAAAAGTCAAAAACTTCATGTCACGCTGGCTCCTCATTTTGGCCCCAACGTTGGCTCAAACGCCACTCGTCAAACGTAGACGTAGAAAATAGCATTGCCCCCAACGTTGGAGCGAGCGTCGTTCTAGATCCACACGTTGGACAAGATGCGTTTGGACCAACGTTAAGAGTGTGGAGGCGGTGTTAAGAGTTGTTAAGGTCATCCATAGGCCTATGACTCGGCTTGGCTGAGTGACCACTATTAATGAACAACAACCGTAACCGACGATCCAACTCGCCCTCATATAGACATTTAGATGAAAATGCTTCTAGCGGTCCCCCATCTGCATACTGATCACGCCGAACGTTGCTTAACCTCAACAATCGTTTATCGTTTGAAACGGGCAAATAGTTATCATAATTCAGAAATATAGTAATTAAAATCCTACTAATATTAGTAATTTTTTAACTTTCGCGATTCAAAGACATGATTATTGAATTCTAACGGGACTTAGCCGAGCTAAAATCATATTTATTTGTGAATAATATAATTATATAAATATAATTATTTACCTTGATGTTTCGATCAATTGCATTGTGATTGCGATGTCACGAGTAGACTCTTGCATTATAAAATATATCATCCTACTAATATTATAAACGCGAAAGATTGTAAGTATGGATGGATGGATGGATGGATGGATGTTTGTTACTCTTTCACGTAAAAACTACTGAATGGATTTTAATGAAACTTTACAATAATATTGTAGCCTATGTGTGTGTGTGTATTATTATGATGTTTATGCTTAACATCATAATAATACATAGGCTATAATTTATAAAGATATTGTGTGAATTGTCCAAAATATGACAATAACTGTCAAGTAAGTAGGAAAAAACCTAGCTATTCTGGTGTGCGCTGCCTAAACCCTTTGAGATATAACAAAATGATGTATGGCGGAATTGTGTATCTTATATAGGTTTACAGAAAAGTCCGTGATGGTATATGTCTATCTCTTAAGGATAATATACTACATTCATTTTAATACTTAAAAAAATGGGCAATTATGAAGCGGTAATTGGAAAGCGGGACCGGGATCAAAATTTCATGATGACTTTTGGTCGCGATATCCGACATCCACGTGGGCGAAGACGCGGGCATCAGCTAGTATATTATAAATGCGAAAGGTTGTAGATGGATGTTTGTTACTCTTTCACGGAATAACTACTGAACGGATTTGGATAAAATTTGGCACACAGATAATTTATATCCTGAATTAATACATAGGATACCTTTTATATCGGCTAGACCTAATTCTGAGTCCACGCAGACGAAGTCGCTGGCAGAAGCTAGTAGTGTTATATGTACCTATGCGTAAAAAATCCAAACGACAGCAAGATTTGAAACTTTGCAAATTGCAATTCAAATAGGTACTCTGCTACCTTAAGTATCGGCTACAGGTATACTTACCTAACTATTTCAAATAAGTCTAAATAATTTGCCTAGTCTTTTCCCAATTACATTGGGGTCAGCTTCCAGTCAAACCGGATGCAGCTTAATACCAGTATTTTACATGGAGCGACTGCCTATCTGACTTCCACAACCCAGTAACTGGGTAACACGACATCTCGTGGTATGACTGGTTGTCAGACTTTCAGGCCTCTGACTACCCGTAACGGCTGTCATAGATCTTAATTTGACAACCGGGACCGACGGTTTAACGTGCTCTCCGAGGCACGGAGGGGTCTCGGTATGAAACGATGGTCACCCATCCACAGACCGACCGCGGCAAGCGCAGCTTAACCTCGATTGATCGATCTGTGTGGCTGTTACTTAGCCACGAGCCCCTTATATAAATAAGTCTAAACAAGTCACCAGATAAATATATATAATAACAGTCAATTCTTGTGTGTACTAGAACTTAGAATAACTTAACCTATAGCGTTTATTTTTACATCTTCATTTGCTCAGAAAACATAAGCTTTGTAATAAGCACCAATCTTCCACCAGTTTACGCGTAAATACCATATCTCCTATATGAAAGGCAAAATCTTACGTATCTCATTCACAAAACTGCTATTATTCCGAACAATTGTTTGCCCACAAAAGATAGATTGCTAAGATATGAATGTAATACAACAATTTTCTTTTCTGACGCACATGACAGTACCTAATTCAACTTTCTTATATCTTGTGTGGATGTTTGCCAATGGAAGTTCGGTTTACTTTGCTTTGTTTGTTGTTATTTTCTACCTACTGTGGTTGGATAATGACCGATGTATGATTTTTTTGGAGGTCACTCTGTAGAATTCTACCGATGTACGATTATTTATGTACCATTGCGACCTTTTCAGTGTCATGGTGTACTTTCTCACTTTAACTTAGACACCACAGATATACGGTGAAGGAAAACAATGTGATGTGAAGAAAGATTTGTTAATATTTTGAAATTGCAAAGCAAAAGGAATATGTAAGGATCATAGCAAGTGGCGTTCTGTTGTTTCTGCCAACCCCCATTAGGAGAAGGTATGAGTTTATTTATGTATGTATTCTGAAATTGTCAATTGGTGATCAAAACCTTTTTTGTGTAAAATGAGGCCTCTACTTTACAGTGGGATTTTTATGGGCTCATTATATAATGTAAGTATTATCAGTTACATGGGTTGAAACTTTATGTCATATACAGATAAATCTTTGAAAAGCATTAACGCATGCTTGGAGTATTAATCCAGGAGGCGCAGGTTCGAATCCTGCTCACAACCGTATTCTTTTTCCATTTAAAATTATAACTTTATGGCATATTTCAGGTATTTTGGAAGAACATCAGTGGATTACATTTAAGTGGACGGTCTAAAGTAGCTTCTACTTTACACCAGACACTATTATTATTATCTTTATATGTCTCATATTTGTATGAGAAGAGGCCCTGGCCGTGCAGTGGAACAGCGAATTCTATGTTTTATCATAACTTGGTACAAGAAAAGTTACGGAATTTAAAAGGTCGGTAAGTAGCCACTAATGTGCCAATAATAATAATATACTCCCAACCGTATTTCGGTCACGGCAGCTTATGTCCATGGAGATTATCCAATTACGCAGGAGATATTATAATTCTAGCACAAGTCTACGCGCAAACACAGATGCACTCCCTCGTCCTCGACTTTCATAGTCCGATGGGACGGCAATGCGACACAACCAGAGAGAGATCAGGCACAAAACCGACGGCTTAACGTGCTCTCCGAAGCACGGGGGTGTCACACGACTAACTTTCCAACTCAGGGCTATTACTGAGAATTTCCTATCAGAAAAAACACTTTGCTCGACCTGGGAATCGAGCCCCGCTCAGCAGCCGCGCTTGCAACCACTAGACCAACGAGGCAGTCGATGACAAATGTGCCAATACAATAGGTATCGCAAGACACAAATTTTTCATCTCCTAACTCCTGCGACCACGAACGCTGCAAAGTCTTCGAAACGTCAGGAAAAACAAAAACCAATAATACACGCAATTAATCCGGTTAAAAGTTGTTTTATTATAATGTGTAGTGATCGCGCACACCTAATATATTACTACACAAATTTTTAATAACATATATATCAATTCCTTCCTCGATGTCACGTATGGCATGCTCACACGCTCCAATGCTTCTTATCCCAGCGCAAGAAACCATCCATTTAGGGGCAACCACACATGTATTTATAATAAATAATTAACTCACAAGCAGTACCGTTATAGGGTTTAATTAATCCCGGGCAACGAGAATGTGTCCCGTACAAATTTATTGCCATAATTTACGACAAACAGTCCGGGGAAAAAAGGGAATACAAATACAGTGTAATGTGTACTGTATTAGGTGGTTGGTTAAGGAAATTTCTGGGACTGTGGTTGTGGTTACCATGAGAGTGCTGTGCGCGATGTCGGCATCATCATCATTATTATTACAAGCCTGGTATCCTACTGCAAGACAAAGGCCGAAAAACTTTAGATTAGTCCTCTCGGTAATTTACCTCATCGCGCCATCTCCTTGTCCTTAATTAATATATAATTCTTGCCCATCTTAGTCTTGATCATAAGACACTTAATAAGTATGACTTTTATTCGCGTTACTTGTTTACCCTGAACTTTAAACGTTGATGGATTGTGGATGTTCAGCGGTGGGACTGATTAGGGTAAAAAGAGTTAAGAAATATTTTACTAATTACATTTGTAATCATAACATCCATATTTTCTTCATAGGAAACTGTATTTTAGAGCGCGGCAATTTATGACTTTCAAAATCATCCGGGACTATTAAATGATCTAACTGGAAGATTTGACTTTGATCTCCGTTCACAGAAACAAGGATCGAGATAAGATTCTGAATTTACATGCCTACATACATACAATAGCGTCTTTTTCCTATGGGGGTAGGCAGAAACTAGAAAACGCAAAAAAAACTACATCTGCTTTGAGCATTACAGTCCTCTTGCTTCGTACACGTTCATACATCTGGTCATACAAGAGCGCCGGTTGTGAGTACCTGGCCTTTTTGGAGTACATCGGCAATAAGATTGACTTATATTCTGATATTTTCTTCTAAAATAAATTACACTACCTACATTTGGTTAAAGTATGAGTCTGTTCTAAAGTTACAATATTAAAATGGAAAAAGAGAGTTCATTAGTTTATCAGTCATTAGAGTTCGCTAAGCATGCGTTAATGCTTTTTCAAAGACATATCTTGAATTATAAGTCTGTTGTTAGAGTCTTGCCAGTAACTTATAGGTTTGCCACGCAACACTGCTAGTTGCAGATAACAGCGAAGGAAGCCCTATAAGTATTTACATGGCTACAAAAACTTACACTTGAAACTAAATGATGAAACTAAGGATATAAAATGGTTATTCTTTAGGTGGAAAGTTTTTTTTTATTTGATCGATTGAGGTTAAGCTGCGCTTGCAGCGGGCGATCTGTAGATGGGTGACCATGATTTCATACCGAGACCCCTACGTCTCGGAGAGCACGTCAAGCCGTCGGTGCTGTTTGTCAAATTAAGATCTATGACAGTCTTTGCGGGTAGTCAGAGGCCTGAAAGTCTCACAAACAGTCATACGAGTACCACGACATATCGTGTTACCCAGTAACCAGATCGTGTAGGTCAGATAAGCAGTCGCTCCATGTAAAACACTGGTATTAAGCTGCATCCGTTGTGACTAAAAACCGAACCCAATTTAATTTGAAAAAGGCTAGGCAGATTTTTATATTTAAGTTAAAAGGTAAACTGAGATGGTTTACCAACATTTTGAGAACTCTTCGTGTCTCGAAAGGTTCTCTCAAAACTGCCTTATTGGTCTAGTGGTCCCAAGCGCGACTGCAGAGCAGGTCTCGGGTTCGGTTCCCAGATCAGGCAAAGTGTTATTGAGATTTTCTGTTAGAAAAATTTCAGTAGCAGCCCGGAGTTTGGAATTGTGTCCGGTAGAGAGCAACAGGCTCACTATTTATTACATAGGACTTAATAACAGCATTTGTGAAATGAGGGTGTAGAACTGTGTACAACTCTGCCTACCCCTTCGGGGAATACAGGCGTGATGCTATGTTATGTTTTTATGTGTCTCGAATACTAAGTTAATTCATCAGTTCTAGCTATAAAACTAAGATCTATGATACCTGTCACAGATGCCTCTAAGTCTAACAAGCAACACACCACATCTCATGGTAAAATTACCTGTGGTGTTACCCAGTAACTGAGTGGTGGTGGTCAAATAGGCAGTCGCTTCATGTACCTACGACATTAGTATGCTACATCTAGCTAGACTGAAAGTTGACTCGTTGAGAAAAACCTAAGCAGATATCATCTCATTAATTGAATTCATACGATACGACGGCACAAAGAGCACATTATGGCCTCACATTTTCGCATACCAAACGCGAATTGACCATAAACTTAAAACCAAAACCATGTGTAAATGAACCGAGGTTAAAACCGTAACAGGGTGTAAATCAAACGCACTGCACATGTCTGTCGCATGATTCATGATACTACAAATTGGACGACCTTATTACGACAGCACAAGGTTCAAATTAGATGTTAAAGTTAAGTAAACATGAATTATATTGCTATAGGCGTGTGAGTACTTATTAAGATCACTTTGCATGCATCATTCCAATTGAGTGCGGGATACATGTGTTTCTAATTCCTTTTTTTGCTAAGATGATACTTTGAGTTAGGAGGTATGAGAGCTAAAGTAGTTTGTTTGTCAAGTCTTCAAAGTTATGAGCATGTCGGGAATAGGTTGAATGAACATGAAGGTGGAATTGCTGCGATCAATAAGATGGTTGTAAATTAAATCACGAAGAAATCCTTTGTACACATACAGCACCTGCTTTAAGAACACAACATAGGCCGTTCGGAAAAAAGTCAAGACCATATCATACGAAATATTTATAGTAGATATATTTTCGGGATTGCCCGAGTCAACGTTTGACTCGTGAAAGCACCTCAGCTCAGCTTATGATGAAGGGGTCCGTCCGAGTTCAAATTAGACAAGTAACTATCCCCCAGCCCTTATCCCAATTAATTTGGGGTCAGCGCAGCATGTATTCTCCTTCAACACATCTATACATACTCTCTAATTGTACTGGCATGCATTAGACAAGGTATCCCAAAAAATATACTACTGGTCCTAATACTGGCTATTGACCGTCAGACAAAGTGTTACATTAGGTTTTTCTGTGTGCTCGATTAATGATAGGGTCACTACCTATTTACGTGAGACTTCATACCAGCATCGGTAAAATGTGAATGAGTAACTTAACACCTCTACCTAACCCTTCAGGGGTACAGGTATGATGCAATGTGAAAGTGACGCTGCTACTCATCCATGAAAAATCATTTTATTTTCATCTCTTAGACTCTTTAATCTCTTTATAGCCCTTTTAACGTCACCGACATATAAAGAGGTCTTCTTTGCCAGAGAATAACACGGTCAGATCAAGGTAGGTTATTTTTGTAACTAAACATTTATTTCAGCGAATTTATGTTGTTCACTTATAAAGGAAAATTATTTACATTTGCTACTTAATGAAGCCTTCTTGCCGCCATTAAAGTCTCCCCTCAGTTGACTTCCAAGTCGCTGGGAATCTGATCAGCTGGTACCCTTTGCTCTTTCCTTCTGAAGATGAGAGATGAAGGTACGAGCATTTATTTCTTATTTAATTATTACGATTCAATGATAATTTTGATAATTCTGTGTTGGAATTAAAATATATTTTATAATTAATAAAGGTCTTTAACCTTAACATTCACTGATATAAAACCAAGCGACATAAAACGGTTGTTTATGGTTCATAAATTATAACATTAAACGTTAGCTTTTAGCTTCACTACTCTTTACAAAAATATACTAAACTTACCTATCACGAAAACTATAAACACTATATTCACAACCTTAAACTGTCATCCAAAACTACTGATATTGTTCTACTGAAACCAAACATCCATTATTTAAAACTAAGTCTACCAATAATGTCCAAAATCCTTCACTAAAATTAAAGTTATCCACAACACTTCGCGGTATAAGTTAGTACAAGGATCTACGAGGTTGTATGAAGGCTTCGCACAGCCGCCCAGCGCCACGACAGCCGGCACACTGCCGCCCGCCCTAGCCGTCCTGAATGTTTTCGCAACAACTGAAAATTTTATTCAACGAGCGAACATTATCTTCAAGTTTTCGAAGAGTTCGTAAGTACTGTAAATGCAAACTCGCTGTATTTTTTAGTTACAAAGAAATGTTCCAGCATTGGTTTGTGATTGTTCGCACACGATGAAAATCTGCATACGAGGTTTGAATGAAAAATCTGTCGATTTAGATTGCAATCATATGAATGCAATTTGAATCGTTGGCTGCAATAGCTGACTGTGTATTCTGCAATTTGCATCATTCCAATTGCATTTGCTAGTGTAGAAATTTGTCTGAAGCTAAATCTGGGTGATGGATTTGAAGATAGTGTCGTCAAGGGTTTTATAAACATCACCATAGATATATAACTTCTGCGTTGGACTAGTGGTCCCAAGCGCGACTGCCGAGTATGAGGTCTTGGATTCGATTCCCAGATCGGGTAGTGTTATTGAGTTTTTCAGTTAGGAAATTCTCAGTAGCAGCCTGTTGTTTAGAATTGTAACCGGTAGATGGCAATAGGCTCACCAACTATTACATGGGACTGAATAAGAGCATTGGTGAAATGTGGTTATATAACTATTTTCACTTCTGCGTGCGTAGTATAGCCTCATGCCTGTATTCACGAGGAATACAGGGGTCATTCTTCGAGTTAGATCCTTTGCGTCATTTTCCTCGCTTTAATATTTTTATGAAACTAACTTCGAAATAATAAAATTTTCATTAATACAACCTGATTGTATATCCATGAACTTATATTAATGAAAATTATAACATTTTGAAGTTATTTTCATAAAAATATTTGCGCGAGGTACATGACGCAAGAAATTCAACTTGAAGAATGACCCACAGGCATGATGCTATGCTATGCTACCATAGATAGGATACTTATCTATCGCTACGGTTGACGTTAAAAAACTAATCTTTATCCACCTATCAAGGTGACACAACCTACCTTCACAATAAAGAAAAAGAAAAATAAACGGTAATGAATTTATTAGTGCAATCGCGTCAAAACCATTCCTTATCTGTGAAAAAAGCCTGTGTTTTAACGCCTTAAGTTCGCGTGCCAGTGGCTCCCTCTATCCATCACTAAGATAACATGAACAAATACTTGGTAGAATTAGCATAAACCCTAGAAATTGTTACAAGTACCAACTCAGTCTAGAATAATAATTATAATTGGATATTTTCATAGTAACTTTGTATTGAAGTCAGGTTTGCTGTCGCTTGCCATTTAATGGTTAACTACGTTATCTTAAAGACACCAATTATTCTTGAATATTAGTTACTTAACTGTATTATAAGGGATAATTGGTTGTCGTGGTGACCGAGTGGTTATAAACCGGCCTCTTGAGCCACAAGTTGTGGGTTCAAATCTGGCATGTACCAGTGTGACTTTTTTAACTTACTTATACTATCTTAGTTATTCTTAGACATCACAGACATACAGTGAAGGAAAACATCATGAGGAAATCTGGACCTAAAGGTCTGAAAACCGTAGTGAGCTAGCGTAGTGATCAATATTCGTGCCTTCTTTGTATGAGTAGAGGCCGTTGTCTTACTGTGGGACAGTTAAGGGTTGATTATGTTATCTTATTAGGTTTTATTAGGTTAGGTTTAAAAAACCTTGCCCCACACTAGTAATTTCTTCCTGTATCGTCGGTAAGTTAACAGACATAATCTAACATGCATACACACCTAGACCCGGAACAATTATTTGTAGAACATACAAATATTTGCTTCAGCTCTGGCTCCGGCTCCGCCTATCTGACCTTCACAACCTAGTTGCTGGGTAACACGTTTGGTATGACTGGTTGTCAGACTTCAAGCCTTTGACTACCCGTAACTCATAGATCTTAATTTGACAACCGAGACCGACGGCATAACGTGCTCTCTGAGACCCCTCGTCTTGACATGAAATGATGGTCACCCATCCGCAGACCGTGGCAAGCGCAGCTTAACTTCGATCGATCAATCTGTGTGACTCAGCCAAGAGTCCCTCTCTTTTGTAGGTAAAATCATATTGGGGATTAAAGCACATATTTTATGGAGTACCAGAAAGGCCTTGTATGTAACGCACACACTTACAGCTATACACCTGTTTTTTCTTTTAATTTGATTATTTTCTGAACGGAAGGAAGATTAACAAATGTAATAGTACTTATAATATGTTATTGAAAGCTGAAAAAATTACTTTTTACACCAATTCTGTAATCCTTTCTAAGGATAAAAGCCATTACCTAGTAAAATCTTTAATACTGCTTCAACTCCTTTCCATTGTCAAAATACTTAGTATATTCGTTTAATATTTTATCGATTCCTGGAACCAGCTCGGGCTGATCATTTGCGTTTTATTTACATGTTACTTTAATATTTCGAGAACTGAAAATCTAGGGTATTAATATGTTTTTTATAGATGAAGTATTCCTAAACCTCTGCGTGGGATTGCATTTCAACTTAGTTGTTAGTAAGCAAGCAAGTGCAATATTGATAATATTTTATGATACTTTTGCCTAAAATTCAGAAAATATACTCCGAAAATACGAAGGAACAAAACAAATTGTAAGAATTGATAGCCTAGTGGTATGACCGTTGGAATGAAAAGTCAAAAGTCGCAAGATCGAATCCAACGCACGCACCACTGACATTTCGAAGTCATGGGCGTAGTATAAATTAATTATCACAGTGAAAGAAAACATCCCCAAAAATAGACAGGCAAAGTTAGCTCTCTTCGCAGACGACACTGCCATTTTCTACTCCGGTATTGTGCGCGACCGTATAGCTAGCACTCTCCAAACTTCCGCCAACGTACTAGGCGCTTGGTTCAGGAAATGGAGAATAGAAGTCAACCCCGATAAGAGTCAAGCCGTACTCTTCGCGAAAAAGCGTAGGATCAGACCCCCCGACCCCAAACCGATAACCATGTTCGGCAAGCCGATCCCTTGGGAGAAGCAAGCCAAGTACTTAGGAGTCATCCTAGATAGACACTTGACCTTCGGTGAGCACATAAGGACGGTGCGCTCGCGCGCCGCCTTCGCTCTGGGTAGGCTTCACTTTATCATGAACGCACGCAGCAGATTGTCCCTTAAGTGCAAACTGCGCATTTACACCACGTGCATACGCCCCATCATGACCTACGCCTGCGTAGTGTTCCCACACGCGAAATCGTACCGCCTCCATAAGATGCAGACCCTCCAAAACCGTGCCTTACGTAAGGTCACGGGAGCCCCCCTCTACGTTAGAAACGAAAACCTCCATCTCGACCTCAAGATTCCCACTATCCAACAGTTTATAAAACGCATTTGCAAGCGTTATTTCGAGTCTGCTGAAAAGCACCCCAACCCTCTTATCGCGGCTGCCGCCCGATACACCCCCTCCCAGATAAGTAGAATTCGCCGTCCTAGGCATTCACTATTGTACCCCGATGACGCTATAACCCTGCTCCAAGAGAGCCGTAGGGCCACCAGCACAGTACACAAACACAGACCGCCGTCATTTAGGCCTCGCCGCCGAGGCCCGTCGCGACGTCCCCGTAATGCACCTAATGCATCACCTCCCCGACCCTTGCTCGTGCCAGCCCGCGTAGCCGCTGAGCCTGTAGCTTTAAATTCCCCTGATAATAATAATTATGATAATCCTTGTTCGATCCAGCCAGTCCCTTGCTGTCCTCCCTCAAGCGACGCCCTAAGCCGAGGCTCGTACCCCGCAGGGGGTGCCCTTAGCGTGGTCGCTTTAGATTTAATTTAATTTAGTTCGTATGCCCCTGGCTGGAGGCCTTAATAATAATTCATTATTAGGGCATCCACAGGAAAGTCCGGTTAAGCAGCCGACAACCTCCTAGGTTGACCTGCGAGATGCCACTACCAAAAAAAAAAAAAAAAAAAGAAAACATCGTGAGGAAACCGCACACCTGAGAGATATTCTTGATGGTATGTAAAGATCCTTAGGGGTGGTTTAAACGTTGACACTAGGTTGTTCATCAACTACACGATAAGATAAAGACAATAAATTTATTAATCAACTAAAGATTTTCAACATTCTGAACGTCCAGTATTTATCCATACTAAAAAAGATTATGTGGATACATAACCTTCGCCCTAGATGATAGAATAATAAAACCAAAAAACATTTCACATAATACAGAGAGTGTATCTTTATTCTAAATCACACGTATTTATTCACATATTTGTATCCAATAAAATAATTTTTAACAAAAAAAAGAACCGACTCCAAAAATCTTTCTGTGTAAAATTGCACTAAAAAGTTATAAAATAATTGCATTATTTACTTACTACAATTTATATAAAAATATTTTTTTAATTTTAGAGTATTCTGAATAAAGTCAATTTATTAGGACAATAATATACAATTATTATTATTTTTGGAGTCGGTGCCAGACAAACTTTAAAAATATTGAGGAAGTTTCCTAAAATTTGCAAAGTATATTTAAAGGTACATTAACCATCACTATTTTTACGATAATGTATTATACCTAATTGAACCTATTTACAAATGAACACAACAACTGCCTAAAGCGAACGTAATACGCTACTTCATGAATGTATTTACACGTTTATTATCCTTTACTGGCACCGACTCCAAAAATAATAATAATTGTATATTATTGTCCTAATAAATTGACTTTATTCAGAATACTCTAAAATTAAAAAAATATTTTTATATAAATTGTAGTAAGTAAATAATGCAATTATTTTATAACTTTTTAGTGCAATTTTACACAGAAAGATTTTTGGAGTCGGTTCTTTTTTTTGTTAAAAATTATTTTATTTCTTACTTTTTAGTGAATCTTGCGTACCATAACTGATTTATCGGAAGTGAATATGGGTAGACCTACTCAACGCGCTGTCCATATATATCTGTCGCAGATGGATTGTAGAATCCGCTGTTTTACAAAATCTCTAGCTGCTTTACAAAACAGTACTGTTTTATAAAACAGCTTAACAACGTTCAGCTGGATTGCCATTGCGATACGTTTAACAAAACTGCTACCCACCTTTAGACGTAATGCAGAATGACATATCTACAGTGGGACAGGTTTGTTTATTGTATAGGTATATTAAATGGATAGTCACCATTCAAGTAAAAAAGCGTACTCTGATTTACTTTACTGTATTCTGATTTGACTTTCCGTGGCTGGGTCGACGGAGCCCCGCTTAGCGGGGCTCCTATTTTTGTGTCCGTTATGTTAGAAAAAACCTAAACACGAAGAGGATGACGGGGGCTGTTCGCTCGCTACGCTCGCTCACGGGCCCCCGTCATCCTCTTCGAACCTAACCTGTCCGTGTCGGGATACACGAAACTCCCGAGCTCGCTTCGCTCGCTCATGGATCAATTTAATTTATTTTCTTTCATAATCCCGATATATTGTCGATTATTATAGTGGTTTAGTATTTACGTCATAAAAAAATTTCATAATTTTTTTGCTATTGACAAGTAAAATAAAGTTAGGTTATTATTGTTAGGACATACAGAGCCGACCAAATTTCGAACTAAAATCAACAATCTGACAGTTAAGCAGTTCATTAGAACTATTCTAGAGACCGTAAACACCACCGGAAAGTCACAAGAAAGCAAAATACACCATTTCGTTTACTTCGACGACGTATTATTTTTCAGTTATTTTGATTTAAATACCAAACTACTAAACCAATTTTCATAAAATTTAAATGGGACCAATCTGAAAGTAAATCCTTTCAAATAAAAAAATAATTTTCCAAATCGGTTCATAAATGACGGAGTTCTGAGGTAACAAACATAAAAAAAAAAAAAAAAAAAAAAAAAAAAATACAACCGAATTGATAACCTCCTCCTTTTTGGAAGTCGGTTAAAAATAGTCAGGCTTTTTGTTATAAAGTTACTTTAATAAATTGCTGTAGGAATTCTGTTTTGATTACTTTTTGTTAATACTATATTACATACATCCGTTCGATTTTCCGATGAAAAATATGTGATCGGAAAAACAATCGTATCTTTTGAAGTTTGTGAATTTTTGAACATGTCTATTAGTATCGCGAAAACTATTGAAAAGTTTTCCGGAAGCTGCAGTAAGTTAATTGTTAATTTCTTGTCACTACATGTTGTGATAAATACATTAACGACAGCTAACTCATAAGTCTTGTGATCGCAAGGGCGACTGTCGAACATGATGTTCTGGGTTCGATTCTCGGGTTGAGCAGTGTTATTTAGATTTTCTGCTAGAAAATTCACGGTAGCAGTCCGATGTTTGGAACTGTGTCCGATTGACGGCAATAGGCTCACTACAAATTACATGGGACTTAACAACTGCATAGGTGAAATGTGGGTGTACCACAGTGTACACCTATACTTGCCTCTTCGGGGAAGGCATGATGCTTTGTTATGTAATATGTGTGAGTGGTTCAATCAACGCTTGTACCTCCTCTGTATGAGAAGAGTCCCGTTGCCGGGCAGTAGGAATACTACGGGCTTGTATTATGTCTTAAATACATTCATAGACCGTTAGTCTACGTAAAAGAAAAACGTGAGGACCAGTAATTAAACCTAATTTGATTAAAAACCCCACATTGTTTTCAAAGTCAGCCATTAAGTAATCATAAATAAGAGCAAATGAGTTGCGTGAACATCCTTTATTTTGATTGTCGACCTCGCTTTATACATACTTGACGCAATATTTATTTTTAAAAGGCCTTATTGTATTGATTATGTAGTATGATATTTTGACGGCGTGATTGGACTGGTTAGCGGAGTGTGATAGAAGGATAACATCAGAACCTGGCGCATGAGTAACATTTGGTGTGAAATAGGTAGATAGAAGGAGACCGTATCGGTGGCGGTTACCACGAACAACAGCATTCCCAATGAGGGTTGACTTCAGGTAGGCGGCCGGTCATAGGTAAAACATAGCCAAAATTTAGCAGCATTTAATTTCAAAAACAATTAGGAAGTGGAAGATACTTGCTGCGCCGACCCCAAATAAATTGGGATAAGGGCAGGGGGATGATGATGATAATGATAATGATTGGCATGTTGGTTAAGGGCTTGTCCAATAACTTTCGTATAAACTAAATTATTGTTCACTGTTAACTCACGTGCATTCTTCGGGATTGTCTTGTATGACGCGCAATATCGCCTCGGGCTCAGTTCATGACTAAGGGCTCCGTTCGAGTTCTGAACTAATTAGGCAATCTCGAAAAATGTTTGTGAGTAGTAACCGTTGAACAATAAATATTAATAAGAGCTTGGCTGCTACACCGCGTGTCGTTGGTTCGATTTCTAGGATAGTTATTTGTATAATCTACATATAATTGTACTGAGTCTGGTTTTTTTATGCATGTGACATATATGTTTACAAATTCACCTATTATGCAGGGGTAATTCTTCTGCGGGACAATGTTTAAAATTATATATATTAAGAAACAAAATGATGTCATGACTGATAGTCTAATTAGGCTGAATACTTTTAAATCTATTGACCTTGATCCTTAGTGCTAAGCATAATGAAATTAAAAGACATTTCTAAGTTAATTAAATGTTTATTTTTTATTTGATATTGCTTTGTTCTTGACTCTAGTCTAGGTCAGAGGTGACAGTGACAAAGTCAACGATGGATTTACATTAAACAAATTCGACCACTAGAAGGAATTGAATCTACATCCTTCCAGTTCAGTACGCTGTAATCTAAAGTTACTGTAAACCCTGTTAGCAATATATTTCTTTTTAATTATCAAACATAATTTTCTTCTTTCAAACCTTAAATTAGCATGAAAAACTTTCGTGCTTTATTTGGTGCTTTAGGGTGACCATTCATTGTTAAGCTATGCTATGTTAGCTATAATGTGCTATGCTTTGTTAAATTACTCACACTCCATCCTACTTCATACTTACATTATATTTAAATGTGAAAGATTTGATGATTCGAATTAAGTTTAGAATTTGGCCGTTTATATATCAATCATGTAAAAACTATTAATTTCGGTCCTGGAATTTTGTAGACCGGAAAAATTTAGATTTTTTGCGGGATAAGGGGAATTCCGCGCTGGTAAGTACATTGTAATGAGGAAACAATAAAAAATTGTGGTTATGTGGTTCAAGTGGCTACGTGTTTTTAAAACCATGACCATGCGATATGTACTAACTCGCTTCATCGGCTGTCTTGTCATTGCACTGACAACTGGCTTAGTCTTCGTACTATCTCAGTGACATTTAGCACTAGATTGCACGCAGCACAGAGAAGCACTCATACCCCGTTGCAAACTCTGATTAGTAAACGTGCGTTCAGTTTAAGCAGCACTTCGCGTAGTCAATTAATAGATGGGTTACCGCTACATTGTGCCGGCTGTTGTTCATTCTTAGCAGTTGCTAAACCAATTTAGAGGCCTACAGGTGGCTTGAACCATCGGTGTGCAGCCATAGGTGCCAACCTAGTGACAGAGTTGTACCTAAGAGAGGTCATACCCACACTAACGGAAATATTATGGTACAGCACACCTCACGCAACTTAATAATATGTTCAAATAACCTCAACAGAAATTTTGTATTGTCAAAGTCAAATAATTTATTCCAATTAGACCATTTAAAGGTACTTTTGAAAGTCAAGAAATGTCACGTTGCAAAATGTAGATTCCTATGGAGAAGAACGGGCAAGAAACTCCATGGTTGCTCTTTTAAATGTTGTGTTACAATATTTTTTGTAGGTAATAGCTAAGTATAACATAGCGTAGCATAGCTTAATGTTGATAGGTCACCCTAATGGCCGTCAACGTACGGTTTAACGACGCAATTAATGCGGCTCTTTTATAAGCTTGTGTTATAGGTAAAGTCTTCACGACAAACGTATGCAAATATAGCGATATCGTGAATTGTTGCGTGTGCAATCAAAAGCTACGGGGACGCGATAAATTTGATGTTTATGTATGTAGAAACGAAAATATAATTTTGGTAAGAAATATGCAGCTATGTATGTGTAATTATAGTAATGTCAGGTTATAGCTATCAGTGTACGGGCAGTATTAATTGGTTTTTATTAGGAAATTCTCAGGTGAGGGGCTTGTGGCTACGTAATAGCCGCATGGATCGATCGATCGAAGTTAAGCTGTTTTTGCCGCGGTCGGTCTGTGGATGGGTGTCCATCATTTCAAGTCAGAGCCTGCAAATCTGACAACCAGTCTCACTAAGTGATATCGTGTAACCCAGTAACTGGGTTTTAGAGGTAAGATAGGCAGTCACTCCATGTAATATAGATACTGGTATTATGCTGCATCCGGTTAGACTAGACGCCGACCCCAACGCCATTCCCTAAGTTGGTAAAAGGCAAGAAAGATTGATATTAAGAAATTCTCAGGATCCGAAGTTTGGAATTGTACGCAGTAGGCACTATGAGAGTCAATAACAGCATCGGTCAAATACGGTTGTACAACAGTGTACACCTCTGCCTACGCATTCTGGGAATACAGGCGTCATGCTAATTGCTATGTTTTATGAGATTAAGATGTAGAGATATACAAATAACACACGTATATGTAGATCGTCTCGGAGAGCGTCATCTCACATTTTATAGCCAATTAAACTGGTAGTTAACAAAGAGTCGTTTGTCTTAATAAAGTCGGTAAAACGAGACCGCCGATAACCTTCAGTTAAACCATGTTTAACAATTGCCGAGTAATGTGTGACTTTGTGTGAATTATTGACGTTACATCGTTGCTAGGTCGTTAGAAAATGTTTGTGAACTGACTGAGTTTGACTTTTTATAAATACACCTATCCATCTATTGCCCACTGTAGTGCAATGGCCTCGCTTTTCTTTTTTCTCATACTTCTGTTTCTTGCTAAGGTGGGCCAGTATTTTCTGTAGGTATCAAGCTCGTACCTTCATCTTCGCCATGGTCTGTCCCCCACCCAGTCCACGGTTCTTTTAGCCCACAGTTCATTCGACAAGCCGAAGACATGTCAGACGGGTTTTATTAAAATTTTGCACTTATACATACTAATTTAATTTATGCATCATCGTCATAATAACTTTTTGGGGTTACAACTTAAAAAAAAAAAAACAATTATAAATTCATGTCAAAAATATAGAGTTATTAAATTAGGACTAAACTAAACATGTTTTTCATCCAAATGACTTTTTCTAACATTGTTCAATTATAAGAAATAAAGTAAAACTGATAAATTTACACTCTAATTTTAATCGTGTTATAAACGCCTGTGGCTCAAATGCATAATTGTCTCTAATGAATATTTTCATCTCATTCTTTTGACATTGAAGTGAAAATAACAGGTACTTACTTAAAGTTATACATTTTTGTGGAAAAAGAATACGGTCGCGAGCAGGATTTGTCGAGATGGCTTAGTGGTCAGAGCGCCTGGAGTATTTATCCGGAAAGCGCAGGTTCAAATCCTGCTCGCGACCGTATACTTTTTCACAAAAATGTATAACTTTAAGGTTCGCTAAGCATGCGTTAATGTTTTTCAAAAATAATTCTATATAGGTACTTACTTACTATAGTGTAACATTTATCGGTGGTTTAATTAATGGTCATCAATGCTTGCACTAGAAAAACACACATAGTAAGCGCAAGCGTTTCTACCAAAGTGGTAATGATACCCTATATGCAATGAATTATTTAAAACAGCGCATAAAAAAAACTAATAAATAACCTGTATTGCCATTATAATCAGTATTGGAAGTTCGCGTATGGTAACACTATCGACACAAACGAGTGGCGACATCTATGGACATTGCGCAACAAAAGACAAAATATTGTAGATACGGCATAATTGGAATTATTATGTTAATAACCGTATTATTAACTTTTTCTCCTTTCACAAAGTATTAAACAATTCCTAATTAAGCCAACACTTAAAAATAAGTGCTCTTTTTCAAATTCATTACTGTTTCCCTTGTAGGTCAAATGTGAATGTCATTCTTACAAATATTCATATTATTTTACTGCCTGTAAGCTGATTAAACTAGTCATCATTATTAGCCCCTGTCCTTAACCTAATTTATTTAAAGTCAGCGCAACACGTCTTTTCTTCCCATACATCTCTCTCAGTCCTCATCTCACTAGTCAGTATCTTTCTAGCCATATCATCTTTCCACTACATCCACATGATAATGGATACCACTATCCAACTAAACTTTTGCTCGTAACATGGTCCTCATTCATCTGCGTTCCCACCGAACAATTGATTCAAATTTAATTAAATTACATTTATCATTAACGCTTAGCTAACTAAAGTTCTAATTATTTTGGAAAGAAAAATTCGGTCGTGAGCATGACTTGAACCTACTCGCGGATAAATATGTATCTTTATCCCGCATAGAGCGCCATAATATAGTATTTCATTTAATTTTACACTTAATGCAGATAAGCCAGCAACAGCTACAGAAGCTTAAACTAATATAAATAAAAACAAAACACTATCATTTTCTATCCTATTACTATCTCACCACAGCTATAGCTGCCATGTCATCCTACTGGATCGAGCCATGTCATCCACCCTAATTATAGTATCTATCCTAATGGCCCATTTGTTGCTATACCGCATCTGACTTTACCAGCTCGCGCCGCACCATAACTGCGCGACTTTTTGCCACATCCAGACCAGCTGTCGCTATGTTTATGGTGGCCAGTCCACGCACGACTCTTTGTTGCTTTTTGCTAACATACGGCACAATTGCAAGGACACCGCGACTAAGGACTTGGCTTACCAAATATGTATGGACGACATTAAGAAAGGTAAAACTATCTGGCCCTGTTCTTGATCGGGACCCGAGTTGTTTTTTTTTTCTTTTGATTGGGCATGTGGAGCAATGGTTTGTACTAAATTGTCTGCAACTCTAAGACCATGTTCTGCTTTTTTTTTTCTAACCTTTATAGGTCGTATTTGTTAATACACCTAAGTTACACAACGAAAATTCATATATAATAGCATAGTTTCATGTTTTCCCAGCAAGGGAAACACATTATAACTTTTTGGAATCATGTATAGCTTTTCAATATTAACTTTAGACATAAATACCAACTTGTAAAATTTTACCGCAATGCTCGAACAGAGTGTTATTTTTTTATATAGACTGCAAACTGACATCTTTGATCCTGATTAATCACTGGCTTGGAGACAAAAATTACTTTAGATTTTCTTTAGAATTTTATCAATTATATGTACGGTAGACTGAAATAATTTTAAATAAACTGTTGAGACGCCTGACACCTTAGTCCTCCTGCGACCACGAACGCTGCAAAGTGTTCGAAACGTCAGGAAAAACAAAAACCAATAATACACGCGATTAATCCGGTTAAAAGTTGTTTTATTATAATCGATGGCTTTAATTAGCGAAGTCACTATATATGTATGGAAGTAAACATTAACAAAACAAAAGCACATGGAAATAAATAAAAAATACAATCGACGAAAATAAAAAGAATATCTCTGGCGCCGATTATTGTACCGAGTTAAATTTACGGACGCGACGACGGCAACGGGTTTTTTAATCGCATACGAATTCGCTAAACGATCGTCGTTTTTGTAATTGAATTTGTTTTCTTTTTTTAGTAAATATCCGATTTTTGTTTATGTTGTGTTTTGTAAATATTTAAAAGTTAATCGTTTTGGGTGCCTTGGCTTAAAGTAGGAAACCGCTTTGTATTTATATGGTGATATACAAAGCAATTAAAGAATTACCTATATAAGTTCCTCTGTCTATTATTATTTATTACTATACATCTTTAATATCATAACATAAAATAGCTTGTACTATTCCCCGCAGGGGAAAGCAGAGGTACACAGTTGAAAAACCACATTTCACCAATGCTCTTATTAAGTCCCATATGGTAGTGAGCCTATTTCCATCTACCGGCACAGTTCCAAATACCGGGCTGCTACTGAGAATTTTCTAACAGAAAAACTTTGCCCGACTCGGAAACCGAACCCGAGACCTCATACCTGTAAACGAGTTTAAGTTTTTTTTTCATTCGAAATTCTAATAAAATAGTGAAAATCTCTTCCTTAGCCCCAGATACCATCACAAACGTCGCACGAGTCTCAAGACAGTTGTTATTATTATATAATCGTGATTACAGTAAACCAGTCCACTTATATTACAGTTGTTACGCGTCAGTGTGAATGCACCTTTATGACTCTTCTGCCAGTTTATGTAGATCTTTCAATGTTGATTATATTTTCAGTTCACAATTTGGATACTCGATGTTCTTCCCTGGACTTCATCATAAGTTTGAACTGTTGAATGATTAAGAAGCGTTTTACAATCAAGCTTATGAAATAATTTTGTTTATCAATCATTGGTCTCGTCACTAGCAGAAATTATTTACAGAACCTGGATTCAGTCAACAAATATAAAATAAATAAATTCAACTTTTTGTGGTGAAGATGTTTAATTATCTTTGATATTAGGAATTATTATAACATTTGTAACAACGATAACTTGTTACCATTTAAAATTAAAGCCAAACTAACATGCTTTAGCTTTCCCTTAGCATGGCTCCCAAAAACTAGCTTTCCCCTTGTTAACAATATAAACAACGCAGTCCCAACTAAAATGGACGCGCCACATACCAGGCAGTCCTTAAGACAGTGTCGTTAAACAATTACCGTTAGTTTCGGTAACTGCCGGGGAGGGGCGCTACTGTCTGCGGATGACCCTTTATTTACGATATTACTCGGTATGTGAATGAACACTATTATTTCACTAGCTAAGTTTATTTGGCTGTTAAATGTGAAGCTCTTGTGATATTCCTTGGGGAGGACGTTTCAAGCCGCATTATTCACGCTCGTTTCTGTCGCCTCGTTAGTGTAGTGGATGCGAACCTTTAGAGATCTTGGGGCCACTTCTTAGGTCGAGTTTAGAGCCTTATTTTCAGAGCAGTACGTAATACTTTTTGAGAGAATTTTCCTTTTAATGGCACATAAGATTTAATTATCTTTATGGATCAAGCATGACTTCAAAAACATTTGTTTTATGTATTCAATTTGAGACAGAAGAAGTTTCAAGTATTATTCATGCCCATTTCTGTCTATCATCACTTAAGTAACTTCTGTTCTGCCACAAGAACATGTCAGTCCCATTATTACATACATAGCATCAGGTCTGTATTCCCCAAGGGAAAAGGTAAAGGTTTATATAGTTATACAAACATTTCAGAAATAGGTGATGAAACTACCGGGCACAATTCCAAACTCCGGAGCTGAGAAATTCCTTACTGAAAACTTTGCCCGATCTAAGAATCAAACCCGGAACCTTACAGAACTCGCCCTTGCGACCACTAAGCCAATGAGACAGTCCCCTTATTCCTTTCATATAAATTATACCTTTCTAATTCAAGATAAATCTTTGAAAAGCATTAACGCAAGCTTAGCCAACTCTAAAGTTATTATATTTAATGGAAAAAAGAATACGGTCGCGAAGAGGATTCGAACCTGCGCCTCCCGGATGAATACTCCAGGCGCTCTGACCACTAAGCCATCTCGACCTCTGCTCACCACCGCGAATTCTTCTTCCATATTTTAACACGTCTTATGGCGACGTTATTGCTATCAATTCAGGCCTTATACCTTTCTACTTTCTTAGTCTAGCATAGGAATTACAGATAACTCAATATCCTTATCTACTTCAATAACACAAAATTATAAACAAAAAGAGCCCGCGAAAGAATCCAACAAATACTAAACCGTAGTAAACAAAATAAGAGTAACATACATAGACTTTATCGCCAGCATCGTGTCACGCGTTCGTCCATTGTCTACCTCACCATTGTGTGAAGCAGGCGAGACGTGGTGTCTGCACTTGTATGCAGGTAGGAATTCACAGCCGAGTGTAAGCGCACTTCATAAGGACAGAACGTGATTTGGAAAAATGAAATCTTGGAATTAAAGGTTGGGTATTTAAAAGAGTTATAATAAGCGCTAGGCTGTTTGGTTACTTAATTGTGTGTGGTGGAGCAAATAAAAACAGGAAATGGCAAGTGAAATTGTCATTGTGAAGATCTTAGTATAAAATGCCCCCACCATCACAGGTAGGGGAAAAACAAGGTCGTCAACATTGGGAGCAAACTAACACCGTAAAGTGTGTGCTTTTGTACACCGTGTGACGATTTTCGGAGAGGTTTTCAGTTGCCCCGTGACGTGCCATAGCACCAAGGGGGCACTGGTTTGTTCCTCACGAGTTAAAAGTGTCCTATTCCTATTTCTTGCGACGGCCGTATGGTATTAAGGTAGTACGGTAGGAGTCCCTCGCCATTAAGTAAAGGGCATCCATGAAGATTTCCACACGATAATATAAAAAAGGGTATACCTAACAAAGCCACAATGATTTTATGTGGTGCGGCTTCAAAGGAGTTTTTTCCTGGATTCCCAATGCACGAGTGATTGATAATCTTGATGTTGTAAGCTTCTATACGTTACCATATGCCTTTTTACCAACTTATCGGTAACGAATTAAATAAAAAACTTCAAGAAGAGACTGGCTCAACACGAGGAAAACTGGCGCAGCAAATGAAGTAAAAAATCGCAGGAGTCTGTTGATTAATTCTTTTTAGGATAAGCGAAACCAATTTTAAAACTGTCTTATAAAAACTCACAAAGTTACATGCATGAGCATCTGGAAGTCCACACACTGTGTCCAACTTATAGAATATTTTTATAGTAGTTAGACCGAATATAGCACAGTGTAAAAATATATTACAATTGTTTCTGTTACTGATTCTGAACAAACTACTTCATGGTTTATTTTTTTTACATGTACTATACTCGCGACAATCTAAGAAGTCCGATTTGACGTTTCTTTTTTGAGTGCATTTTTTCAATATAAAGTTAAACTTGAGGTTTAGGAATGATACTCGTTATTATAATGTATGGATAACATAATAATTATTTAGGATTATGAATTTGATTTTTCAATTTCTTACGTAAACGTTCATAAAAAGGTAAAATGAGATACGTCAATCAGACTTCTTAGATTGTCGCGAGTTTAAAAGTAATGTTGTTTAAAAGATTAGTATAAAACATATAAAATATACCTATAGAGCCAAATGGTCATCATGAAGATGTACCAACACGTTCAATATCTCCGAACAAACCAATCGTCTCGTTCACCATTACCGATCACATTGATGAACGACGTAAGATAATCATTGATCGGTACACGGATGATAGAAATGCGAGATAACGACCGGTCGGCAATTTTCTATGCACCATTTGTATGTGTCCGCCTGTCCAAGGTGTTTACTCCGTGGACAAATCAATGAAGATGTTTTGGGCTATACTGTGTTTTGGACATAAGCATGTATTATGTACATTTTGAATAAAAGTGTTTACAGGGTAATGAAATATTTATAAGTCAAATTATTTATACCAATTAAACTATTTAGAGGTACTTTTGAAAGACAAGAAATACCATGTTCCAAAATGTAGTTTCCTATGGAGACGAATGAGCAAGGAACTCCGTGGTTACTTTATCTTTTAAAATGTTGTTTTACAATTTTTTTGGTACATTTACATCGTTTAGTCAAAAGACATTAAGTGATAACGGTCCAGATATAGTTATACACGTAGATACAAATAAAAAGAGTTGTAACCAGTCCCAACTTGAGGCATCTGTTCACGACAATATCACGCCGTCGAATATCAATAATTAGCTCATAGAGACATTACCTTATATACACAGCATCTATTAACCTATATAGGAGAGGTGTATTATGATTTCACCAATACCGTTAAAAGTCCTAGTAATAGACGGTGAGTACCAGCCACCATTCTAATCTGAGCACTAAATTACTGTTGAGAATTTACTAACAGAAGAACACAATAAGGCTTTGCCTGTTCCATGGATTGAACCTCGGAAATCAGGCTTAATAGACGCGTTTGAGATTAATATACCCATTGGTCTAAAATGCGACTTATGAATTAGGAGTGGTTATAAAAACTTTTGTTATTCACGACATTTTAACAGAACCATTTCTTGAGTTACAAGTGTGTGTCATGTTGAGCCCTAAACTTATGAATAGGTATGTCTGGAAACTATTAATGTGCAATTTCTCAAATTATATACTTTTGTCTTGTACCACTATTGAATTCAGCCAGCGACATATTCAATAAAAAAAAAAACAATTCAGAAATAAAACGAAATAAAAAAGAAGTCGTTCCAACAGTAAGCCTTCGGCTTTGTAACACATATTTACCGACAACCGTAAACTAGCAAATCCGTCATATTATTGACAGCTTTCTGAAGAAGAGCTCCCAACTCACAACCATAGTGTAAGTAAGCCAAATACGTTGAGCATCTTCTAGTCAAAGAACCTATCACTACCAAAACATGCGATGTCACGAACTGACAAAGATTGTTGGTTCGAATCCCGATCGTGTCTATTATTTATTTTTCAATGTTTCCTTAGAAAAATAATAATTAGTTTAACGTACCATAAATAACATAGAATAGTGTTTGTATATACGAAGAATGAAAATTAAAATTGTTTATTCTGTAAAAAGACCTTTACAAACTCTTTTACTCGTCACGATGATCTAGAAGACCATCTTATCTTTTATTTTCATTTGCATTTCTTGTCTTATTACCTCTGAGAAGGAAGGCTGAAACAAACTCATAGGACAAGGTCTCTTATAAAGTCATTCTTCTTCCAATGCAATGACGTCACCAAAAGACGTATTAAAATGTGGAAGAAGAATTCGGGGTAGTGAGCAGAGGTCAAGATGGCTTAGTGGTCAGAGCGCCTGGAGTATTTATCCGGGAGGCGCAGATTCGAATCCTGCTCACGACCGTATTTTTCTTTCCACAAAAATTTATAATATAGTCCCAACCGAAAATTCGGTCATGATATCTGCACGGAGACAAAGAATGCAGGAGTATAGTGGAAATTATCCACTCACATATGCGCAAATACAGGTGCACATCCTCTTCCTACACTCTCATAGCCCGATGAGACGACAATCCGACACGACCGGCAAGAGATCAGGCGCGGGACCGATGGCTTTACGTGCTCTTCGAAGCACGGCGGTGTCACGTGAGGTATAAAAACGCTCCCTGGCCATCCATCTACAAAATAACCGCACCAAACGTTGCTTAACCTCAACAATAATTTACCGACTAAAGATTAAAACGGGCCATGCGCGCCTGAATGCACTGGTATCTTAACTACCAATGTTATTTTATCTTAATCTCGAAGTCCACCTGCAAAGGTCATGGTTCTCACAGCCTCATATCAAGTAAGTATCTTGTTGTCGATAAGAAGGTAAGAAGACACAATTTTATATTAAAGTGAATTGTCAACTTCAAGATAAGATTAAAAATTAACCCGATCATGCCACAAGTGGGTCCCGATTTCCGTTTTTTAAATTCTGGTCATGTTAAAAATGTTGTTTAAGATAGTGCAAGTATACCAATGGCCGCAAGGGTTTCTCCAGGTGGAGATGATGGTCTGTGCCAAATTTCCTTAAAATCGATTCAGGTATTAAGACGAAACAAACAAACAGGTACACTTTCCCATTTATAATATAAGGATGACCAAATACTTTAATGCAAGTCACTCAATTGTATTAAGCTCTCAAATATAAACAGTCCTGTCTTTATCACTTCAAGGCAAAGCTAGAGTGACAGCACGAAGGTTTGAAGTTTACGTAATTTTTCTCTTGAATATACTAACAGAAAAACTCAATAACACTGCCCTACGCAGAAATCGAGCCCAAGAACTCGTGTTCAGCAGTCGCGCTTGGGACCGCTAGACCAACAAGGCAGTCATAAAACATTTTTTTTTGTTCATTTAGGACCCTTTTTCACATGTATGAAGGATACTCTAAGGCCAACATAAGTTAATATTACTTAGCTTAACTATGTTCCCGTCTCTATCTTACACTTTGTAGTTTCACAGCTGTATGACAGTGACAGAAATAATACAAATTTTGGCGTAGCATTATTCCTATTATCTATTTATCTAGGCTTCCATACTTTTGTATCACTGAAGGGAAGTTTAGCTGCGCTATTTGAATTAGCACAATTCTTTTTTAGTTATGTTACGTAAGTAGGTCAGGTATTTTTAATATAGACTTTCCATCTCTAATGAGTTTTAAAGGGTTTTTATGCTGCAGATATTTTATTCATTGAGTTATTATTATTTTGCGCTTGTTATTGAAGATCTTTGAAAGTTTATTTTGTAGTTATGTCTAAAAGAACTTTTGAGACAATAATATAATACACCACATTATATACGGTGCAGATCTATTCTATAAACTTTTATTGTGGTCATTATCTTTGAGCGGAGCAATTATAGTATGGTTAAGAATATTTTCTAACAATAAATCTGGATCTAGTATGAAATATAATATGTTGATAATGAGCATTGAAAATAGTTGCATCAAGCTACAAAAGTTATAATTATATCAAGACTTGCTTACTCACAGATGACGAAATGTAAACAAACATTCTAATGATTCAACATGGTGTATAATTTAATCCACACGACACTTAACGCCACGACTCATTACACGCAACATTCAACTTTCTTTGACTCGTTATTACAAAACGAAGAAATTAATTAAACATGCAATTTTGCATCTTAATATAGGGTTTTAGAATTCTTATTTGTTAGTTTCAAAATCCGTCGGATATCTCACTTTGGTTTTAGTATAAACAGTAGCGTCATCTGTCGAGATCAATAAACGTTTCAATTCGAATGTTCTTTTTATAAATTTAGATGACGATGGAGTTATGTGACATGCGCGTGCGTCGCTCATTTAAAAACTTGTTTAGAGTCATGTATGGTGAAGAAAATTTTCTTTGACATATTTGATTAAAGAGCTCATGATACTAAGAATATGCAACACTTAAATACAATTTAAAAACATTGCAAATTCTTCATAGTTTTAAATGGAGATAAAATAAAAAATCTTATATTATGATTTCTGATTTCATTAATTTATCCTGACTTCACTGAACTGTTTCTAACATTGCGATCGTCCCGATGGTCCCTAAAGGTAAACTTACAGTTATAATAACCATCGTACCCCCACGATATAGAGGCCATTATGCAAAAGCACCATTCATAGGATAGCTTAAAACAATGTTAACACAGTCATAAAACGTTACGTAAACGGTATTAATCCGAAAACGTTACGTAGGTACCTTTTTAGTACAGGTTTTAAGGTTAAGATTGGACTTGCGAACAGTTCGCGGCCGACATCTGACTTTCGAGAAATCAGCATCAGCAATCAGCATAACTTCGACAACAGTCGAACATCAGCTGTCAACAGTCAGCTAAAACTCGGCAAATGAGCCGCTGACCATACGCAGAAATCGCTACGTAAAAGCTTCCATTTAAAACAGCATTTTTAGTGAACTCACAACTAATAGTTAGCGTCAAACTTTTTGCCTCTAGACTCTATAACAGAATTAGCACTCCAATTTCAGGACAGTCGGCTAACGTGTAGTACGCCAAGTAAGAATCGTGATAAAGCCTTTTAATGTTGCTAACCTCATTTTCTTGGCCGTCAAGTGCCATTAAAAGTTTAAGCTTCGGCCTAGGATAGTCCAGAGACCTTACTCGCTTTTATGACTGGATTTAGTGCGCTAATAAATAAATGTAGCCATATTACAGATAGTGTTTGCGAAACAAACTTTCTGTATGAAGATTGATGTTTACAGTCGAGTGTGGCTGATCATGTTCAAATTGTAATTATTGTTTTAAGTAACTAAGTTTTTAGAATAACATTTTTGTGGTAAGAAAAATACGGTCGTTAGCAGGTTTGGGATCTGTATAGGGACTGAAAAGATAGCGATTACGTCACCATAAGCCTTTATAATGTGTAAGAATTTGGCGTAGTGAGCAGACGTCAATAAAACTTTTTTTTATGTGGAGGACTGCCCTCGCATATGCAATGATCCTGTGCCAACCACAGTTTTCATCGGACTATGAGCAACTCACTTCAGATTTCATATTCTACCTTTGATGATCCGCATCATTATCAAATCTTCAATCACAGACTAGTAATGAATATCCAAAATGCATACCAGTTACAATATTGTCAAAAACCTTAAACTTGTGTTGTTTTAATCTTAGTGTATCTTCACTATGCAACCAAAATAATTTTGAGAAACCATTTCTTTTTTCAAAATACTCGGTCAGTCGAACCACTACTTTACGTGATGGTAACTGAACTCTGAAACTCCACAACCGATTATGGGGAACTCAACAAGGCCCTTAAGGCCAGGGACGTCGCGTTCCATACTTACTCTCTCCCCGAGAAGAAATCTACCAGGGTCGTCATAAGACGCATCCCGAAGGAAATCCCCACAGAGGACATCCTCAGCGACCTTCAGTCGCAGAGAGTCCCAGTATCCCAGGTGCACCGGATGCACCAACCCAGAGGTGGGGCCGCCTACGACATGGTGCTAGTCGTATGCGATCCTACCGAAGGACACCACCCGATTTTCCAGGTCAAAGCGATCTGCAGCCTTTCCGGCATCTTAATAGAGAAGCCTTATAAAACAGGCGTTATAGGGCAAAGCCACCGTTGCCAATTATACGGTCACGCACAGACCAACTGTTTCGCCACACCTAGATGCGTCAAGTGTCTAGGTGACCACGGCACTGTCGACTGTCCCCGACCCAAAGATCGCGCACTATGCACCGACCCTCCCAGTTGTGTGCTCTGCGGCGAAGCCGGTCACCCCGCTAACTATCGCGGCTGCCCTAAGGCACCGAAATCAACCTCGCCCAAGCTCGTTAAGCGGGCTAACGCCCGTCAACAAAGGGAAAGCCCTTCGGTGGCGATCCCCTCTTCCCAACTCCCCGCCCGCCTCAGCCCTCAGAGACCTAGTCCGTGGGCTCCCCTCAACAACTACCAGCAACAACAAGCTTTCCCAGCTCTCAAAACTAATTCTATGCCCATGATCGCAGCTCTAATGGCCTCGCCCATAGCTGCGCCCCCCTCCCTAACGCCTCCGACTAACGCGTCCTTACCGGCTAACGCCGCCGCCTCTCTACCGGTCGTAAACGACGACCTCGCGTTTGACCCCGCGATCGTCATACTCAGCACCTTCAGCGTATTCTCTTCTGATAACGCTCGCGCTATGGCCAAGGATATCATCGCCTGCGACCAAAGGCGACCCTATGAAGCTTCTCATGGTGTACAACGCCTTTCCCAAGATTATGCAAGCCCTGCGCAATCTAGCTCATAATAAATAAATAATAAAATCTTTAATGGATAAGAAGAACCTTTGTAGAACCAAACCGCGCTCCCTAAAAATACGACCTTACTGCCCTCCTCGGCTTGAGTGACTCCGTTATCATAGCGGGCGATCTCAATGCCAAACATCCCGCTTGGAACAGTAATACGACGACCGCGAGAGGCAGGCAACTGTTCGGCCTGTGTGCCACTCTCAACTTCGACATTATTGCTCCGATGCATCCCACTCACTATCCGCACAACACCGCGCACCTTCCCGATATTCTCGATGTGGCGCTTCTAAAGAACGTAAACCTTCGTTTACAGTCTATAGAGACGCTACACGAGCTCAACTCCGACCATCGTCCCGTGATCATGGCACTGGCACCTCGCTCGGGGCCCTCTGATCCTTCCCGACCCCCTCCCACTCAAACGATCACGGACTGGAAGAAAGTAAGCGAAAGCCTACAATCGACCAGCTCCCCGCACTTAGACTCTATTCCCGACGTCATCGCTTCGGTCACTGACACTACGAATGCGATCGATTCGTTCACCGGTCACGTACAATCCGTTTTGAACAGTTGTTCACGGGAAGTTCCATTGATGGACAACCATCACTGGAAACTACCGGCGGACGTACGCGAATTGGTAACGGAAAAGAGCGCATCCGTACGTGCCTACAGCGCGTTTCCCTGCGACGCGAACAAAGCTCACATGCGCTATTTACAGCGTGCTGTAAAGAAACGCATCGATGAGCAGCGTAACGCGCACTGGGATAAGACGCTGAGCGACTTAGAGCCCACTCACCTAGCATTCTGGCAGCTTCAAAGGAGACTCCAATCCGATGGAGTGGCCACCATGCCCCCTCTCATCCGCCCCGATAAGAGCATAGCCTTCGACGACATCGAAAAGGCCGAGTGCCTGGCCGACAGTCTAGAAGCGCAATGCACTCCTAGCACCCAACCGGTTGACCGAGCGCACCTCCTCAAGGTAGACGCAGAAGTAGAACGCAGAGCCTCACTCCCGCCGTTCGAAGACCCCGACGACCCCCTGCCCCCCGTCACTCCCGACGAGGTGCAAGAGGTCATTAAAAATCTCAAACCCCGCAAAGCCCCCGGCATAGACGGCATCACTAATAAAGTCATGAAACTTCTCCCCGCCCCTTTCATTATACTCATGACCGCCATCTTCAATGGCGCCATGAGTCACAACGTCTTCCCTCAATCGTGGAAAGAAGCCACCGTCATAGGTATCCCTAAGCCGGGAAAACCCGCGAACGAACCCACCAGCTACCGACCGATCAGCCTCCTCAACGTACTCTGTAAAATCTACGAGAAGCTTATTTATAAGCGACTCAAGGACTTTGCCGATGCGAAGAGCCTCATCCCCAACGAACAGTTCGGTTTTCGTACCCAACACTCGTGCGTACAACAGGTCCACCGCATCGTCGAGCACATAAGCGCCGGTTTTCAGCGCGGCACGATGACAGGCGCGCTCTTTTTCGACATAGCGAAGGCTTTCGACAAAGTCTGGCACAACGGCTTATTATACAAGCTGTACCAACTTGGCGTGCCCGACCGTCTCGTGCTCATCCTACGGGACTTTCTTTCGAATCGCACTTTCCGCTATCGCATAGAGGGCGCACTATCCGCCCCCCACTCTATCCGCGCCGGTGTCCCCCAGGGCTCCGTGCTCTCGCCCCTCCTGTTCACGCTCTTCACTAGCGACATCCCCAAAAATAGACAGGCAAAGTTAGCTCTCTTCGCAGACGACACTGCCATTTTTTACTCCGGTATCGTGCGCGACCGTATAGCTAGCACTCTCCAAACTTCCGCCAACGTACTAGGCGCTTGGTTCAGGAAATGGAGAATAGAAGTTAATCCCGATAAGAGTCAAGCCGTACTCTTCGCGAAACGGCGTAGGATCAGACCCCCCGACCCCAAACCGATAACCATGTTCGGCAAGCCGATCCCTTGGGAGAAGCAAGCCAAGTACTTAGGAGTCATCCTAGACAGTCACCTGACCTTCGGTGAGCACATAAGGTCGGTGCGCTCGCGCGCCGCCTTCGCTCTGGGTAGGCTCCACTTTATTATGAACGCACGCAGCAGATTGTCCCTTAAGTGCAAACTGCGCATTTACACCACGTGCATACGCCCCATCATGACCTACGCCTGCGTAGTGTTCCCACACGCGAAATCTTACCGCCTCCATAAGATGCAGACCCTCCAAAACCGTGCCTTACGTAAGGTCACGGGAGCCCCCCTCTACGTTAGAAACGAAAACCTCCATCTCGACCTAAAGATTCCCACTATCCAACAGTTTATAAAACGCATTTGCAAGCGTTATTTCGAGTCTGCTGAAAAGCACCCCAACCCTCTTATCGCGGCTGCCGCCCGATACACCCCCTCCCAGATAAGTAGAACTCGCCGTCCTAGGCATTCACTCCTATACCCCGATGACGCTATAACCCTGCTCCAAGAGAGCAGTAGGGCCACCAGCACAGTACACAGACACAGACCGCTGTCATTTCGGCCTCGCCGCCGAGGCTAGTCGCGACGTCCCCGTAATGCACCTAATGCATCACCTCCCCGACCCTTGCTCGTGCCAGCCCGCGTAGCCGCTGAGCCTGTAGCTTTAAATTCCCCTAATAATAATAATTATGATAATTCTTGTTCGATCCAGCCAGTCCCTTGCTGTCCTCCCTCAAGCGACGCCCTAAGCCGAGGCTCGTACCCCGCAGGGGGTGCCCTTTGCGTGGTCGCTTTAGATTTAATTTAGTTCGTATGCCCCTGGCTGGAGGCCTTAATAATAGTTTATTATTAGGGCATCCACAGGAAAGTCCGGTTAAGCAGTCGACAACCTCCTAGGTTGACCTGCGAGATGCCATATAAAAAAAAAAAAAAAAAAAAAAAACTCTGAAACTGATATTTTTATGTTTTCTTAGAGCTTTTACCCGACTGCTGCGAGGCTCAAAAGCAGGTTTTTGTTTTATAAGAAATTTTCGTACCAATTCGCCTGCATCGTAAGCGACGGTGGGGCTGAAAATGGAGGACATAGATCCAGAAGAAACCTATTCACTCTAGCCTTGAATTTGCCTGAGGTTGCATTCACGGGCAGAACGTATCATGAACGTGGATCCAAATCACCGCCTACAGATTTTCGGAATTTCCACGAGAAACAGGTGGTAGTGTGCCCTCCTTCTTCTTGTCCTATTAATATTTTTATGTCCTAATATAATATCTACAAAACCATAAAACTAACTACTTTCAAACATTCAATTTGAATACTAGGCACACAAACTATTATGACGGTATTAAAGCAAGTCAGCCAAATTTAGGCATCGCTTCTGCGCACACTCCCTTCCAAAATACGCGATTCTGCAGTATTATTTCTTCCAAAATCCTCGGTCGGCCAAACAAATAACCAAATCGGCTCCAAGTGCGATAGTTCAATGCGGAACGTTTTATCACGCGGTGGGTACTACGAAACAAATTGAGATCCCCTGATATGTGTGCGTTACATAAATCTTGCCTGTTCGCGGGAATCCTTCGAATTATCTTGTTTTTGTTTTACCGCTGTGGGTATAGTGTTTTTTTGGTCGGCTTGTTATTGATGGCAGAGGATAGGGACTTAGTTTACTTTGTCATATTTTTATGATTTCAATTCGTGAATCGATTTAAAAAGATTTTGTTTCTTATACCTAAATGCGTAATATTCAGCAAAAGCGAATTTTCGAAGGATGTACCTTTCTTTGGTTATATTTATAGTTTTAAGCAAACAGTCAAGCATGAATTGCTTTTATCCTAGAATCACAATTCCAGAACTTAGAACTTAAATAATATTCTTATTTCATTAAAATGAAATAAATTGTTCAAAACAGCAGCCTAAATCGAAGTGATAACTAATATAGAATATTGATTATTTGATGATAGTTTTGTGTTAGTAAACAAAACAGGTACCTACATAAACTCCGTTAGTTGTATTTACTTAAACAGTAAGTAAAATTGCTAGAATATAAGTACCCAATTTATGTACCAACACTAAACCGTCATTAATAATGCCAGCCAATACATAATACGAAAATGCAGCGCAAACTAGCGCCACTTCAATACGGAGAACCGTTGAAACAAAAGTTAGTTCAATGATACTCGCCGATAGATGCCACTACGTATCGGGTGCAACAAGAAAAAATGTATGCCTTGAAATATTAAGAAAATTATCCTCAATTTAATTACTATATTTCCTTTTCAAGTTGGCTTGGAAAAAAAAGTGAATTTATTGTTATCAACGAATTCTACCAGTTCAGGAATAGGGCGTCTCCGGGTTGCGGCGGATGCAGCTGCTATACCGGAACCCCGGTAAAAGTTAATGAAAGATTTGGTGATTTAGATGATAAAAGTCTGGTATCAAGTTCGTTAGGGATTTCTACACATGGAAAAAAAGCAAGGACCTTTTATTATCCATTTCGGCAATCGAAGAATTTTGGTAATTTCGTACTTTCTAAGATTAACTTTGAAAGAACATTTGTGAAATTGAAAATGGTATTTCTAAGAAACTTTTCAGTTCCCTCCAGTTATATAACTAACGATTAGTGAACTTTCTTTTCTTTCATTATGAATATAATGCTCAAAATTTGTTTTTTTAAATCTGCTCTTTGATTTGACATCCTTACGGAAGCTAGATTTTTTTAGGTAATTTTAAGATAACCAAATTTCAACATTGACAAGTGACATAGAAAACCCAAGTCAAAAGGAGTCATTAGTAGACATTTTAACTGTACTTTAACAACTTAAAAGTTTAAGATAAGAGTAATGAAGTAAAGACTTGCGAAGTTTTTAAAACCTTAAGTTTTTCCGGAGTTATCAGATGGTTTAACACAAGTTTTAACTAATGAATTATTCAATTGTAATTACAATCAGATTGATGAGATCCATTAGTGAAGAGCTTTCTAACCAACTTCCAAAAAGGATCGGGTTCTAAATACGACAGATTGTTTTAGAAATTAATGCTTATTATTTTTCCTTTAATATCCTTTTCTTGGGCATGTATTAAATATTTCAAGTCTACCTATTGAGTACGATGATAATAATTGTGCGGTATCTCTAATTGGTACTGCTACGAGTACAAAGATTACAGTGTAGATTGACTGCTTGTAATTTTTTACATGATTACATTTCTAGATCATAGCGTACCTTTTCTTACTTAACTGATTCTCGAAGTTAAAATCTTAGGACAACAGCAATTTTAAATTAATTTCGATAATCCGAATGTCCAACCAGCCTCGTAAAAGAAAAAGATTTTTTTGTAGGTACTTTATAGTAAAAAATTCAATAAAAAAAAATATATTTCGTTGACTTGGACTCATTTTTCTTTTTTAAACGTTGCACCACACTAGCAATTTCTTCCTGTATCGTGGGTGCGTTTACAGAATATAATCTCACAAGTACACACACACCCAGACCCGGAGCAATTATCTATACATCGTACAAATATTTGCTCCGTGCAGGAATCGAACCTGCGACACGCAGCGCAGCAGTCGGTCTCTCGACTACTGCGCCAACCGCGATGTCAGAACTAGGTTTTGGAAGCGATTGCTAGTCGGGCAAAACGTCACTGGTTCTCTCAGTTTAACCCCGAAGTCTGGTATTGGGCCCAGCTACAAACTTGCAACTAGCATTATGATCACCACCCATACGAGTCTTAATAATGGTATCAGTAGAATGTGTGTGTTCATCAATAAGTACTCTGCTGAACCCTCCAGGAAGTACGTAACAATTAGGTTTTGTTTGTTTAATGATAATTATGATGTACTACATAGAAATTACTAGTTGTTTATTACCAGGTAAATCAAGGGACTTTTATTTCGTGCTAGGTAATGATGAAAATCAGGCCGTGAGCGCAAGAGCAGCCTATATATAGCCTATAGCCCTTTTTCGAGACATCATTGAGTTTAATTGTGGAAAGCAAAAGTTATGCTCACGGCCTCTATTATCATACTACCTACTCTTTAAAGATAGTCTAAAATCTATCACATTAATTTCAGTCCCAATCTAGCATCAATTAAGAAGCCTATAAGCCCAAATTAATCAAAATCTTAAATAGCAATTAGATGTTATTTCAACGTTGGAATATTTGTTAGGGTAGCGAAATAGGGCACTCATCGCTTACGTTGCTTTTAGGGCCGGACGTAAGTCATAAGCGGTGCGATTTTCATTCAAAAAAGCAATCTAATTGATTCAACTGTAGAAATGACAGTAATAGGATATGAATTTGCCGTGTAGACTTTAAAAATCAGTTAAGAAGTTTATAATTTACTTAACCGATAAAAAATACAGTTGGATGGCCGTGCGGTTTTTGTCAGAAGGTAGAATTTATACACATGGCAAAAAAACTTCATTATACATCTAAACAGGTATACTTATTAATTAAAGTATTTTTAACCGACTTCCAAAAAGGAGGAGGTTAACAATTCGGTTGTATTTTTTTTTATGTTTGTCACCTCAGAACTCCTTCATTTATGAACCGATTTGGAAAATTATTATTAATAATTGTATATTATTGTCCTAATAAAATGATTTTATTCAGAATCCTCTAAAATTAAAATATATATATATATATATAAATTGTAGTAAGTAAATAATGCTATTATTTTATTACTTTTTAGTGCATTTTTACTTAACAAAAAGATTTTTGGAGTCGGTTCTTTCTTTTGTTAATTTTTCTTATGATTTATATATAATAGATGATTTCGATATAGTCGCATGATCCACTTATTTTAATCACCTGAAATTTTGCACTATAAAATTCAACATGAAAAGGAATGTGATAAAATACATTTACACCCTAAAATACTTTATTCGCTCACATAAATCAACCATAAATTTTTACCATTGCAAAAATTAAAAAACATTTTGTTTTAATACATGTTAAAGCCATGTATGCCTATATTAATTACTATTTTATTTTTTCAAGGAATCTTTGAAAAATAATAGACACAAACGGGGATTGAACCAGCGCGCAGCGGCCCTTGAAATTCCGTGTGATAACTGTTCCAACTGAGCTTACTTGTAGTTTTTTGATACTATTAAATTTCAGACGTTCTTGTATTAGTCTTAAATAGACGCCTCGCAATATTAAATTAGCAATCATTAACAGATGTACTAAAATCTATCTATAATCAAAATCAAAATCAAAATCAAAATCAAAATCATTTATTTTCAAATAAACCATTTACAGGCACTTTTGAATTGTCAGAAGTTAGTTGCCACGTTCCAAAGTGTAGATTCCTATGGAGAAGAACGGGCAAGAAACTCCACGGTTACTCTTTTTCATCATATAGGTTTTTACAATAGTATTGGTTACACTGTTTTTGTTGCAAAATAGTATGTGAGAACAATGTAAGAGTTACAAAAATACTACCAATACTAAAAGATATCCCTATGTTACCCGGGACAATGTAAGGATTCTAACGATACCCCATACATCTATATCGTTCTATATCGTATCTAGTTCGTTCGATCGTTTAGAAGTTCTGGTGGAATAAAGAAACATACATACATACATACACACTTACATGAACCCTAAAGACATAAAACTCCTTTTTTGGGCAGTCATGTAAAAATACGCTTCCACTTTCAAAACTTTTCCATCGCTTTCAGTTCATAACTTATTCCTGGGCCCCAAAAACCTGAATCTGGCCGTGTGCCACGAAGGCAGGTTATTAACACTACGTGAACACTTGGCACATGCCGGGTGACAAATGAAGCCGACATTATGAAGGAACCGCTCATATTTTCAACTAATATTGTGCAGCCGCGAAGCTGGTCGGACGAAAAATTTGATATTATTTTGTGGTATTTTTCAGTCAGTTTTAATTAAAAGAAAAAAAAAAAACAAATATGTGGACCAGGACATGGGCGAAGCAAAAGGAATACGTAGGGTCTTAGTAAGTGTCAGTTTCTGCTTACACCATGGGAAAAAGGCGTGAGTTTAGAAGTGTTTTATGTAGTATGTAAGTAATTAATACGCTAAGATAATTAGTAGAAATAGGATCCAGAAATGATGAAGTCAAAAGCTCTCTTCCCTGGATACGATATAGCAAAAACTGTGCAAGAGAGCAGCCGTAGACAATAATTGGTCTGTCTTATTGGTTTGATGGTCACAAGCACGACTACCAGGCAAAGTGTTCTATTACCAAATTCTCAGCACCAGCCCAGATAATTTTTCCCGATAAATTTCAATAAGCCCACCACCTACACCTACACTACATGGAATTTCATCATAGGGTGAAACTTAACTTTGCACACTTCTTCAACCCCTTCGGGAATTACACGCGTGAGTACACATACAATAACTATGATTGTGTCGAAGAAAATTCTGTTTTTTTTTCTCGACTCTTTTGGCGACTTTTGCACCTCTGACGTAGGTAAACATTAACAAACTACAATACCAATATACCTACATCAAAACAGTCATAATTTGGCGTCCCAGCGCATTACCCATCTTAACGGCCGCGCCGCCGGGCCCGGGATTAGAGCTGGGATCAACGAGTGCAATTCCCGGGACTCGCTCGCGCCAGCCATAGGATCCCGTTTATTGACCATTAGTAAGGTTCTCTATGGTGTTTTCTGCTTACACTTTGCTATATAGTAGTGACACGATAATGGGACTATTTTCAAATTATGGTGACTTAGTGATTATCGCTGGTTCGGATTAGTGTCACCGTTTCGTTATAGTAGAGTATAACTCGGTGGTATTATATTGTCCATGTATTTTGACGCCATTCGAATGAAGCCATAATTTAGTTGATGTTGTCCAATTTATTATGACGTCTATATTTTATTTATTAAGACGGTTTAGACAACACGTTTAATTTTTAAATGTCAATGAGCATTTTTCGTTAACGTTTTTATACAAGTGTTTAGAGACAAAAGGGGGTTTTAAATGTTATTCCTATTTAGTTTACATAGCATCAAGCCTGATTTCCCTTCCCCGAAGTGGTAAGCAGAGACTTACACACCAGTAATTGTACACCCACATCTCACCAATCCTTAGTAAGTCCCATGTAGGTGAGCCTATTCTCATCAGCCGGACACAATTTCAAACTCTAGGCTGCTACTGAGAATTTTCTAACAGCAATAGCACTATGCCCGATCAAGAAATCCAACCCAGTACCTCATGCTCGACAATCTCCCATGCGACCACTAGACCAATGAAGCAGTTGCTTCCTATTTACTTCTAATATCGATAAATCTTTGAAAAGCATTAACGCATGCTTAGCGAACTCTAAAGTTATTATATTAAATGGAAAAATAATACGGTCGCTGTAAAAACCATTAATACACGCGATTAATCCGGTTAAAAGTAGTTTTAATATAGTCTAGAGGTATCAGATTACTTAATTGGAGCATCAAACGAAACCTCTCATTCGAGTTATGAAACTCTAGCAACAGTTTCATAGTTAGACACTATTAAAATAGATATAAACCCAATGTTTTGTACCGTGGCACCGAACGGAGACACTCAAGTAATCAAAGAGGCGTAAAATTTGTTAGATATCCTACCAAAACTAAGTTTATGGAGTAAAGCGCAGACGTAAAACCACTGGATCAGTTAATATGATTTCTGTAACTGTTAATGGTACGTGACAATCTATACGATATAATATGTCAGGTACAAGTTAGGCATATTTTTAGTCTCTGTAAATGGATGTTTAAACCGTAGGACCGTTGCCTAAATAAATCACTTCTTCTTCTTATCGTGTGGTTTATGAACAACCTAGTGTCAGAGTTTAAGCCACCCGTACATCTCTGTCTCTTAAATATAAAGGGAAACATCGTCAAGAAACCGTATGTACAGCCATCTCAACGGGTGGTATAAACTCTACTAGATTGTTTATCAACCACACAATAAGAAGAAATAGTATTTTTAAGCCAATTTGGCATTTAAATTACGAACTGACCTAATGTGAATGACAAGCTACTAGATTAATTTTCAAGAGAAACCTCGTTGAACCTTCAAGTTGCGTGCCAGTAGTCACGACAGATGCATGTGATACAACTCCGCTCAGAACCCCATCCAGTCACACCCAATTATAATCCTATACGTACAAGTAAAGCAAGATTATTGCTAGAAGTTGGTTTCTTCCCACTCTATTTGCGGCAATGTTTATGGGCCATTACGTCGGAAAACCAGCCGTTATAGTAATGAAAACAGAGTGGACGGCCGTCTCATTATCATGGGATAATCTGAGACCAAGGGGATGGAACTTTCATACTTAGTAGTTTAAGATATTAAAGTGTACTGTGTTGCGGATTAGATACGTGATTAGTTCATTATGTTTTGGAGTTAGTTACATAATGGAGGTTATGTGAACATGTTTCTGTATTTAAACAAAGGCCCGAATTACGGTTGCGTGTGTTACAATTTTAGTGGTTTGGATCTGGTCACGTGTAGTTTAATTTTGAGATTCTCTAAACAACTTTGGAGCCAATTTAGAAACTTACTTTCATAATTACAAAATAATCTTCAACATATTTAATACACCGTAAAAATATTTAACACAACGAAAAATCACACAAGTATAATAATCTCTAAGTGAAACGTTAAAAAACAGTCAAAGGTCTGTTTAATCAGCTCGTAATCCCATTTTTACAAGATGGCTTTCAACTCGGGTCCTGGTTACCTTTGCAAACTTCCTGTCTGCAAAAACAAATCCATCCCAGTAAAACCTTTCTCCTTTTCAAACACTTAAAAAAATCTCAAGACCAACGCAAACTTTCCCGTTTTAAGAAATTATACGTAGTCCAATTACATTAAACTAGAATAAATGCTGAAATAAAACAGTGGGATCCTTATTAAGACCCCCACTTAAGCAACATCTTATCTGCGGTAATCCTAGAAGCGACTAAAACGTTAGGTCTAAAACACAGTGATATATAGCAAGTGGTCTGGGTTTAAACTCAGATTAACTTAGATTCAGTCAGTAGAGTTAATTTGTTTTTAGCTGTATCATAGTTGCACTGTGAAAGATTTGATTCAGTTATGTACATTTACTGAATTTTTGTGGTCGTGAATAAAAGAAAAGAAAATAAATTAATTAGAAAATCAAATAGTACATCCACGAAGATCATAGTTAAACAAATTATTCGTAAAGGTAAACATTTAAGTATATATACACATTAGTAAAATAAAATAACACTATAAAATGTGAATGGTAAGTAAGTAATTAATAAGTATTTCAATAGAATATTATTAATGGCTGGCTTGCTTAAATAGTAGTTGAATGAAGATTTTTTTATTATAGAAATATCTTAGGTTTGCGCGATCACTACACATTATATACAATATACAGGAGGACCTCCTGCGACCATGAACGCTACAAAGTGTTCGAAACGTCAGGAAAAACAAAAAACCTAAACAAAATACACGCGATTAATCCGGTTAAAAGTTGATTTATTATAATTTTTTTATTATACTGGTAGAAAATGTTATAAATTAATTTTGATAAGTTTAGATTCGAAGGTATATCGATCTATTTAATCTAATTTAATGGAGCGATCGTAAATTACCAGTTTTTTTTTTTTATTATTTATTATTTGTGGCTATAGTGTCACATAGACCATAAAAGGTCTATTGTGATCGCCACTTTTGCGTTTAAATTAGAGTTCATCCCTAAACCCTGCCGCTGTGATGAACTGCAGGATTTTTCTAGGGGTGAGCTCTTTTATTTACCAGTAGGTATACAGGTGCCCCGAAAGTCAACGTCAAGCCAGCATTGGAGAAAAGTCGTTACAAGATATAATGTGCGATACTGCTTACGCGACATTGCTATATCGCAACGCAGCTAGTCGCTAGTCGCACTAGTGTGTGAATAGCACATGCGAGTTCATATTAAATGTACCTACTAGGAATAGATATCGCATAGTCATATCGTATTTGTGTGAGGGTGCCTTAAGACTTGACATGTACTTTCGGACATCCGTTACATACTAGATTAATTGAAGATTATAATATACATAAGTATATTATATACTATGCTAAATCAATTTTATGGTAAATAAAAAGGCAGACCATGATAATTTCAGTTAAACTGAACATAAACATTACATTACAGCACTAAAGTTCGATTGAAACATGGTAGGTACCGCAATTTCGAGTATATCTAATCAAATTTTCAAGAGTTTTGGTCCAGGCATGCTTTTACTGCAGGCTTTTATAGCACCAGTAATAAAACAGGCTGAGAGCAAACTGATAGGGAATGAAATGAAGAGAAGGCCGCGCCGGCATCGCTCAGTTAACGCTAAAATGTCTCCGCCTCGCTTGCATTTTGACCTAGGCTTTAAAAACGTAGTAAGGGTAGCATCACGCCTATGTTCCCTCGAGGTAGATGCAGATTAGTACTGTTATTATACAAATAGAAGTACTATGTTACACCTACATTTCATCGAAACCGTTATCCCATGGAACAAGTGGTGAGTCTAGTACAATCTACTTGGCACAATTCGAAACTCCGTGCTGTCACTACTACTTTGCCTGAATCGAGCAGAGTACCACACGGTCGACAGCCGTGTTTGCTTTCACTACACCAATTAGGCACATATGTAGACCTTCAATCAGGCTAATTAAGATAAACAGTAGACCACGCGTCTAATATCACAATTATCGGCTGAACCGTAGTGTAACGGCAGATTGATGATGGTCTATTAGTAGATACAAATCAGTGTACATATTATATAAACATACTTATATGCTTATGTATGTATATTAATTAGCCTGTTAGATCTTCTGCTGAGCAACTTCCTAATGTGTGTAAACTTATACATAGAGAGGTACATAGAAACTAATTTATCATAAACTTGTGAAACCTTATAAACTGTATTCGTAACTTACAAAGTAATATAATGAAATGTCCTTGTCTTTTTAGGCTAGCTGCCGACCTCTTTTCATAGTGAAATAGTACCATATTTTAAATCTATGTGCACGATCTCTCCTGCACCACTAATTTTCCTCAATATTAAACTCAGGTCTATATAACACTAGCTGTGCCCCGCGGTTTCACACGCCCAGTTAAAAATGTTTCCGTACGATTTAAAAAAAACCTGTTTATAAACCTTGTCCTGACAAAGACGAACACAAAAAAAAGAATGATGCAATTTGGTGCAGTCGTTTTCAAGTTATGGCGTGACCAAGGGAAACACCTCTTATTTACTTAGGACATGTCAATCTGCCTAGTCTCGAGTCCCTAAGTTCGACTTCTAGTCTAATCGCAAACGCAGTTTAACACCAGTATTTAAATTGAAAGGTATTTTAATATTATAGTATAGGTAAAGGAAGTGTTGATATGCCAAGCAATTTTTTTGTGTTTAGACCTTTGTAAAATGATATACTTCTTCCACATTTCTAATGCGCCTTTTGTTGACTTCATTGCTATCTATTATGTTCCTTTGCAGCTATACTACATTGTGTTAACTACAATAATATTGGCAACTGAATAGACAGCAATGACGTCACCAAAAGCCGTATTAAAATGTTGAAGAAGAATTCGGAGCAGTGAGTAGAGGTCAAGATGGCTTAGTGGTCAGAGTGCCTGGAGTATTTACACAAGAATCCAGGTTTGAATCCTGCTCAAGACCTATATAACTTTATTTATGGGCTAGTTATATATTACTTCTAATGGGACATTCATTGAAATATTTTCACACAGCCTATCATAAAATAAATAATACCAAATATTGGCACCAAATGAGTTCAGAGATTCTAGATTTCAACAATTTACATTTCAGTGTGGCCACAAAAGTAGCTGACACAGAAAGTAATTGCATTAATAAAACGAAACTTTCCTGGTTGTGAATCGCCTCGCAGTAAAATCGACGATAATTTAATTATTATCTTACTATCTCAACCTCGAGATAGTATTACTAATTTAATTGGTCTACTCGGCCGCCGCAGTTCAAGTAACTTACTTAAACAGGACTTTCTTTTATACGACCAGACTTGTAATAAGTGGGGTTTGTTAAGATATTCCTCTTTGAAAATTCAGACTGTTATGTGTTTTACTATTTTGCTTTAATGTGTTTTTCTTTTGAGGAAGATGTCATCTCTTTAGGTTCGAAATCGAGATACAAAGTTCGCCACCGCGTCTCATCACCATCATCCCCCTGCCTTTGTCTCAATTTAATTGGGTTCGGCCCAGCATTTTTTTTTCTTCCATTCATGTTGGTTAACCGTCATCTCGATAGTCACTTCTTTTCTAATCATATCATCTTTCGACTAAGGATGGATCATCCATCGTTTCCTTGGTTCCTTCGCCATCACGTTTGCCTGTGCGTAATGTTCTCCATAACTGCTGAACTTATTCTATTATTTTCACTGATTAGTAGTTTCTCATGAATGAAGAGAATTGAGAAGAACGTAACCGCCTCGTTGGTGTAGTGGTTCCAAGCGCGACTGCTGAGCATGAGTTCTCGGGTTGGATACCCAGTTCAGGCAAAGTATTATTGAGTTTTTCTGCTAAAAAGCACAACGTTTTGACTAAGTTGGTACTGCTAAGTGGGCAGATGAACTAGTTGATTCCCATATCATATTTTATCCGTTATGTTACAATTGGTTTCAATAAACTGTGAAAAATCATTTTATTAGATAACATTACCGAGAGTTCAATGTTTGAACACAATTATAATGGAATCAACGCATAATAAGTTAAAAAACCCTTTTTTTTTGGAAAATGAACTAACCATTTCAGTCCTACTGTCCATTTTAAAGCAAAATCAGTATATAAACTCAAATAATTTCTACAAAGTTGGTTATGCATTTTGCTTATAGAAACCGTTGTGTGTTCATTAACGCGTGCAAGTTTCAGGTTCTACACGTAGTTACCGTCGTCTGACCTTCGAAGCCCTTGGGAAACCGTGTTTACGAACCGTGTTATTTTAGGATTACATTGGATATTTACGCATTTAACCTTACATCATCTGAAGAATAAAAACTATGACCCACGACTGACACAAATGAATCAACAAAATGATATAGACATTCAATCAATCCCGAGAAATGCACGTGAGTGAACAATATTTAATACTAGATGACCCGGTGTACTTCGTATCACCTCAAACGTCAAATATTTGACCGGAAAGTAGGTAGAACAGTTTATATGGGCAAATGAAAATCGTTTAAACCTTCCCTGGACTACGACAAATATTTCAAAACCACAATCAGCTAAATCGGCCCAGCAGTTCTCGAGCTTAAGCCAGACAAACGAACAGCAATTGATTTTTATACATATATATAGATGAATATGCCTCGCGAAAGTTATTATGCAAAAATAATATAGGTACATATTATGTTTTTGATTCTATTGCTAGGTGATTTTACTTTTTTCAGGATACATTAATAAAATTACTTCCTAAATAACAATAGTTATTACGTTATATGGTTGAAATACCTGCACTGTAATGTTATAAAATTACGTAAATGATAAATAGATTACATAACTTTGTAGTAATCGTAAAATAACGAAATAATATACTTCTAATATCGAAATAACGATAGAGTTATAACGTTAACGGTATTTTTGTACTGCTATTCTGAATGGAGTATAGTTTCACCAACATTTCCTAATTTTGCGTCATTCACGCAGTATCTGTTTGTCGTTGATATCACAAAGCGAGCATGAACTAACTTTGACAGTGAAACGGACCAGAGATTTCAACGGAGCCATATTATTGGGATACGACTCGGCAGCCATCGGGCTGTGCGATGGTTTGACACGTTAACGCTCCGGGAACAGTCAATGAGTTACCTAATGATGTCTCATTAGTCACTTTGGTCATACAATGGATGAAGTAAACCATCGTAGGCTGAACTATCGCTTACAACTTGTAAAGTAGGGGTCAAACCCAAGCCCATCGTATAATAAAATTAAAAATACAGTAAAATTAAAAAGCAGGAGATTTCGCCAATCTGAGTTGAATTAGTAAAATAAAAATATCAGATTATACATACTAATTTATATATAATGTAAAAATTAATGTTATGTACGTAGAAATAATTTATATATATATCAATAAATTTTCCTTGGTCCTATTATTCAGAAATTGTTCAGGCAGTAGCTAATGACAACACTGCTTGTTTCGCCTCAACCGTTCCAACCACTTTTATTAGACCTCCGCGTTCAAAGTATAATTGTCAAAGCCAACGCCAATATTTATCTTCTGATCCGTAATACAGTTTCACAATATCTGGACATTAGCTATTCCGAACATCGAGATAAGTTCGCCGGTCCAAAAATTTCACATTCAGTTTATTCAAAGTTTATAGCGGGGGAAATTTAATAATCTCAACAACACCGAGGCCAACTTTGCATGTTTGTCTTTCTTCGCGCTGTTCCCTGGGGCCCCGTTTAATTCGCCACCCGGGCCATCTGTCGCACTGCACTCCCTAACTTAGACCTGCCGACTTTATAATTTTACACGCCACGATAGAACTGGTCTGTTTCGTTTTTCGGGTCTTCGACCTATTTGAATACCTATATATTGTTTATTTTATGACGAGGTTTTAGATTGTCACCGGTTGGAAAAAAGTTTTGGCTAAATAAGCGCCAGCTCATGATGTTGCAGAAAGTCAAAGGTTTTGGACTCTCAATCGGAAATAGAAATAGATGATTATTTAATTTGTATCTATATTATCTAATGTTTTACATAGGAGGTGAAGAACCCAACGCAGTCGCAAATGTAAGAAAAAAAATATAAAATTTCCACTGTTTATCTACTAAAACTGTTAAACCGTGTTATGCGATATATCTCTTAAATAAGATTATAAATCAATACAGTATAAACCAGCTAAAATATTTAATCCAACTAGAACAATGTGGGGTTTTCACTCAATAAACCCATACTATTAACTTCAAAGCGGAATAGTAAAGTTAAAGAACTATCTACCAGTGTATTCGGAACGGTTGACGGCATCAATTTGTATAGTGCTGGGGTTCAGGCAACATTAGCTGTGTTGCGTTTTGAGAGAACACGGGGCTGGATGTAGTGGGAGTAGCAACACTAATTACGTTAAAAAAACAACACTTTTAGTTGTGAAAGCAGACTTGTGGTGGCTCTTGACCTACATTCTAGCCATTCAGTGTAGTTCCGTTGCCTAATTAAGGTTTTTTTTATTTTGTGGAGCTAACTGGTCGTAATTGTGACTAGTTCTTTATACCACTCTGAAATATATTTGGTGGGAATAGTTTTGCTTATACTTTTGTCTCGAAAATAAATAGATACAGATACAATGCACAAATAAATCGTAGAACTAATTTCGGAATTTATGTTTCAGCATACCTCTCTAAGGATTCGTGTTTTATACGGAAAATTATGTAGTGTACCTGTAAAGAAGAATGAAGATGGGAGAATGAGAATTGTTATACATAAACTCACAGCTTCTTCACATGAGGGTAGGCAGAAACTATAGAACGCCGTTTGCTATGATCCTTACATACAATAATTGGGAATAATTGCACTGTTCTAGAAAAAGTTTATTCAGTAGGTAGGTCATCATCCCCTATTCCCCCCTACACTGATCCCAATTTATTTGGTATCAGCGCAGCTTGTATTCTTCTTCCACATTCTAATTGTTTTTGAAATTGCATGTTGTTAAAGTTTTGGCAATGTTTTATGACCGGCCGCCTGCCTGACGTCAACCCTGATTGGGAACGCTGTTGTTCTTAGTAACCACCATCGATGAAGGAAAACATCGTGAGGAAACCAGCACACCTGAGAGATTTTCTCGATGGTGTGTAAAGCCATGTCAGAGACCTGCGGGTGTTTAAACTCTGACACGAAGTTCTTCATCAACCACACGATAAGAAGAAGAAGACCGCCACCGATACGGTTTCCTTCTATCTAACTATGTCACACCAAATGTTATCCATGCACCAGGTTCTGATGTTATCTTACTATCACAGTCCGCTAGCCAGAATGTATGATGTATAATCCGTTCTAATACCTAAATAGCGCCATTATTCACAAACCGACCAAGTTCGGTCTCTTTTCTGACAATTCACACGATTCATCTTGACTCTCTCAACTATGGTCGGTACCTTTAATTTTTAAAACGCTGACGATATTTTATTCGGCTAAAAAGTTTAGCAACGAGGTCGAACCATACAAAATATATATATTTTATATTATTGTACTCAGTTTACTTGTTTATTACTAGTTGCGCCCCGCGTATAACCCAGAATTATCCGTTTGTCTCTAAGCTGTTGATTTGAATTCTCGATTATAATCCGTATACCATTTCAGAATCTACCGTATTTAAATATGAACCGTAATAAAATTTCATCAAAATTCGATTAGTAGCTATTGCGTGCAAACATCCACCTATTCTCAAAGACATTTTAATTTATTATATCTTTAGCATTTTAATGGCAATAATTTTAATCCATTTTCGTTTAATCCAGATTAAATTCAAGCCTGGTTGTGGTTAATACCCCGTGAACTAACGAAGTGATAAATAAACCGGTAGAGGCGGTAACCGAGTTCTAGCAACTAACTCTTGCAAGTACTTGCGAGGAATAGTGAAATACTACTAATACTTGTAATCATATACCTAAGTTTTTTTATAATAATATATGTGGTCCTAATTTATTAGCTAACTTGCTTTGAAGGGGTTGATCTTATTAATCCTATTAATATTATAAATGTGAAAGTTTGTGGGAATGGACGGATGTTTGTTACTCTTTCACGCAGTAACTACTGAACTGAATTGTATGAAATTTGGTACAAATATAGTTCATGGCCTGGACACTTTTTGTTCTGGGTGGAGCCAATCTTGAACACAGACGAAGTCACGGGCAGAAGCTAGTGTTGTTATATACCTATGTGAAAGTTTATTACTCAATCACGCAAAATGGCTGAATGGATTCGGATGAATTTTGGTATAAAAATAGATTAGACCTATGAGACGGACATAGGCTACCATTTGTCGAGCAGACAAAGTCACTGGCACCGGTTAGTGTAATATAAGTACATCAAGTTAAACAGCCTCGTTGGTCTTATGGTCGCAAGCGCAGCTGCTGAGTGTGAAGTTTTGGGTTCGATTCTCGCGTCGGGACTATGTTTTTATTACAAGACTGCCCAAAAAGAGGAGTTTTATGTGTTTAGGGTTCATGTATGTATGAAAGTATCAAGTATGTAGGTATGTATGTGTGTTTCTTTATTCCACCATAACTTCTAAACGCCTGACCCGACGCAGATGTATCTATGCGGTATCATTACAATCCTTACATTGCCCCGGGTAGCATAGGCTAGCAAGATTTATAAACATGGCAGGCTTGCCCTTTATTGTTTAAGCTGTTGCCTCGCTCATTAGCAGACACAATAGATTTTTATTGTTACAACGTATAATTCTGTACGTTGCTGAGCCAAAGGGTTTAATTAAATCTTGTTGAGTTTTTATGTTAGGAATTTCTCAGTAGTAAGCCGCAGTTTGGAATTATGCGTTGTTATTCGTATCGTAATCAATTCACTCTTAAGTAGAGTAGATAGATTTGGGGAGAACGATAGTTGGGGAGTTGATGCAACTGCCCAGATCCGTCTCCCACAACGAACGAAACGAAACACGACTAGGTCGCTTCATAGCATGGCTTCGTCCGGTGAGTGGTAACCAGCGTCGGCCGAAGCCTTCCACCAGAGTTGTGTTGCCTGTTTTGCACCACCCAGGGGTCACGTGTAGGGATTCCATTTTAAGGGTGCACTCCTACGGACTCGGGCAACTTAGCTCCAAAAAATTACAATGTATGGTACGTCTGGACTGACATTTGTGTTAGTCACCTTAAACGGCAAACACCTTTTCTTTGATAGAAAGGGCGCCGTAAAACTACATAACATAACATAGCATCACGCCTGTATTCCCCGAAGGGGTAGGCAGAGATGTACACAGTTGTAATCCTACATTCCACCAATGCTGTTATTAAGTCCCATTGTCATCTACCGGGCGCAATTCCTAGCGTCAGGCTGCTACTGAGACTCTCCTAGCAGAAAAACACAATAAACCTTTGCCCGACTCGGAAATCGAACCCGCGATCTGATGCTCAGTAGTCGCGCTTGGGACTACTAGACCAAGGCAGTTAAACGAGTCGTAAAACTATACTTGTTCAGAAACATACTCTAGTGCTTTACTTTGATGCTGTAAATGTACAACCCAATAAAAATAACACATTCACAAGGACGTTTTTAAACCCGAAGACAGAATGCAAAGTCTACGTTCCGGCATTTTCTTTTTAATCAATCGTAAATGTCAAAGACACGGCGTTTTCCGGCCTGGGGCGCAATTAAAAATTGCTTTGTAAGCGGTGTGCGCGTGTGTCCCTGCCTTTACGAGATTAACGCGCGCAACCGACTGTAGGAGCCGCGCCTTAATTAAATTTTAAATTTTCGAACGTTCACGTTGGCGAAAGGATTGTCGCGAGTGAGAGCGCGGGTTTTGTTAGTTCTATTTTTAAATTTATTTAGCTTTTATTTTGATTAAATTTTTTTTTGCCGTATTCACCAGTACCGCCAGAAGACAAATCAACAAGCTGTTTCTGTTGTAGATCAACAAACATGCAAAGAAATCTGAATAGTATCTACGTGACCTACCAGTCCCATGCTACACGCTAACTAAAGTTATATATGAATTATGACGAATTTTAATTTAAGTTCTCTTATAATTTTTTTATACAAAAATTGTGTCTACTCTTAAATTGGTTTGCATTCGTAGGTTCATTTTCGACAATAGAAGTCTATTATTCCTTATTCGAATCCTAAAATTGATGAAGTTTATTTTAAAGTTTGGCCATCCCCTTGATGTTTTTTTTTTTGTACTTGGTATGTCAATATATAAAACAGAAAATGCACTAACTGGTTGTACGTGTTCATCATATTTAGGAGATACTTGAGCAGTGATAATTTAGTGGTATGTCCGCAGGACTGACAAGTCAAAAGTTGCAAATTCGGAGGCACGCATTACTGACTTTTTGAGTCATGCGCGTATTAGAAATTAATTATCATTTGCTTAAAACGGTGAAGGAAAACGTGAGGAAACCAGCACATCTGAGATCTGTTTTCGATAGTGTGTAAAGCCATGTCAAAGGTCTACGGGCGGTTATCTCTAGGTTGAACTTATCATAATAAAAATTATGGAATGCCGTAGGTTACTTTTGAAATTAATACCAATACCACCCATTTCCAATGTTAAACCAACGCCTAAAACAATGTATAATGTTAAAATTAATTTACCTAAATCATAGTTATCTCAATTTTAAAGCTTTTTGTCTTATTAGTTTCCCGATTCTTTAATTACTTTTGAGATATTTTGGCATTTAAATTTACGAATTGACATATTGCCAATGTGAATTGAGCGGATTTATTTTCAATATTAACCCTAATTTTTTCACTTTCTTAACACACTAAAGACTATATATTAGACACTATAAATTAGACGCCCTGCCGTGTCGAAGAACGACACCGAGGCACGTTTGAAGTCGTCATCGCAACGAAGATGTTTCAAGAGACGTTAGTCCATTGATCACACTTGAAAGTGGGAATAGGAACGCATCGATTCTTTTTTTGCATTCCATGATGTTCTTTTATTATAAATAAGGTTCTTTGAGTAAGAAAAAGAAAAAAGATCAGTAAATAATAATCTATGCATTTAAACATTAAACTGGGCAGTGATAATTAAGGAAATAAATATATATGAATAAATACAAAACAGTGTAGGCAGTCGGATCCATGTAAAATACTATTAGGTATTAATCTGCATCCCGTTTGACTGGAAACCAACCCCAATGTAATTGGGAAAAGGCTAGGGAGAAGAAGATAAATACAAAACAGTGCAGTGTTAAAATAATTCGGCGTAAGTACTAAAACTTCTAACTAACTTAAAAATTACAAAGTTTGGTTGTAAGTTTTTAGCGTCGGTACTTTAAAAAATATTATGCAATCAACACTGCCTCATTTGCTCAACGTGAATCAGTTCTACGGTGCGATTCCCGGGTAAAGCAAGGCGTTTTTGGGTCTTTCTGTTAAGAAATTCTCGTAGCAGGCCGGAATTAGAAATCATGCCTGATTGATGACAATAGGCTCACTACACACACTGGACTTAATTATGGCATTGGTGAAATGAAGGAGTAAGAGTACACATCTGTCTATCGCTTCGGAGAATACACGCGTATTGCTATGTTTAAAACTCCTCTAACATATTCTTATCTGCCAACGTCATTAAAATACAAAAGTAAATCATGACAACATGTTCCGCGCGAAAAAGGAACGCGTTCCAAAATTCCGCATTTGAATAGCAGAAAATTTTAAAAAACGAACTCGCAAGTTCGTGCTAACGTTGGCAGCACTGAATAGATACTCGTGTGCTTACGGCTCTAAAGGCTAGGCTGAAAGGCCTGAGACCCGTGCACGCATAAAAAAATCCAGCTTTTTTTGTGCTCGACTACCGTGTAACGAACACTAGACTTTTTATATTTTTACTTTTAACCGTCTGTGTAGTTTAGAATTCCTGAAAATGGGATAGGTTTGGTTTAGTTACGTATATTCCTATTTATAAACAAAAAAAGAAATACTAAAATTGCGTAACTACATATACAAACGTGACTCCAATTAAATATAAATCTTTGAAAAGCATTAACGCATGCTTAGCGAACTCTAAAGTTATAATATTAAATGGAAAAAGAATACGGTTGCGAGCAAGATTCGAACCTGCGCCTCCCGGATAAATACTCCAGGCGCTCTGACCACTCAGTCCACACCGTCGGCCGAGATGGCTTACTTACTTGACCGTATTCTTTTTCCATTTAATATTATAACTTTATTACATGATCCCCTGCCCTTATCCCAATTGATTTGGGGTCGGCGCAGCATAGCTATATCTGGCAAGCTGCTAAAGTTTTATGACCGGCCGCCTGCCTGACGTCAACCCTCTTTGGGAATGCTGTTGTTGGTGGTAACCGCCACCGATACGGGCTCCTTCTATCTAGCTATATCACACCAAATGTTAACCATTTCAATATTATAACTTTAGTGACTACAAATATTATGTTGTTTTAATAACTACTATGAAGATACAAATTAAGTTTATTGATTCTTACGTTTGCTCTTGAGTCAAATCAACTCAATAATTAAGGACTATCTCCAATAACTTGCCAGTTATAAAGTGCTAACTTCATACAAAATACAATTCATATTGGCCAAGTAAGTCGCCGAAAGTTAACAGATAAAAAGTTGTTCGTTGCAGACATGTTGTAGAAGTCTATACTTGTCACACAGATAAATAAAGTGGTGATAATATTTTAATGAAAAAATCTGTGAATAGAAAGTTAAATAAGTAATATCTTAGGTTTGCGCGATCACTACACATTATAATAAAACAACTTTTAACCGGATTAATCGCGTGTATTAATGGTTTTTTGTTTTTCCTGACGTTTCGAACACTTTGCAGCGTTCGTGGTCGCAGGAAGACCAAAAAACCAATAATACACGCGATTAATCCGGTTAAAAGTTGTTTTATTATAAGTTAAATAAGGTCCTAACTTATTAGGTAATTTCCTTTTAAGGGGTCAATGTGTAAGTGATAAGGATTAATTTAAGTCATAATTTAAATATTTACACCAATTTTATTTTTTTCTTTATGTTCGCCGTTCAAGGAGCAGTTTTCGTCTTGCTAGTACTATGTTAATTACAAAAAGTTTGTTATATCCATTTAATTATTAGCTTTAGTGAATGTATTTGACTTACATATTGACCCTTTCAAAGGAAATTACCTAATAAATAATTATTTAGTATTAGCAACTACCAACTATACCACAGATGATTCTCTCTTAAATGATGGACGCTGTTTGATCTTGTTTGAGGTTCTAAGCTAAAAATACACTCCACAAGCACTTTAATAATGTCAGTTAAAATATATAATAAATTACCAGATGAAATTAATAATGAACAAAAATTTAATATCTTTATAAATAAATTAAAACAATTTCTAACCCGTAAATGTTATTATAATGTACATGAATATTTAAATGAAAAATTTAATAAATAAACAATAATACCAAAAAAACGCAATAATAATCTATAATACCAATAATAATAATACATGTATAATTTAAATAAATATTAATGTATAAATCTAATATATAAGTATGTAGTAAAAATTATATGATACAATTAGTCGTTAGCCCACCTACCTACACAAAACGAAAGAGTAGATTAATATTGAAGTTGTAAACAAATATTTATAATATCCTCCTAATATCCCTCCTCCTAAATTTTTTATTTTGTTATGCCCGACAAGGCCTACAATGCTCCAAAACTATTGTATGTATATCCTTATGTACCTAACACCTTAGTTCACATTGTGGAATGCAATAAACGTATTGAGTATTGAGTATTGAGATTATTAAATACCAATATAATAATTCCCCTTTTTCAAATGTAGATTGTCTAGACAATAAATAAATAAAATAGTTTGTAGTAAATATTTATTTTATACTTTCAAATATATTTTTTCATAATTTACATACTTAATACACTTTCATCAGTTCTTTGAATTTAAATTGCTAATTATTTATTTTGAAGTTTCTAATAAAATGCAATGATACCTTGACTAAAGGCTGAATATTTTAACTCCAACGCGCCCAACAATATAATTTATTGTTTTAAATTGAGCTTAATCAAAAAATCTTTAGCATAATACACATAAATCTTTCAAATGCATTAACGCGTGCGAAGCGAACTCCAAAGTTATACATTTTTGTGGAAAGAAAGGAAAGGTTCAGTAAAGGGACTGCATAGATAGTAATGACGTCACCAAAAGTCGTATCAAAATGTCGAAGAAAAATTCGGGGTAGTAAGCAGAAATCGAGATGGCTTATTGGTCAGAGTGCCTGGAATATTTATCCGGGAGGCGCAGGTTCGTTACCTGTTCGACCTTATTTTTATTTCCACAATAATTTGTCACTTTATCTTTGGCATAAACCTGCATAACTCGAAAGATTAGGCAGAGGTGTACACAGTTGTACACCCTCATTTCACTAATACTGTTATAAAGTCCCATAAGTGGTGAGTATATTACCATCTTCCGGGCACAGTTCCAAACTCCGGGCTACTATGGATTATTTTCTAACAGAAAAACCAAAACCTCACAAGACGCGCTTAAAACTACTGGACCAACGACGCAGTTCAAAGTCTTTAGCTATAGAAAAATATTTATTAGACGCGAGTAGAGTAGGTACTTACCTAGTAAGTATAATTTATTATACAATTAATGTACAATACCTGTCACAGTTTGTATATTTCACTTATTTTAACATTATAAAAGAAAATAACTAGCAGCCAAAATTCTATCCTAAAATACAATGAGTTAACACTGCCAATGCGGCGCGACTCGGTCCTTTCGACCCGTCACGCCGAGCCGTCACCACATGTCTTCATAACCCGTCCGCAGCTTAGCAACTCGCTCACGTACATAGTAATTCGACATCGAAAGAATGGACGCACAAATTGCTCGCTCGATTGTCTGCGAGTACATACAAAATGAGCCAATGATATGAATTGTTTCTGTTGAACTTATGGACCACCGTGGCTGTTATTGTCGTTTTTAGGGTTCCGTAAGTATGCCATGCGTGTCTACACATCTTAAAATAGCATGTGAGAATTTGGATCTCAGAAAAAAGGAAATTAAAACGTAAAAAGTAAGACTAATGTTCTAGAACTTCAAGTTACTGAATAAATCGCGATAACCTGTTACTATCGCCGATGGCATAGTATCGGTTTGCTCTGTATTATTTTTATATTATATCACGCATTACTCTTTATTGCTCTTGGATAGTAGAAAAAAAAAGTTAACAATGAGGGACTGTACAATTATTTATTTAAAAAGAGTGTCTACAGAGTTTCTTGCTGGCTCTTCTTAAGACCGACTTTTTGGAACCGCGCAACTAGAATCATATGACGTTTCTTAAGTACATGATATCTGCCTATTTGATGTAAAATAATTGACTTTGACTTTGACGAATGAAGATGTATTGTTCAGTAAGTAACAGTTTACGTATTATTCGCATATATTGATACCACTAAGATCTCATAAGAAAAATACTTAGGTTTTGAGCCAAAAGGTAATATTAATATAGTCACTTGTATTTTTTTTTAGATTAAACTTATTAGGTATCATATAGTTCACCACGCCTGTATTCCCCGAAGGGGTATGCTGAGGTATACACTGTAGTAGAAATGGTGAACCTATTGTCATATACCAGGCAGAACCAAATTAGGACCTCAAGCTTAGCATGCAGTATTTATAAAATAACTGTTAAACAAGATGAAATTGATTGAAAAAAAATAGCAAGCCTGCCATTCTCTTCATTCTGGTTGGGATAAAGAAACTCACAAACATACATACATATTTACATACATACATGAACCCTAAAAACATAACACTCCTTTTTTGGGCAGTCGTGTAAGAAACTATTTATCATAAGTCCATATATATCCATATTTAATTAGGTATCTACCTAAAACACTGTACCTACTAATAACATTTTAATGCAAACACAAAATTATGACACAAAAATACGTTTTAAACTATATACCTGTTCCTATTAAAGTGTTAAGTACTTCAAATTAACTAAAGCGTATCAAATAAATCCTCGATAAGGGGGATGAAGTCTGAAGTTCGTAACTTATAGTTTTATAAGATTAAAGCGGAAACTATGAAAGCTTAGGACATATTTTTTGAGTGAAAATACGTAAAACAAGAAACTTTAGCTATTTACAGTGATTAGACTATTAATTATTCAATAACAAATTATTTTGTCATAGTGTACCTATCACTTTAAATTAATGCATTATTTATTTTTATATTCATTATTAAATAATTAATTAGCTTTAGGGTTTAACTTTAGAATTAAAATAATAACTACGCAGATTACCTTTGTTAATCTTTATGGGTAGTTAAAAACCTCAAATTCTGACAATTGATTCAAGGAGTGTAACCTTGGCACTAAGATGGCGATCTTTCCGAGTCACTGATATTCAGCCACATTATTATTTAGATCAACACCCCCGTAACATAACATAACATAGCATCACGCCTGTATTCCCAAAAGGGATAGGCAGAGGTGTACGTAGTTGTACACCCACATTTCACCAAGGCGCCTAGGTGAGCCTAGTGTGACCTACCGGGCACAATTCGCAACTAAATAACACTTTGCCCGACCCGGGAATCAAACCCAGGATCACAAGCGCTGCAGTCGCGCTCAGGACCGCTAGACCAACGAGGCAGCTTACCAGATACCTGAAATTCGGAAAAAGGTGGTATGCATCTGCATCCAGTTACACTCGAATCTAACACCAAAGAAATTGGGAAATGGTTAAACAGATTAATAACAAATCTGGGTAACCAGTAAACAAATATTAATTTCTCTACATACTTATGACGTAGATTTACCTACTCGTATGATTCAATGTTAAACAAGTCTGCGGAACCATGTGCTTTAAACTTGAAACACTCTTGTCCAATCGACGATGTATTGTTTCGCATGCACTATTATTATTTATCCATTTGATTTGTTGTTGTTTTCGTACACAACGCTTGATAAATGCACTGTTATAATAATGTGAGAATAAATCTCATAATGCTTGAATAATTTGTGTGAATAAAATTGAGTGTAGGTGAAACCATGTTGGTGAATTGATAACACCTAGCTTTATTTGTTTATTTTTATCATAATATATATAATAATACTTATACTCCTCCTGACCGTATTTTGGTCAAGTACGGCGGCCTAACTCCATGGTGATTAGCCAAGTACCCAGAAGATATTATAGTGCACATGTGTATGCGCAAACACAGGTGCACTACCTCTTCCTTCACTCTCATATTCCGATGGGACGGCAATCCGACACGACTGGAGAGATTAGGTGCAGGAACGACGGCTTGACGAGCTCTCCGAAGCACGTTGGTGCCACCAACTTCGTGACTCCGGGCTAATAGAAAAACCCAATCACACTTTTCCCGACCTGGGAATCGAACCCAGGACCTCACGCTCAGCAGCCGCGTTTGCGGCCACTAGACCAACGAGGCAGTCAGAGAGTCATATATGTAATGTAAACTCATATAATGTTAAATAGTTTAGCATGAGATCAGACCGTTTTGGATCTAAGGTCTCAGTCCTTAAATTAATTTTAAGTTGCCATGGGCACTGCTATCGTTGGTACCTATTTAAAAAGGGAAAATTGACTATGGTAAATACCCAATACCGATTCAAATACCAATAATCAATGAAATAATTATCTTCAATTAAAACCATCTACATCTTTCTTAAATTACTTTTAATTTTAATTACAATTTTAATGATTTTCCATTCCTAAAATAGAACGAACCATTGTATCGCCTCGATCCGTCAGCAACAGAATTTCATTCAATCACTTTACGGAACAAAATATTTATTAAACATCAAATTTCGAACTAACAAATCGTGAACGCTGCGCACCGTCTAACCCGTAAATTGCGCGTTCGGTCCCAAAGCCGGAACTCTTAAAACTCCGTCGAAAACTTCGGACTCACTGAATATATTTTCCTCCACGCCTTATTAATAAAGACCGGGTGATTAGTAACTTTTGATTCCGACTTTCCGGAGCTACGATGAGGAGCAATTATTCGACATATTGATTTATTGTTCTACCCTGGTAAAGTTTGAGACGAATCGTCCTTAGTGTAGAAACATACGGTGATGAAAAGTTTTGAGCGATTCTGCTGTTGTATCATTCAATAGTTATAGAATAAAACCGGTCTCTTACGGAATAGACAGAACCAAACGAACCCTTTTTTATTTTTCCACAACATGTTCCTACATATTCAATTCATGTTAATTATTACTCACGTGTATTCTTCGGGATTGCCCGACTAGTTTCGGGGATGCGGTGATGTCGTAATTCAAACTTTGACTAACGACATCGTCGCGGGAAGCTAGTCAGGCAATCCCAAAGAATACACGTGAGTAATAACCATTGAACAATAAAATTAATATGAATATGTCTCACAAAAGTTATTAACTCTATCATATTCAAAAAAGTTGTAATTTTTTGTGGAAATAGAGTTTTTCTTTTTATTATATTCAATCCAGTTGTTTTAATTCTACAGTACTTAGTAACATTTGTAAGCTTCATGTCAACCATATTCCTTTGTAAACCAAAATAATCAAATAAATCTTTTACTTCTAGTTTTAGATTTAGTACTGTTACATTTTGAAGCCGCCTTCATCGTGTTACAATAACGCTGCGTTCCCGCACCAAGTCTATCCCCGTAAGTTTTATTACTTAGAAAGTTTCCCATCGACCCTTAGAGACGGTGATTTCGCTCGTATAAAATATTGGTAGACGCTTTAATAACTTTCCTCGCTGATATGGAGTTTGCTATCAGTTTCCGTGATATGGCACGTTCTGCCCGCGGCTTCAGATACTTTTTTGAGTGTTTCGATATTTTGTCGCACTTACTTATCATCGTTACTCATGTTTTTGTGGGGAACAGAAGTTTGGCTGGTATCGGAGCTTGCATCTCTTGGGAGCAGGTAGGTGTAGCAGAGATATGTGTGTTATCAGAAGATGAAATTTTTTTATTGTGTTGATCATATTATGTACCTACTATTGCTATATTGATATCTTATATACTTTATAGCAGCAGTGGAATAATATAGATTTATCTGCCTAACCTTTTCCCATTTACATTGGGGTCGGCTTCCAGTCTAACCGGATGCAGCTTAATACCAGTATTTTACATGGAGCGACTGCCTACCTGACCTCCACAACCCAGTTACTGGATAACACGATATCTCGTGGTATGACTGGTTGTCAGACTTTCAGGCCGCTGACTACCCGCAACGGCTGCCATAGATCTAAAATTGACAACTGGGACCAACGGTTTAATGTACTCTCAGAGGCACGGAGGGGTCTCGGTAGGAAATAATGGTCCCCCATCCACAGACCTACCGTGGCAAGCGCAGCTTAACCTTTTTCGATTGATCTGTGCGTCTGTTACTTAGCCACGAGCCGAGCACGAGCTTAGATTTATAATAACAGTAAAACGCGGCTCCACGTGTAAAAGAAGACTTCTATAATATGATCTGTATTGGAATGTTCCGGGAGGAAACATTACTTTATTCCAATTTAAATCAACCTTGAAGAGAGAACACAAAGAAAACTGATATAATGAATATACTTGACATGTTTAACTTTTATTTATTTTACGAACAATGACTGTCTACCAAGCCTTGTTAAGCACGTGTCACTAACGACACATTCTCCAACATATCCTTATTATAATCAACCTTTACACTTTAACAACAAAAAGCAAACAATAGGTGCCTAAAACCTCGTACCCTCAGAGATGCATGGTGTTGTGAAGAACAATGCAACATTCATATTATCTATTCAAGACATCACAGGTCAAGTCGACCCACAAAAAGGAGCAAGGAGGTACAAAATATTAATATTGTTCAACTGGGCAACAATGCGCGCCGTGAAATGCTGGCAACTTGAGTATGAAATAGAATTTTTTGCTTGTTTTGAATAAGGAATGTTGCATTCATTTGTGTTGTTAATGTTACAAATATTGACATAATGTTGTGGTCACAGGTCACATACGTTATTTATTATAATTTTTCTATGTTTGACACTTTTTTATGTACTCGTATCTATAGAAAAAAATATACCAACCAAATTGAGAACCTTATTGAAGTTGGTTAAAAAAAAAACAACTACCTATCTAAACAAACTATACTTTGATTATTTTTTTCATTCCGATTCTAACATCAGCATTAAATTTTTATTAAATATTTTTTTTTTTTTTTTTCTATGTAGTGTCTAATAAGGCAAGTGAAATGAACACTAAATTTGTGTGTGATAAAAGTAGGTACTTAAAAAAATTATAAAATAAATTGTGTACCGACATAACGGCGGAAATGAAAAATATCGGCGAATTTGTTGGGTCGTCGCAAGGTGCAAGTGTCAGGTGAAGGTAGTGTGCTACTAAATGCTTATCGACGACCGAACTAACCTGTCAGCGCCGGCGTTTGCAATCTTAGAAGGGGACGAAAGGGAAATGTAATAAAAATGTTGCTGCCTCATTGGTATAGTGGTGACTAGAACGGCTGCAGAGCGCGAGGTCGTTTGTTTAATGTTATTAGTATTTTTTAAGTAAATTAATAGTTAAAGAAGATAGGTATTAAAGCAGATATTAGAGTATGAATTAAAATTGTATAAAATTTTAGGTAAGAATTATCTATTTTTACAAAGGCTACAAGTTTTTAAGTAGGTAATTTTTTTTTATGTAACACCAGCACGCACAATTTATTGGAATAAAAAATATATTTGAATTAGTACTCCCGCACCTGCCTTACCCTTCAGAAAATACAGCCATGATACTGTATAAATTAAAGTGATATAATTTATAAAATATTAAAGGAACTTCAAATTTATTTCCTGAAAGAAGAAACAAAAGTTTGAATTAAAATAAAACAACTTTTTACCCGATAAACGCGTGTATTATTATTTGTGTCATTCTCCGACCACGAACGCCACAAAGTATTCGAAACATCAGGAAAAGTCTATATATTTTCAAACAATGTAGATTCCCTATTCTAATATTCCTCATTTCCTTATTCTAGATCGTTCGATCGAAATTTTAACTAGATTTAAATCTCATCTCTTGTGGTGGTGACAAAATAGCATATTTTTAGCCGAGATTATCTAATTATTTTGCATAAATACTTACTTAATATCATAACCTTATATATTTTTCTAAAAGCGTATCACTTTCTGACGCCAATCCTTACATCAAAATATAAGTCCACAATACACAATTTATTACAATTTAACCTCGCAACGGCTATATTTGGTATAAAAATATTAATTTCCGCGTCCCTGCTCCCGGTGGCGACAACTAAAATATGATTTGAGTCCAAAGCGAATACAAAATGAGAGACAAAATTGGAGTTTTCTCTTCTCGGCTAAGAATGGAATAAAACCGTGCAATAGCAGTTTTACTTTAATATTTTCTTCTTGGGTGTGTAAAAGGATTTTTTTGTTGAAAATGTGTTTTTATTTAATGCTTCTTTTCTAGATATATTGCTATTTATAAATGTAAACGGTGTCAGTATTTTACTTTTAAAGAAGAATAGTACTAGCGTTTAAATAGGCGTCTTGTTTTTACAAATCATGCCGTTGGGGATCACCAACCCGTGAAATTATCACCCGTATCCATAATCGCCACATTTAGATCACACAATACGCTAACTATGGGCATAACAATCCCTCTTTGTAAAGATTTTAATGCCTACTTCCAAACTTCTGCAAATCAGTCTAATCAGGTAGATATCATCATCATCATCATCCCCCTGCCCTTATCCCAATTTATTTGGGGTCGGCGCAGCATACTGCTAAATATATCTGGCATGCTACTAAAGTTTTGGCTATGTTTTAAGACCGGCCGCCTGCCTGACGTCAACCCTCTTTGGGAATGCTGTTATTGGTGGTAACCGCCACCAATACGGTCTCCTTCTATCTAGCTATGTCATACCAAATGTTATCCATACGCCAGGTTCTGATGTTATCCTAATATCACACTCCACTAACCGGGCTATATTATCATATACGGCCTAAAATCCGTACGATACCTAAATAGCATAATTATTCACAAAACTACCAAGTTCGGTCTCTGTTCTAACAACACACACGATTCATCTTGACTATCATAGGGTTTAGGGTACTTCAATCGGAACTAGGTAGATACTCTATAAAAAAAGAGTCTAATATCAAAATCTGAATATCCAAACTTCTTTCGAAATAATAACTTCAAACTAATTTTTGGCACACCACTGAAAAACATTCAACATTATAACCGCATGAAATCCCATATAAACACAAATAATAGACCCACCAAAATAACAACAGGGGAAAAACAACGAAAAGCCGAAACACATATGTACCTACGTATATAGTCGTGACAAATTGTCGCAACCAGTTCACTAATTACCTGTGTCGTTTCGACCCGCCCCGCCAGCTGAAGGGTTAAGCCTACCTATTTTTTATACGGCTTTTTTACCCATTCTCTTTGATTTTTATTCGTATTGCGATTAAATTTTTAAATCGCACATTTTTTATGCATTTATGTATGTATTAATTTATGTATGTATTATTTTCAAGTAGGTAAGTAATAAAAAATAAGGGTTCATATACTTTTAAGCTACCACCTGTCTATGTGGCTACTAGCTTTCCACTTATTTCGAATAATATAAGTTTAATTATTCCATATTTGAGTTTCCAATTAAACATTCTAATAATTAACATTATACACACAAAATCAGGTCGGTTACCCATTAGAGTAGGTAAAAACTATTGATCTCACCTGCACCGATTCTGGCACACCTATTTCGCTTCAACGCCCGATATTTTAATTTAAACCAGCTTAATTAACACTTTAAATGAGACGAAATATTATTTTCCTCTCCAATTCTTACACAATTATCACATCTAATTTATTATAAATCATGATCATAACTAATTTTGATTTACAAACATAAACTTCAAGCGTCATTGAGTTGACGTAAAACCTCATAAGTGTCATCCGAAAGTAATAATTTAATCTTTTATAACACGACGCTGAAGCATTTATCTGCTCTATGATATATCCGAGAGTGACGTCGACACTGAATTTATATTTCGAAAATAATCAACGCGGAAATAGCGTGATTTGTTATGACCGGCTCATTATAAATGTATGACAGGTTATAATAATTTCAGGGGTAGAAAATAAAAAGTTATGAAATCTGTATAGTGCAGATTAGTCACAAATAACGTAATGTCCTGCACAATATTTTGACAATGTTTGTTGTATATATTAAAACTCTACGTAAGTCCGACAAACGAATGGCATTTAAAGTGCAATAATTATAGCTATTTAAGCACAAAATCGAGCTACCTCTTATGAATTCTGCTGCTATATCCTGATATATAACTTTTACTATGATCCTGATCATAGTAAAAGTTAGTGAAGAACCGTGTGGTTTCTAGCATAGCGCCCATGATATTTTTTCCATACAGATATAATTATTATGTCTTTTTAGGTAGGTACATATTTTATCTCAAAAGAGTTTGGTCAAACCAAGTTGTAGCCCTAACATTACAAAATGAGAAAAGATAAGTAACTTGATGTTATCACTAAACAGGAAACAACTGCCCCGCCCAACATAAGTTACACGCAGAACTAAAAAGCTCATAAAAGCCATCCATGTACACAATAATGTGAACAAAAAAACTATACCACTACAGTGGAGACCGTTTTAAAATAGATGAAAAAACTAATGGCTGGTGCTGACGGTCGCGACGGGGCGATCCGTTGAATTATGTCCCATAAGCTATGGGTAATAACTTGTTAGTTCCCGTACCATCCTTATGATGATCTATTTGGTGGTATATTGTGCTGCATAGTATTTTGTGGGGTGTATGGCTCGTGTACGCAGGTATTAATAATGTGCGTCGCTGTGACTTGTTTCGGAAATTGAAGTTGTTTAATATGTAAGTTTGTAACCGATAATAATGGAACTTATTCAATTTAATTACCTTGTTATGAGATTTATTCAAAGCCAGCTTTTGAGATCTGTAGGTAATTGATTAGTTTCTACACTTTGCTCATACAATTTAGTTTACATGTATAAATATTCTGCAACACCATAAAATTGAATATTGCATCATCTGAAAGTAAAAATAATTTTAGTTCTGAATTTCAGTACCGTAGTGAATAATTAACAATATAAGTTTAGCCAGTTCTTTGTATGTATTTATAAACAAACTATTTTATATATTCGGTTAAAACCAGAGTACTTACCTACTTTATTTAACCACGGACCTATAAAACCGAAATATAAAATTTGAACATCAAACAGACAAACTAAATTCACAGAAACTTGTGGGCAGCGCCCCAGTTACAAATTGTAATAAAAATGTTCCGTGGTGAACAACTATTGTGCCCTACCTTCCGATATTGTATAACTACATTCTTCCAGTTCGAAGTGTTGCAATGTTTGAATAGCCAAACATTATATGTAGTAAAACTTGCCATCATAAAAAATGATTCTCTATTAGTAATATTTTTTGTTTTCTTTATCACTACAGATACCAACTTTTAATCGGATTAATTGTGTGTATTATTCGTTTATTTATTTTTTGACGTTACCAACACTTTGCAGCATTCGAGGTCGCAGAAGTCATTCTGCAACCTAATATTTCTTAGTAAAATCAATATAATTCTTATCGCATCTGATATTTTAGAACGAAGAAAAATTAAGGTGTATGTGTTGTTTTTCTTTGTTTTTTGTTTGCCTTTTCCCCTTTTTTGCAGGTAATACGTGGAAATGGAGGTGGCCGCCCTATAGGATAATCACTGACCTTGGTGATGTACTCGCAACCAGCGCGTGTGTATGACCAGGTGTATGAACGTGGGAGAAGCAAAAGGAGTATGTTATTATCGTATCGGGTGGCGTTCGATATAATTTCCGCCTAGTCCCATGGGATAAAGGCGTGATTTTAACAGATTTTTTTTAAACATGTCCTACTGTAGAATAGAATGGAAAATATTGTATTCTACGCTAAGACTTATGGAAGAAATATTCTATTCTACAATAGGACTTATCTTAGTTTAGTGAAAAATTGCGACAGGCTACTCGTACTAACTTTAAGCATTTGACCAACGTATTCACTTATAACTTACATATCCACAATAATAACTCTTTTACATGTTTTAGTAGCTTATATAAGAACTAAAATCTTTCTAAGTTACACACACACCCACACACACACATAGCATCACGCCTGGCATCAGGAAATCCTGAAGGGATAGGCAAAGGTGTGTACAGTTATGCACCCTCATTTCATAAAGTCCCATGTAAAAGGTGGTGAGCCTATTGTTATCTACCGGGCATAATTCCAAACTCCGGGCTGCTAAGATTTTTTTTAATAGTAAAACTCAATAACTCTTTGCTCGACCTGGGAATCGAACCCGAGAATCAGCTCATGCTCAGCATTCGTGCTTGAGGCCACTAGGCCTACGAGGCAGTTATACACAATATGTTCTTTTCATAACATTTCTCGAACACAATAATAACAAAAGAAACTCGATCGACATGTTCCAACAACAATACGGTCGAATATTGCCAGGCGGCACAATACACCTTATTAACAGTATTTTTACAAACAAAATGACACAAATAGAAAATTGTAATCCAGATCAAAGGAATTTCGATCGGGGAATACCCATTGAAAACATTATTATGTTGGCTACTTACTGTTTGTTATTGCACGATTTCTACTGAAAGTATTCTTGTATTTAGATACGATCTGTTTGAATTACAGATAGGATAACTTCAAACGATATATTGCTTTAAGATTTAAGATTATTATTACATATTTGTGGGAAAAATTTGTTTATGAAATTTTTGTCATATGAGTTTGTTGTCAAATCTTTCTTATGCTGCCGTAAAAATTGCGTAACTCTGTAATACTAATAACAATACAGTTTAAAATGGTATGTTTTTCGTTGGTACCAGATGAAGATAAAAAAAATGAGGTCTCAGAAAAACTTAAATGTCTATACAAGCTGTTAACTTGTACCCGTGCAATATTTATCTTGTATCATATCGTAATTTGTTATAGTGTTTCTGCACGAGTTATTTTTTGTCGTGCGAAATAAACGGGTGAATTAATCAGTTTACAAAAAAACTTATTTTTTATATATCTATCAATAATATTTTTTGGTGTTGAATTTTTTATTAATTACGTTGAGTATTACCGGTACAGTCACCTCCTTAAATATGGCACGGTTACAAATAACAGCAGTTAAATAGAAAGTCTGGAATGCTAAACAAGCTAGCATTACTTTAATATGAGAGCTATCACTAACTCATGGTAGGTGTCACGTATACCCCTGCACATACTGCAAGAGAAAATAGCGTGAAATTATACTCAACAAAAACAAAATGTAGCCATAATTTACGGTGACATGTCAAACTGTAGCGAGTAAACAAATTAACACATAATTTTAGCTGCACCGTTCACGGATGGTGACACATTAAAATATGAAGTCCGGTGGAAAAAAAAGACAAGTTCACAATTTATACAGAGCGCAGTGTTAGGGTTAGGTCGCTATAATGGTGGCATAAGCTGTCCGCTTCGATATGATATGTGTTTTTGCGGATCCAACAGATTTGAGAATTTTAAATAGGATGTGAAGCGATAAAAAAAAGCAACATTAATGGATAAAAAAGGATGTGAAGCGACGTAAATAAGAAAAAAAGTAAATCCCGTGTAGGTGGTGAACCTAACACCTACCGGGCTCAATTCTAAACTCCAGTTTGATAGTTTTATCTTAGGTTTTCGCGAACATTGGGGCTCCGAAAAAAAAAAAAACACTTTGCGCGACCCTGCAATCGAAACCAGGACCCTCAGTCAGGACTTCACGCTTAGGAGCCGTACTAGTGGTGAAATGAGTCAGTTTTGAAACACTTAAAATTCGCAAAACTACATAACATACAATATAACATTTCTTAGAACCGCTTTAAAAAGATCCTACTTGATCGGTTAAACTTTTTTATTTATTTATTTTGGTTATCATACTCGTACATGCCTTGGATCCGAAAATTAACATAATTTGTAACTTTCAATTTTTGAAACCTGTGATTATATTGATCCTGACCTATCATTTTGAATCAAATAATGATTATTTTTATGATCATAACGATTATGTTTTCAAATTATAGTAAATTTGACCATACTTTATTATTAATGAGATGCAATTTTTTATAATATGATGGACATGAATTTGGATTTATAAGCGAAAATATAATGTAGGTATTTACTTAATTAAAAGTATACAGGAAGCATAGTAGGTATAAGCCCATGGGAAATATTATTTAATATATCATGTAAAATTATGATGGATATAAATCACTGCGTGTTCATCAGATAACTTTAATTAAGATCAAATTCAGAAAAAAAATTACCAGATTGCATAGTCTTACTAACAAACACCTTAACCCAGTCTGTTCATCGTTAGAACAACACTCATAATAAGCAATTATCAATGACTAGCTTTATTTCAAACATACATCGCTGGCGCACTTCGCACACGTCAGCTTTTAGTGTCAACTGTACGGGCAATACGCATCATGTCGGTCGTAAATCTCGCGGCGACTCGACGAAGATCGATTGTGACAGGTCGGCGTTGCAACAGGCGCATTTTGGATATTGCTGGCGATTCCCGACAGTGAACTCGCATACATTAATTAATATCTGTGTTACGATTATGATAAATTTTCATATTATTTGTTTTAGGTATCTTAATGTTTGAAGTTATAAAAAAAAAATTTTTTTGACTACTCTAGAAAAAATAGACACGTCATACTGAACGTGTTTTGTTTTTTTTATTGGAATGCACCAAAATTTGTATTTTAATAAAACCTTATTCTCGATACTTGTATTAATTCCCCAAGGGTGTAGGTAGATGTGTAGATATACAGTAACATACGCACATTTCCAATGCCCTTATTAAGTCCTAGGTCTAAGCCTATCGTCATAAATCGGGCATAATCCCAAACTCCGTGCCGCTACTGAGAATTTTCTAACAAAAAAAACCAATGACTTTTTGCCCGTACCGGGAATCGAACCCAGAACTTTACACTCAGCAACCGCTCTTGCCACCTCTTTTATTAATTATACAGATTTTACTGAGAATTTTAGAGACAACATTGACGAAAATAATAGGAACCATATTAACTTAACATTTCCTATCATCACCAGAACGGTACGAAAACTAACTAACGACATTTCAAAACAGCACACTCGACGTTTTCACTTTACCTCTTTCGGTATACTCAATTTTAAACGTAAGATGCATATCATACAACGCCAATGCCATACAAAATATTCTATTTACAATACATACGTTTCGTTCGCGTGAATATTTTTAAAATTTCACACGCGGCGACAATTTGAGAGAGAATCTTGAATCTCGAATTTTGCAGGTCGAGCGGTAAATCAGAAATTTATATTCGAATATCTGAAAATGTATTTTTTACTTACGATAAGAGAAATCGTGACAATCGGTTTTTAGTGCAAGAAATTTTAAAACTTTAACCCTTTAGTGCGCACAACAATAAAAGTGCATGATCAGTATTGGATGTTTCACATTATACGGTTTTAAATGCCTTTCAACATACAGTCCTGTTCCATTTTTAAATACTAGTTTTTTTTTTTCTTCATAGCAAACCCTGGACGTAATTCCTCATTATTTACATATAGGTGTAGATTTGCCATTTACTCGACAAAAGTTGTAAAAACAAACTAAAATTCGGTGGTCGTCAGGCTGCGGAAAATGATGGATAAAGAATATTCAAATAAGAAGTTCACCAGTGGTCAACGACATTAAATTATTGAACTGATGATGATGAAACATAAACACTGTGTTACCTATTTCGTAATTACAAAGTAAGTTTAGCCAAAACTCGATTTTATTGTTATAACATGAATCACATGGTAATAAAGCAGTGAATACAATTCAAAACAAGTTTTAGCGACAATAATACCTACTTGCATTTTTGTTTATTCTTAGGCACAAAAACAATGTTAAAATATGAACCCTATACTTTAGGTTTCATTTATCGCTACCATAAAATTTAATGTATAAGAAACCCTTTTCAGCACTGCTTCGCTATGGAATGATAAGAAAGAATTCAATAATAAATTGAGAGCTCAGACCTTCTGACCTTGACACTGGAGACAGTAAATATTTGACCTTTGGGATCAAACCAGACTTATTCCTAAGACGGTATTTGTCTCTTTATTTTTGGAATACATTTTAATGATAGTTGGAATTGAAAGGTTTTGCAGTGAAAACAGTTAAATTAACTTAAGTTTAATTTTATTATATCACAGAATGAAATAAAAATGGTTAAATAAGTTTTTCAGATTTAGACGAAGTTTTTATATTATATACCACCCTATAAACGCCTAAGGAAGCTATCGATATTAAAGGAAAGAAGTAGAAGTGTTACGTGATGATAATTAATAGAACATTCAATAAATTAATATCAGGTAACACTATAGATAAATATAAAAGTAGTTCTCTAGAATGCAATTTTTCACCGCTTGCGTATATTACATAACTACCGTAAATATTGTGAAAGTAGCTTTTTTTTATATATATATAATCTCTAATAAAGCTGCAAGTGACAAGACCTAGAAGGCAGCTTGCACATTGGCACTAAAGTGTTAGTAGTCGCGTGGGGTGAGCCTACGGCAAATTGAAACTGCCCTCCGGTTTGATTCGCACACCGGTCACGGCCGGACACCGGAACAGACGGTGTGCAGAAAAATTTAGAATTTTATAGTAGGATTTAGACAAGGAAGTCCCCAGTGGACTGCAGTGGGCTGTGATTGGTAAGTTGTAAAACATAAACGAAAATTTAATCTAAGCTTATAAACTAGGGCCATTTTTATTTTTTTATTAGAAAGGTACGTTATAGTGGTCAATGCATGTAAAGTATGGTTAAAAAAAATCAATTAAACTAATAAACGAGGCGAGTGTGGATGGAGGAGTTAGGCAAGGTAACCTCGCCAAACGCAGCACAGTTAAATTTGGACTTCCTCAAAAAGGGAAGGTCCAAATTAAGTAGATATGCAAAAAGAGGTTAATGATTGCAGATGTCAAAAAAAAAAACTCACCTAATCATAAAGATCATGGTCTCTATCCCGTTCGTGATCGGGGGTCCTGGCGCGGGGTAAACAAAGATGAAGGAGAAGAGGTTTGTCATAATCGTAGCAGGTGGAAATCTATGATCTCTGCATACAAACATAGAAGTGTGGACATAGTATGTAGGAACAACAACAAAAAAGATTTGACTCACACTAAAAATTAATACTAGAATTATATTACCCGTATGTGCTGTCGGTACCCCGATGTCGGACGGTGTCCGGTGTGGACGAATTGGCATGCATTGCGCCCCACCTTTTTACATGCCTATTCCGAAACCGGCCGGTCGGTCCCCGAGTGATGAGCTGAAGCGGGTAAAATTAACATGCTGTGTATTTAAAAAAAAAAATGGTCATATTTTTTTATTTTAAATCTCAAAGTAGAATGTATCGATTAATGCATTTTTCTTTTTTCTTTAAATAAGAATATTGGGCCACATCAAGATTTTCTCCTGTTTCTTGGTTACGTTTACAGACACATGATCTCACATGCACATACACCCAGACCCGGAACAATTATCTGTAGATCATGCAAATATTTGTTCAGTGCGGGAATAACCCGCGATACACGGTGCAGCAGCCGGTCTCTCGACCACTGCGCCAAGCACGCCGTCAGAAAATTCATGTGATCTTCAAAAACGAAAACAAAATCAATAAATTACCATTTTATCTCATCCCCATCCGGTTGACATTTCGCTTCAAGACAATAATTGCAAAGTCAGTCGTGTCGGTTCGGTCACCTGTATAGGGACTGAATAGATAGAAATGGCGTCGCCAAAAGACGTGTTAAAATATGGATGAAGAATTTGCGGTGGTGAGCAGAGGTCGAGATGGCTTAGTGGTCAGAGCGCCTGGAGTATCTATCCGGGAGGCGCAAGTTCGATCCTACTCTCAAACGTATTCTTTTCCATTTTAATATAATAACTTTAGAGTTCGCTAAGCATGCGTTAAAGCTTTTCAAAGACTTATCTTTAAATGTCGCTTCATCTTATATTTTACGCTGGACTCAATGAAAACGGCCAATAACGTAATAGGCACGTTCGCCAAAAACGATATCTGTATCTCGTCTATTTGTTTATTATATTATTTGATATTGCACCCCAAAGTATTATTAGAAACATTTATTAGAATACACACGTTTTAGTAGTTTCAGATAATAGGGAGAAATTTTTTCTGTGAAGTGTTAGTTTCTATTTTACACACTAGGATTTCGAATTGCGATTTGTACCTTGCTTTAGCTCGTATAACGATTCAATAATTTACATTTTTGGTACCGTCATCGAAATACGTTTTAAAATGTGGAGGATGAATTCGGAATAATGAGCAGAGGTCGAGATGGCTTAGTGGTCAGAGCGCCTGGAGAATTTATCAGGGAGGCGCAGGTTCCAATCCTACTAAGGACCGTATTTTTATTTCCAAAAAAATTAGTCTATCACTATTTTACTGTAATATTTTGTTTTTGTTACAAATTTCAGTCAGCTAAATTATGACACCAAAGCTTACTTCAGTCGGTTTAAAAATGAATTAGAATTGATTTACTTAAGTTTCATGAGCATGTATAAATGTACCGGAAACATATTATTTGTCATGTTTTTTGTTACATTTCCATGGTATACATGATTATTTAACATAACATAGCATCCCGCCTATATTAGGGGTAAAGGGGTAGGCAGACATGTATAACAGTTGTACACCCATATTTAACCAATGCTGTTATTAAGTTCCATGTAATAGGTGGTGAGCCTATTGTCATTTACCGGGGATAGTTCCAAACTCCGCGCTGCTACTGAGAATTTTCTAACAGAAAATCTCAAAATTCTCTCAAATTTCTATTTAGCAATCATTTAAAGATTACTAAACTCAGCGTTAATGGATGCTAGCACGATACGATGGCTCGGTTGGGAGAGCCATGACGCGGTACGTCAAGGGTCGCGGGTTTGTGTCCTACTCGTGTCTATTATTTATCAATGTTTTTTTAGAAAATAATAATATTAATGTATTTTTTGGTATTGATTTTTATATTGATTCCTATTCAGTATCAACGTTTATAGTCACCTCCTTGAATATGGCATAGGTAACAGACCAACAGCTTGTAGTAACCTCACAAATATGAATCCTAGTCACGGTGGTGAACACTTAACGGTCTAACAGCTCCTGAAGATACCCCGTGGGGGTGTGTAGAGTAGTTAGTGGTAGTTGCAATTTTTTATCGCTTCCGTATCAATATAAATAAATAAAATTGAAGTGTCTCTTTGTAATGTCAATTTTTTTTTAAGCTCTTACATTTATTTATTTATGCACGAGACCTAAGCCTAAAAATGTTTTTAAAATGTTTGTCTCTCCGTCTATCTATTTGTTCCATCTAATCTTCGAAACGGCTGGACAGATTCTGACAAGTTTTTTTTTCTTTTCTTTTGTGTAATATTTTTCGTGAGTCACATTCATATTAATTATTGTTTAACGGTTATTACTCACACACATTCTTCGGGTTTGCTCGACTATTTTCGAACTCGAACGGAGCCCTTATTCAAGAACTGAGCCCGCGGCGATATCGCGAGTCAAAAATTTTTATTGACAGGTAGCTGATTATATAAGGAGTTATTTATACAATCAAATTCCTGCTACATACATACATACATAAACTCATGCCTTTCTCCCATGGGGGTAGGCAGAAACTACAGAACGCCACCTGCTACGATCCTTACATATGCCTTTTGCTTCATCCACGTTCATACATCTGGTCAATTCCTGCTAATTATAATATAATTATACGCGGGTGAAATCCCGGGGCACAGCTAGTGGCATATATTCACAGGTAATTGCAGGACTACCCTGAATATTGTGGAAGTAGCTAGATATTGAATTTATTTACATCCATTGTAATGAACTTCAGTAAGGTAACGCCTGAATTTATCCAATCCTACATAGATTAAATGTTTATGGTATTAGGTGGTGTACACACCATCGTTATTTATGCATAGCACGACAGCAGACGGACATTACGTGACGTGTCCCCGTGGACTTAATCTCATGCTTATGTATAGCTAGCCGTGTGGAGCCATTTATCTAGTTAGGCAAGTTGTGGATGCATATCTGTGTATGGATAGGGCTGTAGATATCAGGAAAATTTATCAAAAAAAATTGCTGTCTAAATTTTGATATAAAACTTCAGGTTGAAAATGATTTATGATTCAGAATAAAGTTTGATTCAAGATTTTGGATATGGAATTCATCATATTGTTTTTACTGTTTCTGTGCTCATTTCTTATATCAAATATTAGTAATTTATCTTGTGCTAAATTTCAATTCGTGAGATTATCAAATTAGTTGAGGAGCCCAGATTCTACATTTAAGTACATACAAACCAAATAGACATCGCTGTAACTATGCTCATTATCATAATCATCATCTAGCTAGCAATATCCTCCATGAGTGGCTTTATTTGTCCAAAATAAATGTTCACAGATTTATTGTAAATTGTGTGGTAAGTACCTACATACTTCGACAATCCTTCACACATCTTACTGCACACCATCACTTTAACTAGTAGCACACACATATAGCTCAATAACCTACGATGGCACAGGACAAAGCCCCATTTAGAGCAATCAGGGGATTAATTGCTCAGATTAGACAGTGTCACTTGGCCGCCCAGAACGTTTGTGCTACTCTGAGATTCGATCGGTAATGGTATAGAAGATGTTGTTATTAAATTGCTTTATATTAAGAGTTATATAAGCACTTGCGCTTTGGACCAGTAGACCAACTGCCTCGTTGGTCTAGTGGTCCCAAGCGCGACTGCTAAGTAGTAGGTCTTGGGTTAGATTCCCAGGTCGGGCAAAGTGTTAGTGGGTTTTTCTGTTTGTAAATTCTCAGTAGCAGCCCGGAGTTTGGAATTGTGCCTGGTAAATGGCAATAGGCTCATCACCTATTACATGGGACTTAATAACAGCATTGGTAAAATGTGGGTGTACAATTGTGTACACCTCTGCCTACCCCTTCGGGGAATACAGGCGCGATGCTATGTTATGTATATGTTTATTAGTTATTCTATAAAATAAGTTAAAGTTCTAGAGAGTGGGTATATTTTCCAACTCTCGTTTTAGTGGTTTCGTGCATATCGATAGTCTGTGCCTACCCCAATGGAAAACAGACGTGATGGTATGTAGGTATGTTGCCAAGGTCACGGCGGTCAGTAGGAATCCGGTATAGCGCCCATGACAGATTTTCCACAAACCAAAAACAAATTAAGTAGATATGTACGTTTTGGAAATCATGGGGGAGACCTTTGCCCAGTGGTCTGACACAGGCTGCCAGTTACAGTAACGTTTTGTGGAGTATACTCCACAAACGTCTTATAAGACACAATAATTGATGTATGTATATCAGTTTTCCACACGCCTGTTCTTAATTAGTGTATGCGCAGGAGCAATGACGATGCGGGGAATGATATAAACATGATTGGTGAAAACTAAGAATAAGTGTCAATGGATTGACAAGGTAATATATTTTAAGAAATAACTGTAAAACAAAAATAAACTTAAATAGCTGTTGAAACGTGTCATAATTTTGAGCCGAAATTCTAATCAATAGAATCTATTTTGAAACTTGAAACTCCTAAGAAAATGCGCCAAACAGAACGGTTTGCGAGCACAAAAGTGAAGTGCAAAGTGTCATATTTTTCAATTGAACACGTAGACTCCAGAAATTCCTCTAGTCAGGCTTAAAAGGACGAAACTGTAATACTTATTTACGTGGAGGAATTGGTCTAGACTGGTGAATGCACCGACTATTGTCATCTATCGGATTGGTCTTTGTTTAGATTCGGTCTACGGACTACAACAGAAAATTGTGAACCGTTGACGCATGTATTTTTTAGGATTTTGCAAAGTAAATGTAAATATACTTAGAGGGTCGCGAAGCTACTGTTTGGTTTAGGGTAATGGTATTCAATTTAGATATTGTAAACTGAAATCTTTCCATTGAATTTTTATTTTTCTCATAGTCAAGTACTGTTTTTCAACATCGTAATTGTCACGTGAATTTTTAAAGCTCTCTCACACAAATGCGACATAATAGTGCGACATGACTTTGAGATATCTATTCCAAAAAGGTACATTTTATATCAAGGTGCAGCCTAAATACTACTTTGACAACATACCGTACTGTGATTTTATGTAAGTCGCAAGGGAGAGTCTTTATAAATGCGAGTAAGTATTCATTTTAGTTAATGTTCACCGGTTACTACTCACGTACATTCTTCGGGTTTGCCCGACTAGTTTCGCTTTGACGCGGTATGCACAATGGACAACACGGACACGACAAATGACGGGAACACACGAACACTCCCGTCGCCGGCACCGAGTACATCATCAGCCCGCGCGCAGCGCTATGCGATGCGGTGCCACGCCAGTCTGACTCGCGACATAGCCGCGGACTCAGCTCATGACTAATGGCTCCGTTTGAGTTCGAAACTAGTCGGGCAAACCCGAAGAATGTACGTGAGTAGTAACCGGTGAACATTAACTAATATGAATATGCCTCACGAAAGTTATTATACAAGTATTCATTGCTTAAGTTTTTTTTTTATGTGACTCTACAGTCTAATGTAGTGATAACACTAATATCTTAGATTCTCGCCTGTATTCCTTCCTGCTAGGAGTAGACAGTCCTACGTTAAAGGTGGCGAGGCTATTGCCATCTACCGGGCACAATTCCAAATCTGGACTGCTACAAGAATTTTGAACAGAAAAACCCAATAGGTAACACTTTTTCATACTAATTTATTTTCTTAAGTTGTATTCCTATTTACATTTAAAGCAATATAAAATATTGAATTAATAAGTTAAAGTTTATTTACATTCTAAGCAAACCGCATTCATCTATAAATAATTTTAACCCCAATAAAGGAAACCGATGAAAATCACGCCGTTCTTTCACAAAAACAAACCATTCTTTGTGCCTTCAAAAATTGCAAACTTAAGCGAAAAACTCTCTTCAAAAATGTTGAACATTTAATTGAAAGCCGGGTTTGAACCCGCTTTTCAAATTAACGTTGATTGTGATAAATCGCTGACTAATTACTGTCTCATTTTTAAGTCATCTATCACTTTAGTTCCTGTAATGGGAACCGCTTTGGGGTTTATTCTTAGATCGTAGTTTGCGCTATTTCAGAAATAAGTATGAATAGGCTATTTGTTTATATATATATAAAGAGCTTACTTTTCAATGGAGGTTCTTCTAGGGTATAAATCAGTGAGTAAAACATTTAAGATAAATTTATATGACTAAGTAGTAATATAAATATATTAAAATTGATATTTTTAGTGGCAGTTTTGTTGGTGTTCTGATATTTATACATTATTTGGTTTTTAAATCTTAAGTTTGAATTATTATATTTTCTTCTATAAATAAGGTTTAGAAAGACCTGCCAATAAAGAAGGTATATATTTACATCACCAGAGGCGCAGTTCAGTAAATAATAACTTAATAATAATAATAATAAACCCCCTCTGGGACAGTTCGGCAGACGTTACCTCTTCTCATGAGACTAACGTCAAACCGGAGGGAACATTATACTAGCTTTTTAAGACCAATGATACTTAAACAAAAAATATGTGTCATAAGTCTACGAGAAGCATACAAAACGCAGGGCAGCTTGTGGCGAGCTGTTGGTGAGTGGCGACACTGCGTTCCTGAATACCCCAGAGAGTCGGTCAGGGCCTCGTCTCCAGTTTGCCCTCATTGGGTAGCTAGAGTGGAATTCAAGAGTGCTCGCAGGGCTCTCAACTCTGTCTTGCCTTAATTGGCCAGCCAGAGAGGGGTCGCCAGAGCTATATGCTCGGGGGTGGAAGTGTTATGTAAGTAATGGCGTAACAACGGGGAAACCCGCTCTGGGTCTATCAGACCCACGATGGTGAAACCGGGGCCGCTCCTCTCGACACCCCTAGCCGCTCACACCCATGTTTGCCCCTTCTGCCTGTATCAAGGCGGCGTTTCAGGGGCCCATGTAGTGAGTTGGCAAGTCACCGTCTGCCAACACATTTTAATGTTTAAGCATTGAAAGGCAGACGCCGTTTTTAATTCCGGCAACCGAATTTTAAATCTATTCCATATAGCACGACACAGCAATAGACCATTTTTTTTATGTAATTTTTCCAATCTCAATAGTTCTGCATCTGTCGGGAACTCTCCATGGCTGCATTCCTATAGTGTAATCATGGAGAGTCTCCGGTTGGTGTCCCAACTCAATTTAGATTAAAACTCTCACAGGGGCCTCTGTGTGTTTGACCTGTGTCTCCAGACAAGCCCTCCAAAGGACCGGGGTTTCTTTCCAATGGAGGAAATGCCGAGAATCTATAGAGATACAAAAAATAATAATAATAATGCTTTATTGTTTCAAATATAGTTACAGACAACAATATAACATAGCACTAGCCTCCACACTAGGATTCCCTGTGTCGTGGAGGCTAGTCTCTTTCATCTTATGACAGAGTATACAAAAAGAAGAAAAAAGAAATGGGTGTGTGTGTGTGTGTGTGTGTGTGTGTGTGTGTGTGTGTGTGTGTGTGTGTGTGTGTGTGTGCGCAGGCGAGTTTATGTGCACTAGTTCCCAATAATAATTAGTTTACTGAATTCATGTTTTTAAAATAGTTTTTGATGATAGTCTTGCATTTTGATTTAGTCCTAAGAAGTAGATTTAGTTCGTTATTTAATTTATTATAAATAAAAGGACCCATATACTGGAAGCATCTTTTTCCGAAATCCAGTCTGATTTTAGGTTTATGCCATTTAGGTTTTCTACGCGAGTGAACAGGGTTCACTACTGTGTATAAAGCGATTTTATGGAATTTCAATGAAACAGCCATAATATACAATTGTCTAACACGTAGGACACCTGTCTCCTCGTACAACATATTTGTTGAGTAGCGTATTGGTCTCTTGTAAGAAACCTTGAGAATGGCCCGTTGCGCGCGTTCTATGATTATAAAATTTGTCTTGTGTGCCGTCCCCCAAGAGGTAATGCAATAATTGAGAACCGATTCACAGAGTGCGAGATAGATCAACTTAAGCGTTTTGTCATTTGCAATCTGGCTCATTCTCTTAAAGATATACATCAACTTTCGTATACGACCACTCAAATAATGCAGCTGTTTTGTCCAGGTGAGGTGTTGGTCTAAGTAAACGCCAAGGTACTTAATGTGGCTAACATTAAGTACCTTGGCGTTTACTTAGACCTGTTCAAAGCTGGAGCAAGAACAGTCACTGCCTGAGTAATTATTACAAGAATGCATTTTGACAACCAATTGTGCCGGACAAGGGTTACTGGTACTGACACCGAAGTTCACAACTTTCGTCTTGTCTACATTAAGTGTCAACAAGTTGTGGTTTAACCACCTGGAAACCTGGTTGACCCCAGCCTCAACCGCCCGATAAACTGAATCCCATGTCTTCTCGTAGAAGACTATGGCAGTATCGTCTGCATAGGCAAATACCCTGGCACTATGTAGTTGTAGCGAACAAAGGCTATTAATATATATTACAAAAAGAGTAGGCCCCAGTACACTACCTTGTGGCACACCATAGTTAAGACCAACACAGGAACTGAAATTTTTGCCTATGCTTGTTCTCTGAGTGCGGTCTGTAAAGTAGGATTGAAACCACTCAAGACTTGTACCACGAATTCCTATGCCTTCCAGTTTTTTCATAAGGATGCTTCTCGAAACGGTATCAAACGCTTTCGCTAGGTCTAGGAAGATTCCAGTGCATTTGTAGCCATCATCTAGTGTACTAACAATAAAGTCGACTAGATTTGTAACAGCATCTTCCGTTGACCTGTTATTCCGAAAGCCATATTGATTGTCAGATATTATGCCACTTTTCTCCAGATAAGCTAAAAGCCTGTTATTCATTATCTTTTCAAGTATTTTTGACAGAGATGTGAGTAGAGAGATGGGACGATAATTTGATGCTACTTTTTTGTCACCCGACTTGAAAATTGGACAGATATTGGCCATTTTCATGGCCGTTGGTACCACTCCGGTAGTAATGCTTAAATTACACAAAAAGGCTATCGGGGGAGCGAGGAATAGCTTGTTTAATTTGAGAATCTTGTTTGAAATACCATCCCAACCTGCCGCCGAGTTATCTTTGAGATTAGAGATTATCTTGTTAACCTCGTAAATATCTGTCGGTTTCGCGTAGAAAGAGTTACACGGGGAAGCATTATTATGCATAGTATCAGAAATAGCAGCCAGTTCTGGTTCAGTTTTATTTAGCAGAGAAAGCGTTTTTCATTGCGAGTTGTTCTCCCACAGTTGAGAAAAAGAGATTTGCTTTGTCTAAGGACTCTTTGGGGTTTGAGAAAGCGCTCAAAAGTTTGGAATTTCCAGAAGTGCTTTTTTTGATATTACCGATACTCTTTATAGCAGACCATGTTTTTTTACTGTCTCCATTTTCATTTTCCAGAGTATTGATGTCATTCGCGTTTTTAAGATTTTGTATCAAGTTATTACATAGGTTCCTATAGTTTTTATATCTCTGTTATATAGTTGGGTTATCCTTGTTTTCTTTTTTATTAGCTTCGGCATGTAAACGGTCCCTTTTACGAATACATTTAACTAAGCCCTTAGTCATCCATGGCTTTTTAATTGATTTAGAGTTTCTGATTGTCTCTATAGTGGTGAAGTTTTGTATTGTTTTACTGATTATTTCTGTAAATTCTGTTAATGCTTTCGTGATATCGGTATGAGAACATATCGAGTTCCAATTAATGTCTTCAATAGCTTTTGTTCAGGTAGTCAATTTTAGTTTTGTGTTTTGTGTCGGGCCTCATACATGGTGTTTCCCTAACAAAAGCCACAATGACAGAATCATGATCGGTAATTCCTGATTTGCATATTACAACCTTAGCAGCCTTTTTGGTTTTTATCATAGCGTGGTCTAAACACGTTCGGTCGCGAGTGGGATATAGATGACCTGCGAAGTATCCATAATGACCGGTTATATCCAAATAGTCGCTTGCACGTTTATCCTTGGAATCCTGTAATATATCAATATTAATATCCCCCACTATAGCACAATGAGGAGTTTTACATAGTTGCATAATTTTTTCTAATGACTCACAGAAATTATCAATGTTGTAGAAGGATGGTGATCTGTAAATAGCGCATATTGAATATTCCTTATCAACGTGGATTAACAGACAGTTAGCGTCTTTAAACTGTGGTTCTTCGATTACTAGCCGGAGGTTATTTTTGTAGAAAACAGCGATACCATCATTTTGGTTAAGAATTTTTTTAGAGTAGTGACATGTATAATTATTTAGGTAGAACAAAGGAGTAGTCTCGGTTAGTCGACATTCCGTTAGGATAATTATGTCTGGCAAAAAGTTTAGTCTGTGCAGAAAGACTGCAAAATTATCAAAGTTTTTTTGGATGATAAGGAGTAAGCTAACGCCATCTGTTATTAAATATCTAATATATAAAGATTTTCCTGTGCTTGTAAAGATACGTTTAGCTAATATTAGCTAATATCGCTGTCTTTCATCAAAGACAGAAAATAAACCAATGAACAATTCTCGCCGTGCAATTTAATTATTTCAAACGAGTGTGTAAACAGATGTTTGCTAATAATAAGTAAATACGTATTGGTACCTCAAGAGGGAAATGTTAATGACTATTATCAAATAACAATAAATAAAAACCTCTGCATACAATACAAATCATTAAATGAAATGGGCCGCAGTTAAAAGAGAGGGACCTACAAAAATTTTAATTCTCAATGAATCAATTAATTTGATGCGAAGTATCTCGGCAACTTTTACACTTCGGCCCCACCCCTCTGTTGCAGTTATTCCGATTCTTAAAACGACTTATCATCAAAATTTACTGTTTGTTCCGCTGAAACTTCCAAATTTTGGGTATGTGGTACAAGTTAAAAAATAAAGTCTTGTAACGTCAATAGGCTGTTCATAATATTTTTAAGCTTACAAACCAAAACAAAAAAAATTTTTGTGTGACTTAAAAAGTGAAAATGAAGGTACTGAAGAATTTTCATCGCAGTTGGGGGACCTATAAGAAAATTTTCCACTGTATATACTGTCCCCCGACGGAGATGATAATTCATACATAATGAAATTTTATTATACATGTTGAGGCCATGTAATGCCTATATTAATTACTATTTTTCAAGTTTTTAGTAGATCTGTAAATGACTGCTAGATAAATATCGCCTCAACAGGCATCTCCTTAAGACGAATATAAGGTGGATTGAAAATGCAATAGGTTTGAACACAAAACGACAAGGTAGCTCAGTGGTAGAGTGACGACACGGAATGTCAAGGGCCGCGGGTTCAAGCCCCATACTTGTTTATTATTTTTTAAATATTTCCTTGAAAAATAGTAATTAGAGATGATAATACTTAAGTACCTTGTTTTAAACTTTTTGATTCACACAGGCGTGTGTTTCAATTTATTTTATAAATATTTTTTAATTCATACCTTTTAGTGTACCATAGCTTCTATATTACTATTTGTAAAATCTATTAGGCTATTAGTCTATATTACCCGAGAAAGTATAAGGATTCTAACGATACCTAAACATCTAAATCGGTTTAGGCGTTTAGAAGTTATGATAGAATAAAGAAACTCACAACCATACATACATACATGATTGCTAAAAACATAACAGTCTTTTTTGGGCAATCGTGTAATAAAATGTGTGTCCATGCCCTGGGATGACAACTCAATCAAAACTAGGGTAAAATATATTCACTCGCCGTAATCTCGTCACTTGTCTCAAATACCATGGCATATTCCCCCCTCAGTTTCTCGGTATTTCGCTTAGACATGATTGTTAAGAAGAAATTTTAATTAAGCTTACATTTCTAAATTTTCTTCAGCGCTTAATAGCGTCTGTGACGATTCTGTTTGTCTCACACAATTATCATATGAAATCTGATTACTGCGCATTTATTTTTAAATGAGTTTTATGAGTTGACTGACAGTTTTGTGGAATTTATGTTGGCTTAGTCTGCACTTCTTCAGTCTTCTTCGGTCGTTAGTGTCAAGAGTTGTTCAAGACGCCTTTTGGGCATTTGATTTGCCTAAGTGACTGCTATTACACCCGGGACCGATAGGTTAACGTGCTCTTCGAAGCACGGACTTGCGCATAGATTAAAGTGTTTCTCGCGGTCACCCATCCACACCCATGATTAATTTATTAATCTAAAACGATCACGTTGATCCAGTGGTCTCAAAATATGCTCTGGCTGGAGGTATCAAATTGCCTCGCCTTAGCTAGCCGGTTACACATATCAAACCCCTACACGTTAACTGCAAGAGGATACGTATATAAATACACTAAAAAACAATGGTCTCAAGTGCGACTGCTGACTTCTTGGCTTCGATTCCCAAGTTGGGCAAAGTGTTATTAGTTTTTTCTGTTAGAAAATTCCCAGTAGCTAACTAACCGGAGTCTGAAATTGTGCTCGGCAGATGGCTCACTACTTTTCATGGGATATTACATGGGACTTAATAACAGCATTGGTGAAATGTGGGTGTACAATTGTGTATATCTTCCTTCGGGAATACAGGCGTGATGCTATGTTATGTTAAATAAAATTATAACTTTTTGTCCAGATAAATAGACAAACTGAAACTCAAAATAATCGTGTATGCTGAACGCGACACAGGTGTACTAGCACTAATTTATTTAGGTCATATTCTGAGTCTAGACGAGACTAAGGTTTCATATTAGTTTAGACTGAACAACACTCGTAAAGCAGATATTACTTAGTGGTGCAGTAATAAACCTAAGTCATCAACTTAAAAATATGAGCAATTATAAGGGTAAAGTCCAAAATAATTTAATTCTAAATTTAGCTTAGTTATCCATGAGTGGAAATGAGGCAATCCAAAGCCCCTGAAAAAAATAGTGGTAATAATAATTGTATGGCTAAGTATTGGTCTGACAAAATATAAGATGCCATTGATCGACACGATAAGAATAAGAAGAATTTGAGCAGTATTGTTGTATAAAAACTTTTATGGTAATTTATTCATGATGAGGGTACATAATGAATATTAAACTTTCTATTCGAAAACCCCAATAAATTGTATGTGATGAAGCCATACATACTCCTAATAATTTACTTTCTTATTATTAAAAGAGATCTCTCTTATAATAAAACAACTTTTAGCCGGATTAATCGCGTGTATTATTGGTTTTTGTTTTTCCTGACGTTTCGAACACTGTGCAGTGTTCGTGGTCGCAGGAGGACAGGAGTCCACCAATAATACACGCGATTAATCCGGTTAAAAGTTGTTTTATTATAATGTGTAGTGATCGCGCAAACCTAAGAGAGATCTCTATGTTGTTGCAAGTTTATTCCGAGTAAAGTTTGTAATACAAAATCTGTATTTAGTATCTTATTTATGATGTAGTACTTGTCTTATACAGTACTAAGTTAACACTTTTCAAAATAGCTTTACTGTATACAGATAAGTTTTCGAAAACCATTAACGCACGCAAAGCGAAATCGCAAAAAATTTTGATTTCTGTTTTGCACAAAAAGTTTATAACTTTAGCTTTATTATAATATAAACAACTAGAATAAGAACAAAAAAAAGTGATATATGAAGACTTAACATGGTATAAAAAAGTCCTTTATTTAAAAAAGACCTTTACAGTTAATTCGTAAATACTTATTGACCACCATAGTTGCCACGTTATTCTAAAAAATATCCAAGTAATGATAAAGATATTTTACAAAATTAACGCTACAAGACGAGTCTAAACATTAATTCAGAAATAATTAAAGAAACGATTAGAACACTTCAACCCCTTGTAGAGGAGAGGCCAAAATTGTTAGCGCGAAACAGGGCTGTCTCTAGCAATAAACTTTGCTCAGGAATTTCATTAGTTTCGTTCAATAAATTAAGAGGTTATGCTCGCGTGTGTCGGCCCTGCAATTACCTCGTCGACGTGGAGGTGTAATGAAGAACCTCCCGGTAAGACGATGGAGGAAGTAGGAAAGTAATTTGGATATGACGAGGTTTTACTCTATTCCTGAAAACATTGTATTGAGTAATTCTGAAACATGCTATGAATATTTACTATAGTACATAAAATGTTCAGATACGTAGTGTCATTCAAAGATTCAAACTTTTAGAAGGATTTGGTAATAATCAAGAGTATGTGAATCGACTGAAGGTGCACTTTTGATTAGAACTGATTACCTTTGGTACACAATTGAAATTGCACTCTAACTTGATTAATATAAGATCAGTTTTCATTGAATGTTTCGATTCATATGCACTTTGGATGATGAATGTGTCAGTACAGTACTATCTCAGTTCATACTTTTATATGCCAAAATGTTATTTCTTTTTATAGAGGTGGGACTTAACTAATGCAACATGCTTTTTAAAATTGAGGCAACTATAATGTAGGTAAATTTATTTTAATATTACGCATTGTTTTAAGGCGTTTTAACTGCCTCGTTGGTTTAGTGGTTCGTAGTGCGACTGCTGAGCTCTCTGAGGAGGTCTCGGGTTCGATTCCCGGGTCGGGCAAAGTGTTATTGAGTTTTTCTGTTAGGAAATTCTCAGTAGCAGCCCGGAGTTTGGGAATGTGCCCGGTTGATGGCAATAGGCTCACCACCTATTACATGGGACTTAATAACAGCATTGGTGAAATGTGGGTGTACAATTGTGTACACCTCTGCCTACCCCTTCGGGGAATACAGGCGTGATGCTATGTTATGTTGTTATGTTATGTTTTAAGGCGTCTATTTAATATTGGAATTGGATTGGGATTCTTGGAGGATATTAATTTCAAGAGTTACCCCACATATCACACTACAGTATATTTAATATGGTATCCAAATAGCTACTATATATTTTATATGTAACGTAACTATAGAACGTAGTACCTACCTGCATATTTCGACCTTTTTTTCGACTTCATTCTAAAAATAAGCTTAAGACAGCTTTTTAAAATAGAGCATGTATTTATTGTTATAGGATTACACAGTAGTGTAGTAGTAACTGCAATGTTTAAAAAACGGTAGCCTTCTGGTTGGTCCGGGTGTATCGTTTGGATTATCATCAGGATCTCAAACAGTGGGTCTGCAATTTAATACTTTTTGTAAATGTAAACTGTACATTGATGTATATGGGTATAACCTTTCCGTAGCGGTATATACAGTATCTGTAATAATATACACATGACTTTTCTAATTGTCTCTGAACCCAAATACCCAATTATGGGCCAAGATAAATTAATATTACTCAGCTAACAAGCATTGCCTTAGCTTTCTTCCCCTCTCTATCGCGCATTTGTAGTTTGACCGTTGTGTGACAGTGACAGGCATAATGATAAGTAAAAGCACGTGCTTAATAATGATTTTTTTGTGTAATTAAAATTGGATTAAAACTGCCTCGTTGGTCTAGTGGTCCCAAGCGCGACTGCTGAGCATGTGGTCTCGGGTTCGATTCCCGGGTCGGGCAAAGTGTTATTGAGTTTTTCTGTTAGAAATTTCTCAGTAGCAGCTCGGAGTTTGGAATTGTGTGCGGTAGATGGCAATAGGCTCACCACCTATTACATGGGACTTAATAACAGCATTGGTGAAATGTGGGTGTACAACTGTGTACACCTCTGCCTACCCCTTCAGGGAATACAGGCGTGATGCTATGTTATGTTATGTGTATATAAGATTGGATTATTCCAACCATATGACGTAATTTCAGATCATATCCATACAATACAGCATTATTCTTGTCTCCGTGCGACAAACTTTCTCATAATAGTTGGCTTGTCGCCTATTACCCGACCGACTTCGATGAACCGCTCCTGTTCGTGTAACATTTTTATAACTAACCGCCATCATAATTTTCTCGGGTAAGCGGTCGGTATGGTGTACTTTAAAGACTGAAATTGTGAATCATCTTTTACGTACTCTATAAAAAATTAAGTAGGTACGATAAGAGCGAGGAATACTGGAAATTCCAAACTCATGTGAGCCGAGGTTTCGAATGAAATTTTCAGTATGTCTCAGGTAGGAGATTCCGAACTTGAAAGCTTATTAATTTACAAATCTACGTAGTAACAAACAAAACACACAATTTAACACATATTTGGCACACTTAACCACTATTACAGTAGTGCAGAACACGCACACACACATCCTTATCATATACAACTGAATAATTTGCTCACACATAAACACTTTCCAGGAAGTGCACACATACCGTAATTCGGTAATACGATTAATTTGAACATTAAAATTATATGACAAGCAATGCCCTAATTACTCATACTAATGACATTAATTTCCTCATATGTACTGTGAAGAGTCCTTACTAATAATACAACATTATAATACTTATTAAACATCACATATCTCTTATTATCGAGAAATAATAAGAGAGAGAGTAATACCACTGTATTTTCGAAGTCATGTGCGTATTATAAATTAATTACCACTTGCTTAAAACGATGAAGGAAAACTTCAGCAGGATACCTGAGAGATGTTCTCGATGGTGTGTAAAGCCATATCAGAGACCTACGGGTGGTTTAAACTCTGACACTAGGTTGTTTATCATTCATACAATAAGAAGAAGGTAAAGTAATCTATCTCACTTGTTGGAGAAGGTCAGTTGAGACGTGGCAATTATTACAGACTCCCTTCCATTTTATTTCCTAGGTATTTTCCCTTCTTTATCCCAACAATAGATAGAGAACAAACCAAAAATAGGGAATCTCCGACCTATTCTTTGCAAATACCATAAGATATTTTTTTTTTTTACCATAAGATATTTTGACACCAAAATAATTATATCTGTAGCTAGTCTAATATGCCAACATCTAAGTTATATTTTAAACTTATGTATAAGTAATGGTATTTTCCCCGAGATGTTAAAAATTTCGATAATAAAACCACTTCATAAAAAAGATGCCAAAGAATTAATGAAAAATTATAGACCCATAGCACTAATATCTATCATATCAAAAATATTTGAAAAATACTTATATAACCAAATATATCAATATTTAGAAAAAAATAAAATACTATGCAACGAACAAAAAGGTTTTAGACAAAATATGAGCATAAATCTAGCAATCCATGATTTTTTAAGAAATATAATGTTAAAAGTCGATAAATGTACGCCTGTATGCTCAGTTCTTTGTGATATGACCCAGGCTTTTGATTATGTTGATCATAAAATATTAATAGGCAAATTGGAACGCTACGGTCTAAGAGGAAACATCTTAAAGCTCATCAATTCTTACCTATCTAATAGAAAACAAGTTACTGCAATCACTAAATTAGATACTAATACAAAAAACCAAAAAGTCTATTTGTCTTGCGAATGTAGTGTTGCATTTGGAGTTCCCCAAGGTAGCGTCTTGGGACCACTATTATTTATATTATATATTAATGATTTACCTAATTCAGTTTCACAACCAATGTCCCTTTTTGCCGACGATAGTTCAATAGTAATTGCAAAAAATAATCCGAACTCATATCAAAATGATATAAATTCATCCATCTCGTCTGTAATACTCTGGCTAAGAAATAATAATTTAAAAATAAATTTATCTAAAACTAACGTAATACATTTTAGTCAACGCAAAGAAACTTCACATATGAACATAAGTTATAACAATCAGATAATACAAGAAGTGGATAATACTAGATTTCTCGGGCTAACAATAGATAAAAAACTCAACTGGAAAGCACATATTGAGAACATTTGCAAAAAAGTAAGTCAATCATCGTACGCACTGTATAAACTCGCACCAACGGTAAATACAGATACCCTAATAATTGCCTACCATGGTTTGGTTGCGTCTGTACTACGATATGGCATTATTTTCTGGGGGAACTCGGTAGACAAAGAGTTTGCTTTTAAGATACAAAAGCGATGTATCCGTGGTATGTTTGGTCTACAAGTCACAGATAGCTGCAAACCGCTCTTTATAGAACATAATATCTTAACATTACCATCTTTGTATATTTTTGAAATTTGTCTTTTTGTCAAAAAGAATCCGCAATTGTTTCCTCTTCAGTCAAGTATATCTCAACGTAATAGACGTAATAATAATAGACTATGTTTGCACAACGCCAAAACTACCCTCATGTGGAGAAGTTTATTCTGTATGGCTCCTAAAATTTATAATAAAGTACCAGATGCATACAAAATATTAAATATTAACTTATTTAAAAAGAATCTTAAAAAACTTTTATGTAAAAGAGCTTACTATAAGGTAGATGATTTCTTAAAAGATAATATTTAAAATTAAAATGGTAACTCTATTCCACATATTTTGCTATTTGTTTAGATTAAGTATCCGAATGTAGATTTTAAGTTTAAATAAATGTATATTTGTACGCCTGATATGGCAAAACATATTGAAACTGTAAATAATATTGTACCACCTTATATAACATATTTTTTTAACAAATAAATTTATCTTATCTTATCTTATCTTATCTTATCATATTACTACAGTGATAGAGACTTTTAACCACAGGTTTAACAAACTGGTTTATTAAATATACCTAAGGCTAGGTTAGCCTCGCTGCAGTTGCCCAGCATGAGCAGAGCAGCGTCAGAACCTCATCGAGGCAATAGGGTTGCGCGATCTGTCGCTTCCGGCTGTGATTTGACACATAGGTGGGGGCGAGAGCGCATGGGGTGCCCTTTCCGCCTTTTACGAGGAGGTGATGCTCGCGAAGGAGGCAGCGGAAAGGGAGAGAGAGGCAAACCCCACTCACCCTTGCCGCAGAAAGCGCACCAGGCGCCGGGGGGCATTCAACTATCTCCAGCCACCGTGAGCCGGGGCTTGCGAGTGACGAACTTGGGTAGTTCGCCACCCGACCAGCGACAGACCCGGGACGGTTCGCCACGCTTCTACACGTGCGCCACACTGAAGGTCTTTACAGGCCAACTGTTGCCGGCCTGCACAAATTTCGGGGTCTGTTGATATCTTGACAGACCTGCCGGGGTCGCGGAAAATACAGCAACGATCCCGGGATTCCCGTATAGGTTAATGGAGAATCGTGTGGTTTTAAGTTAATAGGAATCTGGCCCAGCGTCAATGAGGAATTTTACAGACACAAAAAAAAACTTGGTTAGCGTAGCGAGCCGTGCTGCGGCAGCGGCTAGCGAGAGCTAGAACTAATTTATTTAAATAATATGGGGTTCCTTGAAACTAGTTTTTAAAAAGAACGATTTGCAGAAAAGAAAAGATGCTAGTGGTTTTTAAGAAAAGTTGCTGGTGAAAAATAATATTTTCAAAAATAATTTCTGCCAATAGTATAGACTAGCTTGCAATCGTAAAAAAGCATCTCGACCGCCAGTATTCGTTCGCACAAAGTTAGGTTAGGTTAGGTTACAACAAGCATCGTCCACGAAATCTCGGATACATAATTTCTTGTGGACTGGATTCTCAGTTCGCGAGTAAATATTCCCAATGGGGAGAGCAACCTTTAACTATTATCCACAACAGTGTCTCTGATCATAACACTGCGCTATCACACGCTATCTTAAGCATAAATATAAAAAATACAACGGTTATATTTCTTATTATCTTGAGTTATATGATAATTCTTGTCTCTTGGCCGTGATTTAGTGCGGGGTCGCCGTTAGGGGGCGCTGAGCTAAAAAAACACAGACGTCATTATGATAAATTACCCCCCAGTTATCTCGGCTGTTGTAATTTTACACCCTGTATTATCAACTAACGGGTGATATCTGTGAAATACTGGTGCTTTGCTAGGCAGGGTAAGCAGGACTAACAAAAGAAACTTGTTAAAAGTAACCATCGTGATCTGTGAAAGCAAAGATATTTAGATGCCTATCAGTTTCGAGTATATTTTTGAAAACTGGAATATAAAACTTTGAGCTAAGTTGCTATTTAAAGTTTGGGGAGATTGCAAATGTTTAAAACATAACTTTTTTTTTTTCAAAACATGTCTTGTTATTAGATTTTAAAGCAGCATTGATCAGAATATTTTATTTAAAAATTCAATCAGCTAACATAACACCGAATCGGCTAAAATATGATTTTAATACAATATAAATCAATCAGAAATTCTGTCCAACAATACGGTGAACAAGTAACTGTGTAGTGTCCACATAAATTTAATAAAACATAGTAATAAACAAGGGTTTTATGTGACGTACGCAACGTGTCCGCATTGAAAGTTCGATGGGGACCGACATCGAAATATTGTGTCGAAATTTATAGTCGATGCGGTCAGCTCACGAGACGGAGTGAGGTGGGGCTCGACTAGGAGCGATCTCACTATGATAGCTTGCTTCATAGTAACCGATTAGCTAGCTAGCATCATGTCAAATACATTTGACACTAAATACGTAAATATTCGTTTTCATACGCATACTTTTGTAAGACCCCTAACTTTTTTAAGCTTTGTCAAAAAGGCGATGGAAAATGTATAGAACTCTGGTCGTATCTAGAAGTAGAATGAAGATAGAAAATAAAGACCAGTGGAGTTACTCGACCGACAATTAATTCTTTAAATAAAATATGACACAGAAATAAGTCTTAATCGCTCAAACTAGTACCTCTCGTCATACGTTGTCTCATCGCTGGATTGGCCGAACAAGTTGTCTTCGAAACTCATCTATGTACAACTGTGGCTGATAATTAAACAGCTGTGGCGGAACAATCCTTGCTGATGATAATCCCACAAATTGTAGCAAGTCAGAATGTCGCTATCTGCTAATGGTTCATCAAGCATCTGTCGTTACATAAAGTCATTGGATTGAGTAAGTGGAATTAGTTGTCAACAAAACAAAAGAATAAAATATTAAGCAGCAAGCGATGAATAGAATAAATTGACAAAAACAAAATTTCAACACCCGCTACTCGCTCAAACCGGCACCTTTCCTCATAGATTGGCACAGCACTGGATTGGCGGAACAAGTTGTCTACGAAACTCGTCTATTACTGCGACTGTAAATGAAACAGCTGTGCCAGAACACCGACGTTTTGAAGCGAACATGTCAATACATAGTATTAACGCATTACATTCCTTCCTGTTGAAGATCACACAAAATACAACAAGACTTAATGTCGTAATCCGCTAAACGCTCAATTTAGTATCTGCCTTAAATATTTTTATAACATTAGTGGAACTAGCTATCAACAAAAATCAAGCGATTAATAAAACAAATTATAAAGACTCAAATTTAAACATCCTTTACTCGCTCAAACTGGCACCTTTCCTCACAGATTGGCACAGCACTGGATTGGCGGAACAAGTTGTCTACGAAACTCGTCTATAACTGCGGCTGATAATTAAACAGCTGTGCCGGAACACCGACGTTTTGAAGCGACCATGTCAATACAGATATTAAGTACGTTAGTGTTAGAGCTTTACATTCCTTAATTAAATCCGTATATACAAGCTGTGTCCCTGGGGTGGAGAGAATCGATGGTTATGTGATGCGCTTGTTTACATCATGTCTATCAGTTGTTGTTAATAGACTTGAATATTTAGAAGAACATTTGGATCTTAAAATACTTGAATGTTTGTTAAAATATTTTTATTATTTGATAGAGTACCTATATAAATAAATATACTAAAAGGGATTTATTTAAGTAAAACGTTTAATAGTGCACTTCATATAAGTCAAATTAAAATAAAACTCTTACTTGTTCTTCAGATAACGGATACATTTTAAATCACAAAACCACCAATCGTCAAAAATAATCCTTCCATTTAATAAAACTTACAACAAACGTTTTATTCAGAAGGCACCTGTAGCCTAATTCTTTGGAAACCGAAACCTTCAGAGGCCACATTGTCTGAAACATTCGTACCCAATTCTGGCCACAATCATTGTGCGCACGTGCGTCTTACCAGAATTTACTATGTCTAATACAATAAGTTGCCACCCACCGTGGGGCGCGGGCCTAAATTATGTATTTTATTGTCACTGGAACCAATTTCATAACCCGAGGAACGGTTGGGATGAGTCCGCAGCGTTATAAGCTATCCTATTGAATTTTGCAATACATACAAATGCGATGGTAGTGTATTTCGGGTAATGGTCGAACGTGGCGGATTATCGGCTCATGATATTTATTTTTGTGATGTATTTCACGCATCTTCTGGCTTTTGTAGAGATTGTATGTTTGTGAGATTTTTTATTTTTCAGTTTCTGGTACCTTTCTGATACAATTGTAATCTTGAATCATCAAATACCTATACCCATAGCTAGACTACGTTACATATTTCAGTTAATACATACTTAAAGCTGACGACATTTTTTTTTAAATGCATGTTTATATCTTATCTTTCTTTTAAAAAAATTCAGATACAAAAGTACCTATATTAATACATTTTTACAAAATCAACTCACAAGTAGATCAAAATGTAGTTATAGAGTTATTTAATTAAATAAACAGAATTATTTTCGCTACCTCGGCTGCGTTTGACCCTCACAGCGCTATCCTTAATTTAATTGTCAAATTAAACCTTTACCGTGCGGAACTTTTTAAAGTGCAATATTTTAAAATAGCAGAAGCTTATCAAGTGTAAAATTAATTTCACGGCAGCCATTCTCCGAGATAGTTCATCAAACTTTCAAGATTCAGATGAGCATAAAATAGGCGGAGAGCGCCTTCGGAAAACTTTCTGTGTAACGGAAATTAGTTCTAACATTTTACTAGTTTTTTAAAATACTTCAACGGAAGCAAAGAAGCCGACGGAAAAATGAAGAGAAAGAATTAGTTATAAGATCTTTTTAAAGATTAAAATATAGTACCTACCTATTGTTTTAAAAAAGAATTGTCTTTTAATCAAAACCTGGAATAAAGATGATATAAATAAATTAAATAAAATTTAATTATTTTTTTATGATATTCTATTATTCTCTAAAATTATATATTACATTAATACATCAATTGTAGTCTAAAGCACGCAAGCTCTTTTTAAAATGTACATTAAAAAATTTGTTAATCTAATGTTTTTTTTTTTTTGGTAAATTGCAAAATAATTGTACGAACATCAAAACACCAAACCAAATATTTGTTATCCTCTTTAGCTCTTGACCACCATTGCGTTGACAGCAATACGTAATAAAATCGACACCGACAGATTCCTCATTGTTCCATCAATAAAGGTAATAAAACTAGACAAACCCTTTTAATCCGGTGAAAAGGTATTTGATACCAAATGCTGTGTTTTAAAATCCTATTCCGATGGAACGTGAGCTTGCCGATTGCTAGAATTCACTGTTTTTTGGTAAATAAATACCCATTTTAACCGACTTCAAAAAGGAAGAGATTCTCAATTCGACACAAAAAAAGAAACAAGTTTTGGTGTTAAACAAAATCGTAACGATACATTGAAATCGAAACAATTGGGACATGCACCGAATTGCAACATGTAAATTTAAACTTGACATTATAAATGCGAAAGTAACTCTGTCTGTCCGCTTGTTTGTTACGTTTCCACGCCTTAACCGCTACACTGATTTTCATTAATTTTGGTTTAAATATAGCTTAGGCTAGAGTTTGTTGCGCAAACTAAGTCGCAGACACCATATAATATAACAATTATTTTATACTTTTTCTAAATTGGAATGATTAAAATATATTTTTAAAGTATTTTTAGGATACTTTTTCAACTATTAGATCTGTCTCTGCCAAATACGTTCCAAAAATTTGTTAAAAAATAAACACTATAACCGGGTCATTTTTTGTGATGTCTGATGGCTGATTAAAGGCAACATAATATGATGTCCCAAATAAACAACGAAAATAGGTAAGTTCATTCACCAGCTGAAATATTCTGAGAAACTGACAGGCCACTGTATCAGCTATATGAGGGGCCACTGTATTAGCTATAACAGAGGCTACTGTATCAGCTATATGAGGGGCCACTGTATTAGCTATAACAGAGGCCACTGTATCAGCTATATCAGAGGCCACTGTATAAGCTATATCAAAAGCCACTGTATCAGCTATATCAGAGGCCACTGTATCAGATATATCAGAGGCCACTGTATCAGCTTTATCAGAGGCCATCGTATCAGCAGGTACCACAAATCGTCGGTGGATTCAGAGAGATTAAATAACAGTTAGCAAGATACATTTAGTCATCAGCTGAAATATACTGAAATAATTACTGCGAGGCAATTGCACCAACTACACCAAAGGTACCGAAAATACTACTAGTCGTGCTCGTATTTCACGATATACCGGCCCTACAAATTGCAAATGTGACAGCCACTATAGCAGGTATTCTGTAAGATACGTGGATGACTCGACCTCTGTTACAGATAATACTGTTTATTATTCACAAAAGCACTGAATACCTACGTTTGAGTGACTCCATAAATGTTGATAAGATACTATATGGGTATTAGAGCACACAGCAGGAAGTAAGTAATAAAGGGAAGGAGCCCAAAATTCTAAATGTTTAATAAAAATAATATTACCGCCACTTCTCAGCTACCACCGTTATTGCAGATGCACTTTAGATACAGCAGTGAAAGCGCTTGCAAGCGCTGCGCCGGCAGCCCTAATTAATATTTTCTCTGCGGACTACAGTATAAACCAATTACATAGCTAGACCAAAACTGTGGTGTTTTTCGGCGCGCGCCAAATTGCTTTACACGCGAGCTTTGAAGTGTTAAGCGTTTATTAAATTTGGAATCAAAAGCGCAACATTGCTGAATATAGCTATACGTGTGCCATCTCTGCTTCATGTTTAATGAGCGTTGAGTATTCACCTATAAAGTTGGGGAAAGTGAAAATTAAACCGCTCCGATTGGCCCGTAGATATCGCTAATTTAATAATTAAAATTCAAACTGTGCATTTTGTAGATAATTATTTTTGACATCTTACTTTAGTCAGTAAAAGTCAGTCAAAATTATTACTAATTTCCAAAATATTTTGTTCTAAAATATATAAATGTTAACACTTTACCATCGGCAGGTTATTCACCCGCAAACTGTTTAATAGCACATTTCCTTTGTAAACCCCCAACCTCAGACACTTTGGAAGCGTTACCACCTAATTAATTTTTAATTAATTCCCAAAATAACATCAAGGATCTCGCGATTGAAGCTCTTATCTAGACACCAAGATTTCCCAATTTGAACGCAACGACTTCTCACACAAAATAGAACAAGATTTATTTCCTAATCAGAGTTTAATCAAGGAGCGGGAGTATCAACGAATTAATTCGAAATTAACGTCGTTAAGGGCCGTAGAACGAGTCGTCGAACAATAAACCAGTGAGAAATTGGGCCCTTAGAAAATTATTTAAGTGGGCGGAACGCCGATAAATTCTCACTCCAGTGTACTGCGAGAATTTCTTTAGCGAGATCATTGAATGCAAAATTATATTTGCGAGGGAATTGTTGGCTGATTGCAGGAGCTCAGACTAAAGTTCGCGATTCCTCTCGATTGTGTATTTGATGTAAAGAGTTCCAAGAGACATCGTTCTGAATGTTGTCTTCCATCAACAAAGGTAAGTAACATAAGTAGGTATATAGAATAATAGTTGTAATGATAAATGTATCGTATGGTAAAACTGTATTAAAAGTAATATGTTGGCGTATTGAAACGTTATACAAATATAAACGCAAGTACATAAATCTAACACTGACCTTATAATGAAGAATCTGGATCTACAGCAAAGACCTGTAAAAATAAATTCCGCATTTAGTTTATAGAAATTATTTAAAAACGTATAATAGGCATGATGACAGATTTTGAAATCTCCTTTTATAATGTAGGTACACGTCTACTATATCCGAAAAACACATCATTTCAGCAATAAACTAAGTTTCAAGAAATTATTTAATGTTAATCTATCTAATTTGACTTAACCGCGAAAACGCTGCTGTGTGTCATGGCGCCGTTTTGACGTCATGCCTCAGCATATTAGACATAAGTTGAAGCCATATGTACGGCGATGATTGACATTTGATTGAGGCCTGACGTCATTCGCTGTGATTGACGTTTCAGTTAACATGGCCGATTGCAGCATTTAATACTTTTATTTTATTGAAAATCTTAATAGTTTTAATAAAACATCGTATTTTTTTAGAATCCTTTGTGTCTATATTTACTTCTCAAACCATTTATTCTTTGGTTCTTTAATACTGTCATCATGCCTATTATATATTACTCCTAAGAATTATTGTAGTGGTATATTTCTGAATAAATATTCTAATATGATATGTTTTTTCTTACTAAACTAACTAAAATACCGAAAAGCTACCATAGATTCAATAGAAAAGAAACACTGAGTTCACCCGCAATAATCATTACCATTAAAAAGCTAGAAGTTCTGCTTGTCCATTAAAAGAAACGAGCGTGAAGATAACTAACTTAACCATTAAACCGAGTTCTCAACTCACTTCACTGAATTAAAAAAAATTAGGAGTCTACGTCAAACGTCAGGTATACACGAAGGAATCCGAAGTCGGTCTCATTCTGCGCCGTTCCATTCATCGTTCAAGTCGGCCCATTCACTTATCCGAAGCTCACTCATTCCGACGGTACGCCGATTCATTCCGTCTCAGACCTACGTTATTTAAAAAGAAATTTCTAGAAAATGTCGAGTCGTATGCTTTGAGTGTGAGCTCATTATGGTTTTCTTTGAATACAGGTGTTCATTAACGGAAATAGTACTGCAGCAAAGGAATTTTTCATTTGCGAGTCATATTGAGTTCCCATTCGGTATTGAAACTTGAATGTGGATTCAATTACACGTGTTAGAAGAAATTTATTTTATTAAAAAACTCCGATCATATACCGCCAGTAATGTGGACTATATTTTTAATTAATTTTAGCGAAATTAAAACGCTGCAGTTTTGAATCCACGGTATTTTTACACGACTGGCCAAAAAAGGAGTGTTATGTTTTTTTATTAATTCATATACCTAATATTAAGTTTGAAAGTGCGTAAGGTAGCTAAACCTGGTAAGGCGTAACCTGGCGCAAGGTAGTTAACAAGTAGCGGGAATAATGTTTTTTTTTTGGTTTCACGTAGTTATGTTTGTGAGTTTCTTTAAAACATACTACGGGTAACATAGGCTAGCAAGATTTAAAGATGAAAATTAAATAATAATAATAGTGGCTATGGTTCACAAACAGGTGTGAACAAAAAAAACACACGTGAAAGGATTTTAATTATTAAATTATTATTTTTATTTCAAAGTGAAAACGCCTCATAGCCTCATCAGAATCCTTAAATTTTTTCCAAGAAAATAATTTGTAGATAAGTAAGATGATAGGATCAAACATCTGTCGTGAGAAATAAAACGTAAATTTAAATGGCGCTACTAACTGGATAATTTTCATGTGCATCCATGGAGCAGTCCCAAGTATAAAAGATCCTAAATTATTATGTAACTTGCTTTTACAAAGTCAATGTGTAAGTGATAAGGATCATTTAGGCCCTAATTTAAAATTCTAAAACAATTTATTTGTTTTTTTTTCGTAATGTTTGCCATTAGTGGCAGTTTTTGTCTTGCTGGTAGTAATGTAATTACAAATTATTTGTTATTTCCCTTTAGTTCGTGGCTCAAGGCTCTTATTATTTGGCTTATATATTAATCCCTTCAAAAGAAGTTATATTAGGGCCTTATATATTAAAATTTCACGAAGACATTTAAATTACAACTTAAAACGATTTATTTCAAACAAAAACCCTGGTTCAAAAGCAACAACATTAATTCCCACGACTATTATTAGAAAACGTGCATACGTAAATCTACAAGCGGATATCAGTTAAGAAAACTAAATAAGAAAGGTCTTTGAAAGCGCTTCCGCGGAGTCTAGCTCACGAACCACCTCTAACCATTGTTACCTTTGCTAGACACAACTTTTTTTCCGTCGCCGCCTGCCTTCGATCCACTTACACTATGGTCTAAGGCTTGAGAGACTAGCAAGTTTGCTTTAATTCTCCAGCATGCCCGTAAGAGTCCCGCTGCAATAATACAGAGCATGTGCATTGAGCTGACATTGCTGTACTAAAGCACCAACAAAATTTAGCACGACCAGAAGTGAGGTAAAGAACAGCATCCAAACATTATAGGATAAATTTAACAAAACCAATCGGACACAAATATAATAAAATTTGACGTAGTAATATCATAAAAATTTAGATTCTAATAAATATTACATAAATATTTATTACTTTTTGAAAAAAACAAATGTGGGCATCATATAGGTAGATTAAGTATATTTATTGCTTTATAGATTTGTAACAATCTGGCTGTTTTGAGTTTTTAATAGGGCCTACGCAAATGTCCTGCCGATCTGGTATCGTGTTGCGACAGTTGTTGAGCTCCCTATAACATGGTTGAGCTACACGATGACTGATACATGTGTGCCGTCACACAGGTGAAACACATGCAAAAGAGTTTAAAAAGGATAAGCCTTTTCAAACACATTTGCATGTCACTATGATCTAGAAGGCATTTCCTATCTGATTACCGCTGAGAAGAAATACCGAAACAAACTCAAAGGTCAAGATCTCTTTTAAAGTCCAAACATCATTACACGTCCCTTTGGGAGTGTATCATGTAGGGTATCTTAAATGGCTTTTTGAAGAAAGAGCCATAGCAGTTTCGAGTTGACCTGTGTGACGGCACACATGCATTACAGAAAAAGCTATTTCATTTCGATTTTGTATCATGCGAAATATGATACCTATGACCAAAAAGACTACTGAGATGACGGCTTATAGTGATGTACTCGTATTTAAGAAATTAACATGCTGCCCTGACCTCATATAAATTGAGATACAGGCAGATAATGATCCAATAGAACATATTTTCAAGCTGTTAATGACCGCGATGAGATTAATGCACATTTAAGATTAAATGTACATTTACTCGTATAAAGAATAAATAGATTAAATTTTAAGTATAGAGACGCCAAGACTTCAGGCAGATATTATGTAGAATATAACTTAAGTGGGTTACTCCCTCTCTCAGATAAAAGATTTACCTTATGTTATTTATGAAAATCCGTTTGTTTTCTTAGAGTAAGTAAGGTTCATAAAGAAAACATTCTTGAATAGAATAAGAACAACTACAGTTTATTCATCCTAATTTCTCCGAATCAGACAATATAAGATGATTTTGTATTGAAAGCCTTTATAACCTGAAAACCGTTTACTGGAATGGCCTCAATACAGTCAATTTATTCTCATCATGGCTAAAAATATTAGTAGGTATATTGAGGCCAATACACTAATATTTTTTTCTGACTCGTTGGTCTAGTGATCACAAGAGTGATTGCTGAGCATAAGGTCCTGGATTCGATTCCGGGGTCGAGCAATGTGTTATTGAGTTTATCTATTAGGAAATTCTGTGTAGCAGCCTAGACTTTGGAATAGACTAGACTAGTAGATGGCAAACGATTCATCACCTAGAACATGGGACTTCATAACAGCAATGGTGAAATGTGGGTGTACAACTGTCTACCCCTACGCGAAATACGGGAGTGATGCTATGTTATGTTAATAAATTTTTCGATAAAAAGCGGTTACTACCACAAAGTACAAAAGACATATTACGGTAAATAATAGCTGCCCTTAACTTATCCCCCTGCTAAAGGACTTTGCCTTCTCATACAGAGGAGACAAGAGCATAAAAGCCCTCCACTCTTGGGCTTTAAAGGCATTGATGAAATTTGGATATACTATTGTATATCTAAATTTACCTACCTATACTTCTGGCTGACCCTTCGGAAAATATAAGCGTGATGATATAAAACATAAAGCCACAAAAAAAACTGTGTTCTGAACAAATACTGGGAGTTGTTATAATAATTATATTTCCTTGATATATTTTCAAGTTTATGTCATAAAGATTTTAGTTCATATGAGTAGGTAATTTGTTTGTACAGCTGTTCGAACACATTAATTAAATGGCTATTAACCAAAGTACAATTAATATTTGACTGCCTCGTTGGTCTAATAGTCCCAAGCCCGACTGCTGAACACGAAGTCTCACGTTCGATTCCCGGGTCGGGCAAAGTGTTATTGAGTTTTTCTGTTAGGAAATTCTCAGTAGCAGTCCGGAGTTTGGAATTGTACCCGGTAGATGGCAATAGGTTCACCACCTATTTATAACACACAACTTCGGGGAATACAGGCGTGATGCTATGTATGTACCTATGTATAATTAATATTTTTTGTTATGTCAAAATATGTAGGAAAAATAAGTGCAAATTCTTAACTCCATCTGCATTATTAAATTATACCTAACCTAACCTAACCTTCAAATGTCAAAATTAGAAAGAGATGATAGTACGGACATTTTAGCTAAAATACGCTTTAATCACGATTATGAGAAGCTTCTTTTAACTGCCTCGTTGCTCTAGTGGTCCCAAGTGCGACTGCCGAGCATGAAGTCTTGGATTCGATTCCCAGGTCGGGCAAAGTGTTATTGAGTTTTTCTGTTAGAAAATTCTCAGTAGCAGCCCGGAGTTTGGAATTGTGCCCGGTAGGTGGCTGTAAGCTCATCACATATTACATGGGACTTAATAACAGCATTGGTGAAATGTGGGTGTACAAATGTGTACATCGCTGCTCACCCTTTCGGGGAATACAGGCGTGATGCTATGTTATGTTATGTTATGTTTTCTTGCGTACAGCTTCATTTTAAAGTATTGTTATTAATAAGTACTCCAAACAGCTTATGTCTTTATCTTCGCCTTTAAAATAAAGGTACCTACTCCTTGTCTCATTATTTTTCGTTGTATAAACTATATCACTGTAAATATTCATCAAAATACGTTCAGTAATTTTTGTGTTCAGTAACAAACCTGCACATTCAAAATATTAGTAGGATGTACAAACTGGTATAAATAAAAACATATCATCACGCTTGTATCCCGGAAGGTTAGGCAGAGGAAATATTGTTGTACACCCACATTCACCGATGGGCCTATTGCCATCAACCGGGCACAGTTCCAAGCTCCGGGCTGCTACTAAAAATTGCCTAATAGAAAATCTCAATTACAATGCCCGACCCGGAAATCGAACCTCACGCTCATCATTTGCGCTTAAGACCACTATACCAACGAGACGGTTTTTTTTATATCTACCCGCCTGTTTCCCATTGGGGTAGGCAGAATCTATCGATTTCCACTTGTTACGATTTTGACACATTTTTCGCATGATTTATGTTCATTAACCTCTTCATGCATGCTTGTAGGTTGCACCTTTTTTTTACGTAGAGAAATGCCCTCCGATACCGTTCTGGCACGGGGAGAGAGAGCGGTTATGTGGGACTCGAACCCACCAAAACTCTACGGCTCTCCTCAGCTGCTTGAGGGCGGGACGCGGGAACGCTATCGCATACGACCGCGAACCCGCCTCGGCAGTTTGTTGCCGGAATTCTTCACGGGGTTGGGCATTGCACACCAGACACATGGTATACCGCAACCACCTGCGTCACCGCCATCTAACGGTGGCGGCCCCGTCAAGCCCGCGGAAGATAGGAAGAGCGGCGCACTGACATACCGGCACTCCTCTCCTGCCGCGGGCATACGTTGCACCTAACCAGACATTTAAAAAAATCTAGTCTTTTTGTTTCTATTTAAAGTTAGCTTCATCTCGCTTCCTCTTATACATTGTGCTACCCAAGTCGGCTGCGAACGTGATCTCTGAATACTGAGATCTCTTTGAATACTCACCCGGGTGCAATTGACGATGGAATCGCTAAAGCAATACGAGTACGTTTTACGTAAAAAAATTTAAACTTAGTTACATCGAAACCCTTTATAAGAGGATTTTTTGTTCAATTTTGTAGGTTTATTTTTTGGAAGAAATCTTAAAGCCAGTAGCAATTTTGTGCTTATTATAGTGGTGATTTGAATTTAGTTGGTTTAAACCTTAGAGGACCAGACGGGAGACGCCTTCTGATTAAATATCGAACAAATTTGCTCACTAGTTTTGGCGGGGGGTGAAGGAACACACAAGCACAAAAGAATTAAAGATAAATCTTTGAAAAGCATTATATTATTATTATATTTAGCAACAAAAAATTGTGTTACATATATACGTTATTTCTATTTGAAAAACACGTACTTATCACGCCTGTTTCCAATTGGGTTAGGCAGAGACTATCGATTTCCACTTGCAACGATTCTGATACACCTCTTTCGCTTCATATATGTTCATTAACCTCTTCATATATGTTCGCCGATTTAAGAAACCATCACATAAATCATGATTTCTTATAAGTTACAATAACGCATACACTCAAAACCGTACAACAAAAAGTTCCCACCAATTTCTCGGACCATAAATTTCCGCCATTTGTGAGTTAAACGGAAAACGAATAACATTGCACATTTCCACTTTATTTTTCCATGGAAAAAAGAAAGAGTTGCGCGTGCATTTTCAGTTTTTTTTGATTTATGACAACCTAACGTACTGAATTAATTGACTCAATACACAAACGCAACCATATTTATTTTTTGTGGCCACTTGAATATATTTTTTTAGTTAAAAGTCCAGTGACTGTCGAAATAGCGAAGAAAAAGTTTATTTTGATGAAAACATTCTGAAAGTTTTTTCTGTTGTCGGTCGATGTTCCGCGTTTTTGTATGACATCATACGTCTGTTGAAGTTCATATATTCTTTTCGATTTTTATCAAAAATATTAACAAATTGTATTCAATTTTAATTTCGTTTAACCGATTCTGTAAAAAATAATGTTATTTCAACATGTCACAAAATATTATCTATGCTGACCCCTTCCTGAATTTTAATCGCCACCATATCTCTGAGCCGGACATCATTAGGGACGTAATGGCTGGAAACGATGACGTCACTCTAACTGACGGCGCAACGTATTAATCAACAGTGTAACACCTGAAAGATCACGTGTCGCTAGCGGCCGGACCGACAGTTAGTCGCTGTTAAGTAGTAGCTTGTACAGCCTCACTACCAGCGAAAAGCGTTTAGTAACCTATCATATGTAAGACAGCATTATAAGCCTAGTCTTACCACCCAAGTAAAATTTTTTTTACATCTGTGGAAAATTTTTCGTGAACGCTGAATTTCTAACGATTAAAAACCACACAGCCTCCACTAACCTTTACCGGGGTCCTGGGGTCGCAGTTGAATTCACCTGAAAGATCACTTGTCGCTAGCGGGCGGACTGACAAAGCTAGTGTGGCTTCAGTTTGAGCGGAGAGCGTATAGTAAACTACCTTTATTAAGACAGCTTTATACTGTGTTTTAGAACTATGAGTAACACCTGAATGACGTGTTGCTAGTGGCCGGACCATCACTTAGTCGCTATAAAGTAGCTGGTACGGCCACGGTGTAAGCGGAAAGTGATGTAGTAAAAAATACACAGCCTTGTTTAAAACTGCGTAACACCTGACAGATCACGTGTCTATAGCGGATTAACTAAAAGTTAGTACCTATTAAGCAGCTGGTACGGTTATTGTCAAAGATAGAAGCGATTAGGAAGCTAAATATATCAATATTGTATATCGATTTGTTATATAAGGAAAGGTTAAGCATGGTTTATTTTGATAAAGTTACTAAATTCTGGTAAAGTTTCACAACTAATTTTATTTGACTACACTGAAGGTATAATTTTTTTAATGACCTTATTTATTTATATATCAGCAAAAACGCTTATCGCTCTCACATAGGCTCCACAAATCCGCCCGCTCGTTCCAACAACGCATGTTAATCAGACAGATCACGGCTAATTGCCGACTCGAGTGTGAAATGCGGGCTTAGTGATGAAATTATCTGCAGTTTAGCGTTGATATATGCCTGATTTAAATGCTACTACTTATCGGCAAACGTTACGGTAGTGGATGTGTTGACTAGAATGTAGCCTGCATAGGGGATATAATTTGTGAGATGTAACATGATCGGTTGACACGATAGGTGATCTTGCTACTTGTATACCGCTGTGCACTCCATAAAACGCAGTAAGAGGAAAACCATTTCATGCAGAAAAACATTTTGTTGCAGTTTTTTTCTGTTACTATAACACTTAACAAAACAGTACCCAAATGTTTTTCGCGGTTTTCTTGAAACCGCGCTTTACCTCTTACTACGTTTAAGGGGCCGCACGCTTACTACCGCACAGATTTACGAAACTATAGTATACTTACTATGGTTTCTTAATTTGTGCAAATTTCAATTGTTTTCATTACGTGGAAATATTGAAGAATTGCACTTTACACAGACCTTTTTCCTTTATGGCAGTTGTCGGCTCGCAATGTCCAACTACTCGGCCAGAACTTTAACCTTAACCAACTTGTTACTGTGTCATTTTGACAGACTTTACATAGAAGAGCTGTCAAAATAATATACTAACCAAATACTAACACATCGGTTATGGCTAAAGTTATGTTGGTGCAACTGAGCCTTAAATATATAAATAATTATCGCGATTACTTAAGTACCTACCTACAAACTACTAGTAGTACCAGTCATTCTGCAACCACGAACGCTGCTAAGAGTTCCAAACGACAGGAAAAATAAAACTCAAATAATACACGACATTCATCAGGTTAAAATGTGTTATATTATTATTATAATATGTAATTATCGTGAAATCTACGATATGATATTACTACCAGTAGCTAAGTAGGTTTGATTAAGATGTTTCATTTTTTCTTTAGTACTGAGACTACAGAAAATCACTCGTAATTTAACCAACGTATGACAATTTACACAAGATCGAATGCAGCTGCGGTATTGTAAATTTCAAATATATTTTATATACCAGAACAAGAAAATTAATTTTATTTTCAACAAACCACGATTTCAATATTCTGCAGGAGCACGGGAGAAAATTTGCAATATGTCAAACGACAGTTTTCATTTACAAGTAAAGTGCGGTGCACACTGACTGTTCATTCAACATACAGTAGCACATATTACGGTGGGTGTGCACCTGCGACTCATTGCGTCGATGTCGTCACGACCTGACTCGACAAGTTGGGACGTTTTGGTCTGTGTACACCTTTATGTAGTGTTTGCAAAACAAATGTTTACCATAAAAAATGCGAACGTCTCTTCGTCACTCTAGTTTATTTATAATAATGACTGATATAATCTGTATAAAAAAAAAAACTACTAACAATGTACCTACTTTGCACTAATCTGCCAGTCGGTGCATATGATTAAAATTTTAAGCTAATCATTATAACATAGATTTATTATATTATTATAAATCAGAACCCAAGTGAATACAAATCGTCATATATAGAAACCAACCGTAATTACGTAATATTGATAAATCCTCTATGTAGCAACTTAATACTCAAGGTCAGTAATAAATATCTTCGAAAACTGTTCGTGACTTTTCCGATCCACTAAAGCATTTTTACCAAATAAAAATAATAAAGCAAACTAGAGATCAAGACAGCAGTTTTTATTTTATTAATAAATAAAAATCCTCCATCTTTACAATCCCGGTACGATTTCTCTGCTGTCGGTGAGCACGTTGCAGCTCGGCGCGGCACGGCATTGTCTCGGCCGCGACGAGTGCCGTCTCTAATTGATTCCGGGACCAACGAGGGTGATTGGACCACCTGCTGTAGATATCCAATTATTACTAAGACTTTCTTCGGTGATTATTGGTGTATGAAATTATGCTGATTTGTTTGTAAGTAACAAAAAAAATATTTGTTGATTTATGTTTGTTATGTTTTGATCAGAGAATATTATATTATATATTATACTTGAAATTATAAATGTATTTATACATTTTTGTGGAAAAATAATACGGTCGTGAGCAGGATTCAAACCTGCGCCTCCCGGATAAATAGTCCAGGCGCTCTGACCGCTAACCATCTCGACCTATGCTCATTACCGCGAATTCTTCATCCACATTTTATTACGTCTTTTGGTGGCGTCATTGCCATTTATTCAGTCCTTTTACATGAAACTGAATCGACACGACTAACTTTGCAGTTAATACAATGTCCTACAGATGCAATTACCTATACAAATACAGATAAATCTTTGAAAGCAATAACGCATGCTTAGCGAACTCTAAAGTTATACATTTTTATGGAAAAACTTTAGAGTTCGCTAAGCATGCGTTAATGCTTTTCAAAGATTTATCTGTTTTTATAAATTTAGATCCCATATTAATCTTAGACAGCATTAAAACAAATGTGATCATCTGAACTTCAGTGTCTGAAATCACAAAATAGGTGTATAGCAATCGTGGACATCACTGCTCGTTCTTTACATTACTAAACTTATCACTGATAACATAACATAAACATAAAACACAATAATATCATCATGCCTATATTGCACGAAAGGTTAGGCAGACAGACGTATCGGTACTGTTGTAGGTACATTGATATTTCACCAATATTATGTCGTGTGGTGAATCAATTACCATCTTCCGGCCACAATACCATTCTTTGCGTTGGCACTAATAATTTCGAGCAAGAGAATGCAAGACCTCACCTTCAGTCACATCACTTTCATCTACTAAAGTTATGAGGCAGTTAAATTGTATTATATACTATACTCCTCCCGACCGTATTTCGGTCACGGCGGCCTGTCTCCACGGAGCTTAGCCAAGTAGGCAGGAGATATTATAGTGCATACGTGTATGCGCAAACACAAGTGCACTCCCTATTCCTTAACTCACTTAATCTGATGGGACGGCAATCGGACACGACTGGAGGGAGATCAGACGCAGGACCGACGGCTTTACGTACTCTCCGAAGCACGGGGTGTCACACCACCAACTTCCTGACTCCTTGCTGCTATTGAGAATTTCCTAACAGAAACACCCATTAACCCTTTCACTGTCCAATGAACCACATGTGGTACACGGCGATTGTTTAACTAGTGCGTCTGCTTCGTGGACAGGGAACGTGTTAACACTTTGCCCGACCTGGGAATCGAACCCAGGACATCACGCTCAGCAGCCGCGCTTGCGACCACTAAACCAACGAGGCAGTAAATTATAGGCTAGTCAACTAGGAGTACCTAAACATTACCCCTTAGTGTTTTCTTACATAAATTTAAGGCTAAATTATTTTTTTTAAGGTTAAATTATATGCTATTACACAACGTAAATTGCAAGATCAGAACAAAAACCAAGTGGAAGTATTTGATTGAAAGCGAGACAGAAGACCGTTACATATGAAGAATATCGGCCGTGTCTTGATATAAAGGACAAGTGTCTCTACTGCTTCATCCATAAATAAGGTATTTAAAATCGCAAACAAAAGATGAACACAAGATTTTACATCATAGTGTATAGTAGTTATACTATGTAAAATCGAATAGACTGCGATAGAGGAGAGGAATAAAACTTAATTATATCTGTATGGTATTTAAAACAAACTACTTATGTTAATATAATAAACATCAAGTCTTAAGCAATGGAATTCAAATTATTTATATAGATTTATCAAAAAGAAAATGAATCACCCAGCCGGTACAACATAGAAATATAAGTAAGTACCTTTTCAGAGTGTAAAACCAAAAAACTAATATTCTAATAACATCCACCTCCAGCCAATCTTACTAAATTAAAACAGAAGACCGACTATAAAATAAAGGAGAGCATTCTCCAAGACGTCTCCATTCCCCCCGGAGCCGATCTTCCATTGCACGAAGTAATCGCGGGTATTTGAACAGTACACACTTTGCCGTCTCGCTTCTGCTCTCCGTCTACGTCATAAGACATTAAACCTATTGCTCGGATAATATCGGCAGTATTTTACGAGTGTTTGTATAAGGATCCTACCGTTGGTTGGCGTGGTGACTCGAATGAAGATGTTACTAAACTTATGGATTGAATTGAAATTTGAATGAAAGTAAGTTTTCAAGAAGGAGGATTATCTTAGGTTTGCGCGATCACTACGCATTATAATGAAACAACTTTTAACCGGATTAATCGCGTGTATTATTGGTTTTTTGTTTTTCCTGACGTTTCAAACAGTTTGCAGCGTTCGTGGTCGCAGGAGGACTGGAACGCTGCAAAGTGTTCGAAACGTCAGGAAAAACAAAAAACCAATAATACACGCGATTAATCCGGTTAAAAGTTGTTTTATTATAAGGAGGATTACTTTGTAAATAAACACAGAATAAATAGATTTACTTGGTGCAAAAAAGAAAAGATACTGTATTCTGATTTGTCACGGACGGAGCCCCACTATGCGGTATGCGCTGTTTTTATGTCTGTAAGGTCAGAAAAAACCTAAACACGAAGAGGATTCTTCGAACCTAACCTGTCCGTGTCGAGGTACACGAAACTCCCAAGCTCGCTTCGCTCGCTCATGGGTCAATTTAATTTCTTTCATAATCCCGATTTATTGTTGATTAGTTATTACGGTAATTATATAATTCTACATATTCATAATTATTGTTTTGCTACTCTCTTAAATATAAAATATAGTTAAACAGAGCCATATGCAACAAAATTTCGAACTAAAATCTACAATCTGATAGTTCATTTTACGCAGTTTTACATATTCTCTGATCGTTGACCCGCTGCATAGACAAACGCAAGACGTTCATTCAATTCAGCATGTTATAGTTCAGTAATTATGAAAAACCGCTAAACGTCGTTCAGCTGTTTTTCATAACAGTACTGTTTTGTAAATCAGCTAGCAGTTTCGTAAAACAGCTGATTCTACAATCCATCTGCGACATATCTACACCAGTCGCTGTAATTTACACTTCAGCTTTCGGCAGGGCGTGGATTGTTATTGCAGAACTGTAAATAAATATTGCTAGAATTACTACTCTATGTTTAAACAAGCATACTTATTCCAAATCCGTCACCGTATATATCATAAAAGTGTTTAAGAGAATGAAGATCGGATTCTTTCGTCTACTAAAAACTTTAAGCCATTATAACCAAACATTTTACTGGACTGCTTCGTTGGTCTATTGGTCTCAGTCATTACTGTTAAACGTGAAGTTCTGGGTTCGATTACTAAATTGAACAAAGTGTTATTGAGTTTTTCTTTAGTAAATTATTAATAGTAGTCCGGAGTTTGAATTTGTGCCCTGTTTATGGCAATAGGTTCCTACCTATTACATATAGCCTAAAACAGCGTTGGTAAAATGTGACTGTATAACTGTGTACACTTCTGCCTACCCTCTCGGGGAATATATGGTAAGAAACACGTACATAAATATATGGTACAGAAATTCACAGCAAAGTCAAAAGGAAAACCCTTTGACTGTCATCTTCAATGGCCCAACTGAGCCACTCATAGCCCGATGCAAACTGTGATCATTAATGGAAGTTAAACAACCCTTGGCACGGTCAGCTTTCAGAAGGGCAACCGCTAGAAGTATTTTTATCTGATTATCTCCTGGATTCTGAGGGTACCTACGTATAACCGTCCATCCTCGCTTTTGTTAATTAATAATAGTCGCTAAGCCAAATAATAGGTCTACAAATGGCATAAATAACTCTAACACTAGGTAAGCTTTCATACGAAAAAAGGAAATAAAAAATAATATATTAATGAGAAATTATAACGCCTCGGGGCTTGAGGGGACAGCACTGTGGAACTTTATCTTACATATCCTCCGACTGCGATGAAAATTCTTTAGTGCCTTGTTTTTCATTTTTCACTGTTTAGATCACACATGACGGGTGTGTTTTTTTTTTCATACCTTTATGTGTACTATAACCTACTATATTACTTAATAATAATAGCCATATTACCCGGAAAATAATAAAAATTCTAAGAATACCCCATACATTTAAATCGATTCAGGTGTTTAGAAGTTATGTACATTACATGAATGCTAAAAACATAACACTCTTTGGGCAGTAGAGTTCACCACAGCTTCGGACAACTGCTACATTAATAAAATGAGATATGAACTGTCACCGGGAACAGAAATCAATATGAATGAATAAGAAATGATCCACGGTAAGAATCGAGAGCCCGTGGTACCTCGTTCAATTCGAAATCCATCTTTCCACTTTATGACTCGCATAGAATTGAATTGTTGATTTTTGGCGAATTTTAAGTAAGCAATAAAACGTTTTATCGTCCCACCGTCTTATGTGTTTTTGCAGGTTTTTTCTCATTTCTATATGTATGAGGTTTTATAGAGAAGTATGCTCTCTAAAAATAATGTTAGTCCAAACGTAGAGTCGTTTCTAATCTTAAGTGAGCCGGTTAATGATCGGTCTATGTAAATTAACACCAAGATGGCAAGTGGAACGGATCCATTTTCAAGATACGATAATATAATAGGTACGTATATGAGTCCGTAAAGGTGTTCCGTTTGGTTTCGGGCAAAGGACAGATCTCCCTCCACTAAGAGTCCGATAAAGAAAAGATAGACACAAGTGTTTTCTAATAAAGTTCAACAAATTATTGTTTACGTGTACTAGCTGTGCCCGCGACTTCACCCGCGTAGAATTTCAAACTGAAATTTTATTATAGCTGAAATAAAATATAGTCTGTGACTTCCCGATAAAGTATCATTCTAATGGTGAAATAATCGTTATTACTTTATCATTATCAAACTCGATTGTTCAGTTCAGTAGTTTCAGAGTTTATCGATTGCAAACAAATCTTTTCTCTTTATAATATGAGGACCTATGTATAGATTTTTAAAGATCCAAGTATATTATCAGAAACATGCTGAGAAGAGGTTGCATTTTTCTTTACAGCTTAAATAATAAGAAGCGATGATGAGTGGGGCTTATTTTGGGGGCCTAGTAAAGTGGACATAACATACTATGTCATATGACATGACATAATTCACTGGCGGTTTTCCAGCAAACTTTAATCTGTCTGTCAAGGATACTGCACCTTTTATGAGAATGACACAATACTGTAACCATGCACCTAAATTCTGAGGTTTCTTAAGAGTTTGACTGCTTTACTGATCTAGTGATCATATGTGGCGTCTGCTAAGCATGAGGTCCTGGTGTCAATTTCCAGGTCGGACAAAGTAATGTAATTTTCATTCTGAAGCTTAGAATTGTCACCCGTTGATGGCAATAAGCTCACCACCTATATATCATATCGCCTCAAAAATTGTTTCGGTGAAATGTGGGTGTAAGAATGTGTACACGTCTGCTTACCCCTTTGGAAAGTACTTACAGACGGTGATGCTATGTGCTTAAATGTTTCATATTGTTTTGAAAATGTATTGGACATCACAACAGCTTTGTTCCCTAAATACGGCGTAAAGGAAGCCCAATATTTTTTCAAGTGTACGTAGATTACACATGCTGTATAACAGTACGTAGGCAGCGTCCTGCGACGACCAAGGCAAAAGGCGGCTACTTCATAATTTACCGGAGGGCTGGTCCGTTCGATACGCGGCTTACTTTGACATGTGACAGATTTATGAGCTCTCAAACAAAATTCGCTCGGCCGCGCACCCAGTTAAAACCAGCCGCCGTCTGATATATATAGTCTGAGGCATCTAGGTGTTTTGGTATTTGCGTAATTTGTTTGATGGTATTACTTCTCTATAGTTTTTCTTAACAAAACTTCTATTTCCATCCTTCTATCAAATAGTCTTTTTCTTATAATATGGTCGACGGACAACGCAATGTCAGAAGTTTAAGTCGTCCGTCAGTGCTTTCTCAATAATAATGGAATGAAGTTTGAACGAATGGTCAATCTTTTATATTAACAGAATACGTGATGTTTCACGAAGTCCTTGTAGACACCAAGTGTTCTTAATCAAGAACTCAGTAGGCATCTATAAACAAAAGAAGCTAAGAAAGGAAGTCACTAATAAAAAAACCGTATTTCTCCTCAACACCTGAACCCACGTTTAAGCAACAGCCCAAACCACTAAAGCCCGGAACCCATCAGCCAGTCACCCATTACCCGACATTGGGTATAACACATCGCGTAAAACCTTCAGTTCACCACACAAGCGGTCACGTGGTCCCTACGTGCCCACAATTAATGAGACGCAGGTAAGAAATTACGAGGTATATCGGTCATAGATTATGGGAGAATATGTAGGTTTTTGGCAAGGTTGTGAAGATTTTTGCCTACAACTAATGAGGCTCTCCGAGGGTCTTCGAAGAAAATGTATATGAAAAACAACATTGCAATCACATTATCCTGAGAACGATGCTATTTAATTTATTCGAACCAATTATTTCATGTATAAAACTAAAGCTTTCTTACATAAGACGAACATTACTGTATACATCTTTTTTTAGTAGCTATGTATGTCACAAGATTTTGTCGAACTATAAATATTGTAATTGTTATTTACATATTGGATAGAATTGATACTAATATCCGTCAGCCTGTATCATCTTACTGCTGGCGATGATTTTCACAGAAAAGAACCATAAATTTTCCTGTAATATCCTTTCCTTCGCTTAAAAGCTATGATTAAAATTAATTAATGTGTTAACTGTTGTTATTAATTGTATTTGTAAATTTAAAGTAGTAAAAATAAACCATGGTCACGACCGTGTTAATCTTTCCACAAAAATGTAAAAACTTTAAATTTCGCTTCGCATGCGTTAATGCGTTTGAAAGATTTATCTTTATTTTGAAATGTGTTCAATTTACAACCGAGCGAAACGTTTCGAGAAGTTATTTTCGCTTAACATAGTATTAAAACGAACAAGAAGATCAATACCCTTTAAAAGTAAGCATTAAAACCATGTCTTTTGTTTGTGTCTCTTGACGAAACTGTAACTACTTATTAATTACAGTTTTTTAGATCTAAGCTGATTAAATTAATAATGCACTGTTTTCCAGTTAGCTGAGCTAAAGAAGAAGAAGAATATATACTAGAAGTTATTTTCCTTTAATAAAACAAATATAACATAAAGCTTCCAGTAAAAATATAAATATTTACTGTACAGAGTGAACAGTCTACACAAAAATGTTAGTCTATGAACCAAAATTAGCCCGTTTGGTGCGCATGTTTGAGCTTCTACTTGTTAGCGGTACGTGCGTTACGTTCGGCGTTCGTTTGCCTCCGTTTTGCTGCATTCCATCCAGGTTTGATCTGTTGCCTCTAGTTCTGTGTTTTTCCATGCGTATGTACAAGAAAATATATATAAATTCTAAATATCTGTTGGCCGAATATATGAAGAATAGGCTGCATTCTTTAACATCACATTCAATTTACTCGAATCCAAATAGAATGTTGCCTAACTTCGTTCATTATAATTTCACCGCTAATCTTATTAAAAATACCTGGATAAAATTCCATTTATTTTTTATTTTTGTTACTCATCTCAACCACGACTTTTTAGTATTGACACATTGACATTTAGGCAAAGGAAATCTTGCAGCCCTTCTAATTATATATAAATATTTCATGGAAAACAGGTGTAATTTCTCAGATAGCCACATTTTCCGATATTCATGCTTTTTACGAAACAAAAATCACGCTCACGAAATTATATTTGATCCTGTAAGTTATACCTTTATACATTATAACCTCGAAGAATTCCAATTACTTTTGATCCAAGATAATTCTATAGAACAACGCAATTTAATTAAAGCATTAGTCTATTACACAGAAAACGAATTCCCCAAAATATCCTGAACAGGTCTTAATTACTTAACGCAAAGTTATTTTAACAGTAATCTTTTAAAGGTACCGGCGCGAGCGTCAGTTAAATCGATAATTAGTGATCTCGTTAGCTACTCTTAACGAGTGAATTCTGTCAAGTTGGCAAACGAAAAGTTTAAATGCCCAAATGATTTTTGCTTTAGACGCATTGAAATGTGAAAGTTTCGGGCTTTGGGTCTTCAGATATAAAAAAGGTCGATTATAATAAAGTTGCCGACAATTCAAATGAATTCATTAGTAATAATTTTAGATCATTATTTCTTATTTGATATCTAAAAATAACATTATAAAACGCTATTTAATTTTTAGTAAGATTTTGACACCCAAGCTCAGTATAATTTTCAGATTTTTGCACTAGCCTTTTAATTTTAATCAAGTAACCAATTAGGACAGACAGCGATGACGTTCTGTAGTTTCTGCTTACACCCATGGCAAAAAGGTTATCCAAAAGAAAAATATCAACTACACCTAATTCTAATTAAATTCAAGGAAATGTTAAGTACATATATATCCAGACTTGTAGGGCACTCGATAGGGTCCACAAATCATGGACAGGCCGTCTAATTAACCTGAGGTCTACCTTCCTGTCTGAGCTTCTCGAGTGGTGCTTAGGATTTTGGAGGCCAAACGTGCTTCCTTTGAACACAATTCGTAAAAGAATCTAGAGCTGAAAGAAGTGTACAAACTATGTAGACTGACCTGATTTTCCTTGCAATTAATTACAAGGAAAGATTTTTTTTTATCTGCCTAGCCTTTTCCCAATTACATTGGGGTCGGCTTCCCGTCAAACCGGATGCAGCTTAATACCAGTATTTTACATGGAGCGACTGCCTATCTGACCTCCACAACCCAGTTACTGGGTAACACGATATCTCGTGGCATGACTGGTTGTCAGACTTTCAGGCCTCTGACTACCCGTAACGGCCGTCATAGATCTTAATTTGACAAAAATTACAAGGAAAGATATCTAATTATAATTAAAAAGGTTTTTTTAACGTATTAATGCGTATATATGTTATAAATTATAACTTATGTCAAAACTCTGACAGTAAAAAAATGTTGTTGAAAGAAAAATACGGTTGTGGGCATGATTTAAAGTTTTTTTTTTCATGTGTGGATCCATCTATGACGTTGTCCCTGACTCCCACCGACTATAACCATGCGGTCCGCCTTTAACCCTTTCGGATTAAAAATCTAAATCCAGGGATCGATCCAAATCCAGTTCACGATCATTTAACTTCAAAAGAAAATTATAATTAATTACAAATTCTGATTAATATGCACGTTAGATACCTACGTGTATGTATACGATATTTTAACTTTAAATTATTTTTATAGTTATCACTACGAGGAAGTCATAGTGGTTCGATTATGATTTTTTATTTTTTATTAACACCGTTTAAAAAGAAAATGTTTCCGCGTGATCCCAGTTCAAGAGTGGGCTATTCGCTTCGATACATGGGTGTTGTAATAGTCATCTAAGAGGACGTTGATTATGAGGGAGTAGTGATTGCGCACCCTCCCCTCTGTCACCGTTAACTGTAAAGGTCAGTAGGAGTACCCCATGTTTCCCTGTAAAAGTCCAGTAGGCAATATGGTGATACAGACCACAAAATTTTTGTCACAATATGCAATAATTTATTAACATTCTAATGAAAGCAAACAAACTTCAATTCAAGAATTTCTTTTTTTTACTAATACCATTTTAAAAGCAACAAGAGATGTATTAAGAAACATCAAAATTAAATTTCCAAACTGTATAATTTCCAAACTGCGTATCTATCAATTACTGTTCACCGGTTACTACTCACGTTTTTCGGGATTGGTCGACTAGTTTCTAACTCGAACGGAGCCCTTAGTCATGAGGTAAGCCCGCGGCGATGTCGCGAGTCAAATTGAGTTTGACCGGGCATTCCCGAAAGATTCACGTGCGTAGTAGATACCTAACCGATGAACAGTAATTAATATGAATATGCCTCATGAAAGTTATTACAAAAATCTGTGTATTTGTATTAAATAGGGAATAAATTTAATAGGTAAACTTTTAGATGAACACGGAAATGAAAAATGACAATACAAAATTGTATGTTTGTTATTAGTTTCATGTGTCTTAATTTGAATGTGACGTTACTGTGGCAGTATGAGGTTGGGTACATCAGAATTGACTTCATCGTCCAATTCTGTAATACTCAGTCGACCTTGTACATTTCTAGATTAAGACCTTCCAGCCTTAATAAATCTACCCAAAAATGTCTGGGTAGACTTACGTAATGACGTAGGTACGAAAGTAAAAGTAAAACAAAAGTAATAAAACAACAAAAAAATACCTTCCCGAATTTTAGCAAACACGGACAAATTAATGTCTTTCCCAATTGTCTAAGTATCTTTAATGAGTTCGGAGCTAGACGCTTAGAAGGGAAACCCCCGCTGAGCTGGGTGGGGTCCTGTGAAACTGACAGTTTTTCGATAATTTCCCCGAATCGGCATTTTATTAACAAGCCTGGCAGGCGCCTGATTTGGACGGCTTTTGTAAATATTGCAGATAATTGGATGGAGACGTTGTTTTATGTATTCAAGTATCAAAATAATTGCAGAATTGTAGATGATCTTAGTAGATAATGTTGTCTGTATCTTCTATACAAATAATTATTCTTTTCTCCTTTGACAATATTAATAAATGCATATGAAGTATACGAGTATTTCAACATAAAAAAAAAACTAATTTTTAGTGTCTATTTGTTCCGGATAATTTCCAAAACGAATGATCGATTTGGACGGGCCAAATCGGTCAGTCGTTTCGGAGATTACACTGGCAAGACAAATAATTAGGGTTCCGCGGCCTGAGTTTTAGTTTCCGACATCCACGCGGATGAAGTCGCGGGCACAGCTAGTGGTAAAATTTGATTTTTAAAGGGACCTTTATTAGAATTGCCTTTACGTGCACTCTATTAGCGATCAATTTCTTGCTTAGTCACAAACCTTAATATTACTAAATCCTCCAAATTATTAGAAATCAAAATAAGATCTGAAGAAGATGAAATACAAAGTAAATATAAGGCTGCTTCCAAACTAAATTCCGAATAACGGCTACACACCCACCATATAAATGTATATGTATGTATCTTACATACGCGCATAAAAATTTTATACACGTATAAACTTTAATAACACCGCCGGTTTCCATAAATCAACAGTTTTTTGCCCCCAAAAAGGAGCATTTTGTTTCGGAGGCATCCGCTACATACTTTCAAACTCAATCTACCCCCATTTACATAGGCGCAGCCTGATGGACTGCAGAACTAACAAAATTATTCAAAGTAGTAGAATTTTTATGGAGAGACCTCGGAAGGTCCATTGGTACATTTTGGGTACCAAGGTTTAAAAGATTACGGTCCAGGATTGTGAGAATATCGAGTGTTTTTTCTGCGCTCCTGTGCGGGGCTTTTCGTCTTTTGTTTTTCAAGTGTCCCTTTTTGGGACGGTTAGATTTTGATGTCCTGGTTGGTCGTGAGAGGTTTGGATTTTCTGAGCACTATATAGTGTATGGAGAAGCGATTATTACATGTATATAGACCACTACTTATTTTTACCATAAATTAAAAAATAAATTAGTAACACACATCTTTGATTTATATTAAAGCCTTTTTCCAATAGCCGAATAATTGAGCAGAAACGTCTCTCGATATTAATAACTACTTTTGCAATTATTGAAGAATTTTTACAATTATATTCATACAAAATACTTTGTGATATCGCATAAAACTCTACCACACAGTATTCGAACGAATCACAACTTGTCTAAAGAGATCTAGTTTTCAAAAACATATAAAAGTCCAACTGAACCGTATGAAGCTTACCAGTTCACAAATCAAACTATCAGATCTGCTACAAAATAAACAGGTTCTGAAGCAGTTTAAAGTTGAAACTACTAAAGTCTACAATCGAACCCTAGAGTCCCAGAAAGCGTTCCACTCAACTTCGAAGATATATCGGTTTTGTTCCAAACTCTGTTCGATTCGTACCTTCATTTTCGCCCGTGGTATAATGAAACTTTGAAAGAAAACTCCGTGAAAATTGTCTCCGAACTCACTTTGCTAAGAAGTCAAAAATGGAGCGGCTATGAAGCTCTTGTGTGTAAAAAAGTTGTTCAATTTGGTAGATGGGTTTTAAAAGAAGTGTGTGGACATTTTTGGCGCTGACGTGAAATTTTCGTTATTTTAAACTGGGTTTTAGAAAGGTTGTATCTTTTTTGAATATTTATTATATGCATTATTTTGAGACTGGCCACTTTTAATAGATATTAAATGGCTAAGTCCTTACTTACCAGTTAAATATTCGAACAATAACGTGAAGTGGGTCACAATAAAATAACTGCAACTTAAAGCATTAAAAGAAGCAACGCCGTTAAAACCCGCTACCAAACAGTAATAAATAATCACAAAAGATGCTGGTCCTCTATTGAACATCAGAAAATCTAAATATCAACTTCACTTTCAATAGAGAAGTGTTTAGTTGATTTTTTGCGTCATTAGTATTGCAACAAGACAGTTCAGCTGTCTCCGCCGGTACCCTTGAGGGGGAGTCGTAATGAAGCGCCGTAACGAACATGAGCTGACGTCACCAGCTTTCACTACTGAATGGCGTTGCTCAAAGTTTCCTCAGAAATAATAATAATATTATAAATGAGTAGTAAATCTTGTATTAAACTAAGTTTAAGTTAATTCTTTAATCATATTGATGAGAAATGTTTCTTTAGATATCAATTATAAATATGTATTTGAGAAAAACAAACCTTAATAATGAAAGCAGTTATACAAAAATGGCAATAGGCTAACCATCTATTACATGGAACTTAATTACAGCTGTGGTGAAATGTAAGCCTCTGCCTACCCCTTAGAGGCGTGCTGACATAACATAACATAATGTTATATTTTGGTGGCAAGGCTCACTAACATGAGACTAAATAATTGCATCGGTAAAATGTGGGTATGGAACAGTACTCCTCTAAGTCTTCAGGGATACGAGCATGACAATGATGCTATGTCTGTCGAGACCAATAAGACAATGGATGCAAATAAATACAATATCTGTACACTGACACTGCAACGTCTAACAGCTCCTGATGATGGGGCGTCATCAGGAGCTGTTACACCGTGCAGTGGGGCGGGCGAAACACGTGTAGAGTAGTGGGTGGTAGTTGCAATTTCACCGCTTACGTATGTGCATATATTTACGAGTGGGCGGGTGATGCACGGGTATTTGCATTTTGCATGACTACCCTCAATATTGTGAAAGTATTTATTTACATCCATTGTAATGGAATTCCGAAAAGTAACGCCTGAATCTATTCAATACCAGTAAGACAGCTTGACTATACATGAAAAGAAAAAGATACGAAGCCAATTTATTCTACGAAGCTGTAGGGCTACTCTTGACTTTAATTTCAATTCCAATCCAATTCCAATGGCAAATCAACGCCTAAATATGTACAACGAGTAATGTTAAACTAAATTCACCTAGATCACAGTAAATTAAATTTTATAGCATGTTGGCTTATTAGAATCCCGGATTTTGGTATTTTGAATATATTTTGAATTGATATATTTACAACGTCAATCCGGCGGATTTATTTTCAAGAGTAGTCCTGCTGTTCTACAAGCCCTACTAACTAGCTGACCACATCTTGCAGCTTCTATCAAAAATCAAGAATCTAGTCTCCTCACTATAGCAAGACGAGGTTCTCGTATAAAAATGTGTACCCCAGTTTGTTGCGTCCAACAATAAAATGGTTTCTTTGTAAAAGTTTGAGAGGCCCTCGTTCGGTCAAGCAAAGAATCGTTTTGTAACTCAATTTGCGGCGAGTGTGGTGCAATGGGGGGATATGTGCATAGCGCGTGTACAGTACCCCGTTGAGAGGAGGTTTATCGATAAGATTGTAATCAAATATAAGAATAAATAGAATGTTCTACGGTTTATAGACCAATATTTCAAATTGAGATTAAACTCCTCCCGACCGTTTTCGGGCACAGCGGCCTAAAAATCCGATAACACTTTTTCCCGACCTGGGAATTGAACCCAGGACCTCACGCTCAGCAGCCGCGCTTGTGACCACTAGAACAATGAGGCAGTCATTGAGAATTCAATTGTCAAAACAGAACCTGCGAGAACCTAGAGGATCTGTGGGACGCATGCTCAAACGACGACGTCGATGTCGAGATGGCAAAAAAATTATAACTTTATTGTTTTACAATTTTTGAACTCGATTTTTGAATGATGACTATGGTACGTTTTAAATAATGTCCTTTAGTATCTCAAGATAGAGAATTGTGGAATAAAAAGGGGGGAGACTTTTGCCCAGCAGTGGGATAGCGTAATTGAACACTAAACAAAACCAAACATCTCAAGATTCAGTTCTCAATATTTTTCTTCAGTATTTTGGGTGTGGTTCAATAATATTTAATTAAAAGATCGTTAAAATAAATCATCTGGTATGTCATCGTGCTCATCCTAGGGGTGGGTATCATATGACTTAAAAAAATTGTCCGACGGGATACTGAAGGAAATGCGTGTAACTGACAAGATCTATGTAGGCGCCATTTTGAAAGAGGTGGATCTTCCAAAATCAGATTAAATTAGGAAGCGAGGCTAGTGAACGCGAAGTTCGCAGATCTGAAACGTATTTAGGTTTTTCCGAGAAAACATTTGTTGCCATCAGAGTTGGAAATGTTTCGTATTAAATGGTACTAAGCTTGTTCCCTGTCATAACAAATGCTGTTACTGTGGAACTATGGGCTTATATTTGCCAACATCTGATTCATTTATTGTAATATTTTGACGAAATTCTTCCGAGTGTTCGCCGTATTTTTTCCTGGCCAGATCTTTATAAGGTGACCTTTTACAGCAATCTTAATAAACGTTACGTTAAAGCTTCCATTAAGACAAGCCAATTATTTTAAGTGGAGCGTAACGGTAGGTACTATTTTTGGGCTTACCCTGACCTATGCGTCCTTCGGGCCTGAAATTACCTACGACGGTTGTTTGGGAAAAACATTTTCTTTGTACAGTTCTTGTACCTTCAATATATAATTTAAGGTAAACATGTATGTAAGTTCTTGTTTTCATTTTATGTATATCATGTATACATGTCGCAAAATAAATAGGGATCTTTCCACTTGTCAGTGTGCAACAACAATTTATACTTCAATGAAATCGAATCAGTTATTTAAATAAGTAAACAAATTAACTGCCTGACCGACTATTAATTCCATAAACTGTAAACAAAAAAGTTGCATCCTAAGGTCTGTGAAATGTATGAAACATACTTAATATACTGACTTTTTTATGTATATAATTCTACATATAATTTTATTATTAAGCCTCTGTACCTATTTCGAACTAATGCAAATAGATTCCAATACCAAAGCGGGAGAATTAAAGTTACCAATATCAATATTACCAAAAAATCTATCTCCCAAACATTTTCCCAATTACGTTGGAGAAGGCTTCCAGTCCAGCTTAATACCAGTATTGTACATGCAGCGACTGCCTATCTGACCTGTTTCTTGACTTTCAGGCATCTGACTACCCGTAACGACTGTCATATATTTAGTGGTAAGACCTGTATAGTACATTACATATATTATATATTGATAGTATCAATATTACCATATTTATGAGCAAAATATTCTTAATCATGTAAAATTAATTAAAAAATTCTAAGCTTAATTAATAAAAAATATTCACTTCCAAAGCTTGATAAGCGGGTTTTTCAGAATAAGCCAACTAATGCGCGGAAAGGCTTTAATAATAAGTCGTCGGCATTTTCAAATAACAGCAAATTCAAATTCGCATTTTTTTGGTGTTACCCGCGTACATGTGTCACACGTGTTTACAAATACCATTAATAAAAAATGTTTTACCTTTTAAGTTGTGGTTTTTTTATTGGTTAGTAATATGACACCGGTACAGATCAATAGCTTGAATATTATATGTATCTATATATCTCCAATAAAAAAATACTATATAATAATAAAAAAACATATATATAGCGTCCCCGAATATTAATAGTATAATAATATTACCTCATCTCATGAGACTAACGTTAAACTGGAGGGAACATTAAACAAGCTTTTTAAGACCAATGATACTAAAACAAATATTAAGTGTCATAAAGTCTACGAGAAGCATACAAAACGCAGGGCAGCTTGTGGCGAGCTGTTGGTAAGTGGCGACACTGCGTTTCTGATTACCCCAGAGAGTCGGTCAGGGCCTCGTCTCCATTGCCTTCATTGGATAGCTGGAGTGGAACCCAAGAGTGCCCGCAGGACTCGCCAGAGCTATAGCATATAGAGGTATAGCATATAGAGGTGGAAGTGTCATGTAAATAATGGCGTTACAACGGGGAAACCCGCTCCGGGTCTTAGAGACCCGCGACGGTGAAACCGGGGCCACTCCTCTCGACGCCCCTAGCCGCTCACACCCATGTTTGCCCCTTCTGCCTGTATCAAGGCGGCGTTTGAGGGGCCCATGCAGTGAGTTGGTGAGTCACCGTCTGCCAACACATTTCAATGTTTAAGCGTTGAAAAGCAGACGCCGTTTTTAATTCCAGCACCGAATTTTTAATAGTCCATACAGCACGACACAGCAATAGACCATTTTTAGTGTAATTTTTCCAATCTCAATAGTTCTGCACCTGTCGGGAACTCTCCCTGACTGTATTCCTATAGTGCAATCATGGAGAGTCTCGGGTTGGTGTCCCAACTCAATTAAGATTAAAACTCTCAGTTACTCGCCCTGTCTCCAGGCAAGCCCTCCAAAGTACCAAGTTTATTCCTGAGATTAAAGAGAAACAAAATAATAATAAAAACATAACACAAACATTACTGGTGTCTGAGATAGTTAACACCTATGTTATAGATCACCAGGCTACCCTCCGAAGAGAAAAATAATTTTACATTAATTATTATGCTGATGATATGGTGTTGCTGAGCCCATCGATTAACTCAATGATGAGATTACTCATGATATGTGAAGGGTACGCGGAGGCCCATGGGCTCAGATACAATGTTAAGAAGAGTGAAGTACTAGTATTCAAGGCTGGCACTAAAACCTACCCGATTGCACCACAGCTGAAACTTTGCGGAAGTCCCTTAAATCAGGTCACATCTTTCAAGTATCTGGGTCACTGGGTTTCCGAGGACCTTAAAGATGGCTTAGATATCGAGCGTGAGCGCAGAGCGTTAGCTGTCCGCTGCAATATGTTGGCTCGCCGATTTGCGAAATGTTCGACTGAAGTAAAGGCTACGCTGTTCACAGCGTACTGTCAGTCGTTCTATACTTGCAGTCTGTGGGTCAACTACACGCAGAGGTCATACAACGATCTGCGCGTACAATACAATAAAAGTAATGTAAGTGTATTGAATGAGTGTATTATTGTAACTTTAAATGAGTATTATAATTTTATGTAGATATGTAAAGCACAATATGTCACGACAGCGGTTTGAGTAAACATTCCGCAGCAGTGTAATCCAGTAACTATTTTCTTACATTTTGTTTTGGGAAATGGGTAGATTTATAACAAAGAAAGTACGTGTAAAAAATTAATTGGAGTGACTAACTAAAGATATCGGCACTTAGCACTGATCTAAGTTGTCTCTTGTATAAAACTAACGCTAATTAGAACAAAACAAAACAAAGCCAGATTTATTATTAAAGACCCGAATCAATCTCGCGAGAACCGGCAGCTCCCCGAACCATATCCATGACCCACTTACCGTTTGTAATGAACGCCATTTGTCTAGTTAATGTTCGTCCAAGATATCATGTAATAATGATACAGCATCTGGCCAATGGGCTCATTATATCTGGTTGTGTGTCTTCATTTCAACTGATCGAGAGATATGAGGGGAACGGGTGAGAAGTGGACGCGTTTCGAAGGCTTTGTTTTTCATTCTGGTCTTGTGTTGGTATGAAGGTGAAAAGGTATTGGGTAATATAGCTAAAACGTTAAACCATGATTAAACAATAAACAAACATGGATTAAAAGCATTAAAAAGGTTACTGTTTATAAAAATCAATGACTGCCTCGTTGGTCTAGTGGTCCCAAGCGCGACTGCTGAGAATGGGGTCTCGGGTTCGATTCCCGGGTCGGGCAAAGTGTTATTGAGTTTTCCTATTAAGAATTTCTCAGTAGCAGCCCGGAGTTTGGAATTGTGCACGGGAGATGGCAATAGGCTCACCACCTATTACATGGGACTTAATAACAGCATTGGTGAAATGTGGGTGTACAGTTGTGTACACCTCTGCCTACCCCTTCGGGGAATACAGGCGTGATGCTATGTTATGTTATGTTATGTTCCTGTTTATAGCGGCCACAAAATTCCGTCATTAATAAGATCGCGAAATAGCAGCCTTTTACTTTAATATATCGATAGACTTAGTTAATGAACAAGATAAAATTACAAAAAATTAATAAAAAGCATACTTACCATGCGCGTTATTTTTTTTTCACTTATTTTTGGGTTCCAAAGAAAGAAAACGTTTATTGACAAAGTCAGTAAGGACACAATCAACAGACACAATATTACAAAAAGGTTAGGTAGCTAGCGGGTATTGTGTGCCTCACGGCTGCGGCAAGAAGGTCCAGTTCAGCAAAATGCTAGACCGCTGGTGCCTGACGCTGATTTTCAACTGGGAAATGTGGGTGTACTCTGTACACTTCTTACTACCCCTTTTAGGAATAACGGCGTGGTGCTAACTTAAAATCTAGCCGAACCATAAGTTATTGAAGCAGAACTAGCCGGTACAGTTCAGTATTCGGGCTACATCCATCAATATGTCTGCCGCTCTAAATATCTAGGATCTAAACAGTATTCATTTGGACGTGCTGTGTCGGGATGCTATTAATCAGGTTGGAGTTCGGCTTCTGGCTGTGTGTATAGTTCACCTGTGTAGCAAGCGATCAAATGGATGCGGTACTTATAGCGAAGAAAATTCCAGTTTGAAAAGGAAATGGTGTTCCAACCTATTGCATAGATCATTCCTTTTTAATATAATAATAAATGTTATTGAATTTTTAAAAGAAGGGACAGCAATTAAAACAAACAAACATTATTATATTAAGCTAAGCATGCGTTAATGCTTTTCAACAGATTTATCTTGAAAAACAACATTTATATCTCTGAATTTCCCTATCTCTCTCTGATCAGTTCCTAATCAATCATTATAGAAAATGGACCTACACGTTTAGTAAACATATAGGTTCGTGCTACATAATGATCATCTCAACAATCAGTACTTCCAAGATGAATAAACTAAGAAGATTTTGGCAAATTAAACACGCCTCAAAAGCCATTTAGTCATTATAACAAACAAAACGTTACGAAGTTGAGATTAATTACTTCAAACGCATCAAATCAAACGAAACATAATAAAAAATGCATTTCTACTATTTTTAAATAGCATCTATCGTTCCGGAACACTTGAACACAACACATACCATATCCATCTAATCACACATAGCCTAGTCCACAGCTCCAGCGTGTTTGTAGTACGCGCCGTGATAAGAGCATCGCAAACAAAGCGGCAGTGACCTGACTGCCAGATAGTCGCCTGAGTGATTACCTATCCAAGTTATTGACAACTTGCCGATATAATCGCTGGACAATGATTTATGGAGCATATAAACTGATATTAGTGGCAATTATTAGGTCGTGATTAACTTGATTTGTTGGTAAGTAGGTGTTTAATGGTGTGTGTTATTAATTGGTTTAATTGTGTAGATGTTTGGTTTGCACCTGTATGGTTGTGAGTTTAAAGCTCGGTTTGGAAGAATTATTTTTCTGTTAGAAAAATTGTATTACGTGACGCGAAGTTTTGTGGAATTAGAATTCATGGGCATCGTTCGAAAATGAAGAGATGTGGCCTGTAAATGCTTTTCAGTTGTTTATCTGCTGTAAGGAATAAAGTAAGCGAAACAAGAAATTCCACATTTCATGACTGTATATACTTGTAAAAAAAATAGCCACAAAGATTTGGCTTTCATGAATGTTATTCCATTAGTCATCTTTTTACAAGTTTTTAGCGCTATAGGTGCATATGCGTATCAGAAAATGTGTGTCCTCTTATATACCTATATTTGTACACTTATCTATGTACTATATGCCGACAGCATTGCCAAACAGCCCTTCAGCCCCGAAAATAAAGAAATATCCTAACACAGACCTTTCAAATAAACTGGTCTATTTTTTCGGCACCCAGCATTCAATTCACACATTCCTCAAGAACAATACAGTTTCGATGTCAGAGGTAACCAATATCCACAATAGTACCTCATTAGATGTAGAGTGCACGGCAAACACGAGGGTTTGACCAACTGTTTGAACAAATGTTTGTCCAAATTGAGTGGTCACATCCTGGCAAACATTCATTAGTCAGATTAATTGTAAGCGTTAATGGATCTCTTTGCAAGTGTTTGGTATACTCGATTATACACAGATTCAATGTTCGATACACAAGATAGTCAAGATGTATTGCTATTGGGTTTGTTTTTAATCAGTGGTGATATAATTGTCGGACTGGACTGAGTATATATAGTCCAAGTTAGGATTGGTGACGGTGACAATGATGGCCGACTAAAGGGTGTAGTGGCGCGGAGGCGTGTAGTGGTGGCGTAAAATGGGACCATTATCGGGAAGTTACAAATTGTTCATCACTATAATACATAGATTAGTAAAAAAAATATAGTCTAAAATGTTATGAAATATTATTTTTAGTCTAGAAGACAACTGAATATGAGGAACAGTACTCTTGAAACTAATACCAATTCCAATATTAAATAGACGCCTCAAAATAACGCGTAATTTTAAAATAAATTTACCTATATTACAGTTGCCTCAGTTTTAAAGCATGTTGTCTTCATATTATCCCGAATATATCTTTTTTTTTAGATATTTTGGCATTTAAAAGTACGAACTGATATATTTCCAATGTCAATCGCACAGAATTATTGTCAAGAGTAAGCCCACTGATTTGCAAAACGCTATTGGGTTAATCTCTAAATACATAAAGGAAATTGTAACCAGGTTTATTTGTCTTACAATATTATTTCCTGGGAAATCAGGCATGGTATATATGTCTGATTTCCCAGAAAATAATATTGTCTGCCTCATATAATAAACGTACATGAGGAAAAAATAAAATTGAACAAGCAAATTAGACAAAAGGGAAAGAATATTTCGCTAAAAAAAAACAAACAGCACTAGTGATGCACCATCAAATAATCGATAAATCTAAATGACTCACTCAACGTACGATTCGTCTCGCACGGGCGCGTACGAATAGATGCGATACGCCCAAATCTGGATGCAATCCAAACTAATAGACAGTGGACAATACTATCGATCATTTTAACAATGGCCTATCCCCACACAAAGGGCAAAGAATGATTTTTTGAAAAACGAACGTGTCTCATTCTATTTTAAGGGTGTTATAGTTTTGACGAATATGTTGTGAATTTTTCTGTCTGGGAGTTTAATTTACACATTGAGTCATTATTTGGGATGGATTTGAGAACTAGCTTATTAAAGAAGACTTAAAACAGTCGCTTCAGCCACCTAACTTTTAGTCAGGCTTAGTCCCTCTTCCTTCACTCTCACAGTCCGAGTGGACGGCAATCCGAAACGACCGGAGAGAGATTAGCCGTATGACCGACGGCTCTCCGAAGCACGAGGTGTCACACCAACAATTTCCAAACTCCGGGCTACTACTGAGTATATCCTAACAGAAAACCCAATAACATTTTGCCCGACCTTGAATCGAACCCAGGATCTGACGCTCAGCAGACGCCCTGCAACTACTAGACCAACGAGGCAGTCTTAAATGCTGAGGTGGCCGTGTGGTTTAGTGGGTGCGATTCCGACAAACACCACCGCTGTCAAGTGAAGTATATACATAAAGATTTCCTTAAGATAATAAACAAGATGAAATGAATTAAAAAACTCCAGCCATGTTTCACATATTTTTATGTACCATAGCCGCTATATTACTTTTTTTTTAATCTTACTACCCTATATTACCTGGAAAAATGTAAGGATTCTAACGATACCCCATACATCTGAATCGGCGTTTAGAAGTTATGGTGGAATAAAGAAACTCACAAACATACATACATGAACCTTAAAAACATAACACTCACAATTTTTGGGCGGTCGTGTAAAAAAATTTCCAGTTCCAATGACACTGATACTTTGCCCGATCAACATTAATCATACCCATCTTTTTGTTTCGTAATTCTAAGTCGAACTGAGTAGGTACTCAAATCTGATTTTTATATAACACTTAAGTACAATCCCATAAATACTTCTAACAGACCAAGAAGTTCATTGACATTTGACCAAAAAATGCATGTCTCGATTTTGTGAACAGCCTGTATACAAAGTCTTAAACAAACTTGTTGGTGACCCCACAAAACATTGTAAGTGGATGCGGCGAAACCGTTATTGATAGTATTTCTAATCTTCTGCCATCATTCATAACATTTTTGCAGCCATCTAACGGTAGGCGTTGCAATGTACAGTGATGTGCTAAAGTGATAGCCAACCTCTTTTATTTCTTTAACAAAATCTTATTCTTAAATTCTTATTCTAAATCAAATAGTTACTTTAATGAACTGTAACGGAAGCAATATTATTGAAAATATGTTTTTAAAGATAAGAGCTTTCAGAAACCAACTGAAAACTTTGAATGAGTGCTATTTTCTTCAGATTAAGGTTATATTACATGCTCGTATAGATATTGCGTTAAACAAAAAAAAAAAGACTAGTGAAACTTACAGGAAAATCTTGCCAACGTATTAACGCGTGCGTAGCGACGTCACTATAAGAGGTACCTAATAAAAGGTCCGGGATAGCTGAGTAAGGAGTGCGCCTGGAGTATGTTTCCGGGAGACGCAGGTTTAAATCCTAGTCACGACCATTGTATTATTTCCACAAAAAATATAAGATAATGATTTTTATGTTGTATTATATGTCCTGAAATGGCCAACATATAGCGATCGTTGCTCGTATCTTCTTTGTATAAGAAAAATCCCTTCGTCCGAACAACGCAGGTTCAAATCCTGCTATCGACCATATTTTTCTATCCACGAAAATATTACTTGATAGGCCCTTGCCCTTATATGGGACAGTTATAGGCTGTTTATGTTATGATATGTGAATCTTTAGATTAAAAAAGTTTTATCCATGGATCCGATCAAATAATGTCACTTCAATGAACAAAACCCAGTTCTACGCGACTGTACTCCTCAAGATTTTCGTCACGGTTCAATCAGAAGGGTTGATAAATAGAAACAATTTTTGAGTGCACATAACTGCGACCTATCCTACCAAGATTTATCTTACATTCTGACACGTCATTTTTCCAACATGTCAATGCGTGTTACGCGTGAAATTTCTTATTTTCTACAATGTATTTTTATATTGACGTTCTTTGCGAATCACGACTATTTGATTTTGGTTTTGAATATGTTTTGAATTGTAATAGAAGTGAAACGTAGTTCAATGGAGAACGATTTTCAAATCTGACCTAATTGTATATAAAGATTATCTTTATGGATTATCCACAGTAAAAAAGAAGTTAGGTAGAGAACTACGACTACGTATACGAGGTACTATTATACAATCACATTTCAATGCTGCAACTGAGAATTTCCTAACAGAAGAACCCAATGACATTTTGCCCGTCCTTGGAATCGAATTGTCCAAGACCTCACGCTCGGCAGCCGCGCTTGCGACCACTAGACCAACGAGACAACCAGATATTTAGTTATAGTTAGATTATAAGTTAATTTCAATATTTATTTTACAAATAGTGTATTGTACAATAATAAACGTTCTGAATATAGGACAATAATAATAAAATCACACTAGTACACCTTAAACGTACATTTTAAACTATAGTGATTCCGTTCACACAGCACAGCATTGGCACTATTTCTTCCCACTACTGTAGCTTATTGAAATCCTCGCTCTGAGACGAACGAAGGACGTTTGCACACCTGCGTTTGATTATATATACACAATACATATTATATTTTTACGTAAATTTATACATAAATTTATAGATCTGTATATAAAAAAAATTGATTTCATGGAGATGCCATTTTTTTTAACAAAATGTGATTTATTTCGGGTGGTATTTAATACTTTAACTGTAAATCCCCTTTTTTCAATCAAAATATTCGAAATTACCACCAAAAATACTGAATTGCACACTAAATTTGCTCATCAAATAAATCAATTATACTATACTGTTAGATCTTTAAAGCTTAACTGTTTTACTGAATGACTATCTGTTAACTAAAAGTAAATCTAATAATTCTTCGAGTGCAACAAAATATTTAAACATATTTTTTTTGGAATCCATCACCTTTTAAACTTTTAAGAACATGGGTTATTCTAAATGAAACACCAGTTAATCAGTCATATTTATCTAATCAAAGTTCACAAAAAATCTGCAAAGTGTACGGGGCTCCTATTTTTGTGTCCGTAAGGTTAGAAAAAACCTAAACACGAAGAGGATGACGGACTCTTCGAACCTAACCTGTCCGTGTCGGGATACACGAAACTCCCGAGCTCGCTTCGCTCGCTCATGGATCAATTTAATTTATTTTCTTTCATAATCCCGATATATTGTCGACTATTATAGTGGTTTAGTATTTACGTCATAAAAAAATATAATTTGTGTGCAAATCAGTATTTTTGTTTTACGGTGAGTAATATTGTTTCAAAATGCGTATATCTGTGGTTTCAGCTAGATTTTTGCTGTAAATTAGATAAAAAAGCCATCAGATTTTGATGAATTTTAAACATTTTTTAGTACAACATGTTTAGGTAATCAAGTAGTTAATTTGTAGTACAGTCATTTATTTGATATGCAGTAGGTTATTAGTGGATAAATTTTGTTTGCTTAAATTTCTAAATAGAGGTGCAGTTAAAAATTCCCCATTTATTTCCCTTTCCGGTTTAACAATATTCACGTAGGTATCTGGTCTAGCAAATATTGTAACGCAAAGCCATGCGGGTTTTGTTTTAAATTAGACTGGTTATCAGCAGTTCGAGTTTCCGATTTCGTGAAACGACTGTCATGGATAAGTATTTATAAGAATAATAATAAGAATAAATTGTACTGTTCAATGTTACAACATTACTGTGGAGTTAATTTTGAGTGAAATGGATTGTATCAGACAGAAAGAAGAAAAGATGGCTAAAGATCCGTCGCCTAGTGTTGTCACATGGGTAAAAAAAATACATTGATATAGGAAAATGTTATTTAATTTTAAACGCATTAACGTATGCAAAGCGAACTACAAAAACAAAAAAGAAATTGTACATATAAATTTTTATATATCTATTTACTAGTGTGTGCCCGCGCACATATATTTTTGTCATCTAAGGTCCAATCAATCTCTACACAAAAATTCATCAAAATTGGTTCAGCAGTTTATGTCTGAAAATTTATAATATTACTTTGAATTGATGTAGCATATCCTTTAACAATGTTCTGGGAAAAAACACCAACTAATTGAATACCATATATTTTTAACATTTCACATATAACCAGTAACAGTATGTAAATAGCCTTATTTAAATCCTATGTGACACGCGGAGCCGTGAGAAGGGCTAAATAGTGCAGATTACATTGAAACACCATTAACAGACCCGGAGCGACCGGTTTAATCACAACGTACATATTTTTACACTAGCTGGTGCCTGCGACTTCGTCTGCGTAACAAAAGAAAGAAAGAAAGAAAAATCCGCACAGAGTAGTAACGATACATGTACAAAGAAACAGATAAATAAATAAACAATGGTATTCTAAAACCCTACAACGCAACTGTGCGAAAAATGGTCGTCACTCAGCCTAATGCTGATGTGTCGCCTTTATGGCAACCCAACCAGCGCTCATATTCTGTGGCAGGTAAAAGGTAGCCTATGTCCTTCTCCAAGGTCCAATCTATCTCCTTGCCAAATTTCATTACGATCCGTTCAGCCGTTTAGTCGTGAAAAGGTAACACAAACAAACAGAGCTACTTTCGCATTTATAATATTAGTATGGATTATTATTACGATACTAAGCCACATATTCGTTAGTACAATTTTTAGTCAAAAGATGTCGTTACGTGTAACACCATTACAATTGTTATGATACGTTTATCTTAAACTCTTCAAATCAAAATATCTTTGGACAGAATAAACCAATTATGAAATAATACTCTACATTACGCACAATATGTTTGTGTCAAAGTTATCCACACTGGATTTGTACCTTTTACGTGATCGTCGCACAAATAAAATACAAATAGATCTTTTTTATTAAAAATGGTGGTTATGGGTTCCATTAACAAACCGACAATTTTTTTGGAAATCTCTTTAATGTACAGAAACACCATCTCTACAAATTTATTATATGTATAGAATATATCAATACTTGATGCGATATGTTAGTTTAGGAGGCTAATAATAAAATCTTTTAAGTCTTAGATTTTCGGTCCTACTGTCTTCTGTTCCCGCTAGGGCCTTTTGTGTGAGTAGGCATCTTTTTTTTTACCGATTTTTATATCTACTGAAAGTTTGGACCGTAAAACAATGATAGACTAATGTGAATCTAGCTGTGCCTTGCTATTTAACTTTTTTTTTACTTTGCTTTTTATCCGAAAATATGGCTACATTTATAGCCGTATTAATAATTAATTATGAATAAGTTACTGCTGGCCTTGTTTCTTTTAAACGTGAATGCAGTTCTAGAGCTTTCTACATAGTAAACAATTTCATCTAATATAATATAGGCCCATTTCCTAGCCCATGGATGTGCCCTAACAGGTATACAGGGGGAGTTCTGGAGTTAGTCTCTTAAGAGGACCGAGTGTTCACTGGAATACTTTTGTTCTGTTTTAGTGAGATTAGGATTCCACACTCTGCGGTCTTATTTCCAAAGCCCGAGCGGCTTTTGAAGGTTTCCCTCCGAAAAAAGGCCTTTTTCCCATGAGGTGGCAGGCTATCCTTTACACACATTAAATAAAAATACAATAATAATCACACAGTACAGTAAAATCGAGTTAACATTAGCACAGACTAAGGGAAATCACAAATAAAGCATTCACAAACAATGTCTGCTTCAGTCCTATATTTATTTACAAAGGAATTACGGCTATTAGAAGCGGACGACACAATATACAGTTAATTTCTATTGAATTTGCTTGATTGTAACACACATTTTTTGTGCTGGCAAGAATTAACGGGATCACGGGAAAACAAAAATCAAATTAATTCCCTAATTTGGTTTTTGTTTATTCCTGAATAATATAATAAATTCCTAAAGGCAAATTTATGTTTTTGAATATAAAAGAGAGTATTTTTTAATAATATTCGCCTATGGACCCGCTTCATTTTTACATGAGGTAGGGCTCTGAAAAACTACAGCTGTCTGACTAGGGTAGTATTTCCACCTTGCAGATTTTATTTTTAACTAATAAAGAACAGAAAAGAAAGAAAGAAAGAAAGAATCAGTTTTATTAAACAACACAATACCACAAAAGTAAGAAAAGCGAAAGACAAAAACAAATAATAAGGAAGCACTACAACAGGGGGTTCTATTTAGGTTTGTGTTCCAAACACATAGCCAATTCTTCTCGACGAAGCGTTGTGGTAGCATTAAGGGGACCGTTTTAGTTAACGCAGTGACTCCTCTTAGAGGGTTGATAACGCACGCGTGAGACTCTGGGTGATGCAGACATCTAGTACTTGGAATACCTTCAAGTGGTTTGAACTACAATACTATGTTTTCCATCAACCAATGGATAAGAAGATGACGTACCTATAAAACACTGCGTTTTTACGTAGTATGTATAACAAAACAGAACAAACAATCACAGGGGAGGTATTGAAGGCTTAAAGGCCAAAAAAGGGAAAATTATGTTCAACCGATTTTTTCTACAAACAAAGCGCAATCAACTTAAGAATTGTAACCCTAAACCAATCTTAAATAACTTCAAACATAACTTAAATCACCCTTTTGAATGTCAACTGGTGGAATCTCCCCTTATTGGTAAAACAAACAAGCACAACGTACACAAATCAATTGTCTTGTACGCGACTTAACAATGGCTGGAAAGAGTTTCTTTAGACACGCGGGTTCTCTAAGGTAGAAATATTATTTTGTTAGTTAGACATGAAGCAAAACAATTCCAAATTAATTTTTAGTGGTAACTTAGTAGACCTTTCGAACAAGACTTAGTAAAATAAGCTGAGATTAATAATAAAAATAAACGGCAGCCCGAAATGAGTACTTGTGAGACTCTTCGACGACGCCACTTAAGGTGCGGTAACCGCGCATTTTCGGTCAACTCAAATTGGCCAAGTGCAGTTTCAACCTAATTATACAGAAGTTAAATTAGAAATGATTCGACCATAGTATCCCTCACGATCAATTACAAAGATTTTGATTATATTAAGTTAAGCAAAATAAAATCTTTGAAGTAACATCAGAATTTAAAAATGTTAATGTTCAGCGGAACCCCAAAACCCGCGAAGGAGAAATGTCAACGGTAACACAAATCCACCCTAATTTGATGTTACCGCACACACGGGCCCAAATCCATCATTATTATTATTCAAAATATTTTCCATTCAAATTGCCTGCCAGAGGGGAATCGTCAAGAAAATGGCGACCTTGTGTAGTGAACATTAAGTTAATATTGTTGAATTTTTTAAATTAAATTTGTATTTATCTGCCTTGAAAACACTCTAAGTACATAGTTCAGTTTTATGTCATACTAGCTGGTGCCCGCGGCATCGTCTGCGCGACTAAAGGTAGCCTATGTCCTTCCCCAAGATACAATATATCTCCTTGCAAAATTTCATTACGATCCGTTCAGCCGTTTAGACGTGAAAAGGTAACAAACAAACAAACATACATACAAACAGAGTTCCTTTCGCATTTAAATATTTATATGGATAAGATGCTTATAACACGGTGATAATTAAATGTAGGAATACGTATCGTAACGTTATTTTATGTGGAAAGAAAAATACGGTCGTGAGCAGGATTTGAACCTGCTGCGCCCAGATAAATACTCCAAGAGTATTAATTTAATTAATTATAATATTTATTATAGTAATTAATAACTTAAGAGTTTGACTACGCATGCGTTTAATCGGTTGAAAGATTTATCTGTTTACGTACCTATCGTAACATGGTAACACTTTAAAATGTTGTGATTGTGTTAATGGCTAAGCGTTGTTGAGTACAACAAAAAATTTCAATAAAAATAATAGGAATTCATGATACACATAGTAGTCAAGGATCCCATTACATCACAGTGAACTACTGGTCATAGACATCCCCAACTTGTGCTCTATGACAACCAGAGCCCTATCAACTCTGCAGAGCAGTGTCAAGAAAACTAATCACACAATAGAATTAAAACTTATAAAAAGTAAATTATAGCGTGGACTCCCTTAAACGGGTGTAGGCGGGTCATTCTAGGAGTTGGATCCTTTGCGTCATTATCCTCGCTTTTAATATTTTTATGAAAATAACTGCCGTAGTGCTATAACTGTAGCCCATCGTGCTATAAAATCTATTTTTAGACATCATTGCAGTTTTCATACTATGACCTTACGATCACAAAATCTTACGATCCACATAGAAGAACCACGAAGACTCAAAGACTTTTATAAATTTAAATTCCTGTGTCAAATGCTACGTTCTCAAAAGCATAATAATATTATCGATTTTGAATAGTAGTTACTCGTAAATCCACGATGTAATAAAACTTTTTCAAAACTACGATTAATTTCAGCTTGTTCAAGATAAATCTTTAAAAAGCATTAACGCATGCTTAGCGAATTCTAAAGTTATTATATTAAATGGAAAAAGAATACGGTCTGGAGTATCTATCCAGGAGGCGCAGGTTCAAATCCTGCTCGCGACCGTATTCTTTTTCCATTTAATATAATAATTTCAGCTTGGTTTCCACTTCGCTACGGAGCAGTATTGATGCATATTTTTAGGGTTCCGTACTTCAAAACGAAAAAGCAAAACCCTTATAGGATCACTTTGTTGTCCGTCTGTCTGACTGTCCTTCGGTCTGTCTGACCAAGACCCTTTACCTCGGGAACGCGTGGAGGTATAGAGTTGAAATTAAAAATATATACTCAGGTCTGCAGTCCCTTGAAGCTGTGAGAAAATAAAACTTCTTAGTTAACGTAAAAAAGGTACGGCCGTTTATGCCGCAAAAAATGTATATTTTGTCACTCTCAAGGGAATCAAAATACTTCCATTGACTATGAAATTTAGCAAGTAATATCGTCTTATACTACAAATCAGGGAAAATTCTGTTTTTTTTTATATATATATTTTTTTAAATTAAATTATATAAAATAGCCTTTACAGGTTTTGGAAACTGAATTTCGGGAAAAGCTCAGAAAAAAACTGCAAGACTGGATTCCTGAACTATTTATAGTATTTACCTACAAATTTGTACGGAAACTAACACAACAACATGGGAGCCCGCGATTTTTTTAAATATCGATCTATATATTTTGAATCTTGTGATGAATTATAGTAAGACAAAAGACAGTGGACAGGGAGAAGTTACTTCCTTACAAGATACGAAGTCTCAGTTTTTAAGAAAAAGAATCGTTCTATATTTTTATGGAAAGAAAAATACGGTCTTGAGTAGGATTATATTTTTTTGTGGAAATAACCGTATTTTCCCACAAAAATGTATGACTCTAGTATTCGCTACGCATGTTTTAATGCGTTTGAAATATTTATCTGCATAAGAAACATTATTTTTATTCAGTAAGTTGCCTATAAGTTTTATGTCTGAAGATTTTTTTGCGTTTTTTCACCAAACGCAAAAAAATCTCTAACTTTTAAATGTAACGTTTAATCTCCTGAACGTAGATTAGAAAATTTTAATATTCGCCGGCCGACGCCGCGTTCAAAGGCAAGTATCAAACTAAATACGACAATCTAATGAATTTCAAGTGTCGATTCTACGAGCTAATATTAACGTAGCTCTCGTGGAGGGTAATAAATGTAAATTCAATAGTTGAGGGGCTAATTGCCAGCCCGACGGAGAACAGCTAAATATTTACACAACGCCAGCCATACCTCAGTTTAAAATTCTAATTTTATTGAAATCTGATGTGCGGTGCGGATTGAAACGTTTTTATCTTTTGCTTTTATTGCTTTTTTAATTTATTTTTTATTTAGATTTCTTATAGTCAAATTAAATGGTATTTTCATTGATTTTATGTGTCGTTGCGAATAAACTAACTGCTAAAACTGCTCAATTCAATTTTTTTATTTAATAGTCGTAATGAAAGTCAAGTCAGTTCAAATACCTTGAGTAGGTAGAGTACCTACTAAATGTAGTCAATTTACCTTCTGATAAAATTTTTCCTTATTTTAGATAAAGAAAATTATTTCATTTAGTTTTGATATTATATAAAACCTTCGTGAGATATATTCATAATAATAAATAATAATAATTGTTTAACGGTTATTACACACATAATTTTTTCAGGATTGCCCAACTAATTTCGAATTCAAACGGAGCCCTTAGTCATGAGCCGAAAATGCATAGGTATCGTAAGTCAAACTTGATTGCGAAACTAGTTGTGCAATCCCGCAAAATTTACGTGGGTAGATAAATTTAATATTCAGTTACTTCGTAGAAGCTCTTAAATGTTTCAATCGCGATACATTAGACAACTACATGTATAATTTTTAAATATTTTTATGCATAGTAATATGGTTATATGTATATAGGTTTTCGCAATCACTACAAATTATAACAAAACAACTTTTAACAGGATTAATCGCGTGTATTATTGGTTTTTGTTTTTCCTGACGTTTCGAACACTTTGCAGCGATATTCATGGGCGTATAATACACGCGATTAATCCGGTTAAAAGTTGTCTTATTTTTATACATATTAAGGCTATGTACCTAATGTCTATATAATATTTCCCTAGAAAACATTAATGAATATAGGCATTAAATGGCCTTAACATGTATAAACAATCATTTAAAAATGATTATATGAGATTGAAATTTCGTTCGGCGCCTTACAACTGCAAAGTGATAACGCTGAGTTTAGTAATATTTAAATGATTGCTAAATAGAAATCGCCAGGCGTCTCCTTAAGACGAGAAGGGGACTTGACATTTAATGGATGCTAACACGACACGATAGCTCAGTTAGCAGAGCCATGACACGGTACGTCAAGGGTCACGGGTTCGAGTCCTGCTCGTGTCTATTATTTTTCAATGCTTCCCTAGAAACTATGAATTAGACAAATATATGTTCGATAAACTTACCTCAATATTCGCCTGGAGGACCGGCCGACTGTTACACCGAAACCTGCAACAAAGATATAGTTGTTTTTAATTAAACTTTAACTATCCATAATAAAATGCATCAAATGTTCAGTACTAGTTATTTGTGCAAAAGTAATATACAATATTTAGTTTGTAAAAATTAAAGTAAGAAAAGTATTAAATTTCGTAGGCACGAGTATTAAACATACATACATAAACTCACGCCTTTCTCCCACGAGGGTAGGCAGAAACTACAGAACGCCACCTGCTACGATCCTTACATATGCCTTTTGTTTTGTCCACATTCATACATCTGGTCATACATGCGCGGCGGTTGCGAGTTCTGTGCACCTTACCTTTTTGGAGGATATAACTAATAAGGACAGTGTATATCCTTCCAGGATAGAAGGCAGGAAAGAGAAAGGGGACGCCCCTTCCGGCATTTCCACTTACACCTGACTTGTAGACCTTTTGTTAGCCGTCTTTCATTCATTCTCTCAGTACGAATATTATACCAGGGCAGGTCGCCGGAAAATGTAAATGATGGGGAACTGAACAACAACATCCAACTTCAGGCGGCGCAGGCGCAGCTATAATTGCGGTGATATGCAATGATGTGAAGCAACTTTTCTTCAAATTCTCATGAATAAATGTAATATGCTAGAGCGCAGTTAACACTTCTACTAGATCATAATTTAAATGATGATAGCTTTTGTTTAACAAATATGTAACATATTCTTTATCTCCTAGCTGTAAAAGCAGCTATAGCAACAGCTCAATATTTCTCGCATGTAATCTCACAGTACATTCCAATCAGCCTAGAAGCTTTAAACGAAAAAAAACTTAAACAATTTAAAACCTTCACAAAACTACATTCACAAGGATGGCACAAAACTATCCAATATCTTATTTACTTGAAATGTTTGGTATGCAACCTGCCCCGACTCGGATCTGCAAGGAATCCCGGATTGTCAAAGCTTTGTCGCATAGCTCGGCTGCATTCCGTATCGCCATTTGTTTTTCAACTTCTTACTTACTTTGGAGAATTCAAATTCAAAGAAGTTGTTCCGTAGTTGGGTCGCGTGTAGCCGGGCTTAGCAATCTTGTCGAAGGCCTGTTTTGATTCGTATGTGTGTAGGGAGCCTGTTGGCCGATGGTGACAAAGAGTTTGTATTTATTGAGTTTTGTTGAAAGGTGACAATTTGTTTAAATTTTTTGGTGATAAGTTTCGGATATATATATATGGTTATATACGACAGTCCCTAACAGAGAGTATTAAGGGACTGCCTTGCTTACAAGGCTTCACAAGAAATTTATCATGCATTTTATTCCGAAGATTGGAAAATCCATCATGGTCGCTGTGCCACCTCAACGGCACCCCACTAATCTTACCAAGATCCTGGGATCGCAACTGCATTCACCGAAACCCTAGCAGATTATGGTTCGGAGAAGGTATCAGTACCTTCTGGTAAGATTTACCTGAACCTGGTTCTTGTCAAAATTTGATAACACGTCACGTAATATAGCTTTTTTTCTCCACCGCCCAATCGAGTTTATCCACTGTATCATTGATGCTTATATCCAAAACCACATCTCCTCACAACCACTTAAGCATACAGCACAATAGAAGTCTTAAGTTCGCGTTCAAACACTAAGTTAGACAAAAGAGGGATCCTATCAAAAGTAGTTTGGCAAAGTTACCTTCGGCCGAACGTTCGAATTGTACAAACTTTACTACTTTCGCGTTTCCTTTTATCTCGTTCAAAAGTGTTTTTGTTTTTTCTAAATTATTATTTTTTTCTTTCTCTCGGACAGTTTTGCGTGGTTTATGGTGCGTGCGGACGGGACGCGGGAAGTTTTCGGGATGCCATTTTTGGCGTCTATACATGACGCATGTCTTTCTAGTGCGTGGGAAAACGAGTTAATAAAACACTAGGGCTCGGTTTCACCAACATAAATATAACCGTAATCGATGTGTTACTTTATTATTTTGACAGAATTCACACAGAAAACTGTCAAAATAATAAATTATGCGCCGAAGTATTCCTCCACATCGCTGTCTGATAAAGTGCCCAGAAGACTGACAGCATTGCCACGTTGGCTAGCAATGCGAATTCTCTGACTGAGAAACAAGCCAGTCCAGGTCACGCAAAGCCTCAAAACTTCAAAGAACAGAGGGGAACTGTGACCCTATGATCCCAGTGTTCCAATCCCAAACAGCTTATTGTTAAAATACGTTCTTATCTTTAAAAGTAATCTTCTATTACAAACCTACGTACCAAGATACCGATAAAGGTAGACTCGATTAACAATACCATTTCAAACTTTGCTACGTACTTTACATTGATACCAATAATAGTTCCACTAGCAGGAAACACAATGATAACACACACCTATTATTATATTATACATGTTGGTTTTAGTTTCACCCCCTCTAAGGCTAAAGATAACATTCTGAGCCGTACATCAATATTAATTTTGCTCTTCAGAGCAAACCAAGTGTAGAGGTCTTGTATTATTTCGCGAGACATAGTAATTAGTGAAAAGCCAGGCCAAATATTAAATGCTAAATATTTTGATATTCTGCTGAGGCTGAAGAGATTATGGCGGGCTGGATTTTACTTTTTTTGTAAGAAAAGTGGATAAGTGTTGAGTAAACCTTAATTCATAACATAACATAGCATCGCCTGTATTCCCTAAAGGAGTAGGCAGAACTTGTACACCCATACTTCACCAATGTTTTTATTAAGTTCCATGTAGATAAGGGATGCGCCTTACTATCTAACAGATATAATTCCGAACTCCAAAAGAATTATCCAACAAAAAATCAAAAAATACTTAACCGACCCGGGAATCGAACACAAGACCTCACCTCAGCAGCCACGCTTGAGACCACTAGTGTAATGTGACAGTTATTCTATCAACAGTCAGGTTAATACCAATAAATAAATTAATAATAAATGCCTAATGAAAACTGCTACATTATGTACATAAACTATGCTTAGTCATAGTTTATTTTTTATATATCTGTCTGTAAGTTTGTCTCGAATAGGCTTCGAAAAGGCTCAACGCATAAGTAAAAATATTAGGAACTAAAAGAGAAGTTTAAACTTAACTTTCCATTTTGATACTTTTCAGGGTTCTTATAACAACATAACATAGCATCACGCCTGAATTCTCCAAAGGGGTAGGGAGAGATGTACACAGTTGTACACCCATATTCTACAAATGCTGTTATTAAGAGCCTTGTTATAGTTGGTGAGGTGAGCCTATTGCTATCAACCGGGCACAATTCCAATCTCCGGGCTGCTACTGAGAATTTCCTAACAGAAAACTAACACTTTGCCCGAACCGGGAATCGAACCTGAGACCTCATGCTCAGCAGTCGCACTTTGGACCACTTGATCAACGAGGCAGCCCTTTAGGTGTGTGACGTAATATATATATTAAGTGCAATTTGTCCAAGATCCGTGCTCACGAGTTTAAGTCATTTTAACCGTGGGATTGCCATTCTTCGGCACGAATAGGCCGGCACAGAAAACTGGCCTGAAACAAGGTTTGCGTTGTGCATCCTCTGGGGTTGCGGGTGTCCATGGGTGGCGGTAATCGCTTACCATCAGCAGGCGATCCGTCTGCTCGTTTGCCCCATAAAAAACGAAACAAAAAATTCAGTAAATATAATAAATAGCTCTCTTAACTATCAAGATAATATATGTTCAGCAAAATATTATCTACACTTATTTAACACAGCGCTATAACTCCCCAATTACACCATAAACAGGCCACAAACACGAAGTTTCCCTTAACTCACACCACCATAAATAAGGTAGCACGTCAATTATCAGTGATCACCATCGTTTCCCCATAGTACGGAGGAACAACACAATTAATTAGGACGTAGTCCATTGTCAGATTTATACCATTGGCTTATCTACAACGTCTTATTGGACGCGGCAAATTCTGATAATTACTCTTCGATGACGTATCTAATAGTCGAAGATCGTAGAAAGTTTAGAGGTGGTATAAGAGGCAGTCAGTAAACTATAATCACTACATATTATAAAACAAAGTCCTCCGCCGCGTCTGTCCGTCTGTCTGTTCGCGATAAACTCAAAAACTACTGCCCCGATTTTCATGTTCTTTTCACCGATGGATAGAGTGGTTCTCGAGGAAGGTTTTAGTATATCATTTGTTAAGTTTTACGATACATTGGCTAAAATATAAAGATATTTGTTGGAGGTGTCGGAAAAAATAAGCCATCTGGGAGGTTTCAACGAAAACGCTGCCTAAACCCTTTGAGATATAACAAAATAATGTATGGTGGAATTGTGTATATTATGTAGATCTACAGAAAATTTTGCAATAGCATATGTCTATCTTTTAAGTATAACATACTATATCCATTTTAATACATTGAAAAATGGGCAATTATAAAGCGGAAACAGGATGAAAATTTCATGATTACTTTTGGCCGCGATAACCGAAATCTAAACTGCCTAAAATAGGAGTGTCATGTTTTGAGGGTTTATGTATGTATGTGTTTGTGTGATTCTATATTCCACCATACCTTCTAAACGCATGAACCGATTGAATGTATGGTGTATCCTATGTAGAATCCTTACATTTTCTCGGGTAACGTAGGCTGGTAAGAAAAATAATACCTAATATAGTAGTTTTGGTAAATATTGAGAAGTTTTTGTTCATAAATGTATTATTTGATCTATTTAAGGTGATAAGAAGTTCGCCTTTGCAGCATAACTGTCCTTCAAGAAAATAAATAATATAAGGTACAAACACTAAGAACCTAACAAGCCTAGATCCCGCTGACAATCTAAATAATATCTAGTAATACATTAAAAAACCAAAAAAAAAACCTGGAAAAACACCAAAATTATGTAAATAAAAATAATTGTTAATAATAAAAAAAAAACTAAATTATTGTCTACTGTATCACTGGACATAGTCTGTAGCCACGGAGCTGTCCTTCGCCGGACATGATACCGTGCATTTAAAAATAAAAGACGTCGCATACGCACGCACCACCGCACGCACAAAAGGTGCCTGCTTACGGTATGTAGCTACCACGATACACCAAGGATCACTATTACACTTGTTTTATTTTTTGTAAATATTATATTGTTGCATATAATGTTGTAGTTATAATATTGACTTCTTTTGCTATCGTGTGGTTGATGAACAACCTAGTTTCCGAGTTTAAACCGCGCGTTGGCCTCTAATATGACTTTACACACCATCGAGAACATCTCTCGGGTGTGATGGTTTCCTCACGATGTTAGTGATAATTAATTTATAATACGCACATGACTTGAAAAGTGAGTGCCTATAGATTCGAACTTGCGACTTTTGATGTGCCAAACCAACAGTCAATTCACTAGTCTATCATTACTCACATATGGAAAAGCGAGTGGGGTTCTAACCCGCACTGCTTGAATCGGTACACAAAAATTTCGGCACGTCAAAAAGGTAGTCACGATAGCTTAGTTGGCAGAACACTGCCGGCTAAGCTAGCGTGACTACCTTTTTGATCCATAAAATATAACCATTAGAGTTCGCTGAACCTACGTTGGTGCGATAAAAAAAATTATAAAATTCACTATCCGTAAATTTGTGAATTTTGTGAATAGGAATTTAAATATAAATTAACTAAACTTAGTTTATTAAATTAACTAAAGTTTATTGATATAAATACTTATTAAATATTAATTTATCGTAAAAATCTACTTGCTTTTACTGTAACCTCAAGGAATTCGGCTATTTTTACCTTTACCTTTTTAAAATCACTTGTGATATTAAAACTATGCAATTAATTTTCCAAATCAGAAAACAGCCACAGACAAGAAATACGATTATTTTTTATAAAAAAAAGAACTGACTCCAAAATTCTTTCTGTTAAGTAAAAAGCACAAAAAATATTGCATTATTTACTTACTTCAATTTACATACAAATATTTTAATGAAAATTGAGGATTCTGAATATAATCAATTTATTAGGACAATAATATACAATTATTATTATTGTTGGAGTCGGTGCCAGCCAAAGGATAACAAACGTGTAAGTACATTCAGAAAAATAATTTTCTAAATCGCTTTATAAACGACAGAGTTCTGAGGTAACAAACATAAAAAAATACAACCGAATTGATAACCTCCTCCTTTTTGGAAGTCGGTTATAAATAAACCAACATCGTACCTCCAGCATCCAGGCACAAAAGATTCTAACACCGATAAGACTCAGCTGAGAATCGAACGCGGACCGAATTGCCCCATTCCACGTGAGATCCCGTGATACCGATGTGATGCCCGATATCTTTACACGGGGTCGCTTTATGGGGCTATGGTGTCCCATCCGTGATTATTGAATGGGGAAACTATCAATATACGAAAGTGGATTTACATAGATAGCTGTATTTATATTGAGCTTCAATCTTAAAATTGGTCTGGCGGTCAGAAGCGTGGCTGCTGGGGAGGATTTAATTCCTGTTTTATATTGTGATTTCTTTTTTGTATAGGGCTTTACTCTAAGTATATCTGACACTAAGGCCGTTTTTTTTAATAATCATTTTATAGCACGTGGAAGTTTTTAGTTACTTATATTGGCCTATGTGATAGTTTTTTTTTATATATCAATTTTTTTTGGGCTTTGTTATGATAGTTTTTTGTGAGTGTTATACTTTAATACTTATTTTCCTTTTATACCATTGTTTACATCGTTCTCCGCCAAACTTGTAATTTTCTAAAATCACGAGTGCATTTACAGACACAAATCTTACATACGCAGACTATACAGAACATTTATTTGTGCACATGTTTTATTTATTTGCAAAATATCGGTAGGATTCGATAATCTATAGCTGAAAATTATCTATGGTAATATTCAGATTTTTTATTCTATCTATAAGTCTTTACAAACCCTTGCGTGGAGATGCCGAAACAAACTCAGAGGTCGGGGTCTGTTTTAAAGTCGAGATATCACCCGAAGACATAATGAAATGTGGAAGAAGAATTCGGAGTAGTGACCAGAGGTCGAGATGGCTTAGTGGTCAGAGCGCCTGGAGTATTTATACGGGAGGCAGAAGTTCGAATCCTGTTCGCGACCATATTTTTCATTACACAAAAATTTATAATTCCTTTTTCCGACAAAAAATAACACAAAGCTCTACAATATTGCACAAAGGTACACGGATGGCAGTCATCCTTTTATTATAACGTCTAAAGAATATTTCACAGTTGTCTATCGCAGACGTATGGGGAGACATGCCTAAGTTTATAACCCAGACGCATTGGACTTATTGAAGTTTCTACACGCACCATTGGCAGGGGCGACAGAATTTCATTCACATGTCTTTTGTATTTCCCTTTATTTTATTCTTTTCCATGCGTGCATTTATTAAATTTAGTATATCAATGCTGGAAGCATCCTAATATAGAAAACACAAAAATTATTTCTACTTATGTCCGTTATAGACTTTGAAACTTTCCCACCGATGTGCCACAAACCGGTTTGATTAGAAAGGCAATAATGCGAAAATGGATTCACCACGAAAATAATGAAAAAAGAAACACGTCGGGTAACCGCTAGTTGAAACTAAAATATGTTTACATGGATAAAATTTATAATTAAAAATTTTCTTTCCGCATCTAAAATTTGGAATCTATTGGAGACCTAACTACCGGACTTTCATCTGTTTTATATAAAAAACCTCACCTATAAAACTCTGAGATACTAATGATTATTCTTTTATAATTAGAGAAAAGCATTGTTTAATAGCCTTTTAAAAGATGAAAATTCTCAATATAGATTTTGTCATCATGTGTTATTCGGTAATCTAATGCATAGGTTATTTTGAAAAGTAGATACATAGAAAGTAACGAATAAAAAATCTTGCACATTACACAAAAGAAAATAACACAATTCACTCATACATCGATCACATTAAAACTACGGAAACAACATAAAAAGACAAAAACTGGCTTTTGATATGGAGAAAATTTATGACTAGGGTGGACTTTCCCCATTGAGCAATCTAATGGCAAATCTATAGAGGCGCCGGTCCTACACCATAAGACTGTTTAATGAAGCGTAAAATTAGGGGGTTTGCGGTGACCAGTAGAGTCAATAAAACCATACATCCATGCGACTTCTTTGATGCGATGGCTTATTGAATGAAATGAAGTTCGCTTCGTCAGCGCGCATTAGAAAGGCAGATAAGTCGGGAGATATAAAACGGATATCAAATAGGAAATAGTAAAAGAATTTTTGTTTGGTACTTTGGAATATGGGGAGTTTAACTCGTGATTATGAAACAAAAACTAACATAATTGTTATTAATATAGCAGAAGGGTACTGCTAAACACTCACAATTCAACGATACAGTTTTAAAAATCCATCTAATAGGTGTTGGAGCTATTGCCATCAACTGGATTCAATTCCAAACTCCAAGCTGGTACAGAAAATCCTCTACTAGAAAAATCAAATATCAAAAATCAGGTTTGATTCCCGTGTCGGGCAAAGTGTTTTCGAATATTTTCTCTTCGAAATTATGCCTGGTAGATGGCAAGAGGCTCACCACCTATTATAACAGCAGTGGCAAAATATGGGTGTACAACTGTGTAGACCTCTGCTTACCCCTTCGGGGAATACAGGCGTAACGATGTGTTACATAAAAATCAAATAACACTACCAAACCCCGAAAGCTAACTCAGGTCTTCACGCTGTTCAATCACTCTTGCGACCTCTAGACCAACGAGGCAGTGCCAGTAAAACTATAAGAACACAAAGCAATCAATGACTGAACTATATTTTTTTTGAACTATATTTGACTGTCCTGTTGGTCTAGTGGTTAGTAGCCCTGACTGCTATGCCGGAGGTCGTGGGTTCGATTCCCACCCAGGACAAATGTTTGTGTGATGAGCACGATCATTTGTTCTGTGTCTGGGTGTAATTTATCTATATTAAGTATGCATTTAGAAATATATAAGTATGTTTATCAGTTGTCTAGTACTCATAACACAAGCTCTGCTTAGCTTGAGACTAGACGGCGTTGTGTGATAGTTGTGGAATATTATTATATTATTTTTTGAAATTTTTTCAACTCGGGTTTTCACCCGGTGTTACTCCAAACCCCCGCCCCGAGACCCTCAGGGAAAAGGTGGTTCGGACCCCTGTTGATTCGTGACAAATACTGTATCCCCTAATAGTTTGGTTAGTATTGTAACTGTATGTATTGCTGCTTGTTTCTGTAGTATATGTATGTTTATGGCTGCATCTAATTTATCACTGTATCTATGTATGCTTTTTGCTACTATTCCTGTCGTTCCTATTACTATTGGTATTATTTCTGTACTTGTGTGCCATAATCGCGTTATCTCTGTTTTCAGTAGATGGTATTTGCTTAGTTTTTCTATTTCCTTTGGCCCTATATTGTAATCTGACGGTACTGTAACATCTATTAAATATGTTTTATTTTCTGTTTTATTTACGTATATTATGTCTGGTCTATTGTGCGTTACTGTGACATCTGTCTGAACCGGCATCTCCCACATCAGTTTGGCTGTTTCATTTTCTTTTATGAATGGCTGAGTTAGGGTTTCCTTCCACCAGAGATCTGCAGTTTCAAATTTGTGTTTTCTGGCTAATGCCCAGAATATGTATTGTACTATATTATTATGTCTTTTAACATAGTAAGTGCCAGCTAGCTTTTCACAACCAGAGACAATATGTTGGACGGTCTCATCTTTTGTCAGACAAAGCCGGCACCTACCATCGACAGGTCTTTTTAAAATATCCCTTTCGAATTGCCTAGTCATGATAGCTTGATCTTGGATTGCGTATATTGAAGCCTCTAACGAAGATGAAACTGGTTGTTTTTTAAGCCAGTTGAAAGAATATTTTTTGTCTATATTTTCCTTATCCAAAACTGCTTTACAAAACTGTCCATGGAGTGGTTTAGCCCTCCATTTCTCTAGGGCTTTCTTATTACTAGCTGCTTTTATTTCTTTATCAGTGTATCTATTGTTTTGACGTAATCCTATTTCTAATGCATTGACTTTGGAATCTTTATATATTGAGTATTTGTCTTTATCTTTATCGTGTTTAATAATAGCGTTTATTATATCATCCTGTTCTGCTTCTAAATATTGATTGTATTTAATAATTTGTGTTTTATATAACGTTTCTATATTTGTTAGGCCTCTTCCGCCTTCCTCTATGGGTAGGTATAACCTATGTATATCTGCTTTTTGTTTATGAGCTTTGTTAATTGCTAAGTATTTCCTAGTTTTTACATCTATTTTATTTAAATCGTTTGTTTTGTAGTTAATTATTCCAAATGTGTAAAGTAGGACCGGTACAGCATAGATATTGATGGCTTTGATCAAATTTCTAGCATTAAGGTGAGAATTGGTAACAGCTTTTATCCGCCTGAAGTATTCTTTTTTGACATGTTCTCTAATTTCGTTATGATTTATTTTTCCCGCTTCATTAATACCTAAATATTTATATGCTTCGCCTTGCTTTAGATGTTCAAACGTCAATCCGCTTAGTAGTGTATGTCCTTCTCCTTGTTGTTCACTTTTTCTCCCAGCTGTTAAATGTAGTACATTACACTTATTTAATCCAAACTGCATCCCTATATCTCGCGTGAATATTTCTGTACTGTCAAGTAAAATTTTGAGGTTATTTTTGTTGTTTGCGTAAACTTTTAAATCATCCATGTAAATTAAATGATTGATTGATGAGTTATCTTTAAGTTTATATCCTTTTAATATGTATTTATTAAGTAAAGTTGAGATCGGATTAATACCCAAGCAGAACAAAAGCGGTGATAATGAGTCGCCTTGAAATATTCCTCGGCAGATACTTATGGGATCAGTCGTGACTGTGGCGTTCGCTCCCCGAAGTATATTATATTATATTATATTATATATATTATTATATATTATTATTATATTATATTTTTGAAGAAACTGTCACAGCAGTTTTGAATGAACACGTTAGCAAACATACCAACAGCACTTTAATTGGCAATACAGCGGCGTTACCCTACCACTCTTGAACATTGCAACCAAGCCTAGCTGTTACCACCCAACGCACCTGAAAGCCTAATGAAATTCGCTGGTACGAGTACACGTTCAGATGTTGAAGCAAACCTCTCGTAAGTTCACTAGACTATAATAATTAACGCTTTCGTGGAAATTCGCCATAGTACCTGCCTTTAACTGAACCTACTGTTAGCTAGAGTTGAGGTATGTGCAATACAATACCTTCGAGGGTAAGCGGAGGTCTAAGCGTTTTAAACTTTAGCTTACAGCAATTTACTCCGTGTTTCGACGGGTTAGGGTACTATTCCCTGTGGTGTGAGGCCTAATGGGTTGAGAGTTTCTCCTACGTTTCCTGTTTCCCTAAATTTCTTCAAGGTCAGCAACACGTCATCTATACGTGTGATCGTGACTACTTTTAATCATTGGTACGTCTTAAAATATTATTGAAAGAACATTATAGCAAATGCTATGATAATAGTAGGTACATGGCTTTTTGCTCGGAAACGATCAAGGTATGTGCGAGATCTCTACATAAATGTCTAGCATTAAAATTTTCGAATGTGCAATTGAAACTTATTTCTGAAGCACTACATTTTGGCTCCTAGGTATATATGCGAGTATTATTATAACAAAAAAAAAACAATTATTATTTTGTGGAAAGAAATATACGGTTGTGAGCTAGATTTGAACATGCGTCTCCCAGAAAAATACTCCAGGCGCTCTGTCAACTGAGCATCCCGACCACTACTCGTTTTATAGGGATTTTTTTTCCACATTTTAATAAGTCTAACGGTACGAACGTTTCTGTACAGTTCGTACCAAATATTATTATTGAATGAATAATCCTTAAAGTTGATTACGCATTATTCAAGGTCGATAAGGTCGATAAGATTAATAGTTCCCTTTTTACAGTTTTTGTACGGAACCATAATAAAGATTTTCATGTATAATCTATGAAATAAAATAATATATAATCTAAGAGTATACAAGAATTAGTGACCTATACAATTATAGCACATTTATTAGTAGTACCTCAAACAGAAAAGACAGCACATTGTACGCGTCCAATTAATGCGATAAAACTTTCTTCGAGAAAAGCTCTAGTATGTGACACCAAAAGATTCACACAATAGGACGGAGAAAAAGAAAAAACTTAGTTTTGGTAATAGAGATAGAAACTATATGGTACCGTCTACATTTTATGAGGAAATTTTTCCGAGTACTTTTCAATTTGAAGACACTACAAAACCGTTAATTTTGGTGTAAATAATTGTTACAAATATAAACAACATGTATCCCCAGTACACTAAAATATTAAAATAGGCACATTTTTACTGAACGTGACATCGATTAAATACAGACAATAAAAATTAGGGGTACATCTCTAAAACGATTATTACTCTAATCGAAAAATTCAAGTCACACCGTTCAAAAGAATTTCAATTAAACCAAAGTGAGGGTAGCTGGAATTGATTACGAATAAAAAAAAATGATCGTCGTCTCACGCACTGCATGAGAATTGAGGGAAACCATTAAATCACTTGACGCCACAAAACCTATTTAAAATGGCGATTTTTTATCCCACCCCATTCTTGAGCTCTTGAAAATGCACGTTAATTCTGTTCCAGGGTGACCAAGTGTCTAGGAAAATACATTTAAAAACAAAAAAAGAAATATTGAAAAAGTGGTACTAAGTATTTGTGTAATTATTATCTAGTGTAATATTAAAATATTAAACAATATTCTATACAATTAATTTGGTTTATGATAAAAATGATGTATGTAGATTTCTAGTACTTCTTATATGAATGATAATTTGAAATTAACTATATTAAAACTCGAATTGTATGTGATGAGTAATATTATTAGATGAGATATTTAACATTTCCGTCATTTTTATTAATTGATATTGTAAATAATAGCATTATATATTAATTTATATTATGCTAGTGAGAATGATAATGTCTTAATATTTTTCAGTTGCTTTTAATCATTATTTTTTAATTGGACACAAATTTTATGTTTGTTGATGAATAAATAAATAAATAAAAAACGAAAATAATATTTTATTTAACTCTTCATATGTTGGAGGAAAGTATTTGTTTACAAAAAGCTTGTCGCGCGCATTGTAAAGGAAATACATTCTTCGGCAAGTACTTACTTATCAACCAATGACTGACTAATAAAATTAACTGGTCCCTACTTTGTACGTGATGACTACTATGAACGTTTCATGAGACAAGCTATTTTGTTAACAAATGATTTCCTAATATCTCAGGTTTTCGCGATCATACACATTATAATAAAACCACCTTTCTTAGAAACCATCATGTTTACCCATCCCGCTTTGACCTAGGGTGTTGATTAATGCTTGTGCATTATTTGAATAACAACAACAACAGTTTATAGCTGGTCAACAGTAGGACAAGGGGTCCTACTGTTGACCAGTTATAAACTGATTATGTTATGTATGAACTTGTTGACAAATTTCGATAATTTTACCAAAATATATAATAATCTTTATTGGAGATTTCAATTAGATGACAGTCACAGTTATAAAAAAAATCTGCGCCCGAACTAGAAGCAAAATCAAAATATTCAACCAAATAAATAACGACGATATATCCTTAAACATTCCGAAGCCATGTACACCACATAATTCAATCGATGAATAACTTTCAGAATATATTCCATATTATTTATTTTTTAAATAATATGCGAATTTTATACCTACATATTAGGTACTCAGACTACTCAGGTATTTTAAATTCATTGAAAAGGTTATCCTGGCTCCCTAAGTGAATTGGAAATATTTATACATATAATTTTCTACCTACGATGTGCCCACTACGTTTATATCTACTTAACATAACTTAGGATCAAGCTTTGTTATCCTGACGGGTTAAGTAGAGAAGTACAGTAAGTTTGTACAATACTACACAGTTACATTCATGGTGTGTATAAGAACTGTCGTGAGGTGGATTCATATTAATGATGGTTCACTGTTTACTATTCACGTGCATTTTTAGGGTTTGCTCGACTATTTTCGAACTCGAAGCTATTCGAAACTATTCAAGCAAGTCCGAAAAGTACCCATAGTGTAGGTGGTGAGTCTATTACCATCTACACTATTCCAAACTCCGGGATGATACTGAGAAATTGCTACCAAAAATCCCCATAATACTGCTTGAGCCGCGAATCAAACCGAGCACGTCACAGCCAACAGCTGTACTTGTATTTTCTAAGCCAATTAGGTGGTTATATTATACACATCTAGCGTAACTTACTACGGCGAATTTCAATTACATGAAGGAGAAATGATAAATATATAGATTTTTTTTTTAATGACAGGTGATTAACGCGATCGATGTCAGATGCTGTTATACGAAAAAAAGAAGAAGCACGCTTTATAATCCTACGATATTCCTCTCTTACTGTGGTCTGGTACACTAATAGAACACCACAGTATCGTTTTCTTGCTCTCCGTCAGGGTCTCAGCAGCCTATAAAAATATGTGAAATACTAATCCTATGACAAGAGGCTTTGGTGATATTTCATTCAACTTAGTAGACTCTTATTCTAATACATACTCTAATGAACAACATTTCATTACATTTTAATACTGTATACTTAGTAAATTTTCTTGAAAATGTGGTTTCAGTGTGCTGTAATGTTAGTTAATTCAATTTATAGCACCTGCGTAAGCAAATGAGTTTGTTAGAGTTTGTTGAAGTAAATTATTGGATAAATATTCGTAGCTTCTAAAAATAAGTATTTATATGCGTGTCGTAATCTTGACCATCTCTTCTTTTAGAACCAATTTTTTTTTTACATTTTCTTTGGGTTAGTGATTAGTAGTAAGTCACTTCATATTACAATGTACAATGTAGGTATTTAAATATCAAGAAATCAGAGGTCTTGATAAGTCAGGGTTTAGAGATCTGTTCGCCATGGCGGCTCGCAAGAGACTGGTGTCCTCCCTCGGTTCCATTCGCTGTAGACGCGGACCGCCATGTACATGTTTGCCTACTACCGTGTTCACAAAGGAAATACAATATTTAAACACACGTCAGATATCATGTGACTCATGAGACAGTTAAATGGTTGCCATATAAGTATCATAGCACGTGTATGATACTGATTAAGGGGGATAAATTTAAATAATTAAAATCCCATCCAAATCGGTCGAAAACAGGACCTCCTTTTTTGACTATGTGACACTGTTGCTTAATATATCTGCTGCGTCATAAATCAAGCTTTTGCAGTATTGTTTATTTGAAACAGAATGTTCATTCACCACCTATTTAATACATACGAGTAGGAGTTAATAACTGCATTAGGGAAATTTCCGTGAACAACATTTACACTGCTGCCTATCCCGTTATGGATATAATCGTGATGCTACGGAAAACGGTTATGTGATAACACACACATTCACACTCATATCTTCGTATTGTGACCGTAACTTAAACTCACAGCCAGCACCAACAATTTCGAATACCAAAGTCGAGTACTTTCGAAAAGCTTTCAATGCTCCGAAAACTAGCACATGCAAACAAAACTACGATAGCAAAACCTAGATTCCCTAGAACGGCTCTAGGCAAAGACTATGACGCTATAGATAGGATTTTCAAAAACCAATTACATTTGAGCGAAAAGTTTGCTTACTGCCAGTATTCTGCCTCGGGCCATCCATGGTCGCAAATTGAACGGGTCCAATAATACTAATGGCCCTAAAGATTTCTAACAAAGAGTATTATCGAGATATGCCCGGATTAAAGACTGTTTGGTAAATGAGGAACTACTCCTTAACGAGATGGCTGATGATACTCTATTTGATTAATTCAATTATGTTTTATGAGGATATTTGTTACGAAGGAAATGAACCTTAATATTTTATTGTATTCCGTATCTGATTGTAGACGTGATTTCCTGGAAATAAAATGTTGGTACAATAATCTTATGATAATTATTATGATTTTACTAGCTGTGCCCCGCAAACGTTGTTCTGCCCTATACATTTTCTGGATAGAGCCACCCTTATCACCTAGGGGTATAAAAAATTACCTACGACTTATTCTCAGACGTACCAAGAATACACAAAAAAAAATTCTTAGGAGTTCGATAACAAACACTGTGACGCGAGATTTTTATATATTAGAAGATTAGAAGACGAAAATTGAGACTACACGCAGTACCTACGATTAGTATAATATTGAAATAAAATATCAGATAAAAGCACTGCCACATTGGTCTTGGGGTCGCAAGCGCGGCTTGTGAGCCGTCTTAAGTTCTATTCCTGGATCGGACAACGTGTTTTAGATTTTTTTGTGTTATCAAATCTAGGTAGCAATCAATTGTAATAGGCTCACTCCTATTACATAACATAACATAGCATCACGAATTTATTCCCCGAAGGGGTAGGCAGAGGTGTACACTCACATTTCACCAATGCTGTTATTAAGACCCTACATGGGTCATAAGTGGTTGACCTATCGCCATCAACCGGGCACAATTTAAAACTACGGGATGCTACTAAAAGTTTCCTAACAGAAAAACTCACAATTTGCCCGACCACGAAATCGAACCCGAGACCCCCTAATCAGCAGTCGCGCTTGGGACCACTAGATCAACGATATTATTGAAATACGGGTACAACCTCTCCGTAAACCCTTCGGAAATACAGGCGAGATGCCATATTTATAAAAACAATAAAAGAAAACATAATGCCATAGCAGAAATACACAAGAATTTCGACAAAAGACATCTTTAAAATCTCTCGAATGCTTTTACTATACTACTAATTTCTATGCAACTCGGCGCATCCAGCAGCCATGACAGAGAATTCCCGCCGTTCATAATGAATGAAGGCACCTTCGCGAGGAGTGCTCGTTCTTTCTGCGGGTAGTCTACGTCTTGCGGAGTATCGACATGATAAAACACTTAATGCAACACCTCACAAAGGTTTAGGATTAGATTTGCTGAGAAAATTATGTTGGAATTGTAAGGTAATTAAAATTCTAGGTGCGGTTACAAGACTGATTCGTTTTGAAATGCTTTCATTTGAAATACAATATATTATTTAAAGCAATTGATGTTAAACTTAAGATATTGGGTCAGGGTTTAAGGATTTTTGAAAACCGGCTAATTGCGAGTTGGATTCGCGCAGTGCCAGCCAAACTTTAAAACAAGTGAACGGTTGCTTTGTTTTTTCAATTAATTGTTTAATTATAGGGTTTTTCAGCCAATATCTAATGGTTGTACCTATGTATTACTGTTTTGAAGATAGAACAGTAACAAAATGCCCTTGAAGAGGTTTCTTTTTGAGTGAAAGTGCTATTCGTTTTTTTTATTAATTTTCAATAGAAGCCCGGAATTTGAATGACCAGTAGATGACAATAGGCTCACCCCCTATTACATGGGACTTAATAACAGAATTCGTGAAATGTGGGTGTACAGTTATGTACACCTCTACCTACCCCTTCGGGGAATATATATGATGCTAAGCTGTTTCTTATCTAAGAATTCCACTTTCGTTTTGGATTTTTTATTCGTCATGGTAGCCATAATAACTCGTACACTCCCTCTTCCTTCAGTCTCACAGTCCGATGAGACGGCGACCCGATACGACCCGAGAGAGATCAGGCGCAGGATCAACGGCTTTACGTGCTCCCGAAGCATGGGTGTGTCACACCACCTACTTCCTAATTCCGGGCTGCTACTGAGAGTTTCCTTACAGAAAAACCCAATAACACTTTGCCCGACCTGGGAATCGAACCCAGGACCTCACGCTCGACAGCCGCGCTTGCGACCACTAGACGAAGGCGACAGTCGAAAATATACAAATAATTGTACTCACACTCAATTTTCAAAATAATAGTACAACTATTACTAACAAAAGCAACGAAAATATTTGATTAAATGTCTATCATATATCCGTTTTGACCGTTCGAACTAAAACTATCGCGAGAAACGGTGAACTAGATTACTTCTCATTTTTATCGGGAACGAGAAATGTCCAAGAATGGGAGGTAAGCAATATTACCAAAAGTCTCCACAATTTATGTGGATAAATACATAAATCATTTCTTGAAAAATTCAATGAAAAAAGTATAGTTTGAAAGATGTGTTAGTAAAACATAAAATAGTTTAGGGGAACACGTTAGATTATCAACCCTGGTTGTCAAATGAAGATCTATGACTGTCGTTACGGTATTTAGGTGCCTGAAAAATCTGACAACCAGACTTATCAAAAGGTATCGTTTTACCCAGTAACTGGGTTGTAGAGGTCAGATAGGCAGGCACTCGATGTAAAATACTGGTCCCAGCCATAGCAAAGTATACTTAATGACAGCACTAAAAGTGTTTAATATTATTCTGTTCAAATAGCCCCTCATATATTTTGAGTATGAAAGCACACTAAGAGAGTATAAAATATTTCCTCCAGTTCGTTATTTTAATTAGATTTATTAATTCTTGAAATCGAAGCAAAAACTAAAAGACAATTAAAATTTCCTGTGAAACGCAAATAAAAAACTAAAAAACACCAATTACCCAAATCTGACAATAATTCCAAACATCTAGTACGCCGTAGAAATTAAATCCTCCATTTAATAACCGTGGAGATTTTTCCTCTAGCACTTTACTTCCACTTTTGTTCCACTATCTTATAAAAGATGCATTGAACGGAACAGGAAAATTAATTTCAGACAATGCGACGTACGAAACAAGTCGCTGTGGGCTTACGTAGGTATTTACTGAGCTGCTTTGATATTTCACTTGATTTTGTGGTAAGGTCTGCCTTGTGATTTTTTTCTTTTGGCGGTACTGATTGTATCGTAGGATTAGTTTAGTGAATTTACGAATGATTTTTGGTTAGGTGAAATTGTTTTATATGAAATTTAACTCACTAGGCGAAGAAAATAATAAAAATATCAGCTTTTTAAATAAATACCATTTTAAAATATTATATACATGTATATAAGTAATAATTTCAATATATTATTATTTTTATATTGTATTTTTATTTTATGTAAGTATATATAACATGTATGTCTATTATGTCATTTTAAGGCTATTCATTAAATAGTATAAAATAATCTTTCAGCGACGTCATTGCTATCAATTCAGTACCTATACATGTGACCGGCTTAGTGGTCAGAGCGCCTAGAGTATTTATCCGGGAGGCGCAGGTTCGAATCCTGTTCGCGACCGTATCCTTTTTCCATTTAATATAATAACTTTAGAGTTCGCTAAGCATGCGTAAATGCTTTTTAAAGATTTATCTTGAATTAATTGCTTCAGTTGGAATTCTAAATCAAAATAGAAGAACGGGTGCACTATATTGTGAGTGAATCTTTTAATTACTTGTAGTTAAAGCTTTTGTAAAACTTAATCTAGTGAAGAGTAAAAAGTCGTCATACCTTACAAATAAAATAACACAAGTACAACAATCAATCCACCTGCTTATCTAAAAGCCTGTGACGTAGGTCACATTGAAAACGAATGATTCTTAGAAATATTTAAACAGGCAACTCGTCCCATTGTGCCGGGATTGGATGTCGAAAATTGCCTATTACCAGCCCTGAGCACGGCAGTATTGCCTCTTTATCCAATTTATCGTTCTACTTTACTATTTCTTCATACAATTGCGATTTATATTTGCGAGAAGTCTTTGAATGTGAACTAGAGGAGTGTATCGTGGAGTTCGCCGCCGAATAGTTTCAATATTTCCAATGCTCGCTGTAGACAACTTTATTTTATATCATCGTATACGCATTAGAGGAGTTCTTAGAAATAATAGGACTGAATAGATAGCGATGACGTCACCAAAAAAACGTGTTAAAATGTAAAAGAAGAATTCGAGGCCGGGGTTGATATGGCTACTACTCACGACTGTATTTTTCTTTCTACAAAAGATTTATAACTTTAGAGATGGCTAGGCATGCGCATTTGACTGATTTATTTGAATATATATGTTTCTTTTTCCATATTAACGCCATAGTGTAGTGTTTATATTGTTTTTTTAAGGATCTTTGTTTAATATAAGACACAATAGCTCAGTTGGGAGAGCTATGTCACGGTATCACAAGGGTTGCGGGTTCAAGTCTCGTTCGTGTCGTAATTCTCAACGTGCTTTAAGAAAACAAAATGTAGTACAAAAAAATTGTTAGGAAACCTCAATAACAGACTGAATTTGAAATTTTGCCCGGTTGGTGAAATCTGGGTGTAGCATAGAACTGCTTAACTTTCGGGAATACAAGCGTGGTGCTATGTCATTATTTTTCATAGATATTTGAAAAAAATCACAGAATGGTCCTCCATTCTGTGATTTTTGAGAGCACATTCCCCGATTAGGTTGAGATTTATTCAGCAAGCACATTATTTTATTTAGCGAGAGCTTCTTCTAATCATTTTTAATTTTAATTAAATTTAGTTTAATGATTATTCATTGGCCATATAATATTTTTACTAATACCTAATTGTTAGGACATAATTAAGTCTCAATCTTTATTCATTTTAACATGCAATTGTAACACCTATGTCGGACAAATAGATTAATAAATCTAAATCTAAATCTAACATATTTTTTTTTAAATATCATCTATATTATTCACCCCAAACGTAAAGCAAGCATCGAAGATAAAATTACATAAACATTTTTCCCATCTCCACGGCCGCAAAGACCCCACCTGATATTTCTACCACTATTATTCTTCATAATTCACATTAGGCGTAAACTGCGTTTGCAATAAGACGGCGGCGTGCGCATTTAATTTCGTCCGCCCATATATTTTAAAACGTGCCTTAGAACTACATTTTACGCTAAAGGGAGGCATATATTGTGGTAGTTAAACGGTTAGATTGTTTTATTGCACTCATTATGAGAGAATCTGCTAGTAGGTATTAATTTGGGAAGGAACTTAGGTCGAAAATTATTCCGTAAGAAACGCTTGATCACAATATATAATGCCTTCAAATTGGGTTTAATTACTCGTGTAAATAACGGCTCACCTTTCGAGGGGAGAGGTTATTATGGCGCTCGAAAAGCTTAACGCATGCTTAGCGAACTCTAAAGTTATAATATTAAATGGAAAAAGAATACGGTCGTGAGCAGGATTCGAACCTGCGCCTCCCGGATAAATATTCAAGGCGCTCTGACCACTAAGCCATCTCGGTCTCTGCTCCCCACCGCGAATTCTTCGTCTATTAACTTTAACGATATCAGTGTTGCTGTGTTGCTGATGAGTGGCAACTGCGAGGAGAGGCGTCGGAATCCAATGAGGATGCAACTGGGAGAAGTTCGTGTCCTGGGTAATCCATGGAGGCGTTTCATCGGCCGTAACTGCCCTGCTAGATTACCTGTGCATATAATGGCCACAGCGCCAGGAGTGGTGACTATTTTCGAATTGACGATTTTGTGTTTTTTTTTTATCGTTGATTTGTTTTTGTCGTTTACGATATCGACTTTAATAAATTAAAATTATTGTTAGTATATGATTTATTGGGTTAAATATATTAATTAGGTAGCGCCTGTTGAAAATAACTGCGAGATTATGTTATGTTATGTTATGTTTTTTAAAACTAAGAAAATTATAACGGTACTTTGTTAAGTTTGTTTTTTAATAGTTTGATCAGTGGATCACAAAATGCCGGCAGGTTACAATACTTACTTACTGACGTTGTAAAACTAATTGATTATGTGTGTTATAGTAGTTAAAAATAAATTGTCCTTATTTTTTAATCCGATAACACTTTAAACATTTTCTTAAATTAATGTTCCTTTAGAGCTTATTATAATTAGTTATAACAAAAATGCAATTATATGATTTTTCAAAAAAACGGGGGATGTGTAGTGTGTGACGTGCATCCTCCCGTATTCTATTAAATTAGATGTAATGTTAGTACTAAGTTCAGAATAATATAGACATTGAGCTTGACAACACGTCTTATTATTTTCCCAACAACGCCCCACATTGCAATAGGTAGGTATTAAGAAAAAGAAAACATTTAATTCCGACTTGTTGTATAAACTTTTACAATCATCTCGCACAATTAACAGACTTTCCGCACCACACCGCCTATAAAAACAAAGCGCCCACCGAAACTCCCAATTAATACATTCTCAGCAAAACTTAAAGTGGAAATCCTTTATAATGAATTCGCAACACTCGATAATTGACACGTCTACGAAGGTTTAATCTGCCCCAAGACCCGCCGCTAAGATCTCGACAACTTCTGATATTTCACACACGAATTTCTCCGAGTTAGTTGAGTGGGGATGGCGTAGAATGGCGTGAATTTAATTGTTTTTTAAGGTACACTGGTCTTTTAACAACAAAAAAATTATTTTAATTATTAATTTCTAAGTTTTATAGCGAAAATAACATTTTAAACGTATTTTTGTATAATAACTTTCGTGAGACATATTCATATCAATCATTGTTCACCGGTTACTACTCACGTGCATTTCTCGGGAATTGCCCGACTAGTTTCGAACTCGAACGGCCTCAGCCGTACAAACGTACGTTAAACGTAACCAACGAATAATTAAAAACTTTTTGTAACTGCAATTTTATTGTTTTATGAATTTCAACATGGCATGTAGGTACGTTGCTTCAGAAATGTGACACCCAAAACAAATAGTTGATTTATTTTCGACAATATTTATACACCTCAAAAACGTAATTTTTAACCTTTAAATTAGCCGAAATGTGAAACGGAAAATCACTTATAAAACGTAAAAATTTTCAACATATTTTTATACTTTCTAAATATTATCAACAGCATTTCAGCGGTTTCATTCGTCCCTAGTCAGATATCATTAACAATAGCCCCGTATCAGAAAAACGGATTTATCTCAAAAGAACTGATATTTTCCTTTTCCTTTTGCAGCTTTAAACCCTTTACTATCAGAGAGCAACCGCTGTCACACAGTCGAGAGGCTTAACATAACGTAAAACATTAGTTGGATACGACGCCCGTACATATCTTTTGCACAAAATATGTATGGTTCACTATGTAAATTTGTTTGAATGTTCCAAGGCCACCTTAAAATCCAAACGAAGGAATTAAAAAAACCGTTATTAAACTCATTGACAATATTTAGATATATATAATAAAAACGCGCCTCAAAATATTCAGTGGCCAATTCACTGCGGCACGACTATAAGCTCCAATACTATGAAATGTAATTAACTCAGGTAAATCGGATTGGGTGAAAGTTTTCGCACGATAACTGGAGCGGAATTGTACCCCCCGCCTCCCTGCGGCTTAAAACTGCGTAAAGAGGTTCAACGTCATTAAAATTTAAATACTTTTTTGATGTTTAGTTCACACGGTGAATTTGTGCGCTATAAGTATGTTAGTTCGTTTTAAACTGTAGAATATTATTAATATGGATTGAAATAGTTCATGAACCGTTTTTACAGGTTTTAAATCTCCCAAATATATCTGGCAGACCCGTAGGAAAAAACAATTAATTGATAGACAACAATCAACAGAAATCGAAAGCTAGAAGGCACAGCAACTATTATATATTAAGTCTCTGCATCAAAACCACTTTGGCCACCAGTCCATCTCAATAACTTCCTCACAACTGAATATCATGATCATTGTCATTACAAATCTCATCTACGCTCCTAAAGCGTCATTTTAAAAACGGCAATTTTTCCGGCAGCATTTTGAATCTGTGACAAAGCGATACAATTTACGCTGTTCTATTGTGCCGTTAAATTATAAGGCGGGCCACCATCCCCCATAGTTGTCACCGCAATAATATAAAAAGAAAAGATAAAAAGAAGGAAAATTGTTATCATAACGTTCTGCGGTGTAAGGTGACTGGGATGGTGTCATGTCGAATGTGAACAGTCATTATATTTTAATTGTCTTAAACATAACATAACATAGCATCACGCCTGTATTCCCCGAAGGGGTAGGCAGAGGTGTACACAATTGTACACCCACATTTCACCAATGCTGTTATTAAGTCCCATGTAATAGGTGGTGAGTCTATTGCCATCAACCGGGCACAGTTCCAAACTCCGGGCTGCTACTGAGAATTTCGGTTATAATATATCAGTAACAATTTACAGAAAAACTCAATAACACTTTGCCCGACCCGGGGATCGAACCCGAGACCTCCTGTTCAGCAGTCGCGCTTGGGACCACTAGACCAACGAGGCAGTCTTAATTGTCTACTAATATGTTACTTTCTTTCTTTCATTTAATATTGTTTTTTATTATTGTGCTAGTGTATTATAGAAGAAAAAATAATGTTATATGTAATATTTTTAACATGTTTTACAATATTCTTTGGTAGTTATTGTAAGCAGAAGTCCAAAAATTCGTATTTAAAGTTTGGTCTTTAATTCAAAATAATCAGATTGAAATAAACGTCCCCTATTATACATAATATATATGTAATTAAATAATGTCATCAGCAAAAATTGCGTATCCCATTTTGGTATCTATTTCTGCTTCAGGGAGTGCATAGTATAATAAGAGTATACTATTATTTTCTTTTGCTAAACAAGACAAATAATTATCGAATTCAAACGGGACTTAATCACGCTAAAAGTATAATATTTATTAATTTTATTTTATTTAATTATGTGTTCGAATCGCGAAAGTTTAAAAAGTACATAAAAAAGACAAATCTTCTTCCGCAGATCGTGTTAATTTGTTCATCAAAATTATCAAATTAAAAGCTAACTTAATTGAATTTAATGTTTGGAAGTAATTAATTAAAAAATATTGAGTATTAAATGGTATAAAATACGGTCTAATTAAATTATTGATGGAAACATTTATCCCGATTCACTTATATTTACCTGATTTCATGGCTAAACACATACATAGCATCACGCCTGTATTACCGGAAGGGTTAGAGGGAAGTGTGTCGTACAACAACATTTCATCAATGTCGATATTAAGTCTCATGTGGTGAGCCTATTACCATCAATCAGGCACAATTCCTAACTCCGTCTGACATACTGCAAAATTATTAACAAAAATAACTCAATAAGTCCTTGGAGCCGTATTTGTAACCTTCAAATCAGTGGCAGTGAAAACAAAAATATTATTAAAGAACCGGGGCGTAGCTATCTCGTGGACTACGTGTACGTGATGGGTAATATTCGAAGAGTTTTAGCAGCGAAACGACCTCAAACCCAGTTCGTCATAGTTCTCACTCAACGTTTCGTTACGTTTACGTTTCTTCTTTGACTCTTTAGCTAAAGAGAAGATCTCAACTAAAATTTAGATGTCGATGATATATATAGCTGCAACACCAAATTGTATCCCCCGATGTTGTTATCAGTTTTCTGAATTGCCTCCCACTATGAAAGCAAATTTAAAGACATATTCACTTTAAAAATATACCTATGTAATACTGCCTCGTTGGTCTAGTGTTCTCAAGCTTGACTGCTGAGCAGGATGAGCAGAGGTCTCGGGTTCAATTCCCGTGTCAGGCAAAGTGTTATTGAGTTATTCTGTAAATTGTTACTGATATATTATAACCGAAATTCTCAGTAGCAGCCCGGAGTTTGTGCCCGGTTGATGGCAATAGGCTCACCACCTCTTACATGGGACTTAATGACAGCATTGGTGAAATGTGGGTGTGTAACTGTGTACACCTCTGTTTACCCCTTCGGGGAATACAGGCGTACTGATATTTTATGTTATGTTAAAAATATATCTTAATCCTTGCTCCTCACATACCGCCATCCACGAAGTTAAGTTGTAGTCTTCGGCTGATAAAATGCAAATTCGCAAAGATTCCGCGGAAGTTTTCTTATTACTCGCGCTAATAAACGATCTCGCCGCCACGGTTTATATATCCCTTCGCGATTGTTCCGGCCAAGTTTTAAAGTATACGTATATCTTGGTTTTGATCTTAGAAGGTGGTTAAATTGTATCCTGTTAAATGAGGTAGGACTTCTAGGTATGTATTAGTGATTTTATACTAGTTACTGAATTCGTGTTTTAGGAATATTCAATAAACAGATTCACCTATGGTTTAGCTTTACATGTGATATCTTATTTTTTAAGAGTGTCAATTAAAATACATATTATTGTATTTTAATTTTTATATCAGGAAGTCTTATACAGAGCTGGGATTTGGTATATTTAAACGTGATTTAGACCGGATTACTGTCTTTTAATATAATCTAAAATCACGTAAGTTTTAGATAATTTAATTAATTTTTTATTTTATTTAAATGCTTTCACGTATATCAAGTCTCCTCAAATAAAACCTATAATTAATTATTGTTCAACGGTTATTACTCACTTGCATTTTTCGGGATTGCCCGACTAGAAACTCAGTTTGACTCGCGACATCGCCGCGGCCTCAGCTCATGACTAAGGGCTCCGTTCGAGTTCGAAACTAGTCGGGCAATCCCGAAAAATGCAAGTGAGTAATAACCGTTGAACAATACTTAATATGAATGTGTCTCACGAAAGTTATTATACAAAACCTATAATACAAATCTCCAGAACTCAAATTCAAACCTATATAAAATGGTAGCCTCAGATACAAAACTATAGGATACTTAAAAAAAAAAACAAATAGAAAGAAGAATGTCTCAAAATGCTAGCCTCAATTACAGTTTCTGCTGTCTCAATTATGACAATATACAACCTACTATATGAGCCTTTCCAAGGCCCTGGAATAATGTTGGGTAAAAGCCTGGCCAGTCATAAAGGTTAATAACCCCGAAGTAAAGGTACTTTTATCCTAGCCACTACTCTAGGCACCCATCTGCGACTATCTGCGTGATGGCAACAGTAATGATAATAAAGCCTTCTCTAACACAGCTTTTTCCCATCATTTTCATGTACACTTATCACAGTAGGCAATTTTTTTTTCCTTGTCGCATTACTGCCGCAGACAATAATGATGAAGATGCCTAGGTTGGAATACAAAATTGTAACTAAAAAAGAATACGGTCGCGAGCACCGCGAATTCTTCATCCATATTTTAACACGTCTTTTGGCGACATCCTTGCTATCTATTCAGTTTCTATACAGGTGACCGAACCGACACGACTAACTTTGCAGTTAATGCAATGTCGTAAAGATGCAATTACCTTAACAATCAAAGATAAATTTTTGGAAAAGCATTAACGCATGCTTAGCGAACTCTAACCTCCCGGATAAATACTCCAGGCGCTCTGACTACTAAGCCATCTCGACCTCTGCTCACCACCGGGAATTCTTCTTCCATGTTCGCGACCGTATTCTTTTTCCATTTAATATAATAACTTTAGAGTTCGCTAAGCATGCGTTAATGCTTTTCAAAGATTTATCTTTAATTAATTGCTTCAGTTGAATTCTAAATCAATATAGAAGAATGGGTGCACTATATTGTGTAACTAAAAAATCAATAGAAAACACAGTTTTTATGTTGTCCCTATAAAAAGACTTCTTGTTGTACGAATCCCATCACAAACATGTAATTGTAACCCGTAGATAAGTTTGTTTCACGGCCATAGAAAATTAGAAAGCTCGGTTGTTCAACTTTAACTGAAAACTCGTTTAAGTTATAAATTTTTGCGGGAAGATAGAAATACAGTCGTGAGCAGGATTCCAACCTACGCCTCCCGGATACATACTCCAGGTGCTCTGACCACTAAGCCATCTCAACGGGTCGTAAGAATTATCTGTATTTGTTAAGGTAATCGGGTCTTTACATCATTCAACTGCAAAGTTAGTATTTTCCGTTCAGTTACCTGTATAGGGACTGAATAGATGGCAATGACGTCATCAAAAGACGTATTAAAACGTGAAAGAAGAATTCGGGGCAGTGAGCAGAGTGTCGGAGCGCCTAGATTATTTATCCGGGAGGCGTTGGTTCGAATCCTGCTCGCAACGCTATTTTTTTTAATAATTATAACTTTAGAAGGTATTTATCCTAAATATCGGTGCTAGTATAGCTAGAGGACTTCGTTATAGTCAAACCTTACCCCATTAGCAGTAAGATGGGATTACTCAGAAGGAACGTGCGGTTACTTCTAGCAGTAGTAATAACAGCATTCCTACCACAATAAACCTTACGATTATGTCTCAAACCCTCCTTGCTCTATGATGATAAATTATCTACCTAGGTAGTCCTATAGTTCACCATAGTAATATTAAATTGTATGAAATGTAGTTGCTGTGGTCAAAATTGGCTAGGGGACTTTATAATTATCGGTATCTGTTTTTATTATTCATTATACTTTTTTTGTGGATAGAAAAATAAGGTCGTGAGCAGGATTCGAACATGCGCCTCCCGGATAGACACTCAAGGAGCCTGGAGTATCCATCCGGGAAGTGCAAGATAAAACTTGGTCAGCCAAAAAAAAAACACTTTCTATTAATTTTCTAAAGCCATTTGCAGCAATTCTGATATCCGTATAATAACTTTCGTCAAGCATATTCATTTTAATTATTTTTCACTGGATATCCAAAGAAATTAAGGTTACTGGATCAAAAGAAACCGGTTTAAGCATTTTCTAGAACAAACAGTCTAACGCAGCTCTAACAATTAATTAGGGCCATCGTTAGCCTTTGTGCTGACGAAGGAGATTTCAGGAATCTATCGGAGATTCTATTAGGATATTTTAAGGCAACTTTAGTTTAACACTTTATAGGACACAAGATAAGGGATAATAGTAGCTTTGTTTTTATAACGTCTATGCACGTCATGTCCCTGAAAGTATTAAATATGGAGCACCCATGTAAGTAGTTGATCCCCATAAAAAGATTTTTGGGCTAACTTGGTTGCAAAGGATCATGTTTTTTACTCGTACTATAAATGTTATTTTGAAAATCTACTGTTAATACATGCACATACATAGCCTGACTTCATCTACTGCTGGATATAGGCATCTCTGTGCTCGTATCATTCTCCTGCTGTAATGCGTCAAGCTTTTCAAAATGCGACCCTCGTAGCGAACTATCCGAAGGGTTAGACAGATATGCCCGCGACTTCGTCAGCGTGGCCTTCAGAAATAAGTCGAGCCAGAATAAAAAGTATCATATATGTTAACCAAGGTTTTCAACTAGCTGTGTGCCAAATTTCATCCAAATCCGTTCAGTAGTTATTGCGTGAAAGAGTAACAAACATCCATCCATCCATCCATCCTCACAAACCTTCACATTTATAATATTAAATTGTAGGATTTCGTATTTTTTGACTTTCCAAACATCATAGTTACAGGATAAATCAAAGCAATAATTTACTTGATTAATTAAGTTAAAAGTTGTTTATTGTAGGTAAAGGTGTTATTCTGTAAATGTACTACCTATTGTTAAATTGAATTAACACAGTGCTCCAAGTGCAGTAAAACAATTTGCACCATCCGTATCAAGACAATGAACTCAAATTAAGCGTACAGAATGCACAAACGGCTCTCACTTAATAGTAGATAATACGTCATTATGAACAAGACTCTGAAAATGCTGACGCTACAGTTTCATTGAGTATCTGGGTCGGGCAAACGAGCCCACATTCAACCCGCTCCGTAATGAGGATAGGCAGACATTGAATGGCAAAGGCTGAAACAGGAAAATTAACTCTTTTAAAAGGAGTATTTAATGGTATTGCAGTGAATGAAAATTGGGTCAACTTTTTATGATAACAAGGTCAAAGTGAATGAGAGGTTTTATTTATAAAGTGCACTGGCATTTTTGAGAGCATAATTTCTATAAAATATGAAAGGACGATGTCCCGAATTTGAGTGTTTATTACATTTAGAAACGTCAGTTTACAATTAAAATTTAAAAAATAAAATGGGAATATATTATAGTAGCAATGGCAGAAAGCAAAATATATGAGTGGCCAGTCAAAGGAGTTTCAATCACTTTATAAAAATATTATACCAAATTTGAAGATTATTTACACTGAAAATAACTCTGCTTATACGATAATGATTAATAAACAGTTGCATTTAATATAGATATGTAATTTACCACCAAAACTTTCAGTGAAGGTTTTCAATTGATTATATGATTTAATTAAAGCAAATAAATGAAAGACTAACATTAAACAATGCTAAAATGCAGAGAATCCGTTAATGTTAGCACTAATTCATCAAATCAATCACTCATTCATTAACTCATTCGTACTCTGTTTGTTTAACGATATAACTAACAGTGATTACAATTGTTGGATAATTGATTAATTAACGACGAATTATCGAACAACGCAACGTTTTACTTTACAAATTAGTCAAAAAAAAACCCAAGGCTTCACTGTAGGTATCTATGTATTTTTAGGGTAAAAAAAACAACTAGAAAATAATACGATAACTACAAACGTATTCTCTGCTAAAAACCAGTAAAATAATACAGTCCAAATATTCTACAGTTTTCCAGTAACAAACACACGGTAAACATAAAATAAACGATTTGTTGATACCTCAGCAAACCAACACAACAGTATCGCATAAACGGCGACATTTTAAAAGTAAATACGTAAAAATATGAACCGCAAAGATTTGTGTCGGCTCGAATTCTCCGCTATAAAGTGCATGCACTCCCCAAAAATATATCGCCAATAAACAACTACGACAAAGTGGACCCACGAACAAAAACATACCTTAACTTGAAATTAATAAAGTTGAAATTTGTTTGGGAATGTTTTGTGAAATGATGCTACTTGGAGAATATGTTTGGCGATAGATAAATTTTAGTTCTCCATCGTCAGTGCAAACAGCTTGACGTGCATACATTTGGTCTCACCTCGGTGTCGGTATTTCTGCTGCAGGTTTATTTGCTTTGAACTCTGTTTATTGCTCCAAAGAGTCGTTGGATGATGAGACGGTGCTATTTTTTTTTAAATTGTGTATGGATTTTTTTATTCCTTTGTTCAAGAGTTATGGTATTAATAGAATTTAGTTACTAAAAACGGATAGAACGTGTTTATCGTGTCGTATCTTTCAATGACAGTCAATCATATTTTTTTTTGTATAATAACTTTCGTGAGACACATTCATATTAATTATTTTTCAACGGTTATTACTCACTTGCATTCTTCGGGATTGCCCGACTAGTTTCGAACTCGAAGGGAGCCCTTAGTCATGAGCTGAGGCCGCGACGATGTCGCGAGTCAAACTGTCTTTTGCGTCTATAAAAGATGAAGAGTCATGGCATAGTGTAAATGAGTATATAAAACCAAATTTTCTCTAGAATATTGTCCTTAAAAGATGTCGAAGAAGATTATCATCCAGCCTTAATAAAAAAATCACGCAATTCCTTTAAAAACAATAATTGAATACTAAAAAAGCCGTCTCATTTAACAAAACAAAATAGCAGTGCGAAGTTCACTGGTAAAGTTGGTAGCGGGCGGTCCCGGGTTCGAGTCTGTGCAATTTTACGGCGGAGTGGCCGCGAACCGCGCACCGTGCGCAATTTCAAACTTTAAAAAAAGTTGTGCCGTGGATAGATGAATATTACCTGTAAGTTGGCTGATTAGTAAAACTCTCGGCTATATTTTGAATTTACAACTGTAAAGTGATTTAATATATTTGTATAAATATGGCCGGTAGTCCTATCCTAATTACCCGACCGCCCAAAAAAGGAGTGTTATGTTTTTAGGGTTCATGTATTTAAGATTGTATGTATGTTTGTGAGTTTCTTTATTCGACCATAACTTCTAAATACCTGAACTGATTTTTCGATGTATGGGCCATCGTTAGAATCCTTACATTGTCCCGAGTAACATAGGCTAGACAGTTTTTTATATGGCAGGCGTGCTTTTTAATTAATTTCATTTTATACATATATCAATAAAATAACGACTATTTCCCATTGAGGTAAGCAGAGCTTATGAAACTCTTTTTTTTTGTGGATTAGGGGGCAACCGAGCAGACGGCTCGCCTGATGGTAAGCGATTACCGCCGCCCATGGACACCCGCAACCCCAGAGGAGTCGCGAGTGCGTTGCCAGCCTTTTAAAGGGTTTGGGCCTCCGGTACCCTCACTCACTCGGCGAAACACAACGCAAGCGTTGTTTCACGCCGGTTTTCTGTGAGGCCGTGGTATCAATCCGGTCGAGCCGGCCCATTCGTGCCGAAGCATGGCTCTCCCTCTATTTAGACATACCTCTTTCGTTACACCTATATTAATTAACATTTTCATGTATGCTCGTTGGTTTAGGTTGCGCTTAGAATGCCCATTTTCATGTCATCGTAATAAAGAGAAACACAACTTAACATAGCCTCACGCCTGTATTTCCCGAAGGCAAGCCAGAGGTGTACACAGTTGTACAACCACATTTTACCCATGCTGCTATTAAGTCCCATGTAATGGTGGTGAGCTTATTGCCATCAAACGGGCACAATTCCAAACTCCGAGCTCCTATTGAGAATTTCTTAAAAGAAAAACTCAATAACACTTTGCCCGACCCAGGAATCGAGAGTCAAATCAGAGTTTAAACCACCCGTAGAGACCTACGGGTGGTTTAAACTCTGACACTAGGACATGGCTTTTCACACCATCGAGAACATCTCTCCGGTGTGCCGGTTTCCTCACGATGTTCTTCACCGATTTTTGCAAGTGATAATTAATTTATAATACGCACATGACATCGAAAAGACAGTGGTGCTTGCCTTGAAATCGATTTTGCCACCTTTGACTCGTCAGTCCAACGGTCATATCACTAGGCAATCACAGCTATTTAAAAAAAAACTGCAATGATCATCCACGTAAAAGATTATGGAGATGTTGAGTGTAGCCGTCATTTCATTATTATTATATATAACAGTCACCCGTATCATCACGTCATTCCGTTAACATTGATCTAAGGAGTTAAGATATGTTTGCATCATGTCATTAATCAATATCAATGATTCACCTTTTCCCTTCATCTCTCGATATCATCTTCTCGCTATATGCACATTATTTTTAGAAAAGTATGTTGAACTGAAACTTAATTTTACAAGTTCTCTAAAATGTGACTCTAAAGTTATGATGAAAATTTACTTTTGAAACTTTGTTATTACATTATTATACATACTTATATAACTGGTACTAAAGCATACTAGAGGAATATCGGACAAACATTTGGAAGTAGTTGGCTGTAATCCAGGTAAGTTCTTCCTATCAAATTAAAGTTCTTCTTGAAATCTGACTTCTACTTTTAAGTTAAAAGTTAAAAATAAAATTATAGCGCCATAATATATGTTGATGAAATTGATATAGAAACGATTATAATAAAAAAATAACTTTTAACCGGATTAATCGCGTGTATTATTGGTTTTTTGTTTTTCCTGACGTTTCGAACACTTTGTAGCATTCGTGGTCGCAGGAGGACTGACGGCTTTACGTGCTCTCCGAAGCACGGCACGTCACACCACCAATTTCCTGACTCCGGACTGCTACTGAGAATTTCCTAGCTGAAAAACCCAATACCGACCTGGGAATCAAAACCAGGACCTCACGCGCCTCTAGCGAATAACCGTGAAAGTGGATAAAGGTTAGCTTCAAAATAAAATAATTAAAATTAAGTTGAAGTATCGATGATGAAGTCGATTATTACACACCAAAACTGGTTCGACGGTATTGACGATTGTAAGTGACATAATTTTTTGCATTTTCTATATATATATATTTATATGATGACAAGATTGTAATATTTTTTACCTACTCTGAATAGTTGAATGGGATTCAGATATTTCATAAATATGAATGTGTATAGTGACTTTTGTCTCTGTTCGTACTATGCAATATTTTCCTACGATCAAAACGTCCATGTTTCTACTACATTTGTTTACACTATCGCCGAAACAAATACATTCAATAAACCGTATTCTTTATCAGCGCGTACATTCCGTGAGATTTATTCTATCGTTGAGCCACCATCTTGGATACGGCAGTTTATTGTCCCACTGAGCAACGGTAACACGCCCGGAATCGAACTTGGATACCGATAGCGGAATATTATACGTATAACTATCAAACATATAAGTTTTCTACTAGGCTTGGTATACCTTATTAAAGCTTTGATATTAAATACCGTGATTTTATTTCGAGTTCTTTTGAATCATTCATATTGACGTCGATGTATTTTTTTTACTGTAAAATTTAACTAAAATTTAAGAATAGCGAAGTTTTCCTATAAGAGCAAGATGGGAAATGACACAAATTATAAGTCAGTGACAATACAATAAAACAAGTAATAAAAATTTAAGACGTCTAGCTAAAATTTCAAAAAAAAAAAACGGGCAACTTTGGAGTGGTCACTAAAATAAAATTACTATAAACTTTTTGGCTTGAAATCTCGTCATATGTATTAATATATAATATAATTATATCTTGGCACCACTAGACCAACAGAGCCATATTATAGGAGAAGAAAATCACAATCAAAATTGGATTTGGATTGAATCAACTTAAAGAGTTTGTAACATTAAGTTGTTGAATTTTTTTGAGCTATATGTTTTGTTACTGTCAGTATGGACTTAAGTTGTCTGAAAATAAACTTTTTTTTTTTAATTAAAGTTTTTTATTTTTATTTTATTTATGAATTACCGGAGAGCGTACATACGAAATGTTCCTGAACTGTTTACATCGGAACCTTAAACAGTACTTTAATTTTATTACCGGAGAGCGTACATATGAAATGTTCCTGAACTGTTTACATCGGAACCTTAAACAGTACTTTAATTTTCGGGTTCCGCACAGTGTGGTAGGTTTTTATTATTTTCGAAAAAATCTCAGTAGCAACCAGGAAATTGCAATAGGCGCACCACGTATTACATGGAATACTAATACCCTATTACTAAAATGTGAGTGCACAACAGAGCACACCTCTACCTAACCCTTCGGAAAATACAAGCACGATGCTATTACCTTAGTAACATCTTTTTAACCTGTAAAACCTAATATTAACATTCATAGGCGTCAAACACCAACAAGCCAAGGGTATGTCTCGACAGCCTCGCAATATTAATGTACCGGTAGTTAACCCCCAAACTCTGCAAAATGTTAGTCGTTTGTCAAACAACGCGGCAATTATGTCGTTATTTATGCACTGGAGGGTTATACACCATTAAGATGTATTTGTTGTCTGCTTCGCAACAAAAATAAGAATTGTTTTTTAATTTCTTCAGTTGTCTGTAACGCAATGGTGTAGTGGTATATAGTGTCGGTTGGTAACAATTCTAGGTTCAAGTTTGGTCACTCATGCAAACTTCTACATTCTTATTAAATTACACCATTTTCACTTTTGGCTTTACATAGAGAAATTCTATCTTTCTTGCGTCCTACTTTTTTTTATCCATAATGGATCTACTTTTGGCAACCAACTCGCCTGATGTTAAGCGAGCGTGTGGCCGAGGATGGAACACGTAGATCCAGAAGAAATCTATTCCCTCTAAGTAGAGTGGATAGATTTGGGTAGTACGATATTTGGGGAGTTGATGCAACTGCCCAGACCCGTCTCCCACAACGGTTGCACCAGACTACATCCCGTAACACGACTACGTCGTTTCACGGCATGGCTTCGTCCGGTGGGTGGTAACCAGCCGCGGCAGGAGCCTCCCACCAGAGTTGTGTTGCCTGTTTTGCATCCCCCAAAGGCCACGTGTAGGGATTCCATTCTAAAGGTGCACTCCTACGGACGCGGGCAACTCAGCATAGATTTAACTGTATTATTTTGTCAATATACCTACAGTATTATTTTATTTGTTTCATGCATTTACGTCATCAAACCCACCTGAAATAGTTTACCTAACAGATGAAAACGACCTAAAACACATACAACCATTATATACCAAAGCATACATAGCCTTCGACCATCATTAGTTAATTACTAGCTGTAACAAAACCACACATACGCGTTCGTAACAAACAGGTACCCACGCCGAAAATAGGCGCATTTTCCCCATAAGCATGAATAAAATTAAAGCATCAATTTGAATATAATCACTTCACTACACACACATTAGCATAGCGAATGATTAATACCCGTTGATAACAGGCTTTGCGACACCAGCCCAGGAATTTTGATACAAATTTTCATTACGTTACGAACGCGAAGGGAGTTTTTGCACCTTGTGATAAATTAGACTGTAGTAATATATTTTGTGAGGAGAAAGCCTGGAACCCCTGTGCAGAGCTGTTCACTGCCTAGCACGCACTATTGTGACACATGTCTTGTTATGGACTGCTTTTGCGTGCTACTATTTGCGTGCAGTTGTTATTAGCTGCAACAGGAATTGATCAAACACATTTTAATTGTGTTGTTGTCGCGTGAATTAACATTCTGGTTAGTACGATGAATACCGAGAACCTGTTATCCAATAATTTAAGACGTCATAAGAGTCAGTTACTTAGATATCGTATTTTACACGACTGCTCAAAAAAGGAGTGATATGTTCTTATGGTTTGTATGTATGTTTGTGATTTTCTTTATTCCACACCATACATAACGTTTTTAAATTCCTGAACCGATTTCGTTGTATGGGGTATTGTTAGAATCCTTACATTGTCCAAAGTAACATAAGGATAAAAAAAAAATGGCACACTTGCTATTAATTAACTTCATCTTGTTTTGTTAGCTCGTGGCTAAGTAACAGCCGCACAGATAGATTGATCGAAGTTAATCTGCGCTTGCCGCGGTCGGTCTGTGGATAGGTGACACTTCACACCGAAACCCCTCCGTGCCTCGAAGAGCACGTTAAGCCGTCGGTCCCGGTTGTCAAATTAAGATTTACGATAGCCGTTACGGGTAGTCAGAGGCCTGAAAATCTGACATCCAGTTATACCATGAGATATCGTATTACCCAGTAACTGAGTTGTGGAGGTCAGATAGGCAGTCGCTTCATGTAAAATACTGATATTAAGCTATATCCAGTTTGACTGGAAGCCAACCTCAACGTAATTGGGAAAAGGTTAGGCAGATGATAATTATGTTTTGTAAATTGTAAGTTCGAAAACCACATAATTCAAATTAATATTTTCTATAGAAATATATTTTATTTCGGCGAACAGTAACAGCAAATATTTTGTCTTCATTCCTCTTAGTAACTACCCCACAAAGTAACTAAGTACCTTACAATTCTTTTTTCGAACAGAAGATTACGTATCTATGTGCAAATATTCTTATTTAAAAGCGTTCCTCTTAACAAAACAAAATAGTGGCGTCGCAGACTATAGCCAGCACCTGGCGGCTATAATTCGGCTCCAACCTCTATAAATTTGAACGTAAGAAAACAGTTAAATCGAACGGCTCTAGTGATATATGTGAAGGAGAGAAAAAATCGTAATTCTGAATAGCTGGAGGATTTGTGTACTGGCTCGTTATTGTGGGAAACGATATGTTAGGTGCGGTTTCGGGAATATATTATTATGTAGCGTAGTTTGTGGAGATGAAGAGTATTTTTTGTATTGAAATACATAAATGTTGATTGATGTATTTCAATACAAAAAATACTCTTCATCTTCTCAATGCTCAGCACTGGTTACAATTACATTGCTTTATTATTTTCTAAAGAAACATTGAAAAATGATAGACACGAACGGGACTTGAAACCGCGACCTTTGACGTAGTTATTATTTTGAAAGTTTGAAAGGTTTATCTGTATTTTTTAAAGTAATCGTATCTATACGACATTGTATAAACTGCAAAGTTAGTCGTGTAGATAGCCATGACGTCACCAAAAGACGTAGATGAATTCGGAGTAGTGAGCAGAGGCCGAGATACCTTAGTGGTCAGAGCGCTTAGAGTATTTATCCAGGAGGCGCTTCGAATCCAACTGACAACCGTATTTTTCTTTCCACAAAAATGTATAGCTTCAGACTAATATTGTTCATTTATGGCATATTACGGAAACGGGTTAGTTAGTTTAAAAAAAATTTGAAACAATGTTTATAACATTGTAAAAGTACATGTTTAACTACAAATAAAAGATTCTTCGTTTTTTAGTAACATTAAGTATCTTTAATGCTTTGTTAAAGTAGTAACACCTTATTCATTAATTATCCTATATTGACACAACACATGTCAATTAGTAGTGTTAGGTTATTAAATTAGATTGGTTAAATGTATAAGTATTTTAAGCTAATTGTTCACAATAAAATGTTATAAAAAGACGTACTAAATCTATAAATAACAGTAGATAATAAGTTTTAATGGTAGCAATAGTAAGAGGAATATTGATAGAAAGGATTGCGAAATCTTATAAGCAGTTAATAAAATTGTTATGCGTGCAATTTTTTACTCAATAGAAGGATTGCTCAATTGAATAAATATCTAGGGACACATTCATATTAATTTATTGTTCGTCGGTTATTACTCACGTGGCCCGCGGCGATGTCGTGAATCAAACTGTTGACAGTTTGCTGACTCGCGACATCGCCGCGAGCTCAGCTCATGACTAAGGGCTCCTTTCGAGTTCCAAACTAATCGAGCAACTCCGAAGAATGCACGTGAGTTATTACTCACGTGCATTCTTCGGAGTTGCCGTTGAACAATAAAATTAATATGTATGAAATATGTCGAGTTTTGACCATTGTCTTGCATTCTTTCTTTAGAACTACGGCACTCCAACTCCAACATTTCACACGTAAATGCCAGCATTTAACTAACCCTTTGAAACCTTCGCCAATGGCATGAAACACGATGACACCATATAATAAACTATAGTTTAACTAACACGTGGCTCGCGTTCCTGAACACAATTTATGGCGGGCACAGAACCCTTCTGTTTGAATTAGTTTTTGCGACGCGCTGCTAACTGTCGGCCGCGGTGCGCGGTGTCTTCCGCAGACCGCGGACTGCCGCGTATGGACAAATGTATTGGGCCATAAAATACGCGAGAATGACGGGAGCCAAATTAAGTTAACAGATGCTATGCGAAGAAATTCACGAATTTAAAGACACAAGTACAAGGTACATTATTTATATTCATTTCTTTTTATTTTATGTAATATTTAAACATCTAACGGCTGAAAAAAGAGATATATTTAAAGAACTACCAACCTAAACTTCTTCTTATTTCTTCGTCCTTTCTTTTAGAAACCATCCATTCAATACCTTTGCCTCAAAAAATTTAATGTTGAAGACGGATAACATCGTATCTCCTAGCAAAGGCCTAGTTCATCACTTTTCCTAGCGTTGCAATTAGTAACCCGACTTTTGACCCAACACAAATAATTTCTTAAGCTAAGAATATAGTCTAAGGCATTAATTCCTATACAAAGCCCACTTGTTGTCCGTAATTACAGAAATAAATTCCATGTAACTATTCCCCTCTAATTTCATTGCCGCACATTAGCAAAATTCAACGTTAGTTTATAAAGGTGGCTAGCGCTATAGTTGGCGACCTCTGCATTGCTAATACCGACCTGTGTCCTGACATATTCATTGCTACCCACTTGGCGTATTTAATTTATTGTTTTAATTAACATTCGCAGATGGCCTTCGGTTTTGCAGTACGTTTTGTTGTTTATGATGTATTTGGGGTGGTATTGGATATGAAGTTAGCTGATATATGTAGTTGTAAGTATCTTTTTGTAGTACTTAGTGAACTACAATTACTTAATACGACCTGGCCAGCCAGTCTCACCAAAATTGTGAATGGAACATCTATGTAACAAGTTTACACAATTTAAATTTGTGTGACTTGTTTCCAGGCGATTTGACGTTGTAACCTACAAGAATAAAAACGTTCTTTCTTAGATTTCATAACATAACATAGCATCACGCCTGTATTCCCCGAACGAACTAAGGGGTAGGTTACATCCATATTTCACCAATGCAGTTATTAAGTCCCATGTAATAGTTGGTGAGCCTATTGCCACCTACCGGGCACAATTCCAAAGCTGCTACTGAGAATTTCTTAACAGAAAAATTCAATAACACTTTGCCCGACCCGGGAATCGAACCCGAGACCTCATGCTCAGCAGCCGCGCTGTGGACCACTAGACAACGAGGCATTAATATATAGGCATATATTTTATATTTTATTAAAATAGCTGCTTCGTTGGTCTAATGGTCTAATTCATCGCGAGCGCAACAACTGAGCGTGGGTCCTGGGTTTAGTTACCGGACAGTGTTATAGAGTTCTACTGTTAGAAAATTCTCAATAGCAGCCGGAGATTTGGAATTGTGCCCAGTCGATGTCAATAAGTTCACTACCATTACATGACACTTGATAACATTGAACTGCATTGGTGAAATGTGGGTATACTTTGGCGTGATGCTATGTTATGTAATGTTTTTCCTCGATATGAATTTTAACCTACAAGAGAAATAAAGACTACGACCTGCACTATTTGCCTTAGAGGTCCCAAAATAAAATAAAAAAATATTGCTCTAAAAACCAACATGGTTGCGTAAATGAATCCCAAAGAAGTGTAATGACACTAAAAAAACCTGACCCCACAAACGCCTTCAACTAAAACGTTACGCTCATTAGATATTACCACACCGGACGATAACTCACTTTCATTCACACCGAAACGAGCAAAATGCATAGAGAAATAAAATTTACACCACTTTTTACGTCTGGGTACTTAAAGTGTCGGTCTAATTGCGTCATCAGCCGCGCCGTATTGTCACTAGCACTTGTGACGTCATCCTGCAACGAAATGCTCCGAATGACGGACTGAAAATGGCGGATAAAATCGGCTCACGATTATTTTTTTATAAGCGAGAAGTTTTTAGGTCCGTCCGTTCGTTTTAATGGTTTTTTAAATACGAAATAGGAATATGAATGATGCTTTTTGCTGTGAAATAGGTCATCAGTTTTTTTTCCGGTTTATCTGAGTGACAAGAAATATTTTTGTCAAATCCATATCCATCCATCCTCTATTCGTTTGTATATTTGTTTGTTTGTTACCTTTTCACGATTAAACGGCTGAACGGATCGTAATAAAATTTGGCAAGGAGATAGATTGGACCTTAGAGAAGGACATGGGCTACCTTTTGTCACGCAGACGAAGTCGCGGGTACCAGCTAGTCTCATATAAACTAATAGGGAATACATCTGTCGTAACAAGACAAACCAAGGAAATACTCGCATTTATTAGCTGAAATTCACATGGAAAGAAGAAGAAAGAAAGATATTCCCACATGGCTTGATAATCATAAAATATATCATAAACTGACTGCCTTATTGGTGTAGTGGTCGTAAGAGTGACTTCTAAGCTTGAGGTACTGTTCTGTATTTGACGTTCGATTCCCGAGTCGGAGTGTTGTTGGTTTTTTCTGCTTTCTCCAGAGAATAAGAGGCGAACTATGTTATATTATATCATAACATTTATTACATAAAAACGGAGGGAGGGGATCGTGGCTAAGTAGCAGACGTACAGATCGATCGATCGAGGTTAAGCTGCGCTTGCCGCGGTTGGTCTGTGGATGGATGACCATAATTACATACCGAGACCCCTCCGTGTCTCGGAGAGCACGTTAAGACGTCGGTCCCGGTTTGTCCAATTAATATCTATGCCAGCCGTTACGGGTAGTTAGAGGCCTGAAAATCTGACAACCAGTCATACCACGAGATATCGTGTTACCCAGTAACTGGGTTGTGGAGGTCAGATAGGCAGTCGATCCATGTAAAATACTAGTATTAAGCTGCATGACTGAAAGCTGACTCCAATGTAATTGGGAAAAGGCGAGGCAGATATATACATATATATATATTACATCAAAACTATAAATCGATAGAATATTTAATACATACCAATCAGTAATTGAAAACAAACAAAAGAATGCAATTATCATCACAAAATCATTTCCGCACCAGTCTAAACTCATAAACATGCTCGAATAAATAGCCCAAAGCCTCCATAGCTGAAAAATCGACTATAAAAAATGAAACAATTTTAAAGTACAGCCAATTGATTCATAAGTGAACAGAGAGATTGCGAAGCGGCGCACGATCGCCGTAAGTTTCCGTAATGTATTTCAAGTGAGGTGCCTCCTTGCTGGATTAATAGACTCTTTGAACCAACTGATTGGGATATCGACTACGTATTATTGTATGGAGTTGACCACTGCTGCGGTATTGTAGTTAACTAAACTTGTGAGTGCTGACGTGGTGGATTAACGTGACTTGACATGTAATTTCAATTATTTTATTTCCATTCATGGAATTATCATGTAGTTAAAACATAACATAACATCACGCCTGTATTTCCCGAAGGGGTAGACAGAGGTGTACACAGTTGCACACCCATATTTCACCAATGCTGTTATTAAGTCCAATGTAGTAGGTGGTGACCCTATTGCTATCTACCGGTTACGATGCCAAACTCCGGGCTGCTACTGATAATTTCCTAATAGAAAAACTCAATAACAATTTGCCCGGCCCGGGAATGGAACCCAGGACCTCGTGCTTAGCAGTCACGTTTAGGATCACTAGGTCAACGAGGCAGTTCAAGATAAATCAAGATAAATTCGTCGTCGCCATAAGACGTGTTAAAATATGGAAGAAGCAGTTCAATTCAATTTAATATAAGTTCCATTAGAAGTAGCCATTAAAATATGTATGACCACGAATGATCTCAATATACATTATGTATTCTTATTTAAAAGTTCTGCTGTAATATCTTTATTTTTTTTATCCGTTTGATGATTGTTTTCAGACACCCGACAGCTGACAGGCTTTTAACTTAAATAATTATGGAAAATACATCATGGACGCTGTATGCAATCACCGTCTTAAAACCATAAGGTCCTCCACTCACCATTACCAAAATCCTGGTATCGCAGCTGCATTTATTGCAACCCCAGCAGGCTAACCTTCTCTTCTTCAATTTAAGAGCTGAGCTCTAGTTGGTGGAGCAAGCACTATTGCTCTCTTTCGTCTACTTCGGTTAGTGGCTACGAATGATTGTTTATGAATTTACCACTACTGTGGTTATGTAGTAAAAGTCACGTCAGACTACCACGTAAAGAAAATGACTGCTAAATTCATTCCATCCTCATAATATTTACTTAACTACTTACTTATATTCGTGGCCATAAATGTTTCCAAATACAAGATATTTATTTGCCAACTATACATTAAAGTTATTATATTAAATGGAAAAAGAATACGGTCGTGAGCAGGATTCGAACCTGCGAATAAATACTCCCGGATAAATACTCCAGGCGCTCTGACCACTAAGCCATCTCGACCTCTGCTCACCACCGCCATTTCTTCTTCCATATTTTTAACACGTCTTATGGCGACGTTATTGCTATCAATTCAGTCCCTATACGGGTGACCGAACCAACACGATAAATCTTTAAAAAGCATTAACGCATGCTTAGCGAACTCTAAAGTTATTATTTTAAATGGAAAATAATTCGCTATTCAAAGCAGGGTTTTAAAATGATCTTAAAAATTATTACAAACTAAATTCCTATTTAATGTAATGTATTGTAGTATAAGCTATGGCCCGGTGAGTGGAGTGTGATAGTAGGATAACATCAGAACCTGGCGCATGGATAACATTTGGTGTGACATAACTAGATAGAAGGAGACCGTATCGGTGGCATTTATCGCCAAAAACAGCATTCCCAATGTGGGTTGACGTCAGGCAGGTGGCCGGTCATAAAATACAGCCAAAACTTTAGCAGCATTCCAATACAATTATATAGTATGTATGGAAGAAGAATACATGCTGCGCTGACCCCAAATAAATTGGGATAAGGGCAGGGGATGGTATTGTAATATAAGGTAGTACAAAAGTAATGCAACAGCGAAAAGAAAGATTGAATAATTATTTAAACATTTTGTAGTTAAAGTTTTCCTGTTCTTATTTCTTTTCTAAGGTGTTGGTTCTGTTTTTAAGGTGTCGTAGTGGCCGAGTGGTTGGCCCGCGTCCTGAGGTCAGTCAATTACAGAGTCAGTAACTCAGTAATTTTTCAATATCATGTGTACTTTCTTAGTTAATCTAAGACATCACTGACATACGGTGAAGGAAAACATCGTGAGGAAACCTGGACTTGATAGTCTGAAATTGCCAAGAGGCCCTTGTCCTGCAGTGGGACAGTTATGGGCTAGTTATTTGTTTTTATTTATTTTATTATCATATAGTTTCTTATCAATTTCATGATGATGATTTTTGAAATCCGACAGCGAACAGATGACCATCATTGCTCGAATAGTTGCCATCATACGTCATTATTATGTGTTATAATCCATCATGGAGCCCTGTATTGGACTCCTACCGCCTAAAAACCACATGGCCCTCTTTTAACCAGGTTTTGAAATCACGGCTGCACTCACCACAACCCCAGAAGGCATTTAGACATTACGATGTTTATTTATTGTATGCAAAGGCAAACAAGAAATAAACATCATACGAATTAGTTTGTTCTTTAAGTATCCTCCTATATCTTTATTAATCACGGTGCGTAGACTATGTTTTTGTAAAAGACAAAATGAATATTTTAAATCACAGAAATAATCAAAATTGATATTTTCATATTTTCTTTATACAGACCTTAACATTTTTGTGTTATTTTATCCTTTCTTTCTTTGTTTATTTCCTTTATCAACGATTCATGATCTTCTATTTTTCCATTTACGGAAATATATGAACCATAGTATATAACCGAGATAAGTTTGGATAACATTTCGATTATTTAATATTATACCTACTTATAATAGAAACCATTCTCAATTTCAATACATATTTTATTTAGAAGTACTCAACAATAATTCTGCATAGCAAGCCGCACTTTACAAAATTCGACGCAATGAAACCGCAACTTAGACGGAAACAGCATCATAGAATGATGTAATTACTTTAAAAGCTTGGTAAATATTTTTATACGGAATAAACGTGTACTAGACCGTAATAATATGTACCTTGTTGGCAGATTCGTGGTACTTTCAACAAATTCTGTTATGCCCTTCATTCTTTGGGTTTACCCTTTAGATTTATTTTATTTTTTATTTATGTACCTCGGAGAGCACGTTAAGACGTCGGTCCCGGTTGTCAAATTACGATCTATGACAGCCGATATAGGTAGTCAGAGGCCTGAAAGTCGGACAACCAGTCATACCACGAGATATCGTGTTACCCAGTAACTGGGTTGTAGCGGTCAGATAGATAGTCGCTCCATGTAAAATACTGATGTTAAGCTGCATACGGTTTGACTGGAAGTCTGTTATTGTGAAAAGGCTAGGTAGATTGATATGTGTGTATGTATTTTTGTGAATTTATTTATTCTACCTTCTAAACCCCTAAACCGATTTATAGGTTGGTACCGTTAGAATCCCTACATTGTCCCGGGTAACATAGGCTAGGCTAGGATTTAAAAACAGTAATATAGTGGCTATGTTACACAAAAAGGTGTGAAAAAAAAACACATGGCAGGCGTGCTTTTTATTTAATTTCATCTTGTTTATTTATTTGTTTTATGTGGTAGCTTCTGTACATTTTTGGTGACTTATATTACGACTTGTTTAAATTAATATCATTGGATGTTTAAGTATCTGGTTGCAAGCAGCGGTCTTAGATTTGACAAGAATCAGACATAAGGTCTCTTTTAGCTACAAAAAACCTTATGCACTTGTAATTATTTGCTTGTTTTGTTTATGAATTCAATATGCGAAAGTATATTACCTCACAACTATGTACCTTGTAATAAAAAATAAATAAAATGATAATCTTAAAAAGGATAAATCAACTGAATATCGTCTGATATCTGTAAGAATCGTATCTATAAGTTTTAAGACAAATAATCAATTATATCTTTTTCATTTGCCATTCTGATTAAAAACTCTATCAATACTTTTGCAGCAGGAATACAATGCGCCTTTTAATCCATCATATAATTAATTTAAAGGACTCATTAAGAAATGGATGCGCCGTCAGATTTACATTTCAATCAATGTCAATATTCGTTAAGAGAATGTAAACAGAATCCCCCGACGGCAGCGCTGTAGGTATGGAGTCAGCTATTTAAGTAATGGCATTATTATAATTGAACAGTGATAGTCTAGTGGTATGGCCGTTGGATTAGCAAATCAAAGGTCGCAGGTTCCAACCCAAGGCACGCACCATTGACTTTTCGTAGTCTTTTTCGAGTGAGAGCGAGAAAACATCTTGAGGAAACCGTGTGCGGAGAGCTTAGAACCGTGTGTGGTGTGCTACTTCAGAAATATTTCGATGGTGTAAAGCCATGTCAGAGGCCTACGGGCGGTTTAAACTCTGACACTAGGTTGTTTGTCAACAATACGATAAAAAGAAGTATATTATGATCCTATTGTTTTTAAAGATAACATTTTAAGGCTTAGTAATATCTTAGGTTTGCGCGATCACTACACATTATAATAAAACAACTGTTAACCGGATTAATCGCGTGTATTATTGGTTTTTTGTTTTTCCTGACGTTTCGAACACTTTGCAGCGTTCGTGGTCGCAGGAGGACCCCTCGAGGATGTCCTCCTGCGACCACGAACGCTGCAAAGTGATTAATCCGGTTAAAAGTTGTTTTATTATATTCAGTATAGAATTAAAAAAACTGTAAATAATATTGAATATTTAAATTTGTGCTAAATATTAAACGGAGTGTACCATACATTGTTTTTTTGGTAATTGATGGACCATGGACCAATTTTGATGAGATTTTCACTTTAGCATAGCTTAGTATTCCAGCAAACATAATAAATAGGTACCTATATTACTGATTATTATTATGATTTATAGCATGCGCTGCCACTGAGCAGAGCAACATATCTTTGTGTATTTTAATGGATAATATAGAATTCCAAAATAATCCATCAAAGGCTTCGAAACTAAGTAGTGATATAAAAGGTTTAAATGGTTTCTGGAAATATGAAACGATTGCAAAGAGGATTCATATATTATTAAATAATCGTGTCGTTGATTTCAGAGAAAATCGACTGAATATACCTTCACGATAAGTCTTTGAAAAGTATTAACGCATGCTTAGCGAACTCTAAAGTAACAATATTAAATGGAAACAGAATACGGTCCCGAACAGTATTCAAACCTGCGCCTTCCGGATAAATACTCCAGGCGCTCTGACCACTAAGCCATCTCAACCTCTGCTCACCACCTCGAATTGTTCATCCATAGTTTTAACAAGAGTATTTATCCGGAAGGCGCAGGTTCGAATACTGTTCGCGACCGTATTCTGTTTCCATTTAATATTGAATAAACCTTTTCTTCGATGAAATGAAAATGGAAAAACTGAAATAAAATTATTCCCTGGACCATATAATCGAAGCAACTGACTATTGAAAATATATCGTATGTGCTGATAGTTTTGTTAAAAAAAGGAGACTAGGAAGTTATAAAAGAAATGAAAAATATTGTTATAATTATAAATGTCATGACTTTTATTATTACTATTTCATTTATTTATACTAGACCATATAACCGAAGCAACTGACTATATATATATCTGCCTAGCCTTTTCCCAATTACATTGGGGTCGGCTTCCAGTCAAACCGGATGCAGCTTAATACCAGTATTTTACATGGAGCGACTGCCTATCTGACCTCCACAACCCAGTAACTGGGTAACATGATATCTCTTGGTATGACTGGTTGTCAGACTGCTGCTGTCATAGATCTTAATTTGACAACCGGGACTGACGGCTTTACGTGCTCTCCGAGGCACGGAGGGGTCTCGATATGAAATCATGGTCACCCATCCACAGACCGACCGCGGCAAGCGCAGCTTAACCTCGATCGAGCGATCTGTGCGGCTGTTTCTTAGCCACGAGCCCCTCCGACCGAACCGAAGCAACTGACTATTGAAAATATATCGTATGTGCTGATGGTTTTGTTAAAGAAAGGAGACTAGGAAGTTATTAAAGAAATCAAAATATTGTTATTACTGTTATAATTATAAATGTTACATTTATTATTACATTTATAATTTTTTAAGAAAGGAGACTAGGAAGTTATAAAAGAAATCAAAATATTGTTATTATTCTTATAATTATGAATGTTACATTTATTATTACATTTATAATTTTTTGTTTAATAGTTCATAGTTGAGCCTTTTGGAAGATTTATGAACTACAAAGGCAGACTTCAATACTAGATAAAGGTTTCGCACATTCAAGGAATCTGGAGTGTTTTAAAACTATAAATTGATAAATGATTGTTATATGTGGTCACCTATAAATATAAATTAACATCAATAACAAATCATGGTTTAGATACACAAAAATCCACTTTAAGAAATTATTTTCACAAGTTTATCATAATATTATATTGCATTAATAATGTCAATTTTCATCATATTTTGCTGTGTGTGAGTGTAATAATGTTAATACCGTATTATTAAAAAGTGGCTGTGAAAATACTGTAATATTTCTAACTGAAAAAGTTTTGTCGTTCTTGAAAGTGTTAATTTGAACTTGTTTTTAATTGAATTAAATAATTTTATATAAAATAATTACGAATCTTTTTTTATAATACACTGTAATTATCTAGCGTATTCGAATTCAAGACAGTACGTAATTATCTGAGTTTGGGTTACGGCGTAGTATGGCGATACGTCTACGCCGTAGCCACGTGTAGCTACGAAAGCGGTACACGCGCCGAACTAGATAAGACAAGTTAATAAAAACAATGTCAAAGTTCTCAATACCCAAAACTTATGTAAATAAGTCATTTATGGATATTTCTGAAAATTCATTACAATGACATATTTATTAAATTTATCAAGCTTCAACAAATAACTTGTAAAATCTTATAGTAAGCTGGTAAAATAAGAAAAATACGTCACATAGTACCTACACAAAATACGTGACTTTACTGTACAGGAAATATAGTTCCGACATTTTGAAAACAAAACTATAAACTACCAAATAATCGCATCTAAACTTACCGCAATGAAGATACCACAGATGGCGATAACTCGATACAGTCAGTTCATACAAAGTTCTTATAACTTTACAAACTACAGTAAAATCGTATACAAAGACCCTACACTAACACACTTACTAACACATTGATACCTAACATGCAACTACGACAACTTCACAACCAGTGAGTAGCTTTTTAAATATTAGAACTAACCTAAACACTTTATAATTACATTGAAAAATACTTTTAATTATTACTTTTAAAAACACCTATAGAATAAATACTATTAGTAGAAAAATTAAGAAGTTCTGTCCGATTCAAAAATTTGAATTTAGATTCGAATGTTTTGTTGACTTTTAAACTCAGCCAGTGAGGTGTGGCGAGTTGAATATATTGTTTTAAAAACTTTTTGGTAGTTGTTGTAACTTTTTTTAATATAGGGAAGTGAAGCGCGTGCTACGGCGGGCGCCGACGGTGTAGCACTGAGCTCGCCGGCTATCAGACAGAGTAACGACTGATATCGTAGGTCTAGGATAGGTGTAGGCACAGCAGCCCTAACTATTGATACCTAGTGCATGGGACGCGAGTCCCGAACGAGTGTGACGTAGTACCGCCTCTATACATAGTCGAGGTTTTAGTTGTAATGTTTGCGTTTAGTTCCATTGTTTTGGTAGTATAGTATTTCTGATTGTGTTGTCACAAATATGTTTGCATGGAATAGTGATGTCTAGTTTTTTAAAGAGGATTTCTAAAAAAATGCTATACGTGATATTTTGGAAAAAAGATTGATATGCTGGCATTAATGTGATTTGTTATATATATATCGAGCAAATATATAATTATAGGTATATATATATATATATAGAGAAGTGAATAAATAAAAACTTTTTCTTTCTTTCTTTATATTTTTCTAAGTATAACTATTAGTACCAGACAAAAAATAAATAACTTAAAAAAATATATTACTTCAATTAAACAACAACAAACAAGAAAAATACAAAAAAAAGATACCAAAGAGAAAGCAGAAACATTGTCTAAGCACAATTTATAAAACTGTACCCGTGACATTCCACAGACCGAAAAAAAATAACCTTTTTACCGACCAAACGAAACAAAACTCAATAAACCATCGGAACTTCAAACGTTGGAAACCTAAACCAATTGAATCGCATAGGTGATCGACGACCACGTTCCACGTAATCGGTTCTCATTCGAACGCGCCGAATATAGGCCTCCGCATTCCAAACTAGTTGGAATCAAACTTCGACCATTATTGCCTTCTGGGTCGTCGCCCAAAGAAATTTACGAAATCACGGCCAAAGCACAAAGCGATCGTTGTGATTTCAACTTCGAAATAAAGGCCGGAAGAACGGCCCAGGGAGCATTTTCGTATTTTCAGCACAATGGATGGTCAAAGGCGTGATTGCGCTCAGATACGAACCATGGAATATCGACACAGCGCCATCTATGAGCGGAAATAGGAACCGCTTAGTCGCGCCTTGATTGAAGCATCGTATTCCGGGCTGCAGCCGAATTGCAGTTTTAGCTTTTGATTATTTTGTACCACACTCGTTGGACGTGACGCGCTGGTTTCCCTTTTCCTTTGCTGTTTGTTCCTATAATTTCTTTTGACTATGTATGCACTGTTTGAACTTATTGTCGCGTGGTCGCGGTACATTTTGGCAGCGAAACAACATGGCGTCGTATGGACAATAGTGGGTAACTTTGTACCTGGGTTCGAATTTTGTTTTTGGTTTATTACTTTTCATTATTTTAAGTTAATTGTTACCAACTAATATGGAAGAGCAGAATGTCAATAATTAAATTAATTCCTTTGCTTAAAAGTACACATCGAAATACTATACACAAAAAAATGATATTAATTAATTTATAATTATTTTTTTCATTGAAGCTTTCGAACGTAACCATATAATATTAAATTTACCAAATACGTAAACAGGCATAAATGGCGGTTTCCACCGAGTCTAGTTTATTCAAAATTTTAATTGCCTAAACATCTAACAAACACGGCATAAACCCCGAGTTATAACAACTACACGAGGATTGTGCTTCTAACATTTACATTACAAATTGTATGAGTCCGGGGGGCAGTCCCCAGTGATTTTTATAGAGTTACAAACAGTTGCCTGTGTACACGACATATTTACTTAAAACATTTATTGTGCGGGACAGTTTCATCTTGTGCTATGAACTGACCGTAAATGTGAACATTTTATTTTGTTTTTTTGAGTCGGCGTTATTTTTATGCACTGGTAGTAAATAAACAACCTTCAAAAGGCGCCCAGTGTTTGCGAGTAAAATCTGGGAGTGTGGGATTTTTACCTCACTAAAATCACCTCGGTGGTCACCATCAGCATTTGAAACGGAGCTCCGTGTCCTCTTAAGAGACCAGCTCCGGAAGCCCACTATACAACGCCTGTCAAGGCACATCGCCGGAGATATAATATATAAATATAAATGATTTATTTTCTTTCACAAAGGTACTTACAACTAAATACTATTAAAACAGTGGTTAAGTCATTAATCCTTTGTGAAAGGCTGGTATCCGTACTAGGTTTTCCTGTATGACAGATTACCAGGTCCATCTACATACTATTATCATTAACAGTGACTATACCATTACATTAATCGCCGGAGAGACTGTAACTGGTCTCCCCTGAGCCTCACTGTGCACGGCAGCACGTGACCACTTTGCCACCGTCTTCCCTGAGGTCACTCTATGGCCAGATAAAGTCCCCAGTCTGATCACCTGTGACCTCAAAGGCCCGCTTGTCATAGATTATCCGGACCGGCCGACGTGTTAGATGCTGCAGCGGCTGCTTCCTCGACGACTCCTTCTCCGAACCATTGGTCTAATGGTCGCAAGGGGGTGCTGGGTACAAATCCTGGTTCGAGCAAAATATTATTGGGTTTTGTGTTTAGGAAATTTTCAGCAGCAACAAACTGGAAGTGTGCCGTGTTGATGGCAATAGACTTAAACACAGTATTGGTGAAATGTAAGTGTGCAACTGTATCTGCCCCTCCAGAATACAAGTGTAATGCTTTGTAAATAAGCAACCTAACTTTTACAGTCACGAAAAGTAATGAACAGCTTTAGATTTATCTTGAAGTATATTATATCGTTTACCTTGAAATCTATCAGGGACTAACTACCGATAGATGGTGGGATGGTTGTCAGATTGTTAACCACAATGATTATTTTTCTTGGGTTTTTTAACACCTTATATTCGTCAACGGCGATTTCAATTTCTCCTTTATCGTAAGTGAAATACATCAAGACGCGGAATAGTTATCTATAGATCATACAAATATTTATTCCATTCGGCAATCGAACCCACTATACGAAGCCTAGCAGCCAATTACTCGACCACTGCGGCAACAGTGCCATCGAATTAATTGATTTATTATTACCAAACAACTTTTTAATATCGAAGGGTTATGATTAGGTATTATAACGAATACTCACAAGCTTATCTGAATATCAATCTGCCTAGCCTTTTCCCAATTACATTAGAGTTAGCTTCCAGTCAAACTGGATGCAACTTAATACCAATATTTCACATAAAGCGACGACTGCCTATATGACCTCTACAACTCAGTTACTGCATAACACGATATCTCGTGGTATGACTGGTTGTCAGACTTTCAGGCCTCTGACTACCCGTAACGGCGATCATAGATCTTAATTTAACAACCCGAACCGACGGTTTAATGTGCTCTCTGAGGCACAGAGGGGTCTCGGTATGGAATGATGGTCACTCCTGCACTTGAAAATTTCTTACAGAACAACTCAACACCAGTATCTGAACTAGAAATCAAGACCAAGTCGCGTCGAGCAGCAACGGTTACGACCAGCGAGCATTTGTCGTGTGACAAATTCATATCAATTATTGTTCACCGCTTACTACTCCCGAAAAATGCATGTGAGTAGTAACCGGTGAACAATAATTGATATCAGCGAGCATTTATATAGCCTCTCACCAAAAAATAACAGTTAAATAAATAGTTTAAACAACTTATTTCTAGTATATGTTGTAAACTCTGGCTGTTTGTGTATGTAGCCTGATGTAGCGGTGGCTTGGGGCTCGGCTTGTTATTCGACATGTCTGGGGAGAAGCTGTAAAGTGAGTCGGCCTGTATTCTCTTGCGTGGCGACTAGATACACGCTAGCCTTATAATCGTGTAGTCGCATAATTTTAGTTTGTTGTATGAGAAATGAAGGATAGGGAATGCGGTGGAAAGTTTGAAATGTGAATTTTAAAATACTAACGGCAGATCATGTTGGTCAGATTTTATGTCATACTAGATGTGCACCGCGGTTTCGCTGACCCCTTTAAAAATTTGCTTTCAGTACGATTTAAAAAAAAACATAAAAACCTAGTCCTTACAACGGCAAACACTACAAAAAAATAATTATCCAATTTGGTGCAGTGGTTCTCAAGTTATGGTGTGACCAAAGGAAATAGGGATTCATTTTTATATACATATATAGATAGTAGCGCTGCAAAATGGTTTACGATAGTCAGATTTTTACACGACTGCCCAAAAAAAGGAGTGTTATGTTCTTATGGATCATGTATGTGTGTTTAAAAAAATCACAGTTGGCAGGCGTGTTTTTTAATTAATTTAATCTTGGTACGCATATAAACAAAAATAAAAAACATCCTCCAGGTGTCTTACTTATTTGATTGATTAGATTTATCGGTCGTGATTATAATAGCGTGCGTAGCAGTGAGTTCTTATTTAATAAATAAACTTTGCTGCGTACATTTGTGATTGCGTTCACCTTTGTTATAGGTACGTTAAACGTAAACGTTTGTATCTGTAAACGCAATACATCTATGAGATTTTTTTTCTGGTTCCAAACTGAGAACCATTTTCTTAGTTCATATAAATATTTATTTTGTTGGGAAACAGCGACACGTGGTACAACATCCGATCTCTCAACCTGGGCTGCATAAGCACTCAAAGTCACGACCATACAGTCTCGCCCACACACAAAATCCTAAACTGATGAAACACAAATCGAACAAAAAAGTTGCTATTGGAACAATACAAAAATAATCCGACCAAAACCAAATTCACCACACCGAAAACACCCACAAATTCCTCAACATCAAGAAACATCCAGTTGCCTACAAACTAACAAGTCCAAAAACAATTTACATGGCGCACCGCTCCTAACGGTCGGCTCGATTTCCATAACTAATTAAATTGTGGGACAAAGTTGGATCGCAGGTGTGCCGGCCTGCTACTCCAAGTCCTCACGAGCTGTTTATTTGAGTATATAATGGTGAGAATGGAATGGAACACGTATATTATTTCATTATTTAAGCATATAGAACTGTTTGTTCAAAGGAGCTGGTGGCCGTATGGAGACATTAATTGAAGTTCGTGTAATGTTGAACTTGCCGCGATTGATCTGTTTGTGGATGATAATCGATTCATATCGAGAATACACCGAGCATTGAAGAGCAAGTTAAACTTGAAACTGTTGACCCAGAACAGCTTGTGGTAAAATAATAGCCGTACGGAGGAATTGAAGTTGGCTATAACAAACACTTGCCGGCGCCATTTAGTTTATAAAAATGACTTGTAAAAGTGTCTTTAACAGATCTATTTACAGCAATCAAATCATTTATCATTTATTATTTACCACGAGTTAACATTATACCCAATAACTGGATTAAGGAAGTCAGATAGGCATTCACTCCGCGTACAGTACTGATGTTAAGATGTATAGAGTTAAACTGGAAACCGACCCCAACATGGGTGGAAAAGGCAAGGCAGATGTTTTTATTCTATCACACATCAACATTCATAGCGATATTAAACAAGTTAATCCTGAAAAAAGGTTAACAATAAACCTAACGACTTCGAATCAGTCCGTGCAATGATCAGCCAACTAAATGTTTTAATAGTTCAGTAACCGTGTGGGGCCATTACGTTTTATTTGGCCTATCGCATCGGATCCGTGCCGCATTGCATCCGATACCGGGCTCATTACCGGAACGATTCAATTTCAACCGGATAACCGGAGGCGTTACCGTAATGATAATGAGCTTAATGGAGCATTTTAAACGTAAAATCAATTTAATTACAAGGTAGGCTTTAAGTGTGATTATTTGTATGTGTGCGTTTGGGAAATTACGTTTGTTTTGCTATTTTTACCTACAAAAATGTTGTCACACTGAAAAATGCTTAGCAGTTCCTTACTTAGTAATTCACATAAACTCCATACAAATTGATTTTGTTATTTTTGTATTATGTGCGTCATAATCACATCGGACTTTCAATGCAAAATACTTTTTAGTGTGATTGGTTCGCATTTAATTTCATCATCCGTAAAACGTGGGTGAAAATAATATGATATTTGAATCATAATAACTTTGAAATGTTTTTTATGACTTATGACTTAAATTACCAATACTTAAATGTCTTTTTATCATTTGAAAGGTGTTTTCTATGAGAGGAGGTTATTCTTTGCCTTCGATATTATTATAAAAAATATAAGGAATTCAAAATAGATCCGGAGTTATCATGGCTTCATCTAAATATTCAATTCATTTTAAATTCCCCTATTGTCGCCAAATCACTGTGATACAAAACCACAGTCTTAGTCATATAAGCGTTTTTTTATTAATATTTATACGCTAAAATAATTCCTACACGCCATGAGCTAGAAATACGGACATTTGTTAAGAGGGTTCCTTTATTAATGGATAGTTCGCGACCATTAAATTCAGATGAAACAGAGGGGAGCGTAATGTGTACGCAATGTTTTATAATGTATATTTTACTGGCGAAGTGGGGAAGTCTGATTTTGGATGGCTGGGTAAATTCAAACTATGGTAGAAACATATTTTTGTAACACCATTTATTGAAATTCTCATGTAAGAATCTTGTATGGACACTGCTTACGCATTAGTTTCGTATACAGAGGCGCATGATTACATTAGCGCGGCACAGCAGTCGTCTCCCCGCAATCGCACAGGTAAGTCGTAGTTTAGTATATACTATATTATGTACTGGTACCAGGTAAGTTATTATATCTCAAGTGGATTATCATTTATTCATATCTCAACAATCTAAAGCTCTAAAACAGAAGCTTGCCAATATAATGTTACAATCAAAATGGAGAAAAAAAGTAACAATATTATAATAATCTATACTAATATTATAAATGCGAAAGTACTCTGTTTGTTTGTATGTTTGTCTGCTTTACACGACTAAACGGCTGAACGGATCGTCATGAAATTTGGCAAAGAAATTGATTGTATCTTGGGGAAGGACATGGCTACCTTTTGTCATGCAGACGAAGTCGCGGGCACCAACTAGTATTGCATATATATCTCAAACTCAAATATTTATAGTTTACATAGACCATAAGCGCATCTGCTGGCTCAATAATTACCAGACACTATAGATTTTCATTTCATAAATATAGTGGCGATTTTTATTAATATAAAGTACAATTTTGTACTTCTCCAATCAAAAGAGTTAAAAAATCGCCAAAGCTTAGTGCAAAAATATATAATTATTAATATTTTTGCACTAAGCTTTCACGTTTTTTTGTCGCGACAATCTGAGAAGTCCGATTGGATGTTTCTTTTTTTAGTGCATTTTTTCAAAATAAGTTAAACTTAAAGTTTACGAATGATACTCGTTTTTATAGTGTATATAATATTATAGTGTTACAGGGTAACATAATAATTATTTAGGATTATGAATTTGATTTTCAATTTCTTACGTATATGTTCATAGAAAGGTAAAATGAGAAACGTCAAATCGGACTTCGTATGTCGCGAGTTTAATCATTTGTACAGTGTCAAGAAAGTCATGAAAATAATGTTTTGGGAACTAGTTTTTGCTTGTAGTGGCAACACTTAATTATTATCAAAGTAAATACTTTGATATTTATTTAGTGTTGCCAGTACAAAGTGAGTACTTAGACAGTAATTTAGTGTTGCCAGAGCAAACACAGGCAATTTTCCCAAAATATTATTTTCATGACTTTCTTGACAGGCTGTATTTATTGCATTTTATATATTTGATGTAAAACTAGGGTAACTTTGGGAATTACCCTCAATCGTTTAATCTTCATCAAGATATAAATTGAAATGTTTGCTTAATGTCTATGTATCATATGTATGTATTACCTCAAATTAACATAGAAATCTCTTTTCTATTTATAAACGTAAAAATCTATAGTGTGGAAACAGAAGCCATTGGGCTAATGAAACACCACGGCGCGGTTAATGAGGCTTGTAGAGCGCATTCCATACGTTATACTAGGTTATAGTGGAGGCCAGCTTAACGGGAGGGCTGGGGTAACAAGTGGACTATAGCATATTTCTTTTAGAAACTTATTTTTATAGAAATATATTTTTAGTTTAAAGAAACAATAATTTTATATATAAATTAATGTCTTTTAAAATGCTTAGCCGCTTTTATTGGGCGTTTACCCGGTGAAAATTGTAGATATTCTCAATAAATTATGTTAAATACATAGCGTCATGCCTGTTTTTCCCGAGGGGGTAGATAGAGATGTAAATACACAGTTGTACACCCACATTGCGCCAGTGCTGTTATTTAGTCCCATGTAATAGGTAGTGGGTCTATTGCCATCAACTGGGCATAATTCCAAACTCCGGGCTGCCACTGAGAATTTCCTAACAGAAAAACCCAATAACATATCCCGACCCGCGAATCAAACTCAAAATCCTCACGCCCGGCAGTCACCCTTGCGACCAGCAGACTAATAAGGCAGTTTTGTATATTAAATGCGATATTATATTAAATACAATTCATATTTAAGTTATAATCTCTAATTCTCAATAAATTTAAGGGTAAGCTTATGCATGCTGCGGAAGTCTCGATGACCACTTCATAAGACAATAATATTTTTATTGAAATAATCACCATAATTTGAGAAACGCATCTATTAAAATATATTACTTACCTTAAAAAATAATCCTCGAAAGGCTTATTTGTATAGGAATTAGAAGAGTTAACTATCAGTGTATAAATGAGTATAATCTTAATCTCACAATTTATTTTTCACAGCCTAACTTAACTCATATAAAATATTATCTATGTAGGCATGCATAGTTCTAAATGTAACCGAGCATCGTAGCACAGAGAGTACGTAGCAGCGTAGCAGTGTAGTGGCGTAGCACATTCGTAGCCCTTCAATTTGTTATGTAAATGCATCTTTTGTCCGTCCATCCGTCCGAAGCGAGCAGTCTATAAATTTGTTCCGAATACCGCTGGGCGTGGGGATTTCGAGCAATTTTGTGCAATTGCTGTTCTCTGGTGGACAACTGCTATTGTCGTTGTCAAGGTTACGTTGTGCGGCTAGTAGAGTACAGTCGTTAGCTTTGGTGAAATGTTTACTAAGAATAAGATTATATTCGGCTGAGATATTATATATATGTAATATATAAAGTTATTATATTAAATGGAAAAGGAATACGGTCGCGAACAGAATTCGAACCTGCGCTTCACGGATAAATACTCCAGGCGCTCTCCTATACAGTATGCTATATGCTATACAGTATGTATAGGGACTGAATATAAAAAAGACGTGTTATAATATGGAAGAATTCGCGGTGGTGAGCAGAGGTCGAGATGGCTTAGTGGTCAGAGCACCTGGAGTATTATCCGGGAGGCGCAGGTTCGAATCCAGTTCGCGACCGTTTTATTTTTCTATTTATATAATAACATAAGAGTTCGCTAAGCACGCGTTAATGCTTTTCAAAGATTTATCTTTAATATATAATATATGTAGTATATGATATTACATTATATATGTAGGTATATATTTGGTAGTGTATTTATGTATGGTATATAATTTCTTCCTAGTCTTTTATTCGTGTTGTACATTTGACTCTGTCCTCATATCTGCTTCTCTTCTCCCAAAGGTGTGCTGTTAGAAAACTCAATAATAGGTTAAGCTCGCCTTTGCACATCCTTCTTTATTTTGATTTTGTTTGTATTATGTATCCTGTGTACAATAAAGAATAACTAAATATTTCTGCAGCTAAGTTCCTTGAATCGAAGCTTTCAAACCACAACTAAGGGTCTATACCAACGGTAGGTTGTATTTTTAAAGATGCTGATGTGATCAATAAAAGAATACGGACGTGAGCAGGATTCGAACCTGCGAATAAATACTCCCGGATAAATAGTCCAGGCGCTCTGACCACTAAGCCATCTCGACCTCTGCTCACCACCGCGAATTCTTCATCCATATTTAACACGTCTTTTTTCAATGAACAATGAACTAATCAAACATTTTATAACGCCAACATTAATCAAACTAGCTCCAAATTCGGCCAATAATTTCCACCACCGTATGACGTGTATATATCTACATAGTGTTGATAACACGCACACACACACCGGACTAGTAACACTACCCATGAGAGCAATTGCCTTATCTACCGGTTCGGAAATCAGCCGCTAACTAATAAAGCGCCGATCTGATATATTAGTGGTAGATAATTTTGATTCTACATTTGTTTTCCTGTAGTAGTTGATGATGTGAATAAACTTTTAAAGGAATATATGGCACAGTTTTTTACGTTGCCTCGTTGATGTTTAACTCTTGCGTAAACTTTGTCCAAAACAATATGTATCACTAGTCTACATTTTTTATTTTAGTCTTAATTTTAGTTTTGTTAATTCTGACTAATAGAACAACTTGTACCATTATAAAATTAATCAGATTTTGAATTAAGATTCCTGTCTTAAATGTTTTTTTTATTTTTTATTCTGTAACATAGCATCACGACTGTAGTCCCCGAAGAGGTAGGCAGAGGTGTACACAGTTGTACACACATTTCACCAATGCTGTTATTGTTTCCCATGAAATAGGTGGTCAGCCTATTGCCATCAACCGGGCACAAACTCCTAGCTGCTACTGAGAATTTCAGTTATATCAGTAACAATTTACAGAACAACTCAATACTACTCGGGAATCAAACCCGAGACCTCCTGCTCAGCAGTCGCGCTTGGGACCACTAGACCAACGAGGCAGTTATTTGGTTTATTCTATAAATAGGTATTTTTTCAAACTATTTTACATATCACTATGATCTAGAAGACACTGGGCATTTCCTCTGACTACCTGTGAGAAAAAACGCAGAAACAAACTCAGGGATCAAAGTATTTGTAATCGAAATAAAGATTTTAATACAAAATCGACATGAAGCAAAATTTGACTTTTGACATATCCTGTTTTGTAATAACAGGGATTAAGTTACAATTTATTTAATTTCGTAAATGAAATCTCCAGGCGATCTGAACATTCTTAAAATAATAATAAAATGTGTGTGTATTTTCAAATGGCATGGAGTTTTGATTTTTAGTCAATTTCCATAAAATTTTGTAAAATCTTTATTACTGAGTATCTTGTAAGATACAGATTATATTCCAAATCAATTAACTTGAATTAAAAACCGACAAAATTCATCTTTATCCACATAATTAAAACCCATCATACACAACAACATCTGAAACCCACCAAAACAATGAATATCAATCAAAATCTCCCGTATCAATCAATCAATCGCAACACTATTCACTTGTAACAAACGCATTGAATACGTTAATAGGTTAGCAATCATCAAATCATCGGGCCCGTCATCGAATCATCGGACATTGTGCCGGGAGGGGGCGCCACTGAGCTTCTCAATATGCAAATTGCTCTGCCACCGAAAGCCTAACTGGCTATTGTGGAGAACGACCTGGATACGTATAAACGGCTTTAGCTAACGTCTGAGAGTATGCAGTTATGTGTGTGTGTAGACAATGTCGGAGAATTTAATTGAGATATTGGTTATAGAATATTCAATTACCTATTTGGAACAACTAATGTATTAATTTTTAAACGTTTGGTTACCGAGCCATTTATTTATGGCACAATAACAACAGTTTCAGAATTTTTGTCACAAAATTTACAAAATTTATTTTGGATTCGTTAATTAATTAGTTTACACAACACGTTAATTTTTGAGAGCACGTAAACCGTCGATCCCACTTGTCAAATTAAGATCTATGACAGCCGTTGCAGGTAGTCAGAGGCCTGAAAGTGTGACAAACAGTCATACAACGAGATACCGTGTTACACAGTAACTGGGTTGCGGAAGGCAGTCGCTCAGAATACTACTAAACTAGTTTTAAGCTGCATCTGGATGGAGTGGAAGCCGACCCCAACGTAATTGGAAAAAGACTAGGCAGATAATTATAAAATAGTTCAAACCCGATTTATTTAAAATTTACTCTATTAGTGTTAGTGTGGTAACACTACTTAGCTTTGAAATGTGAACCTGCATCAAATGATGTAGAAGTCCAACTATATTTTGTGTGTTCTGATGTATCAAACATTTTGACTATTTGCATTTGAAAGACTAGCCGTATATATAACTTAATATGAACGTAACATAGCATCACGCCTGTGTTCCCGAAGAGATAGGCAGAAGTGTACACAGATATACACTCACATTTCACCAATGCTGTTATTAAATCCCATGTAATATATAATAATAGGTGGTGAGCCTATTACCATCAACCGGGCACAGTCCGAGCGTAGAAATTCCGAGTTTTTGCTACTGAGAATTTTCTAACAGAAAAACTGTTTAATACTTATCCAGACCCGGGAATCGAACCCCGTACCTCATGCTCGGCAGTCGCTTTTGCGTCCACGAGACCAATGAGGCAGTTCTTCTAACTTAATAGAACGAAATGCTTGTATATGAATATATTCTTGAATAACCACGCGTTACAGTAGCAGTTGGACGCGCGTACGGCGTGCCCGTCTCCGGATATTGACATTGCCGCTATTTCCGGCCCACGCGATGTATGGACAGAATAAATACTGGATACGAATTAGGGTAGAGTCCGAAATGTCGTCGTTTAATAGTGCGACGATTTATGTTCTTAATACCATAAAAATAAAGTTCATTCATAAACTATGCATAACATGAGTTTATATATGACTTTGACTTTAGATATTACTATTTATTGTTGTGTAACTATGTAGTTTTATAATTGAGAGAGAGATTGATAAATAGTGCAGATAAATCTTTGTTAGCGAACTCTAAAATAATAAGATTAAATGGAAAAAGAATACGCTCGTGATCAGTATTCGAATCTGCGCCTCCCGGATAAATACTCCAGGTGCTTTCACCACTAAGCCATCTCGACTGGTCGAGCGTATTCTTTATCCATTTAATATTATAACTTTATAAATAGTGGTATCGTGGTTACCAAAGGGATTCAAATCCTGGTATATGCCAATGTGACTTTTTCAATATCATAGGTAGGTAATACTTTCTATTTTCTACAGTGAAAAAAAACGTCGTCATGAAACCTGGATTTAATAGTCTATCCCCAGTGAGCTAGCGTGGTGATCAATGCTTGTGCTTCCTCGGTATTAGAAATCCTTTCGCTGGTTGTGGGCTGGTTATGTTATGGTTATAATAATCAAATCAAATCAAATCAATTTTATTAATGCTCATATTAAAGATTGTAAAGAAAGAAAGAAAGAAAGAAATTATTTATTTTAGTCTCAATACAGAATAGTTACTTAAGCTAAAACAGATGTAAAATTAAAAATACTTATATATAAAAAATAAGAACAGAACTTATCTAGATGCTACATTTTGCTACCTGCACGAGACCAAAAAAGGTCCCTATCTCAGCATAAACGAACATACATTTTACAAAATAACGTACGACTTTTACATACAATGGAGTTGATGAAACACGGGGAGTGTTTCATCCTTATTTAGGTTATAGAATAACCTGTGTTATGGAGTAGCAGTCCCGTTGCCCTATAGTACAGTGACCTAGGTACAAGTGCATTTTGTTATTGCTGCTACAATTATTATAAACAAGTCAGAACATTATGAAGTTAGTTTGTGTCTGTGTCTGTGTGTGAGAGAGTGTGAGTGGGTGTGTGTCTGTTTGTGTGCGTGCGTGCGTGTGCACGTGTGTAGATTGTGTGGATTGGTTATAATATTTTTTCCAGTACTTTAAACACTATCTACCTATCCAAAACTAGAAACTTAAAAAAAAAAATAAGCTTACGTTAACCAGTTGTTTACTCAGAATTCTTCAGCTCTACTTTACTTAAAATAAACTCACTCAAAATTAACTCAACTAACTTTACAACAACAAACTTTAACGAAAGCACATTATTATTTATTTTTCGCTAAATGTCTTTTTATCACGACTGTGTAATAAAAAAAATTGTCCCTAAATTTGCAAATCAGCTTTTAATCAAATAATAAAAAATACAAAAAGCATTCAGATGTAAAAGCAAATATCTAAAGCCGCAGATATTAAAAACAATACCCAAAGAGACACTTAAAATTAAAACACAGAAAACTCGAGAAGAAATCTCGGCAAGTTTTAAAAGCATTTCCCGGTTTATTTGCGCGTAATGATTAACATTCATCATGTAAATTGTGATAACTTGTTAAATCGAAATGTAAGACCGAATCGAGAATTCCCAACAAGAGAAAAAAAACTTATTCTTGAATATTTCCGTTTTATACTTCATAAACTTTGCGATTAAGATTTCCACTCTGGTTTATGAAAATTTACTTTTCCATTTATCTTTTCAATTTCTTTTTTACATATTAAGTAGGCTACTTTTGCTTAATAAGTATTAATATTTATAAGACGCCGCGAATTTGTAAATTTTATTTAAGTGTTTAATTACAAAGACGAGGATATTAAAATTGTAAATACGCCATATACCAGTTGTTGTATTTACCCAGATAGCAATAAACTACGGAAGTAAAAAATAATTATTTAAAAACGAATAAACTTAACAGAAGTCAGGATTTTTCATTGTAATACAGTAGATTACGTTCTGTAATCAATTTGCTCCTCGTATTCATAATTTGTTAGGTTTCCGCGATCACTACACATTATAATAAAACAACTTTTAATCGTATTAATCGCGTGTATTATTGGTTTTTGTTTTTCCTGACGTTTCGAACACTTTGCAGCGTTCGTGGAAGAGAAAAGAGTCCTCCAAGCAGGATAAACAAAAACCAATAATACACGCGATTAATCTTGTTAAAACTTGCTTTACTATAACTGTGAATTATAAATCAATCATAATCTTGACAGCAATCAATCACATAAAACATGATCAAATCAAAATACTGAAAACCATTCCAATTACGACAAACAAAACTGCCAATGATACCAGTATTTATTATCACTTTAATTAAAGCAAACTAATTAAACGATTCATCAATAACATAACCATAGTACAACATTCGCTTAAAGAACGCAATCAGGCATACATAATTACAGTTTTATTAACCAAACCGCCGAATCAACTTAACAAATGGATGCTCATAACAATATATTATTAAATGAAGCTTGACATTATTATATCACAGAAACATAATTCGATTCAGATTTCAAATGATTTTATTACAAAGATTGGTGACCTCTTAGGATGAAATATCGTTCAATTGCATTGAATAATCTTTTCAATCTCGAATGAGAAAAAGATTTGACTCCATACCAAGGGATATTACGCATTAATTTGCGGAGCTCATGAAAAATGAGCAAATGTATTACGTAATCATATTTTTATATGATTCTATTATGTTGGCAGCTATTTCTGTCTTGCGAATATTTAACGGCGAAAATTGCCTTAATGAAAATGCAAACATTTTATTTAGGCGTCAACCGACATAACTAAATGTACAACTACATGTAAAATTTGGTGAACGTAAAAAAAGAAACAGTTTTATCTTGTATTTTTAGTGGTATCACTAACAGCCATAATAAGTTTTTTGAGCGTATTCGCAATACTAAAAGTGCTAGATATCTCTAGTGTCTAGACTAAGTTGATACAATTAATGCAAAAACACCGAAGTTACAATTTTTAAGAGCACATAAATTTTGTGCACACTACACAACACACAATGACGCATTCCCTTATTGGACTCGAAACATACATGCAGTAACTATACAACCAACATACATACTTGTTTAACTATAGTCCTTTCCTTTACCCCAGCTCAGGGAGGATTAATTAATTCATCGAATACGCTCAAAAAAAAACATCCAATACTAATGTTTCCCGTTTTACTGATGCACAGACATCTTTTCATCCTCTCCGATTGCGGAAAATAAAATGTATCCTCCTCCCCGTCAGTTTTGCTAAAAGAACCATTTGTATATGAAACGACCATTACCATTAGCCGCCGTTTCACTTGGCCATTGATGGGCGGCCCCTCGGCCATTCAGTGTCCGATGCAGACGTATTATGTTGAGTTCATTACATTGTGCTACCCGTGTAGGTGTGCACGCGTAATGGGGAATCGACAGCGCAATAGTTTACACACGCGGTATAATGTATTGATTTTTTATTAATGTGTGGATAGTTCTATGCTGGATAAGTTAGCGAGCAAAGCATTATTATGATTCATTAATATTTACTAACATCACTTGAGGATACGTTTTTACTGTGACATGTCAAAAACAACACGTAAATAACTTGCAACGTTATTATTTTTGATGGTAATTTTTAATCCACCGTGAATTAAAAATTACCTTAAACCAAAAACGTGTATTTTTCCAAATAAGAGGGACTCGTGGCTAAGTAACAGCCGCACAGTTCGATCGATTGAAGTTAATCTGCTTTTATCGATGTCGATCTGTAAATGAGTAACTATCATTTGATATCGAGGCCTCTCGTGCCTCGGCGAATACGTTAATTATTTATTTATTTATTATAAGTATCTAACTACTACGTTACACCGTCGCCGTCGGTCCCGATTATCAAATAAAAATCAATGACAGCCGTTTCGGGTAGTCAGAAGCCAGAAGTCTGACAACCAGTCCTTCAACGAGGTATCGTGTTACCAGAAGATTTGGGTTGTGGAGTTCAGATAGGCGTTCGCTTCATGTAAAATGCTGGTATTAAGCTGCATCCTGTTAGATTGGAAGCCGACGAGCCCCAATGCAATTGGGAAAATGCTGATTGCTTGATTTTAGTTGTGTATATTTCTCAAGAATATTTAGGGTCAAGTTAGTAACACACATGTTCATTATTTTAGCCATCTATTCTAGCAATGATATTATCCTCATACTATATGTTCTATTGTTAAATACTCACATTTCACCGTTGCCGTTATTTAAGTACTCAGTTATAGATGATGATTTATTGCCTATTTATTAACGAGCATATTTTTTATCATTCGATAACTCTCGTCGGGTCGGGGTAGTTTCTTTGTATATTATATACAGTTTAAAGACTGGAAGGGCTAGTGGCTAAGTAACAGCCGCACAGATCGATCGATCAAGGTTAAGCTGTGCTTGCCGCGGTCGGTCTGTGGATGGCTGTGAGATATCGTGTTACCCAGTAACTGGGTTGTGGAGGTCAGATAGGCAGTCGCTCCATGTAAAATACCGGTATTACAATGTAACTGGGAAAAGGCTATTTAGATATACAGTTTAAATACTTAAGACTTCTTTTTTTAATCCCAAGATTTCTACAGCAACGGGATTATGTCACTACCTACAATATGGCAACAAGGTCACAAACAAAAGGGCACATATATATTATAAGTTAATATAATTAAACTTTCTTCTGTCTTGTTTAAACTGTCTTGAATCTGTATATAAAATACGAAGAAACTTTTTCCCTGATCTATTATATACCTACAGCTAGTTTTGTGTAGTTACTTGGGACCATAGAATCGAGAAATAAAAGATACTGCTGATATGATCCACCCAATAAGTAACATAACCAATAAAAAAAATTAAAGTGTCAAAAATCCCACCCAAACGTAACACATGTTTATTTTATTCACAAAATTCCAAACACGAGTGCAAATCTGAAATCCTCTTACTGGAATACTTCTCTCTCATTGATATACTGTAGCAATAGCCTTGTGGACTTTGCATTATCACCGGCCGTGTTCAAGACGATTTGAATTTCAATACACGCCCAACTGTCCTATGGATCATGTAGCCAACATAATAATACTGGGAGTTAAGCATCATAATATTGGCATTACGGTTTTGCATAGCAATCACTGCCGGTGGATGGTTTTTGTCATTCAGTGTTGGTACCTACAGTTGTCTAGGAATGGACTGGTTTGACGTTATGGATTAAGATAGTAATGCTACAGAGGCATATGATAGTTTTATGCTGTGGAAGTTTTCTTTTTCGGGTTTAGTAATGAGAAAGTTTTTTTCTAGTGTGATAAATCCATCATGGACGTTGTGCCGGACTCCAACCGACTAAAAACCACACCGGTCCTACTCTAACCTATACCGGGGTCCCGGGATCGCAACTCTTTTCACAGCACCCCCGGTTTGTTCTGTTCTCATGATATGTTTTATTTAATAGTTGCCTTTTCAGAAAAGTATAGAATATGACTTATGGCTATATTTCTATTAAACAAATTTATGATATCTAAGTCATAATTCGTATATTACACATTAATTAAAAAAAAACGAATACTAGCACCTTATTGCCAAATACGACACACATCTTAAATCCTAAAGGATAATACGTAAGGCGGGTCTTACGTCATCTTACCGCGCATAAAAATAAACATCAAATAAAATATATCTTTAAAAGCCAATGCTCGTGACATCGCGGGCCGACGCGTATCGTCTCAGTATATAATACACAGTTGTCCGGTCGCCGATCTTAAACAATAAATCTATTGGCGTCCGAAAGGGGCTTAGCTGGTCCCCTTGGCTTCTCTTTGTAAATTCCCCGTTCGTATCTTTTCGCTCGAATGGCGACTTTATCTTCGGGACTGTATTGGCTTCGATGGAAAATGTATGGTGTGGAATTAAGACCGTCTCTTGTTTGGTACGTATTTACTTTTTCAGGAAATGTTGATGTTGTTATTAAAGATTTTCCTTTATAATATTTTTGTTGAAAGAATGTTATACAACATGGCTTCTTAAAAGCAATGATTGGGAGGTTGTTAAGTAGAAAAATAATAATATTTTTATTTATTTATTTATTTATTTATACTTTATTGTACACCAGAAAGAAACAAGAAAAATAATCAATACAAGTTTTAAAACATACAATGGGCGGCCTTATCGCGATCTGCGATTTCTACCAGGCAACGTTTTTTATTAAATGAGAACTAACAAACTAAGTAACAATGTTACTTGATTTGAAATGTAAATTTTTCAACCATATATTTATTGCGAAATATGGATAAAATTAGAACGTATTGGATACTTTCGAAATGACACTGGCGAGAAGTTAGCCACAGGCCTGGCACCAAATCGTCATCATGCTTAGTTGTACTGTCGTACAACTTAAACATTCGCCGGACATTATAAAATCTCCCCGTAGGAAATCGTATTCTAGTCTATCTGAACTCATTGTGCAACTAGACAACTAGAGTAACCCTAAAACAAACACCCTACGATACCGAAAAACGCGTACAAAAAACGTAAAAGTAGAAAAAATCCCTCACGATCGGCCAATTGCGAATTTTAAAAGGGAATTGCTCCAATTTCGTTCTGCTACGGAAGAGTGCGCAAACTTATTAGCAAGCGACCGTTGGGTTATCGGCGATCTTCCTTTACTTTTTGCAGGTGATCGGACGGTGCGAGATTGATTGGACGATCCCGATTGGACGCTGGCCTCGTGACTCATTTTAGACGTCACCGACTGAACGTTTCTGGGATGTTTTTTAACGATTGCCGATTGAGTTTTTAATGAGTGGAGGATTTGGTGCTGTCGGTGACGTGAAGGGAATCGGGAATCTTCTGAATTTCCGTTCGTTTTTTTTAAATATAAAATTCGTTATGGTAATTGGCTCACCGCCTATTCCATGGGACCTAATAGCTAATAATAGTTTTCTCTGAAATGTGCGATTTTTTTTTTATGTGAAAAATACCTACTTTGTTATAATTGGCTCACTACTTATCAACATGGGACTGCAACAGTATTCCTCTAACTAACCCTTTGTGGATACAGTTTATGGTCTATCGAGGGTTGACGCTCACTATCACTTTATGTAGGCTATATTGTACATCATAGGTCTTACCTATTGATTTTCTAAGTTGCTGGTTAGAGGCAACCTGCATCCAAAGGCTCCCAATTTATCTTCAGTGAGTAAAATTTTAATGTAATGCTAAAAATTAAGTAACCGTAACTCACATTTAATAAATACCAATATAATTTGCAGACGCATTAACGCATACGTAGCGAACTCTAAAGTTGTTTTTGTGGAAAGAAATCAATTATGACGACAATATAAGATGTACTTGTCTTAAAGTGGACGGAGAATTGGAAATTGGGATAACTTAGTTAGAGCACCTGAAGTATTCACCTGGAGGGCGCAGGCTTATATCCTGCTCACGACTGTATTTTTTTTTCTTCGAAGCATCATTTGTACTTCATAACAATAATATTTATATGCCAATTTTATTTGTGCCACTAATAGCATTTTATTATACTTTAACAAATTAATTAATATTTACAACTAAGCAAGTTATATCCAAGACTCATCTGTGCAAATAATAATAAGATTTATGCGACGTTCGTTACGTAAAAATGTTAAGCCACAAACGTGCACACGTGTTCGCCAACAACATTAGAATAATTGATTAAGTAAACGCAAAGAGAAATAATCGCGAATCAGCGTTTTATCAAATTAGGAATGTTGAACGGTTGCGACTGGACCCAAGGTTTTTTTATCGTAATGACGTTGTTATGTCTAGTCGTAGAAAGTGCGTGGTTGGTTGAATCAGTTGAGTGATGATCGATTCGTTTTAGTGTGCATCATAGTCTTTGTGTGTGTGTAATTGTTAACTGTTTTGTGTTGTTAAGTTCTATTATATCTTTTTTCGCTTTTTGAAATTTGCAATTTATGTGGTTTCTATGTGTGGTTTTTGTGGTTTAATAAACTTGATTTCTTCTTCTTCTTTCTTTCTTTCAGTCATCGCACTACAAAGAGTGAATAGGCAAAATAAATCCAAAATTATTTAACCTATTAGATTTAATAGTTAGTTTAGTTTAGTTTAAATTTTATTATTTAAGTTTTAGATAATATAATTTATCATAATAAAAATAAATTTAATAGTTATCTGTTAAATAATCAAATAAAATCTAAAAAGATAGACGTTTTTATAAGAGTTGTAAATGATGACTAAAAAAAGTATAATAATTTAAAAAGATTATGTATATGCCCTTGAAATATATAATATACTTCCCAAATACCGCAGTAATATACCTTCTTAATTTCATCAATAAAGAAAACATAATAAAGAAAAACAAACATACAAGATAAAATCTAAACCATGCAACCAGCCTTAATCTCTTCCATGCCAGGAAAAATGATTTATAAAAGCTCGCTCCGCTGTACACGTCTCTTTCACTCTTATTCGTATCTCATACATCTATCTTTGTCTATACTAGTCCAATTTCACAGGCGGCTGGTTGCTTCGGTAGGACCTCGGTAGTAATGCCTCTATTGATTAAGAAACGTGAATATTCATTCAATTATATGGTAGCGCGGTTCTCGGATGAAACCTCGTGGGTTATGGTTTTAAAGGGTATTTACCTACTTTATTCTGAAGGAAAATATTTGAGCATTTCTATTGACATTGTCGGTCCTCACTTAGTGGTTTGTTATTCTTAGTATTAGATAGATAGCTGAAGTTTCGCTAGATATAATGTGGGTATTATATAAGTATTCATATTGGGTAGATATTCCAAAAAAGACGCTGATATAGGAAGCGCACAAATGTTCTCCATACATATGTAGTAGAGAACGGGAAGTCCTGATCATGGACTTCTTCAAGAGGTACCTAGTGGAGGTAATGGCTCAAGAAATAATGCAAATTGAGTAACATTTTTTCAGCTAAATAGCAATGCATTTATAACTTATGTACCTATATGTATTAAGGGCCTTGTTCACCAATAATAAACAGTTCTTCAAAATAAAATCTGCCATTTACTTGTCCAAACAATTCGTATTAAACGAATAATTTTTTCTTATACGTCTATTATATAATTTGTGATCTTACTGACCAGGATATCACACATGCCTTCATGAAAGTAGCAAGTACTTCTGGTTGCTTCTGCAATTATAATATCTATTGCCAATCCGCATGTAGGCAATAGGTATGTATTACATCGAAATGCAGTTCTTTCGCAAAAGAAAAGCCTTCTTTATCTTTATCAACAACTATCCAATACTCGAACGACAAATACGGCATTCATTATTCATTTCCCCAATATCGTGGTACGTAGGCAAACAAAAATATTCATCGAGGATGTGGATAAAGATTTCTTTCGTCGCAATATGTAGGGAGGCGGTGGCAGAAGCGGAGGTTTCCGCACAATCTATCGTCGGTATAATGGAGCTGTTAAAGACAATATGCTAGGAAACATATTGGATGCAGCTCGACGAATGTGTAAGCGAGCGAGCGGAGACGACCTGGCGGGACTGCGGCGCACTGAGTGGAAAATATTGTTACTGTGTCTGCTCAGATATTTCGGACAGATTTTCTATTGATGAAACACATATGATTAAGATAGTAACCAACATGATCATGTTGAGGGATGCAAAAAAAAACACAGAAAAGATGGATGGATTATGTGAGGAATCAATGAAAAGGGAAACGTTCTTTTTTTAAGATATTGCGGTAAACACAGTTAGCTTGGGACCGCAGTATAAAATCGCTTTCTAAACCACACCAACTAAACCATCCGGACCACCTAGCAGGCAGATTTAGAGTGCCATTGCAGGACGTTCAAACCTCGTGATAAGGCCGCCCATTGTATGTTTTAAAAATTGAGTTGATTATTTTTCTTGTATGTTTCTTTCTGGTGTACAATAAAGTATATATAAATAAATAATTAATAAATAAACTCCTCGCAGTCATATGTTTCGATCCAAGAAGAACTTTACCCCACGGCTACAATATTCTCCTCGCACTGCCCCTCGTGCTACTCATCACGCTGCCGCGAATATTCCCCTAGCAGCCACATACTCCTCTACTCGCGACATTCATCGCGTTGCACCGCATTCCAGTATTCGTCTTGCAATGGACTAGAATGACATTATGGCAGCGTGTGAATCCGAATCCAGATCGAAGCTTACAATTTTGTGGAAAGAAACTTCCGACTAAAAATGGATCGCCGGGCAAGACGAGCGGCATGACGAGTAACGCAACCACACTATGTCTCTGCCTACTTCCCTCGCTATTTCTCTCGCCACTCGTCAAGTGTGTGGCCGCGGGTTATAAAAAACCGTCTTATTGGTGTAAAAATTATATAAGCGTGAAAGACAAAAACCTCAAATTCTGACCGTTCAAGCAGTATTTCTTTTTATACTTAAAATTTCTAGAAAATGCTGCCTTCCAATTCAAAGATAACCGAGAGTGTATATTGTAAATATATAGGCTGAAAAATATGCAACATTTTAATTCTTAAGTTACTATACGATCGATTGGAGAAGAATGCCTAGTTTTTAGATGGTTGGGCTAATCACGGTAATCTCAAATCATCTCAGTGTGAAATATTGTAATAAATTAGATAGAAATACAAATACCATTTAATATTGTAACTTTAGAGTTCGCTAAGCATGCGTTAATGCTTTTTCAAAGACATGTCTTGAATTAGAAATACAAACTTCAAATATTTCTTAACTATTTTGCATTTTGCCTCTTTGGTCTAGTAGTCCCAAGCACGACTGCTGAGAAGAAGGTCTCGGATACGATTCCCAGGTCGGGCAGTCTTATTGAGTTTATCTGTTAGGAAATTCTCAGTAGTAGCCCGGAGTTTGGAATTCTGCCCAATTGATTCATGGCAATAGGTTCACCACCTATTAATTGGGACTTATTAACAGCATTAGTGAAATGTGGGTGTACAACTGTGTACACCTCTGCCTACACCTTCGGAGAATACAGGTGTGATGCAATGTTATATTATATTATTTTCCATTCAAACTAAAAAATGTTGCAGCCAGTGTGCCCCAAAGTTTAGTAGGCGATAAATCCATAGCTACATCTGGGCAGGCGCTCCGTTCAATTTTATTACTATTCTCTCTGCCGACGACTTATTCGATTCACCCGTCAAAGCGGCCCGTCCTACGGGAACCTCGGTTACATTATCTCTTCGCTTTAGACGCATCTCACTAACTTATCTGTCTCACGCTTTGAGAACCAGATTTTGCTGGGTAACCTAGATTGATAATCCAAATTGTTTTATATAATATTTTGAAGGTGAAAAGTGATTTTGTTTTGTTTATTTATAGGTGTTTTTTAAAGTGACATGAACTGCATTCACAAAATCCTTGTGACTCTAATGTGAAAATAAAGCGATAACACAACAAACTTCAAAGATTAAGATCATAACATTTATAAGATATAAACACATACCTAATTACGATTATGAATAAGCTGGTTAAAATATAATAATTAAAGGTTAAGCAAAATTTTATAAATTACTAACTGGTACCACGACTTCATCTGCGTGACAAAAGCATATGTCCATCTTTAAGGTCCAATCTATCTCCTTGCCAAACTTCATTACGATCCGTTCAGCCGTTTAGCCGTGAAAAGGTAACAAACAAACAGTTACTTTCGCATTTATAATATAAGTATGGATAAATTGTCTATAAGTATTTTTAGGGCAGGCCAAGGCAAATCTAAAAAGGTCAAAACAAGGTGCATGAATGTGGCGTTCAGGAATATAGTACCATGCAATGTTTCCGACAAATATGACGCAGATGTAGTGAAGAGGAGAAATGAGAACGGCTGACCCCCACCTTGGATCTATAGAACAAAAAGAGGTAGATACTTAAATAGTCTTTATTAAAAAACACCACCACTTGCTATAAAATGGTAAATTTTAAGGTACCCATTATAAAGTCTCATTGTTTCTAAACACTTCTAAAGGACGGAATCTTCTACTTAGCCATGAAAGGATTAGCTAGCAGATTGGCAATGACAGTTATTTCCTGTTTTTGTCAAAAATCATACATATAAACAGAACGAGATAAAACTTAGAAGTTACATCGTTCTCTTTCGTTTTTCTAGGTCGCGGCAAAACACGTTATGTAAGAAAATTCTGTATTATTTATTTATTTTATATTCCTATAAAGTGAGTTGCGCAATTGTAACCTTTCTATTTCATTTTATATCGAAAAAAACGTATACCGTTTATCGTAAACGTACATTCAACAAATGCACGCAGTTTATTTAGATATTTTTTTACATTCAGTGGTAATGCTCAAGTCGAATTATATAAGGATATTAATATTTGCTGTGTTAATACCAATAGCTTATACCAAATTGGAATTTAATAATTTACAGGACAAATTAATTTTGGTAAGTTTAATATTTTTGTTTGCCGCTGTGGGAGACGGGTCTGGGCAGTTGCATGAACTCTCGAACTATCGTTGTCCCCAAATCTATTCAGCCTAGTTAGAAATAGATTTCTTCTGGATCTACGTGCTCCATCCCCCGCCACACCATGGCTTACCATCATGTGAGTTGGTGGTCAAACGTAGATCAATTTTTGATAAAAACATTTTTTATTAATTTTGTCATATTATCGTGCAACTTTATTTTGTGGCCAAAATATGGGAAGAAAGTGACATGCTGCGCCTACCCCAACTTAATAGGTATAAAGCCGACAGGATGATGATGAGTTTGTAATTTTTCACAAATTTCATTTCTGCGTCTTTATTATTAAAAAATATCAATAATACAACAAAACGTGCTAGATTTGACAGCGTGCAACAGAAGTCCGAAAAACTTCAGTATCAAGTGTATAATGTGGAATATGTTTGTGTACAATCCTTGGGCACAGGCGTTGGAATCCCTAACAGTAATTCAGTGATAGCTTTCACCAAAACCCGAACTGAACCCAAAAAAATATTTTTTCAGGTGGGTGTCTACTTGATATATTCATATCCTGCAGTATAGTAGTATTTCAGTCATTTTTAACACGTTGTATACTGAAATTGTAAACATTATAGTAATATCTTAGGTTTGCGCGATAACTACACATTATAATAAAACAACTTTTAACCGCACGCTTTTAACAGTCCTCCGCCGACCACGAACGCTGCAAAGTGTTCGAAACGTCAGGAAAAAAAAAACCAATAATGCACGCGGCTAAAAGTTGTTAAAACATTATTTTTCAGCTTTCGTCTCTTGTTGACAGCAACCAAGATTAACCGATGTACAGTAGGCCGCACGTTAATGGTAACAAAACCAGTACAAGCCAGCCTCGCATAGTATTGAAACTCTACTAATATAGGCCAGCTCAAGGTCAATGTGGTACCATAGACGTGCAGCCTACTGTACGTGCCGTTCTTATTATTGATACGGTTTTGTATTTACAGCAATTATTCGAAGTGAAACCAAAAACCAACTTGATTGCCTCGTCATTATTACTTCGCTTCCCGCTGTGCAAGCTGGCGTCAATAGCCACTGGAGACGCCAAGCAAGAACTGATGATAGTACTAGGGTACAAAGATGACAATAGTGTGAGTTGAAGTCAACACTGTAGAAATCTGCAAAACTAGGAAATGGTGCTTCAACAGCTAGTTGATGCAAATAAATACACCCATAAAATACTTACACAATATTGAGGGTAGTCATGCATTACCTGTGCACCCCCCCCCGCAAATATATGCACATACGCAAAAGGAGCAATTTTACTACACGTGTTTGTGTTGTCAAAGTAGGCTACCAGTTAATTTATTGGTTGATTGCCATATAAAGATTTTTGAAACTTAAAACGTTATATTGGTACGTAAGTATGGACATCCCTAAACTGATGTTATTACGACCATGTAAATATTGTCTACGTAATATAACGTAGTAATAGTAATAGTAGTAACGTAATCATCAGCGTTTATTCTTCGAAAGAGTCGACGTTAAAGACTAAAAAGAAGAATTCAATGTCCCATGCTATAGTTAGCGAGCCTAATGCCATCAACCGGTAATTCCGAACTCTGTACTTTATATCTGCCTAGCCTTTTCCCAATTACATTGGGGTCGGCTTCCAGTCAAACCGGATGCAGCTTAATACCAGTATTTTACATGGAGCGACTGCCTATCTGACCACCACAACCCAATTACTGGGTAACACGATATCTCGTGGTATGACTGGTCGTCAGACTTTCAGGCCTCTGACTACCCGTAACGGCTGTCATAGATCTTAATTTGACAAACCAGGACCGACGGCTTAACGTGCTCTCCGAGGCACGGAGGGGTCTCGGTATGAAATGATGGTCACCCATCCACAGACCGACCGCGGCAAGCGCAGCTTAACCTCGATCGATCGATCTGTGCAGCTGTTACTTAGCCACGAGCCCCTGTGAGTTGAAGTCAACACTGTAGAAATTTGCAAAACTAGGAAATGGTGCTTAAACAGCTAGTGGCACACCCACAAAATTGAGGGTAGTCATGCATTACCTGTGCACCGCCCCCCTCCCCACCCGCAAATATATGCACATACGCAAAAGGAGCAATTTTCACCTTTACTACACGTGTTTCGCCCCCCACCCATCAAAGTGGGCTACCAGTTAATTTATTGGTTGATTGCCATATAAAGATTTTTGGAACTTAAAACGTTATATTGGTACGTAAGTATGGACATCCCTAAACTGATGTTATTACGGTCATGTAAATATTGTCTACGTAATATAACGTAATTATCATCAGCGTTTATTCTTCGAAAGAGTCAACGTTAAAGACAAAAAAGAAGAATTCAAAGTCCCCCCCACTCAAGTTATAGTTAGCGAGTCTAATGCCATCTACATGCAATTCCAAACTCTATACTATATCTACATAACCTTTTCCCAATTACATTGGGGTCGGCTTCCAGTCAAACCGGATGTAGCTTAACACCAGTGTTTTACATGGAGTGACTGCCTAACTGACCTCCACAACCCAGTTACTGGGTAACACGATATCTCGTGGTATGACTGGTTGTCAGACTTTCATGCCTCTGACTATCCGTAACGGCTGTCATAGATCTTAATTTGACAACCCGGACCGACGGCTTAACGTGCTCTCCGAGGCACGGACAGACGAAACTCTGTACTGTTACTAAGAATTCCATTACTGAAAACTCTAATAACATTTTTACAAGCCCGGAATTCGAATCCGGGCCCAGGTCCGGCTATGCAAAGCCTTGTGCCCAAAACATTAATGAAGCAGTTACAAAAACCAATGACCAGCAAGAAATTTTTTATATATAATTTTGTGATACTTATTCGTGTGAAATATTTTATTTTTTTAAATTTAGTTGAAGACTTGCTACACGAGGCTCAAGGAAGCTGTCAGGCTGATGGCACAGACTGACCTGACAGTCTTCAACAGGATATACTTGAATTACACAGAGGATATAGATAAATCATTCTTTGCTAATTCTACTGAAAAATTTGGAGTACAAGTTGAAAAAGTTGGATTTAACTATCCCAAAGCTGCTGCTTCTTATATCAATCGCATGGTAAGTATTGCCTCTTGTGTATAGCGTTTTATTTTTACGGTTTTAACTGGGTTTTTTTTCACGAGTGCCCAAAATATGGGTATTATGGTTCAAGTACGTATGTTTGTTAATTTCTTTATTCAACTATAACTTCTAAATGCCTGTACCGATTTAGATGAATGTGGTATCGTTGGAATCCTTGCATTTTCTCGAGTAACTTTTTAGTTGACACATGACAAAGGCGCGTTTAAATTTTTGGAATTTATAATTTTTTTAGAAAATTTTAGCGAGTCGCTATCTCTGGTCAGTCTCTGACTAAATCAGCGGTCTGTCAGTAGATATGTTACTGCCAAAAGTATAATCATTTGAGTATCTTCATGCTTTGGAGAGCACGTTAATTAATAGCGAATTTCGTAGACCTCGTCAGTCTAGTGGTCGCAAGCGCGGCTGCTGAGCGTGAGGTCCCGGGTTCGATTCCCAATTTCGACAAAGAGTTATTGGGTTTTTCTGTTAAGAAACTCTTAGTAGTTGGTGGTACGATGCCCCTGTGCTTCAGACGGCACGTAAAACCGTCGCTCCTGCGCCTGACCTGTCTCCGGTCCTATCGGTCTATGAGAGTGTAGGAAGAGAGAGCACATCTGCATTTACTTATACCCTAGTGCATTATAATATCTCCTGCGTACTTGGCTAATCTCCATGGATTTAGACCGCCGTGACCAAAACACGGTCGGGAGGAGTATTATTAATTATTTAACAGCAGTCGCTTGGCCAAGTTAGTGGCCTATCTATGGCAGAGATGGCTTGAACAACTATTGCCATTAATTTGAATCCTACACCAAAGAAGAACTGACCACACCAAATAAAACAGAGCATAGCATCACAACTGTATTCCCCAAAGTGGTAGGCAGAAGTGTACATAGGGGCACACCTACATTTCAGCAATGCTGTTATTAAGTCCCATATGGTGAGCCTATTGCCATCTACCCACACCAAATAAAACAGAGCATAGCATCACAACTCTATTCCACAAAGTGGTAGGCAGAAGAGCCTACATAGTGGCACACCGACATTTCAGCAATGCTCTTATTAAGTCCTATATGGTGAGCCTATTGCCATTTACCGGGCACAATTCCAAACTCCGGGCTACTAGTGGGCGTTTCCTAATTGAAAATCAAAATAATACTTTTCCCGACTCCTAGTCGAACCCAAGACCTCATGCTCAACAGTCGCACTTGAGACCATTAGAACAACGAGGCAGTCGAAAGAACAGGAAATAAAATTTTCTTTTTAATTTCGTGTGATTTGTTTCATGGTATTGGACTTGTTCAAGCTGATACAATGCACAACGACACGAATGTAGTTGATTACAATCAGCATGAGCACGTGACAGGGTGGGCTCTGTTGCTCGCTGTTTAAGTTCTGCATTTCTCTATCTCTCTCTAGTCAGTAAAAGTAAACAAAGCAGATAATTATTTAACCTCGATATTTGATATGACTTCTGTATCATTCATAGATGTACGTGTTAAGTTATAAACAATACTAGCTGATGCCCGCGACTTCGTCTGCGCGACTAAAGGTAGCCTATGTCCTTCCCGAAGATACAATCTATCTCCTTGCTAAATTTAATTACGATGCGTTCAGCCATTTAGTCGTGAAAAAGTAATAAACAAACAAACAGAGTTACTTTCGTATTTATAATATTAGTATGGAAGTATAGATATCTTTATCAGTTATAAAAATCTCGACAATCATAAATTTTTTAACTGACTTCACAATATTGTGTATTATTTTGCTTTGATTTCATTCTGTATTACAAGTGGATTAAATATTTAAGGTGACGTTTAAAGCTATGTCAGAGACCTACTTACGGTTTAACACTTGGTTGTTCGTCAACCATACATTAATATTACTCCTCCCGACCGTATTTCGGTCACGGCAGCGGCCTATCTTCACAGAGATCAGCCAAGTACGCAGGAGATATTATAGTGCACAATGTGTATGCGCAAACACAGGTGCACTCCCTCCTGCTTCACTCTCATAGTCCAATGGGACGGCAATCCGACACGACCGGAGAGAGATCAGGCGCAGGACCGACGGCTTTACGTGCTCTCCGAAGCACGCAGGTATCAAACCACCAACTTCCAAACTCCGGGCTACTACTGAGACAGAAAAACACAATAACATTTTGCCTGACCTGGGAATCGAACTCAGGACCTTACGCTCAGTAGCCGCGCTTGCGACCATTAGACCAACGAGGCAGTCAACCCTACATTAAGAGGTCGTGGAATCATTAATGTACTGATTCTTGCAGGTAAGCGCTGGAACATTTAAAAGAATAATAGATATTGTGGATCCCACAGACCTTAATAAAGAAACAATGATGGTTATCGTGACGGCTGCGCACTTTAAAGTAAGTAGTATTTTAAGTTCGAGCGTTGGCACGGTACGACAAGTAACACGTGTTCAGCACTGCACGTTTTCATTTCTTTTTAAATCTTTCTTAGAAATGTTGAAGTATGAATTTGAATTTTAGTTAAATAAAAAGGAGTATCTCAATATAATCGTATATGGAATGCAACTTTTTTTTTCAATGTTGCATTTCTCCTGGTTCACGAATGCGTTGTTAGGCACGTCTCACATGCACGCACACACCGAGACACAAGTTTTTACAATAACTCTTTTAATGTGTGGGTTGTATGTTACATACAAGTGTTCCTGTATATACTTTGAACCAAATCCAATAATGCGCATCTTTGTTTCATGTATCCATAAATTATTATTAGTTGAAATAAGAAAAACGATCGAAAGAATTTGTTATGACCCTTATTATTATTTATACAAGCTGTTGATAAGCCATAAGCCCATGCCATATTTAATAAAGTGACTATACAGATGATAACATGAATCAGTATAAATGAATAACATTTTTTTATTTTATTTAATTAGCCATCTCTCGCATTTGCTGCGCGCGACTACTTCCAACCAATGCAAACCACAAAAAAATAGGTATAGGAGATATAAGTCCTTTGACGACGTTTATAAAAAAAACGCAAAAGTTTTGAAGTGGCTATTTAATAACCGTAGAGGTAGAAGTAAGTTTAAATATAGCACGGGTTTTTTTTTTTATAAAAAATGGATCTACGTTTAGCCATTAACTCGCCTGATGTTAAGCGACGGTGTGGCTGAGGATGTAGCACGTAGATCTAGAAGAAATCTATTCACTAATAGTAGAGTGGATAGATTTGAGGAGAACGACAGTTGCGGAGTCGATGCAACTTCCCAGACCCTTCTCCCACAACGGTTGCACCGGACTACATCCCGAAACATGACTAGGTCGCTTCACTGCATAGCTTCGTCCGGTGGCTGGTAACAAGCCACGGCCAAAGCCTCCCACCAGAGTAGTTTTGCCTGTTTTGCACCACCCAGGAGCCACGTGTAGGGATTACATTTTAAGGGTGCACTCCTAAGGACTCGGGCAACTCAGCCCCCAATATATATATAGCTCAACAGCTTGTATGTTGGATACTTGGATGTTGCTATAAAAATATTCCCCTTTTCTGTTGTAATCTCCTTAATAATTTGTAGTTTTTACTATTGTTAATACTTTACAGGGTACCTGGGAGTTCCCATTCGATTACCGACTAACAAAGTTAATGAAGTTCCGTCATTTTGACGGCAAGAACTCAAGAGTACCTATGATGGCCAAAATCGACTCATTTTCGTTTGTAGCAGCTAGTGATTGTCAGGTAAGTGTTGCCAACAACACACTGTCTCTGATAAATGTCGGTAAAACAATATTCAAGAAACAATGACAGTCAGCAACTTAAGTAGAAATACATTTTCAATTTTTTCACGAGTTGTTTAAAAATAAAACCATTTAGTGAAAATATATGAAATTAGAGTGATATAATAAAGAATAACCGCCAGTCTGTGTCTCCAGTGGTATTTGATAATATGCCTATAGCATACTCAGATTCCGCTAATATGTTGGGTGTCATTATAGATTGCAATCTCTCCTGGGATGCTCACATTACGGAAGTGAGTCGGAAGGTTTACTACTCGTTCCAGTCTCTCAAACGTCTCCAGCGATTCCTACCGTTTCAAACGAAGGTTATTCCCTCGCAATCTCTTCTTCTACCACTTCTAGACTATGCTGATGTCTGTTTTCTTGACGCAACGGAGGAACTTTTGTATAAACTCTAACGACTACAGAACCTGTGTATCTGTTTCATTTTCGGCCTCCGGAGTACGCCCATGTGTCAGAATTTCGGACCAGGCTGAGATGGTTATCGATTCGGCGTCGTCGGGACACTCATGTTCTATCTCTCATCTTTTCTACTCTTCACAATTAAACTCTCCTACATATCTTCGTGAACGTTTTCAGTATCTTGTTCCTAGGGGTAAGCCTACCCCCGCCTACTCCTAGCCTACTCCTGCCGCGTAGCGTCTTCTCTTCTCCTTCGTACTCCGCATCACATCTCCAGCCGCGATGATCATTCCTTCACAATTTGTGCAGTGCGTCTCTGGAACTCTCTCCCTCACTCGATACGTGACAGTCCTTCTCTAGACGTTTTCAGGAGAAGAATAAAGAAGCATTTACTTTCACATTAACATAGTAAATAAATGGGTATTTATGTGTATGTATGTTTGCTGGTAGAAAACTCAATTTTGAGTTAAGCTCGCCTTTGTACATGACGTTACATAATATATTGTTGTTCTGAATTTTTTTTTTAAGTACAATAATGATTATAATAATAATTTAAGTAATAGCATTATAAACCGTGGTAATGGTTTATTTTGTTAGAACATTACGAAATAATAATCTACAAAGGTTACTGCACTATAAGTGCATAGTTAGTAGTTCATACAAAAAATGAATCGAAATTCCATAACATTCTCTGACTATACATTATTGTTTTGTTCGTAGGCCCTATCAATAAAGTTTGGAAGTTGGAGATCTTCTTTCACCATTGTTTTGCCAAACTCTCCACAAGAGCTGCCGACACTACTGGATAAATTGCAAAGTACACCAAATTATGTTCAAAGCCTGGTTAAGAATATGAAAATGTCCCCTATGAAAGTGTTATTACCAAGGTTTAAAATAAAAACATATCTAGATTGGACCGGATTTCTACAAGAGGTAAATAGCGTAACATATAACACATAACTCATTTTGCTGCGTCCACGTTCATACATTTGGTCATATAAGCGCGCCGTTTGTGAGTACTATGCAGTTCGTAATGATCGTAGCAGGTGGTGTAGCGAGTTTATGTATAAGTCGCAGATGGATTGTAGAATAAGCTGTTTTACAAAACTGCTAGCTGATTTACAAAACAGTACTGTTATGAAAAACAGCTGAACAACGTTTAGCGGTTTTACATAATTATTGAACTTTATCACGCAGAATTGTATGAACGTTTTGCGTTTATCAATGCAGCGGGTCAACGATCAGAGATTATGTAAAACAAAGTGAAATAAAATGTCAGATTGTTGATTTTAGTTCGAAATTTTATCGCATATGGCTCTGTGTTTCTTTTAACAACAATAACCTAACTTTATTTTACTTCTAAGTCAGTAGCAAAAAAAGATGAAATCTTAGAATAACGTAAATACTAAACCACTATAATAGTCGACAATATATCGGGATTATGAAAGAAAATAAACGAAATTGATCACCAGCGAGCGAAGCGAGCTCGTGAGTTTCGTGTATCCTGACACGGACAGGTTAGGTTGGAAGAGGATGACGGGGCCAGTGAGCGAGTGTAGCGAGCGAACTACCCCCGTCATCCTCTTCGTGTTTAGGTTTTTTCTAACCTTACAGACACAAAAGTAGGAGCTCCGCGAAGCGGGGCTCCGTCGACCCAGCCACGGAAAGTCAAATCAGAATACAGTATCTTTATTTACTTGAGTAGTGACTATCCATTTAATATACCTATACAATAAACAAATCTGCCCCACTGTAGATATGTCATTTTGCATTACGTCTAAACGTGGGTAGCAGTTTTGTAAAAGGTATCGCAATGACAATCCAGCTGTTTTATAAAACAATACTGTTTTTTTTTTTTTTTTTTTATGTTATAGGGGGCAAACGAGCAGACGGCTCGCCTGATGGTAAGCGATTACCGCCGCCCATGGACACCCGCAACACCAGAGGAGTCACAAGTACGTTGCCGGCCTTTTAAAAAGGAGTACGCTCTTTTCTTGAAGGTTTGAAGGTCGTATTTGTCCGGAAATACCGCAGGCGACAGTTCATTCCACAGTTTTGTTGTGCGAGGCAGAAAGTTTCTAGAGAAACGCACAGTTGTGGACTGCCAACCATCTAAATGATGGGGATGGAACTGCTGTCGCGTAGAACGATGGCGGAAAGAGGCGGCAGGGATCAGTCCGAACAATTCCTCGGAGCACTCCCCATAGTATAGGCGATAGAAGATGCATAGCGAGGCCACATCTCTACGCAGCGCCAAGGGGTCTAGCCGGTTTGAAATATCTTGGCAGTCGACGATACGAATCGCTCTCCGTTGGATGCGGTCCAGAGGGAGAAGCTGGTACTGGGGTGCCCCTGCCCAAAGATGAGAGCAGTATTCCATGTGAGGCCGGACCTGCGCCTTATAAAGTAGTAGGCCGTGGGCCGGAGTGAAATACCGTCTCGATCTATTGAGTACACCAAGCTTTTTGGAGGCTAGCTTAGTCTTACCCTCTAAATGGCCGCGGAACTGGACTTCGCTCTGTTTTGTAAGGCTAGCAGTTTTGTAAACCAGTGGATTCTACTATCCATCTGCGACATATATATGCAATAATAGCATGTCTTTTGACAACGTACGCATTGCATTAACTGCAAAGTTGGTCGTGTCGGTTCAGTCACCTGTATAGGGACTGAATAGATAGCAATGACGTCGCCAAAAGACGTGTTAAAATATGGATGATGAATTCGCAGTGGTGAGCAGAGGTCGAGATGGCTTAGTGGTCAGAGCGCCTGGAGTATTTATTCGGGAGACGCAGGTTCGAATCCTTCACACGACCGTATTATTTTTCCATTTAATATTATAAATGTATTGTGGCTGATGAATTATGGGTGTACTAGCTGGTGCCCGCAACTTCGTCTGCGCGACTAAAGAAAGCCTATGTCCTTCCCCAGGATACAATCTATCGTTTAGTCGAGAAAAGGTAAAAAAAAAAAAAAAAACAAAGCAACAGAGTTACTTTCGCATTTATAATATTAGTATGGATGAATTAAATTCAAGATAATAAAATCAATCTAGTTACAATCAGTCACCTGTATAAGAACTGGACAGATAGTGATGACGTCAACAAAAGACGTAATAAAATGTTGAAGAAGAATTCGGAGCAGTGAGCAGAGGTCGGAATGGCTTAGTTAGCAGAGGCCTTGCAGTATTTGTCTGGGAGGCGCAGATTAAAATCCTGCTCACCAATACAACTTTAGAGTTCAATACGCAGGCATTAATGCTAATTATTGTTCAACAGTTATTACTCACGTGCAATCTTCGGAATTGCCCGATGTAGCCGCGAGCTCTGCTCGAAGTTAGTCGGGCAATCCCGAAGAATGCACGTGAATAATAACCGTTGAAATTAATTTATCAGGCATTAATGCATTTGAATTATTTGTTTCTGTATTAGTCATCATTATATTTTTTTATCCTTTCAGATGGGATTATACGCGGTTTTTAATAAAAACGCTTCAGGATTGTCAGCCATCTTAAAAAAGGACAGTACGTTGAAGAATATTCCTCTGAGCAAAGTGAAACAAAAAGTTTTCATACAAATTGACGAACTGGGTGTTGCCAGATTTACACGAGGTAAAAGTCAGATAACTTAAACTACATACAAAATTAATATATCTATTAGATTACTATAGTTAATTCCTCATTGTTTAGTGTTCGCAACTGCGGCTGCTGATCATGAGGTCCTGGGTTCGATTTCCGGTTTGAGCAGTGTTATTGGGTTTTCCCAACCTTTTTTGGGACTCAATAACGGCGATGTACCAACCAGAATACACCTCTGCTTAACCCTTCAGGGAATAGGCGTCATGCTATGTAACTTCAAACCACATAGTGAAAAGAGTTGTAAAGTTATTGACGCTCGCAAGATGCATGCCACTGTACAGTTTTAATCACCACGCATGGGATTGTATTGGCAGACATAGCATATAAATAATCATTTTATATAACGCGCTAGCTGATGCCTATGACTTCACCTGCACAACAGAATGTAGCGTATGTCTATACTAAAATTCATCCACATCCGTTCAGCCGTTTTTGCGTGATTGAGCAACAAACATCCAGACATACAAATTTTAACATTTAACATACTAGTAGAATAAGATTAGTAGCGAGCACTGATACTTTTGTGGTTAGAAGGTTCAGTCACCATGTAGTGATTAAGTAGATGACAGAGTGACATCACTACAAGACGTATAAAAAAGTGCAGGTTAAAAATCCTACTCACCGTCGTATTTAAATAAAGGTAATTGCATCTTTACGACATTGTATTAACTGCAAAGTTAGTCGTAACGTGAACGAAGAATTCGCGGTCGTGAGCAGAGGTCGAGATGGCTTAGTGGTCAGAGCGCCTGGAGTATCTATCCGGGAGGCACAGATTCGAATCCTGCTCACAACCGTATTCTATTTCCATTTAATATTATACTTTAGATTATTGATAATTCCAAATCAAAAGTACCCGAGTTAAATATTGCCACTCCACTATCTTTTACTAATGAATGAATTGCTATTTACAGATCCTTACAAAGAAATGGGACCACCAGGAATGCCGTTATACCTAGAAGTACCCAAATTCACCGTGGACAGGCCATTTTACTTCGAAATCACCATAGACTTCGAGAATGCTCGGTTCCATCTTTTCACTGGCGTTTACTATGGTCCTGAACCTGATGCTTTAAACATTTAGTGTTTAATAAGAACATGCCTTGTGTAAGAAGATACGGGTACCGGAAGAAAAATCGATTATTTTGTTCTAAAATTGTTTGTATAATTACTCACTCACTCACATTTTAGTTAATTATTGAAATAAATTGTTATTTGAAGGTTTATTTGATAAAATTATTGAATATTTTACAGCCATATTACTGGGGCGCTCATTGCTGTTTTTTTAATCTCACCCACACTCACTCACTCACCTGTGGCTGAGTTAAAACTAAAACAGGTGGCAACTCATCTTACCGTGTTATTTTATATGCTAAGTTGCCACCAAATAATTAAGCAGTGGTTTCACTATTGGATTGCCAAATCAAACTTAATTTTACTTCCAAACTTTCTGCAATACTGACTTTTCGAAATCATGTGCATAATATGAATGAATGTTGATTCATTTAATTAAAACTGTAAAAGAAAACATCGGGAGGAAACCTGAGAGATTTTCACGATGACATTGTAAAGCCATGTCAGAAGCCTAGGTACGGATGGTTTAAACTCTGAGACTAAAGAAGTATAATTAAAAACTGGTTCTACTACAAAACAAAAGAGATACCGACGGGACCGATTTTAAAAGATAGTATTATTTTAATTTAGAATTTTAAAACATGGTATTATTTTAATTTAGAATTTTCCATTATTCTGAACAACTATGCCTAACAAATACGAGTCTTCAGACCAAACAAAATTACCACTCATACAATAACCGAGTAATATTTTTGTTTAAGAAGTCAACTTTTAAAGTTATAAATTTTTTGGAAAGTAAAATACGGTCGCAGGCAGGATTCGAGCCTGCACCTCTCGAACAAACACACCAGGGACACCGTGGAGTGTTTGTCCGGGAGGTGCGACCGTATTTTTCCTGCTACAAAGATTTATAACTTAAAAGTTCGCTACGCATGCGTTAATACGTTTAAAAAATTATCTGTATAATCAACTCTTGTTTATTGTATGATAACCCTGTTTCATAGACATAGTTGTTTAGTTTCATAGGTAAATCGTATCGAAACGTTTTGTAATTTTGCATCATTTGTACAGATTGGAATGTAATTTCTACTCTGTACAAATGTTGAAAAATAGCTTCGTTATAATCCCAATTTAACACTATTTACATAATTGGATTTTTTTTCCTGACGGGGGGCATTTTAGTCATTGGCGTCAATTCTGATAAAGCTATATAAATACTAAAAGCATTGAGCTATCTTTTACTAAGAGCGGGACGAAATAAATTGAGAGACACATTCAAATTAAGTCATGTTATCCTATAATTTCCATGCAAGATTTACCTATAAGATTTGTCTATAAGAGAGGCCACCTAAATTGGTGCCTTCTAAAAATGTTCGGAGATTTTAATTTGACGTGCCTAAATTCATTTTCGACATTATTCTTATATCTTTGAGATCTCCCGTCTTGCTCTTATAAACGGTTAGTAAAAGACAACAATACTCTAAATTTAGTTTAGGAGGGTTTCATAAGAATTGACACCAACATAAAAAAAATATTTCAACCCCTTCTCAATTAGTCAGCTAGGCGGTAATTAGGGGACATTTGCAGGACCACGCGTGTCTGACACGTGTCCCACTAGTTAGCTATCATTGTGGATTACGTTTTGTAATTTGAGAACTTTAATTTCAATAATTTAACAAAGGTTTTTCTGGATTATTGAATTCAAATGAACATGCATTGTCATGTCAAATAAAATTTAGTGTTCTAGAGCATCACAAATAGTGTATTGATGTGTGAATAGTTGAACCAGATGGGAGAAAATATTAACCATTGGTAACTGTATTTACACACGGCGTTTTCAGGGTGTGTCTCTGTGTTTATTCCTATAATCCATCATATCATTTAAATACCAGAAGAATTCGCCCTAGAAGCATATACACCGACTTTATTGGTGATGGCCTCCAAAAAACTCAGGGCGTGGTACTCGCAACCAGTGCGCGTGTATGACAAATTTACATGTATGATTGTAGACGAAACAAAAGAAGAACGTAAGGATCGTAGCGTTCTGTAGTTTCTGCCAACCCCCATGAGAAAAAGGTGTGAGTTTATGTATATATCTTTAAAATACCTATATACATATAGCATCACGCCTGTATTCCCCGAAGGGGTAGGCAGAGGTGTACACAATTGTACACCCACATTTCACCAATGCTGTTATTAAGTCCCATGTAATAGGTGGTGAGCCTATTGCCATCTACCGGGCACAATTCCAAACTCCGGGCTGCTACTGAGAATTTTGTATCAGAAAAACTCAATAATACTTTGCCCGACCCGGGAATCGAACCCGAGACCTCATACTCAGCAGTCGCGCTTGGGACCACTAGACCAACGAGGCAGTTATATACAAAGTTATAAATTGTTGTGGAAAAAGAAGACGATTGTGAGCAGGATTGCAGCATGCGCCTGGAAATACTCAAGAAGGCGCAGATACAAATCCTGAGTACGACCGTATTGTTCTTTCCATAAAAAATATAACTTTAGAGTTCGATACATAACGCATGGATAATGCGTTTGAAAAAATTATCAGTAAAGTAGTTTCACTTTTAAATACCTATCCAAAAAACAATCGCTGCCAAATTTCGATGGGACAGCTTATGCTGTATGGGGCCTTTTTAGGTCTCGTACAAGTTGTTTTTTTTTATCAAAAATGGATCAAGGTCTGGCACCCAACTCGCCTGATGATCACGAGCACGTAGATCCAAAATATATCTATTCATTCTTAAGTACAGTGGATAGTTTTTGGGAGAACGATAGTTTGGGAGTAGATGCAACTGCGCAGACCCGTCTCTCACAACAGTTGCACCGAACTACATCCCGAAACACGCCTAGGTTGCTTCACGGCATGGTATCGTCCGATGGGTGTTAACCAGCCCCGACCGAAGCCTCCCACCAGAGGGACACGTGTAGGGATTCCATTTTATGGGTACACTCATACGGACGCGGGCAACTCAGCCCCCAATATATTGTATATATGATTGTTTTAAACGCCTGAACTGATTTAGATTTATGGGATATTGTTAGAATCCTTACATTGTCCCAAGTAACATAGGCTAGTAAGATTTAACGAATATGTAATATAGTAGCTGTGGTGCACATCACGACTACACAATACATTTTAACACCGGATCTCACATAATACACGCACAACAAGGATTTTAAACATACTGCATTTATTTTATATTTAATTTATGTAGGTAGGTACCTTCGAAAAAGTATTTACACATAAAAATAACTTTAATATACATTTCCTCTATTTACATCTCGAAAAACAACATAATATCTTTTGTTTATTCTCATTGATGATTGACGTTGACAGCTCATGCGTTTGCGCGTCGCCTTCAGTGTTGCTATGGTCTCCCTTAATTTGTCTTACCATAGACAAATTTATGATGCGGAGACTAAGGCAGAGATGCATGCGGGAACGTGATACACACGAATGAGTAAATAAATTAATCACAAAAATATTTATTTACGACTATGAATCTATTTAATTATATGTATATCACAATTGTTTAATTATTTACTATTTATTCTATCTATTGCATGTTTGCGTACACCGTGGTTGCCTGTGATATCCTAACTGAAAACCAGCGCTGCTACATTTTGGTGGAGCAGCTTATGCTGACATAGGAGCCTTTTTGGGTCTCGTGCAGGTTTTTATTATTCTTATTTTTTGTTTTTTTAATTATTTGTTCTTTGTCGGTCATGTATAACCTGTAAGAGCCCAAAATAAATATTTTCTTTCTTTCTTTCTTTCAAATATTTTTCCTTCTTTAGTTTACATTGCATAAGTTACATCAAATTCCACAAGAATTTCCTTTCACAAACACAGTTGTAACTCAATATATCACACACAACCATTAAGTTCAGGTCAAACAATAAATTGTTTTAGATCGTAGTACCCATTTGAATATTGCTAAGTGTTTTGCCATGCATACAAAATGGCGTCGAATAAGCAAGGGTTGTTATTTATAACATTGTTAGACGAAGTTTCATACGTTTGAGGGTACATAATTAATTCATTTGTTGTTAATCTTTCATGAGATTTTAAGGAGTGTTGAATTTACATATATAGTGGCATCAGTAACTGAGAAGTTGTGTAGAAATTGTTTAGCATGGTATGGCTATGTAATGAGGAGAGATGAGTATCATGTGACGAGGAAAGAAGTTTTGAATATGAATGTGGTTGACTATAAGAATAGAGGAAGACCAAGGAAGTGATGATTAATGCTTTGATTTCACGTTCATTATAAGAACCGCGAAACAGTGGAATGCGTTGCCGGAGAGGGTCTTCCCCGATAGTTACAATCTGGGTATCTTCAAGACGCGAGTGAATCGGTTTCTTCTAGGCAAACGTCATCGTAGACCGCATTATCAGATGGCCGTCAAACGCAAGCCCATAAAGCTAATATAACCTAATAAATGCGATGGATGGATGGTTTTAAAGATGATATGGCTAGAAAAGGAATTACTGCCGATATGACGACTGATAAAGATGTATGGAAGAAGAATACTTGCTGCAACAACCCCAAATAAATTAGCATGAGTGCAGGGGGATGATGTTGAATTTACATACATATAATCACGCCTGTTCCCCATTGGGGTAGGCAGGGACTATCGATTTCCACCAGCTTCGATTCTGACACACATCTTTCACTTCTTCTATGTTTATTAAAGTCTTCATGCATGCTCGTCAGATTAGACTCCTCCTTTGCTATAGTTGAATTTATATACGTATACAAAATTGCTGCATTAAAATTAATTTGAAAAAGCATTCTCAGTAGGCCTTCATGGTCTACTGAGCGCAAAATACCTGGTTCCGATTCCCAGGTCAGACAAAATCTTACTGGGTTTTTCTAGTAGGAAATGCCATCTACCGGGCACAATTCTAAACTCCGGTCTGCTACTGAGAATTATTCCTTAATAAAAACTCAATAATACTTTGCCCGACCGGGAACCGAACCCAAGTCTCCATGCTCAGCAGTCGCGCTTGGGAGCACTAGACCAACAAGGCAGTTGAGTTTTAACTTGCCTCCCATTCAAATCGCTACGAACCGCACAAACTAGCCGTTAAAACCAAATTAATACCAGCTTATAAGACTATTGTCTATAAATCAGTAATAGGTTTCACCCAAAGCTTCTCGGGTCTAATCTGACAGGTGGTAGAGTCCGAAGTACTGCGACAAACCCAACCAGTGGGAAATCGGCTTTGTCTGGATCGAAAAACGGAATAAACTTCTAGTATCAACTGTTATACCTATATTAGCTGCAAAATTGGTTGTGTTTCCTTGGTGAAGGTGGTGATGAAAAGGAGTATTAGGTAAGATTTATTGAAACAATATTAGACACTGATAAATTATTGAAAATAAAAAAATGCTTGTGCATATCAACTTTTGCATATCATAACAATGTTACTTACCGCAATTTTTTCTTTAACGTATGATTATTTACTTTTCTTTCATTTTGCACGTATTGAGGGTGAATGAATAAAAATAATTGAAAAAAGTGAAATCTGACATTTTGAGAAAATTAATATATTACTTGCTAAGTAAACCATGTAACTACTCAAAAAATTTATTTACATCTACCCATGCAGGTAACTCGTTCAAACGCATGTGTGGCGAACTCTAAAGTTATAAACTTTTGTGGAAAGGAACACCTACCTAATCCTAAACCTCAGATATGTCAGACGTATCGGGCGAAACCTGCTAAATACTCAACAGGAACTTTATTAGAAGTAGGTACTTAATTTAATTACATATTAAGTATACAAACATACATACAATCAATCATAACAATCTAAACAAGACACCGTATAAACTATAAACCGAACATTAATTCGGCGGTACCAACAGCAGCAACGTGAACGTAACAGTGCCGCCAACCGCACCTACAACAAGCCGTTAGGTACGGTGCGCAGAAAAATTGTGCGCCGCGCGTACAATGACAGCGGGTCATTTGTTAATTCGCTGAAATATGGTGGCAGGCGACGGCTATTCATTATAAGGCCGGCTCGTTTGCGCCACACGTGTGGGCTGGTACGGTCAGCAAGGCAAGGTGCATCAACGATGAGTAAAATGTTCAGTTACTTACGTCTATTAAATAATCTTGTATTGTGTTATCGCCATGCCTTAAATATATCGATATACTTATTTATATATTTTTGTTTACTTTCTAGTCCGCCTAGTGGTCACAAGCGCGACTGCAAAGCATGAGGTACTGGGTTCTATTTCTAGATCGGTGAAGTGTTATTGGGTTTTCTGTTAGGAAATTCTAAGTAGCAGCCCAGACCATAGAATTGTCTGGTAGATGGCAATAAGTTCAACACTTAATAACATCGTTGGTAAAATGTGTGTATACAACTGTGTACGCTTCTGCCTACACCTTCGGAGGATACAGGCGTGATGACTATATCTTTACTCTCTAGTTAAAAATCCAAAATATATATCATAGTCCGGTCTAGTCTAGATTAATCTCGTTAACTTTTGAAAATATTAACCAGGTTATTTATTAAATTGTACAAGTAAGTCAAGATAAATATTTGAAAAGCATTAACGCATGCTTAGCGAACTCTAAAGTTACAATATTAAATGGAAAAAGAATACGGTCGCGAACAGCGGTCGAGATGGCTTAGTGGTCAGAGCGCCTGGAGTATTCATCCGGGAGGCGCAGGTTCGAATCCTGTTCTCGACCGTATTATTTTTTCATTTAATATTGTAACTGTACAAGTAAGTGTTTTTGTTTAAATATTGATATCACATGACAATCTGAAACTTCAGTTTCATTTCATGATAAGTCAATACTCTGTTATAAATCAAATTACTCAAAGCGGAGAATATACATTTTTACTCAGTTCACATCGTGTAATTTCATCTGCTAACCGTACACAGCCGGTGCATTCGCTCGTGCAATGGAGACGAATTGCGTTCTCTATGTGCATCTCTTTCTATCATCTTACGAATACATCAACCTGTCCCTGTCTGCCACATGTTAACTATGTTGTATTTCAGTAGGCCTACGTTGAAGAAGCCTTCAAAAAGAGAAAATACAGGTGAATAGATATTAAATAACGATAAATGTGTACGTAAAAGCTTTTGGCATAGGAATAAAATTTGATGGATTGCATTTTTTGGTTATGAAATATGTTAAAAGAGGTTGCAAACTTTCAGTGTTTATATTACATTTATTTTGATACAAGTACCAGAGAATTGTGGCATTTTGTATAATAATATTTATTTTTGTTATCCCATTTTATTTAAAACTAGCTGGGTATATGCGCGACAATAGGTACCCTATGTCCTTCTCCAATGTCCAATCTATATTTATATCAAATTTCATCCAAATCCATTTAGCCGTTTTTGTGTGATTGAGTAACAAACATTAAAACATACAAACATTCAGATTTTTAATATTAATAGGATTTATTTATTTACTTTAAAACACCCGTAGGCCTCTGACGTGTTTTAACACATCGTGATACTATTTTCCTCACGATGTTTGCCTTCACTGTTTTAATCAAGTCATACATTTTTTATAATTTATTTATAGAAAAGTCAGTGGTGCGAGCTTCAGATTTCAACTTGCAACCTTGATCTACCAGTCTCACAGTCATACCACAAGACTATCAACTATTATTCTGTAGCATCTATGACCGAGAGTTTTTACTCCATCACATTTAGTACCTTGTGAAAAGATAGACTATTCGTCAAAGACAAATGAAATACACGAAGATAATAAGAGTAGTACATACAGGGTTTAAGTAAGCTTCCATCGTCTTATCCACGATGTTTATTTCTCCAAGGTTACCTCCTGCTTCACTGGAGTGATTAATCGTCTCATCAAAAATCTGCTCCATTTATCTTGTCAATGCTTCTTCCTATTTTTCATCACATGTCCAAACCAGCCGCAACAATCATTTGCCGTAACACATATAAAATCAAGTATAGTTCCTTATAAAAGGTGTCTCGTAATAATTTACAGACCACATTAGTCAGTCACATCAGTCTGATTCGCGACGTAGCCGCAGACTCAGCTCATGACTAAGGGCTCCGTTCGAGTTCGAAACTAGTCGGGCAAACCCGAAGAATGTACGTGAGTAGTAACCGGTGAACAATAATGAATATGAAATATGGCACAGTTAAAGTTTATATGTAGAAAGAGTGCAGAAAGCTAGCAGTAGGCTGGCCATGTCTACCGTATGCCCGATCAATTGTGGGCCAAGATCGCCACTAAGTGGAGTCCTGATATAACCAGACGGCGGCGTCGTGGCAGACCCTGATAAAGATGGCGGGATAAGCTAGACTTTTCTAAAATATATCTTCCAAGTATGTTAAATTGTTATAGACCCCAATCAGTACAGATATTATTTTTAGTACTATCAATTATTGTTCACCGGTTACTACTCACGTGCATCACGTGTCAAACTAGTTTGACTCGCGATATGCCGCGGGCTCTGCTCAAGACTAAGGGCTCCGTTCGAGTTAGAAACTAGTCGAGCAATCCCGAAAAATGCACGTGAGTAGTAACCGGTGAACAATAATTGATACGAATATGTTTCACGATAGTTATTATATTTTTAGTACTATTTAATATTCTATTACCACGAAGCACGAATATAGGATGACATTAGTACTCATCATCCGCATGCATGTGTCAGGTAAGTTCATTTGTAAATGACGGCTGGTGTCAATACCAGGAATCAAGTAAACAATTAATAACATTTACTTAATACAGACTTATTTGATGAGTTCATGAAGGTATTGAGAAAGCATTTTATGATACTTTCTTTGAAACATGGAGGACGAAAGTATTTAAAGTCATTACGGGTGACTGTGGACTTCACTGTTATAACATTATATCTTTCTATATTCCAGCGCTAGACAGAAGAGTACTGTTAATTGCTCACTTTTCAGCTGGTGAGCTATTGCCATCTATCGGGCACAAATCCAAACTTCTGACTTGTACTAAGAATTTCCTAACAAAAATTATACAATAAAATTTAAAAAAAATGTGGACTGAAAAATACGGTCGTGAGCAAATTTTAACTTCTTGACTTAAATGGCTTAGTGATCAGAGCGCCTTAACTATGTATCCGGGCGGCGCAGGTTCAAATCCTGCTCACGACAGTATCTTTATTTCCACAAAAAATATATAACTTTAGAGTTCGCTACGCCTTCGTTACTGCGTTTCAAAGATTTATCTGTAATAATCCAATAAATTCCCCAAACCTTACCCGAGAATGAAACCAAGGACCTGTAACTCAGTAGCCGCTTGCGTCCAATAAATCCAGACTAGAACAATTATGCTCTTGATAATATTTATTAATACAATAAAATAATGCTCATTATTTGATATCCTCCCCTGCTCTCTGCTAATTGCCTCGTTGGTCCAGTGGTCCCAAGCGCGACTGCTCAGCGTGAGGTCGCGAGTTCAATTCCCGGGTCGGGAAAAGTGTTATTGAGTTTTTCTGTTAGAAAATTCTCAGTAGCAGCCCGGAGTTTAGAATTGTGGTAAGATGGCAATAGGCTCACTACCTAATACATGGGACTTAATTACAGCATTGATGAAATGTGGGTGTACGACTGTGTACATTTCTGCCTACCCCTTCGGGGAATACAGGCGTGATGCTATGTTATGATGCTATATTATTTGATATCCTCCATATTTTCATTAATTGAGTATAAATGCCCATATTTAATGCGTTTTCTTATTGAATATGTGGCATGTTTACAATATCTCATATCACCACGGATTACCCTGTAGAGCACAGCAAACAAGGAGAAAGGAAGATCAAAACTTCCAGCATTCACTCAACCTTCATCAATAGTTATAAAAGTAAAGTGTATACAACTGCTGATATACTCGTAGGTAAGCTATTTAGGAAACCGCCACCGAAATTAATTAAAACACGCAACTAATATCTGCCGGCCAGTTTAATGCTTGTTGCCCAAAGTCGAAGTATAACTAATTCGGCGGTGAATTTCAACGTTTAATCGAATCTTGTTCGTTGCGCGAGATTAACTAGTTTTATCCCATTGTGTGGATAAACAATGGCGGAGTTGTTCTCATATTTGGTGAGGTGAGTGAGATGCTTTTAATTGTTTGGAAATGTTAAGGTGTTCATACTGTTTTATGTATTAAAAAACCATTAATAATGATGGAGCTCACCCTTACATCGAGTTTTTTTTTTTTTTTTGGGACTATCTCTTAATTGTCGTTCAAAACCTCACACTATATCCACCTATCATTACCATAACCATAAGTAAGACGCGAAAGACTATATTTAATTGTGCATAAATCTATAATTATAATAATACGTGAAGATAAAACTTTGTACCGAAAAACGAAAATTACGCGTACGGAGGAGTACATATTTGTATAATAACTTTTGTGAGGCATATTCATAGCTGCCTCGCGATATTGCCGCGAACTCACCTCATGACTAAGGACTCCGTTCGAGTTCGAAACTAGTTGGGCAAACCCGAAGAATGCACGTGAGTAGTAACCAGTGAACAATAATGAATATTAAATATAGCACAGTTAAAGTTTATATGTAGAAAGAGTGCAGAAAGCTAATAGTTTTATATAATATGCATTAGAAATACAATAAATTAATTAAAAAAACATTACACACACTACCATGCGTTTTACACAAACACACATATATCTTTGACAATAGAACCTTATTAACGTTCAAATTTAATTAAGTTAATAGTTCGAATTTCGGCCAGTAGGCGACCACTAGTTTAAATAATCTACTAGTTTGTAAGACTGTTAACGCATACGCCTTTCAATCATTAGCGAAGTGTTCGTAATGATTACTATATAATGAGTCAATATAAAACAAGGAATTAGGACGCTATTTGTGTAACACGGCCGTCTTTCCGCTGGTCATCTGAGTGCATTGACTTTATTAGATTACCACAAGCAAGCCGATAAACCATTATGCTCCGCTCACACTAGACTGGAATATACCGCACATGACAAGGCACAAATTCGCTATCAGAGATAAAATAGTTATTTATTTTTACTACAGCATTACAAATGAATGTAATCTTATGGTTGGAAACTCTCTAAGACCCATCAAGAAGATCTATCGGAGAAGGGAACTAAATTTGCCACCAGGTAGACGGTAAGGTCTTGTATGTTTTTTTTCTGCTAATGACAGAATACCTTGCCAGAATGAGCGAAAAGTAGCTAGTATCAGCAAAAAGCCTATATATTCTTTCCTCCTTGAATTTTGTGAAATATAAACCTATTTCCTAAAAAATTACAAATGTATTTTTAATATTAGCCATAGACTATGATAGATATTAGTCTGTGAACCGTATGAATCTAGGGTAACAAGTGAGGGTAAATTGATGTAGAATAACAATTTCAAGATTGAAATATGATGTTAATGTAAAAAAAGATATATTTATTTTGTAGAACATTTTGGGGGCTGAGTTGCCCACGTCCGTAGAAGTGCACCTTTAAAATGGAATCCCTACGCGTGGTCTCTGGATGATGCAAAACAGGATATACAACTCTGGTGGGAAGCTTCGGCTGCGGCTGGTCATCACCCACCGGACGAAGCCATGCCGTGAAGTGACCTAGTCGTGTTCCGTGATGTAGTCTGGTGCAACCGTTGTGGGAGACGGGTCTGGGCAGTTGCATCAGCTCCCCAACTATCGTTCTCTCAAAATCTATCCACTCTACTTAAGATTGAATAGATTCATCCTCGGCCTCACCGTCGCTTACCATCAGGCGAGTTGGTGGCCAAAGGTAGATCCATTTATGATAAAAAAAAAACGTGTTATAATCGAGGAAGTACAAATAAAAGTATAAAATAAATAACTCTTTCTTTTAATATTAGGATTCTAATATAAGTGATATTTTTTTATAAGGTTTTCGCGATCACTACACATTATAATAAAACAACTTTTAACCGGATTAATTGCGAGTATTATCGGTTTTTGTTTTTCCTGACGTTTCGAACACTATGCAGCGTTCGTGGTCGCAGGAGGACTATAGGGTAGTCCTCTTGCGACCATTCCGATTCCAACGCGATTAATCCAGTTAAAAGTTGTTCTCATCTAAGCTTGAAAGAAATCCATAGGTTTGCTGAACTCTTTGAAAATTCTGATGTAACCCACCTAAACTAAAATCAAAATATTTCGCTAACAATTACAATAAGAGTGAGACAGTATGAAATAAGAGGCGTCAAATTTAAATTTCCTCAGGCGTCATGGCAACTTAATACTTCCACACCATGATTTTAGACAGGGAAGATTTTAATTCGACGTTTTTAATTCATCCTGTCTCGCTCCTATAAAACAATATAAACGGCAATTCTAATTTTAGTTGAGTTGGGTACATCAGAATTAATGCCATAGTCTAGTCAGAGGCAACCCTACACATTCGCTTAACAACTACTAACTAGTAAATCGGCATTAATTAAATGGAGTGCATCTAGACGGGACTGTCTGCATAGTTGGGTGTTTGTGTTCAGATCCAACCACTCATGAACCGGGTATCTTTTGTGGGATGGTGGAATACCTTTGGCGGCACAGGTAGTGGGGAATTTATGAACTATGGTTTAGTGGGTGAGGCAGGAGCTAACTTTTCTCAACTTCTTTGTATAATTTTTTGTGTTTAAGTCATTGTGCACATACTTTTTCTCCGTTCGAGTGTACTTGATGGCGTGGAATATGTCAGACTACTACTGACTAAAACTACATGGCCGTGAAGGGGCACCGGTAACTCGGCTCAAACCAGCCAGGGCCCACTCTGCGCTATGCCTATGGCACGTCACAGGGGAAACTGTTAGCCGCCCCAAAATCGTCGCAGTGTACGACAGCTTTTTGGTGTCGATGTTTTTGCTGTTTTTCCCCATTTTAGAAGTTAACCTAGTGTTGGAAATGTCAAGCCACCCGTAGGCTTCTAACTAGGCTTCGTGCTACAACCAGGACCAACGGTTTAACATGCCTTCTGAAGCGCGGAGACTCTCACCTATATACAGATTGAACGCACCAAGGTCTTAACCTCAACGATCACTTATCGAACACATTCTGCAACGGGCTATGATCACTTCGACTTAAATTAATACAAAAATTATCGTTTCGATAACTTCGCCAAAAAGCTTTATCCATTATTTGCCATGAATGCTTTATGTTCAGCCGGTTACCAATATATCCTTCCTTCTTAAAGAGTTCATGAATGATGTAGCTAAATGCTAATCATTCTTTACGAGAGACACACTTTTCATCAGATATTGCTAAATTGACATCAAAATCAATATACAAAAATATTTAAATCGAAACTTACACAATGCAAAATAAACTTAATGTTAGTATTCCACTCACCCCGTGACAGTTTAACAGCTTGAACATAATTCAAACAATAAACCGTTGACAATAACACATCGGTTCATTCGATTTCCCTTCATTTATATGGGTTCGTTCACTCGCAGTACTACTGAAACTGAATAACTGAGTAACGAGTTAATTCTGTTAACTTTTGCGCAATGCCGGACCATGCTCTCGTTTTATACGTTTTCTGTTCTACTGTTGGATTGTGTCTTGATTTTTGAACATGTGAGAATGAATAATGCATTTCTTTCCGACACTTGTTTAATGGATTCGGCCAAATTTAGTAGCCATAGAACATTTGACAATAGGTGCGTCCCATATCCTCTCCACGTGCTGATGGTGATCACCGGATTGGTTTTAGTAAGGTCAAAATCCCACACGTCCCGGTCTTATCGCCAAAGGCCTACCTATTTCAGGTTTCCCCCGAAAAAAAAAAGTCTTATATATAATGTATTAAAAACACGTTCTAGCCTTTCACATTGGTATCTTTGTAAATATCGAAGCGTAGTTTTCAGCACAGCAACTCCTCTTCAAAGGACTTGGACAGTTACAATATAGAACTTTTAATAACTAAACTAGGTACTAATTATTTTGTTACACTATCTATCTAGTATCATTTAATAGCTTTGTTAAAATGATATTGCGTAATAAAAATATCACTATGTAACTATCACAAGAGCACTTGTTTAACATACAAAATTTCACTGAACCCATAAATTCGTACACTATTTAAGTACAAAATTTAACAAGCACTTGTACATGAATCGCAACAATGATAGTCATTATTTTACTTCCAATATTGGCCGTGGTGTTAACGAGATGTGTTGCAAATCAAACAAAATGTAGCTGATTGCGTGCCGTCGATTCATATGCAGTGTTTGCGGTCGTTAACTACGGACGGTGCTGGGCCGCGGCATTCATTATAACACTTTATATGTTCGATTATATCTGACTCTTCCTCATATCAACATACTATCAAAAAATTTTTTTTAAGGAGCTCTTCTAAAAATTTATATTTCGTGCTGAAAGCAGAAGATGATATTGACTAGCTTGCTTGAAGGAGATCTATTTTCTGCAGTAGACAAAAATTCTTTTTACTATAATCTTGTCAGAATTCTCTAACTTGTCTTGTATTGTCTAATTCGTCGTCGAATCATATGCAGTATTTGCGGTAATTGATTGATATATGACTAATCATCGTGTCTACGTCCAACACTCATGTCAGTTTTTACACGGAAAACTGAAGGCAGAGGATTGACACTGACTGCCTTACAGGAAGGAAATCTACATTCGGGAGTGGGTAGCGAAAAATCTGGTGGTGATCTCTCAAGGAGGATTTCATAATTATTTCATGCTTCTATAATCTTTCCAGAATTCCTAATATATATATACCATTTTTTAAACAAAAATGGATCTACGTTAAGGTCGGCCACCAACTCACCTGATGGTAAGCGATGGTGTGGCTGAGGATGGACGTAGACACAGAAATCGATTCATTTTAGCCTTGAATATGTCACAGGAAATGTCTAATATTGAAAAATATTATTGCGTGCGTATTTTCTCGCACTTTACTGAAAACAGGTGCTGTGAGACTATACTTAGTGTCTATTCAGACGCAACTCAACTAAACTAAAATTTTACACTAACTAAAAGCGATATGGGACCAATTAGGGAACGTATTTTTTTTCTAAGCTTATCATAATATTGACAGCTGACATGGATTTTAATCTTAGCTATATTTAATTCAGAATGCATTAAATGGTCAAGCGCAACATAAAATCAATTATTAATAAATGAGATTAAATAAAAAACAGCCGGTTAGCTCTCTGATTCTCACGCGGCTTTAAACCCCTCGCACAAGATCAACAAAACTAGCAGTATAATATTATTTATATATATATTAGCATTACACTCTATTGTATCTGGTACGCTTTTTTAATCTGCAGTGTAAATAAATATTGATAAATGAAATCTGAAACTTTGTGCTTACAGTTTGTGTTTTACTGATATTAATTAATGTTAGTAAAAAGGTGGCATCATTGGTTACAAATAATCACCGTTACACCAATAAGTCCAATTAGAAAAAATCTTTAAAATATTTGAAAAACTACAGATAAAGGAAAACCATGAGAGAGACATGAATGACATCAGCGGTCAGCAGCAAAATGAAAAAAATATATATATGGAAAAACTAAGCAAATATAGATTTATCTATCTATATAATATAATATATTTGTACATATGCTTGCTGAGTGCAAGTAAATGTACTGTATTTTTCAGTATTAAATACTTTTTTCAAGTACGGATATATCTTTAAACGATTAACGCATGTATAATAACTTTCGTAAGACACATTCATATTAGTTATAGTTTAACGGTTATTACTCACGCGCATACTTCGGGATTGCCCGACTAGTTTCGAACTCGAACGGAGCTCTTATTCATGAGCTGAGCCCGCGGCGATGTCGCGAGTCAAACTCGCCGCGGGCTCAGCTCATGAATAAGAGCCCCGTTCGAGTTCGAAACTAGTCGGGCAATCCCGAAGTATGCGCGTGAGTAATAACCGTTAAACTATAACTAAGATTAACGCATGCATAGCGAACTGTAAAGATATTTTTTTTGTGGAAAGAAAAATACCTTCTCGAGATGGCTTAGCGTTCAGAGCGCCTGGAGTATTTATCCGGGCTGCACCTCCCGGTTTGCATCCTGCTGACGACCGTATTTTTCTTTCCACAAAAAATTACTATTTCAAAGTTACGCTTTACTTTATACTTCAATTCAAGATAAATCTTTGAAAAGCATTAACGCATGCTTAGCGAACTCTAAAGTTATTATATTAAATGGAAAAAGAATACGGTCGCGAACAGGATTCGAACCTGCGCCTCCCGGATGAATACTCCAGGCGCTCTGACCACTAAGCCATCTCGAGAAGGTATTTTTCTTTTTCGGTCACTTGTATAAGGACTGAATTGATAGCAATGACGTCGCCATAAGACGTGTTAAAATATGGAAGAATTCGCGGTAGTGAGCAGAGGTCGAGATGGCTTAGTGGTCAGAACGCCTGGAGTATTCATCCGGGAGGCGCAGGTTCGAATCCTGTTCGCGACCGTATTATTTTTCCCATTTAATATAATAACTTTATACTTCCATCTTTTGTACACCGTCGCGGGTTCGATTCCCGCACGAAATAAATATTTGTATGACTTACAAATAGTAGTATTTGTGTTTACTAGGCCTGGAACTTCCAGGTCTACTGTACACAAATACTAAACTATACAATAAAATCCAGTGAGAAAAAATTTATATCTTTCCTTAGGTACTCCATTTTATCACTGTCAGGATTACCCTAATATCCAAACAACAATTCAAATCCACTCTAAACTAAATCCAAGATTGCAATTCAGCACTAAACAAAGGCTAAACTCATAACTTAAAAGCATCTTAAGTTCGACTCTGATCAAACGCAGTAGGAGCTCAACTCAAACTTAAGCTGCGACCCGCAACTTGTAACTTAGATTGCGTAGTAATGGAATCTCTTGCGCACTCGTATCAATCAAATGTAATGTTTAATTCAGTTTAAGCTTCATGGTATGTTTGCTATGGTAGGGTAGTTCTATCCTAAGTTAAGTGCTGATCTATGTTTACTTGGCATGTTCTTATGTTATAAATAGGTAGCATGTGTGTTTCCATATTACTATGGCGGAATTAGAATTCGATTTATTTAATATCCTAACTGTACCCCGCAAACGTTCATTTGCCATAATAAATTTCTGAATATCCCTTATCACCTCGGAATATAAAAAATTGCCTACGATCTATTCTCAGACCTACCAAATATACACAAAAAAAAACATAAAAATTGGTCAAGCCGTTTCGGAGGAGTTCGATAACAAACACTATGACACGACATTTTATATATTAGAAGAAGAAGAAGTTAATCATAATAAATACCATTAACCCTTTTGTTAATTGGTCTAGTGGTTCCAAGTGCGACACCTAAGCCAAAAATTATGAATAAAGAAGATATTAAAAAAACCTAAAATCTATTTCTATCCTTTCTTAAAGTCCTTTAGAAGTATAAATCCGTTTGAACCCGAGTGGCTAACTCGCCGAGAGCCGCGTCTTGTCCAATTACACGCGAATGAAGATAATAAAGGGTGGACGCCCCGCCTGTTTCTTTCACGTGCACACTGGACGATTATTACGGCCAAATGACCGGCTTAAGACTAGTTGTGGTCCAAGGTGCATAAAATATTTCTGTTTTTCTTTAGTTATAAATGTGGAAAGAAAGATACGGTTGTGAGATGGATTTGAAGCTGCAACTCCCGGATAAATACTCCAGGCGCTCGGGAAGAAGAAGAAGAGGTCGGGACAGCTCGGTTGGTAAAGCATCAGATTCGAATTTCCTTTACAACAATATTTATAATTTAAAAGTTCGCTACGCATGCATTTAAATAACAAAATGGCGACCTTAACCCTTTCCTTCAACATACGATTGCCAGTTATAAACCCTGGTATATTCTGGAGTGGTCAGAATCTTGCTATCCAAAAATAGATGTACATAATTCTGAAAGTATCTGTATTTCAATATACTGCCGGTGCGGCAGCAATTATCGAGTAGGTATGTAACAATATTAAAGGAATAATAATTTAAACAGAACACATAACTGTATTTTTAGTAAAAGTGTATTTACAAAATATATATAACCACTAAATAAGTTGATTTAATACACACAATTTCAAACTTCAGTATCTTTTATCAGCTTGTGACTTAAACCCCCACACAAGCGGAGATACACGGGGAGCTCCCTATTGCCATCATTATGGAAACTCATCTCTCGATACAGGGAATTGATAACCGAGTCGTTCCACTCGATGAAACGAACACAGTCAAGGGACCATTTAAAAAGGTTTTCTTGTTTTACAAAGATTTTGTAATAATTTTATATAGCTTCTCTGAATAAAACCTTAAATTTGCAATATTTCGTAGAAGGGTTTGCTAGCACACTTTGAATTTTTTTATTTTCAATCTTAAATAATACAATTTTTCATAATTTATAAGGTCGCCAAAGGCGGTCATCTTATATAAAGTTTATAAGCTCTATAACACAAATTATTACACGGGTTTTTATGGACCTATATAATTATGTCAACAATTATTTAAAAGTAATAAAGTTAATAAAATATCCATAATTTTTTTAATAATGAAAAAACACGCTTGCCCTGTTACTTGCTTGCTTGTTTACTAAAAAGTGAAATACAAGTTGTGTTAGTATTCAATAGGAACAATGATGAACTAAACTGCAGAATAGGTATTCATCGCAGTCGAGGGACCCTAACACAATGTTCCACAGAACTGCCCCGCAGTACTATAGTATTGTCTACCATCACCCTATATATATCCAATATTATAAAAACAGATTCCACAAAATGCCACAAATCAACGTTCGATTAACATTCCCATCACCCAAAGCAAAACAAGCGTAAAGATTAGTAAGTATCATAATGAAATCAACTGAACAAGAGTTAATAACTAAATAAAATAACGGAGGTCCAAAGAAACGTCGCCAATCAGGAACCCTTGTAATGTGTGAAGTGACGCGGATAACTACCGGTGGCAGGGTGACGGGGTGACCATAGAATTGGACCCTCAGGATAAAACCCCTCCGCAAGGGTCAGCGACGGACCCATGTGAAAAAATTAAAGGGTCACCAAATAAAGTTTTTTTTAATGTCTTTAGTTACGGTGGAGTTTAATTTCTTTTTTTTTGTGTGCCTACAATGTTTGTCACTGATTGTATTGGGATTAAAAGTAGGGGATAAATTATTTTAGTAATCTGATGCTACATATCCTACATACTGTAAAATATGTAAGAGACAAATTTTCGTAACAATTAAAAAATTATTGTATAATAACTTTCGTGAGGCATATTAATTATTGTTCACCGGTTACTACTCACGTGCATTCTTCGGGTTTGCCCGACTAGTTTCGAGCTCAAACGGAGCTCTTAGTCATGAGCTGTGTCCGTGGCAATGTAACGGGAGAACAATAACTAATATAAATAAGAAATGCATAAATAAAACATGGAAAAGTGATTCTTTTATTCAACAATCCAATATTTAAATACATTCAATGAACGTTCCAATTTTAAACTTTACTTCGCAACCAATTCTGTATCTTAAGGAATATAAACACTGAGTACCCCGACAATATTCTTAAGAGTAAACCGACAGGTACGAAACTCACGAATTCTGAGAGCCGAATACAGACACCCCGGGATCGGATTTGAATGCTAAAGTAGCTTAAAATTAACATAATCCCGTATTTTGTATCTTTAAGTTCTCACTGCATTATTTGCAGCTAAGATCTTTTGAGACATCGATCTGTGTGTATAAACAATAAATTTTGTAAACAGGGTCTCAGATTTTCTATGGACACCGCCATCTTGGCAAGTTATCTTAACTACGCTCATGAAACAGTGATGATTTTTTGGCCATTATCGACGTAAGTAATGTGCCGTGCTTCGGAGAGCACGTTAAGCCGTCGGTCCCGGTTGTCAAATTAAGATTTATAACAGCCGTTACGGGTATTCAGAGGCCTGAAAGTCCGACAACCAGTTATACCACGAGATATCATGTTACCCAGTAAATGGGTTGTGGAAGTCAGATGGGCAGGCGCTCCATATAAAAAACGTGGTGTTAAGCTGCATCCGGTTTGACTGGAAGCCGACCCCAATGTAATTCGGAAAACGCTAGGCAGCGAAGTAAGTAATGTTAGGTAAGCGAACAAGCGACACAGTAGCTCAGTGGGAGAGCGATGTCACGGTTTGACAAAGATAGCGGGATCGAACCCCGTTCGTGTCTTTTTCAATGTTCCTATACTAAAATAAAAACATTAAGTTTATGTATTATTAGTGTAGGTTAGATGGAAACATTGGATCACAGCTTTTGGTTACGGAACCGTAAAATGAGAATCCTCATTCCATCTCGTTTGTATATTTTAAACGGTTTAATCTGCCGGTTTATTAAAATTTAGCCGGAACAAACAGACAGACAGACATTTTTTTTTAAACTGATTGTTAGTCTTGTGTATCGTGCAACTGTATGAGCTTAAAAAAACTACTATTTTGACATTACAAACAGACACTTCAATTGTCCAAGGAATAGGGAATTAAATGAAATTATTTATTCTATAATAAATCTTCTAACCCTGTTATAGGTACATCTAAGAGCCGCATTTCTGAATTGCACTGCATTCTTAACTGGCTCTCTACAAGGTGCAATCCCCTGCAATAAATTCAGAGATTAAAGTCCAAACATCAGTATAAAAAACTATGCGAGCGTCAGCATGTAGGGCATCACGTGAAAAAAGGCCCTAACTCACGGTGCATTCATCGTAAAGCTCAACCATATCTAAGGAACGACCGGTCGCAAGACAATACCGGAATACTTATACCAAGTGTCTCCCGGCGCAAAAACTTTTCACTACTTCCTCATCCGAATATCTTAAGAGAGGATCAAGAGGCTGGCAACAGAATTCAACTGCTAAACAACAAGCAGCATTCACTTCTTGCTAAAATGATGGCTAAATCGATTTCCGTCTTTGACTGTTAAAACGTAGGTACTAGTAATTATAACTCGTGCACACTATAATAGGTCACATTTGTATAACATTGTGTCGGCTTATGAAGATCATTTATAATATGCATATATCATGTGCCATTAGATTGCACATGAATTTCAGGTCTGAATTAGTAATAATGTTTTATGTTTCTGTTGCACAAAATTAGCTGGATAGGTTATCAGTTGTCATATATGTAAAATAAACACTTTTGAGCACGTAGAGTCATCGGTCCTGCGCCTGATCTCTAACCGATTGTGTCGGATTTCCGTCCCATCGAACTATAAGAGTTCATTGCAGGAAGAGGCATTGCATCTTTGTTTGTACTTACACCTCTTGTGCAGTATAATCTCAACTGCGTAGTTGGGTAATCTCCGTGGAGAGAAGCCATCGTGACCAAAAATTCCATTAGAAGTATATTTATTATTAGGAACTGTTACTGGAAATTTTACATCTCTTACAAAACCTATGACAAAATATCATAAACGCAGCATTGTAAAGTAGCATGTTCAACAGAACACCTACTAGAAAAAGCAAACTAAGACACGACATTCACATGACTTGTAAATGAAAGTAGTTAAGTGCAAACTATCCATCTCTCGCGACGCTCCCCCGGGCTGTATGCAAATATTCGTAGCGGCTGACGATTGTGACGAACTAGCACAACTTTGATCATTACACACTGTAATGCTTTGTCTACGAGTACCTACTAGATTGCGCTGTGAAAATCTAAATTATGCATATTCTGTGATTTTGGGTGCGCCCCTAAGGATTTTGGGAATCATTTGCGTTTTGGGAATTGGACGGCGGCTGATAAGATTATTGTTATTGGGTTTTGTGAAGGTTTGTTGGTTTTAAATAGCAGAAATGAAATGTGTGTGCATTTCTCTACAATTACGCTCGATGAATATCTAAAAATCATTACAAATGTGGAATGTTTAGGTCCTAGTGGCCAGAATGTAATGCTTTTTAATGTATAACTATATCGTTTTTGTCTTTAATTGATAACCGTATTGCATTCATTCTTATACAGTGAAAGTAGTGAGTGAATATATTATAACATCTACCAAAATCTTAACCAAAATAATGTGTGGTACAACACCGAATTCCTCTTGTTTTGTCCTTCATTTAAAATTAATTTCCGTAGCTACGTGTAAACGATTAAACAATTAAAACAGACGGTACAATAGACACATATTTGTCAATCACTGTTTATGAATTCAAGTCGCGGGCGGCAGACGCCGAGCGCTAGCAAATTAATATCGATTTAATTTGTCAATACAGATTGTACAAATAAATGATTCAGTTTTGTGGTGTTTTAATCGAGGGATGTATTTTATTTAATCTGCTACGATTACGGTTTCAATTGAAAGTGGAAATAAAATGGACTATATTTAATAGTTATCGTTTTTGACGTCGATATCGAAATGACGCAGCACCACGCATATATCGGAAGGAATATATAAGGCAGAGTTTATTTTACACCCAAATTTCTCCATCACGATGTTTATAAGATTCATGGTACCTAGGTAAAATATTGTCATCTACTGAGTTCAAAACCAAACGCAGGGCACGCTAGGGCTACTACTGAGAACTTCGTAACTAAAATGGGTTCTTTGTTAAACTGTTCGACACGGGAAATGAACTACTACCACTGCTACTAGACCACTATAGTACTGCGCAAGTACCTAATGTATAAATCTAAAAGTGTACAGTAAAATACATTCACCAAAGTAACATAAAAAGATTGCATACCTACCTATAAAAAAATCAGAAACTATTAACATCATATTACAGAAGTAAAAAAATCATCATAAAAATTCTAAAACAAATTATGTACACCCAAAACAAATCCCTCCGAAAAATATTTCAGCCTTTAAGTACAACATTAACATTCCGTCATTATCGTTTAGGTAAGTTTCAAAGTGACGTCACACTAATTCGCCGCCGTTCGCAGCGTATCGCAGAGTGTCGCAACGAGTAATTTATTGCCCGACGATTTTCCAAAGAAAAGTGGCTTGTAATCTTTAAGAAGGATTTAATACTTTGCCGACTCTTAGGTCACGTTTATTTTGGACAGTCTGCGCTTAGCCAAGCTTTAACTTTGGAATGATAATTTGATTGATTATTGATTTGGTTTTTTATTTGTTAGTGATTTTGATTTTCTTAGCTCGTTGGTATAGTGGTCCCAAGCGCGACTGCTGAGCATGAGGTCTCGGGTTCGATTCCCGGGTCGGGCAGTGTTATTGAGTTTTTCTGTTAGAAAATTCTCAGTAACAGCCCGGAGTTTGGAAATGTGCCCGGTAGATGGCAATAGGCTCACCACCTATTACATGGGACTTAATAACAGTATTGGTGAAATGTGGGTGTACAACTGTGTACACCTCTGCCTACCCCTTCGGGGAATACAGGCGTGATGCTATGTTATGTTATGTTTAACAATCATAAAAGTGCATCAACACAACAGCAAGTCATCCAAACCATAATCTTTAGCTACACATTCACACAGACTTCACAGATAACTCTCCAACAAATACTTTACCATATAAATCAAAATGTAAATAAGAAATATTGGAGAAAGCTGACGGTGCCATCGGTTCGTTGGTCCACCATTTGTTTGGAAACCTCATCGCTCGGACACCGGTCTCCGTACAATTCAATTTGTAACGTTTCATCGAATATAACATTTCAGTTTAAACTGGCGAATTCTCTCAAAATATTGCGTTATTATTTGTCTTGTCATCACCTGGATTTAATAAAACTGTTTATCTAATAAGTATGGGAATCCGATTTCAACTGTATTCTGTAAACTATAAAACCAAAACAAACTGCAACTACAAAACTAATTAATCGATCGAGCAAATAATTGCAAGCAAACATTTCCTTGTATTAAGGTTCTAAATATCTTACACAAGCATTTACGATTCACTTCATAAAAAATCTTCTATGATACTTCTCCTGAACTAAAATGCTCTAATTGAAACTTAAAATGAAATGTCGTCATTAAACTCCGCAACATTGTCTACCACTAAACATCAGACTAGAAACTAAAACCTTCAAACATTTCCAATATTTTTATGTTGAAAAGTGAAAATGCGCGAGTATCGCCATTATTGGCCGGTTTTGCGCCAACAAAGGGTGCGCGTACAAAAAGTTTGACAGCTCGTTAGGAAGGACGGGAGGCCCACTAATTGGTTACCTAGGGGACATTTTGACTATCAGTGCCTCTGTACTTGCCTTTGTTTGTGTGTTTAAGGTAATTCAAGCATGAAATTTCTTAGGTTTTTATTTAAATAGACAAAGTATACAGTGCTGTTCTTGGTCGAAAAATTTTGAAAAAAAGTTATGATAAATGTTCCATTCATATAATGTACAGTTGGCATTGAGAGCTTACTCTTTATCAAAATAGCGCAATAATTACAGTCAAAACTCATCTCAACCAAAATCAATCTGAAAAATCCATTAAAAATAAACAGTCACTCCAGGCGCTCTCAATAAACGTCAAAAACCTAACTATTATACTCGTATAACTACATTTTAACATGAAAACATACAGAGTCTACATTAAGAAAGCCCTTACCGGCAGCTATTTAATCTTGGTAATTGCCCCGAAAGCTTATCAAACTTGTTCCAAAGTTTGCTTATTACGATTCAGCGTACGAGGCTTGGTAGGCCACTCATGAAATTAAATTACATCGAACCACGCCGCCCGTGTTCCGTACAAAACTCGGCATTTTAAAAAGTGGCCGTAGCATAAATATTTGCAAGAATATCGTGGTGATTTTTTGCCTGCAACTTGATTGCCTCTTAGAAGAAATTTTTCATTAGTGTTTACCTAGTTTACAAGTGCCAATGGTGAAATATTTGTGTGGGTTGCAACCCACTCGACTGATAACTTTTGTATTTTATTTTTGTTGTTTTCTGCTCCATTCCTTATATTTAAAATCCAGCTAGGGATCTAGAAAAAAATATTTACTGTAGCAAATGAATACAAATACGTTAACAACAACAAATTGTTTAATAATTGCCATCATTACTCGAATGCTACAATAAATCATAAAGCGTCTCATCTGATTTTTTTCACACTCTTTGACATATAGGTAATACATATTGCGATATGGCCAAGAAAGGCAAAGTTTCATGCATGCATCACGCTGCGTTCAGGAGAGTGAGTGAGCCATGTTTTTTTTACGCAAATAAACACGCAATTTTGAAGGGCAGACATTCAAAAGTTACGAAATTAGTGTTATATGTTTTATTATGGACTGTACTAAGTCTAAGTCTGCGTTTTAAAGAGTATTCATAAAAATATGTTTAAAAGATTGATTTACTTAATAATAAAGGATTCAGAAACTGTACAATATTATTACACAATCGAATGTTAAAATATAGCGAGTTGAACTGACGAAAATTGGTTGACATTAAGTCCCCACTGCAGGATTTATATCCGATCTTAATTACGCCATTTTGGAACTAATTGGAACAATAAATAAGCCTTTACTACTAACGAGAGATTTTACATCGCCCATAATGATATTGAAAAGGCAAAAACTATTATTATACGATAAATTTACTTGGCCGAGCAAGCTTAATAAAACAGTCGTTTATTTTATGCGTTAAACTTATTATTATTGTTCTTATTTAGTATTTTATCGGTTTTATTTATTTTGAGATCAGTATGAGCTCAAAATATTCTTGCGTCACAAATATCAGCATTCGACAAGCAAGCTAAAATATGATTAATTATACCTTATCACTTTTTACAAAACCAAAACATACACAAGCAAATACTCCAAAAGTTTAATGTAAACTTTTCTCACCGACTGAACGCATCCGTTTTCAGCCGAGAGCGCGCATTCAATAACAGACGCCAATCATGCGGCATTCGAAATTTTAAAAAGCAAAATGGTCGATCACAACCGTTACTAATTTGACACGCGACATCATATTTTGTCCTGTGGCTGTGTGACCAGCCAGTCGTAGTGGAACTGAAAAATTAATTGGCCGTTTAAAAAACTATGTTCACCCGAATATGGGAGGGTAATTAGAATCTTTTGTTTTGGCATCTTGTTTTATTACACTCGGATACATGTTCGATATTGATGTGTGGCAAATTAACGAAAAATGTAATAGATTTGTTCCGATTACTATGAAACTTTGGTGAGATGTTGAGTTGAATATTTCTGTCATTATAAAAACCCTTTCGTACCTACTAGTTTGTATGGTCACAAACAAAAAACAAAACAGGCAGCGCTACGCACTCCGAAAGTCCGAACACAGCTCGCACATTATAGAATAAGAAATTGTCTGTTAGGAATAACCTCTGATAATATAAAACACAAAGAATATTAAAATCAAATATTAACCGTAGTTGGAAATAAAACTACGAAAAGCTTTTTCCACTTACAATAAAAATCCAATCGTTTTACGGCCTAGGATAAAAATGGCAGTAACTACCATCGATTAGGCTATTAAGACTAAAATGGCTATCACATAGTGACGCAAGCGCCACCAATATGAAAAGTCAATAGGGTTACACCAATTATGACCAGTTCGATTCAAAGTGCCTAATGGAATTTTAAATGCTTGCTTCCGTAGCGTACAATGGGACGGTGGGAACAACCCTAATTGTTACTTTTTTAAGTTTTTCATTGTCACTTAAAAGTGTCAAATTGGCTATTGTCGAGGCGCATTCATGTGGATATAGGGCTGGCGACTTTCTCTCCTTCTTTTTTATTCATAAAGCGAGGCAATGCGTGTAACGAACATTCCCGCTTTGTTGCAATTCTGTTTTGATTAAGTGAATGACAAAAAAAGTTAATGAAAACTGTGAACTAGCGTTTTATTTAGGATTTAGCTAGTGTCAAAGCTGTGTGATAGAGTCGGGATATTTACATATGAACAAGTTACAAGCAATTTACAAAAAATGATTTTGTTAATTCATTATAGTGTCAGTAAAGAGTGGTTGTTTGTTTAATAGTATATACATCCATCCAATTTATTGGCTCAACATAGGAAAAAAACCTTTCACATTTATATTTATATATCGTATGATACCATATTAATCCGCAAGAGACCTCCTGGCAAAGCTAATCAATAAACTGCTCATCGATAAATTTTCTCATTAATCTTTCACAATAGTTCACATTTAATACAAAACATGTTTCTATATAAGTGATTGACATGTTCATTAAAACTAATATCGGATTATCCTAGTATCTGTAATAGAATCTAAGCTTAACAAGGGAAAACAACAAGGGATGAAAACAGATTAAATTTATCATTGATTGATATCATAAGGGTTCCTTGTTATGTTTTATTATAATAAATAATAACTCTTATAAAAAATATAGGCGTGAGTGATGAAAAAAATTAAATTATATTTATTTGTACTATACAAGTTAAAATACAAAGGGTTTTTTACATTATGGCTTATGGTTAAACAATCCTAAATAACGTTGCAGCTAATGCTTAAGCACAGCAAATATTATGTAATATAGGCATCAACGCCCATCCTTTATTTAAGTGTGTAAAAACCATCATGAACGTCGTGTCGGATTTCCTACCGACTAAAACCACACGGTCCACCGTTAAACTTTCGGTTGCATTCACTACAACATCAAATTACATCCTGCGTATCGTGGCAGCAGTGATATTCTTAGGGAAGGAGTTTAGATTATGCAATAAACTTCTGTTTTCTATGGTTTAAGTAACTGTAAGGACAAATATTCTATACAGGGTGAAGTTTTCAACTGTTCATGGATGGCGACATCCGAAAGTATAGGTTATAGCGAAAAATACTCAAATGTGTTTCAGGACTGATTTTATAAATTTCAAAATTCTTTAAAAGATATCATATTTCTAAACCTATAATCAAATCATTTTACACAACTTAGTGTACCTAGTGAGAATAAAGCCAGAGCAGTTTTGAGATGAGCTTTTCTATGTGCATCACTCATCCTGTAGCTCAACCACAATTTAAAGGAGCTCAACAGACCGTCGCATAACTTTATAAACAAACAAACCAAGATTATAAAAAAATGTAACAGAGGTGTCACCATGTTTATTTTGACTATTGTCGCGATATCTCGTCCGCAAAAATATTCGCCTCAATGCGCTCCCCAAGTCTAGTTCCGAAACTACTCAAAATCAGAACATTTAAACAAGCCGAAGAATATACAAACAGTGTTCGAGTCAACACCGAAGCGTGATACGTGCAACATACGAGTGCAACATGAAACGAAGGCAGTGCAAACAGACGTCTGAGCTTTGAGGTCTGATAATACAATTTGTGGGCGCGCCGCGACGGCGTTCGTTACAATTAACACGTGCGAAAAACTTTGGATTTCATGATGAGTTTATGCTAATGTTGGGTAACATAAATATGGACTTGATTGCGGAAGAGGAAAAGGTTTACAAAAATAATGCTTTCAGAATTTTGTGGCTGTTATGATCTATATACCTGATTATTAGAGCCTTCATCTGCTTGTTTATTTAGACAATTATTAGAACTGCTGATTTTGTATGGTCCGGGATGCCCACGAAGGGAATTAATGAAAGACATGCAGCTGAGATGAGAATGTTAAGAAGGATGTGGGCATGTGATGAGGAGGGGTGAGGATCATGTGACGAGGAAATTTTTGAGTATGAATGTAGATGCCTATAGGAGTAGAGGAAGACTCAGGAAGCGATGGATGGATTGTTTTAAAGATGATATGGCTAGAAAAGGAGTGACTGTTGATATGATGGCTGACAGAGATGTATGGAAGAAGAATACATGCTGCGCCGACCCCAAATTAATTGGGATAAGGGCAGGGGGCTGATGTATGCTAGATTGTTTGCATTTTTTTTTTTTGTCTTATTACAGACTTTCTCTCTGGACTAGTGATCGCCAGCACGCCTGCTGAGAATGAGCTGAGGTACTGGGTTCGATCCCCGGTCAAAAGTTATTGGGTCCTTCTTTTAGAAAATTCCTAGTAACAGTGTCTGGCGGCCTGTGGAGTATTTATCCGGGAGGCGCATGTTCGAATCCTGCTCACGACCGTATTCTTTTTCCATTTAATATAATAACTTCAGAAGCTCACGCCCTGCAGTCGTGCTTGTAGACCAATGAGGCAGTGATAGTCCAGTTGTATGGCCGTAAGCCATCTCGACCTCTGCTCACTACCTCGAATTCTTCTTCCACGTTTTGTTTTCGGCTTTTGGTGACGTCATTGCCATCTATTCAGTCCCTTTACAGGAAACTGAATCGACACGACCAACTTTGCAGTTAATACAATATCGTACAGATGCAATTACCTTAATAATAATTCTTTTCAAATATTTATCTGTATTTGTTAAGATAATTGCATCTCGAACGTATTTTTCTCTCCACTTTTTTTTTTAAATTACCGAAGACTTTAAAATTAAGCCATTACAGATAATATGATTATATTATCAACGAGTAAATTATTATTCATGTCAGAGCGAACGATTTGTCGTGTTTTTCGACGAGCACAGTGAGCACGTCGGTGGCGGCCAATTATCAGCTGCTCCCACTTGCCACGTAACCGTTTGCATTACAATTAGTCCACATTATGTGTAAATGCACATTTCATATCGCACGGTAACTGAATGCGTAATGATCGGTTAACGTGAACAGGGGACGTGCTACTTAATAGTGTGGATGCTGCCTTAGAATTTATAGTTTAGTAAGGATAGATTCAATTAACCATAAAGATTAAATTTCACATGCACACACACCCATAAATGTTTCGTCCGGATATCGAACCCGCCACCCACGATGCAGAAGTCCCTTGATCTCTGCACCTACCCGGCCGTCTTAACGTCTAGTTAATCGTATCAGTTAAGTTATTTATATGTTTATAAAGACTCAACAGATGACGTCACCATATGACGAGGTGCAGAAAGATTCGACTTAGCTAGCAGTTGTTGCAATTGCATATGGAATACTCCTTTTGAACTCTTCCCCCGCTGGCGCACTTACCCGCGCCGCAGCGTTTTTTTTTTTTTTTTTTGTTGTTTATATGAATGTGCTGTTACCTCCATCCGTGTGTCACTGCAGGGGTGCTAACTGAAAACCAGCAGTGATAGCCTAATGTTATGACCGTTGGGCTGACAAGTCAAAGATAGCAAGTTCGTATCCAAGGCACGCACCACTGTCTTTTCGAAGTCATGAGCGTATTATTACTTGCTTTTTTTTTATGGAATAGGGGGCAACCGAGCAGACGACTCGCCTGATGGTAAGCGATTACCGCCGCCCATGGACACCCGCAACCCCAGAGGAGTCGCGAGTGCGTTGCCGGCCTTTTAAAGGGTTTGGGCCTCCGGTACCCTCACTCACTCGGCGAAACACAACGCAAGCGTTGTTTCACGCCGGTTTTCTGTGAGGCCGTGGTATCAATCCGGTCGAGCCGGCCCATTCGTGCCGAAGCGTGGCTCTCCCACGGTGAGAAACCGGGTGTTACACGCCCAGCACATGCCGAGTTAGTGCCCCTTTGGGAATGGGTACACTCGACAACGCTTGAGTACTTAAAACGATGAAGGAAAACATCGTGAGGAAACCAGCACACCTGAGAGATGTTCTCGACGGATCGGATTACACATCATCCAGCATCGAGCACCTGCGGGTGGTTTAACCTCTGACACTAGGTTGTTCATAAACCACACGATAAAAAGAAGAAGATTTCCACACAACTTCTCAGTAACCGGGTGTTACACGCCCAGCACATGCCGAGTTAGTGCCCCATTGGGAATGGGTACACTCGACAGCGCTTGATTAGGGTGTAACTAGATCTTATTTTTTTTGTTTGTATGAATTAATTTAAGTACATAGTAATATCTTAGGTTTGCGCGATCACTACACATTATAATAAAACAACTTTTAACAACTCGTTCGTGGTCGCAGGAGGACTGCGACCACGAACGCTGCAAAGTGTTCGAAACGTCAGGAAAAACAAAAAACCAATAATACACGCGATTAATCCGGTTAAAAGTTGTTTTATTATAATTTAAGTACAATTTATTGTTTGCTGTCGCTGTGTTCCATTCTGAATAAATGATTTTTCTTCTTTCTTTCTTTCAATGGCAGAACAATTACGAGTACCAATGAAGTACGCGTTCAAATCCTGCTCACAGTCTTATTTTTTCATCCACATAAAATATATGTTTAAGGTTCGCTTCGCAAGCGTACCTTCGTTAAAAAAGGGTGTTTTTCTGTTAGGAATTTCCAGTACCAGCTCGGAGTTGTTCTTCGTAGATGGCAACAGGCTCGCCAATGGGTTTCGACATTGAGCAATGGTAAAATGTGGGTGTACTAAAATTCACCTCTACCTAACCTTTCGGGGAATACAGGTGTGATACGTGTTAACTCTGCTAAATAACGTAACATAGCATCACGACTGTATTCCCCGAAGGGGTATGTAGAAGTGTACACAGCCGTACACCCACTTTTCATGCTGTTATTAAGTCCCATGTAATAGCGTGAGCCTCTTGACGAGTACAATTCCAAACTCCGGGCTGTTGCAACAGAAAAACCCAATAACACTGCCCGACCTGGGAATCGAACTCAGGATCTCATGCTTCGCAGTCGCTTGAGACTACTAGACCAACGAGGCAGTTCCGCCAAATAAAACCTCGTTTCCATTGTAATTCTTTCAAGACATACGATACAAAATGTTTTATTAAAGGTTTTATTAGACTTAAATCTTATCTTAAGTACTGGCCGTCGTCTCATTTGAAGACGTATCAACAAGACGCACTTATCTGTCGGAAGGTCACGGATTTCATTAACAGTATCAATAGGTCCTCTTGGGGACTGACCCTCGCTTTATGTTCAATATCAGCCACCAGTATACGCTGACCTTTTGAGGATTTATCATGCGAAAATACTAAATAAGTTTCTTTTATATAACCTTTGCTACTGTGGGCGGGTTGGTCATCTTTTAATATGGTTCACCTGCAAGATTTATTTGAAATACTTCCTTGGGGAAAATATTCTGCCTTGTACCTATTGAGATGATATTTTTTCTAATTCGTTTTCGTTTCGTTACACCAACATACCAACACTTGTTTTTATCAATTATTAGTAATATTTATCGGTACGTAGAACGCAAGTGAGCTTAAAACGACGAGTAATAAATTAAAATTGAAAGCACTATACTATATAGGTATAGTACACAGTCGTATGGATAAAAAGAAGCAGGACTTCATTGCCTAAATAAATAAAAGGACTCACCTCGAAAACATGATATCACGCGCATCATCACAGGACTGCGTAACAGCAGCATTTCGGACAAACAACACTCTACAGTATTAGTAATATCTTAGGTTTTCGCGATCACTACACATTATATTAAAACAACTTTTAACCGGATTAATCGCGAGTATTATCGGTTTTTGTTTTTCCTGATGTTTCGAACACTTTGCTGCGTTCGTAGTCGCAGGATGACTAAGGTGGCGAGTGTTTTTAACAGTTAATTTAAAATTATTTTAATATACTGTACAATAAAAAAAAAAACAATAATATACGCGATTAATCCGGTTGAAAGTTGTTTTATTCTAACTCCACAGTATTGTTTGACAATTGAGATCTATGAAGATAATCGGGAAATAACGTGCATAGGATTTATATAGAAAAGTTTTCTCAGTTTTTATATTTTTCCTAGTATAAAAACACAGTTTGACGATCCCTGTATGTGAAAAAAAAAGGAAATGGTAGATAACATGGTCCGGTTGCAATAGTTTACGATAAGGTCAATAAATATGTATTTTTTTTAAATCACAGAATTTACGTAGTAATGATTAAATAATCTGTGACAGTATTGACGATTGCTTCAAAAACAGTCACTGCCAACCACCCGTCGTCGTCGCGTTTTTAAATCGCTTCTTTATTTGGAGTAGCGGAACGATAAGTCGCTTAAGTTCTTGACGATAAAAAAAAAATTACGAATAAATAAACAAAAACATAAATTACACTCTATCTCTAAATAGAACGGGCCCAATTACACTGGCTGATCCGTCCAACCGTCACCATTGTCAAATGTCCAAGGGTTTATCAATACGTAAATAAATTGACCCTTCCGTAGGCCTCGTGTTGTTGACGAACATTTGCTCTTTTTAGCCCTTCATTTTACCCCGTTTAAATAAAATTGGATTTCGTCCAGTCTCACTTTGTGATAACTTAATCGGACGAAATATTTGCTTACGTGAATAGTTAGGCCATTTGGACATAATTTTTTGGTTCAATAAACAATGTGGTGAAATTGAATAATGGTTCGGGATCCAATTTCTTTGTCCTGAACTGGGCACTGTGAAAATAAAACTCATCCAATTAGTAATAATAAAAGTTTACATAAAGCTGATTTCAAAGACATGCAAGCTGAGAGGCACCATGCTGGTAAAATTGATGCTCGAAGCACATTATAGGATTACGTCACGAGGTTCGCAAATTGCCTGTTTAAATAAAAATACAAAGGAGCACCTTTTCACCCTTTAATAACAAAAAACGGTGTGTCATACATCAGTCACTTGTTACCTAGCAAAGTAGCTGAAATTCGACACATCGCAAAATCAGCTTATCCCTTATTGCATATAATTGGCACGAGGCCCGGCACCCCGGTACCCGGGACCAGGGGGTGCGATGTGACCAATCAGCACACTGCGACACGTGTCATTTCGCACCCCTTTTCCACATATTCCTTTGATTTGTGTGATGCAGACTGGCAGTCAGAGGGTATTATGAAGTTACTTAAATGTGATGCACACACCCAGACCCGGAACAATACCCTGTAGATCATACAAATATTTGCTGCGTGCAGGAATTTAACCTGTGACACGCAGCGCAGCAGCCGATCTCTCGACCACTGCGCAAACCGAGCCGTCAAAACTTTCTTTCTTAAATTATCTACTGTCAATGTGCAATCTGTAGTTTTCATCCTGCGTCACTCATGCTTATATAATAAAATTGAGTTGGCGATAATTGTATTATGATTCGGTCTCTCAGTGCAAAACTATTCCTATAAGTTCCAATCGACTTGTTGAAATTAATTAAGAAAATCTATACTACTTGTATATCTGCGTCGTGGATGTGTGTTGTAAGATACTTGGGGGTGGAAATTGATGAGCAAAGACGTTGGGACAAACAACTAAGCAAAGTATAAATGGAGGCTCTAAAAAAACTGTTTAAAACTCTCAGAGAATTTGCATCGCTGCATTTTATGGCAGACTGACACAGCGCGATTGATATTTTTATAAGAAGGTCTTGTTCTTATAAAGATATCGATCGCGCTGTGTCAGTCTGCCATAAAATATTATATTCCAGTGTAAGGCGGAGCAGGAAAATTTATATTTCTTGCTCTGAAAATAGCCCATAGAAGTGTCCTCAAGGTTATATCAAGAAAGTCATTTAGATACCCAACCAGACAACTCTATTAAGACTGTCAGTCAGATGTTTAGTGTTTGGCAGCTCTTTGTATTCGAATCCGTGCTGAAAAAACATCGATCAGCTCTCACATCCGATAATCGCAGACGAAGAAACATCAACCTGTTCAAGTATTTCACTTAACACAACTTTTACAAAAAGACAACATTCCGCTATAAGTTTTTTCCTGTACAACAATGTAAAGAAAAAAAATAGCACGCCTGTCGTTTGTGGGTCTACAACACTACAACTAAGCCATCTCGACCTTTACTTAGTAGTCAGAGCCCGTGGAATATGTCCGGGAGCCGCAAGTTCGAATCCTGCTCTCGATCGTATTTTTCTTCCCACAAAGTTTATAACTTTAGAGTGCGCCACGCATGCGTGAATACGATTGAAAGATTTATCTTTAAAATTGTAATAATATTTTAATACATAATGCAGTGCCAATTTATAAAACGTAGCGTTCGCGCCGCTCGTATGCGCACCCCAATAAATCCCGTGGGACGCGACACCGACACATTGCATGTGACGGATTAACATTATCATTTGACACTGCATTTATTTAACTGTAGCTATCCACCTACGTTTGTTGTTGTTTATATGTGTACGCAATGGATTATCGTTTGGGAAACTCTCTCATTGAATGGAGATACAATGTTTGTTAAAGGCAATGTGTGATTATACTGCTACGAGGAAGCGCAAGTATAGCATTTGAAGATTGCCTGTGCTGTGGAAAATTTTCTGAATAAATAATTATTACTATTATATATATAAGTAACATAGCTGTGTTCCCCTATGTGGTAGGCAGCGTTGTACACCTACATTTCACCCTTATAGGAGTGGTATCCTAGTGGTATGACCGATGGACTGACAAGTCAAAGGTCGCAAGTTCGAAACCAAGGCACGCACCACTGTATTTTCGAAATCATGTGCGTATTATAAATTAATTATCACTGCTTAAAGCGGTGAAGGAAAAAATCGTGAGGGAACCAGCACACCTGAGAGATGTTCTTGATGGTGTGTAAAGCCATGTCAGAGACCTACAAATGGTTTAAACTCTGACACTAATGTGTTCATCAACCACACGATAAGAAGAAGAAGACACTAATGGGGGGCATCGTTTATGTAAAAGATATGAAAGAGTGACAGTTTCAGTTTAGGCATCCTTTTACACACATCATACATCCATGCTTGTATCTGTTCATTTTAACGTTAATTGCGTTCTGATTGCTCAAAGCAACGTGCATCCGGCTTCGAGTTACATAAAGGCAGCAATAATGGTCAAGCTTACTATTAACCTTTCGGCTCAGTAACGTACAGATCTTTACGTTGTAACAATAAAAATCTATTGTGTCTGCTAATGACTGACGCAACAGCTTAAATTACTGTGTGAATCGTTCAATCATTGTTTACGTGTGAAAAGCTAAAGAACAATAAAAGCGAACTGTGATAAAATTCAAATAATACTTTTTATAAAATCATAGCATCACGCCAGCACTCTCCGAGGGGATAAGAAAAGATGTACACAATTGTATATTTAAATTTCATTAATGACATCATTAATTACCGGTGGTAGCGAGCCTATTGCCATCTACCAAACACAGTTCTAATATCCACACTGCTATTAAGAAATTCCTTACATAAAATTCCAAGAACACTACCCGACCAGAGAATCAAACCACGGACCTGACACTCAGCAACCGCGCATACCAATACACCAATGACACAGTTTACATTGCTTACCTATAGTATATTATAGTAACTCATTTTTTTTTATTAAAGAACCTTAACTGGAACAATTCCCGGCGAGAGGAATTAGTGTAAACTGACAAACCTTCCGTTGATTGGAGTCTAAAAAGTCTCGTACACGCAAACTGAATAATGAATAACAACTACGAACAAAGGACGGGACAAAATTAACGAAAACCATAAAATGCACGACTAAATTCGGAGTTGGCAACTAAAATATATAATAGAGAATGGCCAGCTGCCCGCACCGGACGATGCCGATTCTAGAAACCTTAAAATTTCTCATAGAGTTGAGACGAATTTCGGCGAATTGTGACAGAGGACGGTCTCGGAGGGAATTATTCCAGCTTATGGCAAAGTAAAGGCTTCCGTGAAGGAAAATGATAAATGTTATCAGTGTTTTACATGTAATTTTGCTATAGCATTGGCACGTGACAACACTGCCAGTCTTCTGTGTATCTCAGCCATCTCATCTCAGAAGACAGTGACGCGAAGGAATACTTTAAAGCCTGTTTTTTATTTTCTTTCGATTAGAATAGTTTCTATTTTAAAAGTGTATTCTGTGCTGTTTGTAAATAATTTTATTATTATAATTTAGTATTATTAAATGTTATAAGTTCTTGTTATAATTATATTATATCAATATATAGTTTAATTAGCTTTCATAGGCTATAAGAGTAGAGGAAGACCGAGGAAGCGATGGATGGATTGTGTTAAAGATGATATGACTAGAAAAGGAGTGACTGACGATATGACAGCTAATAAAGATGTATGGAATAAGAATACATGCTGCACCGACCCCAAATAAATTGGGATAAGGGCAGGGGATGATGATGATGATATAGTTTAATTAGCACAAATCAATTGTGTAGACACATTATTACAAAAAAAAGCTCGTTACCTTTTTGGAAATTATTCGGCTGTTAAACGGCACATACTAACCAACACCCTAAAAATATCTTAAGGTAAACAATCGTAGTTAAGATTGTAGTCTAAAAAAAATTATTAAGTTACAGGTGTTGGACAAGTTAATAAAATATTTCCACATGAAGTAACAAACTACTTTTATCGAGAAAATAATATATATATAGGCCTGCCTCGTTGGTTTAGGGGTCCATAGTGCGACTGCTGAGCAGGAGGTCTCGGGTTCGATTCCCGGGTCGGGCAAAGTGTTATTGAGTTTTTCTGTTAGGAAATTGTCAGTAGCAGCCCGGAGTTTGGAAATGTACCCGGTTGATGGCAATAGGCTCACCACCTATTACATGGGACTTAATAACAGCATTGGTGAAATGTGGGTGTACAATTGTGTACACCTCTGCCTACCCCTTCGGGGAATACAGGCGTGATGCTATGTTATGTTATGAGAAAATAAAAAGACCGTCAAAACTTAAGCCAGTTATATTAACTTTTCGAACTACACAAACCCTCCCACTTTTAGCCATTTCGATTGGACAGTCACCCCTAAATATAAATCATATCGGGAGCGAGGCACTGCATGCTGTTTAGATCACGATCCACGTACGCCACGAGCGATTTCACGCGCCGCTGCGCACGAGTTGACGAACACAAATCATCAAACATAGTTGTGGAATATTATTATATTATATTATATATTATTATTATTATTCATGAAATATTGAACTTTGCTGAACTTTTTACATTTTGGAACTGAAAATATGTTTAAGATACTGTATAACGTTAACTGTTTTTATGTTTATTGCTCGCGTTTTTTGTTGTGCTAAATCAGAAACTTGATAAACACATATCATTACGCCTGTATTCTCCAAAGGAGTAAGCAGAAGGATACACCCACATTTAACTAATGTTTTTTTTTATTAAGTTCCATGTAAACAGGTGGTGAGGCTAATCAACTATGCACAAAACCAAACTCCGAGCTGCTCCTGTAAATCTCATAACCGAAAAACACTATGCCCAACAGAGAAATCGAACTCAGGAGCTCAAGCGACCACTTGACCATTGAGAAGATTCAATACAATAGTAGTGATCTGATTACAATGGCTGACCACTGATCTATGACATCTTAATACTATCACGTAAACAAATAGCAGTAGGTACTCCACTACAACCTGAGTACATATTGACAGGTCGCCTTTACCCCAACACTAGCCCAAAACTTAATTTAATTGTCTAAATCAGGGTACCCAAGTCAGGGAATCAACGGAGAGTGAAAACGAAGACACCCGGGTGGGCCGGTTCCCATCGCATCACGGTGAAGCCACCCGCCCGGGTAATTGGGACTCGGCAGAGCGGATAAAAATTAACGAGCATTATCATATTCAAACCGAAAGGCTTAATTTAATAGAATGTATAGAAGTTTCGGGACTGTTTATTTTGATGATTAAAATGCGTGTGTATGAAATTTTCTGTGAAATGCTGCCGTTGGCTTACCTGCTCTTTTGTCGGGTATGAGGCGTAGGGGTCGTAACACCTGGAAGTAAGTGAAGTGAGTGATACTCCCGATGTACAAGCGTCCATCGGCTACGGCAGGAATCACAAATTATTAAAATTGGGGGTCCGTTTTTTAAATAATATGACTGTCGCGGTGTATTTGGTAGACGTAACATAGCATCACGCCTAATTTCTCGAAGGGGTAGGCAGTGGTCTACATAGTTGTACACCCATATTTCACCAACGTGTTTATTAAGTCCCATCATCATGATCAGCCTATTCCCATCTTCCGGGCACAATTCTAAACTCCGGGCTGTTATCGAGAATTTCTTGATAGAAAAACCCAATAAAGCTTTGCCCGACCTGGGAATCGAACGCAGGACCTCATGCTCAGTAGTCGCGCTTAGGGTCACTAGACCAACGAGGCTGTTTGGTATGATTACTAGCAACCAAGGGCCGCACAACTTAGGTCGGCGGTCTGGATCCGGACCGCGGTCCGCGATTTGGTAACCAGTTACCATCAGACACGTCGTACCCTTGTTTGCCATCTTAGTGATATAAACACGTGGGAGTAAGTGAGTGATATTCCTGATAATGTGTGAACGTCCTTAGGCTTCGGTAACCGTTTAGCATCGGGCAGGCCGTGCGCTTATTTGCTACCTTAGTAGTATAGAAAATGCTTTCGATTCACAATCGTCTATAAAAGGCATTCCTACTTAATTAATAAACACCTAGGTATTGTTTCTGTCGTCAACTTAGTTATTCAAAAATCACGAATACTGCAGTGTTATTTATATAAGTTAAGTAGTTAGTAAGAAGAAACAGTCATATATGTGGTGAATGCTAATTAATATAACGATGTTAGTGAATTAAGTGAAATATTCAATTAATCTGGTGTGTTGAATAGCATAAAATAACTATGGTGCAACTATCCCTTTGCAGTATCTTTTCACGCAGTCAATCTCTTCTCATAAACAGAAATTACAACCATTATTCACTACTGCCTCACGGTGGTTTCTTGATTTTACACTAGTTTAGTTTATTCGAGTTTTCTTATCGATGTTATCCTTCGCCGTATTGGACGCAAGCGTTGCTCTTATCAACGCGCCAATAATATAAATTATTGCTAAATTATATACTTAGATGCGAAAATATTTCATTTGTTACATTTTCTTGGCTCTCAAGTTTTTTTTTTTTTTATTAGGTATGGATCTACATTTGGCCACCAACTCGCCTGATGATAAGCGACGGTGTGGGCGAGGATGGAGCACGTAGATCCAGAAGAAATCTATTCAATCTAAGTAGAGTAGATAAATTTGGGGAGATAGATAGTTGGGGAGTCGGTGCAACTACCCAGACCCGTCTCCCACAACGGTTGCACCGGACTACATCCCGAAACACGACTAGTTTGCGTCACGGCATGGCTTCGTCCGGTGGGTGGAACCAGCCGCGGCCAAAGCAGAGTTTTGTTACCTGTTTTGCACCACCCAGGGACCACGTGTAGGGGTTCTATTGTAAGGGTGCACTCCTACGGATGCGGGCAACCCCGCCACCAAAATGTATGTGTTATAGATAGATAGATAGAATAAGCTTTATTGTACACCATCATAATATCATTTATAAAAAAATACATTAAGTAATTCAGGGTACAATGGCGGTCTTATCGCTAATAGCGATATCTACCAGACAACCTTTGGATGGACTGGAAAGACGTGAGCAAATGGGGGCAGTCAGTGGTGTACTATACTAAAATAATTTTATATTTAGTAGAATATATAATACAATAAATTTAATAATTAAAATATATATCAATATACAGTTATACTTACACAACATACAAAAAAAATATATATTTATGTTTGGTAACTACTTTGTATTTAATCTCAAATGGTCAAGAAATGCTGCTTTATCAATTTTTTTTAAGTATCAAGCGTCTGAGCTCTTCTAATGGCTACAGGCAAGGCATTCCATAATCGAACAGCTTGAACCGTAAAAGATTGATCGTAAAACTTTGTAGAATGCGTTGGCATCTCAAGCCTCAAGTTCTCGGATGATCTTAAGCATCGTGCATGTGTGTCATTGAGGAACTTAAACCGTTCTTTGAGGTAAGAGGGGGTCGTAGGATTAAACAGAATACTGTAAAGCAAAGATAAAATATGGGCATTCCGGCGAAGACGTATAGGGAGCCACTTGAGCTTAGTGCGAAATTCTGAAACATGATCGTATTTGCGTAAACCAAATATGAATCTGATGCAAAATTTTTGGAGTCGCTCAAGCTTATCTAGTTGTGCCTCGGTAAGATCAGGATAGCTGACATTGGCATAGTCTAGGATTGGAAGTAGGAGAGAATGAGCAAGCGCAGCTTTAGTGGCAGTGGGAAGAGAATTACGTAGTAATGTACGTAGTCTCCTCAAAGATCCCGCAGACGCCAACAATTTACGGCTCACCTCTTGCATCTGAGGATACCATTTTTTTCAATGAGTATCCCCAGATCTTTTACTGACTCGCTATAGGGAATTGTGGTACCATCAAACAGGACCTGGGGTAGATGAGTCCAGTCAATTCTTGAGATCAGCTTTGGGCTGCCGATAATAATAACTTGGGTCTTTGTGGGATTCACCTGAAGTCCATGACCTGTACTCCACTCAGAAATTTGCTGCAAATCTCTATTAATCATTTTTACAGCCTCCAGGAGTTCTTCTAAGTGTGTGTTAACATCGGTCTTTGCAAGTGGCATAAACCCATTGTATTTTAGGGTATCCTATTACCTTAATACTATTTATACTGACACTAATTGATATCCTAGCTTCAATTAGCACGCATAAAATCTTTGCGGTACAACGCTCGTATGTATAGTGACGTCACACAGCTCGCTCTCGGGCGGTTGCGTGTGCGCTGACGCTGCAAATTTGATCGCGCGGTTTCGGCTTAACGGATACGTTTAGTTATTGTTCTACAGGATGCTCGGGAAATTGCGATTGTTTTTTTTTTAAATATTTAATGTACATCAGTTAAGCTTTGATTAGCACTGATTGTTTAGGAATGGGTTTAGTACGTATATCAGGGTTGCTCAACATACGTTTAGTTATTCTTACAAGATGAGCTGCAAATATTGTTTGTTGTTGTAATTAATTGATTTAAATTAAAGTCAGTAAAGGAACTAAGATTATAGTTGATTCTATATTTCGGTACTAAGGAGAAAAGTAAGTTACGCAAGTAATAAGCCCAATTGCGCTTTTCCGCGAAGTCTTTCTTAATTTGTGGTATGAGTGTTTAGTAATTAAATTCATTCGTATGTTATTGCGCTAACCGGCTCGCTCTATATATTGAGGAAGCGTAAGTGTAGGCTAATTACAACATAAAATGAAAATAAAATTATTTGGTGGACAGTACTTTCTAATAAGATTTTAGAAAACTGGCCCTTTGGGTTATAAACGAAGGAAAAGAATGAACCTTGGTAACTGATAACAGTGAAAAAGTCGTATTTTTTATATAGCTCAAGTTTAAAGGCCCGCCTTTAATTCCGGGTTACCTTTAGATGACAGTTTTTGTTGCCGTCGTTTGGACTAAGATTTAACAAAAGCACTACAATATCAATAAAACACTTTTATGTACCAAGTTTTTATTTACTTCCATAAAAACGAATAATATATTCTTTCGTAAAATTATGCGTCAAGGTCCTCTTTTGTTTTTAACACTTTAGTTTTATTTTGTACACTTTTATTTTGTTTTACACGTAAAACAAATACTTACCACCTACCCCGTTGACTTAGTGACCCAAAAAAATCTTGGCCATACGAAAACGCCACATGTTTCCTACTTTGGCAGTTTTTTGACGATCAGCTCTCGAAGATCTTAGTATTGGTGAATCCTGTCGAATGTTTTTTTTTTAAATAATATTACTATGATAATGTCACGAGCATATCTCATACAAAACACTATCACCGATCATCGAAGCTAAAAACAAAAAAAAATTGCCCACTTGCATGCCGAAGGTATTTCAACGCCCGCTGTATAAGCCGCGGCGGTTCGCTGCGATTCGCGGCCAAAGAACCGTGAAATTGGTTTATTCGCTCGATCCGATGAATAATTAATATTGTAACGTACGTCTAGCCTACGCGGCCCTAGATTGAACGGGATCGCATCTGCATATATAAACCCTGTGGGAAACTCAACACGCTATTGTCTATATTAAAAGGCGATCTCGACGTTTTTTGAGACATATTCATTCATATTTCATTGGGATTTTGTTGGTTTAATTCATTGACATAACACGATGTCGTAACGTTCAACAATGTGTAGGTAAATGTTATGAAAAACCACCAAGCCTCTTCACTTGATTAAAACATGTCTATCAAACACGATAAGTTTATGTGGAATGAAAAATACGTCGTCATGAGCAGGATTGGAACCTGCACCTCCCAGATGTATATACTCCAGGTGCACTATGCATGCGATATTACGTTTGAAAGAATTAACTGTAAACATGTATGTCATAAAATTCATCATGCAGTTAAATAATGACATAGGTATTTATCTGCCTAGCCTTTTCCCAATTAAATTCGGTCGGTTCCAGTCAAAATGGAAGCAGCCTAATACAAGTATTTTATGAGGATAAAATAGGTGTTGTCTTTGCTGTTTTTACCTATTCTGGTGCTGTGATTCTACCTTCTAATAACATTAGCTAAACTAATAATTACCCCAAGAGTTTCCTGATCGGGTTCCCGTCATCCTTCCAATTTCGGTGTACAATAGGGCAAATCTATATAGTTGCCTATATACAGCAGCCAGGTGATTCACCAGTGGCCGGCTCCCCGGCACAGATTAATGATACAATATGTCAGCCGACTGGCTCGTATTATGGAGTTAATCTACCTTCGGCAAGGATTAATGTATGAGTCGCTACGAAATTAGTGTCCCCGTAATTGTTAATATCGGTGAAAAAATTAATCAAGTGTGTCGATTTTATGGGCGATTAATCGAGATGAGCTGGCGATTTATTAAGGATTTCTTTTATCAATAAATATTTTTTATTTTTTATTTCCAGTAATATTTTTTCGACAGACTGCGTAGAGATGCACACAGTATTAATTGAACTGGTAGGTACTGATACAAAAACTACTATAATACTAAGTCTTTGGACAATGCCAACACCTTATTCTTTGAGCTATTCGTGGCAGTACAGAGTTTATTCTGAAAAACCCTATAACGTTTCAAAGTGAAAATAACTGTAGAATTTTTAAAGTACTTTTATGATTATCAAGCATATACTTTATCGTTTTCTCTTATAATTATGGCACGGGCAGAGGTCAACAGTGTTTACATACTTTCTAATACTAATATACTCCCGTCTCTGATTATTTTGGTCACGGTGGTTAATCTTCTCAGAGATTAGCCAAGTACGCAGGAAATATTGTAGTGCACAAGTGTATGCGCAAACACAGGTGCACTTCCTCTTCCTTCACTCTCATAGCCGATGGGACGGCAATCCGACATGACCGGAGAGAGATCTGGCGCAGGACCAACGACTTTACGCGCTCTCCGAAGCATGAAGGTGTCACACCGCCAACAACCTAACTCCAGGCTGCTACTGAGAATTTCCTGACTGGAATCCTAGTTACACTTTGCCCGACCTGGGAATCAACCGAGGTCCTCACGCTCGGCAGCCGCGCTTGCGGCTAGACCAATGAGGCAGTCAAACTTTCTAATACAGTAATTAACAAAGGGCAACAGTCGAATAAAATCCCGCAACGAATTAATAAGTCGTGAAACGATACTCGGCAGTGTAAGCGCCGCATTCGATGCCGCTGATTGGCGCTCTCTATATATTTTAATTAACTTATAAACTCTTGTTTTAACTTCCAAACTGTTATGGTCGGCAGTGTGGCTCAATTGATTAAATTACAACGAATTTGGAAATTTTGTTGGGTTTTAGCGATATGATTTCGTAAACAGGCTCATGTAATCGCAATTCGATGTTGAAATACTTATTAGATGATTGAATCAGCTTACTCTTATATATACGTAATAAACGACGAGTCGGGTAGTGTTATTTTTCTGTTGGAAATTCTCAGTGGCAGCCCAGAGACTGGAATTTTGCGCACGTCTTTAGTTCTCAAAGTAGGCAAAGATTTACACAGTTGTGCACTCACATGCCAATTCAAGTAAGCCTATTGCCATCAATCTGCCACAATTCTAAGCTCGGAGCTACTACTGAGATTTTCCGGAATTTCCTAACAGAAAAACCTAAAAACTTTGCCTGACCCGGAAATCGAAACCTGGACCTCATGCTTAGCAGTTGCCCTTATAACTACAAAGCCAGTTGCGACCAATGAGGTAGTCAATACCTTCAAATCCCAAAGATCAAAAATAGTCCTAATAAAATCAAAAACCAGACAGGTCGCGATTACAGAAGCCAATCTTTTAAGGACACGTCTATTCAAATGGCATTTTTCCCGATTCAAAAATCTACAAAGAGCCTATGAAAGTCAACTACCCTCAACTAATACAGTCCGGGCGTGGTGAGGTGACAATATTATTCGAGCTAAAATTGGGGATTCGCCGCATTTATTAAAGAGAAAACCAGCAACAAAGGGATGATATTGAATTGTAAGGAACCGTCTCAAGGACCAAGGTTAAATGGATGAGGTATTTTCTTTTGTTTGGAATCGTCTCTAATTTTCTTTATAGTCCTGTTTTTGCCTTCAAATATATTACATAACTAATTTGTAATTATTCCCATGAACACGTAGGTATGTACAGTCAATCGCATGTCATGGTTACAATTTGACATTGACAGCGCCTTTATGTCGTAGCAGTAAGGACGATTTTTGTAGCTCATGTGCGGTTGATCGTGCTGTTCTTTTTGTATAATTTATCTTAGCCTAACTTTTCGTATTCATTTCTGCAAGATATATATTTTTTTTTTGTAGTACCTATTTTTCAAAATTATTGCTGTACCAATAAAGCAAAAATCATGAAATAGTGTGAGCAAAATATGTTTCCGCCCGGGATCGAACCGGGGACCTTGTGCGTGTGAAGCACACGTGATAACCGCTACACTACGGAAACCATATTAAATACGGCCAAATTAACGATAGTACTGCAAGGCGGACACATATCGTAATTTTTATATTTTCATTCATCTGTTGGTACCAGTTCCACTTCTTATGTATTTTTTGCAACTAGGAAAATTGGAAATTCGTCATGGACTTTGTACCGAAATCCTACCGACTATAGCCAACGGTCCTTCAGTAACCTTTAACGGGGTTCTGGGATTGTCTATCGTATATATGTATTCGTCGTAATAATGAAAGCTAACCACCAGATCTAAATTATCTTTTCACATGTAAAGTCAATCAAATTGCCTTTCTTGTAAATAAAATCTACATACGACATATATTATGTAATGGTAGGTTGGTATCTATTTAGGCAAAGTCCAAAATTAATTAAAAAAAATAAGGTTTCTATCAACGTTAATATACTTTAATATCAACAATTGTCTGAGTAGTAGTATATGACAGCAATATTCATAGTTTTTGTAATAACTTGAGTGATATCATCATCCCCCTACCCTTATCCTACCCAATAATCAAGATTATGATAATCAAGATGCGTGTATTACAACTGAAAGGCATCCTCTCCAGCCCAATACATAAGTACAATGATTATTACACTACAGTTACAATAATTGGTTACTGTTGTGAATATCATGGAAAATACATCGTTCGCCTTGAAAACACTGAACTCGGGAAATCTGACCTAAACTAGCCAGAGGCAAAGCTTGCATGAAACACCAGACTTCGAAACTGGGTCAAATAGTAATGGAAAGCATGTCCTGTGCACGCTTACAACATATCATGTTAATATACTTACTTACAAATAAAGTATATTTGGTAAACATATCTCTATGGGAGAAGATATGGAGTTTCACTAATAAATTTAGAATATCTGCTATCAAAAAAAAAACCGTTAAAAAAACACATTATTTTGACCTGCGCGTAATTACGCAACTTAACGCAAATTAACGGTTTTCAGATGTTTTCCTTTACTTGTGCTGTGACATCTTGCTTCTTGACAAATTTCATGCTTCTAATTCAACAAGAGGTTTAATTGGCCGAGTAAAATGTGGCTGACAGACAAACAGACAGACATACGGACAACGCATTGATGTTATACTAGTTCCCCTCCCCTCCCTTACTCCCTTCCATTCCCTTTTTTAGGGGGATCCCTGAAAACAAACTTTCCTTTCGAAACCAACCATGAGATAAACCTGATACAAACGAATTTATGTCTTTATAACTGTTTCAGAATCTTCTCCTAATTTCGCACCACTTCAAAAACCACAAGCCTTGGTTCACTTCCTCGCTCTATGTTTGAGATCACGCCAGTACTGAGGGTCGGGGCGGGTGACACGCACAAAGAACCTCCAACTTCTTTCATTGTAGATTAAATTCTTTGATTCTCGCTTACCTAGTACGTGCCCAGTGGAAGCGAGGCGAAAGCTTGTAGCCATAGATTAAAAAAAAAACTCTCAAAGAAATAAAATAACATGAATATAATTAAGAGGACTAGCTTTTTTTATTTGTGTGTCCGCATTCAAGGCGGGAATAAAAGCCTTTCTTTCTTTCTCTTTTCTGTATTCCCCTTGGAAGTATACAGAGGCATACACATTTGTTCACCCATATTTCATAAATACAATATATTAAGTAAGTAAACAGCTTAAGTTCCATATAGTAGGTGATGTGCTTATTGCCCCTGTAATAGGCGGTAATAAACATGAAATCAATTAAATAAAATAAAATAAAAAATGAAGAATTTCCTAACAGGTAAACCCAATAAAGCTTTGCCCGACCTTCTTCGCTATTTCTGAATCGTGTTTTCCGCCCCGCTCTCGCTGGTCGGTTGCCCTCATTAATATCTGATCTTCCCGTCAGCAGCTTAATCTCGGTGGCCGTGGATTTAATACATATTTCATTTCGGTATTTCACGAAGCATTACCTTTATTCGCGCCAGTTGTTTGACAAATACCTGTTTATTACCAAGATTCTTTTGTAAAAAATGTATTGTTCAATTTTTTTTCTACGTATTGTCTTAGATATGAGACGTCGACGTTTGTAAAGAAATAATTAAGTAGGTTACGTTTTATTTTCGTTGTGCTTTTATATTCAGTAAGAATACTGTTATGAAAATTATAACGTGTTGGTTTATAAAGTTACAATATTAAATGGAAAAAGAATACGGTCGCGAACAGGATTCGAACCTGCGCCTCCCGGATAGATACTCCAGGCGCTCTGACCAACTAAGCCATCTCGACCTCTGCTCACCACCGCGAATTCTTCTTCCATACTTTTGAACACGTCTTATGGCGACGTCATTGCAATCAATTCAGTACTTACAAGTGACCGAACCGACACGACTAACTTTGCAGTTAATACAATGTCGTAAAGAATGCAATTACCTTAATAATTCAAGATATGTCTTTGAAAAAGCATTAACGCATGCTTAGCGAACTATAAAGTTACAATATTAAATGGAAAAAGAATACGGTCGCGAACAGGATTCGAACCTGCGCCTCCCGGATAGATACTCCAGGCGCTCTGACCAACTAAGCCATCTCGACCTCTGCTCACCACCGCGAATTCTTCTTCCATACTTTTGAACACGTCTTATGGCGACGTGTTGGTTTATTTTGAACCTTAGAAACTACCGTAACATTAAAATTAAAACAAATTATAAAAAAATTAAGAGCCGGCTGCTCTAAAGAGAGAAACAAGATGAACAAAGAGAAACGAATATCCGTTTCCAGAAATTGTAACATGCAGTTGGGGGCAATCTAGATATGTAACGATCGTCGGCTGCAAAAATTTGCCTCCGACTTTGAGAAGTCGGGTAATAATCAACTTTTATCCTCATAATAAAGTATGTCAATCATAGTTATATCTTAGGTTTTTGCGATCACTACACATTATTATGAAACAACTAGAACTAAAGAACAGCGTTCGTGGTTGCAGGAGGACGCTGCAAAGTGTTCGAAACGTCAGGAAAAACAAACACCAATAATACACCCGATTAATCAGGTTAAGTTGTTTTATTATAATATGTCAGTCATGTTATTTCAAACTAGTTAGTTATATTTTGATCTTTCAACGAGGCTTAATACATGCTTTTCTTGCTGCCAACATAAAGGTACTAACAATATCAATAGAAACAATTGTAAGTTTCATTCAATCACCAACACCATCTTAAAAACATACGACGAAAAAAACCGCTTACTAAATAAAACTAATTTTATCATGAGTCAAGTTAATTCAGTCCTACACAACCTCATATAACAAATAGAGCACTTTTTTATATCTCCAAAGACTTTACAGCTTTTATTAAGATTTAACTTCCTGACTGTCAAGAAAATTTGCTTTGATTTTCCACAGAAACTTTGTTAAACCCACACAAATTCGACACGCCTCACAATATTTTGTAAAATCCGCTTGATTTTCAGACAGTCATCACAAAACACCACCCAAGCCGAACACCGTCCATTTAACAAAACTTGCGTAACTTTATCATCGGTAGTGTTAATTCAGGCAGGGTCCTACGTTAGCTCGTAAACACAATTGTTGCGACTTTAAATCAAACAGTTCGCGGAGTCATTAAGAACACGTGGTGCTGTTGGTACGGTGTGCTGTGCGACTCCATTTTCATACACGATACGGTATCGGGGAGACATCGTGTTACCCTGAAACAGGGTTGTAGAGGTCAGATAGGCATTCGTTTCATATAAAATAAGTCGACCCAAATTTAATTGGGAAAAGACTAGGCGGATTGATGTACATAAAATACCATCACGCAGAATTTTACTGATGCCGTTGTTAGGTCCCTATATAGGTGGTAAAACAGCATATTGTCATCTACTAGGAGCAGCTCAAACTCCGGGCTTTAAAACTGCTACCCAAAATTCTCAACAGGAAAACCAATTAATATATTTTCCGTACTGAAATCTCTTGACCAGCAGCAGCACTAGCATCCACTAGAGTCTAGTGACTAGACCAATGAGGTAGTTAACAATGACCATCCATGTAAAAAAAATTGAAGACACATCAACTTGTTATAGATGTTTTGCAAACATCCAGATGAAGTCTTACGACAATGGTTTGTTTTTATTGATGATGATGACCCGGTGTACTTCGTATCATCTCGAACGTCATATATTTGACAGGAAAGTAGGTAGAACAGTTATATGGGAAAATTAAATTGTTGTTTTTACTATCTTCCTCGAATTTTTTCTACATTTTCTCACCCTTTATACCTTCCCCGGACTACGACAAACATCTCAAAACCAAAATCAGCTAAATCGGGCCAGCCGTTCTCGAGTTTTAGCGAGACAAACGACCAGCAATTGATTTTTATATATATATAGATAGATATAGATATATACATATAGATATAGATAAGACTGTAGTTCTTTAATACGCAACTCCTAAGTGTTCCAAAACTATCGAACAACTTGCTTTACATTATACCTTGAGTCAGGTTAGTCTGTGGATGGGTGGCCGCTAGTATTTACATCTGGCCGTCTCCACGAGGTACTTCGCAGGGCATTAAACCGTCGGTCCCGGGTGCTATTAATTAATAAGAGTTGTCAAGCTAACTCAGAATCCATTAGGTTGACTTACAACCACACGGAAAAAAGAGCCTGAAACGGGCCGCCCGACAGAACAACGAAAACGCTCTCCAAGAATAATGAAAGTACAAGTGAATGGACACGCAAGTGTAGTAATTATCCGCGCCAACTTTGTTGTTGCTCCTAATTTATAGCCCCTGTATCATACTCCCTCCTGCTGCCAACTTCTGCAGAGATACTGAACAGATATGCAGACAACTTTCGCTTTGTTTTGTCTCAAATTATATGTAACAAACGTATTGTTGAAGTTGGCGACTGAAGTGTGGAGAATTGGGAGTTGTGTGGATAAAGTACGATGTATGAGATGAATGGGCCGAAAAAGATAGCTGCATAGAATTTAACGTTACTTATACCTCTTTAAAAAGGAAACCGCGGCTAATCTAACATAATATTACCAGCCCGTAACAGTCCCAATACAGGACAAGGGCCTTTTCTGATACAGAGGAAACGCGAGCATTGATCACCACGCGTCACCTAGCTCGCAGGGTGTGAAAAAATCGGTGACGTTTCTCTATCACATCAAAACGATTGCCTTGACTGCCTCGTTGGTGTAGTGGTCCCAAGCGCGACTGCTGAGCATGAGGCCCTGAGTTCGATTCCCAGGACGGGCAAAGTGCTATTGGGTATTTAGAAAATTCTCAATAGCTGCCTGGGGTTTGGAATTGCGACCAGTTGATGGCAATAGTTTCACAACCGACATGGGACTTAATAACAGCATTGGTGAAATGTGGGTGGGTAATCGGGTGTGTACCCGTCTTCGGGGAATACAGGCATAATGTTGCTATCAAAACGAATTATGGCAATCGTAGGAAGGTACTGCAAATCAACTGAATCCTTTACACTGATTCGAATCTTCCGTGCCTGCCAAAGGAACATTCACACTTGATTGACTCCAGTGACAAAAGCACATAAATGTATTCAGTCTAACCAGAAAATCATAACACCATACAAAGGCAAAGCTAGTACAAAAAAAATCCTAAGCTCCTAAAACTGCAAGCCGAACAATCCCGACAGGACCCGACCATAGCCGAGTGAAGCCGAGCGCGGCCGAACAACGCCGACGGTCGCAAATCGTGCTCAATGTAGCATCACAAACGCGTCGCCGTCACGCCTCCTAACTATTTGATGTCGGCCGCAATGGATAGTGCCCTACAGCTAATTACGAGTGTACTGCCTCGCTGGTTTAGAGTTATAGAAGGTTTTTGTTGTAAAAAATAAAACCTGATGTAAAAACACTGTCTCATGACTCTGATGGAAAAACTTCCATATGATTGACTTCCTCAACTTAAAAGCTCAGATTGTCTGAAGCTTGGAGAACTTGTCTGTACATAGATTTTAACTTCTTTTACATTCGCTTTCACTGTGACTTTTAATTGTTGGGTGTAATTTGCTTTTTAAATGACAGTTCGCATTAAACCAGTCTGGCTGTCATACTGATGTTTATCTCGGATAGCTTCGAACAATATTATTAATTAATTAATTTAGTACCATATCATCCTATTCGTTTCCTAATATTAATAGTCTCATTTCAGATGCCATAATAGTTTCAATAAAGATTTATCATTGTTTAATTTTACTACTTTAAGTACAATAATTCTCATGAAAATAAAATATTTCTACCTTTTGCGTTAAAGTCGACACGGAGCAAAGACAAACAAGCCCTCACTATGATCGGAAACATGACAAAATCGCAAATTGTTTTTACCGACAATTGAACCTTTAAATCGATGGCATAAAGGTCATTTTTCAATGATCTAACTTCAAAAAATGGATTGCTTTTAGCATGACGTACACGGTTAACTTTTCAGGTGGAGTAGACTTTAGTACGTTGCAATGAAGATTATTTTAGCTTGTTTAAGGAATTGTTGTGTTGGTAAAGAAAGCAGCGGGGTTCCGCATAAGCTGCACTGGACACCAATGGATTTATCGTCGGAGGTTTAGACAAGAAAAGCAGCTTTGTCTTTGAGACAAACGGACGCCAGCAGCTACTGGTGTCACGGAGGGGGCGATAAGAAATAAATAAAGATATTGATTCTCACAAATAGTAAGGGATGTCATAAATCGGAAAATCCTCAAGCTTTTCCCCATTGAAGCTTGGGGTGAAATGTCAAATTTAAACACACATCCAGTATTCTGAAATAGTGATGGACTAATGGTACTATTTTATATTCACTTGTACAACGATTCTTCTTTTATACTATGTATTTTATATGAATGAGGGTAAGTATTAAGTCTTAAAGCTTTAAAACGATTCTTAAACGCACTTATCTATCTGCCTAGCCTTTTCCTAAGTTGGAGCGACTGCCTATCTGACCTCCACAACCCAGTTACTGGGTAATAAGATATCTAGTAAGAGCGTTGTAAGTTTCAGGCATCTAACTAGCCGTATTGGCTATCGCAGACAGCCTTCATTTGATAACACCCATCCACAGACCAGCCCTGACAAGCGCGACCAATCGAACTATGCGGCTGTTACGTAGCCATGACCCTCTTAAGTTAAGCTCTTACCAGTTCCTAAACACCTAATTATAAGTTTTGAAAATAAGGTAGGTATTCCAATTGCCATGTTAGTAATATACACTAGGCCCATTTCCAGATGTCTGAAACATTAAGGCCACACTCAAAACGTGCCTGGAAATTACCTGAATCTGTAACTAAATGGAATTGGAGATTTTTTCCAAATTAATAATATATTTATTATTTTATAAAAGTAAATCAACATGGAAAGCATGGCATTTGCTCAAAATTTGTAATCAGTGACACTTTTAATAGCCCACGGCTTGTCACCCCATTTCCGACCTAAGATTATTATCATATTTGTACATTTACAAGTAGCTTCCTTCACCGCCCACGGACCTTTTAATTTCACACGATTAACCTTTGCAGCTAATAATAAACAAACAAGGTGCCCGCTCCCAATTCCAGGTCATGGAAAACAAAAACGAAAGGTCAATAAAGTCCCTCGACAACTAAAGCGTGTTATTTAATAACAAAAATCAATAACATAGTTTGAACGGACACAAACACGATTACAGGGGGCCGACAATCAAAGGGAACTGGACATTGTCGAGTTGGCAATAATAACATTATTATGAATTACCAATGCAAATAAATTGACTAAAGGTTGGTTTCAAAGATTGGAATAATTCTACAGTACTGACAAATGAAAATTATTTAAAAGATTTCATATTTACAAACATACGTACACAATAGAAATCTTTTGGTCTAGGTCTTTTGCCCAGCAGTGGGATGCTACATGCTAGCATCAGCAGTAAATGGGTCTTAATTTCTTTCCTGTAATCTCAAAATACTTATTTATAAACTAAACGATGGAAAGTAGATCCCTTTTAAGCCGATTGAACAACACAAACATTTCAATTCAATTCATTTTCACAACTTTAACTTTACCAGAATTCTTCCTTTTTCACAACAAGGTACAGTACGAATAAATGTATTTCAGATTTAATGGTACATATACCCACTTGTTAAAATTAAAACATTATCACTCATGAAAAGCAGTAGCTGCACCGATAACATAAAACTCATTACAAAAAAATTACAAACCTCCTTCTATAAAACTGTCGCATCTACGACTTGATCTATCGAATTGTACGTCACAGGAGCGAAACGGGCAGTTGGGCCGCCGTGTCCGGCCGTGATTGCCTGTGTGCTCATCCAATAAGACTGGGCCCTTCACGGCTTATCACTCCTGCAGCCAGACACCCCCTGTCAATATTTGACTTGCTTGCTGTATTTAAGATTAACTTAGTAATGAATGGTCCAACTTGTGACCATTTTGATAGTTACTCTCTAAGTTAGAGTTGTTCGATCTTATGTAGATGTAGCTCGGCCATAAATAGTAATTAGGTCTTAAATTACGACTAAACGCAGTTAGTGCAAGAACTTTTGGGGTTTAGAAAGTTTATAGTAATTTGTACGAGACATATGGATATGTTAAAAGTTTGTTAACTTTCGTGATCTTAAATGTAAGCAAATACACAATTATATTTAATTTCTATGTTTGGTATACAAGACATAACTAATAAGTAATTACAAGTTTCTAAGAAAAACGCATGATTTTGTAAATATTGTGAAATAAAGATCGATATGCGCGATTTGCAAAGTTCTTATGATTTCTTGCTTTTTGAATTTGTTGTTACTCATAAAACTATCTTTGAATGCTCACACAATGGTGTGACGGATCGGTTTTGAAGGAATGCCTTCAAAACTGATCCGTCCAAGTGGCGATGCAAGCCACAAAATTATCAAGAGTTTGTACTTAGGATGTATTAGCCAAACACGAACCAACACCAGCCCTGTTTATCTTGGCTCCAGAGTTCTAGCGGTACCGTGGCAGAAAGTTGACAACACAAGTTTTTCCTAATGAAGTCACTTGGCAAGGCTGTTTCGGCACTGCTGCAGTTTTTGGTTTCTCGACGAACGACAGGGTACGTGACCTGAATGGGAGATGGGTAAATATGCTGTTGTTACAACTTTCTTTGTGTTTCTTTGTTTATTTTAGTGGTGAAATAGTGGGGGAATGATTGTCATTGGCATTTGGTACGGATGCGAAAATATAATCACAATTTATAATTCTTTATTAACCATTTAAAAACATTTACTTGTTTTGACTATTGTGATTTTATAGTTTAAAGTGGCACTACTTACAAAATAAAATATTCAGGCTTGAAAGTTTTTAGAATAATATACCTATTAAAAAGTTTTCGTATAAGCTCTGAAGAATTATCAAGAAACGAAAAAAACATATAAGCACACAGATAAAGAAATCATTAAAACACGTATGACTAAAGACTATATATTCCTACTCTTCTTCTTAAGGATATTGAACACCGTAATCTTCCGGCTTCGATGCTTCTCGAACAATCTAGAAGGCATCCAGTTACGTTGACATGTAAACACAAAAGTTTTGAAACGATTCTCATCTATCGTCGCGCCCGGGGGCTCATTGAGTTCCTTCGCAACTTTCTCCAAGTGTAATCAAAGGATAAAACCTTCTGTAGCCAGAGTCAAGTGGCTGCATAAAGGGGAAAATTCACTTACTCCTATAGCGGACGCGGCTCCAAACATTGGGATGAAGATGTACTCGCAGTGAGGACAGGGCATTTGCCACTATTTGTTATGCAACTGGACAACTGGACCCCACAAAAACTGTGGTAATAATTTAGGAGCTTTCAGCCAACTCTTACTCGTACCTAATTGTTATAAAAATTTGAGAGTGGGAATTAAATCAAATGGGAATTATGTCAAATTAACTAAAACCAAGATTAAGCTGTGAACCTCGTGGTCCTTTGTCTACCCATATCGGATTGACAGTTGATTTTATTATGAGACGACAATACTTTACAGTGTCAGGACTAACTACTTTGCAATAGTTGGTCCTCATATAACTTTATCAGGCTGGTTGCAAATGGTGGGATAATTTTGATTTAATTGCTGTGCCTACATCATCACACTTTAGCAGTGTGATGATACAGGCAAAGGCCCCGGGAAGAGCTTTGATAAATAATTAAAATAATAAAGCCACTAAAGATAACACTATGAATGAATACATTAGAAATTATCCTAATACTTGAATTTTTTTTTATGAGGGACTCGTGGCGAAATCACCGTGCCATAGATACTCGTAGATCAATCGAAACTAAGCTGTGCTTGCCGCGATTAAAATGGGTGATCATAATTTAATATCGAGCCCCTATGCACCTCAGAGGACACGTTTAACTGTCGGCCCTAGCTGAAAACAAATATCTATGGTCCAGCAGAATACCCAGATGCCTGAAGCTCTGACAAACTTTCAAATAAAAAGACATAGCTCCATGTAAAATACTGGTAATAAGCTGCAACCAATTATTTTGGAAGACGACCCCAATTAAGTAAGAAAAAGGCTGGGCTCGATAGACGAATACATTTTCTAATTCTATACTCTCATACTTTCGAATCAAACACACAACACCAAACGCGACTTCTACCCCTTATATAAAGCCATAGTTGGTTCAGCGAGCGAATTTGCATAGGAATGGCTGATTACAGAGTCATACCATAGGCAGTAGCTTGGACCTAGCTTTAGCCAGGTACACCCGAATGGCTTTCAGACAACTAGATTTTAAACTTCGTGAGAATGTCCTGCCTTATATACGATATAATGTGTTTAGTTTCGTGGTTGTTTTGGACCAAATAGATAAATTAAGCTCGTACATTTACGTAGAAAGAAAATTATATCTATGAAATAGTTGCACGTCACGCGTTCCAATAAAATTAACCTGGCTCTGAAACCAATTATTGTATCAACTTGTTTTAAACAAAATTTTTTTGACTGTCAACTTTGCTAGAAGTCTAGAACCACTAAGTATTAAAGTTCGCTTTACATACGTTAATGTATTTAAAATGGTAAATTAGAATGAATTCAGGTTTGATTATTTAATATTCAAGGGAATTCATGTTAACTGAATATTAGACAATGGAGTTGTCTCTATGTGACCTTCATCTAGGTACATGACATAGCTCAATCCGAACGCCTAAGGTCATACCGTCTAGATATATAGTTTTAGAACTCAACTTGTATTCATTCAAAACAATTTTGTTAAATCATGCGACATTTACAGATAATATTACATCCATGTCTGGAACTAGGTATAAACTGTGTTTTATACCTAGTTAGTAGTTAGATGTTAATGGTTGTTAAAATGATCTCTGGCATAGCCGACATTTCACAAGATCATTAATTGAAAAGACTAGCGTAGTGAAGAATCTCCGTAGCTGAATAACAAAGTAACTAGCTACTTTGGTTATCATAGATTCTTTGCTTTCGATAGCAGTAGGCAAATCCTGCATTTCAGCATTCAGTCGCTTTATACAGCTTCCGAAAAATGTATAGAATCGCTGATTACTGCTAATGCTTAAAGTAACTAGACTACGCAAACTCCTAGTTCCGAGCTACTCAAAATAGACTAACAGAACTCTATCGAATAACCAATTGCTACGACAGTTACATTGTGTAAAAGAAAAATATTGCCCTTAAATATTATAACACAAAAACAATTAAAGATCATAGGTAGTGGACTGCCCTATTGGTCTAGTCGTCGTAATTGATGCTGCGGAATGTGAGCTCTTGGGTTCTGCGGCCACGAACGCTGCAAAGTGTTCTAATCTACAGTGATAGCGAAAACCTAATAAATGCTTATTAACATCCCGAAGTCTGGAATTGTACCCGGTTTATGGTATAGGCTTATCACCTCTTACGAGGGACTTTTACCAGTGAAATTCGAGTTTACAACAGTACTCCTACTTAATTCTTCGGATACAAGCGTAATGCTATGTTGTGATTATAGGCAAAATAATAAAAATAAAACTAAAACACAGTTAACTTTGTAATACCACATCTGTAAGACCATTAGTGACAGATTACCGTTACGTTGTACGATTACAAAGGCAAATTGTCTTAAAATAGCTTGCGGTTAAAAATATTCGTAGTAATATGTCAATGGTCAGCCCCTAATTGCTTTGGCAATCATTTTAAAAGGCTATATAAGTTATTGTTTGTAGCTATTTCCTTCATTATTTTGCTCATTAAGCTATATTATTCTCACATTACCTCATTTATTGTTTTACCAATTTATTATAAAAGAGTGTCTATGTAGTTTCTTGTCGGCTCTTCTCCATAAGATCAGCGCCTTGGAACCGTGCACCTAGCTTTGACTTTCATAAGTACCTGTAATATGGTCTATTTGAAATAAAAATATTTGAATTTGCATGTGATGACCCTTATCACGGTCACTGACGATGTAATTGTAGTGTGTGATGCGCCTCCTCTCTATATATTCTATTAACTTAGCTCATAAGTCAGGCTTTACACTATAGCCATTTCTAAGAACCACTCGTTTTACTTATATCCCGACATTCCACAATAACAGTTCATTAAAATACTGGTTAAATAAATATCCCACTATCTATATATTAATAAGTGAAGCAAAAACTTCTTTTTTATTTTTAAAGAAAACGTACGCGCTGGAGTACTCTTTCTGTATCGTGGGTGCGTTTACAAACATATAATCTCACATGCACATACACCCAGACCCGGAAAAATTTACTGTAGATCATACACATATTTGCTCCATGCATGAATCGAACCTGCGACACGCGACGCAGCAGCCGGTCTCTCGACCACCGCGCCGCCAACTATGTACCTCTTTTTACGAAAATTCTGCGGATGGAGGAGTATATGGCACAGTTAAATTTTATATGAAGAAGAAGTGCAGAAAGTTAATATTGTTATATAATACGCATTAGAATTATATTAAATTAAATTAAACATTACACACACTACCATGCGTTTCCAATACACACATAATTATCTTTGACAAAAGAACCTTAATAACAATTAAAATCTAAATGAATAATGGTCGAATTTCGGCCAGTGGGCGAGCACTAGTAATTATAAATGTGACAGTGACAGTTTGTGAGGATGGATGAATGTTTGTTACTCCTTCACACACTATTGAATGGATTTGGACGAAATTTGGCACACATGTAGTTTATAACCTGGATTACACATAGGATATTATGAACACATTTTATCCAGGCTTGAGCCAATGCTGATATGCACGCAGGCGAAGTCGAGGGCAGAAGCTAGATTACAATATATCATAATATATGTCAATGGTAATGTGTATTACACACTTCACATTAATAATTGTAACTGCCTCGTTGCTCTAGTGGTCACAGGCGCGGCTGCTGAGGGCTAGGTCCTGGCTTCGATTCCCGGGTCGAGCAGTGTTATTGGCTTTTTCCTTTAGGTAATTCTCAGTAGCCCGGGGTTAGGAAGTTAGCGGTGTGATACTCCCGTACTTCGGAAAGCAAGTAAGACGTAATTCCAGCGTCTGATCGCTCTCCGGTCTTGTCAAATTGCAGTCCAATTGGACTATGAGAATGAAGGAAGAGGGAGTGCACCTGTGTTTGTGCACACACCTGTGCACTATAATATCTCCTGCGTACTTGACTAATCTCCGTGGACAAACAAAATCCACCTTATATTAATTGACAGTATGGCTTGTAACGGTGATAATGATGACACACAAAAATAAACTACTTTCTCAGTAGCTCTGCAATGTTCTTGCGTTCTAAGAAACCACAATACAAAAGATAAGATCAAAGAAATAAGTTGTTTAATTATTTCTAAGTTATAACTTAACTTGTGCCGGAAGGTGAACTTAGTCTCCGTAAAGTAAATACGTTCATTTGCATTGGGAAAACTTTTTCACGGCAACTTGAACTTTAATTAAAAACAGAATTAAGTGTATAGGATCAAGCGAATATTTACAATTGGGGACAAAAGTATTGGACAGCACAAGTTTTGATGCTTATTCTTCGTCGTGTAATGTTCTCGCTCTCTGATCCAATTTAAAGGATATTTTCTTAATTTGACACTAAATGGCACTGAATCCAAACAGAACATTAACAGTCGAGATTTTGCCGAAAGCGATTTTTTAATAATATTTATATAAATGTCATTAAGTTAGGGTTCATGTATGTATGTTTGTTGCAAGTTTCTTTATTCCACCATAACTTCTAAACGCCTGAACTGATTTAGATGTATGGGGTATCGATAGAATCCATCCATTATCCCGGATAAAACAGGCATTTCAGATAAAAAAAAGTAATGTAGTGGCTATGGTACACAAAAAGGTGTGCGACACATGGCAGACTTTCTTTTTTTTGTTAATTAATTTCATCTTGTTTTTATTTAAAACAATATGTTTTATAACATAGCATCATGCCTGTATTCCCCGAAAGGGTAGGCCGAGGTGTACACAATTGTAGACCCACATTTCACCAATGCTTTTATTAAATCCCATGCAATAGGTGGTGAGCCTGTCATCTACCGGGCACAATTCCGAACTCCGAGCTGCTGCTGAAAAAATCCTAACAGAAAAACTTAATAACACTTTGGTCGACCCGGGAATCGAACCCGAGACCCCGTGCTCAGCAGTCGCGCTTGGGACCACTAGACCAACCAGGCATATGTTTTATCACAGCTTAATATCAATATTAGTGGCATAATAACAATATACACCTTATACTTACAACCTACGTCAAATAATACTGGCCGGCAGTGTACACTGGCGTGTGAGTGTACGAGTCTCCTTGGAGGCGCATTTTATCAGCCGCGACCAGCCGCCGTGCTTCCAACAGTCCCAACGGAATGGAGTCAAAGCTAGAACGGACCGATCATTTATGTTGCTTCATTTAGTTGGGCATTATTTTTTTGTAACTTAACTGTCTGTTATGATATTGTAGATCATTTTAAATAACATAATAAAACACGCTAACACCGATGCAATTATTAAGTTACAGGTAATAGATGGTGCCTATTACCATCAATTGGACACAATTACAAACTCCGGGCTGGTACTGAGAATTTCGTAACAGAAAAACCCAATAACTTTTTGCCCAAACTGGATATCGAACCCAGGACCTCACGCGCAGCAGCCGCACTTGCAACCTCTAAACCAATGAGACAATCAAAATTGTATAACACTCCTTTTTTGGGCAATTGTGTAAAAACTACTTACATATTGATCTCGTAAATCATAATACTCGCTGTAACATTTTTAGTTTTTATCAAGCAAGAGCTTTGTTTCCCGGGTCGGGCAAATTGTTATTGAGTTTTTCTGTTAGAAAATTCTCAGTAGCAGCCCGGAGTTTGGAAATGTGCCCGGTAGATGGCAATAGGCTCACCACCTATTACATGGGACTTAATAACAGCATTGGTGAAATGTGGGTGTACAACTGTGTACATCTCTGCCTACCCCTTCGGGGAATACAGGCGTGATGCTATGTTATGTTATGTTAAGAGCTTTGTTCCTTCTGACTTCATTCCTAAAGGCTCCACATATACGTTCTTATAAACTATTCACTGCCTATAAAAATAGCGATAAAGGTACCTTTACAGCCACTTTTTCTGTAAATTACATTTTCTATTATGTCCTTAGGCTAACCTTTTATGCCCCTTAGCTTGCACGGCCATTTGGGTCATCTGTCTTTGTTAGGTGTTACCTAAGATGGATGACAGTATTGGCTTGGCATATCACAGCCTACACATCTATGTATATTAGTATGTATGCATGCGAAAACAAGGTCTTATTTATACCACTGTTATTGAGAAATATTTTAAAGACGTAATTGATTTAAGTTTTATGGTTTTGCGTATAGCTAATCTTGATTTTACCTGTTAAGTTATTGTATCTTTTAATTTCTTGTCGGTTTGTTAACAGCCTGTATAGTTTCAGAGCATCTATCCCACACAGGTATATGATATTGGAATTTCGTCAATCTCCTTTATTATAGTGCAACGGAGAAAAAGACACGGAACTGTAAAACTATTACATTTTGATACCAACAACAAACTTTTGCAGCGTTACCTGATAATACTGAAGTTTAATGGGCGACGTGTTTATCACTAGCCCAATATAACGGCGACTAAACTGCCCTTCAAACATTTTATGACGCCCTCACGTCCGCGAAAAAAACTACCATCAGCTCCTGACAAAATTACATCTCACTTCAAATAGTGGTCGTTAAATTTACGCCAATTTAGATTCCCTTTACTTGGAGAAAGTCGCTTTTACAAAACGTTGTCGTATAATAAGTCGGTAAAACGTGTGTTTTACGAGGCTAGACAGGGCCCCCGTCTGTTGTCTGTGTGTCTGTCACAAGATTGTCTGCCACGTGCTGCAGATGAGATGCCACTAGAATGTGGGGATAGTTTCTATTATGTGGAGCTATGTAAGTGGGCCATTTGACGGAAATTGAGTTTGTGTTCAACTGCAATGGGATTGCCTGTTTTTTCTGCACGATACTTAAAAGTAGTGCTGCTCCGATCCCAAATAAATTGGCATAAGGGCAGGAGAATGATGATGAAAACTTCACTTATTTATGATAATATAGAGTAGCGGAAAAATACCAAGAAATCCAGCTAAAACATATACTATTCTAAAACTTAGTTAGCTGAAGCACAGAATCGTCATTCCGACACCCGACTCCCCATCACTCAATATTCCATCGGTCCTAAGCGGCGACAACCAACTGATAGTCCTGTCCCATTCTATTTCGGAACTAGCGCCAATCCTACCCGAAGCGACGCAGGCCACACGCATCGTCAATCAGAAACGTCGTAATCCGGCAATAGAACGAAAACAATTGCCACACACACACCTACCCGCCAAATTACATTTCCAATTCATGAAGGCAGTTATCCAACTTTTTCCCTTTCTTCATCCCTTACCCCCAACCCACCCCAGTTTTCACCTCGCGATCTTTTTCTATGAATAATTTTTCGGAGGAGCTTGTTGACTTAATTTTATATCGGTATCCTTCTTTTTTAATGTGGGGCTAAACCGATAAAAGTGTTTGCACCGCGAATTGGTCGCGGATTAAACGGTATTGTTACATCTTGCTGGGTTATCTTTCTTTAGGGTTATTCTGTTTTGCTGCAAATGGCTTGGGGCTAATGCTTCCCATCATATCTTCAATAAAGATTGGTACAGAGGAAATGCGTTGTAGTATATTGTCATTGTCTCAATCGTACTAACAGATTAGTAGTCGCCATAATTTATTTTTATTACATAGTAGCATATTTCAGTTTATCCTTTTGATATATTCCGTAAAAAAGAGATTATTCGGGATAAATTCAATTGGTTTTCTCATTTAGTTTTCTTTTGTATATATACTGCTTCATTTTCCGGCACAAAAAAAAAACAATTTTCTAGCATTCGGAATTGCATATGTTACTTGTTCACAGACAAACTAAATATCTACTTACACAAAAACCTTATAATATAATCAATAAATAATTTATTAATTAATCCAAAATATGCCAAAAGCAAGTTAAGCGCATCAATTATGATGCCGTCACGCTAAGTGTGAGTTAAGCCGAAGCCGATAGGTTCACTTAATAGCCAAACTTTTGGACGCAAGAGCTTTGACAAACGACGCCGCGCCGAGATAACTAACTTTTAGTTGTATATTGTTTTATTATCGTTTGATAGTAATTTCAGCTAATTATGGTAGGGTATTAGTTTTAAAGGCTCTTAAGGGTATTAGGGTGAGCTTTAATTTAGATGAAATATTTAATCTAGGAGCTTACTGTATAACAACAAAGTCGATATAACTTAAGCAAGGTTTTTGTTCGCGTACGACTTTATTAGACTATTTTATTATTTATTTAATCGAATCAGATTTCTATTACCTATGACCGAGTATACCTAAGTCATAATATTACACAATTTTCTCACTTTCAGCACTAAAAATATTTCCACAGCATAAACATGTCGATATACTCCGGGTAACCGAGTGAGCCTTCTGCATTTTCCAACCAATTACGTGGGTTCCTCGTTTGCTACGTAACCTGTACACTTGAGATTTGCTCTCAGTGCAAGACCGCGAGGCCGCTGTAATTTTAAAGTTATATTGGAGAAGGTTTTAGTGGGAGTTCTAGAGGTTAGGATTTTTTATGACCAGTATGTTACTAAAACGTATTTTTAAATTACACTTAAAAAGGGTATGATTATTTTAATAATGAATAATTTCAATAATGTTATAAAATGTAAGTAATAAAGTTATTATATTTAATGGAAAAAGAGTTCGCTAAGCATGCGTTAATGCTTTTCAAAGATTTATCTTGAAATGTAAGTAATAATTAAATTGTTAAATTAGCATTAGAAATTTGCATGTCGATAATTTTATGAAAAAAAACATATGATTCAAAATAATTTATCAGTGTCATCTTATTTTAACATTAAGTGATGACAGGCCTTCACACGTAGTTACATCTCCAGTAATGGCTGAACGCAGAACTACCAAAATTTTAAGAAAGGTAGGATCGGGTATTCTGGATCTGCCTGACCAATAACACTGCTATTTACACGACTGCCTTAAACAAAGAGGATTATGATTTTTGTAGTGTTGTGTTCTTAACGGTAACCAAGGTCGCCAATACTCCTTGTGGAGGCGCTGTGTTGGCAGTAAGGGGGCTTTTTGGGCTTTTTGTGGTGTGGTGGCTAGTGGCTCTACCCGGCACAGGGCTAGTATTACAAACAAATAAAAAGAACACAATCAAACCATTCACACCAAAACATTTACAAAATGCTCCAGCATTAGAGCGTCATATTTATCAGCCATGTCTTCTGGATGCTGTTGGAACTGCTACGTATTCTGTCTAGTAAGGACACGGTCTTTTTCCATAAATAAATGCGTCTGAATGCGCTTCAGCAAACATTTTGAACGCATATATACTAACTACATTGCGGTCGCAGCAATTCCTTTCCTACACCCAAGTGTCATACGTCCTTATGCTACGGTAAGCGTTTACCATAATTTACATCATCTGTGACAGAGCTATCCATTTTGCCTGTTATAAGCCGTAGCTGTCCAACTGGCGCTAGAAAAATCATAAGTAAGAAAATAAATAAGCTGCAAGTCACCATGTTTGAACAGGCTGCAAAATCAGCCTCAACCACTTGACATGTTGCGAGCTGGACCAGCGACACGCGAAGGTATTTTGCCATTTTATAGGATCAAGATTATAAATATCTCATATTTTAAATTCAATATGTAGATTTTTTTAAATCAGTTATGGTGTAACAATGTTTACGAATTTAGTACTTAGTGTAGAAAAAAAATTGGGAATGGAACAAGGTCTTTTAAGCCATTTGGGCATTCTTACTTGTCAACTTTTAATGGGCTGGTATCCTAAGATACAGGATTCAACTTAGTTAAGGCTCCAGTCTCCCACAAATTATCTTGCCAACTACCCTAAACAAAAGAGCATCTGTATATTATTTTAGCAACAAAGATTTATATGTGGAAGAGAAATAAAGATAACATAACATCACACCTGTATTCCTGAAGGAAGGCAGAGGAGTACACAGTTGTACACCCACATTTCACCAGTGCTGTTATTACGAGTATGTCCCGAGTGCAAACTTCGGGCTGCTGACGAGAATTTTTCTTACTTTGCCCAACCCGAGAATCGAACCTTTTTTTTTTTTTTTTTTTTTTATTTTTATGTGGAGAAATGCCCTCGCATACCGCTCCGATACGGGGAGACAGAGCGGTTATGTGGGACTCAACCCACTAAAACTCCACAGTATACCTCCTCAGCTGCTTGAGGGCGGGACGCGGGAACGCTTTCGCACACAACCGCGAACCCGCCCGCAGCCGTCCGTTGCCGGACTCCCTCACGGGGTTGGGTATTACACCCCCCCCGCTTCGGCACACCAAACACATGGCATGCCGCAACCACCTCGGAGACCATGTGCAATGGGCGCCAGACGACCCCGTGTCTGGACGCCCTAGGTCCCCTGCGACGGGTCAGGTCTGTGGCCCCGCCGCCTGCCACTACGGCCGCAGAGGATAGGGAGAGCGGCGCCTCGCAATACCGGCACTCCTCCTCCCCTGCGGCCCCACCGCGTCCGCCATCTAACGGTGGCGGCCCCGTCAAGGCCGCGGAAGGTAGGGAGAGCGGCGCATCGACATACCGGCACTCCCCCCCTAGGGCCCGCAACCTACGCTGGCGCCGCTCCAACATAGGTTTGAAGGCAAAGCCCAGAGGAGCGGCCCTCCTCGGGTTCCGTTAGCTTCACCGTGGGTGACCAAGCCACGGCTACTAGAGCCCCCCCACCACGACAAGGTGGAACCCCTGGGGGGGAACCCGAGAATCGAACCTGAAACCTAAAGCTCAGCAATCGCGCTTAGGACCACTACACCAACGAGGCAGTTAGACAAAACATGTGATTCAAAATAATTGTGATTAGAAATCAAGATAATGTACTTATTTCTGAAAAAGGGTCTCTCGCTGGTTAGAAATAAGGGTGATGTGGTCAGAATTGCCAGTCAATAAAATATTGACACCTAAAAATATAGGTGCATCCAGTAAGGTGGCAAAAAATTTAAAACACACCAACATAGATTAGAATAAAAGAAAAGATGTTTTTGAAAGTCTTTTATTTTAACACAATTTACTCTCTACTCACCTGCATAGTTCATATTCTGCATAATAGATGGCGCTCAATGCTGTTCATACATTATTCTCGGGTAACACGATCTTGTGGGCTTAAACTACCATAGAAGATCGATGTTCACTGTAAACACAGCCTTGCTTGGCCTGACCTAAGTCAAAGTTCATTTTCCACGAATACATCGTGTACTTAGATCAAATAGATACCTATCGTAGAATTTCGTTGTGTTATTTGATGTTGTATGAAAAGGGTTTCATAGTTTCTAGAAAGTTGAATATTAAATTGGTTTATGTAGATAATTATAATACAATTATATGGGAATAGAAAAATATTTTTTAGAAATATATAAATCGGGTCTAGATCGCAATATTTTATATATATTTATATATAAAACGGCTTCTGCGGTAGGACCTTTTTTGTTTTCCGACTTTTCGACCGAATTGCACCGGCCGTGGTCACGAGTAGTCTAGTCTACTACTGACCACGGCCGGTACACTAGACTAGCAAGGCAAATAAGTACGATTTAAGATTTTTCTGTCTATACCTTTTTTAATTATTCACTGCACTTTAATTTTATTAAAGTAAACTATTAATTCCTGTAAAATTTTCTATTATTGTATTTTAATGTTCACCTAAATATGCATGTAGTGATAACCTGTAAGTATTTTTTGCACTCATAAAAGCGTTAATGTGGATCAATTTATAACAATGTATCAGGGTTAAAGATAAATCTTTGAAAAGCATTAACGCATGCGGTTCGGTCACCTGTATAGGGACTGAATAGATAACAATGACGTCACTAAGAGACGTGTTAAATGTGGAAGAAGAATTCACGGTAGTCAGCAGAGGTCGAGATGGCTTAGTGGTCAGAGCGCCTGGAGTACTTATCCGGGAGGCGCAGGTTCGAATCCTGCTCGCGACCGTATTCTTTTTCCATTTAATATTATCAGGGTTAATAATGGTAGGCAAACCAAATAAATAAATTAATAAAATATCTCTACATCAACACTACACTCCATAAGACTAACTTCTTCTCTGCCAAGACATATACATAAACTCACGTTGGATATATGTAGACGTATCTCAGGCGGTGCCAAACGCCAACCAATCTATGACCCATTTCTGTTTCCTCATCAGTCTTATGTCCCAGATAAAGCCCTGCCTTAAATCAGAACAGATAAACACAAGCACGAAGACACGACAAAATAATCAAAAAAAGTGTTATTATTAAAACAATTTACTGGCGATTCGATATACGAAACAATTGGACATTAATTAGCCGAATTAAAATAAGCTCTCACGGTATTACTGAGGCAGCTGTTAAATGAACTGTGGACTTTTAATCCGGCAATCGTATTTACCGGTCGACATTTAATAGCCACACTGGATTACAAATTAAAATCGCCCAGTTGGTCGAAATTGTCGCTAGTGTTTGTATACAGCACACTGGGACATTTTATATTTGTTTATTGTTTAAATTTGATTGCTATAATCTTTTAATTGTGTCCTTGATTGATAATGATGTCCCTATAACATACACATTATTATTAAGAGCTGAAAAACGTAACGCGGGATCAGTAGCTAGGTCGGATAATAATGGTGAATAAAATATGGTATATTATTGCATCCATCCTCACCATGTCGTGACTTCTTTCTCTGTATGAGAAGATATGAGAAGAGGTCCTTACCCTGCAGTAAGACAGTTATGTTATGTTTATGAATGTTATGTTTTTGATTATAAGTAATTTTGTAGGTAGTTACGGTGATCATTATCTGTGTAAATGTTGGTTCTATAACGCAATCAATTTAGAACGAGTTATTCTTACTGATCTTATGATTAATAAACTACTTAGTGTCAGATCTTAAAACACTCATAGGTTAAGCAGAAAGACGAGCAAGAACAAATTAAATTCCAATCTAAGGCAATAACTTTTCATTAACGCGCCAATACCTCTAATTTCTTACAAATAAATTCTCAAACAAAAACCAATGCATGATCAAATAGACGCGTAAATTCGTTAAGTATAAACACATAAACATTTAACAGCGAAAGACGCACCATCTCAATTCTAAATTAGGTATTCAACGCAAAAACGTGATCTGTTCGCGTTAATTCCGAAATCCTCTTAGCAATTAGCGGGTTCGAAGTAAGCCCGGGATATCGCAGGTGCGTCGAACAAGACGGCAAAGGTATCGCCGCTTGGAATAAAACCATTACATGGGTGGCTGAGCTCTGTACATCTCCGTACTGTACTTTGTTGCGTTTTCACTGACGCTAAGTCCTTGTAAGGGCGAATAAAATATTTATAAGTAGGTTTTATTCAGTCAAGATGATATCTTGTCCTATATACAGCTGACCTCAAAAGATACTTAGTAACTAGTCACAGTTCACTAGGTATACCTACATGTCGAAAAACTTTAGATTTCTGGACGGGGCGTGATTATATGACTGACACCATCATTTTTGCCATCGTGTTTTCTCTGTAATCTTTCTTCTCTCTGTATATAACTTTTCAGTCAGTCTCGCATTGTTGTCAAAGCGGCAAGTAATATACTCAAATAAAACTTATTTTTAAACTGAATTTAACAAAGCTTATACCCAGAGAAGCTGAAGAACTGACCAAAAGGTACATGGACATAATAAATTCGCAAACTTAAAACATATTCAAATGGAACCCGCTGAAACACACATAAAACGTGTCGAAATCTTTAGGGTCACATCCGTGAGGGTACCCGAGGGATTGAAAATATCGTCGTTGACATTAGCATATGAATTCAGAGCGAGTAATAAAGGAATAATATGCAAATAAACCTGTGAGTTGAGTAGAATGCTGGCAGGCAATAAAACGCGTGTTGTGTTCCGCTTATGATTATCGTGTGTTCACATAAATCTAGACCACAGTTTTATTGGCGTATGGGGGGCAATGCTGGCTTGAATGTTACTTCATTATTACTGTTTTACATTTAGCGGTTCAAATTGGTGGTTTGGTGTGAAAGAATTATGTTTATCTACCGTGTTTTGTGCCTGCATGCCACGGTTGACTGGTAGATAGTGCCTCAGGCTTTAAGTACTTGTAAAATCAGTAAATAATAGCAGACTGTTATAATTATTCCAGTACTGGGCAAAGTTGTTGTGTACTTCTGACACAGGGGCAACTGCCTGAAGCGCCATTACCTACACGTTGAATTACTTCACATTTCTGGACTCGCACCATATTTTTCCGACATTGTCTTGCTTCTGTAACTACTCTTTCTTTTGGTCTGTATTCTCATTTTTTCAGTTATACGTTTACATGCAAAGCGCCAAAGTCACCGTCAAATCATTTAGTCCAATTTAACCATTTAAAGGTATTTTTGAAAGTCAATAAATGCCACATACATATGTATATGTCGCAGATGGATTGTAGAATCCGCTGTTTTACAAAATCTCTAGCTGCTTTACAAAACAGTACTGTTTTATAAAACAGCTAAACAACGTTCATCTGGATTGCCATTGCGATACGTTTAACAAAACTGCTACCCACCTTTAGACGTAATGCAGAATGGCATATCTACAGTGGGACAGGTTTGTTTATTGTATATGTATATTAAATGGATAGTCACCACTCAAGTAAAAAAGCGATACTGTATTCTGATTTGACTTTCCGTGGCTGAGTCGGCGGAGCCCCGCTTCGCGGGGCTCCAATTTTTGTGTCTGTAAGGTTAGAAAAAACCTAAACACGACACTGAACCCAACCTGTCCGTGTCGGGATACACGAAACTCCCGAGCTCGCTTCGCTCGCTCATGGATCAATTTCGTTTATTTTCTTTCATAATCCCGATATATTGTCGACTATTATAGTGGTTTAGTATTTACGTCATTAAAAATTTTCATCATTTTTTTGCTATTGACAAGTAAAATAAAGTTAGGTTATTATTGTTAAGACATACAAAGCCATATGCGACAAAATTTCGAACTAAAATCAACAATCTGACAGTTCATTTCACACTGTTTTACATAATCTCTGATCGTTGACCCGCTGCATTGATAAACGCAAAACGTTCATTGAATTCTGCGTGTTATATATAGTAATAGTAATAGTTCAGTAATTATGTAAAACCGCTAAACGTCATTCAGCTGTTTTTCATAACAGTACTGTTTTGTAAATCAGCTAGCAGTTATGTAAAACAGCTTATGCTACAATCCATCTGCGACATATATACTATAATGTCACTAATTTTTATACTTAATATAACAAAGTTTTATAACCAAAGAAGCTGGTTTTTAGGGGCAAAATTCTAATCTTGCACTGAGCACCGATGACCCCAGCTATAGTGCTGAAGGCATAAGTCATACAAAGAAGGAACCAGCGTTGATCACCACCGCAGATTTAATAGGTTGCTCACTTCGTTGTCGATTCCTGGTCATCAAATCCAGTTACCTCACTATTTACAAGCAAGACTAAAGAGAACGAAACAAGTCAACTTAGATTGGTTACTTTATTAGCTATTGCAAATCCAAAAATGAAGTCTCATAATTATCTTACGTCTGGTTTAAAGACCTAGATAGTTAGTTCGAGTAGAAATTGTATAAATAAGTAGATCTAACCAGTCATGTAGCTGGGTTTTTTTAACTACATATTTAGCTATTTGTAAAGACTAATTATTATTTTTAGTCATTACGCATCCTGGACCTAAATAGCAAATATTGGTGACTTTGGTGGCAAAATGAAAGTTGAATATCACCTATAAAATACAAGACGATAAACAAGAGTATCAAGTCGTTTTGTTTTCGTATAAAACACGACCAATTACAAAAGTTTCGTCTTCAATGTTACCTATACTAACATAGCTACCGTTTAACTCGGCCGCTCAATCGTATACAGCGGGTGCTGGTGCGTGAAATTGGGCAGAGTCGGGGGACATCGCCTCATAAAACATAGCTCACACGTAATGATGAATCACATCATACTGTATTGATGGTCGAAATAATGTCCAACATATTATATTTTACTTGTTTATTTTAAACATAACTTTGCTGCATGCAAGTGCAAGCTTATGTAGTTTACTCGTAGTATAAGCTATCGTAGTAATGCTTAATTTCTCAATAGTTATTACCAATACTGGCGTCTGAGCACGGATGTTGTCGACAAACTTGTCGACTTGATAAAAGGTTTTATGTACTGAATTTTATCGTTTTATCGTGGTTTTTTCAACATCTTTCATATTTAAAATATGTATGTCTAAAGGTGTTTTTTCTAAGTCCCTGAAGAAAGCCATCGTTATCCCAATACACAAGTCTGGAGACAAATGTTGTGTTAACAATTACAGGCCAATTTCCATTTTACCAGCTTTGTCAAAGGTTTTAGAAAAAATTATAAATAACAGACTAATAAAATATCTCGAAGCCAAAAGCATTCTTTCAGACAGACAATTTGGTTTTAGGCCTCAAAGATCAATGAGTCAAGCAGTTCACCAATTGATTGACCACATAACTTCTAACTTGGATAATGGAATGCATGTAATCGGAATATTTCTTGACCTCGCCAAAGCTTTCGATTCTGTTTCAGTTCCCTTGCTTCTGAATAAGCTTGAATCGGTTGGTTAAAGAGGTAAACAGTTACAACTGCTTACTGATTATCTCAGCGACACATGCCAATGCGTTAGAATAGGAAAATACACTAATTCAGACATTCCAAACACTCTTTTCGGAGTTCCACAGGGAAGTATTATTGGAGCTACCCTATTCCTGGTTTATATAAATGATCTTTGTAGCCTAAATCTTCAAAATGGGGTCAGTATGTCGTATGCAGATGACACAGCGCTACTATTCACTGCAAACTCAAGAGCGGAAGCATATGAATATGCTCAACTTGGCTTCTACACTGTAAATAACTGGCTTTTAAAAAATGTACTAACCCTAAATGCACAAAAAACCAAATACATCCACTTTACAATGCGAAACAATAACATACATGACCCACACAATTACATATTCGCTCACAATAATTGCCGATCATTTGCTGCATGCGCTTGTCCTACTTTGGAAGTTACTAACTCTATAAATTACTTAGACATCATGCTTGACACTAATCTGAATTTTCGCAAACATATTGACTCATTATGTAAGAGAGTGCGCAAACTAATATCAATTTTCAAAAAGATCCGTGGTGCTGCTGATTTTAACATATTAAAACAAGTATATCTAGCACTAGGCCAATCAATTATCTCATATTGCATAACATCATGGGGTGGAGCAGCGAAAACCATCCTACTACCGCTTGAACGCGCACAAAGAGCAATTTTAAAGGTGGCAACTTTCCGCCCTTACATATTCCCTACCTATGACTTATATCAGTCTACTGATGTCCTAACTGTTCGCCAATTATTTATTCTAAACACCGTACTAATACAACATATCTTGCTCCCTTTCATACCACTTCCCCCGAACAAGAGACGGAAAGACCTAGTCTGTCCAAAACTACAAGGCAAGCATGCCTATGTAAACAGGTTTTTCTTATTCTTAGGACCTTTTCTGTACAATAAATTAAATAAGATTTTAGATATATATAGCATAAGTAAAAAACAATGTAGTATAATGTTAACTAAGCACTTAAAATCACTGACCTACTCTGATACGGAAAATTTGCTTACTGTTGTAAAATAATAAATTAATTAGTCTCTATAAATTGTAATAGTTTTAGTAAATTTTGTTTTCATAAGTATTGTTTAATGTTTACAGTTCATGTATGGTAATAATTAAGATGACTCATTATTCATATTACTTGCAGTCACTTTTTATTGGGCAAAATAGCCTGAAACACAGGTTTTAACCTAGTTCAGGAAACTAAGCTACAAAATCAGGACATGTTACCGAATGTTTTTATCTGTCGTCGTAATATAATTATTTTTATACCTATGTACTACACTAAGCATAATTTTAAGTTAATTTTGATGTATTATAATTGGGTTTTTATATATGTATAATGTTTTTATATTGAATAAAGTATTATTATTATAGTATTATTATCTTATGTCAACTTTGACGTTTAAAATCGACAAATGTGTCGGCAAATAGCTAATATGCTTGCACCGCTTAATTGATGAATTTGTTTATATGAAAGATGTGAATAGTATTAGAGCAACAGGTTTTTATAATTATATTATATTAATTCATCGATATATGAAACTGAAACCGAAACACTAGTTGACTTTTGCAAAATAATTAACACTTAAAAAAATAACATCGCAAAAAATTACCTAATGTTTGCCCTTCTTAAGTATTCATCAATATTTGAATACTAAGAACTTAAATTACAATATAACAATGTTTTTTTTTAGGTTACTATGTAACTGAAGTCGGTTTATTGAAATATTTCCGTAAGATATCGTTAAAAAAACCTACCTAATAAAAGGGGTTCTTAAATGAAGATTTGCTGCAAACGTCTCAGTTGGAAACTCGGTTCGTTTGCATATTTATTACTTTTTAATTTTTATCGACGATGATAGACGACAAGTTTGGTGCTAACTTTAGTTCTTTTTAATTAAAAATATAAGTTCCTGTTTTTAGACAGTCATAGCAATCGCTTCATTTAAAATATTAGTACGGTTAGACTGGAAGCTGACCTCAACGTAGAACTTAGGAAAAGGCTAAGCAGATGTCTTCAGATAATTCTAGGTTTACCAGAAGTGTTTGATGAAAGGTTTTTTTTCAAGTTTGTTACTTGATCTGGGCGAATACCTAATGAGAAACATAAGAAACTAGCATGGCGCTGTTCTTCAGAATTATTAGCCTAGAGATCTCAAGTAATACTGACAAGAAAGTTATTGTGACCTCGAATCACACTTATTGCACTTGTCAGTTGTACCCAAACCCGTTTGAATTGCAAGCGTAATGTATATGAACAAAAACAACTATCATATCATACCTATTAGCTAGGTAAAATGAATGATTATAATAGTTCTTTAGATGCAAAAAAACTAATCTCTTCATGATCCACATAATAACGAAATCTTCATAAATCAAGATAAATCTTTGAAAAGCATTAACGCATGCTTAGCGAACTCTAAAGTTATTATATTAAATGGAAAAAGAATACGGTCGCGAACAGTTGTGTCGGTTCGGTCACTTGTATAGGGACTGAATTGATTGCAATGACGTCGCCATAAGACGTGTTAAAATATGGAAGAAGAATTCGCGGTGGTGAGCAGAGGTCGAGATGGCTTAGTGGTCAGAGCGCCTGGAGTATTTATCCGGGAGGCGCAGGTTCGAATCCTGTTCGCGACCGTATTCTTTTTCCATTTAATCTTCATAAATCGTATTAAGGAAATTCTCCGCGCTCTCTTTAAACTTGCAAGCGCTTACTATCAAAAATAACTATCAATTTTACCTAACTAAAGTAGCTACCAATACTACCAACCCTTTCTTATCCGCAGCGAACTAATTTCTCCTTAACAACGTAATCTTCATCAAAGTCTTAAAGAGTTCCGTCCCGGCTCACCCTTTTAAATTGCAAGCGTGAGCATATTAGTCTTGATTTGGAGCGCACGAGATAAGGTGCTCCATTTGTCTTATGGTTCTTAACTTGTATTTACAGTTTACGAGCTGATACGAACTGGGAGTTCACAGACAATGTATGGTGTATTGGCATTTATTTTTTAACGGAAGAAATCGCTGGAAGTTATTAAACGACCCTTGCAAAAAGAAAACAGAAATGATTTAAACAATTATTTAGGCACAATGGCGGCTTTAATTTTAACCGTAACCAACATAGTAATATGTTATTTTGACAGAAATTACAAAGACAAACTGTTAAAATAATAAAGTAACACGCTGATTATGGTTAACCTTAAGTTGGTGGGACCCAGCCTTAATGTTTCACACAAAATATGTATTTTTACAAGGAAAATAAATACACACTGGATTAATAATACAGAGACAAAGTTGTTGTTAGTAAGACAATCGAGACGAGACTGATGATGATCACGAGTCTATCTAAAAGGAATAAATGATGACTAGGCAAAGTTAGGTCATCAATAATATTACTCATGGTGCAGGCCAGTTCGAATGCTGTCCTTGCGATGATTTCTGGGAGACTTGTCTGTCCTTACATGAGACATTACTGTAGCTGAGATGGCGCTATTTGTGCCTAGTAAGTTTATTTAATATGTATCTGTATGTATATATTGTGTCTAATGTCTTTAATTTTTTTGTAATGTACGTATAGGTGTTATGAGTCCTAAGAAGCATGTCATTATAAGCATGTACCTAATTCTGACATTGAGAAAAGTCTTATCCTTTAAGCTTGTGTTTTGGTGCTTAAGATCGAAAGTCGGTCGAACAGTTGATTTTGTTATATACAGTTATAAACCTTTGTAGAGAATGATACATACAATATGATAGTGTACAATAACACAAATTCGTAGAAACGAGTTAGGAGTTTTAACTGGAGCAGCTCCAGTTTGACTCGTGACATCGCCGCGGGCTCAGGTCATGACTAAAGGCTCCGTTCGAGTTCGACACTAGTCGGGCAATCCCGAACAAATGCACGTGAGTTACCGGTGAAGAATAATTGATTGATTTCCTTTGATAATAGTCGGTATAAATGAATTATTTTCTTGAAACCATATTACCATAAAACATGGTGAAATAAAATTGAATCTTCAATATGAAATTACTGAGACATAAGACTAGAAGGTTTTAAGTAATAATATTTGTAATAGTAATTTAATATTAAATTACATTATATACATTGTCTTTGGGTGACAGGCACGATTTAATGGCACGTAGGGCCCGTCTTCGGCAAAGGTGACCTCACGGCATTGCGGTAGGTAGGTAGGTATAAGAAATTGCGGCGCTGAGATTCCAGGTACCGCTATCGCCAGGTATTGTTCTTTTTTATAGGAAATATCAAATTTGGAACTATGTACTTCAATTTTAACATTGATAAGTGCCTGTCAATAAAACTTTTTAATTTAAATTTATTCTTTTCAGCCAACTGCCTATACCGGGGTCCCGAGATCTACGTTTTTTTAACACAAATTTTGTAATTAGCCTTACAAACAGGCTTACTCTTGAAAATAATTCCGCTCAATTGATTGTTAATACCTATGTCAGTTCGTACTTTTAGATTCCAAAATTAAAAAACAAAATTATAGTATCGCGATACTAATAAGACAAGATGCTTTAAAATTGAGGTAACTGTGATGTAGGTAAATTTATTTTAATATTACGCATAATATTGGAATTGGATTGGAATTGGTATTAACTTCAAGAGTAACCCCGCAGATCTCTCATCTAAAAAGATAGCAGCGTGTTTTTGTTTTTTGAGAAAATAAGCAGTTAATAAATAAAATTATGTTGCAACTAAAAGTATCGATACCTAATCAACAATATTTTCCACATATAATAAAAGTGATGACCAGACAATGAGAATAAAGAAAATATGAAACTGAATCGAGCACCTCCTTTTTGAAGTCGGTTAAAAATCGATAACCAGAATATATCTGCCAAGCTCTTCCACTTTATGCACATACTTATAGAAGCAGTACATAGAGTCACTTGAGACGGTACGCCGGTTCGATTACCGAGTAGGTTTGCATACGGTCAGCGAGGACGGTGACTTCGCCACTCGTAGGCTAATGCATTTGCGATTGCACAGCCATTGTCGGGTAATATGCCAATTTTCAACTATCTACTTAGACTTCACACTTGCCCACTGGAGTTCACGTAATGGGAATGGTAGATATATGTGCCGGTACGTTTTATATAAGTTCTGGAATATATAAGATTAAATTAAATGGCTTAATGTGTCTTTAGAGTTAGAGGTAGGAGCTGTTACAGTTTTTTCTTGCTATAAATACTTAATATGAATATTTTGTCTACTAATCAATTAAAAGCATTACCACTTCATAAGCACTTAAAACTCTTTTTTTTTATATGTGGAAAATTTGTATTGGACGTTTTGCCTATCAACTAAAATCCATCTCATCAATCATAGATCTAAACTGCATTCACCGAAATCCCGCCAATGTAGTCTGCCCTTCCCTAATATTTCTAAAAACCCGTCGCCAAGTACAAACAGGGCGGGCAATTCCAAGCAACAGACTGTTAATAGGGTATAAATTGACAATTTGTTCCCCAGACGCCAGCTCCGCCTCTGGCATTATTTCCTGATATACAGCTAATTCACGAGGACATTTCTTTAAAAAGTTGCAGAACCCATAAACGAGATAATCAGAAGTTTTGGCTTGTAACCCCGGCTTGTTATCGTATTGTGGCGTCTCTAATCAAGTTCTAACGAGGTGGTTAGGCTGAGAGGCTTGCACACTGTTTGTTTAAATAGTTGGATCAAAGGAGGAATATAATATTAAAGTATAATATTTTAGTCGGTTTTAAATTAGAAATAATACAGCCTTACGTTTAGTGTAATTAATTAATGATAAAAAGCTGAAAAGAAAAAGATCTATGAAAAATATTAACAGTAATATGTTCTACAATGTGTGTCCTTGTTCATAATCACCTGCAAAACGGTTATCCCTATTTAAGTATAAATAAATGACAAAACATTCTGCCTTTTTCGTTGAAATCTACATTTTGCTTCAAAATCCTCTGATACCTACACTGATAATTTAATCATTGACCTAAAAAAAAAAAAGGATCGTAGTGGGAAATACATTGATTAAATATTTCAATTTCCTCACACACAAAATACACAACAACACAAATACAAAGAATTCTACTTTTGTTTTCATTGCAGCCTTCATTTCTCGCCTATTGCGTTCTCAAAAGTTCCGTGACATTATTTCCTTGGGGAGCTGCCGGGCTGCTTATTATGCAAATAACTCGTGTATTTACATTTAACAGTTCATTTCGTAATAACAGCTCCACTTGAGGGCTACATATGCACTCTTTTTTGCATTAAACCCTGTAATTACGCTACGCGTACATTGTAACTCAATTAGCCAACTCAATCATGCTAAGGTCTTGAATTTATCGGATAAGGTTGACTTACTCTAAACATACTAGTTCTCTCCTGTGGATATTGTCAATGAATGAGACTAACGCTTTCATTCAAGTCTACCCATAACATCAAAGATATGTTTGTAGCAGTAAATAGAAGAAATATACGGAGTTTAATCTTCATTTCTCGGTTTTCATGTGTCTTATTCCCAGCAAAAGTCCTCCACCTTCGAAAATTAACCTGTACAATATTGGCGTCTGTCTCGTGTGCTCGCTCCCTTACAATATCGCTGGCGTAATCAAGTCTTGAAGGAGAATAATATGAATCATCCACCGTAAGGGCGGTTTGATATCTTGGCACGGAATGTGCCACGATTTAAATTGTCCCCGCGTCACTCAGAAGCGCGATGGATAAAGTTTGAACCTTAGTTTGGAAGTAATTTATGTACAAATGAATTTGTCAGTCTTTATTTTGGTAGTTGATAGGGTGTTAGGGGAAATGTGATTTATATTTTAGGGTTGTATGAAAATAAATTATTTGTGTCTGGTTAACTTTGAGGTGGAGTTTGCATTTGGTACTATAACTTATTTTGTGGCGATAATTCCGATCACTATATAAAAAATAATAAAAATAACTATTAACAGGCTAATATAAAAATTGGTTTTAACTCTATATTTTCCAAAAATAAATTTAAATGCTAATCTTCAATTTAAATTACTTTACTTACTCTTCAAGCTTTTCTATAATATTTTCAGAAGCTCCCAACCATTTCACCAGCTCTCAACCCCTTAAATTAAGAAACAATAAAGACCTTAAAACCTTCTGAAGCGGAGCACTCTAATAGCAAAGAAACCGGATAGATTCGCCGATAAAAATGCGAAATCCTCTTGCAATGAAATTGCGTATTGGGGCTCAGACAGGGTGTAATCTGCCTACGGTACCCAAACGCTCCCGAGGGCTCTGCGTCGAGCTGCACTCGCCACCATAGATTAGATACGCCTTTCCATAAGGGGTATTTCGAATATACCTGGCTTTTGTATATTTTTGGTAGTAAGGTATTGTACCTAATTTTTTCTCATCAGTAGGGCTCTGACATGGCTGTACACATTATTGAGAACTTTCACCTTCTCATACAAGGTAGTTTTTTTTTTGGCATTGATAGCTTCATAGTATTAACATTAAAATTGATGATCGTAAAATAATTATATTAAAGAAGACACTTTCAGAATGGCGAAATTACCAATTTATTTTCTGTATACAGAAGTATGTTCCTGTATAGATTCGAAACCTTGATTCAACTAAATCACCTATTGAACATAGACTCTCTCCGCTCGTAACCTGTAACCGTAATGAAATTGGGAAATATTACGTATCGACTCGAAAAGAATATATTTTTACCTTCAACTCCTAAAAATTACTACAATCAAAATTATTTAAAGTATCTAAAGTAAACAATAAAAGAGCCACGTTTCTCATCTTACAGTAGAAATCCGGTCTGCCGGTAGTAGCGTACCATAGTCTCTGGTCGGCACATGGAATCGCGCCAGAACTAAATGAAATTGAAATTAGCTTTCTCTCCCCAGAGCCACTCGCGGAATTTTCCAAAATAAAAGCGTATTATATTTTAAAATACGATTCTAGTCGCTCTCGTAAATGGAAAAGTCAGGAGAACTTAGTACTTAGTTTTTCGATCGGATAAAAAAGCGCAACATCTTGTGTGTACAATTTGTTGCTATGTCAAAATTTTCTGTGGCTGTTTGTTTGCTTGTGATGTGGTAATTTTTTTCGGGCGCTATGTCCACATGCCCTGGAATGGCACTGAATGCCCTGCTTGGGCTACCGCCTCTTCATGTATTTTTACACAAAGTGGCGAAAGCCAGCATACAACAGATGCCATGCTTCTGCGGCATGTATTCGAAAAACAATACTCCGTGGAAATGCCTTCAAGGGAAGACTGGTTCAATAACCAATTAACCTTCGACGCTGGGTGCCTAATATGGTACACCGATGGGTCCAAAATTTGACAGGATGTAGGCTGTGGAATATATGGAGAGCGACCTAGGTTCAGCAAAAGCGTCAACCTGGGACACTACGCCTCCATCTTCCAGGCAGAGGTATACGCCATTGTAGAATGTGCGGAAGCCAACCTGCAAAAGCGCTACATCAACCATACGATATATATTAATTCTGATAGCCAAGCAGCTCTCCTAGCACTAGATTCAAACGTAGTCTCATCAAAACTAGTGGAAGACTGGCTCGATTAAACTCTCTAGGCAAATGGAATAGAGTAGTTTTGAGGTGGGTACCGGGACATGCGTGCATCATTGGAAATGAACGTGCCGATGAGCTAGCAAGAGCAGGAGCAATTGGTACACAGCAAGGCCCCGAGCCCTTCTGTGGTATACCTAAAAGCCTAGCTCAAAAATCCCTCATGGACTTATGTTTTAACAGTGCAAGCCAGCTCTGGACGGAATCGCCAGGCATGACTCACTCCAAAATCCTCATTAAAGCCTACGACAAAAGGTACACAAACCACGTCCGAGAGCTGAGTAGGAACAATTTGCGCGTTGTGGCAAGAGCCTTAATAGGACACTGCTGCTTTAATAAGCACATGTTCAATTTGAGGCTAAGCGAGACACAAACCTACAGACGGTGTGAAGAGGCTGAGGAAACACTTCTTCACCTTTTGGGGGAATGTGGACCGCTAATACATAAGCGCTACGCTCATCTAGGGAAACATATTTTAAGCCCGGATGAAATAAAAGAACTCACCCCTAGAAAAACCCTGCAGTTCATCACAGCGGCAGGGTTTAGAGATGAGCTCTAATTTAAACACAAGAGTGGCTATCACAATAGATCTTTTCTGGTCCCTGTGATATAAAAGCCACAAATAATAATAAAAAAAATAAAAATTCGACACTCAAACTACAATTTATTATACACTACAAATTTGTACGGAACCCTCGGTGGGCGAGTCCGACTCGCACTCGCACTTTGAGAATTCATCTTATTAAATCTACTTAATTTGTTTAGTGCATGGAATAATAATTTAAGGCATCTTACATCTGCTTTTCCCTTCAAAGGTATTTAGAATAAATGACTAAATTAGTGTTCACATAAACTGTATCTGATAGTAGAACACAAGGATTCGTGGTTTAAGGCCAGAAAATATTGAAATCAGGTACCTTTCTGTAGCCGAATCGGAAGTTCAAAATATGAATCACATTTATTGATATTTCTAGGAATCATTTATTATATGAAACTGGGTGACCGGAGTGGGTGTTTATCACAGGTTCTCCGAACTGACAGAGGCATAGGTTACAATTGTCAACAACAAAGACATTCCATAAAATCGTAGCATCCAACTGCTCATTTCCAGCGCTCCCGAACATTTCTGTGTAAAGCATTTATTACTGGAATATCGTGTGAAACGCCAATAAAATACGTATTGTAGAGGCTTACGGGGACATGTTTGAATACGCCACTCAAAATTCAGGGGCGCATACCTGATGAGAGAGTGTGGGAACAATGACAAGCCGCGCACTTGCACTACGTACCGCTACCCCCGCCCACCTTGTATAGCTGTGAAATATAAATTAAATAATTTACCTTGAGTGACGGTATACCAAATACGGCCTGAATATTAAGTATTAAAAGATAAATATTATTATATTTAATTAACGCTTATTTAAGTTGCTATATTTAGAATTCTAACAATGTTTGAACATTGAAAAATAGACACGAACGGGATTCGAATATAGGCATTACATGACCTTAATATGTATAAAAAATCATGATATATGATAGAGTTTAAATAATATATATTATACCATCATATTTGATGTTAACTGCCTCGTCGATCTAGGTCCCAAGCTGCTGAGTAGGGTCTCCGGTTCGATCCTCAATAGCAACCCGGAGTTTAGAATTGTGCTCGGTAGATGGCAATAGGCTCACCACCTATTACTTGGAACTTAACAACAGTATTGGTGAAATGTGAGTGTACAAATGTGTACACCCCTGCCTATCCCTTCGGAGAAAAACAGGCGTAATGTTGTGTGTGTTTAAGTAATTAATTCTATTCAAATCGATCTATACTATGTAAAACGAGAATTCAATGCGCGATTGTTTACCAATCACACTGTTTTTATGTTCCTCAGCCCTTTAAAAAAAACTTCTAGTCTTGTATTAATCATTCATCAGTAATGGTGCTACCCAAAACTTCATCGACTCGATTCGGAATAACCACTTATTGTTGATTGCAGAATGCTGAAGACCACCTTGTCACCTTTCCTACCGTGCATGATCTTGTCAAGAGATGTGTGACACCATTCCATGTAAACAATAAACGTTTATACTTGACAATACAAAGAGGTAGGTACAACTCTACCCGATTTATTACGATACAATCTTATAAATATCTCACGTCATCATAATGTGGCAAAATATTTATTTATAGAAGTTGTCAATGTCCCAATACCTTAGATTCTGCGATTAAAAGAATGACATCTGGTAGGCTACTATTGAAAATAATTCCGCTCGATTGACATTGGAAATATGTCAGTTCGCACTTTTAAATGCCAAAATGTCTAAAAAATTATTATAGATTCGGGATAACATGAAGACAAAATGCCTTAAAATTGAGGCAACTGTAATGTAGGTAAATTTATTTTAACATTACGCGTTGTTTTAAGGCATCTATTTAATATTGGAATTGGATTGCAATTAGTATTAGTTTCAAGAGTAACACTAGTACTGTTCTAGAAAAATTATATAACCATTATGACTATTATTAATAACTGCCTCGTTGGTCTAGTGGTCTCAAGCGCGACTACTGAGCATAAGGGTTCGATTCGCGAGTCGGACAGTGTTATTGAATTTTTCTATTAGGAAATTCTTGATAGCGGCCCGAATTTGCATTTGTACCTGGTAATGGCAATAGGCTCACCACTTATTACATGGGTCTTAATAACAGGCAGTGTTGCAATCTGAGTGTACAACTGTGTACACCTCTGCTTACCCCTTCTGGGAATGCGTAGCGTGATGCTTTGTTATGTTATTTTGTAGTCGGTTTTACCAATCGGTTTAAAATTTCCGATTTGAGTCATTTTTGTGATAAATCTTTTATATTATTGGTCGTCAAAGGAGCTAGCAGTTTCAAGTATTTTCTACTCTATTAGATTTTGCGCTCATGACATTGGTGTTTATTCCTACTCCTAAATAATTATGCAAAACATTTACGATCGTTTTTAGCATATAAACTAAAAACTTTTTTTTTTTCTAACCTCTTGTGTCACACTGCTGGGCAAAGGTCAAAACTACATAGAACATAAAAATAGCTTTGGAGAAAATTTTAAATCGTTCGTATATTACTTTTAATAACTTCTGTTTACTTTCGTCGTGTTGCAATTATGTTTTATTTGATGGTAATATAATATATTGTTAATAATGTACAGGACGACACTACTACCTACCTTTGTCCTTATCATTGCTACCCATTATATGGTTTGATACCTTTAGCCACCAACTCGCCTGATGGTAAACGACGGTGTGGCCGAGGATGGAGTAATTAGATCCAGAAGAAATCCATTCACTCTAGTCTTGAATATGCCTAGGTTGTATTTCTTAGTAATCAAGGAAGACGGTAGGTGGTCTCGGGTTTGATTCCCGGGTCGGGCAAAGTGTTACTTATTGAGGTTTTCTATCTAGATTTTTTTAGTAGCAGCCCGGAATTTGGAATTGTGTCCGGTAGATGGCAATAGACTCACCACCTATTAGATGGGACTTAATAACAGCATTGGTGAAATGTGGGTGTACAACTGTGTACACCTCTGCCTACCCCTTCGAGGGATACAGGCGTGATGCTATGTTATGATGCTATGTTATAACATCTATGGGACGAGAATGGATGACTTACAATTTCCTTATTTTTATGTGTGGAAAATCCATCATCACGCTGTGTCGCAGTTCTACCGATTGACTATAAAACATACGCTCCTCCACTAACCTTTACCGGGGTTCCTACAATTTGCCTAGAGCCATTTTCAACTACATGATATAACTGAAAATCATACCAATTTCTAATGCATCGTCCAAACAGCGCCAACGCAGCCAGTAATAAACTTGCACAATTACTCATACATTGCAACAAAAGCGGATTCCCAGCGACAATTTCATTGTTGCGCGGTTCTTGACGCGTGTAACATTGACGCCGCGAACGTTCCGCAACGTTGCCTCGCGACTTGTCGTGTTGCTGCATAATTCTGTTAATTCAGTGACGACTAATAGATAGATTGTTGTTTAGGCTTTACGAGGTAATTTGTCTCATTTCCTCTTAAAGATAAATCTTTGAAAAGCATTAACGCATGCTTAGCGAACTCTAAAGTTATTATATTAAATCGAAAAAGAATACGGTCGCGAACAGGATTCGAACCTGCGCCTCCCGGATAAATACTCCAGGCGTTCTGACTACTAAGCCATCTCGAACTCTGCTCACCACCGCAAATTCTTCATCCATATTTTAACACGGCCTTTTGGCGACGTCATTGCTAGATAGCAATGACGTCAGTCGTCAGTCCCGATCAGGTGACCGAACCGACACGACTAACTTTGCAGTTAATACAATGTCCTAAAGAATGCAATTACCATTTAAAGATAAAATTAACAATTAAAGATAAATCTTTGAAAAGCATTAAGCCTGGAGTATTTATCCGGGAGGCGCAGGTTCGAATCCTGTTCGCGACCGTATTCATGTCCTCTTCATGCAACATTGGTGTTAAGTGTAAGTGTTGCAACATATTGCTACTATTTTATTACCTGGAAATGACGAAGCACTCCAATTTTCTGAAGATGACAGGCTTTTAGCACTAAAGAAAGATTTGGTGTCCCAAAATATGTAAGCCTCAGTCTAAAAATACGGATATATTGTTTTTTTTTTCTGCGGTACAAGTAGTTAATCTAAGACATCACTGACATACGGTGAAGGAAAGCAACGCTGGCCTTGGTAGTCTGAAATCGCCAACCCGCAGTGAGCTGGCGCGCTGATTAAACTCATGCCTTCTCTGTATGAAAAGGCCCTTTCCCTGCAGTGGAACATTTATGGGCTGATTATTTATTTATTTATCGTAAATATCCTCGTGAATTTAAAACCTAACATTAATTCCTAACATTTCTATATACCTTTCATTTTATTTTTTATTAAATCAACATTCTATGAAGCAGTAACCCAAACCACATAGAACCCCTCTAAGAATATTGACAGTGTTTCGTTCTTTGGGCTAAACAGTCGGTGGGTAGCGTTAGACGCACGGACGGACAAAAAGCCAACCCCGGAGCAAACACACGCCGTTTACTGACCATACGTGCATCAATCGTGTGGACACACGAAGTATTGGATGTGGTATGTCATGAACTAGGTTATTTTGTTTTTTGTGTGTGTGATTTTAATATGTTACATCTAAACCAACGCAATCAGTAAATATTTTTTGTTTGTTAGTGACATTAAAAACTAAATATGTAGCTTATTAAATAAAATTATTTACAAACTACAATAATATAATATAATTTGTACAAATTAATGAAAAACTAAAGATAATGTATTTTTTCATTATAGAGAGATACTTATCTAAATAAGTGTTGTTGGTAAATTTTCTGAAATATATAATAAATATCACGAAATTGTAAATCAGATGTATGTTATTGCTAATTTAAATATACTCCTTCCAACCGTATTTCGGTCACGGCCGTTTTTCACCGTGGGAGAGCCATGCTTCGGCACGAATGGGCCGGCTCGACCGGAGTGATACCACGGCCTCACAGAAAACCGGCGTGAAACAACTGTTGTGTTGTGTTTCGCCGAGTGAGTGAGGGTACCGGAGGCCCAAACCCCCAACCCCCCCTATGATGGCGCAGTTGAAAAATCGTTTGCTACCCCAGGAGGGTATCGACTGCGCTAGCGTTGGAGAATCCCTCTCTGGACGTCCGCGTTCAGGACACAACGCACCTAAACGTGGACGCCCAGGCCGCCCCTCGTATTCTGGGGGGGGCAAAACTGCGCTCACAAACGCCCGTTGCAAGAGCAGAAATACCTTGGCACCCCCTGCCACGCTAGCCGTGGACTTCTGCAACATCAGGGGATTACATACCAACCTTAATGCTGTTCATCACCATCTAGAGACAGTAAAGCCAGCCTTGCTCTTCCTGACCGAGACGCAGATATCGTCTCCAGTGGACACTACCTACCTAACCTACCCTGGGTACGGACTTGAACACTCCTTTTTGTCCAAAGCCGGAGTGTGCGTGTATGTCAGAGACGATATCAGTTCTCGTCGTCTCGGGAATCTTGAAGGTAGGGACCTCTCCACCTTATGGCTTCGTATAGATAGTGACGACCATCCCCGCGTCTATGCGTGCCTTTATAGGTCCCATAGCGGTGATACCGAAACTGACCGACTGATTGAGCACATCCAAATGGCTTCAGACTTTGTGCAGCAGCAGATCCCGTCAGCAGAGATCGTTTTGCTTGGCGATTTTAACGCTCACCATGCCGACTGGCTCTGTTCCAGTAAGACCGATCATGCGGGGAGATCTGTTCACGACTTCGCCCTGGCATATGGCCTGACACAACTGGTTACCACGCCCACACGAATACCAGATGTGGAGAGCCAGAAGCCTTCACTGTTGGACCTTCTGCTGACTTCTCATCCGGACGGCTACCACGTAGCCGTAGGCGCCCCACTTGGTTCCTCAGACCATTGCCTTGTCCGGAGTACTGTGCCTGTCACGTGCTCGCCGCGATCGCGAGTTGCACGCAGCCGCCGTGTGTGGCACTACAAGTCAGCAGATTGGGATGGGATGCGGTCCTTCTTTGCGTCCTACCCCTGGAGACAAATATGCTTCTCGCCGGATGATCCCAACGCCGCTGCTGATTCTGTCGCTGATGTGGTGCTACAGGGTATGGAGCTTTTCATTCCATCCTCTGTGGTTCCCATTAGTGGCAAATTTAGGCCTTGGTTTGGTCCATCTTCCAAAAAGGCTTCTTGCAGGAAGCAGGAAGCTTACCAAGCCTGGGCTGATGCAGTGGTGGCACGGGATGAAAATACCAGCGCATTAAAAAAGGAGTATAACTTTGCCTTCAGGTCCTTCAAAAGAGAAATTGCAAGGGCGAAGTCTAAGCACATCGGCAGAGTTGGCGAGAGGCTTGAGCGCCTTCCTTCGGGAACTCGTGCGTTCTGGTCTCTTGCCAAAGCTATCGAAGGAAATTTCTGTAAGCCATCCTTTCCACCTCATAGGAAATGATTCGTTGGCCCACGACGCAAAGGAGACAGCCGATCTTCTGGGCAAACTCTTTGCGTCCAACTCGACCTTGGATGACGGGGGACAAGAGCCGCCTACCATACCGCGGTTCGAGGGCTCTATGCCGGATATCCGGGTCCACCAACGCGCAGTGCGTTTAGCACTTCTATCCCTCGATATCCATAAGTCGAATGGGCCTGATAGAATCCCTCCTATTGTGTTGAAGATGTGCGCTCCAGAGTTGGCACCAGTTTTAACACGACTTCTTCGGCTCTCTTACTATTCTGGCATAGTCCCGACATCATGGAAGACAGCATTAGTCCACCCGATCCCTAAAAAAGGCGACCGCTCAAATCCGTCCAACTATAGACATCGGTCTATAGTTGGACGGATTTGAGCCATAACCTCCCTTTTCTCGAAGATAATGGAGTCCATTATCAACTGCCTGCTCCTTCGATATTTAGAGGATCATCAGCTGCTTGATGACCAGCAGTACGGTTTTCGTAAAGGCCGGTCGGCTGGTGATCTTCTAGTATACCTGACACATCGTTGGGCACAGGCGATTGAGACTAAGGGGGAAGCCTTGGCGGTCAGTTTGGACATGGCGAAGGCCTTCGATCGGGTCTGGCACAAAGCGCTTCTTTCGAAGCTCCCTTCCTTTAGAGGGTAAGACTAAGCTAGCCTCCAAGAAGCTTGGTGTACTCAATAGATCGAGACGGTATTTCACTCCGGCCCACCGCCTACTACTTTATAAGGCGCAGTTCCGGCCTCACATGGAATACTGCTCTCATCTTTGGGCAGGGGCACCCCAGTACCAGCTTCTCCCTCTGGACCGCATCCAACGGAGAGCGATTCGTATCGTCGACTGCCAAGATATTTCAAACCGGCTAGACCCCTTGGCGCTGCGTAGAGATGTGGCCTCGCTATGCATCTTCTATCGCCTATACTATGGGGAGTGCTCCGAGGAATTGTTCGGACTGATCCCTGCCGCCTCTTTCCGCCATCGTTCTACGCGACAGCAGTTCCATCCCCATCATTTAGATGGTTAGCAGTCCACAACTGTGCGTTTTTCTAGAAACTTTCTGCCTCGCACAACAAAACTGTGGAATGAACTGTCGCCTGCGGTATTTCCGGACCAATACGACCTTCAAACCTTCAAGAAAAGAGCGTACTCCTTTTTAAAAGGCCGGCAACGCACTTGTGACTCCTCTGGTGTTGCGGGTGTCCATGGGCGGCGGTAATCGCTTACCATCAGGCGAGCCGTCTGCTCGTTTGCCCACAATAACATAAAAAAAAAAACGGCGGCCTATCTCCACGGAGAATAGCCAGTACGCAGGAGATATTATAGTGCACAAGTGTATGTGCATACAGGTGCACTCCCTCTTCCTTCACTTTTTCGATATGATTACTATTCAGTATTCCGATGGGACGGAAATCCGACCAAAGAGAGATGAGGCGCAGGACCGACGGCTTTACGTGCTCTCCGAAGCACGGGGGTGTCACACCACCAACTTCCTGATTCCGGGCTGCTACTGAGGATTTCCTAACAGAAAAATTCAATAACACTGCCCGACCCGGGAATCGAAACCCGTGAGGTCCTCACGGTCAGCAGCCGCGCCTGCGACCACTAGACCAACGAGGCAGTCAATTGCTAATTTAATTCTGTGTTTTTACATGTTCAATAAATACTTGCACAATTTCACATGCCAAACATCACGGCAAAGCAGACTGAAACTAAATGTATCTTTTGAATCATCCTATGTTCCTTTACCGTTCATTTACTGAGGATGCATTTTACAAGTACCTGCATAAAAAAAGAACACTTATATTACTTAAATATTGAATTTAAAATATGGATATGATACACACCTGTACAATATACACTACCACTATACTACATACGTACTATACTTATACACAGAACCACACTTGTAGTCTGGTTGACATCCGTGGAGCACAAGGGCACTAGATGAAAACCAGCGTCAGGCTTGTGCTTGACATGAAGCTGATCTGGTGACCCATTTGGTTCAGCCATGGGACACATACTTCATGAAGGACAATGGAATCTGACTCGTTAATGATATGTCTTTCTAATTATAATATTAACGTTCCTTACGTTATTGTACTTAGAATAATAACTTGTTAACTCTCTTCGTTTTATTTTTGTGTTCATACTATAGTTGTTTGTCTGTTGTGTGTCTCGTGGTATCGTGATCAAATAAAATATGTTTCTTTCTTTCTTTCTTTCTTCTTTCTATGTAACTCTGTTTTAAGTGAAAGAAATTTATGATTATGATAATAAATAGTAAAATAAAAACTATTCTAATATAAAAGTAAAAGAATCCTCATGCGCCGAAGTACTTCTCTGCATCGCTGTCTTCCGGTAAGGTAAATATCTTTTTATTGCCTACACTCAGAAGCTTTTTTGCACCACCAGTAATCTTTAATTTTTGATATGATACCTTTACCTGTTCCTAAGAAAAACGTGGAAAACAAGATGAAATTATTATAAAAATTAAAAAGCACGCCCGCCATTAAATTTACTAGCTTATGTTACCCGGGACAATGTAAGGATTCTAACGACACCCCATACATCGAAATCGGTCCAGGCATTTAGAAGTTACGATGGAATAAAGAAAATCACAACACAGTCATGTAAAAAAGGGTTTCGATAAAGTTATTATATTAAATGGAAAAAGAATACGGAATATATAATATTGATAAACAAACAGTCAAGATGGTTTAGCGGTAAGAGCGCCTGGAGTATTTATCCGGGAGGCGCAGGTTCGAATCCTGTTCGCGACCGTATTCTTTTTCCATTTAATATAATAACTTTAGAGTTCGCTAAGCATGCGTTAATGCTTTTCAAAGATTTATCTTGAATGGGTTTCCATATTTTTTACTGAGGTGCGAAACCATAACAATAAACTATTTATATGTATGATAATACGGTATGAGTCAGAAGGAATAACAATATGAATACCTACTTTCTAACATACTATGTAGTTGGAGATGAACGCATGTTCTCCGCCTTGATACTCCGCCTGTGTGTGCATACGCATGTTTGAACAAATAAATGATCTTGTATCTTGATAATAAAAAAATCTATATATCTGCCTATCCTTTTCCCAATTACATTGTGGTCGGACAACCGGATGCAGCTTAATAATAATACCAGTATTTTACATGGAGCGACTGTCTGACCACCACAACCCAGTTCTTGGGTAACACGTAGCTCGTGGTATGACTGGTTGTCAGACTTTCACGCCTTTGACTACGCGTAACGGCTGTCATGGATCTTAATTTGACAACCGGGACTGCCGGCTTAACGTACTCTCCGAGGCGCGGAGGGGTCTCGGTATGAAAGGATGGTCTCCCATCCACAGACCGACGGCAAGCGCGGCTTAACCGGTTCACAATCCCATGTACCACATGTGGTACATGTCGATTGTTTAACTTTAGTGTCTACTTCGTGGACAGTGACCAATCTGTGCGGCTGTTACTAAGCTACGAGTCACTTGATAATTAAAAAATACGCCTTGATAATTATTTCCTTATCGGTATTATAATTTACACTATCACTTTGCTTGCTTACTGTATGATAGCAATTGCTGACCAATAGCTGTACGTATCACCACGAATGTTTTTCAATTATAAAATAGAGATAATTGTTCCTAAACTGCCGCATCCAAACAAGCCCCGTGCACACTGTATCTCACTTCGATACAGGTCACGAGTTAAATTAGTTACATTTTCTGTATTCAGTGCGCGCGGTGTTGGTTTTTTCGCTCCCAATGCGAGCCACTCGTGTGTATTCGCCCCTGTATCGGGCGCGTTTATAAAATAATGTAGGTACTTTCATGATAATTTACAATAATATATATAAAATAAATAAATGCTGAATAATGAAATAGGGCCCGAAAAACACAACAACAACAAGCCAATTCATCATTAATAACATTTCTAATTTATCCTAGGAGGCACTTCTACATCATCCTAACACTATGTGACCTTGAATTTAATTAGACAGCGATTTAACAGTGGAAATTCTCATAGATGTCATATCTTACTTACCACGAAGTACCTTTAACAAGGGGTTTGACGTCGTTACATTTACTTCGGCTAGGCCACAATAAGATTACACAAACCTTCCAGAGAGACGCAGTAATAACATATGCCACCATCTCAGGCCTGTCTTTGGTCAAGCAACGAACTTCTCAAAACAACCGCTTGCAAGCCAGAACTCATAGTGCCATCGCACAACAATCTGTGCATGGATTAGGTTCTAACCGACTCAAGGATTGCAGATCCTAAGTAAAGTAAGAATATTATTAGATTCTACCGCTACGTACTGCCCGTAAATAGAACTCCCTGCCGTCTTCCATATTTCTTGAGAAATATAATCTAGGCATATTCAAGGCTAGAGTGAATATATTTCTTCTGGATCGACGTGTTCCAGCCTCGGCCTCACAGTCGTTTACCATCTGGCGAGTTGGTGACTAAACGTAGATTCATTTTCATAAAAAAAGAAACATTCTTATTTGTGTTTCAATTACAGTTACAAATCACGGCGTAGATAACAGTTCGTACAATTAGTATGGGTTAACGCTGAAGCTACGCCAATATCAACGATTTAAAGAAATGCGTGTGTTTATTTAAAACAGCTATGTCGATAAGGAAAATATCAAATAGTCATTAGGTTCTACAACTAGAATTTCAGAGGAAATTTATCAAATTTTAAAGTATCTACTTTTGTTATACGTTCTCGTATGCTGGGGTTGACAGGTCGTGCCTACCTCACATCGTCCATGTGTCAGTTGGTTCTTGCTGGACAACATCTAGATACATCATGATACCATAAAACCAGTGCAATTATATTTAGTTACTAACAATAGCGAAGTGAAACTATATAGCTTTAGTTGTAGGCCATGAGTATTTACTCTTCATTCAACAAAATTACTTATTTCGTGGAATTAATATTGTTAGAAAATATACTGCTATTTGCTACAACTCACGCTATTATCATAGAATGAGTTGTTATTTGTATTTTATCGTGTGAATTGAAAAAATAAATCATAGCTTTATCAATATAAAACAGAATATTGCTTAATTAGAATACTGTTGATAAATTATTACTAAGGGCATTAAGACAGATTTTTGAAACCATTTCAAATGTCAAGTTATGGTTTAAGTTAAATGTAAATAATATATAATTTACCACTTCAAATAATATGCCTAAAACTATGTCGGGGTGAATAAAATATTGGCAACCTTATCAAAAGCCTATGAAAAGTCCATAAAGTTAGAATGGCAAAATAATTGATTTCCAATTCCTTACAACCATAAAAACTACGTATCATGTATGATATATCTTTAAACATAAATGCTGCTTTTCTACTTGTGGACATCCATCATGGAGGTCATCGTGCTACTAATGCACGTAATACTGCCGACTATAATCACAGTCCTCTAACCTTTACCGAAGTTCCAGTATCGCAGATGCATTCTTCGCAATCCTGGCAGGAAGAAATGCTGCTTAGACATACATTTTGCAATACAATCAGTGACACAACTTTAAAAGATATTTTTATAAATCACATACATTGTGAGTATTAATTTAGACGTCGGTTTTCTTATATCATAAACTCGTCTGCATGCAGCGAGGTCTCGTACAATAATATATTACTGAATACAATTTAGTTATAAGTAAGAACATTTATGCGATTGTATTTGTTACTAACATTATAATCGCCGGAGAAAATTGACGTAGGTAACGAATTACGTAACTAAAAATATATGTACAGCTAAAAGCTGGTTTGTTGCAAATAAGACTTCACGCATAACTTCCCATATTATGTTAACACTAAATAGTGAAATATTCATATTATATAGTCAGGTTCTCACTTATTCGAATACTGTTAATAATACTTCTACAACATTAAAGAAATAAAATAAGTAATACGATTATCCACTTGATCGTACTAAGTATCCATCTGTATATGTAGGTAAACATAATCGATTACAATGAAACTACTTATTATCATAGCTTAGCATCACGCCTGTATTCCCCCAAGGAGTAGGCAGAGGTGTAAACAGTTGTACACCCCCACCAATGCTGTTATTAAGTCCCATGTAATAGGTGGTGAGCCTATTGCCATCTACCGGGCACAATTCCAAACTCCGGGCTGCTGCTGAGAATTTTCTAACAGAAAAACTCAATAAAACTTTGCCCGACCCGGGAATTGAACCCAAGACCTCATGCTCAGCAGTCGCGCTTGGGACCACTAGACCAACGAGGCAGCAATTTGATTATTATTATTTAATTACTCAATAGAATGAACTAAGCATTAAAGTATATATCGAGTCCATCGGTATATTTAAATTCAAAGAGAAACACAGTGACGATAAATTACGGGTCATGGCAGATGAGTTCATCGACTTTTAATAATAATTGGGAAAGCTGTGCTGCAGCGAAATTACCTCGTCCCACAAATATAGACACCACAGGCGCTACAAGTCCAACAACATTTGTCACAAAATCCTAATGCTGGTCGATGAAAGCTAAAGTTAAAAATAAAGATAATCCACCAAATGAAAAACAATAAAACAAATAATTACGATGGTTTTGACGAATGAATAACCTTTTTTATTGCATACTCTAACCTTAATGCTGCCTATGTGGTGTTCATTAACATATAGCGTGACCTGCAGTCCCAATCGTGATCGCTAAGCATGAGATCAGGGTTCGATTCTATAAGGAATTCTCAGTAGCAGCCCGGTAGATGTCTTAATAACAGTATCGGTGAAATGTTGGTGTACAACCGTGTACACCTCTGCCTCCATGAACACCTACAAGATACAAGCGTGATCCTATGTTATGTTATCTACACGATTCTACCTATTTATCTTGCACTTATCCCATTAAGATTGGTTAACGACACCACCCCATAAACGAATACAGATATTACTGCTACTACCAAGACACACAAGCAATTATTTACTCAAGAAAACCACGCAAGCAGCGGCAAAATATAAAAATTAGGATGTCTGAAGTTTTTATTTTAATCAATTTAATTACTTTATAACGCATCAATACAAAGGCTAGAACTAAATACAAATAATAACAAAACACCATCTCGCTACATCTGATGCATCGCAAAAATGCAGATACGCATCAATATTTATTTATCCACTTATGTATTCGGTATCGAACAAGCAACGAAGGAGTAACGGATACCCCGATCGTGTCTATTATTTTTCAATGTTTCCTTAGAAAAATAGTAATTGATATAGGCATTACATGGCCTTAACATGTATAAAAAATATATTATAACAAAGGAATACATGCAGATTACACCAAATCAACCCTGCAACACGATATCGATGCATGAAGTGACCCCTAGAAACTTAGACCGTTGGAAAATCTTTGCTGGAGCAACAAAGCCTTGATTTATCCACAAAATTATTTCCGCTTACATTACGCGATTATTTAAGATTATTATGTAAATATGAAAATATAGAGCGCCCTTGAATGTTCAACATCTCATTAAATCATAATTGTTGGACATGTAGTTGGTGAGCATGAAAAACATTCAATCGTGCCTAAAATGTTTTACCTAAAAAAAAAACAGCCTATAACTATCCCACTGCAGGGCAAAGGTTCTCATACAGAGACGGCACCAGCTTAATCACCACGCTAGCTCACTGCGGGTTGGCGATTTCGGACTACCAAGTCCAGGTTTCCTCACGATGTTTCCTTCACCATATATCAGTGATGTCTTAGATTAACTAAGAAAGTACATATGACATTGAAAATGTCACATTGGTACATGCCAGGTTTGAACCCACAACCTGTGGCTCAGGAGGTGGCCCGTAACCATTCGGCCACCACGACATTATCTAAAATGTTTCTAAAGTGTATTGTCATCTCTTTTCATTGACATGTAAGTGGGGGACAGGGGTAATTTCGAAACAAGCGTTTTATGAACAAAATTTCCCAGGAATATGACTTAAATTTTTGTAAGTCATCGTATTTTGTTTTATCTAAAAAAAAAACAATTACGGAATATGGGACAGTATTTTCATAAAGACTATGCTTATGCTTAGCTAATGATGACGTAATTGCATAATGAAGTATCGATTTAGCTGATCGGAGGTCGCTTCAGCCTATCTAGCCTTTTAATTATATCTAAGGTTATATAGTTTTCTCAAGGCCAAGTACAAACAACACATAAGAAATCAATACAACTACTACAGTTTTTTTCTCAGACTCTTAAATATTTTTGCTATTATAATGACTTCACTAAAACGTTTAACACTGATGTCCAATCCTAATAACAACTAAGACTAACATGACTAGCCCGTAAGGGCCAGTCCTCTGCAGGCTTTTCTATACAGAGAAAGATAACCGTACTAGCTCACTGGTGCTTGTCAACTATTTTAAATTTAGACCCTTGATTCCAGATTCTCTCGTAATGTTTCCATGAAAGTGATTAAAAATGAAATGCTCGTAAAAATCGATTTCAAAGAATTTTGAATCGTACATTTCAAGAAAAATCTATTCAAATATCGAAAACACAGCGTTAAAAACGAAACTTTACAATTTGGGGGACTAAGCATTCCGAGGAGTTCCACAAGGTAGCATATTAGGACAAATATTATTTGTACTAAATGTCAACACATCAATAAGTTTTGTAATATTAATAGTATCGATGTATCCACGGTAAGTGAGTAATAGAATAACCTTTATGAACTATTCTTCTTAGGACCAATTTCACCGACAACGTCACATAACTTCTATCCAAGGAATACTGATTTTTGACAGGTTTTGTGTGTCATATCTTCCAAAATTGAGGTTTACCTATGTCTGTTTCAATCACGGACGAAAAAATCACGAAAATATTTTGAATTTCGTGCTGTAACGTTAAAAAGTACTTACTTACTCCTGAGAACGAGTTAATATTCTAAATTTAGACCATAACAAGATAAACACTTAAAGTTGGCCTTACAACCATGTTTTCTTTCTTTATCGTAATGGATTACACGGCAATTTCCGAATTAAGTACAACTTGAAATGGTACGAATATAAAATTCAATAGTTTGGATAGGTTTGGATGTAGGTATGTTTGTTACTAAAACCTGAAAGATATTTTTTATATATATATATATATTATAAATCTTACAGTGTATGGTAAAATTATGTTAAACGAATTACAATCTTATACGCCTGAGCATAACCGGACAACCTAGTATCTGTAATTCCATTTTTTAGTTAATAAATGATTTCATATTATTTTACGGATACAAAAATATTCAAACATTCTTAGATAAATACTCTAGATGAAAAGGATGAGTGTGTATGTGTGTAAACAATGTGTAGTGAGGTATATATATATCGTATAAATCTGGAACTAATAATAAATAAAGTTCTCATAAACCAACATTTCAATAATATGCGTTCTTCAAGCAGTCTATGAGGAATTAAAGAACGATGAAATGTATCATTATGTATACGAATAAGAATAAGAAGGATATATTATGTCCAATTAGAGTATAGAAAAAAAAACAATTCAATAAATAAATAACGGTTTTACAAATTATATCTAGAGTTACCTTCACATTTAATCTCTGACTCACTTATTTGTTTTAGTGACTCAACAGCAAAATACTTACTCAATATAGATGAATACATATGTTTTTTAAACCTCTAAGAAGAAAAATACAAATGTTAATATATATTGCTATACATATATATTTTAAGACTAGGAGTTCCACAAGGTAGCATATTAGGACAAATATTATTTAGACTTACTTTACGCATCAATAAGGTCGATTACAATTGGGTGTGTACAATTTATATTGAGAGAACAATATAAATGTGTTTTATTTCTTCTTTCATTCTAACAATTATAACATCTAAATATCTACGAAAAGTGAGTGATATAATCCCTTTAAGAACTTATTCTTCATTGGAATAATTTACAGATATTAATAAATATTGGTATTTTGTATACCTATTTTGGAAACCGGGTATAGTACAGAAGGGCTGTACTATACCCGGTTTTGACCCACTTACACCACACTGTCCACTAGGATTCAGGGATCACAGCAGTATTGGGGCTACAGCCCCAGCAATGCGTGACCCGCGTGTTTATTTCTTTCTAATAGATAGACGACGAACTTTCCAAGATCACAAACCACAAGTCATGGTGGCTGGAAGACGTTCTACAATGTTCAAAGCGGTAAGAAGAAGAGATACCTTTCTTTACCTTTTCACCACCATTTAGCATTCCATTTTTGCAAAAGATATTGCCTTCCTTTCGCTCTGTCTCCCTCCCGAAGTCCCAACCATGTGGTAGATCTCAATCAATCTGTCTTATTAGAGATCACTCGCTCCGACTACTTCGATAAGATTAGGGCACATCTCTGTTCAAGCTGACTACTCCTCCAGCGTGTGCTAGTCTTAAAGGTTTCACTGCCGCCATTGCAGCGTGCCTTAAATGATATTGATACTTGACCTACCTACTTCATCTTTTATTTGTATTACATAATTACATTATTATTTAATTTAATGATATTGTTTAAAGCATACAAATTGATTGTTATGTTTATAATAACACTGTAGTAGCATTTTGTTACGGACGCAACAAATGCAACAAAACTAAGTATAAATACAACATTGAACCAATCATTTCTACAGGAATGCGGGTTATGTTACGTACTACTATGTATTATTATGTATAATCAAAATTAATTTATGTATAACTTTGAATTTTCAAATTTAAATATCGCTATTGAATTTATAAGAAGTGTTAGCTCGTCGACTCGTGTTCACTTATTTATTAATTCGTAGATATATTACAGTGCAATGGGACGTCACACAATATTAGTATTATGTATCGCCCTGTCTGCTACACAGGCACTAGGAGAAATCTGGGAGTTTGGTGTTTCTCAAACTCCAGGAAGCGTAATTGTAGCACATAATGAAGGCTACATGGGACTTTTCGAACATACAAAGACAATTAATCTATCGGTAAGCATTATGTTAACCTGTATATAAATGAGCTTTTCAATGTTATCTATGTTTTTAAAACACTTTAACAGGTGCTTTGTCCACGAAGCAGAAAATAAATAAACAATCTTCGTGTAGCATATGTGATTCATGGGACAGGGAAAGGGTTAAAAACAAATATCGTTCATAGTAGAGTTGCCTCTTGTGTAACGTAACATTTTCATTAATAAGTTCTCAATTGATATTCAATTTTTTTTCTTTTATTGTGGTACTTATTTTTTCATACGCAAATGATTACAATAAGTAAGAAGCGCATTCGTTAAGTTCCTACATATGATACCTTTAAGTTGCCAGTCCAACGGTTATACAATAAAGCTTAAAGTTCAATATTAAGAACAAGCTGGTGCCCTTGACTTCGTCTGCGCGACCAAAGGTAGTCTATGTCCTTCCCTAAGATACAATCTATGTCCATGCCAAATTTCATTACGATCTGTTCAGCCATTTAGTCGTGAAAAGGTAACAAACAAACAGAGTTACTTTCGCTTTCATAATATTAGTATAGATGCTGAAATGTATTTGCTTGTTTGTTTGTCTTTCATGTAGTTTGTAACAGAGCAAGCGATTGATGTTCCAATGTCAATGTATGTGTTCCAGATGGATTGTAGAATCAGCTGTTTTACAAAACTGCTAGCTTACTTGAGTAGTGATCATCTATTTAATATACCTATACAATAAATAAATCCTTCTGACGGTAGATATGTCATTCTGCATTAGGTCTAAACGTTGGTAGCAGTTTTGTTAAACGTTTTGTAATGGCAATCCAGCTGTTTTATGAAACGGATCTTTTTTGTAAAACAGCTAGCAGTTTTGTAGAACAGCGGATTCTACAATCCATCTGCGACATATGCATCGAGATTGCCCCTTATTTAAAACAGTCTGATTCTTACAGATCCGAATACTCGCTCATATCATGGCATTTCATGGCATGATCATAAACTTCCTTTTTATACAGGGGTCCTCCAATCCCGTATACACCTGGTATCTGATTCACATATTAAAACGAGAGACCTCAAAAAAGTAACCATAACGCCGTCCTTCTTCTACCCAATTTTTGTGTTCACGAGCCCATTGTAAACGAATGCTGCGATTGGTGTTCGTAGTGGCCTTTTTTTTTCTTTTTTTAAAAACGTTGCCCCACACTAGGAATTTCTTCCTGTGTCGTGGGTGCGTTTACAGACAATTAATCTCACAAGCACACAAACACCCAGATCCGGAGCAATTACCTATAGATCGTACAAATATTTGCTCCGTGCAGGAATCGAACCTGCGACACGCAGCGCAGCAGTCGGTCTCTCGACCACTGCGCCAACCGCGCTGTCAAACCTTGAGAATGGCCTTTGAGAATGGAGATTGACTTCGACCAAACGATTTCTAATTTTTGGTTGCTTATTAACAACCTTGAAGAGTGTATCATCGCAGTCATTGAAGGACGCCGTCTACAAGGATGTTTTCTGCGAATATATGATGCGAGTTTGTCTAAAATAGCGCTCAGTGGCCACGTTTCTAGAAGCGACTTATTATTACACTGCCAATGGTCACATCGCGTTACCAAAAGCCAGTTGCCAATATTCCTAAGGCTCCGATAATATCTTTTCAGCTCGAGTGACACCTTTTCGCCAATTTTACGTTCTTTTGTATGCAGTAGTGTAGCAGAAATGGTACCGATTTTGTCTCAAACCCGTAGCAAGATTATATAGGAATACAAGTTGATAGACAATTTTGTAATATTAAAATAAATTTAATATATAGGTATTCATTCTACAAATTATGAAAATTACGTAATAAAACTCATTGTAATCCAAATAAAAATTAAGAACCTCACTTATAGTAATTCGCGAAAATGTGATATTAAAATATCACATTTCCTTAGGCACTTACTTTTATACTTTGGAAGTGTGTAGCGCGTGTAATAGTCTGAGTGGGTTCAGCGTCATTGCTCCTATGTCCTTAATTTAATATTAATATTTACCAATGATCTTCCTACTGCAATGCAAAGACTTGACTAAATAATTAAGTATTACATATAGTAACATTTAACGTCTTATTAACCACTAATGTGTAACAATTTTTTTGCAGGTACCACAATGTTATATAATGACATACGTGAAAGTGCAAGTAAAAAATTTTATTTCGACTCCCACTGTGCACTTCAACGGAAAAACAAATGTAGTCACTATTCACTACAGGGCTCTGCAAAGTAGTCTTTCGTCATATGATATAATTGGAAAGGCTACATGGAGACAAGGTTGTGCTGTCTTACCTCCCAGGAATTATGCCTAAAGCATACAATTTCGGATGCCAAAAACAAGGATAAAAGAAAAACTTTAATTACTAGCAACGTAAAGAAAAGAGAAAAAGCTGTAAAAAGATTAAAAACTAAAAAGTAACCAACTTTTTCATTGTCTTTATTAAAAACTGCCTTAAAGGTTACCAACATCTATGTGAAAGATCTAATCCCCATTCTAATGTATGTTATGTGAGGAGTGTGAATTGTGGATTTTGAATAGAATCTTCTTTTCTTTCGTATGTTTAGGAGTCAACCTAGTGTCAGACTTGAATGAGCAGCGTGTAGGCCTCTAAGATTCTAATAAGTCAGCTGTAATTTAATTTATATAGAGTAGTATATTAAGTCTGCTCTAATAGCGGATCTTACTTATTAAGAATTATAAAATTATTCATCTCAAGACTTAAGTATGGGGCAAGATTTTTTCTCCTTAAATAATACATTCAAGGCGTAACAAATTCCATAATAAAAACTACAAAAATGTTACTTACATTGAACAAACGGTCTGAACGAATCAATTTTATTTTCAATCTAATAGTACTGCACACGCTAACTTTATTACGTATAGGTAATCAAAATTAATTTATGTATAAAAACTAACGGCGGGTTAGTGAAGCCAAATTTTAAATTATGGATGCTATAAAAACTGTTAGCTAGTTGAGTGGTCATTACTTATGCTTGTAATCAGTTGATTGTGTTGCAATGGGGTCTCAAAAAATACTCACAATCACTCTCGTCCTAGCCATTGCACAGACTGCACTCGGTGAAATTTGGGAATTCGGTATTGCTGATACTCCAGGCAATGTAGTCATCTCTAATATTGAAGGTTACCTCGGGCTATTCGAACATACTAAGAAAGTACACATAAAAGTAAGTAATACGTTGCTCTGTGTTTGTAAAGAAGTCAACTTGTGTCAGTCGTAGGATACTTATCACTGCCCATGTATACTACATAAGGTATACTACAGGGATCGCATTTGGGGCCACTTTTCTTCTTAATGTTCATTAATGATCTTGTCAAACAATTAAATTGCCCATGTCTGGTTTACCCTGACGATCTAAAGGTTTTTGCGTCCATAAAAAGCACATCTGATTGCGAATCCCTTCAACATGATATCAATTCTATTTCGAACTGGTGCAGTCTTAGTCATATGTATTTAAACATTAATAAACGCTTCGTTATAACTTTTACAAAGAAACTAATTAAGTCAACTTATAACTACAAGGTCGAAGGATATCCACTTGAACGAAAAAATCTTGCTAGGGATCTCGAGTTATTATTTGACGATCAACTATCCTTTGGCGATCATTATATGGACATAACCAATAGAGCACTTAAAGTAAGTTATAAAACCAAGGTTCATAGCCAGGACTTCTAGGAGCTTCAAAAATTTTCAAACCTTTATGTTGCTCTATTGCAGCCTGCTTAGAAGTGTATTGGAGTACTGCTTTATAATATGGTCTCCTTGTTACGCAGTACACTCCAACACGATCGAAAGTGTTCAGAGAAAATACGTGAAGTGGATTTCATACAGATATGGCCTTTCTAGAACGCTTCAAACTTATTCCGAGCGTCTCACGAAATATAAATTGAACGTAAACAACAGGATCTAATAAGCCTACATAAAATGTTGCATGCTAAGCTATACTTTTCTACCATGCTTTTCCTCATAAATCTTAAAATACTAGATATAAAATCCGGATCCCAAAAACATTTACACTACAAGTATTTAAGAATAATACCTCTTAATATAACCCTATCATTAGGATGTGTCTGTATAATGAAATATGATGTGTGATGCAGCTGTTTTTAGGAGAAATGTCTTATATAAATTTGAATAGAGTAGCTTCATTCAAAAGAAAATAAAACAATTATTTTCTTTTTACTTCACCGTGATTTGTCTCAATTAAGTTTCATAACTTTTCATGAACTTTGTAAAACATCACACATGATAATAATGTACTTGTATACTTGTGACACTATTTAGAAAACTATAAACGTAGTCTGTCATGCTGTGCGATTACACTAGGGTCTTGATCTGTTTGAAACTTATGTTATTATTTACTTTATCATTTTGTGATTGATACCAGTTGTGATTGCCTCAATAAATAAATATAAATAAAAACATCATGATTGTTGAGTTAACATCAAAATTACATATATTTCTTGATAAGTTAATAAAATAGTGTAATTTTATTCAAACCAGTGGTAGAATCACGTCTGACAGACCAATAAATCAAAACCTATCAGGTACTTCACTTTGACCTAGACTAGAGAGGTTTATCACAAAAAAAATGCTTTCTGTACAGAACCCTCAGAGCGCGAGTCCAACTCGCACTCGGCCGTATATAAGTCTCCTATTATAAAGAAAGAAAGAAAGAAGAAAGAAAATGTGTTTTATTACGTGATTGGAGACGCATACATAAACACAACAAATGAAATACAAAAACTTTTGAGACATAAGGGGGTAGTAGGGGGTATAAGTACCTCTAATGAAATATATATCTGACGTTTGTAAAATACCCATCATAAAACAACACATTACCATTCCAAAATTATTACGCTTAAATAATCGTGCAATTTGTTTGAACATACACTAACTAATCCAGAAATAAATTTACAGGTTCCGCAATGTTACGTCATAACATATGTGAGAGTTGAAATCAAAAATTTAATATCCTCTCCAAAAGTGGAATTTAACATACATACGAATGTTGTTAGTATTACTTATAAACTATGGCAAATCAGCGCCTCGACATTTGACATAATGGCGAAGGCTGCATGGAAACAAGGCTGTGTGACGACACAACTAACAGTGATGAGACCGTCATTAGGGCCCCATATAGGACCACAAATGGAGCCACATATGCGCCCACAAATGTACCCACATATGAGCTCACATATGAGTCCACAAATGAGCCCACAATTGAGTCCACATATGAATCCACAAATGAACCCGCAAATGAACCCGCACATAAACCCGCCAATGAACCCGCAAATGAATCCGCAAATGAACCCGCAAATGGACCCGCATATGAACCCGCAAATAAACCCACAAATGAGCCCGCAAATGGAACAACCAATACATCCACAAATGAACCCGCAAATAAGTTCAAAAATCAATCCATCAATGAACCCACAAATGGAACTATCTATGGAAGAACCAATAGAACCACAAATGGGACCACCGTTTCCAGAACAATATGGGAGAAGAGAGCTTTTATACAAAAATATCCTTAAGACACTGTGATAAGAATAGAAATAATGTTAAAAGCTTCTTAAAATCTCTGAAACAATTTTTTATCCATTATTATTACCATTTGCACTCTCATAATTATAAGTCTCAAGTCCCTTCTTTTTTTTTGACGTGGCCCCTTGCAGTTATCCCAAATCCCTAAGGGTTTGATCTGCGTAACCGGACAATAGCTAAGGCGAGGCAGTTTGATGCCTCCAGCCAGAGCATATTTTTATAAACTACAAACTAAGCAACACAGCACTAAGGGCGTCCCCTGCGAGCCACGAGCCTCGGCTTAGGGCGTTGCTGGGACAACTGGGACTAGCTGGATCAGATCAGTTTCCTTATTATTAAGGGCCGAATTTACAGCTACTGGCTCGGCGCGGGCTGGCTCGAGCAAGGGTCGGGGAGGATCTGAAATCCCTGAACATATATTCAAATATAAAAAATAATCAGAGTTACCGCCACGAATTCGTAGTAATTAAATATTCGAGATTTGCTTCATGTTTGTAATTGTAGCATTCCAAGTTAATGACTTTGCAAATCATTAGCCATAAAGAAATTAGAATTTCACAGTTTAAGCGTAACACCAATTGCATGTGCCACAAGTAAATTTAAAGAAAAAGTAAGTAACTAAAAACACGGTAAACCAACTTAGGCGTTTTATTCTTACTTTTTTTTTATAAACATGCTTAACCTATTTTAGTTTTCTCGTAGACAAAGTGCTAACTTTGTATGATAATTTTTATTGTCTTCGTAGTCCCATCATATTTTTTCCAAAACATGAAGTAATTGACGTACCCGTCAGATCAGTTTTTCAAAATGTTTTTTCTACATATATACCGAGTTTAGTGAGTTTATTGAATATATTTCAAAATCAAATGATAAGCTATTGTTTAATTCAAATCATAACCACAACGAAAAGATGAATGTCACAGCTAGAGGTAAGGTCTACCCTTAGTCCGAGATTGAGAACTATAAAGACACCGTATTTAAGCAACATGATTTAGATCAAGAAATAAACATTTAGCCAGACGAAAGAAAAATAATGTTTCAGTGCAAACTATAAAACTCAGACTTGGATTTTCGGTAAGCCTTCGACTAGGATTAACATAGAGGCTTTTACCTAATGACTGATGTTCTTAGTCGTTCCAACAAACAAAAACCTTTTAAAAAACTATTTTGTTTCAAAATAATGGGAATTATAATAATTTGTACTTATAAGTAGACACTTTTAAATAAAACCATTGAATAAAATATCTATAAGACATAATTATGATACAGGCATACCCCAAGGACCCCTCATTAGTCTCGTCAACAAAATGATTTGGACCTTCAGACTGAATTGGAAAAAACATTGCAGTATGCCTTTATTTTTTGAAACAAAATGCTTACTGATATTATTTAGATAATCCAGTAATACTTTACTTAATAATTGAATCTGCATGCACCACGATGGTGACCACAAGACCATAGAATACATTAGTTTTTTTTTCAGATCTAATAGAGATTGAAATATGTCTTCTGTGAGCTGAATTCATTCAATCAAAGTTGCGATTGAATTAGGGCGTTTAGGCACACGTAGTTTGTAAATGCCACTATTTCATTCATCATTGATTAACTCTATCCATATTTATGTTTAGTGAATAGGCAAAATACATATAAAAGCAATGAACATTATTAAGAAAGTCTGTATGTATGTTTTAATTTCTTTTAGCAATATTGTATTAAAATTTAATAAAGAGCAAAACTAATTACACGATGAAAATACAAGACATTATATGGAGCGTACAAACTGAACGAATCAATTTTATTTACAATCAAAATATTGGGTATATTACCTGTGACTCTTTGTCTAACAACAATATAGTTGCACTGTTAAATATACATATTTATATATTATATATTATAAAATCTCTAGGTTATTTGAGTGGACGCTACCCAGCTAGTCAGTCAATTGTGTACAATGGGATTTAAATCAATAATTATTATTTGTATCACCTTATCTACACAGCTTGTGTTCGGTGAAGTTTGGGAGTTCGGTGAAAATAATCCTACTAGCAACATTGTCTATCACAAACAAGGTCATATTACGCTATTAGAGAAATCTAAGAATATACACCTAATGGTAAGTAACACGTAAATAAACTTATGAATGGCAGAGAAAAATGTAGATAACGAGATTTAAATGTCGGTTGTTTGACTACACGTCCTAAAATCCACGCAAATATTTTTTGACTCCGACTTCACCTGGTCATCGCCGCCATCTCTGTGCCGGATTCAATGATAATTTTGCAAGGCGTAGAAAATTTGCCAACTATTTTATGTTGGTCTTTCGGTATATTCTTCTTCTGCATCAATTCCACTTGATTTCATATTGATTGATACATTTGTCATTTCAGGTGCCAGACTGTCACGAAATAGATCACGTCAGAGTCGAAGTGAACAACATTGTATCAAATCCGGCTGTTCATTACAACAAATTGACTCGTGTGGTCACCATTTCCTATAAACCACTGCAGATCAGCATGTCCACATTTGACGTAGTTGTCAAGGCTAAGAAGAAACCGTCATGCTCCACCGACCCAGACACATTTAAATTTGTTGACGCTTAATCAGCATTTGGAATTTAAGAACGAGCTAGCTATAGTACAGATAGAACTTGAACATAAAAAAAACGCAAAGATGTATTTCGTTTATTTTTTTATCAAATATATAAATGTTGCAATAAATAATTTAAAGTACTGAATTCCGTTTTCATAACTTCTTCCCAATATTAAAACTAACATTTCTGGATACTTACTACCTATACAATATACTCGTATGTATATAATAAGGAATAAAGTACTCATTCAGTACTTCTTAAAACCCAGTACATCTCGAAACAAATCAATATGCCTTTAATCAAACTGGGTGAAACATAAACTTCAAACAAGAGACAGCACCCAAATATGCTAACCCTTCACAGCCTCATATTGAACAAAAGTAAACTGATATGCTAGTAGGAAGAAACTGCATAAACAACTCCTCCTTAATACAAACAATACGCATACAGTATCTTCTTCCAGCGAACAAGGTTTGTTTAGGACAAAATATGACATCTGTCAAGGTCAGGAGATTTTTTTTTGACAAAAAAGTCACACGTCTACTACGTGCGAATTCTTACCAGAAAATTTTAATAAGTGTAATATGTGCTGCGGAAAATAATTTAATGTATTACCTTTACATATAGAAAGTTTGATCTATGTATTATTTCAACAGGAAAATCCTAGAACCAACCGAAAGGTATTTAGAAATTGTAAAGGTGGCACCCTTGCGATTCATAACAGCTACAAATTTTGCGATTAAACCCATATTCATCATGATTTTATTGTGTATTAATCAATATTTTTCTAGTCTGGTGGAAGCATTATACCAACGTCGTTTTGGCAAAACTAGTCCATAACAAGTTTAAAATGCATCCCCTTCGTGAGAAAGCATGCGACGAGTTGTTGGAACACCCACTCCTTCGCACACCACCGCCGGAACCCGAAAAGCCCCGACCGCCGCGCGTGCGGAAACCACGCGAATTCAAACTTGTAATGTGATTCTACCTTAGTCATATTTTATATAAGCAACCCAACCCGTCTACGCCTGGGATCTAAAAATTTTACTGAATGATTCTTAATATTAAATTAAAGTATTCATACGAACGGACAGACAGACTTCCTTTTTATACCATATAAGTAGTGAGTCTAATGTTCCACTAACACAGTCTAGGAGTGTTACACTATCTTCAAACCGTACAGTTCTGGGAAGGTCGTAGAGGAAGATAAGTCAGATTAGTCGATCAGTAGCAAAATAAATGAGTGTATGGCATTAAGACTATCACCAAATTAATTGTATGTTACAGCCGGCAAGATTTGAACTGCTATCAAAGGAATTTTATGCATGCTGGTGCAATCATCAAAAAGAGGTAAAATAGAATAAAAATGAATTAATAGTCATTACACTAATGTACTACTGTACTACTTAATGTTTATTTATTAAAAATAAAACTCACACTCCTAGAAGTGTCTGTGAATATTACAATAAGTAGTTCACAGAACTCAGCAACTTCGATACGACACAAAAGTTGCTCTGACCGATATTCCATGTCCAACTGCTTCTTTGAGTCGTAGCCATTATTCTCCCCATATTCTATTAGACCAAACTGTGGATAATTCATAAAATTGGTAGTGACTGAATTATAGGTATAAAGCCTATAAAGACGATACCATTAAGACGTATTAAAAAGTGAAAGAAATATTCGGATAAACGAGACGTGATGGCGTTAACTTAGTTGGATGAGCACTAAGAGTACATTCTTCTTCTTCTTATCGTGTGGTTGATGAACAACCTAGAGACAGATGTTAAGTCACCCGTAGAGTTCTGACATGGCTTTACACACCATCGAGAATATTTCTCTGGTGTGCGGTTTCCTCACAATATTTTCCTTCACCGCTTTAAGCAAGATTAATTTTTAATACGCTCACGTCTCCGGAAAATCAGCTGTGTGCTCTTGGATTTGGAGTATCTACTTACAGTTTAATCATAGCCAGTAATAAGATTAATTAATCTTGTTCAGTTACAAATGACGAAGCATAAAGTGGACGATGCCCCACCAGAGCTGTTTCCAGAGTTATACCTGAAGCCTCGGAGACTGGACTACTACGCACGGCAGCTGGAGGAAACTATGAACGTTAATAAAGAACTCCTCAAGAGGATCAATCTTATACAGAGAACTGGGGTACGTTATTTATGATTATTTAAGAAAATAATATAGTAGCATGCCTATATTATCATCCAAAGGGTTAAGCAGAAGTGTATTGTAATGTTCCCACATTACGTCGATACCGTTGTTTCATGTGGCGAACCTACATATTGCCATTTACCGGGAATCTAAAGTCCGTGCTGCTACTGAGTATTTCTTAAAAGCCAATAACACAATAAGGATCCAATTGAACCAGTCTCGATTACTAAAGTGACCTTTAAAGACCCAAAGATGACCCTAGGTCGCAAAGAAACAACTGTTGAAACTGAGGTAATCTGTTGGCTCGCTAATTACCAGATACAACAGATTTTTATTGTTATGAAGTATAGTTCCCATTCGAAGCATTATGGACATAATGTAAAATAACATAAAATAAAACCGAAACAAACTAGGATGTTGCAACCTTGCCGCGTGAGTTGCTCATGATTTAGGGGCCGATAGAGTTCGAAACTTGCCAACACGTACAAAAGTACCTTCGCAACCATTAATATCATTTTCAGGGATTCGTGGACTGCTGGATGCCTGAACATAGCAATACGTACAACAAACTGCTCTGCCAACAACGTCAACGGAATTTAAACGAAATACAGAAGGCCAATTTTTATTTCTACTCTCGGCTACTTATTGCTGTTAGTATCTTTCATATACCTTTTTTATTTGTAGAATATTCATCAAGGACACTATGTTGGACCCCTACGACTAAAAACCACACTTTCCTTGTCCTAAAATTTTAACAGGATGCAGGTGCAGCTGTAATCACCGCAAAAAATTGCATATATGTACCTCCTTAGGTAACATTCAGGGCATCTCTTCTTAGTCACTTTCTCGTCTTAGATTAAAGTCAAACAATTATTGTTTTTTTTTTTTTTGAGTGGCTCGTGGCCATGTAACAGCCGCATAGATCGATCGATCGAGGTTAAGCTGCGCTTGCTGTGGTTGGTCTGTGGATGGGTGACCATAATTTCATACCGAGAACCCTCCGTGCCTTGTAGAGTCGTCCGAGTGCCGTCCGGTTGTCAAATTAAGATCTATGAGTTAAGTTACGGGTGGTCAGAGGCCGAAAGTCTGACAACCAGTCATACCACGAGATATCGTGTTACCCAGTAATTGGGTTGTGGATGTCAGATAGGCAGTCGCTCCATGTAAAATACTGCTACTAAGCTGCATCCGGTTTGACTGGAAGCCGACCCCAATGTAATTGAGAAAAGACTAGGCAGATATATATATAATTTTATTTTTATAATGACTGAGTGTAGGATCTGCAAGTGATCTACCCTACCGCTTCTTGTTAACTATTGCTGCTTATAATTTTGTAAGCCTTTTAAAAAGTTTACAATATAAATATGTACAAATATTTGCTAAGCATGCGTTAATGCTTTTCAAAGATTTATCTTTAACTAGACGGCGTTGTGTGATAGTTGTGGAATATTATATTATATAGCTGACCCGGCAAACGTTGTTTTGCCATATAAATAAAAAATTTAGGGGTGGACTACCCCTAACATTTAGGGGGATGAAAAATAGATGTTGGCCGATTCTCATAGATACCGAATAAGCACAAAAATTTCATCAAAATCGGTCAAGCCGTTTCGGAGGAGTATGGCAACGAAAACTGTGACACGAGAATTTTATATATTAGATGTTCAAATATGTTATTTAATTTGGAATAAAACATGACTGTGTGATGACACTGAATAATTGTTTAGTAGACACTGTGTTTTATTTATGTTTTCACAGAGGTCAGAGCAACTTCTCACAAAAGAATTAGACGAAGCATGGAAAGATACAAAACATAAACTGATTTTGGGCGCATCGTAAGTGGCTACTTTAATATTCAGTCTTAATTTAGAAGCTATTAAAGTTCAATATACTTTTTTTTTCGTTAAGGCGATTCAATATACCTACTTATTAAAGTCTAAAAGTTTTTGTTCGAAAATATTCATTTGTCACCAGAGCTATCCACTGGTCGCAGAAGCCCCAATTTTTTTTCTGGATGTGTTAACGAAGTCTCGCTAACTCTTCGAGAAACTTCAAAATTATCCCGAATTTACTAGAATTAAAAAATAAATGTTTTATCAAACATCATGAAATATTTACAGATTCTGTTAAATAGATTTTCTTCTAATTCTTTTCTAATTATTCTGTTTAAATTCCACTACTTTGTATAAAATTATCATAATATTTAAAATTGAATGTAACCGAATATGGAACTAGAAATTGTAGTAATACAACATTCTAGAAATATCGATCCCCTCGATGTTAAAACTTCTAAAGTTTGATTGGATGTATGTTACTCAATCACTACTCGTATCTACTGAAATTATCATGGTATAAATTAGAACTCAGGTACCTATATAATTGGAAATAGACACATAGGCTACTTTAATTCCCAGTTCCACAAGCTTGCGATGCCGCGGGGCAGATTCTAGTTTTCAATATATTTTATATCTAATATCATGCATTTTTTTAGGTTGCCATTTATTTTATTCAAGACAGGGAAAATTGATCGTAATATTAAAGATCCGGCGTTTGATAAAGCTCTCAATATCAATCGAACCAAGTAAGTGACGTCTGTTTTATAATATCGACGACTATAAAAAAAATTATTCTTGTAGTTACTAAACACCTTTAATAGATGACAATATCAACCTATTCAATCTGATCCGACAAACGTTTGGATGTTATTAGACTCAGAATCTAGCCATGAAATCCTTTAAGAGAATCTACGATAAAGAATTTCAACAACAAAAACATATTGACAATCCACTCTGAGACAGTTTCCATTTGCAGGGTATCTATGGAGATCTGGGTTCAAGGTGGGTCGAAGATCGGTAAAGTATTGATAGAACTCTTCACCGATATTGTTCCGAAAACTTGTCAGCTATTCTTAAGTCTTGTCAAAGGAGATTTGAACGGCCACGCCTACACCGGCACCAGATTCTTTAGGTTTGTACAATTACTTCCTGAAGATATGTAGAAACACACACGAAACGAAGTAAAGCAGGCGTAGCTAAATATGGTAAATCATTATTTAAGGACTGTAGCAGAAATAGACTTCTACAAAGCAAGGAGGTCTTTTTTTTGGTTGTCCAAGACTACAGGCTTTCTAATCATAATACACTGTAGTTTTCATTGTTCAGAATTGTTCCTGACCTGTACTGCTGCGGTGGTGATGTCGCTAAGGACAATGGCTTTGGCTGCTACATGCCTAATGGAGAGGCGGGAGAGCCTATGGGTGACGAGAACTTTGAACTGAATCATACTGTTCCAGGTGAATATTTTACAATTCTGTTGATCTAGCATTACTGAAGACAAATTCTACGTTTGCCACCGTGATTAGAATGAAGCCGAAAAAAACAGGGAGGAATCTTTCCTAAATAGAATATTTACTTTTGACATCCTTGTGGCCAGTCAGTGATCCCAGTATTCATAGCATACTGGTTTGTTAATGTTTTCCTAATATAATCATCTTTCACGAAGTTCTACATAAAAAACGACGAGTTTTCTACATAATTTGTTTATGAACTGTAACAATATTGATATCTTTTGTATTACAGAACACTGGCTTAAAAGCCATCAGCTCATATTCAATTACAATAATCACCAAGTTGGTAGTTCATTCAGCAGAGAAAATGCCATACATGGTGGCTCATTAATTCTAATAAAGAAACATTATCAGTTTAAAGAACGTAAAGATATTGTGTGCCTCTCTGTTGAGCGTACTATAGAAATAGCCTGCATTGAGCTTGAGCGGCTTGTTGTATTGAGTGTGTACCGACCGCCTTCATCATTATATGACTGTTTTGAAAATGTCATGGATGAAGTTTTGCAAAAGGCTTGTAAATTGAATAAAAATGTAATGATATGCGGTGACTTTAATGTTAATTTATTGGAGGATTCTTCTATGTGCATAAAAATTAAAAATTTATTTAAGTCATATAATCTTGAAAATCTTTTTTTGGAGCCGACTAGAATAACTGCTACCACTGCTACATGTTTGGATAACATATACACAGACATTGTACCACAGAGTAAAAAAATTATAAATCAACTAGACTCTGATCATTGTGGACAGTTTATTACTTTTCTTAAACAGTCCAAAGATGTAGTAAAGAAAGACATTACTGTAGTGCCTAAAACTGCGGGTCGCTTGGAGATATTCAAAAACAAATTAATTTATAAATTACCTCACTTATATTGTAGTGATGACCCTAACCAGCAGTACAATTCTTTTTTTAACATGTATTGTACTGAATTTGATTCAACTTTTATCCCCAAGAAGATCTCTGTTCGAGGTACTGCAACCTTCAGTGAATGGGCCACTAAGGGTATTTATAAAAGTAGAAAAACATTATTTGAATTGTATGAAGAAAGAAACTATAATAAAAGTCATGAATTTTACCAATATGTAAAAAAATATTCAAAGTTATTTAAAAATATTTGTCATATAGCAAAGGCTCGTTATATAAGTGCAAAAATTAAAAATAGTAATAATAAAATTAAAATGACATGGGATATTATAAATAACGAGACTGGTAGAGTTAGGAATTGTAAAAGTGAGATTTGCCTTAATATTAGTAATGAAGAAATTAAATCAGATTTAGAAGTTGCTACAGCATTTGAAAAATTCTTCACAGACATTCCAATCTCAACCACTAAAACCCTGAGGTCATGTCCCATTGTTGCTGAGACTTTATTAAAAGAAAATGTTAATATATGCATTAATGAATTTAAATTCCATTATATAAATGGCAAAGATATTGTAAAAATGTTTAATACCCTAAATGTTAAAAAGACCGCCGATCTTTGGGGCCATTCTGTCGAATTTACAAAATCGATAATTAACATAGTCGCGCCAGAATTGGCCATGATATATAATAATTGTATTGATTGTGGTGTATTTCCTGATTTAATGAAAAGCAGTAAAGTCATACCTTTGTTTAAATCGGGCAGCACGAATGACCCCACTAACTTCAGACCTATTTCTGTGCTTCCCACCTTCAGTAAAATATTTGAAAAATTAATTCTTGATGAGTTGCTAAGTCATTTTAACAAAAACAATCTGTTACACAATAAACAATTTGGTTTCACAAGGGGTCGCTCAACAACCGATGCCGGTGTTGAGCTTTTAGATAATATTTATTATGCCTGGGAGAATTCACATGATGCCTTAGGAATTTTTTGTGATTTGTCTAAGGCGTTTGATTGCGTATTTCATGAAACATTAATCAGGAAGTTACAACATTATGGAATAAAGGATACTGCTCTGGATCTTCTTATATCTTATTTGAGTAATAGGATCCAAAGAGTGGATGTCAATGGAAAGCGATCCCAAGGGTCGTTGGTTACTATGGGAGTTCCGCAGGGCTCAATTTTGGGCCCATTCCTATTTCTCGTTTACATTAATGATTTACCTTTTATGGTAAAAAATGATCAAGATATTGTGTTATTTGCTGATGATACATCCATCTTATTTAAACTTAAACGGCAACAGCCAGTTACTGACGATGTAAATAACACTCTTTCTAAAGTAATACACTGGTTCAATGTTAATCATTTACTTTTAAACGAGAAGAAGACTAAATGCATCAGATTTTTATTGCCTAATGTTAAGCAAATAAAAACCAGTGTATTGATAAATGATGAACATTTAGATCTTAATCTTAAATTAATGTTTTTGGGTATTACTTTAGATTCAAAGCTGCAATGGGGCCCACATATTAATAAGTTGTCGAACAGACTCAGTTCTGCAGCATACGCGGTCTATAAAATACGTCAATTAACTGATATAGAAACAGCCAGATTAGTATACTTTAGTTATTTTCATAGTGTAATGTCGTACGGCATTTTGTTGTGGGGAAATGCTGCTGACATTCAAACTATATTTGTGCTGCAGAAGAGGGCTATTCGAGCAATTTATAACCTTAGTTATAGGCACTCACTGAGGGATAAATTCAAAGAAATTGGGATAATGACGGTCGCATCTCAATATGTCTATGAAAATTTGATCTATGTTAAGAAACACATTAATCTATTTTGTAAAAACAGCGACGTTCATTGTCTCAATACGAGGAACAAAAATAAACTCGTGCTACCATCAACTAGGCTCCAAAAAATTAGTAATTCATATAGATGTCAAAGTGTACGCTTCTACAACAAAATCCCAAGCAATATTCAAGAATTGAGTCTCAACAAATTTAAGTCATATGTGAAGCAGACTCTTTGCAAAAAGGGTTACTATAAAATCAAAGACTACGTAGAAGATAAAAATGCTTGGGATTGTGCCGCTCGCTCTAATGTTTAGACACTCATTAATAATTGCTGTATTTTTTGTTTTTTTTTTTTTTACCACTGTTGACATTGTAATGTTTAATTAATTTATTTTATGATATTTTAATGAATTTATTATATTAAGATTATTCTTTTTGACATTGATTCTTGACATTTTTTGATAATATTGTTAGTCTATTAGACACTATTTGCAATGTGAATGTGAGTACGATGTGGGCTAGAAATTCATTCATACATGAACCTCATAGACTGTCTGGCGGTTTTGAGTCGTTTTATGTGACCTACGCAAATGTCCTCCTGATCTGGTATCGTCTTGTGACGGGTCGTTGAGCTCCCTTAGTTATGGTTGAGCTACACGATGACTGATGCATACGTGCCGTCAGACAGGACAGGTCACCTCGAAGCTGCTATGGCTCTTTCCTCAAAAGGCCATTCCAGACGATCCCTGCATCGTTACACTCACATAGATATGTACATACTATTATGTCTGGACTTTAAAAGAGACGTTGACCTCTGAGTTTGTTTCGGCGTTTCTTCTCAGAGACAGTCAGATAGGAAACGCCGGCGCCATCTAGTTTAAAAAAATGACTTGTAAAAGTGTCTTCAACAGATCTATTTACAGAAATAAAATCATTTATCATTTATCATTTAAAAACGAAACTTGCAGAAGTGTAGGGTAACAAACCTCTGCTGGGATTGCAAAGAAGCTAGAACTCCCGGCAGAAGTAGTTTACTGTGTGATTTAGTTCGGTAAGAATCCAGCGTAGCATCTATGAGGACATACACTGGTAAGAAGAAGTGGTTTTCCCACCGTGGGAGAGCCACGCTTCGGCACGAATGGGCCGGCTCGACCGGATTGATACCACGGCCTCACAGAAAACCGGCGTGAAACAACGCTTGCGTTGTGTTTCGCCGAGTGAGTGAGGGTACCGGAGGCCCAAATCCTTTAAAAGGCCGGCAACGCACTCGCGACTCCTCTGGGGTTGCGGGTGTCCATGGGCGGCGGTAATCGCTTACCATCAGGCGAGCCGTCTGCTCGGTTGCCCCGTATTCCATATAAAAAATAAAAAAAAAGTAGGCAGGCTAGCACCTAGGGCACCTCTAGTCTATTACTTCTTTAACATGTTCAGTGTTGCTCAAAAGGCAGTTTTGATGACAGGTGTTTTGTCAATGGTGGTATCGCCGGATGGAGAGGTGTGCGGGCAGTTCAACATTATATTCAAACCACTGCCGCAGTTTGATAAGAAACATGTGGTGTTTGGTAGGGTAAGTCTTATTCTTACAACAATGTTATGTGTTTCTTGGCTTTGATTCCTGCTTAATACTGTATCTGCTGATATTTGTTCATAGTCCAGGTAGAACAACATTCTCAGAAGATTAAAAGCATTTTATTTGGCTTTAAAAACGTGATATTTACTATGTTTGTTATCCGTGGGCTTATAACAGTGCCAAGATATGGGAAACTCTGACAATGAATAAACATGGTAAAGCTCCCGTTTCTAATATCTTCAAGTACAAGTGACCGTGTTAGATTAAATCATATAAAAAGCAAATTAACTCATGTCTCATCATTCAATCTACTAGTACAACGAATTTGGTCACAGATAGTAGCAGGGCCAGCCCCAACATTGGAACGCATCAGTGCCCTAGGGCTGCCCCTCGGCACGACCAGCACGGACTGCATCATCCGCTCGTGCGGTTGGTTCACCCGCACGGGACAGTATCGCGAGGGTAGCCCTAACACCATCAAGTTTCCACCCAGACGAAAGAAGAAATGAGCCCAAATGCTTCGTATTTCACATAATACGTTTGTATGTCGTTTAGTGTATGTTGAAAGTATAATTTTTGGAAAAAAGAAATAAACCATTCATTTGTTGAACACTACGACACCCATCTAGATGATTGTATATTTTTATTGAAAGCTTGTTTTCGTATTAAAATTTATAAGTGTATTTTTATGTTTTTTCATGAGAGATGTTTTCATTTTCTCTCGGGTAATTTTATAAGCGAGAATTTGTTTATTTCCGCTGAGAGAGTATATTGTATTTGGAGTTTTTGATGCATGCATTGACCTGTATGGTGGTATTTAATATTATTTAGATATATTAAAAGCGAACACACAACAAACAAATTCTTATTAGAAGATAACTAAAATAGGCAATATACTGCAAATAGCTTAAAACTAGGCTCACTAAAATATCGCGAAAAAGTAAAAAAAAAAACAATACCATTAATACAGCAGCAATCACAATTTTATTGCAATAATATATATATTTTTTTTACAAAATAAATAGAAAAGTCTGGAGGCACAACACGACACATATCAAACAAATTACAAGTACACATTCATAATCGTACATTTATTACTCGATTTACTTTGCTAGTCAAGTCCTGATGTCGTCACAACCGTCATCGTCATCACTCTATCTTCACGAACAAACCACATGATAATATCAGAGCCAGCAACTGTGAAAGAAAGAACGTAGCATCTTAACATAGTATGCGCCTTTATATCCTGAAGAGTAAAGTGTGAACTGTCAACTTCGGGTTGCTACTGAGAATTTCTTCAAAGAAAACCTAGTAACACTGCCCGTCTTGAAAATAGACCAATAAAACACAGAGAATGGCAAATTAATGCAATTTATGGCAAATTATTTAATTCGATTGATTCACTAAGATTAAAACTGTTCCTATACTGGTCGAAAAAACCAAGTTTAAAATATCAGAAAGATTTATTTTTATTTATATAGATTAAGAAAAATACCTAAGAACTAAACCTATTTCGCTTTATCTTTTATACTTGTTAAGGTCTATATTTTTTTTATTATCTAAGGATTTTTTTAATAATATTACTAAAATAATAGACATTAATGGGACTCGAACCCTCAACCCAAAAAGGGAAGTTGAACTTGAAGATGCGAAGAAGTGACTCAGTAGCTCAGCAGAGCAATGGCACGGCCTATTTCTCCATTTTATTTAGATCAATCAACCATTTTACATGCAAAATCAGAATGATGGCCCACGAAACTTTTTTTGGACAAAACCTGTTGTAGGCCAATATTCAAGTTTTTATTTTTATTTTTAATCGTTGCCCCACACTAGGAATTTCTTCCTGTATCGTGGGTGCGTTTACAGACATATAATCTTACAAGCGAATGAAAGACAACTCTATGAAAATGTTAAAAGGGATGTGTGGTGCGACGCGGATGGACAGAATCAGAAATGAGTACGTATGAGAAAGTCCGAAAGCTAAGCCGTTGACCGAGAAATTGTATGGACAGTGATGTGGAGGAATGAGGATTATGTGACGAAGAATGTGGATGGCTACACGAGTTGAGGAAGACTGAGAAAAAGATGGATGCATTGTGTGAAAGATGATATGGCTAGAAAAGGAGTAACTACCGAGATGACTGCTAACAGAGATGTATGGAAGAAAACAAGAGCAGGAGGATGACGAGAAACCATATCTCATGCAACCTTTTTTTAGTAATAGTTACCATTATCAGAGCTATGATGACGGCTGCAGTACCAACATACACAGCGTCTTCTCTCAAAAAATCTATCACCTTAGTGAGGCACCCCTCCATGTACATCGTGGTCGGATTTGGAGACCCATTGCAATCCATTCTCTGAAACATGAATAAATAGGAAAATTCATTAACAAAACGTATGCAGCAGTAGGCTGACTTTAGTATCATTAAAATCTTCGAACGTGCGATTCGGAATCGGGCATTTGCCATAACACCTGAACGATTATTATTTGCCTAGTTTTTATAATATTTTCTTTAATTATAGTGTATTCAATGAATGCAAATAAATACAATATCTAGCTACTTCCACAAAATTGAGGGTAGTCATGCATTACCTGTGCACCGCCCGCCCGCCCGCAAATATATGCAACTACGCAAGCGGTGAAAATTCCGACTACCACCAACTACTCTACACGTGTTTCGCCCCTCCACGGGGCATCATCAGGTGCAGTGTCCGCCATCGATGCTCGGTGGCGGACACTGCACGGTCTAACAGCTCCTGATGATGCCTCGTGGAGGGGCGAAACACGTGTAGAGTAGTTGGTTGAAAAAAAAAATTAATCGATTCAGGCGTTACTTTGTGGAAGTCCATTTCATTTGGACTTCCGCAAAGTAACACCTGAATTTATTCAATACTTATAGGGTATTCACTAGATCAGATCAAATTCAATTATAGTATACATTGTGGAAATCGGTGCTATATTCTGTGCTTACCCCAATCGGAAATAGGCGTGCATTTCCGTTCTGAAGATAGAGGAAAACAAAAAATATTAAATCCTACCTTCCCCGGATAAACTTCACGACAACAGCTCTCAGGGACATTATCGTTCCAATCCTTGTACCCTTTGACGCCACAGCACTGTAGATACGTCTGGGTATCGTCCCAGGACTTGGTGTACTCATGCTTGACTCCGTAGTAAGGGATGGCAGCGTACAGTTCCCGGTCTAACGTTGTCATCACCTTCTCCCTAAAGACGAACTGTAGGATCCCGCCTACCAGCATCACCACGAAGATTATGAACACCAGGATGTAGTACTGGAACATTATACAAAGTATATTCGACACGATCTTTCGTGAATTCTTGTTAATGTGGGTAAAGAGCCGTCAGAAGCGTCTAACGTTCACTGTGAAAATGACCTTATAACCGAAAGATTGCATAGTTGTTTACAGGTATACAGGTACGCTGCTGCGTATTGAGTTAACGAAATGCGTTCTATATCATCATATTCATTTGAGATAATGATAAACCAGAAAGGAAATTACAATTTTCCGTAAGTATTCGCTAACTGAGACATCAAAGACGGAATTTGAAACTGTAGCGTTTTAAGATCATGACGGGTCCAGTACACTGACTACTGAATGTCAAGTATATCTGCCTAGCCTTTTCCCAATTACATTGGGGTCGGCTTCCAGTCAAACCGGATGAAGCTTAATACCAGTATTTTACATGGAGCGACTACCTATCTGACCTCCACAACCCAGTTACTGGGTAACACGATATCTCGTGGTATGACTGGTTGTCCGACTTTCACGCCTCTGATTACCTGTAACGGCTATCATAGATCTTAATCTTAACAACCGGGACCGACGGCTTAACGTGCTCTCCGAGGCACGGAGGGGACTCGGTATGAAACGATGGTCACCCATCCATAGACCGACCGCGGCAAGCGCAGCTTAACCTCGATCAATCGATCTGTGTGGCGGTTACTTAGCCACGAGCCCCTCGACTACTGAATGTCAAGTAATCTTCCTAATAAGGCCAGACCATGTTCCAACACAAACGTACCGTGAGCAGCATACATTTGACCTCCTTAGCGGCACCGCAGCAGCCAAGTAGTGACAGCAGCATGAGGGCAGCCCCCATAGCCACCACCACCACTACAGATGCTATGAACATGTTGTTGCTCATCAGCGTACTGGAGAACGAGCGGGAGACCCATACCCACAGACCTATCGCCAGCGCGAGCGCACCACCGATCTGGAACACGTAAATAACATGTGTCAAAAACTCATCAATCATTATTCTGCAAATAAATCAGTTGGATAACTCCTGGACCTGACTGCCTCGTTGGTCTAGTGGTCCCATGGGTTCGATTCTCAGATCAGGCAAAGTGTTATTAGGTTTTTTTGTGAGGAATTCTCAGTCCGTAGTTTGAGATTGTACCTACCCAGTAGATAGCAATAGGCTCACCACCTAAACAGCATTGGTGAAATATAGATGATGAACTGTGTACACCTCTGCCTAAAGAGCATAGTACCTATCAGTAGTATGTTATCTAACTCCCTGACCGTAGATTGCTCGGATAGTGATCGTGGGCCTAAAGCAGGCCCTACTATTAATAACTTGTTTATCATCTTATAGTCCTAATTCTTAAATATTAAAATATTGATTTAAAAGAATATTATTCATACAATAATAAACACTAGGACCCTACGTGTGTGAGTTCTAAACCACACCGCTCATAAACCGTCTTCATCAAATATATCATTATGTTTCCGTGATGACCACTAATTTACCAGTCGTACCTACTGGCATAAGTGGCTTCGGGTAACAAAGACGCAATTAAGGGTCAATCGTGCACTGTACGACTTTGACGACATGCGACGGTTGCATAGATACCTGTATTAAAAACAACTCCAATTATCTTAAATCCTCAAGTGTATGATACAAACGTTTTTTATTAGGATCTTCAGAAACGATTTAGTTTTGAAGTTAACATTTAATTGATTATTAATGGGGCATTGTAATTCATAAAAACTGACAAAAAAAATGGTATAAAAAAGTTTGAATCAATAATTTAGAAAAGAATCTCTTTTGATTATGCCATTAAAACTTAGATTTAAGTTATAATGGCTTAATCAAAATAAATAACACTAGCCGCCAGCCGTATACGTGGTAATAATAAGTAGCTAATATATAACACGCAGTAGTTAATTGGCGAGAAATCGCGCAAGGTAAAGTACCTATAGAGTTCGGGTCAAGAAATACGAATATTACAAATGCGAAAGTAACTCTGTGCATTTGTTTGTTACGGTTTTAAGCCTAAAACACTTAACCAATTTCGTTAAATGATAAAGAGATAGATTGGACCTTGTATAAGAACACAGGCCATCTTTTAGGCGCTAGTTATATAATTTTATACAAAAAAAAGAACTGACACCAAAAATCTTTCTGTTAAGTAAAAATTCACTAAAAAGTAATAAAATAATTGCATTATTTACTTACTACAATTTATATAAAAATATTTTTTAAATTTTAGAGGATTCTGAATAAAATCAATTTATTAGGACAATAATATACAATTATTATTATTTTTGGAGTCGGTGCCAGTAAAGGATAATAAACGTGTAAGTACATTCATGAAATAGCGTTTTACGTTCGCTCCACCGTCCGTTCACCGGAAAGTCACAACAAAGCAAAATACACCATTTCGTGTACTTGGTCGACGTATTATTTTTCAGTTATTTTGATTTAAATACCAAACTACCAAACCAGTTTTCATAAAAATCCAAATCGGTTCATAAACGACGGAGATCTGAGGTAACAAACATAAAAAAAAATATAACCTCCTCCATTTTGGAAGTCGGTTAAAAATAAATGAGATCCCATAGGCAACAGGTTACAGAACCGCTTCTTGTTTATTAGATTACGAGTTTAATCTGTCATGTACCCGTGTGAATTTTTGAATGTCATGTGTACTTTCTTCGTAATCTAAGACTCCAATCACAGATACGGTGAAGAGATCTTGAAGAAACTTGGATATAATGGTCTGAAATTGACAACCCGCAGTGACCAAGCGTGTTGTAGGAGAAGCGGCCCTGTCTGTGGGACAGTTACCCTACCTCATCAACATTCATCAATGAAATACAAGTGAGTTCACCTGTTTATTGTTGATTTGACCATCAATTTTTTCCGCTGTTATGTGCAGGACGTCCGTCTAATGTTTGGATACAATCTTAATTACTTCTTTGATGTCTTACCTAATGTTCGTCTTCAATTATTGCTTCATTTTATCACAAGGATGTTTCATGATGTTTGTAGTAGTGAGCGTAAGAAAGAAACGTTGTTAAATTCTGTTACGTTTACTCTAGTGTTTATTGAAATATTTTATACGAATGAAATATTTACATATGCAATGGTTTAACTTTTAAATATTAATACAATGCATAGTCACGACAATTCTAGGTACGGAAGACGATAAGATTCTTCAACCTTATATGAGATTATAATTATAAAATAATACTTACGAAGGTGACTACATTGATGCATATCAATGAGAATTTCATACATCTGCCGCAGCTGTCCATTGCTCCGCCCATTCCCATGGCGATTCTGTAAATGTAACAACAGTTATGTTTAAATAATTTGTATATAAATTATCATCATATTAAAGCCGGCAAGTGTTATAGGTACTTTTGTGATGTTCCCAGATTCTGGAGTCATCTTGGGTGACCTATTTCGTGTTGGAAATCACACGGTTTACATCCCTGTTTCGTTTTGGCTGACCTAGGTATTTCTTGCCGGAAATAACATAGTCAAATTAATTAATGGTATCTAATGATTTTGACACTTCAGAAATAGTTAAATATTATTATTATATTAAATGGAAAAAGAATACTATCGTGAGCAGGATTCGAATCTGCGCCTCCCGGATAGATACCCCAGGTGCTCTGACCATCAAGCCATCTCGACCTCTGCTCACCAGAAGGTTCGAATCCTGCTCACGACCGTATTCTTTATAACTTTATAGTTCGCTAAGCAAGCGTTAATGCTTTTCAAAGATTTATCTTTAAACGAATATTATTAAACGTGATAAGTCATTCTGTGCCAAAATCCAAAATATACCTATAATCGAATGTCTCTGTTGTGTGCACATAATTTAAAATATCCCCATGAAAATCTTTACTAACGTACTTAAATAACTCAGCAGACAGCAGGTGCCTACATAATCCTTATATCTGTCTAAGAGTTACCTAGCTACCTTTCTATTGAATATGAGAAACTCGTAAGCTCACAACAAAAAATGGTGATACACCTTTGTAGTGCCTTTTATAATGATTGCAGGTGCACTGACGACTATACCCATTAAGTCATTATAAAGACAGGTGGCCGTCAGTAGTAAAATGATATCAGTTCTTAGCACTAGCTTAGTTTTAATCTTTCTACATGCCACATATTCGCCATGATCGCCAATCACGTAGGTACTTATGACAATTATCATCAGTACCTACGTCCATATTAACTGGAACCTTGAGTACCAAATAATGAAAGTTGATTACTGTATATCCAATCGTTTGTTAATATGTAATCGTATGTTAATTGTTAAAAAGTTAATCACGCATACAACCATACAAGTACCTAAGAATAGTACCTACGTTCATACAACAACATGTACACACGGTACGCTTTGGTATCTCTCAATGAGAGTAAGAGTAAAACGTAAACTATGTAAATCCAAATTGCATAAATGCATATGGATGCAATTCTGATTAAGATTTCCTTTTACTTTTGTAACGTTACGCGAGACCATTCTCCTCACCATCACTTTCTATGAGCGAAGTAGGAAACGTCATACAGATTCTTGTCATTATACACCTTTGAGAAGATAATAAATACTCCTCCCGACCGTATTTCGGTCACGGCAGCCTATCTCCACGGAGATTAGCCAAGTATGCAGTAGATATTATAATGCACAAGTGTGTGCGCAAACACAGGTGATCCCTCTTCCTTCACTCTCATATTCCGATGGGACGGCAATCCGACACGACCGCAGAGAGATTAGGCCTAGGGCCGACGGCTTTACGTACTCTCCGAAGGACGGAGGTGTTACACCACCAACTTCCTGACTCCGGGCCGATCTGGGAATCGAACCCAGGACCTCACGCTCAGCAGCGCTTGTACCCACTAGACCAACGAGGCAGTCGTAGATACGTCTTTGAGAAAATACTGCCGAACGAAATATTTTGCGATTTTAAGACATGCTGTAATGTATGTAGGGAATAACCAAAGTAAAGATGGATGAATATCGTGGAAGATACTAAGAACGAAGTAAAACGGGGATAACTGTTGATATAATCGAAGATGTTAGAAGATGAGAGAAGAATGGAATATGGCCAAAAGGACCATGATGTAGGAAGACTATGGTACTATTGTGTTAGCTTTTCATCTACTGATTGTTATTGTCTTTGTCAAATACAGACCTAATTGGTAAAGCTATCAAGGAAAAACACAATAGACTGACAAGATGACAAGGGACTCGGCGGTAACGCATTTTACGAATTTATTCACTCATACAATTTACCTAAGATCACATAAAATTAGTTTACATGACAACAAGATGATAACATCAGCTAATAGCTTTATAATAGAACCTGTGAACACGATAATGGATAGTCATTTGAAGCCGGACCCAATTAATGTCCGGATCTTAAATTACACCAACACCGTAAATTATATAACATAAACACACGACCTTGGTAGCAGTTTATTATGCAGAACCTTTAGCCGTAAGAAATTCTGCACATCCTTAAAGTATATCGAATGATACGTACTTAAACTAATCCATTCATGATGACACATCTTAATGGCTTGAAGTTATCAAAGGATGTACCTACAACACATGTAATTAAATACATCCCTGTAATTAATCTAAGCTTTGTATGAATAATAGTTACCAATTAATAAAGTCTTGGTACCTGCTCGGAATTATTTTTATTAACTATTTAATTTTTACTCAGTGTTTCATGTCATTGCTTGAGTCACATGTGATGTGGTCGACATTGTACATTGCTAGGTGATCGAGTATGCCACGGCCCAACATATATACTTACTTATAAATATAAATATCAAACAAACAGTCCTTACCGCCAATACGTTGATTTCTTTTTTCTTCGCAATTTCAAATGATTTTTGAAACTGTTTATAATATCACCCATGTTATTTTAATCACTTATCTCATATTATTTAGCTTTTTGAGTTTGTATTCTTGGTACCTATCGATTTAAGTTTTAATGTAGGTATCTTCTATTTGCCATATAGGTAAAGTTACTCATGGAAACAAGAAACAAAGTAGGGTAGATCGCAGAAACCGAAACCGACACTGGCATTTACCAGAGCTATTGCAAGTCAAATATGTATAATTATTACCTATAACTTGCACATAAAAGTTATGCATGAAGATTATAATCGATTCATATTGTACAATGCAATAGAAATACCTATTAAAATCTTCGAAAACACTGAGTGACTACGTCTACCTAACGACAGTACATTGTCAAAATTATTTCAAGTTTCACCAATTTTACCATTTATACAATACCTACAAATTGCCTAGGTACTTAAAAAATAATAATCGGTTCCTTACAAGCAATTAAAAAAACATCTATCTACATACTATTTTATGTATATTCAGTCAGCTAATCTACAATTTTATTAAGTACAGTGTATGTTAAGTATGTCAGCAGTATAATGTCATATAAGCAGTGGTATGTATGTCATGCGTGCATGATGTATTACGACCACTTGCAGAGAGGATTGCGCGAACTGCTCGGACGCAAACACTCAAGGTAACACCGGATAACACAAGGTCCATCTAATCCATTCTCTTAACGATGTTAATAAGTGAAAGCAGCATTGTATGACGCTTCAATGAAACAAGCACATCAAATAATAACATAGGAAACGCTCAAAACGTATTAACAAAACAGCGAGTCCAAGTTTAAAAACTCCCGTTCGATGTCAACATCAACATGAATTTTGCAGTGGCGCATCGTGGCGTTTACTTACGTTTGTCACGAAATCCAATATTTGTACAGAACCGTTATACGAAACAGTTTCACTTTACCATCACTCTTACTTCTCACTACAGTTACTTACTACGTTAATTTGAACTGTTCATTCACAACTTTTTGTTTGTTATTGAAGACGACAAGTGCGTCGTGGCCGGTAGGACTTAGTCAACTGGTTTGTTGAGTCTTGCACACGGGCGACGCCCCACCAAGCAAGCGGTAGGAAGAATGGGCCAGCCTTCGAAGGGTCCTACTAACGTGTTTATGTTAGCAACTAGGTCAGGCATAGGTATAGCGTGTAACACAGCGATTATTCACAATGAAAGATCGAAAAGGAAAGATTACGACAAACAAATGAGTAGGCATTGCCTCATATTTTTCCCATTTTAAAGCTAATGAATCTGACAATATGACGCTTTTGAATGCGTTTGAAATAAACGAACTTTTTGTAACTGTTTTCTATGGTGTTATTAAATTTATTTAGATACTAATCCAAGTAGGTATCTATGTAGGTATTAGCCATACATTCACTTATTTCTTTTTTATGCTGACTTCGGTTTTGGTAAAGGTCATGATCCGGTTCAGGGTCATATAACTACTCAAACTCATAACATTATCTCGCCGTTCACAACTTTTTGAGTTATTATTCACACTTGCAGCATGTGTATTTTATGTAAGAAGTACTTATCCACCGAATAATTATAATAATAATAATAGACAACTTTTTATATTTTTAAATTTACCTTTACTTACCTTTATTTAACTGAGGCTGGGTTGCAGGCGTCCGTAGGAGTGCACCCCCCTGGGTGGTGCAAAACAGGCAACACAACTCTGGTGGGCGACTTCGGCCGTGGCTTGTTACCACGAAGCCATGCCGTTGTTTCGGGATGTAGTCGCAACCGTTGTGGGAGACGGGTCTGGGCAGTTCCATCAACTCCCCAACTATCGTTCTCCCCAAATCTATCTACCCTACTTAGAGTGAATAGATTTCTACTGGATCTACGAGCTCCAGATTCGGCCAAACGTAAAAAAAAATTTGATAAAAGGAAAATTTAAATAAAAATGATAACACTATGCTTATGAAATAAATAAACGATAATAGTACCTAATAGTCGATATGATTATTGTGGAAAGAAAAATACGGTCGTGAGCGGGATTTCCCGCTTTAAAAACTGAGGTCCATAGATAATACATATTATTTAGACTCTAATCTTACTCGAGGTAGGGTGTAATTTTGCAGAGGGCCAGGAGTATGTATTTATCCGGGCGCAGGCGCAGGATCCAATACACGCTTTTCTTTCACGAAAATGTAGGTATACGTTTGGGAGTTCCCTGTGAATGCGTTAATGTGTTTGGGAAGTGTATCCGTATTTGTCGATTTTATATACTTGAGGTGGTGTCAGTATGAAATTCTCAAGTTTATAACCTTTTGAACGCCACAGTCACGTATAGATGACAAACCAAAATGTGCTCAGCACACCGGTCACGACTGGATGACAGACATTTAAACGTAAATAAATCTAATTAACTTAATAACTTTTGTTCTTGTTCGAAATATATCCATGTACAAAAAAAAACAAAAGTAATATTATTTTGTAGAACGAAAAATGCGGTCGTGAGCAGGATAAAAACCTGCGCCTCCCTGATAAATACCCCAGGCGCTCTGACCGCTAAGCCATCTCGACCTCTACTCGCTACCCCGAAACTTTCACATTTTAAGACGTTTTTTGGTGGCGTCATAGCTCTCTATTCGGTCCCTTGACTGATGACTAAACCGACACGACTAACTTTCCAGTTAATAACAATGTCACACAGATGCAATTACCTTAACAAATACCTACAGATCAATCTTTTATCTTTTCACAAAAACTATTACTTTAAAGCTGCGTGCATAACGTGCCTGTGCCCGCAACTTTGTTCGTGCGGGACTTGACTTTATTAAGGGTTCACAAGATATTAATATATCATATCTTGTGTATCCTGCAAGATATCGAAATGGAACATTCACGAAGAAATGGAACATTCACGAATAAATTAAACATGCGTTAAAATTCCACTGTTTTAATGCCTAAAATTGTCATTCCACTGATTAATTTTTAATACTCCTCCCCACTGTATTTCGTTCACGACGGCCTATCTCCAAAGAGATTAGCCAAGTACGCAGGAGCTATAGAGCACAAGAGTATGCGCAAATACAGGTGCACTCCCTAGTCCTTCACTCTCATATTCCGATGGGACAGCAATCCGACTTGACCGGAGAGATTAGGCGCAGGACCGACGGCTAATACGTGCTCTCCGAAGCACGAGGGTGTCACACCACCAACTTTCTGACTCCGAGCTACTACTGAGAATTTCCTAACAAGAAAAACTCAATAACAGTTTGCCCGACCTGGGAATCGAACCCAGGACCTCACGCTCAGCAGCCGCACTTGCGACCACTGGACCAACGAGGCAGTCATTCCGCTGATTAGGCATCGTAAAAAAAATTGCTATTTATTTTAAAATCACAGACACAAGTACAGATAAATGAAATTTAGAGGTTCTAAATTTATACATTTTTATGGAAATAAAAATACGGCCGTGAGCAGGATTCGAACCTCTTCTGAAGAGGTCGAGATGGCTTAGCGGTCAGAGCGCCTGGAGTATTTATTCGGGAGGCGCACGTACGAAACCTGCTCCCGATCGTATTTTTCTCTCCACAAAAATTATCACAAACACACTTTAATTTTATTTATTGATCTAAATATTCATCTGGAGCCTGAATCAAAAAACCAATTTCATATTGAATAGTTCCTAAGTACCGATTCGAATACTACTCGAGATCATGAATATGAAATTCAAGATCTGAGTAGGCGCCATTTTGAAAGGGGCGGGAGCTTCTCAATGAGAATGGAGATTTGCTTATTTTATTACGGGTAAGATCAGTTATCCTTTGTTACCTAAGGTCTCTACAGAACTTACGATCGCATGTCGTCTCTACTTGGCTCCTTTTCGTATCAATAAAAAATAAAACAACAGTATGTCACAGTTTCTTTTATTAGCTTTTGTTATTAAACGTTCACCTCAACTCAACATAATTATAAACTGGTGGTACAAATGTAATCAACGCCGTTTTACATCAATATGAGCATTACTGCGTCTTCTACCAACTAAGATGTCATTGAGCTTTGGTTTACATTAAATCATATTCTGACATTGCAATCAGTTTAGTAAATATAACTTTTAGATTAAAACTCAAGAAAATCATAACCTACGCGCGACCATGTTAACAAAACTGGTTTCAAATTGGTTATATTCTACTTATTTGTTAAAGTTATAAACATCTAAAAAGATAGGAACATAAGGCCGTTCGTAAAGATAACATAGTTAGGCTGACCACACTAGGTATTACTGTATCTATGTGGTAAAATCTTTATAATGTTATAACTTCTTTAGCGAGTATTTAAATGATCTTTATCTACACTTATTAAAAACTATACATAGTATGACCAAAAATACCCGTCTTATAGAAATCTTTGAATAACTCTAAACAAAACCTAAAGCTTAAAAACTGTTAAATATTCCGTCTCGGTCGCGCGAAGATCATATTAAACTTAAAATATGCAATTTTAAAAGACAATCCAGTGCGTTGAACTTGTGAAATATAACATGATATCGAATAGAAGTCGATACTATACTAGCGTGAATTCCATCTTACAGCATTTAGGTTTTATTTGATTTCACAATATATTCTCACCTGCTACTGGTTCTGATAACAATGCTATCACTAATGAGTTAGAAAATGTCAGTTATAAAATAGGTAGCAAGTGTGAATTATTAGTGATCGCATATAAATCAATGAGAATAGAAAAATTATACATACATCTCATTTGTTGTTAACTTAATATAAACTCGAAGCAGTTACCGGTAGGTGATTTCGTAGTTACAATTATTTATATCTATTTAGACACGGATATAAAATAAAAACAATTACATTTCAAACAATATTTTAACTGAAAATAATATATTACATATTTTGCGCTAAAAATACAACAAAATACACTTATACAAGCGACTCGCTACTGCTGTGGTTACATACGGACTGACAATAAATTAATGCTAACGCATGAGAGTTACATCTTTTTATTATTATATTACCTATATTTAAACATTTAAGAACGATTTAACTAAACCTAGATACACAACACGACCTGCGTAGCTTCTCTTATAAATTAATTGACAACGATAAAATTATACAATGTGTATATTTGAATACAAGATTGAATAAAGTGGTTGTATTTGCCCCAATTCTGGACCACGAACGTAGCATCCAAATCTTGGATCCGTATCTCGGACATCATAACTAAAACTGACATACGAGTACAAAAAGCAGTTAAATTTAAAGAGGCTCAAAAGTACACCAAATATTCAAAATACTATTAACCACATAATCAGATATACAAACTCTTTAATCAACATTCCTTAGCTCCAAATATACACCTTGTATATATGTAGTTTAAAAAAAAACTTTAACATAATAAATAATACTAAATTTTAAACAGGCCAAGTGGCAAAATTTTACAAATAATAAGATGTAACATCCATTGTATATTTTTTTATTATTTCTATACAAAGTACAGAAATAAATTTATGCGAGATTAGGTAACATTATAAATTTGGCATTCGGAAGTTGTTTAATAGTCCGAAACTACATATACATTTAATATGGAAACATAATCCGGTGTAATTAATTGATACGTATCGTGCTAATACGTATGATTCGCCTTTATGTATACACAAGTGTGCTGACGAAACCTCGCATTACGTATCTCTTTATGAATCCAAATATAATATTCTCTAAGATCGTGACCATTCAGTTTAGTTAAGCAGTTTTTGAGGATCAAGGTCATAACTCAATTGAATAAAATTATCATAGTAATTTTAACTTACTTTTACCCGTGTTTAAGATCATGTCATGTATAATATCTATCTACCTGTTCCGAAATAAATAACCAAAATATATTTCTAAAGAGAACAACAAATAAATGCAATGCATAATTATATTATGATATCCAAATATATGTTCAAATCCTTTGTACACGAATATTACAAGTATCAAATAAGAAGCTACGCAGCGGCGCGCGAGCACTTTCATTTCCCTTTATACATCAAGTGAAGAAAGTTGAAAACTCACAAACTTCCGCGTGTAAAACGGAATTGAATATGAACATTTAACACGTACTTATTATTATTACATACGATGTAAGGAGGTATTTAAAAAAGTTGACTGTGATGGTAGACTTCCATCATCACAGAAATATTCTTAATAAATCAAGACACGTGACCTTGTCGGCGCACTTAAGGTTAGTACACCACAAGCACAGAAAGAGTAGTGTGTGTGTGCGAGGGAGTACGCAATATGCTTACTTTGTCATATAGTAAAATGTAGTTGATGGCATTTATTTTGACTTATTATTTATATTTCTGTGGTCGCGACAGTCTCAGCAGACGCGTGCGATATTAACGTCACGAGGGATGCGATAGCACTGAAAATCGTGGCCGGAAGTTTACGATAAGCGAGAACCTGCTATGGTAGTATTACCAAACGCTTCAATCGCAAAGATATTTCAACTTCATTCACTCATCCTGAACTAAAAAACAATGGAGCTGAACATTCAACCGAAACATCTCCACTCGACAGTGTGGCAGACTTAAACCACGTTTATCAGTAACAATTCGCTTTTAGCTAAACGATTATGATTACAGCATTACGTATTGCGTTTGTACGCAATAATTACCGTTGCAAATATGTCACATATTACATGGTACAGCTCGTTCTTATGTGTCGATTTGATATTAACTTAAAGTGTATGAAAAGAAAAGTTATTATCTCAGCGACGGACACTCTGAAATCGGTTTTATTACGCGTCTTAGTGTGAAGGTAACCCACGGGCTGCTAGCGACAAGCATCAGTCTGTGAAAGTCAGCTAAAGATACCGTAGTGCCTCATATATATTAAAATATATGTAGCGATTTATCTGGACAAATAGTGGGGCGTCTTCATTGGCCGAAAAGGCCTAAGTACAACATTAGAACCAAACATCTTATTTAGTTCCAAACTTGATAATATAAACAGAAAATATTAGCTGCCAATCCCGAATACAAAAGAATACTCAAATTCTACTTTACACAAAAGCGAATCGATACTAACAAGTGTGATTTAAGTCTTAAAGCTACCGGAATGGAGTTATTATTCGCAATAGCTTTGCTTTGAATAAGTCGCATAAGTCACTAAGTCATGGAGCCAAACCTTAGAACGTTATCTTCTAGTCGTACTAATAAATACTAGAGAGTACGACGTAGTTACGTCATGGCATATGGTAGTAGGCTTAGCGGAGTTTCTTTGGCCGCGTCAACGTGACCATTGTGGAGTCGTATAGAATTTTTTTGAACAAACTATCTATACAAAACTCAACATAGGCGTAACTAGGTAGTAGTAGAGAGGTACCCCATAGCTTCCGTCTCGCTTAGACCGAGCTATTCTAGCTCAAGTATAAATTAACAATACCCCACCGGCGGCGTACCAATTTCCAGGTTAAAACCTGGAAAGAGGTACGAAAGAGTATCTATTACTGGATCGTCTTTGTGGACAATCAGGTCCAAGTTCAATAATATTAGAAGGATTAATGTATATGATTCATTTCACTATAATAAAATTATTTATTTAAAAAGTTACAGTAAAACTTACATAACTAAATTTATTTTCTTTCCTTCTTATTGAAAGTTAGTCGTGTCGGTTTAGTCACTGTAAGTAGTATTAAAATGTGGAAGAACATTCGGATCATTGAGCAGAGGTTGGGATAGCTCAGTTGGCAGAGCGCCTGGAGTATTATTCATCAACAAGAAGCAGGTTCAAATCCTTCTCACGAACCTCTTTTTTGCACAATAATGTTTAACTATTGAACTATGGGACCCAATGCCAGATACAAATATTGTACCATTCTCAACTGGTGTTACCTCTTTCTGTCTAACTCCATTCCACTTACTTATATACGTATTTGGAAACAAAAAAAACTAGTTACGCCTATAAAATCGCGAAAACACGGCCTAAAACTGCAATGTACCGCTCACAATAAATCCAGTCCATTAGCAGTCGGTTGAACGTTCAGTAGTAGTGCGTGCGGGCAGTGCGGACGTGCGGGCGTCAGCTTGCGGGCCGCGCGGGCGGGCCGGGCGGCGCCGCGGCGCAGCACTAGGGCCGCCGCGCCGCGAACACGCCGCGCTGCAGGTACCCGCTGTCGTTGTGGGACCCTGATGTCACAAACATACATTTTAAGAAACTTACAAAACATCACGCCTATATTCGCAGAAGGGGTAAGCAGAGGTATACACAGTTTTACACCCATGTTTCACCAATACTGTTATTATGTCCCATTTAATAGATGGAGTGTGGAGATTTCCACAAGCAGAATGGCTTATGCCCTGCAGTGGGTGAATTCAGATTATGATGAATAGGTGGTGATCCCATTGCCGTCTACCGACCACAATTCCAAAGTCCGGGCTGCTTTAGAGAATTTCCTAATAGAAAAACCCAATAACACTTTGCCCGACCCGGGAATCGAACTCAGGACTTCATTGATGCTGAGCAGTCGCGCTTGGGACCACTAGACCAACGAGGCAGGCGCATTTATGATGTGCTAGGCGCGGTCATCGGGGGGGGTAAGGGCGTTGATGGAATATATTTTAGTAAGTTTTTTCCTTAAATTGACGCGGGTGAAACGGCGGGGCAGAGATATAATCAGAAAAAAATAGGTATAAAAATGTTTGATTACGTAAAAAAGACATAACATAGTCCTCAGTAGCTGCTTTGCATTGGGCTGAGCTGACTATCAACATTTTTAATTATTATGCATTTGTGTTCATACACGACATAGTGTTAATTTACGACATCCACGCGGACGGAGTCGCGGGCACAGCTAGTATATACATATATATGCAAGTGTCTTCAATCGCTTCATTCATCAGTGTACGTAAGGAGAGGCTGTGTTATCAGGTCTAGTATTTAGGAAACTCACACAGACTAACTAAACTAATTACCAAACACTGCTGATCACACACACTTTAGTACGTATACTACTTCCTGCCCTGGTCCCTAGTTATTTGAGGTCGGCACAGTATATTTACTTCTCTTCCACCCTTTCCTGTCATTCTTCGTGTTTTAATTACTTTTTTTTCATTATATCATTCTTCACAGAATCCATCCATCTCCCCTCTACACATCAACATTCATATTTATCACTCTTTTAGTCAGACGAGTTTCATACTTCCTCATCATCATTACGTATCCATACCAAAACAAACGATTTCTTTACAAACTTACGTAAGTAGGTATGCTAACATAGAACATGTTTGTATTGTATCGAGTTGTTTTTCTTTTAACATAATAGAATTAAATTCACTCACCTTGGTTAGGGAACGGCAGACAATTTGTCTTGAGTATCTCCTCGTGATTACCATAGGCACAGAATTTGACAACTACGGTGTTAGCCGATATACCGGTAATCTCGGCCTCATAGAACTGAAAATTACATATTTGGTAATGTAAATAGTGTCTAAGAAACCCTTGGATGAGAATCTGGTTTAAGGGTGCATAGTATAGATTACATTTTATTTTAAATCAAAGGTAATAAATAAAATATTTATCCATAATTTTCTATGTATATAGTACAAAAGACACCTTGCTAATCAAAATATATATTTATACTCACATTATTGTCCTCCCAATATAGAGCGAGGCAGCGATCCCCAACCTTCCAGTTGATATCAGCTACACCAAGCATGGCGCGGGCCTGCTCGTTGACGGCGGCATTCTGGAACCCGAGCAAGGAGTTAGCCAGGAAGGGGGCTCCACGGACCCCAGCATACTCCTGCGGCCGAGCGCCGTATCCATACTGCCGGCTGGCATACCCACTGGCCGCAGCCGCCGCAGCTGCAGCAGCCGCCGCTGATGCCGCAGCATTACCCATGTAACTAGCAACATTCGGGTACATAGGATTCTGACGAGACTCCACATAACCATTCGGCTGTTGACGGCGCTGGTAGGACTGCTCCTGATACTTCTGCAAGTCACTGCCCCTCCTGAATGGAGGTATGTCCGGCATGTTTTGGGCAGCTAAGTACGCCTGCTTTGCGTACACTTGATCCAGGGGCGGGTAGTTCCTGGGCTGTTGTAGCTCTTCTACCGCTCGCTGAGTTGCCAGCAGATTTAAGTTCGCCGTAGCGTCGACTAAACTCTCCATAGCGCTGGCAGCGTTGCGGTAGTTTTGTTGCTGTTGCTGTTGTTGCTGTTGTTGCTGTTGTTGCTGCTGTTGCTGTTGTTGCTGCTGTTGCTGTTGTTGCTGCTGTTGCTGCTGTTGCATTTTATTCTCATTATTATAATTCCTCTCACTTCTCATATTTTTATCATTAAATTGGCTCTGTGGTGGAGGCGGTAGATTCTGATATGAATTGTTGTAATGCATGTTCATGTTGTTTAGGTTATTAGCTTGGAATTGATTCTGATTTTGATTTTGATGTTGGTACTGCTGTTGTTGTTTGTTCTTCTCTTCTAATTTCCTCTGGAACCTTGGAGGTTTTTCACTCTGTGCTTGATATTTTCTATCATCTCTGTGTGAATGGTTGTCCTGAGAATAATGTCCTCTAGTATCAGATCTTTGCCTGTTGGGACCTTCATATCTGGATGATTGGTTCCGTGGGTTATTTCTTGAGTTATTTCTGTCCCTATAATTGATATTATTTCGATCATTTCTGTCTTCTTGTGAGGAACTGTTTTGGCGATTACTTTTATCCTTATCGGGTACATTAGGCAATTTATCTTCTAAGAAATCGAACAAGGACACTTTCCCTGATGGTTTCACTTGTATGTCTTCGTCATTCATATCCTTATTCCGCCCCTTACGCTTAGGTGGCTCTGGTTCTTTCTGTTGCTTCTCTTTACTTCTGCTCTCTGAGTTGTCTCTCTTCTGCAGAATTTTAAGAGCCCTATCAACATTATTCTTGGTATACTTAAGAGCATTTTCAGCTTGCTCCTCTGAAAATCCCGCATCTACTATTTTCTGGACATTTGCATCCAATAGAGGTTTTGTGCCTCCACCAAAGACCTAAAAGAGTAAATTTATAATTGATTAATAAAAATATTAACCTGAATTTACTAAAATATGTCTGCATATTTTTTTCTGTGTTAACATAAAAACCAGACCATTATGGATGCTGATACGCAATAGTGTGTCAACCCGCAAAAAGTAAAATTTGAAAATATTGATGTATTCTCATAGTGTGTTACGTATTTAATTATTTATTTCAATATTTCCAAATTTTACTTTTTGTGGGTCGACACACTATTGCGTATCAACATCCATTTCCAGTTAGTTAAAAAGATACTACAATCTCATTGGAATCAACTGTAACACATTTATTTCTCACTCCTGGACAATACCTTCTAATAATTACCTTTTTAACACCTGAAGACAGTTTCTGTGCTTCAGCAATTGCACCTTTCCTCTGAGCTTCAAACTCGGCATTGTCCTGCTTAGCAGCTTCTTGTAAGCTCTTGAACTGCTTGTCCAGCATAAGAGCTTCTAATCTCTGACCAAATGGTATCCAAGGTGGAGGTCCACCATCTGCACCAATGCCTCCTACAAAAAACATGATTGTTTTAATTTTTATATGGTTTGTACTAAATACATTAGATTATTAATACATAGCTTCTAAAAAAATACATATATATGGAAAATCTCTCCAAATCAAAGGGTATACTTTGTTGTAATGGATTTTTGAAGTGTAAACTTCTAAAGCCACATCAAGCGATTTTTAGTAGGGGTAAATCTTATGGATTCGCGTCACTGACATGCTAATGTCAATAGTATGAATTTATTACTTCTGTCGGCAATCCCCATGGCTTTTTGCCACACACATATAAGATACAACCATAAAATTATACACATGTATGGGTAGCATGGGATCCATAAATAGCATCACACCTTTATTCCTTGAGGAGGTAGGCAGAGGTGTACACAGTTGTACACCAATATTTCACCAATGCTGTTATTTAGTCCCATGTGGTGAGCCTATTGCCATCAACCACAATTCTATACTCCAGGCTGCTAATGAGAATTTCCTTACATTAAAAAGAAAAACCTATTAACACTGCCCGATCTGGGAATCAAATTCAGGACCTCACACTCGGCAGTCGTCTTTGCGACCACTAGACCTGAGGCAGGACCCAGCTCAGTATTTTTCTTTTATCTATAGACAAGAGTTTTATATTGTTAATTTAATATAATGTTCCAGTATAAAATGTTATCATGATGATAAGATCCCATTGTCTTGTTGTGATGTTATTCAAAAGCTCATGTGCAATGTTATCACAAACTGTTTATACCTACATAAAAGATTACAGCATCAGCCTGTATCCCCGACACATTAAATTTCAATTTACAAATATAATTATGAAATCCAAAGACAGTATAATAAAAATAATTTATATGATTAATAGGAAAAACGAATTCTCCTATAAATTTAGGCAAGCAGTCATATATTTTTTTTTCTAAATATAAACATAACATAGCACCACACCTGTATCGCCAAGGGCATAGGCAGAGGGCCTTACCCCTTCACTGTAGTATAACAACATTTGACTGATGTTAAACCCCACATAAAAGGTAGTGAACCCATTGCCATTTACTGGGTGCATTTCTAAACTCTAGGCTCCTACTGAGAATTACCTAACAGAAACACCTAATAAAGCTTAGGCCATCCTGGAAATTGAACCCAAGACCTTAAACCCAGCAGGTGAGCTTGGCCACCACACCAATGAAGCAATAAGCCAGTATTTAAACAAAGTGAGGGGTATTGTAAAGAGTGCAGCACATAAAAATTAAATGCTTTCAGGTGTACTTTAAGGTTACAAAGAAAATTATAAACAACATGAAACCCTTTAGGACACAGTTAATTTATATATGGATTTTTATTTTATCAAAGAATAATAAGTTTGAACATGACCATGACATAGGTTTTACCACCTGGAGGTGGAAGAAGGAGAAGAGTTATGTATTGTGTATGTGACATGAAAATATTGAAATATTCTAATGTAGAAGTATCCTATTACATATATTATCATCATCCCCCTTTTCTATCCCAATTTATTTGGGGTTAGCGCAGCATGTTCTTCCATACATCTTTATCATTCATCATATCGACAGTCACTCCTTTTCTAGCCATATCATCTTTAACACAATCAATCCATAGCTTCCTCGGTCTTCCTCTTAAAGTATCCTATTATATAATAATGATAATCTCATCATACTAGTCACAATAAAACATTATTCCAGTTCCAATAGTGTGAAGATTCGATGGACTTGGTTACTACATTATTGAAGATAATTACTGTAATCATCATAAGATCGAAGGATGATCTATTCTAGACTGTTTGGGAAAGTTTAAGATGGAATTAAGTACCTGTTATGCTGCCATTAATGAAAAACCATTGTCACAGATACATAACTACAAAACCTCAATAATTACCATTTCTAATTTGACATTAACTTTGAATATAATAGAAAAACACTCACCTCTAGTATGCTTAGCTAAACTTCTGTTTAATTCCCATTTTTCAATCATATGAGTGACTTTTCCACCCAAAACAGATATAACTTCAGGGACCAACCACACCACACCATGACAAACCTCAAGGCCTTCATTTTTCAACAACACCTTGGTCCCGGGAGGAGTGTTAATACTTAAACTGGATATAGGACTGGTTTCTAGGCCTGTACATGTTGTTTTACCGTCATGTAGTGTTAACTTTAGCATTCGAGGAGCAGATGTGGACTCCTCATTTGCCTTTGGTGCTGACACATTTCTTATCTTCTGTATTTGAAGTATCACTGGCTTCTCTAACTTTGATGGGTCTTTAGTAAAGTCCTCAGGAAGCGCTGCATCTCCTATATCTCTCAAATCATACTGGAAAACAATAAGAATTGAAATTATCACAACCAGAACCAATTGAGCAGTAGACCTTGACTATTAGGAAATGTAAGTACTGTAATAACTCACATCTAATGCCTTTTTCGTAAGAACTTCTATATCCTCTATTTGACCATTTTCAGTAACTATATCAACACCTTCTTCACTTAGGTGCCTGTAAAAATCAGATATTAGTTTGACTATTGAACAATAGAGGATCCCATGAAATAACGACGGCTATTATAAAAATATAATTACCAGCCTAGTTCGGCTAAATTTTCCCTGAGTGACATGTTTTCATTAGTGGTTAAATTAACATGACTTCAAGCAAAATAATTAAAAATAAAACCCGAAGACATACGGTACCACCATCAATGAATGACAGCCACGGTAAAGTTTACTACAGATTATAAGAAATCATTATACAATTGAATATAATCTATGAAAATAATAATCTATAAGGTAAAAAATGTCATATCATGCTTCATACAATCGACTAACGATGTTTTGTATGATGTCTTCTTAGCCAGCCTTGCATTTTCATTTTATTTATATTTTAGCCATGATACTGATAGATGCCATAATAGCATTATATTCTATAAATTTCTACTGTCTCGCTATTACGGAATAATAAGGTTCAAAACAAAACATAGATCAGCCCCTGTGACAAATTAATAGACCTGCGGGACAGACAGATCTATTACAAAACTGAAAACATAAAACAAAAAATCATAACTTAATTAAGTGTACATTTATAAACTGTAAACTTGTAAAGAAATAAGACCGGTTACTACCCACCATAAAACAACAAGCAACACAACGCGCCGGGCGGTGCCATATAAAAAATAAATAACCAGCCCATACCTGTCCCACTGCAGTCATACAGAAAAAGGCACGAGCTGATCACCACGCTAGCTCACCGTGGGTTAGCGATTTCAGACTACCAAGTCCAGGTTTCCTCATGTCTTTTTTTTCTTTTTCCGTAATGGACCACACTTTTTGTGTATTTGCCAGTGTCAAGTATTAAAAGTTGTTGCACGCTGTGCCCCAGTAAAACGGTGGAAATTTTACTGAGTGTTCGATGGAGTTTAGGAGTGAACACAAAGTCATGATTTTCAATTTTATACAATATGTGCCCCAGTAAAACGGTGGAAATTTTACTGAGTGTTCGATGGAGTTTAGGAGTGAACACAGAGTCATGATTTTCAATTTTATACAATATGCCCACACTCGCACACCTTCATGAATACTTAATGATTAATTATCCACCATAATTACACATTAAACTTCGCAGAAACACAAGTTTTGGAAAACAATATAAAACCGACAACGTACACTCTACATTTTCCCGCCTAAACTCCTCATGATGTTTTCTTTCACCGTATATCAGAGATGTCTTAGATTACCAAAGAAAGTACATATGACATTGAAAAAGTCACATTGGTACATGCCAGGTTTGAACCCACAACCTGCGGCTCAGTAGGCCCGTAACCACTCAGCCACCACGACACATAGTTAATAAAATATTTTTTATGTTCAATAAAAACCAAACATAATAGGATATTGTAAACGGCAAACAAACAACGAAGGTGAATCCAACTTAACCGTCGCTACCACATACCCGCGTCCTCAGATTAAGTATAGCCTGCATACCGAGTCTTCTGCATCTCTATTCAAGTTTCCACTATATCTGTCATGTAGCTAGCTACCTAGTATAATAGTAATCTGTGTCTGTCATTATCTGTCTTGTCAGTGTCACTTGTCAGACAATCAAAAAAATTACATGCATTATTTTTAGTAATGTCTTAAGTCTACGTCACAGAGTACTTTTTTATATACTGAAATAGAGGTCTATCTTAGCGGTCAAATTGAGTAATGCAAAGTGGCGCCCTCTGGACACGGGTTTTGGAACTAATGCCAATCATATATATAGCAATATGTGTACGCATATACCTACCGAGCTAGTTTATAGCTACTTATTTTTGTTTAGTTTGTATATACAAAAAATGAAAAAAAAAATCTAATAAAACAATGTTAATCTATGTTATAATTATTTATTTTTTCCTTTTAAACACTTAATATACAGTTTCTTTGATTTTATTTTATGCAAATCGGTATCATCATCACACTCTCTCTTATTTAATAATATTTTATTTATTTCTTTACAGTATTAGATATGAAGAATCAGCAGGATATTTTTATTAAAAAATCTATTAGGTTTTCTTTGTGAATGGCGCATTCTATGCTAATAAATCCTATAATATAGCTAAAATCTACATGAATTAAAATTACAGTTTTAATCAACTCCTTTAAATGTTTTTTTTTTAAATATTGTATGATTTATAGATTTCAGGCTGCTCGCTTGTGGGATGCTTTACCAGTGTCTGTAAGGCACGCTCAGAGTTTGGTATCTTTTAAGCGCATGGTGAAGGATCATTGCTTGTCTCTCTAGTTTCTAAAATATATTTTATTTATATTTTTATTTTGTATGATCTCTTCTCTGTATTTTCCAATCCTACGTATTTCTTTTCCTATTAACATATCGTTCACTATTCCATTTATTTGTGTATGGATATGTATTTTATCTTATTTATTTATTATATATATACCAAATTATTTAAAATTATTTATTTATATATTATCTAGAGTTGTATCTTTATATTAAATATACAGTAGTACACTGTAAACTGCCCTCTACAAATTTCTTAGTTATTCTTTCCATCCAATGGTTGTCTGGACGAAATTGCTTTTAGCGATAAGACCGCCATTTGTACCATTCTTGTTTGTTTTAATTTCTCATATTTAAGTACTGTTCAGTGTACAATAAAGTATAATCTATCTATCTATCTATCTCTATTTATATCCTGCAGATTCGATATACAATTTAAGAGAAAGTCGCTGGGACTGCAAAGCCATTTTTATTTGCATATTCCCTGTATCTTAAATATTCAGGCTCATGGTCGGACATCAAATTTTTATTACATTGATCACACCCCTTGAAGACTTTTTTCTTGGCAATTTAACAAAATATCCCGTAACATATTGAAGGCCTCCAACTTGTCCAGGGTCACTTTTTTTCTTCAAGGGGTACGAATGTGATTGTGATTGTGATGTGGGTACACAATTTATTTGTTCTTTGGTGCCCCCGCCTGTGATGAGTACTTCATGCAAAGCATAACAAATGTCGTCTTCACAATTTGCCCCAGGGGCATGAACACTAGAGAGGCTGTTAACTGCAATATGGTAAGTGCTGATTCAAATCTTTCTGATATAGGGTTTACGTTGCGGTATACGTGGCTTCTTATTGAACCAAACAAAGTTTTCTATTGGATCCTGATACACCAAATTTTGTTGCAATATTTTTTATTAAATATTCTATACCCTCTAGAGTCCACACCCAATTATTTAATATGGGAACATGCTCATTATTTAATATTTAACTATTAATAAATTTCATATGTTTCAAGAGTTATTTGGACTCCGTTCGACATTAATTTATCAACAATACTAATATAAAAACACACATCATAATTATTTAATTATTCTTTTGTGTCAAAAATTCAAAGGATTTATTCACACACAATCTTTATAAAAAGCAAGAAGTTATTAAAATATAAAATAATAAAATTAAAAAGCTATAAAAATCGTTAGGACAGACATGAATAAATAATACATGATTGGCATATTTAGGTAGTATCTATTGGCTATTTGTGACAAACCCTATCCTTTCTTTCATTAAATGTCACATTTGGTTTGAGCGACATTTCATCAAACAGAACAATACATAATGTGTGTTCCAATAAAAAAAAAACGGTACTTTTCCTTATCTGTTCAATTTTATGAGAGTTTGACGTGATGGAAGAATAAAGATTTTTCTAAGAAATCTGTATCCTTTAGGACATTGCTTAGGGATTGACAAAGAAACATTTTTTTTCTTCTAGCGTGAAACGACGACCGATTTTACCCATTTTATGGTCTCTGATTTGTAGTTATACTTTGCAGTGACTTGATTTTATTTGCATTTACTGAGTTTCACTCCAACTAGCAAAAGTCTTCTGTATAGATCCTGCTCAGATTGAGTTCTGCAACACGTTTCAGTTGCTTCTTAGTCACAATTCTTGTCCATCGCATTTTGTGAGTCTCTGCAATAAAATTAAACAAAATTTATTATCAATAAAACATTGCAAAATCCATTATTAAAACATGAATAAATAAGGGTATAATTTAATTAGTTTGCCATAAATGTTTTTAAATGCAACACATAATTTACAATCAATGCTTTATTGTAGTATTCGAAAGGGCATTACTCTTTTTTGTATTTCATCAAATTTCACCTCTGTACCCCTAATTTTATTAATCCTTTCTTAGCCCCATATAGAGCAAGTCAAAAGATTTTATTTCAAATTATCCTTCATATTCATATTATTTGCATACCATAATGTCCATAGGATGTTAACATTAAATAAAAGTGGAATCATTATGGACCCTGTAGCAAAAGTAGGAGAGTACAAAAAATAAAAAAATATTTGGCATTATAAAAAGACTATCTTCAATTTTATTTTATTTTTTTGATATTTTTATTACATGATATGTGACTTGTATTATTATATTACATAACATAGCATCACACGGATCAGAAAAAAATCCTAAGTGGTTTTTTTTTTTTACATTGCCGTAATGTTCTTATTCGACATACGTATAGGAATCCGCGGAAACACACATTAATGGTGTGCTTCATATCTGAAAGATAGAGAACACTCTATCTTTCAGATATGAAGCACACCATTAATGTGTGTTTCCGCGGATTCCTATACCATATAATTTGTATAATAAAATGTTAAACTTTATTGTACGTATCGTCATATCGAGTAATAACTGGATTGCATATTTATTATCATTTATAATATTGCCTCTTAAATATATTTTTATACTGCTAGTACAGTTGACCATTGTTTTCAGAAGCCATTCTGGCTTTCATCAAAAATGTTTTATCTTTCACAAAAGTTATTATTATATTTAATTCAGACTACTATTATTATTTTGAAAATTATTATGATATTGCGATACAAACACACTCAAGCAGATGAATAGAATAGGATAAAAATTACAATCAAAGTGGCCCAGTAAATGATAGTTTAATATTGGTATTATAATAACATACCGAAATTTTCCTTCATTTGCTTATCCTCTGGTGCACCTTGAGTTTCTAGCTGCATAGCCTCAAAATTCGAATCCATTGTTGTAGCACCAGTAGCAGGTACTGGAATTACAACCAATTTATTATGAGTATTTACAGAAATAACATCATTTATCATTTAAACTTGGTGGAGCTAAAGGTTCTGCTAAAATATTTAAAACTTAACTTTGGAGTATATGCTAACATTTAATTTCCTGCAATTAAATATGTAAGTCTTATATAAATAAATAATAATTATTTATTTAATAACATAACATATAACAGCATCATGCCTGTAATCCCCAAAGGCCAGAAGGGACAGTTGCCTAACACTATTTTTGTGATTCTGTTAGTAAGTCCCATGTAAGAGGTGGTGAGTCTATTGTTATCTACCGGGTACAATTCCAAGCTCCGGGCAGATACTGAGAACGTCTAACTGAAAAAAATCCAATAACACTTTTGCCAACCTGGGAATCGAATCCAGGACCTCATGCTCGGCAGTCACGCTTGGGACCTTAAGAACAAAGACATATTATATATTTTTATAAAATGTGTTTCAGTTTATTATACCTCTTTATGTAGATGCTTCTGACTTCTGCATAGGTCTCAAAGCTCTTCTTTCTTATTTCTCTCTAGCTCTTATTTCTTATAATTGTCATTCATTCATTTCAGTGCAAAATTTAATAAGAGATAATCCTGTAATATAAAAATGAAAATATATTAGAATAATATTTATACAAAGATTTTAAGTTCAGCTGAACCAATAAGAAACCTATTGAATTGACATATACACATAACTGGTAACAAGGTTTGCTTTGAATAATGTGCAACAGCAAGTTATTAAATGATATAGATGTGGTACCTCAGAAGGGTGGGTAAGTGAGGTGCTTAAAATGGTGTATGTCTAATGCACAAACACATTTTTTTGGGTGTAAGCTCAGTAGTGACTGACAACTCTATTAGCAGCCTGCTTTAAGAAGCAGTTTTTCTTTTCTTAAAATTTAAAACTTTAAGCTATATACTGTATTTCTCGTTGTTTGGGAGTTTCCCATTTATTCCCATCTAAATAATTCACCTGTGTTTTTCAAAGAGTTTTTTAAAGAAAAGCATTTTAAGTAAACCATTTGAATCGGACTAGTAGAAAATTGAACTTCATAACAATTAGTTCCTATTGTGTCTGGCAATTAATGAACCCACAGATTAAAGCACATGTATGCTGATTTAGTCAAGTAATCAATTATAAGTATGTGTGTAATCCACAGAATACAGAAGAAACCGGACAATATAAACCAGCATGGTACTGAGGCAATCACAACTACTTTTAAATACTTAGTGTCTTACTTTGAAAATCTGTCAACCTTTATGCTTATGTAGCTGTCTATTTTAAATTTTATGTTATGTGCATCTGACAGAAAGAAAAAAACACGTTCCCTTGAAAATTGTTAAATTTAGTAAATTAGCCATATTACACAGGTAGGAAGAGGGACAGGTGGAGCCTTCTGGTTTGTTCTGGATTCCGAGGTGCTAGCAAGCAATAAAAATTCCTACATTTACAGTGGTTTTAATAACAACACCTGGATTCAATGTGTTCATTGGATATTTTACTATCACTAACCTGGCATGTTTTTTGTTGGTACAGCTTCTTTGCTCAATCGATTATTCCGGCACCAATATTTTTGTTCGAAGTGTACATGTGATTTTTTTCAAGTTGCAAAATATCACTATAAGTTCAATATACCCATGTATTAAACAGCTCCTTATCCATAGCTTGATTTTATGCAAATGCACCTCGGGTTTCTGAAATAACAGTGTAAGTAATCAGTAGTGTCGAAAGTTAAAACTTACAATAAATTTACACCTGGCTTGCTATGCCTATATCCAGGGTGGGCCTGCTCCAGAGGGTTCTGATAAAATAGAGAGCTGAGACTGAGAGTTTAATATCTACTATAACGTTTTGTTATCATTCGTTTATTTGTGCATAACACCCCAAGTAGCAAATCATAAAATAAAGGCATAGTGCAATACTAGGGGGGCAATCCTTACTTGTTTGACTCGAACCCTTCTCAGAAATGAATCCTGGATCCATCCTAGGATCAACGGCCCTGTTTATGATAACACTGACCTAGCAGCTTATTATTGATAAAACACTTACCTAAGTTATTTTCGCATCCAGGGACGCAACATTTTCTATTAGACATGATAAATAAAAATCACACTCAAAGTCAAACGAGTCATATCTCAACACTTAGACTTTAATCAACCGAGCACTAAATCTAGAGGAAAGCTCAACTCAACGGGCTTAGGTGGAAAAACTTTAGGACTATTAAAATCTAGAAAAACATAAAAGACAACGAAATTGAAATAGGCAATCCAACGGCCAATTTTGTTTGAAAGAAAATGTCTCATGACAACTGACATTTGCAGAAGCAAGTGTTGCAAAAAAAATCTTATCATCAACACAAAATTATTTTTTTACATTTAAATTCATTACATGAAAAATATGCGACGTATATGATACAAGAGTTGTTATTTTTTTACGACATGAATTATCGACATGTTGAAAATCGAGCTATGGCAGGTCACACGGTCACACCAAAGGGAACTAGCACCTACAATCGCAATCGCGCCATCTTAAGTTTCTTATTCTAACTACATAGTCAGAGATAGTGATTAAATTATATATAGCGCCATCTGTGCAGAGGTTTTCTAAATTCCTTGCAATGTAATGATACCAAATTAAAATGACCTAAAAAGGTATGAATTCACGTTACTTTTGGAGTCCAACCTAATTTTGTAGTATTATATTTGAACAATTTCCCGTTTGCCACTACTAAGATTGTCAACCCTGGTCTACGTGGAGTGCTAAATAATTATAAATCATGTAGGTAATGGTACCAAGGATTAATTTTGAACTTAACTAACAAAGACCAGTCAGTATAAATACGCCTTCGTTCTACTTGAATATTTTTGACAACGTCATTTCACCCAATTTCACCTGCTTTATTGATAAGCCTCTATTAGATCTATTCTATTATCAACCGTATCTTGGGCTTATTAACAGATTTTTTATCAATTTACGATATCCACGTTTCCTACAGTACAAAATAATGTCATCAGTGAGTATAATTTGCCTGTATTTAAATTTTAATGCCACTTAAATAAACATTACTTATGTTGACACTATTTCCTAATTCCAGACACATATTTTCAACGTTGAGATGACTTGCGAGGGGTGCTCAGGTGCTGTAGAGAGAGTATTGAACAGGCTAAAGGGACAAGGTGTTAATAGTGTAATGATAAGTCTACCAGAACAAAAGGTTTCTGTCACATCTACACTTAGTGCTGATCAGTTATTGGATGTAATAAAAAAAACCGGCAAGAAAACGACTTATGTGGGCACTCAATAGTGGTATTAACATGACTTTAAAAAGTTAAAGAAAGATTCAGAAAACAAGCCAGCATAATTTTTACTATCAGTTCTTATCTTCTGCTTTCATTTTGTTGTACCTAGCCTTTGAGGCTTTGAGACTGTGCATTGAGCCAAATGTTGTCATTTTTATATAGATATTGAAATAAACTATTTAATATTATATTTTATGGTTGTATTATGTATTTTAATTTAAAAATTTATGTTATTTTACTAAGTGAACTATTGTGTATAAAATATATAACTACAGTATTTTAATAAAAGGTTTTTATAAAACTCATGCTTATCAATAACTTAGATCTCAAATAAAATAATCATTTATTGGTTAACATAAAATGTATTAAATTCACTTTCCATTCTTGGTCATAACATCTTCTAAAGTGTTAAGTCTCAAGTCAACAAGATCTACAGCTTCATGGAGGGCATTCAGGTGGTCAACAATAGCATTAACAGTAGGTAACACATCAGCACAATCACAATTCTTATGTTTGTGTATGTCACAGGTGAATGTATTATTCAATTTTCTCACTTTCTTGACATTTTCATCACATTGCTCATTGATTAGTTTGAAACCACTGTTTATAGGGTAGCTTCTCTTTCTTCCCACCCACTCAATTATACCACTTGTATAACAAACATCATTGTCCCTTAGTTTTATCATACCAAACAGGTCATCATCATGACCATCACCCTGACATGTCCATGTGGACTTTTCCAGTGCAGATGGCAAAGTGTAAGTAGTGGGACTGGGAGGGATGCGGGGAATATGACTCATATGTCCAACACTATGTGAAGAACAATTTCCAGATAAGCATTCAGACTGTGTTGCATTAATTTTCGAGATACATGTCCTTGCTGAATTCCTCCTTTGAGAATGTGAGTGATTGACAACTGAATATGAAGTTCTTATACAAGGGTCTGTTTGACTGTACAATCTAGGCTCAACCATAGTACTGTTAGCATTTGGCTCTTCTAAATAACTTGGTCTCATGGAATCTTGGTTACATTGACTGACATCATCCAAGTGGACAAAGTTAGTTACGGGAATCTTATGAGTGTGATAGCATTGATACCAACCCTTTAGGCCCTGGTTTATGGATGGTTAAATCTGTATTAATACTTGGGACTCATGTTGCTACTTAGTATGAGGAAGAACGTTTTAATGCATAGTTAGAATTGCAGTTCTCTCTGAATTCAATTTTTTGAAAGGCTAATGTGTACTTGTTTGAAACAGTTCTCAATGAATAGTCCTGAATGGGGAAATTAATGAGTTTAAAATTTTATTCTTAATTTAGGTAATAATGTATTTCTTGTGACCATATAATCATTAATATGTACAAATTAATTACAATTAACTAGTGACTTAGTACTACAATACTACAAGTAAGTACTATCTTTTATGGACCACCTGGTTTCTTCCTTTTGATGTGTATGACAGTTTGGATGTTTGTGAGACAGACTTGGGCAAGGTTGATCCATTCTCCACTATATTTTCCTTCATATCACCTGCCAGCTCTGTGAAGTTTGTTTTCCATATGAAAACCTGTAACCATGAAAACCTTATACATAAGCATATGTGTAAACAATCCATTCAAGGTTTGACTCATAGTTATGCTAATAATATATTGTTTTTAATTACATTCAATACACTACCCGTATTTCCACTTATCAAGATAAGCTACATTAACTGCAATAATTTATAACACCAAACAAAAGTTAAGTATAATCAGCAACATAACTAGGTAATTCAAAAAACTATGGGAGTGCTTCATGTTTTAAAACTTTTGTGACAAATTGTTATAGATTAAAGAATACTGTTATGGTAAATACCAGTTAGTGGAAGTTAAAAATTATGTATTAGTTAAAAATTACGAAATATTAATATTCTTCTGTTGCTGTCTGTACAAAATCAGTTTGAATAATTAATTAATGTCATACAGAGAATATTATGTGGAGAATATGACTCACCAGCTTATCTTCTCCAGCAGAAGCAAATGTTTCCCCACCAGCTGAAAAGTTGACTGCATTAACTGGACCAGTATGCCCTGTCAGTGTAAATATTGGATGACCCTCTAATAGGTCCAATATCTGTAAAAATTGAGCAGTTTTTAGTTAAACTTATTTTATTAAGCTAATTCATTAGATGAAAGATATTTTATGTTTTTAATTAAATCTTCAAGGTATTGTTTACAACGGAATTAACGGAGGCACCATGTCTATTTACCTTCATTTTTCCATCCTTACTGGAAGTTAGAATGTAACTTCCACTTGGATGGAATGCTATTTTAGTAACTGCATCATTATGAATACTGAAAAAAAAACATCATAATATTAGTAGGTACAGTTAAGAAAATATTTAAATATTACATAAATGTAACACCTTAAAGCAAGGTGGAATAAATAAGCATTTGTTTTATATTAAGAAGGGCTTTTTAGTTTGTATCCCACTTCAGAACTTTGGGCTTGCTTTGATTTAGTTTAAAATAGGTTTATTTAATAAAATTTACTGCCTAGTTTGTCTAGTCTGTCTAGCGTGACAGCTGAGCATGAGGTCTTGGATTCAATTCCCAGGTCAGACAGAGATATTGAGTTTTTCTGTTAGGAAATTTTCAGCAGCAGCACGGAGTCCAGAATTGTGCCCGGTATATGGTAATAGGCTCACCACTTAATGTGGGACTTAATAACAGCATTGGCAAAATGTCGGGGATAACCGTGTACCTCTCCCAACCCCTTCAGGGAGTACAGGTGTGACTCTATGTTATGTTATTTATTAAAACTTACCTATAATACTGCACTAGATTATGAGTCCTCACATCATACAGTTTAACATTCCCATGGGAAGTTCCCACAGCAATATAGCAGCCAGATGGGTGCCATGCTAAACATAATCCATGACCTTTCAGGTCCTTGTATGTGTGAACACATTCTCCATTATCCGGGCTCCAGAGCTTGGTAGACTTGTCATCAGAACATGAAGCTATAACTGATCCATCATTGGACATGCGGGCACATCTTACCCAGTTATTGTGGCCAACATACGAAGCTATAAATTTTTGTTTATCTGTTGACCAAAGCTTCACTATCTTATCGTCAGATGAAGTAATTATCTGCAATTTGTATTAAAATCATGTTTTGTGACACACATAATCTTGTTTAAGTAGTCAATTTAAATAAGTTTATATATTGCCATACCTTAGTGCCATCAGGACTGAACTGTACTGAGCGTACAGTCTGTGAATGTGCCTTGAACATGCCAGTACTGCCTGTAACTGTGGGCACCCATAGCCTTACAGTTTTATCCCGAGATGCAGAGGCCATATACTTACCCGTTGGTGAGAACGTTACGTCCATAACCGCCTCATCGTGGCCTTGAAACCTATAGCTTCTCATAGTACCACGTAGATCCCATAACTACGATGTAAACAATAAAAATTACAGTTTATATTAAAAAAATAAATTATTCCAAAATACTACTAAATACAAAATTAGTGTAATATATTATTAATACCAAAACACTATTATCCAAAGAGCTGCTAGCAATTTGTTGTTCATTGGTGCTGAAAAATAACGCAGTGATTGCGTTCCGGTGGCCCTTTAGTTGTTTCTCTAAAGATGGTTCTAGGTAAGTATATTTAGATTCCATTGCGGATTTAAAATAAACCACTTATTAACTAAATATAATTATAAATAAGCAGTACAATAGTTTCAACATAAACAGAATTCAAATTAAACTGCTGTCAGCTGTCGACGTTGTTGTCAAGCTCGTATCCGGTCAATGACGTATGATGTAAACAAAAGTCAAGTTAGAGACTAGAGAGCTAGAGAGGTTTTGAAGCCTTGTTGAAGCTCAGCTTTATGGTCACTTTGAGCTTTGATCATGGCTTTGATCCATCCTTGGATCCAGCCATAGATCCATAGACTAGATTTTTATATAGAGATCCATCTTTGATCTTGAAAAAAAAAACAAATTCTCGATCTTATTTAAAAAATATCTTTACAGTATCTTTATTGTATACGTGTTTGTACAGTGTAGTGTAGTTTAGTATGTAAATAATTTTAATATCACATAATTTACTTATTATTATAGTATATATATATTTAGACATTAAGATGATATACATACAAGAATTGCAGGTATTATTTGATTTTCAATGAAATATTTTCAATTATGAGAAACAGATATTTTAAACGAAATTATCTTTAGTTATCCGTCCGGAAATCTGGCTGTAGAGGTGATATGCAAAGACAACGATGCCATAAAAAAGCTTAGTGTCACCACTATACGTCATGTCATGTCATATCTGTAAGTCGACTTTTCAAACTTTTAGTCTATGGCCGATATTCGATTCCTTTTCAGTGGACACGAGGTGTTTTTAATGTTTTGAATTTGAATTCTGTAATTTTAATAATATCCTTCCGCAATCTTGGATGAAATAAAAGCAAATATAGTTTCCCATTGTAAAATGAAAATGGATCATCAATCATAATACTTACAAATTTGTTTTTGCAAATTTATTTCCGTGCTCTGCCGGGTGCAATCGTATATTGTTTTACAGAACAAAATTAAAATATTTTAAAAGTAAAGCAGTTGTGCATAAAATTTTAATAACATTAATTTACAGACTCAAGAAAAATAATATGAAGTAAAAAATATTCTATGGGGATCCTTTTCTTGGCTACAGTTGGTAAGTTTGAAGGTGTAGATTGCATCAGTTATAATTTTCTTCTAATATTTTTTTTTCCCCTACTATATCTTTGTTACGAGAAATGTTGACATTATAATTTATAACAAATAATAATTCCAAGAACTAAACTATGCTGGTATGGCTGCTATATAGATTTAGTGTCTTTGTCATTACACATTACAATGTATAAAAATCAACAAAGACAAATGTGTCAGAGTCAGAGGTTACCAACAATTAAGTAAACAAGATTCGCCTAGTTTATTCATATATAATAAATCTTGCTAACACAGTATGTTTTAAATTTCATACATTATATGATAAATTTCAACTATAAATAAACAAAATTACATTTGATTATTACGAAATTATTCAATAATTCTTTTGTTTGGTTTGTTTTAGGTGTAGTATCAAGCTGCAATGAATGTAGTGGGTGTAGGAAGCGAGCCAACAGGAGAGGTGGCTCTCTTAGTTGACGAGCTCAGTCGGGCTGTTGAGCTAACTTTAATCCCTACTGTTTCTCATGAGGAAAGAAGCCAGGCCTATAATGCATGTGAAAGGTAAGAACATATTGCACAACATTAACACAATTTTTTTTTCCTGTTACATATTTTACGGTGCTACCTTGAATTATTGTGTTCTTTGTAAGTCTCTTGGTCTGGACAAAAGCTTACAAATTGTTCCATACTAATTTGTAATTTCAGTATTGACAGATCTCAATTAATTTTGTTTCAGCTTCAAGGAGAACTCACCATGGTGTGCCCAGGCTGGCCTCCTGTTGGCTAGTGGGAACCAATACTCACCTGGTGTGAAACACTTTGGTCTCCAACTCATGGAACATACTGTTAAATATAGATGGACTCAGATCACCCAAGCTGAAAAAATATTTATCAAGGCAAGTGATACCTTAAGCTGTTGCGTCAGTCATTAGCAGACACAATAGATTTTTATTGTTACAACGTACAGATCTGTATGTTACTGAGCCGAAAGGTTAATTTGTATTTATTATCATATCTTATTCGAGTATTGTACTTGTACAGAAATAAGTTGAAACCCCCAGTATTCATATTTATTCAATCCACAATTTTAATAGAACTAAAAAAACTTGGATATAAATTCAACACATGTGTTTTTAATTTTTTTATTGCTTTTATTACATCTGTATAAACTTATTTAGTTATCCAAGTAGAGGCACACAATACAGTGAACATTTTAATACTTAATTTATTAAGTTACATTATTATAAAAAATTTACAATAAACATTTTTATTGAGAATTCCAAACCCTGTATCCATTTTTATTACTCAACAATTGTAAAATAATATGAAATTAACGCATTTTTTATGTACTGTTTTATCTTATAATGATGAGTTATTAAGTAATCTGGTCATTACCAAAAGATTAAGAAAAGAATCACCACTGCACCAAGTTCAAACTATTGCTAAAGCAACCTTTTTCTTTAACTATAGGAGAATGCAATGAAACTTCTGTACATGGGCGGCTGGGAGACTAGTCATCTCAATGATGCACTGGCTCGTGTCATTGTAGAGATGATAAAGAGGGAGTGGCCTCAACAGTGGCCCACTCTGTTGGTTGAGCTCAGTGATGCATGCTCACGGGGACATAGACATACACAGATAGTGCTGCATGTGTTCTTGAGGCTGGCTGAAGATGTAGCTATCTTACAAGTAGGTATCTTTAATTTTCTCCTTTTGATTAACTGATAAGTCCTGTTTAAATTTTTCTGGGCTTCACTAGGTTTCATTGAGTAAGCCTATTTTCTACTGAGAGGTATTGATAAGGTTAGTATATTATCACCTTAGCCTTTTCTCAATTATTATGCTACTGCTTTCAGTTTTTTTTTTTATAATATCGAAATTTAGTCAGGAATTGTCTCCAGTTGGAAATAAGTTATCTACAAAATGTTGTTTATATGATAAAGATTAATCAGTCAAGAAGAATTCTGCCCTGGATACTTTGCTATTGGCCTTGTGTAATACAAGTAGTAAGTAATAAAAAATATATAAGTCAATGTCAAGTCAAAGAAGTATAGCACTTGCTAGTTCACTTGATGCAATCCTCTCTTGTATTTAATTGAGCTGTCATGAGATACTTTGAATATTTCACAGTCAAATGAGGAAGTTTGTATTTCCAAAGTTAGATAAAGGCTACCTTATCATGACCACAATGGGAATGAGCGCCTAACGCGACAGGTCACGATCAACCTTCATTGTAATGTATGTGAACTAAACATTAAATTCACTTTTAGCACCTATGTCATATATGTAAACTGCATCGATGATGTCACACTCAATGTCATGTTTTGACAAAAATAGATTAGTGTGCTGAAGTAAAAAATGACTAAGAAATTATTTACATGGCAGATGTTTGGAATGTTTTCTTAATGTTGGGTGAGATTATAGTGCATCAGTAGAAGTAAATGAAATTGTTCTGTAAACAGGTTTCAAGGAACCTTTTTACGTGCCACTTTATAGTCTAGCTGGCATATCCTAACTGACCACCTCTGAGAAAAAAAACGTTATTACAAACTCAAAGGTCAAGGTCTATTTTAAAGTCCAAACTTGTAGTACCCAAGAGTAAAGATAAAACTAGCAATTAAGTATATTTCAATCTTCTGACAGGGATTATTTTTAAAACATCTCAAGCATTTCAAATCAATTTGAATTAGCTATGATTACTAACATGTTATGTTTTAGCTTATCTTTTCGCACAGTCGAATCCAAGTGTATGGCATTCAAATAAGGCACTTTACATTATGCACATTTACCTGTAGCTATTAGGTTTAAAATAGGGTAGTAAAGGGAGCGTTTTAACGGAAGCGGATGCGGATGCGGATTTTTTTAACTTGACCTCTGCAGAAGCGGATGTTTAACGGAAGCGTAGGTGGAGTATCATGATAAAAAAATAGTTCAAATACTTTTATTCACCCCAAAATAAACAAAAACAATATTAATCACTTATCATAAGGCTAGGAACAATATCAGAAAATGCAATAATCTCTTACAAAATAGTTATTTTAAAGATGTTTTACATCCTGGGTAATCAGAAAATCACAATCTCAACAAAAACCGTAAGTAACAAGCAAACCACCAGCTAATTCCACAAATCCACAACCAAAATTAATTGCGTAGCTGCAAATATTAATAAATTTTGTAAATATACAAAGACTATGAAGCGAATAAAACAATAATTTAACAATTTGCAACTTGAATCAAATGCGAAGCACAAGCGAACAACATGTTTTGTAACGCGATACATATATATCACAATGCATGCCTCGGGGACGTGCCGCTAGCGCCCGCTCGCACTCAATATTAAACCTCCGCCATACCACAGCACGATGACGTGCGGAAGCGGAGGTATCATTTCGTACAAAGATTCCGCATGCGGAGGTGGAGCTCTGTTACAACCCTGGTTTAAAAGTACCAATGGTAAACTTTACTGTCATATATTTTACTAATTAAATATGTTGGAATGATGCTCGGCTATTTCTGTCTTGGTTAAAATTAGTCACCCAATGATAATATCCCTAACAATTAGAATCGTACTTCATCCGTCCTGTTCTGCCAGCAATGGGTAAGTATTTCTATAAAGAGATAGAGAAGTGTCCGTTGCCCTTTCTGTCGCTCGAACATACAGTTTAAAAGGTATAGCTACGGTTTATCCGCATTGCCAGACGCAACCAACCACAGGCAACAAGTAATATTAGATCTAGTTTAATGTTCCAAATGTATGCGCGCCATAAATTTTTTATTTCTATCTGCAGACATTAGAAAATAACCAACGACGGAAGGACATAAACCAAGGCCTAACTAGCAACATGTCGGAAATATTTGCTTTCTTCATGCGTCTCATTGAGATGCATGTACAGGAGTTTAGAGAGAAGACTGCTGCAGGTGACTATGCCGCTGCAGCTAGCCACGGTCAAGTGGTCCAGGTATGTTACTTTTAATATGTTCAATATTATTTACTCACCACTTAAATTGATTTTAAACTTTCGCGATTTGTACACATTTTAGAAATATATAAATCGGGTCTATATCGCGATATTTTATATAAAACTGACCACTGCCCGTGACCACGGCCGGTGCAATTCGGTCGAAACGTCGGGAAACAAAAAGGTATCGTAAAAGCCTTTTATATAAAATATCGCGATATAGACCCGATTTATATATTTCTAAAATGTGTACAAATCGCGAAAGTTTAAAATCAATTTAGGCAGTGGTCAGTCTGCCCGTGACCACGGCTGGTGCAATTCGGTCGAAACGTCGGGAAACAAAAAGGTATCGTAAAAGCCTTTTATATAAAATATCGCGATATAGACCCGATTTATATATTTCTAAAATCACCACTTAAACTCATACAGTTATTCAAAGCGAGAATATCAATCACAGCTTCAAGGGACTGTAGACTTGAGTATATGGTTTTAATAAGAGCTAAAGGCGGTCATAGTATGGTGTAGTTACTACACCATACTATGACCGTCCTTAGCCCTTCTAATGACTGATTATTCAGATTTCTGTGTGTGAAAAAGTCAACCATGACAACATAATTAGTGAAATACTGAACATATCTTTAAATATTTAATACTCTAATATTTTAATAAACACATAAACTTATTTATATTCTAAAGGTTGTTCTGCTGACTCTGACTGGATACGTAGAATGGGTGTCGATAATCCACGTAGTTATGAACAATGGGCGCCTACTTCAAATACTTTGCATTTTACTGCAAGACGATGTCTTCCAACTGCCCGCCGCTGAGTGCTTGTTACAAATTGTTAATAGGAAGGGCTCTGTAAGTATATAAAAATATTATTAAAATATATATTGCTGTCTATGTTTAACAATGTGTATGAAGGACAAATTGATATGTGCGCAACAAGTAATGCTTTGTGCTTATCTGTTCATAAATATGTTTTAGTTTTCTAAGAATTTCTGTATAAAGCTAAGTAAATAAATATAATGGTGTCGCTTTATTTTTCAGACTAAAGAAAGGAAGCCACTTATAATTCTGTTTAGCAAAGATGCGATCTCCTGCATCCATCGCGCCGCTCTCGCTAGTATTAATACGGCTGACGAAGCACACTATTTGTTCCTAAAGAAATTCTCACAGGTAACATTACTGTCTGCTTATTTTAACTGTTTTTATTTTAAAATTTTGACTGTAAACTCGTGAAAAAACAACTTTTAGGCCTGCAATGTTTGATCGCTCGGTTGTACTGAATATAATGCTATTTAAGTATAGTTTTACTATTTTAATGTTTAACCAATTTATTAATGTGTCAGCCAATTCCAATAAATTTTATTTTCATGAATGCTTTGTCTTCAAAACCAACTACCATTTAAACGTACTTTAGTATCTTCAACATTATGAGTTCTCCGCCCAGGTCCTAGCGGGTCTAGCTCAGCAACTGACATCTCTATGGAGTTGCGCAACCGACGTAGAGTCCTGGCTACCAATGCTCTTAGAAACAATGTTGTTGCTGACGTCACACCCATCTCTGACGCTCGCGCACACTGCTAACTCGGTGTGGCTTGCATTCTTGAAGCATGAACAGATATCTAAACTGCCGTATGTGTTGGCTATCGTGCCCAGGTGGCTGCAGGCCTCCGCTCCTAAAGTACTCAAGGTAAGGCCCAAATTAAATTTCGATATTTCAAAATCTCAGTCCCGTTCCATGTGGTTCCAAGTAGCATAGGATAACCACAGATCGATACCAAAAAAAAACATAACTTATGATACGCGTTATCTTATATCCTCCTGTATACTTTCACTTATTGTTAACAATTTAAATCATTTTTACAGATAAATATTTCAAACGCATGCCTAGCGAAAATTTTTTGTGTAAAAAAAATCGGTTGAGAGCAGGATTCGATCCTGTGCCTCCCGGATCAAGGCGCTCTACCAAATAAGCCATCTCGACCTCTTGATGATGACTTAGTTGGCAGAGCTTGAAGCTTGTTGTTGAACTTCAATAATTTATTTATTTTAACTTCGAATGGGAGGAGCACAAAATTGTACTTAATAACAATAAAAATCTATTGTATCTAACAAAGCGCAGTGTTGACGTGACCAATCATGATATTCTAGGTCTAATAAACCAGCCATTTTCGAATTAACCGACCAAAACAATCACAGGTCCTCTCAAAAAATATTTTTACAGGTGTCATATCCATCATCTCGTGTGAACAGTGCCAATGACGCTGTGACTTACGCCTGTATGGACTACGACAGTGAACAGGAATTTGCCATATTTTTCTCGCGGTGCCGTACAGAAATATTAGAAAGTTTTAAGTAAGTTGAACAGTGTTCCCAGATTTTATAGTTCCCAGATCACGTTTAGCATCCTTCCTTTAATATATAAAACACAAAAATTTTTTCTACCCACGTCCGTTATAGACTATAAAACCATCCAACTGATGTGCCCAGAACAGGTTTTATTAGAAAGTCTAGACATAGAAATAAACTAAAATTACCTGCAATAAAATTAGAAATATTTAGGAAAAATGCATATTGTATGTCAATAAAAATATACAACCATCTCCCTCAAACCATCAAAGAGTTGCCAATAACCCGATTTAGAAGCAAACTGTACAATTTCCTAATGAGTAAAAACTATTATAGCATTAAAGAATATTTAGAAGGTAAGATACCTAGTTCCTAATAGAAATGATAATAATTTGCACGCCCCAACGGGCAGAATATGCTGTAACTATATATAAGCTATAACACCTGTAAATCTACCATGTTCGAGCAAATAAATGATTTGATTTGATTTGAATAATGAGAAGATGGTTTTAGACAAAAAAAAATTTTGTTCACGCCGGGTATCCTCTAGTACTAGTAATTAATAATAATTAATTAGTTCTACAGATTTTGTTTTTGTCATATACAAGTAAAAGACAGCAAATACTTTGGGAAGGTTTTGACTGCGTTCAACAAATTTGCGGGCATTCTATTTTTTCGTTGTAAGAAATCTTCAACTATATCTGCCGACAAACGAGATACCTATCTCTTTTGTTGGCTGTACTAACGATTTAACTTTTTTTTTCTATTATTCCAGATTTTGCATGACAGCTGCACCTTTAGTGACCTGGGGCTACGTAGAACAATGGACTCGTGCCGCTCTTGACAAAGTGGACACTTGTCCACAACAGATAGACACCCATCATCCAATGTATATCGAATGGGAGGCCTTATCTCAAGTAAGTTATTGATAAAAAAATCTGCCTATCCATTATAATTGTAAAATATTAAAATATTTGCACATGCAGGTCAATTTATGTGTACTATTACTTAATGTGTATATTCCATCTACGACTCCCACACTCGGAATTTACTATTATATTCTACTGTATCGTCAGTATATTTGCACACACAAAGACACAAAACTTACATCCATACACAACCAGACCCAGAATAATTTATATTATATAATCTAATCTCCGCCATTGCGCCACCTACACCGTTATTTTAAATTTACTCTATTCATAAATTATTTCTTGCAATAAGCGTTTCCGATTGTATTTAATATTTTTAGTGTACATATCTCGCACATACGTCAATTTCTCTCCTAAGTGTTTATCTACTAGCTCTACACATACAAGTGCTGTTAGCTATGTAGATTCTCAGTCATTTCTCTTTACAAGCTTCAGTATTTTCCCCTCATAGGTACTAGATATGGTGCTATCCCGGTTACTGCAGGCGGATCCGCGTCCCAGTGTAGTAGAAGGCCTACAGCTACTACAGCGCTGCGTGGTGTGTACTCCTCGGGCTCCGCTCATACTATCACTGCTGCTCTCCTTCATATCCGCGCTGTTCGTGTTCCTGAGCTGCGCGTACAGTCAGCTCGCTGGTGAGTTATGTTATAGCTACTGTACTACAGTACAGCTACTACTAAAGCGCTTTTAATTATCGTGTAGTTGATGAACAACCTGGTGTCAGAGTTTAAACTGACCGTAGGCCTCTGACATGGCTTTACACACGTTCGAGAACATATCTTAGGTGTGCTGGTTTCCTTGCGATGTTTATCTTCACCGTTATAAGATAGTAATAATTAATTTCTAATAGGCACATGATCTATAAAAGTCAGTCTTGCTACCTTTGACTTGCTAGTCCTATGGTCATACCAATATGCTATAACTGCACTACAGCGTTGCGTGTTGTATACTCCGACTACGTTATTTTGCTGCAAGAATTGGCAACCGCCGTTTAGCACCGTAGTAACCGATAAACGGTGGGTAATTTTTGAAATATTGAATTTCAAAAATAAAAGCGCACTTAATCTGATAGAACTTGATACTTATTATCTCTAAAAATTCATGACGGAAATTCTATTCGCAATAACAATATGACATCTCCAGTGAGACAAAATGTTCGGGCCACATTTTATAGATCTATCTGTAAGTTCTATGTCCCCTAACAAAATAGGTCATGTAGAGCGAAAAAGGCAGATCACACTGCATCTTTCGCTTTCACCAGTCAATTCCTTATAGATGCATATGGTATTTACTGACTCCTTGGCAAGACTACCGTCTCCGTATCAATATAGTTGTCAAGGAAATATTCTGTTGCCGCTTTGTCTATCACAAATACCTATTTGTATCTTCATCTTCAAGGTCCAGGCGTGGGTGTGGCAGGAGCAGACTTATTGCCTCGTGTTCTAGACAAGATATTCGCGGCGCTAGTGTATGAAGGCACTCCGCCCGACGACCGCCGCTCGCGGTCTGTGAAGAACGTGCGCCGACATGCCGCCGGGCTACTAGTTAAATTGGGCTCTAAGGTTAGTCCATACAAATTCATGGTTTTTGATGTATGAGAACTAGACCAGGGGTATGGTGGTAAAGCTGACAGACGGCGCGATAAAAGGGAAATTTTTCTTTGTCGTGATGAAAAATAATTAATCTATAATGCTCAGCAGTCGTGCATAGCAGCCTAGAGTTTGATAACAGCATTGGTGAAATGTTGGTGTACAATTATGTACACCTCTGCTTACCGCTTCGGGGAATACAGGTGTGATGCGATATTATGTATAATAAATCTATTTAATGGAGATCCCTGTCAGTTTGTCCTAGTTCAAGTGTCTGTTGTAGTTTTGCGATAAAGATAAAGGCAACCAGGATTTGTATTTGGATTGATTTGAAATACAGCTTTTCTTAGCACCTAGGTCTTATCTAAGTGCTAAGAAAAACTGTTTTTATTGTTTCTTATTAATTGTAACTGTACCATCTAATTTATTGTTTACGAATTAGCCTGTCCAGCCAGTGTTATATATTATTATTAGCTTTGCCTGCTGCTTTGCGTAGTTTGTGTCTTTACCCAAATCAAGAAATAACTTACCAAATTCATATCAGCGCCCCGTCTAGATTTATATGATTAGTGCCAATTTTTGTTGAAATAGTAATAACAGGAGCGTCAAGAAATAACAAAGAAATAGACATACTCGTGGATTTATAATATTAGTGCAGATTGTTATTATTTTAACCATGATTGCCACTCGGAAGATAAATACGACGATCTTTTCACAAGTTTACTTTCTTTAAGTAAACTCGACGCGTTTCTATACTTCCAGTACCCTCTTCTGCTACTGCCAGTGTTTGGTCGGCTGCACGAACTATGTCGCGCAGCTCTCGCCAGACCAGACCTCAGTGCAGTAGAGAGTGTGACTCTGCAAGAAGCACTGCTTCTAGTCTCCAACCATTTCTGCTGCTACGAGAGACAGAGCGCGTTGGTGGCTCAGGTATGTTGCTTATAGAGTAAAAAAAAAAGAGATAATGCATTTAAAGAAAATGAACTGTCAAAATATAAATTGTTAGTGTCCAACCGAAACGGGTTTTTCAGCCGAATCCGAAACCGTACTTTCGGCCTAGCTCTCAGTTTCGGGCGAAACCGAAACCGAAACTTAGTAAAACTAAGTACAATATAAACAAAAGAAATACTTACCTAATCATCCGCCGAAACCGAAACTGAAATTTCGGACGGTCACTAAGAATTTTTAGATTTCCTAAGTGGGTTACTAATTTAAACGTTCACGAACATTATCGAATTTATTATCAACAAAATAATGTTGGATTTTTTTTTCGGTTAAAGTGGTTGTTGGAACGAAACACATTTGAATACTTCGTTAACTATTGCAACATTTTAAATTTACAAATTCATTCTCTTTTCAGGTCTTAGGAGACTGCAGCGAGCGTTGGGCAAGTCTAAGCCCCCATCTCTCTAGCGCAGAAGGCTTAGCGCGACTAATAGGCCTAGACGCTCCACCAACAGAAGACGAAGACGAACGCGGAAGAGCGCGACGAACTCTCTTACACGCACTAACATTACTACTAGGAGTAGTCAAACGAACGTGTGTACCAACTGATCCCGACAAAGCTGCAAGGGGAGGATTTGGAAGTGGGGTAACTCCGGCTGGGAACCCAGTGTGGAGAAATCCTTGTGCTGCACATGTGTTGCCGCTGTTTCCAGCAGCTTTAGCGCTGGCTCGAGCGCTTCATCAGCTACATTCTCCAGCGGCTGCAGCGCTAAGACATGCAGCTCATGCGAGGGCGTTAGCTCCACCAGCGGCTGAAAGACGAAACTTGTTAGGGCAGAGGGATCATGAACCACCGGTCTCGACTCGTCCACAGGTAAGATTATCAAGATTTTTGTAAAATATTGTTAAAGATTGCCTCTGTAATAATACGACTGACCATTTATGACATAAACAAGACATTAAATATTGTGTTGCCAAGATATCAAAGGGATATGATCAAGGTCTCGATGTTGACGCGATACTTTTTCAAAAACTGTCAGACCCAATATTCTTGTAAGCAGACCAGAGGGAAAATCGCCAGATGGGTTGACAACATCGAGAATGTCACAGGATAAACCTTGATACGATTAGAACAGTACACAGGAGTTTGGTAAAACAGACAAGAGGCCTATACCCAGCAGTGATGATGGTGACGAGGAAATGGAAACGAGATCTTACTTTATCTTGTCAACAGAAAATTATAACTCCATAGGTTTTTAATTTTGAACATTTACACTACAGGACCGGATGCAGAGCTTCCTCCACACTCTTCACGAGAATGTATGCCATCTAGTAGGTGCGGCGGCCACCACATTAGGCAGAGAACTATACGCTGTGCCCGGACTAGCTGGATTCTTAGCTGATTCCCTGTTATATGGGCTAGAGTATTTACCAGATCATTGGCTGCGACCTATCGTCCGAAATGCTCTGAAACCTCTACTACATCATTGTCCACCGGCGCATTATCAAGATGTCGCGTTGCCGCTATTAGAACATTTTGCTCCACTCAGTAAGTATCTAATATACGGGCTGAAGAACTTAACTAATCATTATAAAAAACCGTTGCTCTATACCATTACCAAACATAATAGCCCTTACAGATAAATCTTTCAAACGCACGCGTAGCGAACTCAAATGTTAAAACTTTTTGTAGATAAATATGGTCGGGCGCAGGATTCGAACCTGCACCGCCTCACGGATAAATACTCAAGGCGTTCTGACTACTATTCCGAGGTTGAGATGGCTCGTGAATCCTGCTCACGACAGTACTTTTCTTTTCACAAAAAAAATTAACCTTGTAATAGCCCTTTTATAACATAACGTTGTAACTTGCAGAAAAAAAGATAGTGTGAGATGTCCCGAGTTGTCATAATGCAGTTCGGGACCTTAAATTCTGGCATTCATCTTAATCATCTCCCTTACAGTGTTGACGCATCTGTCACTGCGTTGGGACTACATCTCCTCTCTCTATGAATCTGGCAAACTGGAGGAGGAGGGCGGCAGTGAATCGCAAGAAGTACTCGAAGATATTCTCGTTAGAAACCTTACAAGGGAACACCTAGAAGTTCTCAAGGTCAGTAGATCTATACATCAGGTGTGAAAACTGCAACTCTGCTATTTAGAGTTTTTTTTTTTACATATTACAGGACCTAAAGCAAGTCCTTGGCCAGGATTTTATTTCGTGGTCTACACACTTTTTTGCACGTATTGAACAAGTTTCACTTTTTGTCTAGATTTCAGTGGTGTTTAAACCCTTATCCCTGGCTACGGCTATAATAAACTAAACACCAAATTTTATCCGAATCCATTCAGTAGTTTTTTGCGTAATTGATTAACAAATATCCAAACTCACATATACCAATATTACCAATAAATAAAATTGTAGTGTCTGTCTGTTTGAGACGGATTCAGCAAATACGAATAAAAAGTGCTATTTGCCAAACGAAGTCGCGAGCACCGGTAGGTTTTAATATAATAATGATTCTATGCTTGGGTTTATTTGGATGATTATTTCCAGATATCCCTAGTCGACGGCGGACTTAGCGCCGAAAACAACGTGGATGATATGGAGGATGACACTACAGTCACTCCGGCAACACAACAACGAGCTCCCGACCACGTGTCGGAGTTAGGTGCACTTGTATTAGCGCAGCCCTGCGCAGGACCTGCCGCGTTATATACGGTAAGGAAATGCTATATACACTTGTCACATTATAACTGTGCATGTCTGAAGTTGCAGCAAGGTGATCCCATTTATTCGCATATTTTTTTTATATCTTATGTACTTTAACATAACGATTTAGATGTTTTTTTTTTGCATACTATTTTGAATCGCCTAAAGTTATAAGGCATATTGTCATAACACGTAAGGAGTTAAAAATTCGGGCGTATCTTTTTGGACCTTAAAAGTAGATGTTATATCCAATATTCCTTGGGTACTACACTGTGACATAGATTAAGATGTGGCGGGGGTGGCCCCCTTAAGCCGTGAACATGTCTATTTTATACAGGTAACTAACTTATTTAACCCGACGAAAACAGTAAGTTTATAAAATTTACCTCATTATGGATTTGTTTGTTAAAATCGTTAAACTTGTGGTATAAAAAATTATGCCGAAGCGTAGGCGTAGTGAATAGTAAGCGTAACGATTATTAGGATAAGTTAAAGTATGCCAATATAAAAATGACACTTATATAATTTTATCCAAATCAATAATGAACCGTACAGCAGTACGCGTCGCGATATTCAATTTTACTTTAAAATCGGCAGTCATGCGCGATCTGGTGGGAGTGCAGTAATAAAGTGCTGTGTCACTTACTCCTTAACATTCCGTTCTCTGTCTGTCTCGCTCGCTCAGGCGTGGTCTTGTTGATTCTTAATTTTAAATATTTACACGTACATACTTTCTATACAACTATACCTGCGCGGCTGTTTGGAATGAAATGTACTAGTTATAGGTCTAACATATCCATAATGTAATTTTCCCACTGTAAGGTAAAGATAATTTATTATACAAAGAAAAACTCACTAACTAAAACTAATTCAATGACTGGTAAATATAGATGAATAGATATAAAAGAAAGCTTTAAATAAAATGATAGTTTATAGTTATAGTTTATACGCCACTCAACTTACCTGTAATAGTATATCATTATTTCGTTCCAGGTGTTACGAGCCCTCACATGGAATGACTCTCCTTCCTCTTTAAGGGCAACTGCCCTCGCCATGCCGGCATTACGCGCAGCACTACAGGCGGGAAGGGTAGGCGCAGGAGAGGCTAACGGAGCCCTAACAGCGGTGCTGCAGGCCTTACGGGTACACGGACAACATGACGCTAACCAGGCTGCCTTACTGGCGCTTGCTGTACAGGTAAGGCCTGCTAACTAGCATTTCAATAAACTATTTACTTATTCTTCTAAACGGCTTAACCGATTTTGGTATTTTTTCTTTTTTACTTTCGCGTCCACCTTGATTAGTCTTGATGTCTATAGTAGGACCCGGTACGTGACGCTAATATCCAGTTTTATTGTTATAACAATTAGTTATTTTTTTGTTTTTCATGTAAAACATGGAATCCTAAAGTTTCTGCCTCCCAGTACCTCTCTGGCAGGACAATCTCCGTCTACCGGGTAAACTATCCCGCCATCTAAAAGTTTCTCATGAACATACCATCACGCCTTCATTCCCCGACGGGTTAAGAGCTGTACTTTTTTAAACCCACATTCCGCTGATGAAGTCGTATGTAATAGGTGGTGAGCCTATTGCCATCTATCAGGCACAAGTCCCTTGTCTGGGTTGCTATTGAGAATTTCCTAACAGAAAAATCAAAATACAGAAAAATCAAAATACAGATAAATCTTTCAAAAATGCGTAGCAAACTAGTTATAATTTGTTGTGGAAATATTGGAATATTTATCCGAAAGGCGCAGGTTCGAATTCTGCCCACGACCTGGTGAGTGATAGGGACTCGAGTACTTGGCTGAATAATATTATCACGGCAATATATGCATTGTTTCGTATTACAAACATAATTAATGACCACCACATTAATGCTACGACATAGAACAAATTTAATCGAACAACAATATGGCTTTCGTCCTAAGTCAAGCACTCTTTCAGCTGCAGTAGATTTAATCACTAAAATAAAAACAAATATCGACCAGAAGAACTTAGCTTTAGGGATTTTTATTGACCTAAAAAAAGCATTTGACACGGTAAGCCATATTAAGCTACTGCAAAAATTGGGCAATATAGGTGTCTCTGGTAGGGCCCTTGATTTGTTTACGTCATATTTACAAAACAGACGACAAGTTGTTAAAATAAATCATTTCACTAGTTCGATTAAACACATTTCGTATGGCTGTCCTCAAGGCTCAATTCTAAGTCCGTTACTCTTCTTAATTTACATAAATAATATTAACAAAATAGGGCTGACAGGCTACTTGACATTATATGCTGACGACACATGTTTGTTCTACTTCGATAAATCCATCCATGACGTCATTTCTGCGGCTCAGAGAGACCTTGATTTGCTTAATGAGTGGTTAAAATTCAACCTATTAACAATTAACACTTCAAAAACATCATATATGATTTTTCGCGCAAGAAATAAGCCTTTACAGGAATTTTCACCACTCACAATCAACAATGATGTAATCAAACGTTCCAGTAACGAAAAATATCTCGGCTTGTGGATAGATGACAAACTTACTTGGAAAGTGCACATTGATCAAGTCAAATCAAAACTAACATCATTGCTAGGAGCACTACATAAGGTTGCAAACTGTATTCCTAAAAAAGTACGCACAATCATATACAACTCCCTAGTCAAATCGCATCTTGAATATCTAATTGAGATATGGGGATCAGCTGCTAAAACAAACCTAAACCTATTACAAAGAACACAAAATAAAATTATCAAAAAGCTATTTCACTATCACTATCTAACCCCAACTAAAGTACTATATAAAAAAACTAACTTGCTAAACCTTACACAACTATACACATACTGCACTTGCATTCTAATAAAAAATATTACCACAAACTCACTTCAATCGAATATACAGCTACATAAAAAAACCATATCACACAACTTAAGAAACAAAAATAAATTCCAACTAATAACGGCACGGACGAACTATGGCAAAAAAACGCTATTGTTTGAAGGAGCACAGCTGTTCAACAAATTACCTAATGACATAAAAAACTGCAATAACAAGAATGTATTTAAAAATAAGCTTAAGAAACACGTGCATACGGTGTAATTTAATTTAATAAGAATTTTGTTTTCTTTTTTTGTTATGTAATATTTCCGACGCTCTAGAGGTAAACATTATAACTTAATAATAGTATTTGTATCTCATTATAAGTGAACTTAAATATGTTCTTATGAGAAATAAAATTCTGTAAACAGAACAACATTACCCTTACAGCCAGTCGCTCTAGCCTTTTCCTAATAACATTAAGGTCGGCTTCCAGTCAAAGCGGATGCAGCTTAATACCCGTATTTTACATGGAGCGACTGACTATCTGACCTCCACAACCCTGTTGCTCGATAACACGATATCTCGTGGTATGACGGGTTGTCAGACTTTCAGGTTTTTGGCTCTCCGTAACGGCTGTCATAGATCTTAATTTGACAACCGAGACCGACGGCTTAACGTGCTCTCTGTGACATGAGTATGAAATGATGGTCAACCATCCCCACACCTACCGCGGCAAGCGCAGCTTAACCTCGATCAATCCGTCTGTACTTAACAACGAGCCCCTCCTAGACAGACAGTACTAATTAAAAAAAACTATTTGCAGACCTACGAGATCCTCCGGCCTCTATTCCCTAGCATAGTAACAGTGTTGCGTTCCATCCCTGACGTGGATGCCCACGATCTGCACCGACTGGACGAGAAACTTACTGCTCAGAATACTAAGCCCAGCAAAATTGACAAGAGCAAGCGGGATTTGTTCAAGAAGATTACTTCTAGGGTATGTAGCTGTAACTCTTATGGAGTTGAAAGTATTGTTAATTTGAAATTCATGACAAATTATATCAATAGATCATATTTTATAGATATATAGGTAGATTCAACGAATCCTTTAATAGGTTTATGTCCAGAATCAGACTGTAATACATTTACTGGTATTAATATATATACCTTAAAAAACGGGAATAAAATAAAAATATTTTCCCTTATTTGCTGAATATATAATAGGTTTCATAGCTATTTATCCCCATAAATAGCTATGAAACCTATTATAGTTTGAGTTTAAATAAAAACCTATGGCCATTATGAAATCTCATTATCTTGGGGGTTTACATAACTGAGGGAAATAAACATTCTACTTGGGAACACTCATCCCGAATGTAAGTATTATTTCCAGGTCCAGTATGCCAACTTCTGAATGCTATGCGAAAAGGGAACTAAAAGGTCATTATTCAGTCACCGGATTTTGAGTCTATTATAATTAACGGTTGCTCTGAAATCCGGCCTATTGTCGCAGTAGGTAGGCTATATAATCGAGACAGCGAGGCCCATAAGAAGAGATTGTAAGCCTAATATGACATTAAAACAAATTTCATCTCAATTTATAATTCCAGTTAATCGGCCGCAACGTAGGGCAGCTGTTCAAGAAGGAGGTGTACATCCTGGACCTGCCCAGCATGCACGTGGTGAAAGACAAGCCGCGCAGTGCACTGGACGCGCCCGACGGCGCCGGCCTCGAACGTCTGTTCGCGCCCACTGCACCCACTTAGCGCAACATATTACAGACTATAGTGGACTGTTTATTATGTCATTATACATATTATGTAATAAATCTATTTATACCGAACTTTACTGGTTTTCATGTTACTGTTTTAGACAAAATTTGATACTTACGGAGTGTCCTTTGTAAGAAATGTGGATGTATGTCAACGCGATGTATTAGTAAATGTTTCAAATATAGGTTTAAAATATTACTATTATCTACCATTTGATGGCAGCACTTCACATGGCATAATTATTAGTAAAAAAAAAACTGACTGCCTAGATACAATCAGAAAAATTTATTAAAATAAATAATGTTTACTGTAAACAATAAACATTGACCATATAGTGCAAAAGTTTGTTTATATAGAAAGACGCTATTTGCAATTCATTAGAACTTTAGTCTGTTGTTTAGTTAAGAAACTAGAGATGCTATCTTCGTTGTTTAGAAATGTGTAAGGTCAAAAGTGGTCAAAAGGTTAGTAAAAAAACATGCACATAATATGACAATAAATAATTTATTCTTATATGAAAATAATACTTATTTTTCATACGTATAAATCATTTGCCTACCAACAGGTAAGTTCTTCCCATTGGAGACTAATTCCACTGTGGCAGTGTTTATGTCTACTTTTAATACCGAAGCGTTGTCTAGAACGACACATTTGCTCTCGTGGTCGCCGGGAACCGGGATCGTTCGGGGACCTATAATAGTGTCTTTGTACCTCCATAGTTTTAAGCAGCTCAAGTCTGAAAGATGAAAACATTAATTATATTCAGTAAGAATAAATATAATTGTTAATATAATTATTATTCCTCCAACTTCCCAAAGGTTGGCTGACGCAATGATGACAGAAGACATTTTACCGTAAGAAATATTTTACTACGTATATCAAATTTTTTTTGTAATCTTTAAATATATAATTCTTCTGTATATTTGTCACTAAACTCCTTGCTAAACGGCTGGACCGATTTTGATGACTTTTTTTTTGTCTACCATGCCTGCTAGTTAAACAAATTTACCTTTTATCGCCTTCACTTCTTTCGCGATCTTCACCTTCACTCTCTCGACAGTGTCTCCATCAGATAGGGTGGCGGTGACAGTGAACAGTCCATTCAGAGCCGTAGGGTTGATGAATGTGGTGTCAACTCCAGTTTCAACGCTGAAGGATATATGTGGCTGGCCCGGAGCACAGTCCTCACGCGTTTTCTCTGGGGCTTCGGGATCATCCGTGAATTTTACTTCTATTGAATCCAGCTGCAAATATAGAACCGAAGTTAAGTCAGAAGGTCATATACGTGATGCGGGATAGATCATTCTGAAGAGTGCATATGGCAAGAGTAGCCGTTGTTGCCTCTCAGTCATTAGGGAAGCATGTGTGCAGAATCAGGTTTTACCAAGCGAGGCGAAGCATTGGCGTTTCGAACAGTCAAACATTAGCCTGGGATTCTAGTGACCACCATTCCTGATGGCAAAGAACGTATCATATTAAAATATTGGTGTTTTTTTTGCATGTGCATCGAATGTATATAATACTCCTCCCGACCGTATTTCGGTCACGGCGGCCTATCCCCACGGAGATTAGCCAAGTACGCAGGAGACATTATAGTGCACAAGTGTACTCGAAAACACAGGTACACTCCCTCTTCCTTCACTTTCATATTCCAATGGGACGGCAATCCAACACGACCGGAGAGAGATCAGGCGCACCGATGGCTTTACGTGCTCTCCGAAGCCCCCCCCCCCCCGTGCTTCGGAGTCACACCACAAACTTCCTGACTCCGGGCTGCTATTGAGAATTTCCTATCAGAAAAATCCAGTAACACTGCCCGACCTGGGAATCGAATCCTTCACGCTCAGCAGCCGCGCTTGCCACCTAGACCAAAGAGGCATTCAAAGAATGTAAACAAGCGGGAAAGCGGTAAGTTATAAGAGGAAGTTGAGCCGATTCCATTTTCATGCAAATCTTGAGTATTTGATAAGTTAATGTATTTTTCAGAAACAATAGTAGTTCCGAAACTAAGCAAGCCTGTATCTTGGATACTTCAGTTGATTTTCAAATTAATCATAATATAAGATAAATTCCTAGTAAGGCTTAACATATTAATGTCCATCCAGCCGTTTAGGCTGCATTCCGTGCCAAACAAAGACATACGAGTACATACATACACTCGGAAAACATAATACTCCTTCTGAGGCAGTCGGGTAAAAACATATTTTTACTTACATCTAAGGTGTTAAGTAGATACAGTTTATTCTCCAGCAGTATGGCGGCCTCGTCGAAGGGCAAGCCGACCGACAGTGCTTCAATACCAATGCGCTCCATATTCTCCCTGGTCGCTTGCACGAATGGCATCACTCGCTTCATGTACTTCTTTAGTTCGGGAATCGCGCCAAGTTTGGTGGATATTACTTTGTTGTCGGGAAGACCTGATGGCTATGAAGAATATTTAGTGAGATACACTGTTAGTGTACAATGGTTCCTGGTATAGATGGAGAAGTCAACATAGCTGTACGCCCACAATTTACCAATGCTGTTATCAAGCCCCATCTAATAGGCGGTGAGCCTATTGTCATCTACCGGGCCCAATTCCAAACTCCAGGTTGATATTCAGAATTTCCTAACAGAAAAACCCAATAAAACTTGGCCCCATCCGGGAATCGAACCCAGAACCAGATCCTCAGCGACCGCGCTTGGGACCACTAGACCAACGAGGCAGTCACCAACCAACCAAGTTCAATAAGAAGTCAAGATTATGAGTTTCGGTACTCATCAAAACCTGCCAAATGAATACATTTCAGCAGTTCAAATCAATCTCAAGACATTTCAGATCGATATTTAGGACAAAATCACATATCTGATGTGCGTAGTTTCTAAGATTCGGATCTTGTATTACATCTTGTATTATTGAATGTTTGAACATTTAAAGATCTAAACAGACGCCATTTTAAGGGACGCCATTATGGAGCGAAGATTCTAGACGATATAATAGTACGGGCCATAAACTAGTCAATCAATCTTGAATCTATAAGAATGGGTGGCCCAAGTCATGTATTTGTAGTATCAGTAAAGAATAGTACCTATTACTAAAACAAATACCTAAAGAATGTCTATCGTAAATTACTTACTCCATTATGTTCTTTTAATGTAGTTAAAATAATATGCTGCCATTTAGGATACTCCTTGGCAACCCATATCACAGCCTTGTTTGGTTTCTTCTCTGGTTTAGGGGCTTCTCCTTTCTTTGGCTTCTTGACCGCACAATGGTTTTTCAAGTAAATACGGAACGAATGCGCGGCGTCCATCAAATAGTTGCTAGCTTTGATTGAAATCTCGTCTATGTTACCCGCGACTGGCCAGCGCTCGTGAAGGATGCTGGTTTTCTGTGTAAAAGAAAAAACATTAGAGTTTTCGTCGTTGCACCCAACAAGTACTGGAATAAAGGTTTTATCCGTAGTTCTGTCCCACGTGTTACAGAGTCGAAAACACTTTCCGCCAGTAAAATAATCCAGTTTACTCTCCAAATAGATAATAGTTAATCTGTATACTCGAGAAAATACTAAATTGTGCTTAATAACAATTATATTTCTATTATTGTTATCAAGTCTGCTGCGCCGACCCCAATTTAATTGGAATAAGGGCAGGGATGTTACAGACTAACGCAGACATACTGGCAGACTATGAGAGACCCAAATTCTAAGAAATATACAAATATATAAAATTAAAACCGCTACTCACATTCCCCAGCAACTCCCAAACATGTTCAGCGACGTGGGGACAGATGGGTGACATTAATTTCGCCTGCGTTTCAATATACCGCGTCACCAGCTCAGCATGCATACCACCTTCAGAACACAACTCCCTATACTTGTCTCTAGCCGCTTGCAGCTCAAAGAAACCAGATTTCAACGCCTCCTTGAACAACATCTTGTTGTAATTGTCATCAGTCTGGTTGACTTTGGTGTTCATCTCACTTGCGAATACTTTGTCGTGGAAATTGTGTTCTCCTATAAAATATTTGTTATTTTAATATTAACTCATAGGTCCATTCAGAAACCAATGACACATCCTTAACAGAAAACTGTTTTATCTCACATGTGTTGATATTCTTTATTACCCTTTAGTACCTAATTCATATTGGCTCTATTAAGGCACAGCAAAGTTAAAAGTTGGAATTTAATTAGACTGTTACTATAGGTGTCATAAGATCTAAAAGAAGGAAGACCTTATAAGATGGATTTATTTTAGATGAGTTGACTAGTGTTACTCGAAACTCATACTAGCATTATATTGACGAGTTGGGAACATTATGTTCAGATATGAAAGCTCACAATGCCAAGTTTTAATTGCATTCTTACCTGTACGCAGACTAGATTTCGTAGCAATAATTTCCTTCACCCATTCAATGAAGGTGTACAGTCTCAGAATAGCAGCATCAGCAGTGTTCTCAACAAAGTTGGCGTCTTCTACGGAATCTCCGGCATCTGCCAATGTTAAGCGCATTCCGTCCGCGCTAAACTTATCAATAGACTCGGTAAGGGTTAAAAAGTTGCCGTCAGACTTTGACATCTTGGCAGAATTCAACATAAGGTGACCATTTGCCCTGATGCCTTTTGGCCACTTGTTTTCTTCTTTCGGCCATAACGCGCAGTGATTGTAAATGTAGAATGTCAAATGATTCTGGATGAGATCTTTTCCTGACACTCTGAGATCAACTGGATACCTTTACAAAGACCAAATAAATTAAGTTTATGGAGCTGTAAGGTCGCAATACGAAAATATTTTGTTCTAAAAAACATCTTACCAAAATTCGAAGGACTTTTTCATACGATCTAAAGAGGCTTTGGCAATTTTTGACTTCTTGGGGAAAGGTGCGTCTTTGAAGAATATGTAATCCCAAACAGCCATGGTCATGTCTTCTGGTTTGATTTTGAGAGAATTTTCCTTATTCCCTCTAAATGTATCGCCTTGTAAAAAGTGTGCGATTGTGTAGTATGCATTGTAAATCGTTGAATCTGATAGAGATTCAATCAACCATTGCTGGTCCCACGGCAGTTTTGTTCCTAAAGAAAACATCATAATTAAGTTGGGACCAATTAACCAATCATATTATCAACATTTTAAGCCACTTACCTAAGCCATAAGTTCTAGAACAGGCATACTCATGTAGCCACTTCAGTGTGGCTTGGAAGTTCTTCCTAACTTCATCATGGTAAGTGTTCATAGCAGACAAAGCTTTGTCCACCTGACTCTTCCATTCTTCATTGCCATAGTCCAAATACCACTGATTACAAAGGGCCACTACACATTCATCTCCTGATCTGGATATAATGGTCTTTTCAGGTTCATAGTAAACCACAGCACCCTTCTCTTCAATGAGCTTAGCTTGCAAATTCTTTTTAACATCTTGGATCTTCTTTCCCTTGTATTCCCCTACTAGTAACACGCCATCATAGAATCCTTTTAGGTACACCATCTCTTTGGCTTGCGTTAACTTATCCTTGTCATTTTGACTTTGAATTTTAAGCTTATCATATAAATGAACAGCAGACATGGTTCCATACTCGGGAATTTCAAGTATAGGTACAGGTTTGAAGGGAAGAACCATGTCATCCTGGATACCATACTTTTCCCTGAATGCTGGTTTCTTTTGTAAGTCCACAAGTGCCGCATAGTCATCAGGAGAGTCAGAGGGGACACTGGTAACTATTCCAGTGCCCTTATCTTCCTTGATTGTCAACATAGGAAGAGCATATATCTTAGGATAACAAGTAAATGGAGACTTTAATACAGTTCCCAGCAGGTCTTGCCCCACAATTTCTAGTAATACTTTAAATTCCCCATCCTTTTCAGTAAAACCTTGGTAAGCCATATTTCTAGCAGCTCTTCTTGTGCAAATAAATACACCATCATTAACTGTTTCAAATGCAATGTACTTATGGTCAGGATGGACCCAACAATTCGTTTGTCCATACATTGTTTCTGGTCTTAATGTTGCTGCAACTAAACTCACCTTTTTGCTTTTAAAGGGCCTAAAATTAAACAATGTTTAAAAATAAAACACCTATAAAATTGACTTTGATTGGCTAAGGCAATTAATTGATAATATCATATTATGAAACAAGTGAGCTAAGTTGGACATTAAAGTTGAATTGAATTACTACCCTAGCCCATAGGCGAGACTAGCAATGGTGCCAAGACGTTGTAATGCACACAGCTCGCGCATCTCATACGGTTCTCAAAAGATCAAAACACTCGCGAAGAAAAAAGTTTTAGATGTGTAAACCTTTGCTAAGATTAAAAAATATGTAAATGTAAAAGGTGAAAGCAGCTTTTTTTTATCACCGAACTAGTGCGGTACTGTAAATTGTAGAGCACCCGTTCGTAATAAGCCTCATTATGAACTTAAAAGCTGTGCAATAAGGGCCACTTTATGAGCAATTGTGAATTAATTATATTAAACTATGTGACATACTTGAGTACTTCCGGGAATGGTTCAATCACTTCCATTTTGAGAAGTGTATACTCCTGAGGGCCAGCCCCCTCTCCCGTGCTTCTGTCGTGGTCCATGCAAGGTTGTTTATCAAGAGGCGAGAATATGGTGTATCGTTTACCATACATGATTTTATTGCGTTCTTTGAGATGGTAGAATTGCCACCTTATAAATGAATCATAGAAAGGATTAGCATCAGTAGTAATGAATTTACGACGCCAATCTACCTGTAAAGCAACAATTGGATCTATCTTCATTAAACAATATTTTTTGCCTCAATAAACTGATCAAAGACTAAAGGGTAAACAGAGTTGTACACAGCTGTATATATAAATCCCATGTAACTAATAAGTGGTGAGCCTATTGTCATCTACCCAGCACAATAGGCATGATGACTGATTGTAAAATCTCCTATAATATAAGTACACGTCTACTATTTCCGAAAACCATAACTTCAGCAAAAAACTCTGTTTTAACACAGATTATTGCATTTTAATCTATCTAATTTGAATTAAGCGCGAAAACGCTCATGGGTGTCGTGGAGCCGCTTATGATGGGTTGTGACGTCACGCTCGATTACATTTAACAAAAGTTCAAGCAAAATCATGGTTGATATTCAATTGAGGCATGACGTCATTAGCTGTAATTAGCGTTTCAGTCAACATGGCCGATTGCAGTATAATCTTAATGTTTTTATTAAAACTAGGTCATTTTTTAGAATCCTGTGTACATATATTTTTCTCTAAAACTAGTTATTCTTTGAATCTTTAATACTGTCATCATGCCTATTCCAAACCTCCAGGCTGTTATTGCAAATTTCCTTACAGATAAACCTAATAATTCTTTGCCTGACCTGACCTGGAACTTCATGCTCAGCTGTTGCACTTGGGACTCCAAGAAACAAGCCCACAAAAGAACCAGTCTAGTTATTATAATATTTATTATAATTATACAAAATTTTACTTCAAAAAAATAAAAATTGATTATGTCCGCTAATTAGCGAGCCAACAGCTTAACACCACATCCACAGCATTACTGTCTTTTAATAACAGTCACTAAAAGAGTGTGACAAGATAAATCACCTAATCTACATCAGAATGTACACCAATAACTCTATTATACCTACTTTATAAATATGTTTATTAAAGCTCAACTTATCTCTAGTCTTTACTATCTTAGTGAACCTATACATATTGTGGATCAGCTAAAATAATTAAATTAATAAGATTATGTGTAAAAAAGAAACATACATGAATACCCATTCGTTTCAAATCAGCAACAGCCAGTGGAGGGAAGTACTCGAGCCAGTGGCTCTCCTGAGCAAACAGTTTGATATCCTCTTCAGGAACTCCAATACTTTGCATGATCTGCCACTGGTACTTGGCCCCTCCTGTCTTTGCCACTGCTTTACTCTTTTTGCCTTTGCTTTTGTCTTTGGGTACAATATCACCTTCCTCTTTAACTACAACCTCTTCTTCTTCAGGAAATACTGGTGGGCAACCATAAAGAGCCATTTCTCTTTTCAACTTGTCAGCACAAGCTTTTATTGGCATACCAGTACAGTGAAATCCAAAAGGGAACAGCACCATTCGACCTTTGAGCCTGTAGTATCTTGAGGCAAACTAAAAAGAAACAATAATTTTTTTGCAACAATATTTGTTTTTTTTTTTATAATTAGTATCGCATTTTCCCGATCTTCACACGGAACAACGTAAACAATCTGCTGTATAGTTAACATACAAAGATGAGAAATGAAAAAAACAAATGAATAAGTTGGAAATATTAAATTAGTGATTTTACAGGAATATCATCTATATTATTTTTTTAAATAAATGAAAATTTGTGATTACATTAAAATATTTTTTACCCAACTGCCATTTTAAGTAAGTATACTTTAAAATGACGGGTAGAACATTTGCTTGTTATTATTATTATAAAATTAAGCATATATTCGTTATTTCCTTAAAAAATATAACTATTTCATTATAAAACTCCATTAATGAATGATTGAATGATGACATGTTGAAGAAATGTTTATGTTGACCCTACGAAAATTGACGCATTTTATAGATAGCGTCATATCATTCTTCAAAACTGAGTCTTAGTAGCAAAAAAATCGGACTATACCTTATGTGTTCTTTATTGTTTCATTGATTGCATCATTCACCTTATGTTTGTAGTTTATTTAGCTTAGGTCAATAATTGAATTTAATCAATATTATTAGCAGTTTGAACTCACCTCACATTTTGATAATGAGAATGTATGCCCAAGGTGCAGCCGCCCGTTCATATATGGATAAGGAAACGTACACATGAATTTTTCATGAGGCTTCCCATCATCTGGTGCTTCCATTTCAAATATTTTTTCACTGTCCCATTTTGCCTGGACTTTCTTTTCAATTTCCTGTAGATATTCCACCTTAAAGGTGCCCTTCCGATCTAAAGTCGCCTAAAATTTAAAGTATTATGCATAAGTATTTGATAACATACGCCAGATTGAAGTTCTTCCCTTCGCCCGGCTTCAGGAAAATGGGGAAGGTTGTCACTATGATTAAAGAACTTCTCCAAACACCATGATAAGAAAAAAGGTTTCAAAATACGATTATTATCAAAAAACCTTACCATTACACTGATGTTTTATTCAGCAATTTCCATGCGCAAATCCTAAAAGGAAACGACGAAGAATAAAATTTTTAGGCAGGGGCACGTTGCCACGACACTGACAGGTAGGGTACGGTAGCAAGCAAATTAGCAATCAAACAGTGACAGTGACAGCTGACGGCAAAAAACAGCTGTTAAGAGCTGTTTGCAAAACGTCGTCTATTTGAACCTCGGCCAAAGAGTATTTATTTAAAAAAGTATACGGAATATCATTTTTTTAGGTGGTTGGCCTTGGCACGGTCGTGAGCACCATAACCGGGGCCGACGACTTAACGTGCTCTTCGAGGCACAGAAGGATTTTGATTTGATATTATAGTCACCTGTCCACGGACCGATTGCGGCAAGTGCGGCTGTTATTTAGTCATACAAAGATTTCAAAATATATGTACAAAATGTCCGGGTTTGTAATATTTAAAAGACAATAAAGATAAAAATATTCTACTTCTTGTGGGTCTATTCTTCTCACTTCCAAACGTATAGCAATTTTTTCATTTGACTTATTTGTTTCGACCCCTTCCTCAACAAACTTAATCCTCAAACACACGAGAAGAAGAATCCTCGCAGAAGAATGCGACTGCCTCCCACGCCCCCCGCCCCCTCACTATACACCATGGCTCTGATCACGGCTAGCTGTGAGACTGCTCTAGTGAGAGCATGGTGCTGTACTGGCCAAGCAGGTCAGTGCATCATGGTGTAAAGGGCCATATTAACACTGATGTCACACTGTTGGCATTCGTGGATAGTCTCCCGTCTCGCCTTTTTGTGCAGCTATTTCCAGTCACCACTATGACCCGACAAAACCTGCATCAAACGGAAAGACAGCGTACAGTGCTGCCTCCATGTCCATTTTTCTAGGATCGGCTGGGCCCACAGTTCAGTGACAAGGATATTTAAAGCCTCTCTCTACTTTGGCCTAGTAGTATAACTTGACTTAGACTAGATAGAAGCTTGCTCCTAATCATTTTTACCCAACTGACTCAGAAGGAAGGTTATGTTTTATGGTTATGATCGTTGGACTGGCAAGTCAACAGTCACAAGTTCAAACTCAAGGCACACAAGTTAGTGTGCCTTAAATTGACACTGACTGCTAAAAGTGGTTAAGGAAAACGTACGATACGTATACGTTCGTGACGAGGAAACCGACATACCTGAGAGATGTTCTCGATGGTGTGTAAAGCCATGTTGCTATCGAGCACACGATAAGAAAAGAAGAAGATAACATTTTAACTTACGTTGAATCTAAAATTATAGAAATTAGTACACCCTACCCGTAGCCCTAAAAATACTTTCTGATGAGTTTTGGCTACGTTCTGTGACCGGCCACCTGCCTGATGTCAACTATTATTCTTCTATTATCAAAATATGAATGATGCTTAGATTTTCCGAAGAATAAGAATAATATTTATGGCTAGATTAATATATTTTACTTGCTTTTTAAATTCTATCTCCAGATATATCACACCAATTTTAATCCATCCGCTATGTTCAGATGCTATCATTCTATTACACTCAACTAACCGGGCAAGTAAAATATATTAATCTTTATGCCATAAATATTATTCTTATTTTTCGGAAAATCTAAGCATCATTCATATTTTGATAATAGAAGAATAATAGTTGCCCATAAACACACTTTAAATTACGCATGTACCCAAAGCTTTAGTTAAGCCATTTAAAAATATACGTTTAAAAAAAAACTTGCCAAAAATTGGCGGCAGTGGCGGTACGCAATATCTGTCATTTTGCCGGAAACTTCGCCCGCTACCCTTGCTTTATTCAACGCGTTTACAGTCAGGTGAAGCAGAATTTTGCTTGTAATTATTGTGAAATCGGTGGTATTTCCTGAAACAATCGCCTCGTGACAATGGCGCCTAGGTCTGCAAAAGCAAAGGTATGTAAAATTTGCTTCAAACCACTTGAAATCTTGAGATCTTTGCAAGGAATTTTCAGACGGGTTCAGCATTGTTATCGATGGGCACATAAACTGTGCTAGTGTCAGACCAATTCAACTACAATTTATTTGGAATTACTGATAAAAGTTCGTAATGATTTTCATTTAAAACGTGAGATTTTCGATATATTTTCCGTAACAATAACCGCAGTTTTACAAACACATGTCTGAGCACTGCATAAATCTGGCGGCGCAATTGGCGCCACTTATTGTTGTATGTAAAGCCAATGTACTTACCTTACCTATTCACGACTGCTTGCTTCGGCGGTTACTTTACTTCATATAATATTTTTAACTAAAAATAAAGCATTGTCTACAGAATTTGTAGGTTCTTTTTATTTTATTGTTAGCTCGAGTTCTAATTTTAGTCATTATTTCCAAAAGTCAATGTAGTCTTTATGTAGCATAAGTAAATAATCATGTCTTACCTATGTGATTTCTCTCAATATGATATGGACTTAGTCTCTATGTACTTAGATAGTCTTTAAATTAATATCTATAATGTATGTGCCTAGAATTAGGAAAGAATAATCTATGCAAATGTGTTTTTACAGAAAGCTGCTGAAGTGAAAGTGACAGAAAATGATGCCCCCAAAAAAGGTAGAGGGAAAAAGAATGTGTCAGAGCCTGAGCCTGAAGCAGACATAGAATTGAATGAAAAAGCTGTCTCAGTCACTGAAAAGAAGCCTAAGCGTGGAAAGAAAGCTGCAAATGATTCAGGTGAACCTCAGGTAAATGACAAAAGTGAAGAAGTAGGGCCAACAGCTAAGAAGGGTCGTAAGAAGAATGTTGATGACATAGATCCGTTGGACAAACAAGCATCAAATGGTGAACAATCAGCAGAAGAGGATTCTGTTCAGACTGAGGAAAATGAGCACAGTGATGATGATTTTGAAACAAATGGTCACATAGAGGAAGCACCAACTTCGGGTAAAGGTCGTAAGAAACCAGCCAAAAAGGAACCTGCAAAGAAACCAGAACCAAAATCTGGCAGGGGCAAGAAAAGTGCAAAGCAAGAAGCACCTGAAGAAGACACACCAAAGGATGAAGTAGAAGAAAAACCTAAATCAGCTGCTAAGGGCAGAGGAAGGAAAGCAGCCAAAGTTGAGACTGAACTTGAAGTAGAAAAGTCTGATAATGAAGAGGAAGTCAAAGAGAAGCCTGCACAAAAGGGCAGGAAAAAGGCACAAGCCAAAGCACAAGAAAAATTTGAGAATGATATAGATGAAGACGAAGAGGAAGATAAACCAGAACCTAAGAAAAAAGAACCTAGAGGCAGAAAAAATCAGCCAAAAAAAGCAGCACCTAAAGAGGATGTTGATGATGAAATAGATGAGGAAGAAACACCATCCTCTAAGAAGAGAAAGGTGGGCAAAAAAGGTGAATACAAACAACTATTCAGAAAGAGATTTTTTCATAAATTTTAGTAATGCATCTTATAATTTCATCTTACTCATTGTTAAAATGTTACTTTCCAGCTGACCCGAAAAATGATGAAGATGAAGAAGTTCCTGACGTGAAACCAGCTAAAGGTAAGAGGGGGCAGAAGAAGGCAGCTGAAGCAAACACAGAGACTGATGAGGACCCTCTAGATAGTGAGCCAACGTCAAAACGTCGGCGCAAGGGGGCAGAGGAAAAGGGTAACTAGTACTATTGATTATAATTTAAACATTTGACAAATATTGTTTTGATTAAGTGTGTTTTATCATTAATTATTATTCATAATAAAACTTTTCCAAATGTATTATGTTGAATGCTTTATTTTTTCTACCTTACTATAGGTGCAACTAGGTAGGTGTCATGGGGATGTGGCTCCATAAAGTCATGCCACTACATTCACAGGAAAACTAACATTCCTATATAATATTTATCATACATATATTTTGAGTCTAGGCCCCTTTTCTACAAATCCTAGTTATGCCTATGCTTACTATATTTTCCTCTATGAAAACTAAGTATTATACATAATTATTTTAAGTAACATTGTACTTTATATGCTTCTTAAAATACATAATATGAATTTTAACATATTATGTGGATAAGTTTGATAACAATAAATAGAAGTGCATATTATGTAATAGGAAAATGTATAATTAGTACATACTTTTGAGTATATCATAATATATAGGTATAACTAATTAATATTGGGTTTCCAATGAGGTGACTAATTATTTATTAGTAATTTAAAAAAGATGTACTTCTTTGCATGGTAATTCTTAAGTTATGTATGGCTATTAGAGGTTCTTATTATAAATAGTGGCCGTGTGTTAATGATAAAGCTGGGAAATCCATAATATTGAGTGGTGCTTCTTATATTTGGCGGTATTCACGTGTATGTAACATTGGGCGTTCTTTGACGTAGAATATGAGTAATAGTTGTACCTATTCACTAAAATGAATAATTTACTATGATAATGCACACAATCATCACTGCCGAGATATAACATGAGAACATATTATGACAATATGAATAAAAAGAAATATTAGAGAGGTAGCTGTTTAAGTCATGTTCTATTACATGTGAAAGTTGTGTATTTCAGCACCTGCAGAAGATACAAAAAAGAAAGCACCCGCTAAAAATAAATCAGTTACAGATTTTGAGTCACTAGACTTCTCAAATTCTTCCAACAATAGTCAGGGTAAAGAGTGGAATTTTAAAATATCAAGCTGGAATGTTGATGGTATAAGGGCATGGGCAACTAAAGGTTCTCTTGACTATTTAAAATACGAGAAACCAGATATATTGTGTTTACAAGAAATAAAATGTTCACAAGATAAACTGCCAAGTGAGATAGCAAACCTACCTGGCTATCACGGGTATTGGTTAGCTGGTGAAAAAGATGGCTATGCAGGCGTAGGCATTTATACAGCAAAACTTGCTATGAATGTTGTGTATGGATTACAAAACGAGGAGTTGGACTCGGAGGGTCGTATAATAACTGCAGAGTATGAGCAATTTTATTTAGTATGTACATATGTGCCAAACTCTGGACGTAAACTAGTCACACTTCCTAAAAGACTGCAATGGAACGAGGAATTTCGTAAACATATAAAGGAGTTAGATAAGAAGAAGCCTGTGATAATTTGTGGTGATATGAATGTTTCACACCAAGAAATAGGTACATGTTTTATATTAATTTATAACAAGCCAATTATAATGCATGCATGGTCTAACTCATATATTTTTAGCCTTGTCTTCACACTCATAGTAGTAGTGTTGCTGTAGTGTTAGTGTCTAAAAAATAAATCCTGTTTACCAAGAAAAGTTGAAACTGGTAAGTGAATGGCTTGAAATTGTGGAAAGGATTCACATATTTTCTAGTATGAAAATTTGACTAACAATTACCGCTTGCAGATTTAGCCAACCCTAAAACGAATAGAAAGAACGCTGGTTTTACTGACGAGGAGCGGGCCGGGATGACCGAGTTACTTGGGGACGGGTTTGTTGATACATACCGATACTTATACCCTGATAAAACTGGCGCCTACACTTTCTGGACCTACATGATGAATAGCCGGGCGAAGAATGTGGGATGGTAAGACTTTATTTTTATTGGCTATAATATAATAATGTGGAGACATGGAAGCTGACTAGAAACTATAAGACACTTAGAAAGCTATATAGGAATTGGACTGAGCCATGCGCGACGTAACTTTTCTGTTGCCATCCTAAATTTTAAACTGCATTGCTGTCAGAATGATAAACTTTGTGGGTTGGGCAAGACATCTAGCTAGAAGGGATGATGGGCGAAGGTGCAAAGTTTAGTAATACGTCCAAAAGCGCGTTGTTAAATCCACAACAAACAAAATAAAAGCAAAAAAAGACCTTGCAAAAATGAAAGCAGGCTCATGAATGATGAATTTATAAAGATATAATGTACCTAACTGAAGCACTTCTATTGAAATCGGTATATCCGATCAGAATCTAAGGTTTGACCTTTTAATCGAGGGCAAAGATACCTTTAACAGTGATAACTTTATGGGTTAATCTTAAAATTTTCGGTTGCTAATTCCATCAGCTTTATAGGAATTAATCTATCTAGAAATAAGTGGGGATGTGCTTTTTCATAGTGACTATCTGTCAATAGCGCGTTTTTGAAGAAGAGCTAGACACTGGTTAACATAGTTGATATTTCTCATTAAATTGTTTCAGGCGTTTGGATTACTTCATAATGTCAGAAAGACTGCTACCAGCTTTGTGCGATAACGTTATAAGAGACAAAGTTTACGGTAGCGACCATTGTCCTCTATCGCTTTACCTGCATTTGAGCACTGCTGACAAGCCTAAAGAATAACTTGCAAAGATCTGATTTTAATTTAATTCATTGTTTATAAAACACTGAGACAAGATCAACATTTTTCTATATTAATTTTGTATGATTGTGACACTATAAAATAAAGACGTTACTCTTAAGTGGCTGATTATTCTTATTATTTAAAAATAATATCCGAAAATACTACTGCTACGATAGCTCGGTGACTCCAAAGTGTGTTTTGGCCTCCGACAGCAAAAACACCTAGTGAAACGAATATAAGCAATCCGTAAAACTATCGAATTATCCATAATAATATAAATGTGAAAGTAACTGTTTGTTTCTTACCTTTTTAAGACTAAACGGCTGAACGGACCGTAATGAAATCTGACAAGGAGATAGTATAGACCTTCGAGAAGGACATAAGCTACCTTTTGTCACGCAAAACGAAATCGCGGGCATCAGCTAGTTATGTATAAAAAATGGTGTCATAATAACTTTTTTACTGGTTCTCAAAATATGGCTAGCGCAGTGATCGGGCGATAGGCTCCTGGGCCACAGGTCGCTAGTTCGATTCCCGCACTTAACAAGTATCTTTGGGATCAATATCAACATTTTCTTATTGTTTATAATAATAATAATTTTTATTGACATAAATTATAAAATCATTTTTAAGAATTCCTTAGCTCCTGCGCTAGTGTACACTGTATTACAGGAGTTATGTTCTTCCCCTTATTACTTTATTACATGTTATTCATGACATCCAATGATTAAAAAGCGAATCAAAAGTAATAGAAATAATAAAAGTAAAAGTAAACTAACATAATACTAAAACTTTTTAAAAATTTGTTTATTTTTCTAGATGCGTTGTCTGGACGGGCAGTATGTGCTCGCACGTGTTAGTTGGGGTGTGAATGGGGTGTAAGGGGTATGGGTAGTGGTGTGTGTGTTTTGGGGGGAGGAGTATGAGTGTGTGTATTTAGTGAGGGTGAGTTTATAAATTACCTGGTATTTTAATTTACTTCCTTTGTCGTTGCTGTTGCATACCTTTGTTGCTCTGAGCTACTGACTTTAATCTAGAAGTACAGATAGTAATACCTGTGAATAGTGTAAGCTTTATCTTGTATGTTAATACATCCATTTTTATCCATCATGGACTTGTGTAATTGGACTATTACCGACTTGAAACTTCAACTACTAATTTCACCGCGATTCCGAATTCGCAGTTACATTCACCGCAGGTTATAGTCCGTTGAAGATGATGACGGATTTCGTCACTTTATGCAGACCGGTTACATTTAGTCTGCACAAGCACTTCGCGCTCGCCTCCTAGTAGCGATCGTGCAAGTTCTACCTTCTATTTTGCCGCTTTGCCACAATTTTCCGATAGATTTCGCATCAAAATCCCTGTGTGGTAATCCGGTCAGAAAGCTCGCCACCTCGAAAGAGGCCGTAATATATTCCCCAATCAGCCTGCCGGCCATCTCACGATTTTCTATACGATATGCTGTAAACCAGGCGCGGATACAACCCTCGAAAAAGGTTGTAATCGCTGTCGGGGTAACAGTCCGTTTTAAGGTAGCCGCTGGGTGTGTTCACCGAAGTCCCATGGGCTGTCAAAGACGAGTTCATCGTTTACTCAACGCCAACGGTGACACCACTCACCACAATATGTAGGGCAGCCCGTCTTGAGGTCGTGAAAAAAAATGAGTCTAATTTTTGCATCGCTAACTGGAGACCTAACTACAGGATCCTTCGCAAAGCCTGTGCAATCTAATGGTCGACCTAGTCAACAACAACTGACGGTGCGGGGGAGTCATCTATTGCGCGTGATTGGCGTGTCTTCGGCGAAAAAAATAATGCCGACGCTCTGGAGAAGCACCCCCATCTGTTACTACAGAGTTCTGAACATGATCCCGGGAATTTGCGGCAAAGCAGCCCGATCTCCAACGAATCCTGATTTGGTAATGGTAGAAACAACTTACCTACGCTATCGTGGGCAGGGCACATCATAATTGCGACGATAAAACCTCTAATGGAAGAGTGGCTTAAGCGGCCACATGGTGTTCTCAGCTTTCACACGACGCAGATATTATATTTTAAACCCCTGATAAAAATGACACATTATTGTTAAAAAAAAGTTGTTTGTAAACTTTTCAAGATTGTTCACCACCTTGTCCATTCATTCGGTGTGCTGCTTTAACTTTTCCCTATGATGTTAGTTTAATAAATATAAAGATGCAATTTCCTGAAAATGGTCCTGCCGGCGCCATAGCGCACATGTAAGATCTCATAATTCGATTTCTGCTGACATCTTTGGAGGAGCGGATATTTGTTTAACCAATTTTACTTACTGAATATATGTGGTAGGTTAAGTCCTACTTTCTTCGAGATAAAAAACAATTTACGGTACCTATAGTTTAATTCACACACTGATATAGCACCGAATAATGTACCTACAATATAATTTTTTATATCACATTCAACCCAGATCCACGAATCTCAAGATTTCCTTTTGTACATGCCAGTATTTACAATGTATCTAAAATATTCTCATTTCTGTATATATTTTTCAGTCCATGGTGATTTTCTAAAGGAAAGCTGTGAATTGAAATTGTTACGTTTGTAAAGTGGCGTTAAATGTATAAGCATTTCGCCGCAGTCCTTCTGGTGGATTCTGATGTTCACGATGTTTGCCACTCTTGGACGGTCTGGGATGGTATGCCGATTTTGGCCGTCTAGGTCGTACATGCACGTGAAATTCGTCAGAGTCCTCACTATAGATTCTTCCAATAACTATGATGGTTAGTAGAATAAGTATCTTGATCATGATAAGTGTTTTTGTAATATTAAACTAATAGTTTAAGGTAATGAAATATATTGCTATACCAATGCCAATATATTACCTAAGGATTGACTGGTATGTTCGTTAAAAATATAGGTATTGCTATAATCGATTTTCACGCCTAATTCTCCATTATTGCGTATATTAATTATTGTTCATTCTCTTAAACATAATATAACAAGATACAATACTTATCTAACAACACGCCGTTATTAGATAACGTAATTTATATGAGGTCGCGCAGGCACTGTAAGTTATAATTGTACCGAGATTGGTCGTTGACAGCGACTAACATAATTAACATAACCGCGCGGAACACAGGTTGGGTTATAATGACCCATCCAATTCTTCAATGCCCTGTTTCTTTTTTTCTACATTAGTTGCGTACCTAGTCAGTTTTCTCAGTAACTGAAAGTAGTGATAAATAACACGCTTTTTTTTACTTACCTTAGTCGGCACTTATGAGTGGCGATAGATATTTGCCTGCTAAGTTGGTATCGGGTAAATATGACCCACCTGTCTTCACGTACTTATTCAATTCGTGCCATATTGTGTAATGTAATATTGAATTAGTTGCACGTTATTTCGCAGATTTTTATTACATTAGCATTAGTAACATTTAGGATACATCTAATAATTGTATAATTCTGGTAGGTACTGGAATTACCATTTAGGATACACCTAATAATTGTATAATTCTGGTAGGTACTGGAATTACCATTTAGGATACATCTAATAATTGTATAATTCTGGTAGGTACTGGAATTACCATTTAGGATACACCTAATAATTGTATAATTCTGGTAGGTACTGGAATTACCATTTAGGATAGACCTAATAATTGTATAATTCTGGTAGGTACTGGAATTACCATTTAGGATACACCTAATAATTGTATAATTCTGGTAGGTACTGGAATTACCATTTAGGATACATCTAATAATTGTATAATTCTGGTAGGTACTGGAATTACCATTTAGGATACATCTAATAATTGTATAATTCTGGTAGGTACTGGAATTACCATTTAGGATACACCTAATAATTGTATAATTCTGGTAGGTACTGGAATTACCATTTAGGATACATCTAATAATTGTATAATTCTGGTAGGTACTGGAATTACCATTTAGGATACATCTAATAATTGTATAATTCTGGTAGGTACTGGAATTACCATTTAGGATACACCTAATAATTGTATAATTCTGGTAGGTACTGGAATTACCATTTAGGATACACCTAATAATTGTATAATTCTGGTAGGTACTGGAATTACCATTTAGGATACATCTAATAATTGTATAATTCTGGTAGGTACTGGAATTACCATTTAGGATACACCTAATAATTGTATAATTCTGGTAGGTACTGGAATTACCATTTAGGATACACCTAATAATTGTATAATTCTGGTAGGTACTGGAATTACCATTTAGGATACATCTAATAATTGTATAATTCTGGTAGGTACTGGAATTACCATTTAGGATACACCTAATAATTGTATAATTCTGGTAGGTACTGGAATTACCATTTAGGATACACCTAATAATTGTATAATTCTGGTAGGTACTGGAATTACCATTTAGGATACACCTAATAATTGTATAATTCTGGTAGGTACTGGAATTACCACAGTGAATAAGGAGTCCAAAGATTTGCTGGTGAAACATGCAACCACCTGGATTTTTTTAAATGCCAGGTACTTGCAGAAGATACCAGATATCAGCAAAGAAAGTCCGCAAGAAGACCTTAGAGCATTTTGGTTGTTACATTTACAAGGCTTGCCATACATTAATTATTTGCCTTGAATTGCACAAATTTGTTAACTAACAGTGACCGACTAACAGACTGATACCAGAATAATATTCTAATATATATAATAAATATGTTAATATATCAGTCTGTTAGTCGGTCACTGTTAGTTAACAAATTTGTGCAATTCAAGGCAAATAATTAATTATATTCCAGAAGACCTCACATCATATTTTAACACTTAATTATTTTAATTCAGTCTTTTATTAGTTATGGCTAAGCAATAAAATAAACTTTATAAAATCATTGTCCTAAGTTTTTTGAGGTAGGTACAAGAAATGACCATAAATATTACAGTTTGGTACATAAATATGTGCTTGTTGTATGTAAAGAGTTCAAAATAAATAAGTAAAAGTAAAAGATCCTGCCCAATTCAAAAGTGGGTAAATATGACCCACCATATGTTTGGTGTCAGATTTACAACCTGTGTCCCGCCGGGTTAAATTGGTATCAGCTCTGGTTAATATGCACTACCATAAAAAAAAGACGCGGGGGACGGGCGGAATGCCACAAAGGGAGCTATTTCTAAGCAAGAATTTATATTGATATGGGACAACATTCATAAAGTAGGTATTTTAACTGAAAAATAGGCTTCTAAGACATCAAGACAGGGGTGTATGGGAGCGGAAATGACATTGCAGGTGAAAGGGATTATGTTCCAAAATTATACCTACTAGATTATAGTAACCTACTAGACTAGCCTATGTAGCGCGCATGTGCAATAAACAAGGCATCATACACTTTTCCCAGATTAAAACGTAGGTAGAGCTTTTACTGCTTCAACCCTGCTCTCCAATCGAGTATATGAGAGTGGTTTTAGACTTAAAGTTGGCACTTCTTTAGCAAGTATTTGCCAGCGTGCTGTTGACGCAGAAAAAAAAAACATAACTTGCACAATTGATAATAAATCGTCAATTTCTAATGAACATTTAGAAGCGTCATTCTACCAAATTAAAGCTGTGTGCTGCACAAGGTACATAAAAACAGGTGGCCGGCACGCGCCTTTAGGAGCGATGCGACACCACGCCAATGTAATCTTTATGCTTTATTTTAATACAGTGGAGTTAGCAATAAATGTTGGTGTCCTTTCAAAAGAATCATAACAGGTGCCTTTGGGAGCGATGCGCCATCACGCCAATATAATGTTTATTTTACTGTTTTAAGGTTGATTTTATTGTGTTTAGTAGGTATAGGAGCCGCTCTTGGCGCGCCTTGCTCTTTACCGCGCCCGGCGTCGGTCGTTTAGGCCGGGCGCATATTGTCCCCCATACTGTCAACACGACAGAATTCTCACAGTATACGGCGTCTGGAACAAAATGTACGAGTAGAGTGCGTTAGCAGCACACGTCAGAAATTTCTGATAGTATATTTCGGACAATGTGCGCCCGACCTAACACGGGTACATGCAGGGTGTTTGAGAGCGACGCATGCTCTTTGAATGTTGCGAGAGGCGCTCGGCACCCCCTACACTCCTGCGCCCGTGTGCACCGCACTCCCATGCACCATAGGTGAAACCGCCTCTGATACGAGTTTATGTTATATCCGAACTGAGAAAGGAAGAAACGCGAGACATTTTTAAATAAAATGAGGCATTACAATTCAATAATTTATTACAAACTCGATGTCAAATGTTAAACAACACAACATATTATTATAAACATTTATGTATATATCTAGATAAAGTAAGAGTGTGAAAATAATGAATCTAAATCAAATCTAAGTATCAGTATTTAAAAGGTGTTGACGTGTGATAGATTTATAAGGAACTGTGGACTATGGTTATTGAACAAAACGCAGTTAATACTTATCTCTTTTGCCCAATGTACCTGTACTACGATTGTTTGTATTTGTTACAATATATGCAGTTTATCTTTAAAAATATATTGTTTGTCAAAAAACTAAACAGGGAATACCGCGTTACCTCAAAACTTATAAAGGACCATAAAATGGGCAGTTTATAGCCCTTGACATTTTATAAACTAGCGGCCGATTGCCGAATATATTGAGTACGGAAAATTAAATATTGCATTTTGTGAGTTACGAATTTTTGGTCAGAAAATTCAGAATCACGACAGAAACTCTTCTCGTCTAAATCGGCTGTCACACATAACTGGTTCGGTCGAAAGTATGCCAAAGCCAAAGGCATTTTTCAAACAGAACATGTTCTTCCATCACTGGCTTAATCATGGAAGTTTGGTTAGTCTGGCGTTGTTTAGCGGAAGATTAATAGCGTCATAGACTGTGGTGGTAGGATACACTTGTGATTTTGTGACAATTAAAATTACGGCCTAAATACGGAAATTACGTCGTTTTGTTTATTTGCTAATTTACCACCTTACATATAATGTTCTACAAAATATAATAAAGGCGACCGCAAGGCTTCATCACTAACTTTATCCCTCTGTCATTATTTATGAAACTTACTCTAAACTTTACTGAAACAATATATTACTAGCTTAGCAAAGAGGAATAACTCAATATTAATACAAACATTTTACTGTTTCAAATGTAGCAGTGACACATTTGGACCTTTGCGACGATACTTCAAGTGTGCCTGAAAAGATAGAAAATATTTTTTTTATTTTTAAACTCTTTATTGTCCACCAAATAAATTATAATATGAAATATTTAACTTAATATTAATGTACAATGGGAGGCCTTATCACTTTCTGCGATAAAATTTTAGTTTGTGATAAGTTAAATGTTTTTTTTTTATAAAGCCAGGATAATAAACAAATACCTTTATTATGTCAGCAAATGGTGTTCTATCTAACACAGTGTAGGCAGCAATCAAACTACTCATAGCACTAGGTTCAAGTTCCTTAAGTCCAGAACAGAAAAGAGCTATGCCAACCTCCAAACCAGTGCCAAAGTCAGATTCATCTACAGCTATACTAGCATAAGTTATTACTGGCTGAAGTTCTGACAGAATGTTATCTTTATCATTCTGATTTTTAGCTTTTTCTAAACTGGCAAATAGTTTCTTCAGGTTTGCTGTTGAAGTAAAACATATATTATTTTTTGAAGAAACCTGTATTGAAAGACATATTTATCTTTAAGTCCAAAAGTACTTACCTATTAATTCGTAAAACGCAAAGAATAATAAGGTAAGGGCAACACAAAAAAAAATTGACCAAAACGTACAATAAAAAGATCATAAAAAAAAAGTCTTAGCAAATTCATGACCTTTTGAGGGCCACTGACATATACAAAAGACAAAATAATTTCATGTCACAATTTTGTTACTTTATGCTAATGTCAATACAATATTTATCTTCTAATAAAGATGTGGTGTGGAGACCAAAAAAATATCACTAAGTCTGTGGCATTCAAAAGGTTAATAATATATCTATTTGGTAATATGTTTAGCCTTACCATCAGTTTCTACCAAACGTCTATATCCTAACTGGGTCTTCTTGTTGTAAGGCACCACAATACCTGCTCCATGGAAAGATCTACATACCATATGTGGAGATCTTTTCTTCATACTGAACTCTTCTAATGAAATATTATTTTTCTCAGTATATGCCTTAATTTTGTCAATTAATTTTTGACATGCCATTGCGGTAAAAGGTGAATGCTTTTTCTCATTTTGTAAATACAAACTGAAAAAAGCAAATCAATAAAGACTTTGGTAGACCACTAAAATCAGAAATATATATATTAGAACACGGATGTACCTAAAAAGCAGGTGGTGTTCTGCTTACACCAACCCCAATGGTAAAAAGGCGTGAGGCTATGTACGTATACCAAAAAACTTCTACAACATTCTTAATTTAGCTTAATTAGTTTTAGAAGTAATTTTAGAAATTGCAAGGTCAGATAACTTCCGAGTGATATTTGCATACTCAATCACTAATACCTATTAGAAAATATTTCCTTTAATCATTCTCAAAAATAAGATTTTATATTAAGATTAGAGAAAGATTTTATTGCTAAATTAATATAACTACTCTTATAAGTTTTTAATACTCACTAAACAGCTCCAAATATGTTTTCAGCTAAAGGTGTTATGTGGTAATCCTTTTCACTGTCATTACTGGCCACAAATACTGGTTTCTGGTCTGGGACATCCCGAAAATAGCCTATGTGATACTCACTATTCTTTTTTTTCTTAAGAATAGCCTGTAAATGAAAGATTTTTTATTCATATTAATAATCCTTATTGTATTATATTACTTGTCTTATTCATATATAATTGTCCCAACCTTATCACTGACCGACAATGACAATGTTGTGAACCAATTTGCAACAATCTATTTCTCAAAACAGTCTATTTTTCACTAAATGGTTGCAACGTCGCACGTCCCAGTCCGTACATAGCACATGTAACAACATAGCAAACATTATCATCTAAAAAATATAAACATCTGGTTTGTACCATAATCTATTAATTCATGATATTACGCCTTTGAGTGAATAGGTCACGGTTGGTTTATTTTCCTTCCTTCATTCATTGTATTAAGTTAAACCTACTTAAAAAAAAAAAAAAAAACTATATCTATCTCGCAATTTAGATACTTCGCACAATTACCAATCTAAAAACAGAAAGAAATCATTCTTGTTATTACAAACATGTATATAAGGCAGTTTTGAAATAGATTGTTGTATTATAGACGGTTTGGACAACAAAACAATATTGTTATTAAAAACATGTATAGACAGCAGTTGTAAAATAGATGGTTTGGAAAACGAAACAATATCTTTATTACAAACATGTATATAGACGGCAGTTGTGAAATATATCGATGTAAAATAGAAAGTTTGGCCATTGTTGGCAACACATAAACAATATTTCATTGTGTTATCAAACAATCACGTCACAACACATAGCTAGCAGTTGCCATAAAACTAGCATGTGTTCCATTTACAAAATACTATAAATATTAACCAATATTATCACCTGAAATTCTGGAGGATCATAAAAATATCTCCAGTGTACTAAGTACAATTCTTTATTTTCCAACTTAGGCAGCTTTCCTAAAAGTAACTCATAAGGACCAATTGGCACCAAATTCACACTTGCTAATGTATCTTCTACTGATTTACCACATTCAGCGACACATTCATAAAATTTGAAAAAGTCTTCAGGCATTTCTACTAAGAACAGTTCTTTCAAGATGCTGTAATCTGTGTTTTTATCATAAAATGTTATTTCTTCTGGAAATTCTACACCCATGTGTTCATCGCGTATACTTTCTTCCGACTTTGACGCTTCAGTTATAACATTACTATCTTCATTTGCCGCTTTTTCTTTACTGTTAGCGTTTGGTAGCTCATTCTTGTCATGAGGGTTAGGTGAATGCCGTGGAGAGTCTCTAGTATACGGGGAGAATCTTCGCTTACTGCGATGAACATCTTTTCTTGTGTTTTTAGGTGGATGTTTGAAATTTGTATGATGTTCCGAGTTCTTTTGATAGCATTTCGTACCGTATTTACATACCGTTCTGGGATCATTAACGTACTGTTTCCATTCATCAGCCATGTTAAAGTTAAATTGATTATTTTAGGGTACGGTAAAGAATACTTTTGGTTGGCACTTTAATTTGCTAAAAATCACTCGCAGTCGCAACTCGCATCCTCCTAGCTTTATTTACATCCGATTTGTCAATGTCAATCAAACATAAACAGTCAAACTGACACTGACGCGGGTCGCTGGTCAGCTTTTTTTTTTTTTTTTTTTTTTTTTTCCCTTCGCCCTAATCGGGCAGGCTAAGGTCTTGGACCATACCGCCTCGTCTTCAGTGTTCTTGAATAAAAGTAAGGCCAAAGCCTCGTCTTCAGTTACATCCTTCTTGTTTAAAGTAAGTAAGGCCGAAGCCACGTCTTCAGTTTTATCTTTCTTGTCCAAAAATTAATAAGGCCACAGCCACTTCTTCAGTGTTCATTAGTCAAAATCATAATAATATGGTGTATTATCCGTGTATTCGTCATAAACTTGTTGTAAAGTAAGGTCATATCCGGGTCATATCCTTCTATTAGTCCCCCGAACGGTCAAATTGCCCATCCAGTACTGTCAATAAAATTATACAGTGCTGTATATGTAGTGTAATTTTCCAGCAAACCTTGAGTGTCGCGCGGGATGCTTGCTGGCATTTTATATATTTCTAATAATTTATCAGTTAGAAGAATTCTTTGTAAACCATATGCAGGGCATTCAAAAATTATATGATCTAGGGTCTGATCACTTCCTAAGTCACAATTTGTACAAACAGGCGATGTTATAATTTTCATTCTGAATAAATGTGCATTGAATCTTCCATGTCCAAATCTAAGACGATTTAAGGTAATATAAAATTTTCTGCTCTTAGGAAGAACAGAACTGGTGAACCAGGGCGCAGAACCAATGGTTTGATTTATTTTCGCATACCATTTTCCTTTAGTTCTCAGTGTTTCTTGCCAGTTCTCATGCCAAATAAAGGTGTTTTGTTCGTGTAATTTAGTGAGCAGATCAGAACTTGGTATGGCAACATTTTTTGTTTCTAAGATGTCAACGTCAACAATAACTCTTGCAAGATAATCTGCGTTTTCGTTTCCTGTTACTCCTATGTGGGAAGGTGTCCATATTAAACTTATTGTAAATCCTCTAGAACAAAGATCAGCGTATAAAGTCCGAATCTCATATAAAATATTTCCGATATTAGCGTCCAGTTTCGGGTTTTGTAAGGACATGAGAACACTCATGCAGTCGGTCGCTATAAGCCAAGTTGTGTGCCCAAGATTCTTTTCATGTATGTACTGCAGAGCTGATAAAATGGCTAGAGATTCTGCTGTAAATATAGACATGGCTCCAGGTAACCGAACTCCATGTCCAACAGTAAGATGAGGTAGGTATATAGCTAGCGAAACATTTCTATTGTTTTTTGATCCATCGGTAAATATATGCCTGTACCCAGGGAACTCTGCAATTAACTGATAGACATCTTCTTTACTCCGAAGGTCACGATTAATGTGAATGTCCATTGGCCAGAATTTGCTGATATAATTACCAGAATAGCATGGCCATCTGCCTTTACATTTCTCAATTTGGAATTGATCATCAATACTGATTAGGTTACAAAAGTCATGAAATATATAGGGGACATTTACGGAATTAGAGGGACTGTATGATCTATAATAAAATAATATTTTCTTTAATAAAGGATGATTTTCGAAAGATAAAAGTTTGAGAATGTATTTGGATTTTAAAAACTGAAATCTTATATTCATAGGAGGAGTGTTACACTCAATTTGAAGTGAATTAATTGGAGTTGTCTTCATTGCACCAGTTACACATCTAAGATTATGATTTTGAAGAATCTCCAATTTGTGAACCAATCTCTGATCAGACCCAAAGCATAAAAATCCATATTCAAAATGACTACGGACTAAAGATTTATATAGCATAAGCAAAATTTTAGTATCAGCTGCAATTGACAATGACTTTACAAAATTAAATGCTTTATTAGCTCTACCTAACAAGTAATCAACATACTTAGTCCATGACAGGTTGCTTGTTAAAATTATACCCAGAAACTTTACTTCATTCACTATTGGAAGAACACTATTATTGTAATAAATATGTAGGTCTGTTTCACACTCTCCAAACACTATAACTTTAGATTTTTCTGGACTAATATCCAAGTTTAGATAATGAAAATAGTTCTTTAGCTGAGTTAAAGCTGTGTTTAAAATAGTTACAACTGAACTTATATCTGAACCTGAAGTATAGATAACCAAATCATCTGCAAACTGCAAATTTGTCACTTCAAGACCAAGTACAATGTTTAGTCTGTGTAAATAAAGAAGATAAATCAATGGACTGAGAATGCCACCTTGACATACCCCTTTGTATGAAAAACGTGGCCCTATTAAATGTTTATTCACTTTCACATATACTTCTCTACTATGTAAAAAGTTAAAGATCCAAATTATAATTTTTTCAGGAATTCCAAGGGCACGAAGTTCCCCACATAAAATGTGCAGATTGATGTTATTGAAAGCACCCACTACATCAAAGAAGACACCAACAAAATGATTACCCATTTTATTAGAATTGTATATATCTAATTGCAAATGAGAAATGCTATCACGAGTGGAGAAACCGCGTCGAAAGCCAAATTGATTAGATGGTAATAGACTATTACTTTCTATATAAAATTCTAGCCTTTGTTTAATTAATTGTTCAAAGGTTTTTCCCATGCATGATGTTAATGCTACTGGCCTATATGATTCTGCTTTGTGTCTTACTTTGTTAGGTTTAAGTACTGGGATAAGACAATCTATTTTCCATTCATTTGGGATGACCATTTCCTGCCAGAGTAAATTAAAAACGCTTAGTATGTCCGAAAGTGCCCTAATTGTTACATTTTTCAACATTTTATAAGGTATTCCATCAAGGCCAAAAGCTGAATCACGTCTAGATGATATTGCAGATTTTAATTCCTGAAGAGAAAATGGATAAGTTAGATATTCATAATGTCCTGAAGTTTTTACCTCATGAGGAATTGATTGAAATGGCCCCTCAACTGTATCTGGAGTATATTTTTTAAGAAAATCAAATACCCAAGGAGAAATATTATTACTTGGAGGTGTAAATGTTTTATTAAATCTCTTTGAAATTTGCCAAACTCTAGATAATGGAGTAGTTCTATTAAATGATTCACATAGAGAAAACCAACTTAAATATCTTTCTCTTTTTAACACTAACTTTTTAAGAGCTTGTAATTTTTTAAACTCAATATAATTTTCCAATGTGGGACTGTGCTTGAATACTTTATAGGCATTCCTAGAGTCTTCTACTGCTTTAGTGCAATTTAAATTCCACCATGGTAATGGAATGCGTTTTTTACGATTATTATTTACTGATGTTGTATCTAAAGATGTAGCAGGTCTTATAGTTGATGGTAATGACATAATAACAGCTAAATTTAATAATTTTATCAACTCATTATATGTTTGTAATGGGTTATCGTGATTAATTTTAAAGTCCATTAACAAACTATCAACACTCTTCTTGTATATTTCCCAGTCAACCAGGTTAAAATTAAAATGTTTTGGCAAATTTGAAGTTTCCATATCATGTGGGATATTATAATTTTTATTAATAAGTAACCTTGTGATTACAGGTAAATGGTAACTACCTAAAGGATCATCATGAACAGACCAGTTACAAGACAATGAAATTGAAGACGATACTATAGTTAAATCAAGTGCATTTCTTTGCCACCTATCAGAGCCTACAGTAGTCATTTCTCCGTCATTCAATAAAGTCAAATTATAGGTATTAATGATTTCAAGCACCTCTCGGCCGCGGATGTTCACACTGTTACATCCCCAAGCCGAATGATGTGCATTGAAATCTCCACCCACTAAAAGAGGACCAGGAATATTGCGAATTAAATTATCAAACTGATACTTAGTAAATGAAGCATTTCCGGGACTATAAAAACTAACTAATGAAATTTCTTTATTATTGCCATATTTTAAACGAATCGCTATATTTTGTATGGAATCATCATATAAAGTATCTATTTTATTAAATTGTAAACGGTTATGTATTAAAATAGCTACACCATTGTGTGTATTACCTGAGTCTAATCTTACTATATTATATCCTTTAATACTAAATCTCATGTGAGGCTTGAGCCAAGTCTCACACAATAAAGCTACATGTATATTATACTCATGTAAAAAATACATAAAAGCATGTTTGTTACTATTGATGCTCTGAGCATTCCACTGTACAATATTCAGCTGATCCATAAAATTAAGGTTTATTTATATTATTCTGAATTTTTGATAATAGAACATCTTTTATGCTTTGAGTGGAAATACTCTTTTCGTTATTTTTATTTTGAGAAATTAATGTTACTATTGTCTGTATTAAAATATTTAAAATTGGTTCTGTTTCAATTAATGATTGTAATTGTTTAGCAGGACTGGATTTTGAAAGAGATGGAAATGACTTTTCATTGAATAAATCTACATATGATTTTTTATTAATTTTGTTTTTGTTTTCTTCCACTTTTTGTTGTTTGACTGGGCACTGTGCCGAAATAGCTATATGCTTACCTTGACAGTGACAACATGTAGCCTCTGTTGATGGTATTTGACATTCTTTATAATTATGGTCCTTTGTACATATGGAACATCTTTGGGAGTTCTTGCAGAATTTGGCTATATGACCATACCTTAGACACTTCAGGCATTGTTTCACCGGCGGAATGTACGGACGTACTTCAAATCGCCAGCTATTCAGGTCTACACTATCGGGTATTGTTGCACACGAGAATGTGATGGACACTGTCTTCGTAGGCTGAAAGGACACCCCCCCTCCTTCTGAAATAGTGCGACGCATAAATCTTCTGATAGAAATAATATTCTTTGTGCTAGTTATTGCGTTATAAATGTGTTCGTTGCTCAAATCAGTTGGAACATGCATAATAACACCTGTAGTTTCCGTAGCTGTTGCAGGAATACTGGCTTTCAATTTATAACTATCCAAAAATTTACGATTCATTAACGCTGTATTGGCTAAACCAGGGCGTTCAAAAATAACACCAATTTTGTAACGATTCATGCGTAATAATTGTTTTACGCCCTTATTGTATTTTTTTATGCTGGTTGAAAGGGACATCATGTCTCTATCACCGATCGGGAGTAAATCGATACTTTCTAAAAATACAACATATTCAAAATTGCCTCCGTTTTCAGGATATGACCTAATGTAGTCAGGAATCCTGAATTCCCGATACTTATCAACTACTGCGACAGATTCCTCCGAACAGCTTGAGGCTCCACCGTCATCTTCAGAGGACACCAATGGTAGAGCAGAAGATGAACTATCTTCTTTTTTTCTTTTCTTTGGATTCCCTTTCTTCCCCATCTTGAGAAAAGCAAGCAAATGAACTTTAGAATAAATAAAATAATTATTTGAAAATTTGTTTTAAAAAACGGCGCCCTATCGTTACGAATTTCCCGCGCTTTTTTCACAAACAACTAAAAAACCCGCTGGTCAGCTTGATTGTCAGTAATACTTTTTTAGACACTTATTGAACTCAACACCTACTGGTTTGGTCGCCTAGAAAAAAATAAAATTAAAAACTGGTTATGAGCGAGTGAAAACAGCCTCACTGGTATAATTGTCGCAAGGGCAGCTGTTAAAATTTCTCAAATGGGACACGATTCCAAACTATATGTTATAATACCTTAGAGGACCAGACGGGAGACGCCTTCTGATTAAATATCGAACAAATTTGCTCGCCACTTTTGGCGGGGGGTAAGGTAACACACAAGCACAAAAGAACTTGTACTAAAGCGAAAATAACTCTCGTCATTACACTAACAGTATTAAAATAAATAAAAAAACTAAACAGAAACAATAAATTGTGTTAGACACGATTAAAATCGTGTACTATCATTCTAATCATACTGGTAAAAGGTGCCTTTATATGATTGGGAATCATATGCCAGTGGCGAGAAGGGTACGCCCGCTAAAACTACTCTAGTACTAATTCCTTCAAGGGTAATACAGACAGTATTGAATTGATAAAAAGTGCGTGTGCAGCTTAGTGCACTTCTGCTTATCCCTTCGGGGAGAACAGGCGTGATTCAATTGCAAGGTAATATATAATAATATGCATTGAAGATTCGAATAAAGGTTTTTTTTAAGCTCCTTTTATGTTGATTGTTAACTTTTTATAATATATAAGGAATACTAAATAAAAACTTAACTTAAATAGGTATAGATCCCAATATCAATATTTATGTGTGTATATAATATTAATTTAAATTTACTTAAGTAATTCAACTATGTAATGTATGACAATAAATAATTATCAATATTCTGTTTTAAACTAGCTACGTATGATAGTTATCTCTTACCGTAACTTTATGGATTATGTATCCTAAACCGACTGCTTTTAACTACTCACTCTACTTTTGTTTGGTCTTTTATAAAATAATTATTATTTCTGTGTTTGTCTTCTATAATATCTTAGGTATATTTAAACAATGTCTTATGTTTAGCATAGAGGTGTGGCCTACGCATGAATATCGATATTTCAAATTCATAAGTGGCGACACTAACGTTGTGAACTGTGAAAAGAACAGCCCTCAAAAAAATCATGACTTTTTAACATTTTTACTACAATTTTTTTTGCGTCAATCTTCGTATGATTGAAATTGAAGGTGCAGATCTGAGGATTTACTTATTTATTAGAAAATTAACAAATAATGCGAGGAAATCATAATCCTCTAATAACCATCTGGAAATGACAAATGGTGTTTTATTTACTTTAATTGAAATAATGCCAGGAACGTGATTTAGTGAAGTAATAATTTTCAAATCACTGGTGCGATAAATTTGTTACAAGATAACGTTTGAAAATCTGTGTACAATGTAGTTATTTTACTTTCAAGTGTTTTCAATGAATCGGTGTATAGAATTTTTCAATAATTTACCAAGGACATGTACATAATAAATCATCGTTACTCACGACGTTCTTCAATTTCTGCGGGCGACGAATCATGCTATTCCACTGGTAAATAAATCTTCCTAAGTCTTTATTAATTTTCTTGTCTTGTGGAGTGTTGGAATATTCCAGGAATGTATATTTTTTCAGTGACAATAATATTCTCTAAAATCTGACCACCATTAATTATGTTTTATGTGTCCAAATATGCATACAAATATCACATAATTTATTGATGTTAATAGTTTCAAGTTTGTATATAATATAATGACGTGGGTGGGTTAGAAAACCAAAGATCAGCAATCAGCTGATGAAATTTGGTTGGACCCACCAACTCCTCAGCAATACTATCCTGAGTCTTGTAAAATGATCACTGGCTGCATCAGTTGTGTGCTGGTCTAATATTAGTTTAAAACTATCATAAAAAATACTTTATCAATTCATATCACATTATAGTCATAGCCATTTTTTGTGGGTTAGGGACTACTTATTAATAATTATGGTCTTCCCTGGTGGAATTCTACAAGGCTAGCTTTGTCAATGTCAGATAGTAGTAAATATTAATAAATAAATCCGATTCACATTAACTGCTTTAGGTAGCGTCCAACCCAAAGTGAGGGTTTGCTGTAGTGATTATTGTTTTGTAGGTAGGTATATTATATATCTGTAGGTGATTAATCCGGTTAATAGTTGTTTTATTATAATGTGTAGTGATCGCAAAAACCTAAGAGTATTAACCCTACAAATACGTACTTCATAACAATAAAAATCTATTGTGTCTGCTAATTAGCAAGCCAACAGACGAATATCTAACACAAAGGTGTTACCCTAATTTAGAATGTACAAATAAATGGAAATATATTTAAAGGAGAGCTAGTATATTATGAATCTCAATAATTTTGAAATCACTCTTCAAGTTTCTGGATAAGAAATTCAATATTTATGATGATATGCATGAAGAAGCGTGTCCTATGCATGTATTTGGCTCCTAAAATTTTAATGTAATATATAAATGAAAATCCAACTGAAAAAAATTATATATAAAAATTTGAAAATTATCCACACCCTAAAACTTTGATGATGTCTTACTTCTAACATGGCTTTTATTTTGGAAGTATTAAATTGTTTGTGGAAACATTACATATTTTGGCACTGCATGTTGATTTCTGTGAAGCTTAATTTAGATGGAAACCATTCATTTTAAGAACATGAACACATTTTATAGAAATACAATGTAATAAAAACACTGTTTTATGAAAATAAGTTATGAAACTCAGAAATCTCAGACACTTGAATACAATGAGTGTATTCTATCTAAAGTATTATACATTAGCATTGCACACCACACTGGTTCCATTGGACTGAGCCAAAGCACTTAACTATTGAGTTCCATTGATATCATCAAAAAAATATTACAGGTCTCAGGTTTTAAAACCCAAGGCAACCTGCTTGATTTTTTAAAAGTCTATATTATTGATAGAAAGATACAACAATAAATTTTATTGTGTAATACAATTGTTTGTTTGTGGGTACCCATAAAAGTCCTCTGCTGTACATGAGTATCCCCAAGAGGATACACAAGTAATGAATCTGTCTGTTTCTATTTCTACCACTTGACATGTTGACTGCCTAACGCGCGCCAGCGTCTAGGGAATTGCGTCCATCGATTGACCATTAGATTGGGTATATTCAAGAGATGCAGTAGTTTATAATGGACTGATTAGTCCAAATTTGTGCGCCAACAAATATGTTAAGATAGCCATACTGCAACTAACAGTAAGACCTTAAGTATTTGTTGGCGTATTTATGTCTTGTATTAGCGTGAGTGCCGTCCAGCCGTTTGCACAACGCGTGACACCTGCGTGATAGCCGACGCTTGGATCAAACGAAGTTCAAAAAACAGTTATATCCCACACGCAGAATGAGCTTCTTGCCGTAGAAAATTTAGATTTAACAAGACGATAGTTAACTCAGCATGTGCTTGTATAGAATTCCGAAAAACGCGAAACAGAACTTGTGGATGAAAACTGGGCATAAGAGCCTCCGCGAACTTGCTAGGTACTTTATATACCTAGATATTAAGCAATTTAGTCGGCTGCTGCATCGCGTTTAGGCGACTCTGCGTTCGGTCGCGGTAGCCAAATCGCGCGAGCTTCAGAAAGGCGACTTAATCGCTAATTGCAGATGTTAAAAGTAGGAAGTCTACGAAGTTTCTAAAGCTCAGTTCTTCCCCGCAATTCTGTTAAACTCAGTTCACAACGAGCTGGTAGAATGAGCACGGTGTCGTGAGGCACTAAGGGTTGGTTCGTTCCTTAGGGTTCTCAACAAACGACCTAACAGCTAAGACTAACTTTGCTCTACAGAATCCTTTTAGTCTTTTATAAATGAAATATCAAATTAAAATTAAATAGACTAGAGTCTATAAATGTTGGGTTCAATAATTTATATTGTCACAGATTCCTGGAGGACTTAATGTCAAATGCAGGCCTAAGACCTTATGACTCATGTTCGTAATTTCTTAACCATGCGCATGGTATGCACTATGTTAATATTTTCTTGTACGCTTGCCAAGTCTCACTGAATTTTACTATTGTACAGCTACCGGCGAATTACGATATTATTACCGGAATTTAATAAAACCATAATTTAATCGATAGGCGTTAAAAATGTGTTGCATGTGTGTATTTTTCAATTCGGTCTAGTTTTGTCATAATAACCAATGTCGCTCATTACTAGTAATCGCCTGAAAACAGGCATCTAAGCTTCTGTTGAAATCAGATTTGATTAATTAAATTGGCAACGTAAATCTTGGGCATCCCTCACGTATTGTTCGTTTACTTATAAAACTGCGAGTAACGAGTATAATGATTTGCCGGTCAATGCCATAATCATTAAGTTTGGCATACGAATGGTATTTATGGCTATGTTTTGTCGGTAAACAGCTAAATGCATCATTGCAATGCATTTTCTGATCAAGGTTGAACCTGAGAAAAATAAATTTCGTTTTTTGTCATGTGTAACCTCGAAGTATACCATCACTGCCATCTATTTAAAGTTTATGGTTAGAAACTCAATTTACTTGGTGTTTTAATGCTGTATAATACGAACAGCGTTCTCACGTTTAAAACCAACCCAAATAACAATTTAAATTGATTGTTACAGTTCTTCGAGTTATAAGTAATTAGGAAAAAGTATCGTAATTTTCCTCGTTTGTCTATTTTCTTCTAAATAAGCACAGCCGTGCTAGACGTTCAAAAAAAAAAACTGTTTTACGTTAAACATTATTCATGTGTCCATTTATAGTCTTTACCGCTTTTGTTCGTAATATTTAGTCCTGTTCCTGCAGTGTTCAGTTAGTACTTCCTTTGTTATGGCGATGCGTATTTTGATCTGATCATAACGAAACAAACATCGCCCATATTGTAGGTAATGATTTGAGCTGTTACTCCTTCATGAGTGACCGAGTGCTCCACCTGCGACGCTATATTTAGTTTCATTGTGTGTTGGGTGTAATACATCGATCTGCTGTGCAGTTTAATACTGTATACCTTTATCCACGTTATTAGAACGTGTATGTAGATATTCAGGATAGCTTTTATATATAAAAGCGTAAACGTAATAACGTTTAATGTTTTCATCGCGCATTAAACTCGACTAGATAAACAATCTAGCGAAATTAATACATTTTGCTATCTCTCTGAATTGTATGTTTACTGCTTATTGAATATTTATCTTGAATTCGAAAGTATTTTTGAATGAAATCAAATGGAAGAGAATATCACAAAAGCTGGGAAAGTTTAGAGAGGTTTTCAGACATCTTCATGACGATTGAGTTATTTATATCCAAATGAGTTTTGAATATCGGTAATATTAAAGTAAAATTGTTTAAACTGAATCTTTAGTTCTCGCAAACAGTATTGATTGCGCCCGGCACGGTATTTTTATGTGTGACATATTTATCCCTCACACATCACAGTGATGGGAGTTGGGACCAATGCATTGTATGTATTAGGTATGTTTTCCAAATTAAAGGTCACATAATTTTTAATTCACTAACATAATAGAAAATCCCAAGAAGAAAAACATTGCTAAGTAAGTAGGAAAAATAATTAATTAATATATCATCTACTTATTTAATCTCCTATAACTTGACCACCTAGTTCGAGTGTATTATTAGGACATCCACCCTCAATTTTGGCCTCTTTATATTACCGTTCATTGTTTTAGACAGCTGATGTTATGGGCAAATTTAACTTGCCCTATTTAACAACATGTAACGTGCTCTGGGATGTATTAATATTTTTTATAGAGATTAACATTATATGTTTCTACTGCAACTTTTTTTAAAGTTAATGTGTCATCTGGTGTGATTGATTGTCAGTAAATGATTAGACTAATTTATATAAGGATTTTGCATAATACCTATAACAAGTCCTTATCCAAATTTATTTAAGGTCGGCACAGCACGTGTTTTTCTTTCATAGATACATTTCTATTTGCCATTAATTCAGCAGTCTCTCTCTTTCTAGCCATATCATCTACCACACAATTCATCCATGGTTTTCTTTGCCCAACCGGTACTGGTTCCTCCGCATTATATGTCCTACAATTGAACCATGATCACATTACAATTAATGTACACGGTATCATCGGAAGAAAATGTATAGTTTTCTATGGATAATTTTCCTTATTTTCCGTTGTTCCGAAATATTGCAATAGTTTTTGTTTTCTTCTGGATTATTAAGCAATTTTTTTTGTGAATTTGATCAATGAGTAATTCTTTCAGAGTAAATTACAGCTTCTGATGCGGACATAATATTTTCTGAGAAAAATATATTCATGTTTTTCTATTTGGATGATATTTGACTTCTTTCTTTGAGGTCTTCTTATCTTGGTGATCTTCTTGGATAAATGTATTTTCTTTCTATTTTCTTGGTGGCCAGGCGATGAGTCCACATATGGATATGTCTCACGTGTCGTCCAAATCACTCCGTAGTTTAGTAACTCTAGTGAACTGACACGGAGCTCGATCGTTTTGGTAGCCTAGGACTCCACCTACAAAACACCGTTTATAACCTTTAACATGACGTTACATAAAATACTGGTGTTATTGCGGTTTACAAAGTTGGATGCTGATTGCTGAGCCGGATGAGATTCATCCTTATGTTTCCGCTCATTCATTTTTCATAAGATTCCGGTACTTATTTCAGTTGGTTTTAGGTTCTCACACTTAGGATTAGTGAGAGAACCTTTTCCCTCACCATGTTCTCTGTATGTGCAACGGAAGAGAATTTACGACACATCATTCTAGAGAGAGATATTTTTACTGACATGCCTCTGTGAACAATTGGGATTGTAAAGGAATTCAACATTGAATTCGTATTATGTTTATGTACTATTTACTTCATAGCGTATTTTGTATTTCTACAAAAAAATACTGTATAATTAAATCACGAAATGGCAAATGTTTATCGTTTATCTCATGAATGTTTGAAAATGACTTGTCATAGTATTTTGTATTGCTGGTCTGGGTGATGGTGGTTTTTAGATGGCTTCGTCTTATCGTGTGTTTGATCACCACAATCTAGTGTCACAGTTACACCGTTCCTGGGTCTCTGGGTTTACACCCGAACAAGAGCATTTTTAAGGGGTGCTAGTTTCCTCACGATTTTCCTTCACCGTTTTGATTAATAATGGAATATGTACACGAATACGAAAATATTATACAAATTTTTCGCTGCCTCCATATTATTATATTAAGGTTTTCTTAATTAGACCCCAGGTATAAATAGCGTTCGAAATTATCATATAAATTAGATGATAATTTCGAACGCTGCTTTATAGTCCGAAAGTATAAATTTTAACGATTTTAGGCAGGTTCATAAATTGGTTCCTGTTCTCTTGTAAATGCTGATTCCAATGTGGTTATATCGCCATTATTCTGAAATAATTAGTAGACTTACTCGTACGTAATCGGTATATTTTGGTAAGCCAAACGTTTGGTACTTAGATGATATAAAATACTACATATGAATTCTTATGACCAAATATGGGCAGCACGAGATTTCAGGTTTACTTATACTTAGCACTTAATCCTTTATTTAGAAATACCCAGTTTATTGATATTACGGAATGCCATACGTATTGCTATATGCTAGTCAAACCATACCCGATTTCCTTAGTAAAAAAATGTTTATGAACGCGACGATAGCTCAATTGTGATGCATTAATAAAAGATATTTAGTGGACTGTACTTATTTAAATGTTTAAAACCAGATTAAAATTTACTAATAACATTAGATAACATGAAATTTATGATAAGCGCGAGTGCGGCTGTGCGTGGTCGAGAGCAGCAGCCCAGCAGGTGAATGTCTGAATAAGAATCAAATAGTGGCCGATTTAAGGCAAGAAAGGCCGAAATAGAAAAAAAAACTCATATTATTTATTCAATTTCAGTATATTTTAAGTTAGTTTTCTATTTCGCCAGATTCATGTAGATCCATGTCGGACTCAAGAATAAAAGTTTCGAAGCCAGTAGGATTTTCACCCAAATTAATGCCTTGAATAACTTCACTATCAACCAAAGGCTCAAAGGCCTTATGCTGCCAAAGGCCGACACAAGTTCAGAAAGGCCGATAATCGGCTTCCCAGGGGCCGAGCTGGTAACACTGGTCTGAAGTCGGGCGCGGCAGACGCGCGGATGCCACCAGCTGATCGGCCCCGCTGCACACCCCACTTTCTTCATTCACCGCGCTGAAGCTGTTGAGTTCTATGACTCAACAGTTTACATATTTAAATATGAAATTCATAGTCTCATCTTAAAACTTTCCTCGAGTGTTAGTCAAAATTAATTAATTTACACAATGAAAGCTTAAACTGAAAATATATTGTTATTTTTATCTAGGTACAGTGATCTCCACAGCGTTTAACTTGTCTTTCAGGGAATATAAAATAAAAAGACCGATTTGATTAGTTAAAATCACAGTTTCTTTGTCAGTTTTTTTTTAACAAATCCTACGGAACGATTAGATATTATAATTGGCAAATTTGTTGAAAACTAAATGTATGATTGAAAATTTGAAATGTAGGAACTACTATTCCACAATATGCGCGCGGTGTCCCAGATATGTCGGGAGTGTAGTCCGATGCAACTGGCAAACGGAAATCGCCTAGCGACAACATTGTTGTGCGGTCTCTCTTGTTCGACTTATGAAGTAGGTAGGTACTGTACAAGCCAAATCCACATTATTGATTTGATGGAATATTATCACGATAAACAATTTTAACAGCTCGCAAAATGGTTTTATACATATGTATATATATAAAGCTGAGGCCTTTGCCCAACAATGGGATAGTTCAGGCTGACAATAACAGGCTTTTGTAGACGACAGGAATCTGTAGAATAATACAAAATTTTGTGCTAAGGGGCGTTAAGTAACCGGCATTCGTCCAGTGGTGAATAGGGTCCGCGGCCTTCCTACCTTAGATAGCAACAAAAAGTTTGGTCGAGCCCCTCGGTTCGTTCCCATCTCCCCATACCTCTTCAATCACTGGGCACACCTTAGCATTTAAAAGTTGCTTCAAAGCAAAATCCTAATTCAAGAACAAACGGCAACACTTTTTAAATTGGGTATTCAACCGGTGCCGCTGCCCGATGAGCACTATTTTCAGTTTCTTTGTTCACAGAGGTAAATCTTTACCGACAAAATAATATTTTTACTTATTTGATATTGTTTTACGAGTAGTAAAACAATATCAAATAAAAAGTAAAAATATACATCAAGAGGATTAAGAGAGATTATATAGAATACAATCTATTGGATATTGATAACAAGCAAAGCTTTCTATCTATATGTTTACATATTGCCTCTTATCAGATAAGTAACAACGAATATTGCTTTCATTGTTCGCAGGCGATGAACGTTTGACCGCGCGATGGATCACCGTGATGGATGGAGTGGCGGCGGAGGGTCGGTGGCGACCGAGAACTCTACAGATAGTTCCCGGGCCGCTGAACGCGACCGGGTGCGCATCGAGTTCTATGCTACTTATGACGTCATGACGGGCGTACGCATAGCCGCCACACTTGGCGGTTTTTTTGCATTAATGGTTTTTCTGATCGTTTATAAAAGCCGTAGCAAATCTGTGAAGGCTTTAAACGATCCAAAACTAGTAGAAATGGCTGAAGCTGTTGTCGCCGAAGAACAGGCAGTCGAAGAGGAGAGGCAACTAACAGCAGCTTTAGAGGAAGCGTTGTCTGAACGTGCTCGCTCTCGTCCATCCATAAGTGAGGAACCTCCTTGGCCCCGAACAGCGCGTTTTGCTTCATATGGAGGAGGCTATGGGAGCTTAATAACGCCGCCTCGTCGGTTATCGACCGTGCGCGGTGATTCACTGCCTGGCTCAGCCTTACGTTTCGCAGAGCGACGGGCTTCAGCTGGTCCCCGCGACCGACGTCTGAGTTCTGCTACTTGTTCTAGCTCAGGAAGCTCCTACTTGGAGCGACGCGGTTCCTCAGTGGTGTGTGCTTTGACTGAACGCCGTCTATCACCTTGTCCTAGTGAGCGACTTGCCCCACTCGCGTCTGTGGGTAGTGTAGGCCCGTCCTATGCAGTAGAGTGTGAATTAGCGTCAGTGGGTGCAGATTCAGTATTTGCAGAGGACGATGCCGAGTCCACGGATGATGAGGTGGAGCAATTTTCAACAGATAGTGGAGGTGGTGAAACGACGTTGGTGGGTGAGTGCACGGAGCTTTCGAGTCGTCCTGCACCACTGCAACTACAGCTAGACCGTGCTTCACATTCACGGGAAACGTTGTTCTAGTCTATGTCAACGGTGGCATATAATCGTTGGCAAATTTAATGTTAGTAGACACATTAAAATATCGACATTTTGTACATTTTCAAATAACTTTTATTTGTATTTTAACATATCATGAAAATTCGACATATCATTTGGTTTTTAATTACCAAATTGAAATTTTATTCATATTATACTAACTACTAACGCACTATATAATTATTGTAACGCTACAGCTGTAGCTTCTTGACATGCAAGCTAGTTATTTTATATCTCGCTTGTACTTGCGCTTATAATTTCACTCACAAATTAAGTGAATAAATGTCGATATTTTAATTTGTAATCATGATGTATGTATATAGATTGTTTTTGTTGATAAATTATTGATGTTTCATAATGTTGATGTTCCCAGGCCACGGAAAAATTGTAAACAATGTACCTACTAATTACTATATGTTGCGTATATATACATAGGTAGCAAATTAGTTAAATTTTGCTCATGTGTATTTATTTTGCTAACGGCTGAGTACAATAATCATGGTTACACGCGCATATTATCTAATTCCGCTGGTATTCACCATAGTGTTCGATTCGATGTAAAAGTAATATGTAAAGATTTGCCGAATTAGTCATTTGTAGTTACATTAAATTAATGTAATTATTTACTAAAATAGTTTTCGACGAATTTTTAACTTCTGTAAATCGCCACTCTATTTACAAAGTTTTCAACTCTACCGGGCTAACAGCCAACCCCACTGAAAGTGCGGTTGATAATCAAACCAAAGCATTGCCAACTCACATGGTGTTTGTACAATGTAGATATTAACTTGTTAGGGGTAGATAATCGTCAGTGAAGTCAATTGAGAATGTGTATTTGTATTATACTTAATTAGTTTTATAAACTACAGTTTTACTTAGAAATCAAGGGCACAGAAGACCAATACGTCCTTTGAACAATAAAATTTGAAGTTGGAAGCGGCCTAAGATGTTGCTCGTACCAATGTCATTTTCCAAGTAAACTGCCACTGTAAGTTCTTGTTAGTAACAATGTTACGCGGACACCGGGGTTTTATTGAATCTGGGTGTTTCGATCCCGCCACAGCCACACGCGGGCCCAGTAGATTGATTACGCATAAGTCGTTTTTATTACGATTTAGATTTACGTGTTAGTTTATGTAATGTTCGTTGCTCGAATTAAAAAGAGCTCCCTGTAGTCTGTAAAATGTTGAAATGTATGTAAAAAATTGTAAATATAAAACACAACTCATTCATTGTTTTATTTTGATGGACAGCGCTGTCTTCTATATGGGATGGAAACGTTAAGTGTTTATAGACAATTATTTTGTTACCTACCTATGTCAGTTATTTTAAGGTCTAACGAAATAAATGAACACATTTATCGTTCCACCTGTACCTATAAGATCATAAAAATGTTTGTGTTAAATCATACCAGAATATACATTTATTCCGAACCTAGGGGCGTTTGAGATTAATTAATTAGAAAAGCCACAGAATAGATAGTAGTACAGGGAAAAACTTACAAATATCAACTAGGTGGGATTTTATGTCGACTTTGATTTTGCATTCTACTACCTATATCTAATAACTTTCTTTTGTATGATAAATTTTGGAAATAGAACCAGTAAATACAACAGACAAGAATGTGTTCAAAACCAGGACAAACTAGCTGCATTCACCGTGGCCCTGGCTGGTTATAGTCTATCGAGGGGTGTCAACAGACACTCCAGGATTTGTGCAGGCAGGCCACAGTTAGTCTGCACAGACACTTCTATGTGCCGACGTGCTAAAGCGTGTGGTGCGCGTCCGCGACCGTCTCTACTATAAGTAATTAACTATTTACCATAGCTACTAGTCTATACGAAGTGGAAAACGTCCGTAAAACAACACGTATTACGCGTCATAAGAGCTACAAAATGAAACTATCTATGTTCTATGATGGATTGTAGAATCCGCTGTTTACAAAACTGCTAGCTGATTTACAAAACAGTACTGTTTTATAAAACAGCTGAACGACGTTCAGCTGGATTGCCATTGCGATTCGTTTAACAAAATAGCTACCCACCTTTAGACGTAATGCAGAATGACGTACCTATCTACTGAGGGACTGGGTTTTTTATTGTACAGGTAGCCACTCAAGTAAAAAAGCGATACTGTATTCTGATTTGACTTTCCGTGGCTGGGTCGCCGGAGCCCCGCTTAGCGGGGCTCTTATTTTGATGTCTGTAAGGTCAGAAAAAACCTAAACACGAAGAGGATGACGGGGGTAGTTCGCTCGCTGGGCTAACCTGTCCGTGTCGGGATACACGAAACTCCCGAGCTCGCTTCGCTCGCTCATGGATCAATTTCGTTTATTTTCTTTCATACTCCCGATATATTGTCGAATGCTTTAGTATTTACGTCATTCAATTTTTTTTTGAATGAAATAAAGTTAGGTTATTATTGTTAAGACATACAGAGCCATATGCGACAAAATTTCGAACTGAAATCAACAATCTGACAGTTCATTTCACACTGTTTTACATAATCTCTGATCGTTGACCCGCTGCATTGATAAACGCAAAACGTTCATTCAATTCTGCGTGTTATAGTTCAGTAATTAAGTAAAACCGCTAAACGTCGTTCAGCTGTTTTTCATAACAGTACTGTTTTGTAAAACAGCTGATTCTACAATCCATCTTCGACATATACATATAATAAAAATGTTACGGATCGCTGTCTGTACATGGAAGATATATGAAAAAAAAAATTGGGACCTTTATTAACGCAAATACCACCCAAAGCAATGATTGTTAGAATTTTTGTCTGTTTGTCTGTGCTAATCTCAGAAACGGCTTATCCGATTTAGATGTGGTTTTCTACTTTGACTAATATATTGTGGTAAGCTTCACTTAACATTTAGTGTTTGTTTCATGTCAATCGGTTCATAAATAAAAAAGTTATGTCAATTTAAAGAATCACATCGATAATTTGTTAATTATGAATTTGTGTTCATACACGACATGGTGTGTATGTACGACATCCACGCAGACGGAGTCACGGGCATAGCTAGTACATAATGAAGTGCTTAACCCACTTATATCTGCAGTAATAAGTCATTGATTTTAATCATAAAGCTAAAGTTGTACAATTGACATTTAGGTAAGAAATGAAGAGCTACATACTCCCAAATGTTTGATGATGAAAAAAATATCTTAGTAGAAATAAATGAAGTTGATAGGTCCAAGTTATACGCGGTGCTTTTACTTGAAACGATAGTAATATTTCTGGAGGCTGGACGGGCATCCAGAACACTTATGCTAGGTAACAATTTCTTAAAATATACATACCATATAAATTAGTAAAATAAGTAATTTTTGTTTATTTACTGTGTAGGTATTTTCATGTGTTCGCACAACGTAAATATCTTTGAGTAAAACATAATTTTATTATTTGTGGCCGACTTCTTCTAAGCAAATGCATCTGGGAGTCAGTATCATTTTATTTATATTCAAGCAGATATATGTAATGATAATAATTATTATACACAAAACGCAATAAAATTTAAAGTTACCGCTAAATCATTGACCTGTAAATGTCAACTTAGACTAGCAGATGGCAGTTTTGACGTACCTACCTACAGTCCTATACCGAGACCACCTGGGGTTTAGTCAAACTATCCGATCACATCCGTAAGGTATATTTTCTGAATTGGTAGATCGGTCTCGGTATAGGGCTGAAGGTCTGAAGGCAGCGATTAACTCACGAAATTCAGGCTAAATGTGCGGTTAACACTATTATTTTAGGTGCGTATCGGGATTTCGTGAATTTTATGCCTAAATTAAGCCACAAGGGTATTAGGGCATATAATTTTCTGATAAAAATACAAATGGTGTTAATAAAAACAAAACAATTTAAATAACCACATTCTAAGATAAAATTACAAAATATTAAGAGGGTTCAATAAAACAAAATTATCCAATATCATGTGGGTGTAGATATTCGAACCTAGTTGTCATTACTTGTTACTTGTCATCGTTCCCGCATGACACTTGACAGAAAGTCACTGTCAGACTGTCAGAGTCAAAGTGTCAAGTGGCAGATTTACGAAGTGAGATCGTTCAATTTTGTAATTGTTAATTTCATAATTTATAATTTTGGTGGATAGAAAATAAGCAGGAATCATGGACGACGATTTACCGACCGACTTCCAGGTCATCGTTGTGGGGACAGGTATACCATATTATCCTTGATATACTGCACCGGTCATGACATGGCGATAGCAGCCTACTTATCGATCCTTTTTTTTCATTGCTGTCTAGTCATCAATTTTACTTATGAAATTGCTATGATTATGACTGATTTTGATGAGCTATTGGCCTATGTGATACTATAAACAAGTTTCTAGCTAATAATTAAGACAGTAACACGTTAACGGCCGCTCCTATACTGGAGCTTAGTCATTAATTAAATATTTGCGAATTCGAGCTACTGTCATTGTCTGCATGCACTGAATTTCTGAATACGTTTTATAGTTTCAAAATACAAGTTTTTAAATTTTTACAATTAAATGAATAAAAAAATGTATTCATTTGAACTAATTGCTCATTTATTACTGGAATATAAATTAATAATGTAGTTGATTAGTGTTGTGGCTTCTTGCTGTAAAATAAAGTTAACTAAAGAACATTATATTATGAGCATTCTGTTTAAATAATTCTGTTTCTTGCTCTATTCTATATTCTGGTTTCATATCTCATGTAACTCCATCTAAACAGTATTTTTGATAAAAAGTAGTACAGGGATTTCATATATTAGTTGAACCCAAGAAGCTGGGCTTGTCACAGTCCACTACCTAAATATAAATCTAATATTCAGTGAATATTTTGTTTC